>CM048609.1:16637508-18088341 GCA_026413675.1 Populus pruinosa | reverse complement strand
ATATTGCTTCTTTTGCCATGACATGATTTGACATCCACAATGATTTCCCTCTCGCAATAAACAGCATCTTCTTCTTCTTGTTCTTTTGTTAACATGCCATTAAAATTATTAAGCATAGCTAGCTGGCATGTCTTTTTATGATTCATTTGTTTATTTTTATATTTTAAAATAAATTATTTTTTATTTTAAATTAATATATTTTTATATTATTTTGATATGGTGAGATTAAAAATATTTTTTAAAAGATAAAAAAAATATTATTTTAATATATTTATAAAAAATATTTTAAAAAATAATCAGTACAATATTTTTCCTAAAAATATTTGATTAATTATTGAAAGTAAAATTCCGTGCATGAATACACCTTGCTAGCTTGGGTGCTGAGACGTTGATTTAATTAACTATTTTTATATAGATTTCAATTGGTTTTATTCCTCATGCACTGAACCAAGGCTACTTAACATTGATTCATTAATATATATATATATATATAGAAGAAAGGAGATGTCTTGGGAGATTTGGAGCAACCTAAAGTTGATCATAGATAATCAACAAGTAATTAAATTAATACACTAGTTACTATAAAAAGATAAGAAAAAGATGTCGTAAATAAGTTTTCTTTGTCCATCTTATCACCTTGCTTATAATTGCACATAAGATGAGTCATCATTCAATCGCGACAAAATTTTACAGTGAAAAGGCAATTTGACTTTTACCCTATTTTAATGAGTCCATCAAGGTGGAATCTTAGGGTAGAACAAGTTATGAAAAATCTATCTCTTTTGGTACTTTTAACTAGTCGTCTCCCTCACGTATGGGATTTACGACATGATTGACGTCGTGATTAAATTATTACTTAAAAACAAATAATAAAAATATTATTTTCATATAATTTTAAGCCAAAAAATTATAAAATAAATATCTATATTTTCTCAAACACCTTACTAATTTGTTTATTTATAGTTTATTTAATATTGGACAATGTAAATTAAGGCATGGGATGATTGTTTCAAAAATTTTTATCTAAGCATCTTTTTTTAAATAAAAAAATGAACATACACTCGAAAGTTGTATAGATAGTATATTGATAAATTAGTGAAATGGCAGTGAAATTTTGAGCTCTTTTTTTCAATCTCTGAGAATTAATGTAAAGTGAATGTTCCATCCGCAAGCTTTGAGTACCGTAATTGGAAGTTCAAAGGTTGCAAAATATTATAATTAGGCAACAATTTCCTTTGTTTTTGGCTCTCTCTCTCACTTTTTATTATTGAATTAAGTTTTTTCAGTTTAGTTGTTCACAAAATAACCCTCCAAAGAAAATTAATAACCCTATGATAAGTTACAAAGTAACAATCTTGACATCAATTCCATCCCTTGTTTGTCAAGAAAATACAAAATTAAAAAAAAAATCCCATTGATTCTTTAAAAAACTAGAAAATTACCATGAAATATTTAAAATTATATCGGTTTCTTTATCTAATGACAGGAAGATATATTCATAATTAATCATGAGAAATGTAGTTTAATAGGTTAGGTTTTGAATTTATTATATAAAAATTATCGATTCTAAGTCTTTTAAATTTTAAAATCATTAACAAAATTTATAATTATTAATTTTAAAATTTATAAAATTAATTAAAATATACACAAATCAATCTTTATATATAAATCAATTTAAAACAAAAAATAATAATTGATTTTTCACATGGGTGAGGGATTTTGATATGTGAATTTCTGGCTAGCTCTTGGCGCCCATATTGACCTAATCGCAACAGACGATCTTGATTGGAGATGAAGAAACTATAAATATGACTGAGACGATAACATAATCTGATGAAGAAAGACAGTCCACAGGTTTCCTTTGTTGCGCGACAAACCAGAGGCGTATTAATTTGTTTGTTTTCTTGTCCTTGTCTTCAATGGCAGAGACCGGGACACCTAGCATGCATGTGGCACGTGCCTCTCTTGTCAATTTATTATGCATCTTTGTTGCAGGCCTGCGCAGTTGAGGCAGGTGTTCTTTGGCTCCAAGGTTTTCATGCATCATGGGGTGGCTTGAATTTGAATGAAATCAAGTGGGGGTGGCATTTTTTAGATTTTAAGTTGAAGATCTCGTGCTTGAATGAAATCGTGTTGTGGTTTAAATTATTTTTAAAAAAGATATTTTAAAATATTTTTTATATTGTAAAAATTATTTTTTAAAATTAACATATTAAAACAATTTTAAAAAATATACAAAAAATACAGTTTCAATCACATTAAAAAAAAGTTCTAAGCGGGATACAAGGTAATTTTTGGTTTTATTGTGTTTATTTTAATAGGGTATGGGAGAGAAGTGGAAGAAAGAATTCCTTTTTTTCTATTCAAAATTAAATTGAATTAAAAGTTGCTTGATTTATAAAAACAACAGCATCAAATATATCTTGAAGACGAGGAAGGCATATTCTTTGTTTAGCTCCAAGCTCGTTTCAATGAATAAAGGAAAATGATTGATTTTAAAAATTAAGTGATAAAACACACAAATATAATTTATAAGTTATTAATCTAGAAAGATTATTACAATATAAAGAATGTATCTTTAATATAATTCAGGAGAAAAAAAGTAGTCTCGATGGGTTGATGCGCACAATAGTATAAAAATACTCCTTACTATCGACAAAAAATTATTATTATTTCATTTTCTTATAAAAAAATGAAATCGTTAGAATCCTTTTGTTGAAAAAAACAAAAACATGCAAACAAAATATAAGTTATTTTTCAATTTATTATACAGTGAAATCTAGGAGTTTTTAAAAATTAATTAAAAAATATAAAAAAAATAATAAAAAAAATCAAATAATAAAAAAAATTAATTAAATTAATTAAAATTTTAAAAAACTGACCAATTTATAAGTTCGAAATTAAAAAAATCCAATTAAACTAAAACTAAAAAAACTAAGTCAAATCAGAAAATAATCAAGTCAAACAAAAAAATTAAAACAAAATCAGAAAAAAATACAAATCAAATCAATTTAAACATGTTTTTATTTTCAAAAATAAACCAAAAAAATTGATCAGTTTGAAGTGATTTTATTTTTTTAAATAATTTTTTTTTCAATTTAATTTTTTTTTTAATAAAAATTAAATAAAACTAAAAATAATTACCTTTAAAAACCACTGAAGAAAAGGAAAGCAAGGGAATTTGGTCTCACCAGCCTTTGCAAATTTCGAAGGATAAATGAAAAAGTCTATGAAATTATTTAATTAAATAAATTGATATTTATTTATTGAAATAATTAAAACTTAAGTTATTAATAATAACTAAAACAAAAATTAAAAAATAGATATAATTAAGATATTTAATCATAATATATTTAACCGACCTGTTTTTAATGATGTAATGATGAGAAATCTATTTATAGCAGAATTAAAGCTGTAATTTATAGAATATATCTAGATATTATAAAATTGTGGGACCAAGTTTATCACGGGTTCATGATACACACCATGCTCGAGTACTTGAGTTCCCTACCCGTTTATTAGGGCGCGCTCTAGGGGGCCATGTTCATGTGCACTCAGCCTTCTTTGAGCCTAGAGGGAAAAGATCTCGATGATGCTACATTCGAGACCTGACATGAAATGCTTAAATGATAATATGTTCATGTATCAAATTAACAGTTAAAAAAAAAGAGAGAGAAAATTCTGACGAGTCAAATAATTTTTTTTGATAAAAATTAATATAAATGTTATAAACTAAACTAAAATTTTACAAGTTTATCTTAATTGGCAAGAACCAATTAAAATTGGAATTATATTTAAATTAGGTTTGAAAGTTAATGTTTTGATTTTTTTTTCTTGTTATATTATAATTCCTTTTCAAGTTAAGTTAGAATTTTATTTTATTTTTCTAGTTTAATCTGATCGTAGGTGGAACAATTAAGATTTTATCAATTCAAATTTGTATCCATAATTTAGCTGCGATTTTAGAGTTTATGGAGCTCTAGCATTCTTAGAGTTTGTGATTCTTCCATATCCTATATCAAGCTTATATTCTGAATTTAGACCAGATAAAAAAAGTTATGAATTTAAAATTCATAATTGAATTAACAAAATGGTTGACTTTGTAGTTAATCTGATACATCATTGGTGATCATATTGGTGTTGCATGATGGACCAATGATGGATCCATATATAATTTTTAATGTGGATAAATATAATTGCAGAACACTATTTCCTCTCTAATGACGCTAATCTTGTCGATTCTATATATATATATATATATATATATATATATATATATATATATATATATATATATATATATATATATATATATATATATATATATATATATATCTTGTTCTAATTTAAAACAATAAACACTTACTACACCCATGCCAGTGATGCATGCATACTACTGCAAAGAAGAGGAAGAAAGAAACACTATTATTAATTATAAAATATCAATCCCATCACTTATTGCGTAAATCAATCAACAGACAGGTAGCTTGCAAATCGTGTGACAAAAAGCAATATAATTTTACTCAGATTGATCATATCAAATATTTTGCTAGAGTGTTTTTCGTAAGAGCCCAGGTTTTAGATTTTTCTCATTGATACGTGACATACAGCTCTGAAAATGTGAAGATGGTGACAAAGTTTTTTCGCAGATTTCGCAGGCAGGACACATGCCTATGATCTTAGCATGGCCCATGAGGAACACAAAAACGAAAGTAACATGGCTCGAGTCTACGAGCTAGAATTATTACAGTCCGTTTTTGGCCTATGAATTATGATGTGTCCATGATCATTGCTCGACTGGTGTGTGGCTCGCTTGAGATCTTCTGGTGACTTTGGTGAAGGTGTCGTTGAACACATTTAGTTTCACCATGTGATCAGGAGATCCCTCTATTTTTTTTTGGCTGGCTTCGTAATTATCGAAGTATTGATTGAAGATCATTTTCTGCTCTTATTTTTACAAGTTTGGTTGCTTGCTTTTGCATTGTTGTCGCGATCAATTTCTTGGATAAGTATAAAAGTTGGCCAAACGAATGCTTTTGGCTGAGGCCACGCATTTCTATATCTTGAAAATTGCGTCTCTAAGCCATTTAAGTTAAGGAGGACCAACGACGGTGAAATCTGCTAATTCATCATGACTGCAAATTTTGCATTGAATGCTAGAGTATATAGGCTGAAGAGGACCACAGATCATGAAAGGCAAGCATGCCTTTACCAGCCACTTTGAATACATTAAAATTAATGTATTCAAATTATTTCGAGTTTTTATGATCGCTGCCCAGTAGAGGGATCAGCCATTGAGAATTTATTTTGTTGATGTTTTTCATCTTTTTATACCTTCTGAATATTCTTTTAGAAGTCGTGAGCTTAAGCCTGAGAGACGAAAGATGATCAGCCTCTCTTATGCTTACATTATCTTTATCCTTCTCTTAAAAAGGTGATGGTTGGTGTGAAAAATGATGGACAAAATTCAAACATTGTATAACTTGCAGAGACTCGATTAAAAAAAAAAAAATTAACAACAAAGGAATTGATCAATTAGAAGGTAACAAAAAGGTGAGTAATTAGTAAAACCCTAATAGATTTTTCTTTCTAATGTTTTGATGCAATGTGATTTGGATTAAAATAGAAGGAACAATATTATGATCAAGATTAATAGATACGGATATAAAAATTATTAGTATATTATTTATTATTTTGTGTCTGAGAGTGTGATATTTTTTTTATTTTTAAATATGTTTTAAAAGTATATTAAGTTAATATTTTTTATTATTTTTTTATGATGTTAATATAATCACCTTAAAAAAATTAAAAAATAAATTTATTTTAATATATTTTTAAATAAAAAAGTATACCTCATAATAATTAAGTGGTATTTTTGTAATGGAACGGAATGTTAACATGTAAATTCGTTTTAAAATAAGGTAATTTAATTCTTTGGCATGTAGCTTTATACTAACCATGTTAGTGCTCTTATATTTTTAGTTACAGTCTCATAAAGAAATTAAGTTGGAAGAATCATGCAATTGGGTTTATATTTTTTTAACCATTAGCATGCGTTACGAACCACAAATTAATTGGAGATTGGAGGGATTAAAGAGATTAAAATAAAGCCAGTCATTAGATGTCACGCATCACCTTCTTTGGCTTTTAGGGTTCTTCTTAATTTAATGAATTAATCCTTCGGATTTGTCAGTTAAAATTGTTAGTCCTTTTTTTTTTAATAAGTAAATATATTGTGTAGAGGATAAAATATTACATTAGGTTAACAACTATTTTAATTTTAATTTTCCGTCACGGAGAGCCAAAGTTAATTTGGAAACAAAAATGTCTCGTAATTGAAGTAGAAATCAAGAAAAAATGTGAAAATAAAATAAAATAAAAGATAAAAAAATACATTTACTATCCTTACTGATCATAAAATAATCCTTCTTTTCTCTTTATTTTTCTTTTCTAATGGAATATTTCACTTTGGCCTCACTCGATCTCATGTTATTTAATTGAAGTGCAAGATGTAACATAAGACAGCAATATTTTCATTTCTCTCTTACTGTATAGTGTGTGTTCTTAACAAATTTATATAATTAATTAACATGAAACTTATTGCTAGATTTTCCTAATATAATAATTTATAATTTTCTTATCATCTATTTTTGCTGAAATAACATTATTTCTCAGATTTGCTTGTATAAATTGAAAGTATTAAAAATCACAAAGAATGTCTCTAATATAATGATTTATAATTTTCTTATCATCATTTTTTCCAATTCCTTTCGTCTTATCCACCAATTCCTCCAATCCCTAGCTCGTAATAAATATTGATGCGACTCCTTGAAATCACTCGAAAATAAAGGTGGGAATGGTTGTTGTTACGTATGCATCCATTAATAAATGAGATTTGCCGCTGCCGTGAAACAAGTACTCCAGTTCACGTGGATAATTTTCAGCCTTGGTAGAGATGGAGTTATCCTTGAAGGAAGGGGGTCGCGTGTGCCATTAAAATGTTGATCCATCATTAATATCTCTTGTTCAAGGACTTCCCTATGAAAACTACCTCACCTAAACATTTATTAATGAATCACGCGGGTTGAATTTGATGATCTGCGAACGTTTTTCAGGTCTTTTTTGTGAATTTGCGCAAGGAATTTGCATGGTGTTGCAAGCTAATTTGGTTATTAAAAGCGATATTAACATAAAACTAGTTGAAAGGCCTCATGTTTGGATTGAAATCATCTCTTGACAAACATAATTTCAATGGCGAACAAGTTTTAGAAAACCCACCAAGAGATGAGATCGAGGAAGGACCTCACCAGCCGTTGAATGAGACAAACATGATTGAATCGACTCTATAGTACTGAATAGTTAACTGTTTCAGCACTCATCAACTTTCTCACACAGAGGAACAGACGTCCATCGACAGTGAAGCAATTAGAGCTACAAATCAGCCAGCAAACTGACGTGAACCAACCTTTTGATGATATTAAATATATCTGGACAGTTGCCATCTTCCACGTTTGCCTGTTTATGCAAATGAAATCCTATCGATAAACGAATATATAGAAGAAAGGGATCAACAAACTCAGAAAAAGAAAGCAATTCTTGAATGGTCTAACACGGCTCCTTGTAAAATTCTACTAGCAAATTAATCTAGGCCAATAGAGAAGCTGGCCGGTGGGTATCATTATAGGGTCGTCGTCTGTTCCTTCATGAACTTGAAAGATGGAACTCTAGGTTTTATCTAGCAGTCAAACCTCTACAAGAAGCTACGTGCATTTCTTATCTCGAAAACTCCACTGTATTTGGAATTAGCTGCAAGTACCTGTCATGCTTTGCTTTTAGTTTGAAGTGGATGTTATGGATTTAATATTCTTGTGAACGGGAATTCGTCAATTCATCACATGCATGCCAAATTATCAACGGTTTGAGGTGACCCAGATGTAATTTGGAGCAAGTACCCATCATGTTTTATCATAGATTGTCAGGATTACAAGTTGATGATAGCACTAGAAGTTGCTTGGTGCAAAATTTCCAATCCATATGTGAACTTTTGAGTACTAATTTCGCATGGTCCTGAATGCTAGCTAATTAACAAGTACATACCTTATCTTCATTGTTAAAGATAGGTTATCGATTGGCTATTGAATCACCTCGAATATCAGCTGAACTGCGTTCATCGGTAATGAAGCCGAAAATGGGGATAACAACGTCTACTTACCAGTTCAATGTTGAATTCTGTGTACCCAGTCTCAATTTCAATCGCGAGACAGAATATATAATTTATTATATTTTTTTGGAGTTACTTTTACTATGAGAATTATTGGATTTACTGACAGAATTTTTTTGTTAATAATTATACTCAAAGACGCTAATTTTCTCGTGGGCCATGAACAGCAATATTTCTTCGGAAAAACTCTTTGATGAATTGTGATTTGTAGGCGTGTTTGGCAGTAATAATTTTATTAATGAATTTATTAATGGTAATAGCATGTAATTTTTTTTACCTGCTTTATTATACTATTATTTTTATTGATGAATATAATATATTATTGATAAAAAATAATATTTAATTTTATAGATAATTTTTTTTATTGGTTAACCCGTGCAAGCTAAGATCCAATCTAGGTTGAGTTTGATAACTATGTTAGGAGGACCATAAATGCTATAACTCATCAATATATAAAAAAAGACAAACATCTATTATACAACTTGAACTATTAGAATTGAGTGTGACAATAGATAAAAACATGAATTTTAATCTTATATACATTCCTAATAACAAGTTGTAAATCGTGAGTACTGTTGACCAATAATAATAAGAAGTAGTAAATTACCTGAATAGATTGAATCTACCTATACATAACATAAGACATACGTTCTTTTACAATTTTAATTCCCTCAAAATATATCAATTGAATATTTTTGTTGGTGTTTACCAATCAACACTATGAAAACATATTTAATCGTAAAAACCCACTACATCATATATTTGCCCACCATATTGTTATTTCAGGTCTCAATTTAAGATTTTTTAGAGACATTAAATATAAAAGTATCGGTAAATTAGTGGAGATATTAAACTACAGAAGATAACAAATCTTGATAATATTTGTTTTATTGATGATTTGGATATTTTTAATACAATATATCATATTTATCTTTTATTCACGAAGAGTCTAAGCTTTCTATAATATTTGTTTAAGGCTTCATTTGATAATATGGTTGAAACCATATTTCTTTATATTTTAATTTTTTTTGCTAAAAATAATTTAATTTTATATTTTTATGTTGATCTTAAAAATAATTTTTAAAAAATAAAAAATATTATTTTGATATATTTTTAAACAAAAAGCAATTTGAACTGCAATCAATACTACAATTCCAGATAGTCTCTAATTCCAATTGTCATTAATAAGTAAAAATATTGACCGAAACGCTTTTCTAATTCAATTTCGACAACTCGTTATTTCAAGTCTTGTTTGTTTGATGGAAAATGATTTCTTATAAATTATTTTTCAACTTTCTTGTGTTTGTTTGTTATTAAAAAAGTTGTTCGACAAAAAAAATTTTCTAATCAAAAAAAATTTTAGCTTGGTTTTCAGAAAATTGCTTTCTTTTTATTTTGGGTGGAAAACACTTTCTAGAAATTATGAAAAATTTAAAAATATCATATTATTTACTAATTATATCAAATTTGGTCTTCAAACTTTTGATTGCTATATATATTTTGTTTTGATTTTTTTTTTAATTTCATCCTTTAGAATTTAATTTTTATATTAACTTTAATATTTATTTTTATGATTATTAGTTTTTGTTTTCTTATCATTTTTTAATTAAAATTTTTTATTTATCAAATTAAGTCTTTATTCTTTTTATTTTTACTTATTTTATTTAAAATGATTTATAAAACTATAATTATTATTATTTTAATTTCATCATTTTTTAATTTTTTTTATCTGTTAAATTTAATGTATATTATTTTTATTATTATTTATTTTATTTAAGGTAATTTATAAAATTTTATATTTTTTTAATTTTATTCTCATTCAACTTTTTTAATTTTTAATTTATAAAATTTATTTTATATTATTTTAATAAACTTAAAAAAATATTAATAAGTTATTTTCCTATCTATCAAATATAAAAAATTAATTCACTTGAAATTCATTTTCTTAAAAAAATACTTATAAAAAAAAATTCAATTTTTTTTTAAATTATTTTTCAATAAACAATTAAATTTTTTATCAAGTTTCAGGGAATCAGCCAAACCACCAACTTAGAACTTGAAAGATTCCAAGCAGCGATAGCCAACAGATGAATTAACCTGGGCTAGTCCACCAGTTCACCCAAAATCTCTGAGAAATTTTGAGGCCCCTAGTAGATAGCTTTCCAAAAGAGAAATGGAGTGAATGCCTAACAGAAAGCTTACGCCCAACTTCTGTTGTCCGTTTTGATCAAACAAGACGTTCCATCTTCTTGTCGAAAAGTCTCATTTTCTCATCAGAAATTATCGAAGAGTGGAAATGATGAACGAAGTGGTGTTTTCCCACTTGCATCAAAAGTTTCTGCGAAAATACAAGGGATGCACATTGACAAACAATCATTTCGTACACTTACAAGATGCTGCTCAATGATCTAACCAAAGATTATATACAAGCCGGAAAAAGTTTGTGCATCTACAAAATCTATCAGCGTGGGCTAGTGTTTCGGTTGTTAGACAATAACATTGACTATGATATCAGCCCTCACCCACCTGCCAAGAGTAATTAATATCTTCTGGGTTTTAACTCTAGCATCACCCTAATCTCGCTCCAAACCTTCAGCATCCAAAGAGTGAATCTTAATGCTCCACCATTCAATCCATCGTAGGAGCTTTGACAAATATTTGAAAACTTGTGATGTGAATGGCGTGTTTCTATGCAAAGTTAAAGTAATTATGAAGTGTTTGCAAAATGCAGTGCCCAGATACTAGTTAGATTCTAACCAGACAAGTTGAAGATGGTGGTAATCAATTCTTGATTTGGTTGACAGAGAAATTCTCTTCGGGCTGCCTCTGCCAAAAATAATTGGCAGCTTCGATCCACCCTGGCTGGACCAAGAACTTGTTGTGCTTCGAGGCCCAATGTGACTTCTCAGTCCCAGAATCTTTTGAGACTACATGAGTTACCGAGGGATCGAGTTCTGTTGAGCATGTAGCTCCCAACTGCTCAGCCATCCTCCAAAGGTGGTGATTATTAGCCTGGGATTGGGTAGGGAAAACTCTGCTGAATACAATTTTACATCCCTTCAGGACATCCTTGCGAACCGTTTTGAGCACCTGCAGGGCAAGAGAGAGAATGTGATCCTAATAATGCACAAACCCGATACCAAGAGTCAGCGTATAGATAATGTTGGGGTCCGTGTCAAAAACAAAAACAAGAAAATCGTTTTGAATTTTTTAAAAAACGTGACCAGTTGGAAACACAAAATCGTTCCAGTACGAGGATTTAAAGTAAAAAATATGAACTGACAGTCACATGCATAGAGCAAAAACAGGATGACTTTTTCAATGGCTTAGATCTACAATTAATCTACCTAGGAAATAGAGGATGAAATGGAAGGAATACAGACATCTACTAAAAGGCTGACAAAACTAAGTTTAGTACTGGACGAGAACCAATTGATTAGTAGCACAATCTTATAGAGCAAAAGTCGTCCATATATCCTGAAGATATCCATTACATGAGCATGTATTCCAAACTAGATGCAGATACAGGTTCCCTCAAATTGGGAAGCAAGACAACAAAGAAAAATGCACTCAACAAGACCAATTTTCATTAGCCTTTTTACCTGTCTCACATCTCTGCCATCCATATTTTCTTCCAATTCCTGCAACAAGGTTCCCTATCAATAACACTCTGAAAAGAAACAAGCAATAAGAATTTTATTAAGAAAAACAAGGGATAAAATGATATACCTCGAAAAAGATCTGGTGAATTTTCCGTAGAACCTTAAGAATGCATGCAAGTGCACCTTCAGACTCGCTCTCATCAGTGTTCTGCTCCGAGAGGGATTTGCAATTAAATCCAAATTGATGACAGCTTGAAGCAAAAAAGTGATATCTTTCCATCAATATCAAGTTGTCTTTATGCTTCATCCAAGCCTAAATTGATTAAAACTAATCATGTTCAGAAACATATAGCCAATTCAAATGACAGCTCTTCAATTTTAATTACAATGGCAACTCTCCAATTAATATTAGCCACGTGAACTCACATTTTCTGTATCGTCAAGGATTAGAACAGCACTTTCTTGCCCCAAGACCACATCAAGACCCTTTTGATGTCTTTGGGTTCCGTCATCACGTGAAATGACTTTGGCATTAAAGTATTCTCTTCCAGGGTCAAGCAGTTTGGCCATTTCCAATGCATAGGCCCGATCACCCATAGTATATATATACATCTCAAACATCTGACTTGCTTCTTTAAGAAACGTACGCACAAAAGGCCTCAACTTAGTCATCATTTGCATGGAGCTCAACATAAAGAGACTGCCTTTTGAAACATCTATTCATTTGGCATGAATACAAATTCAGTAAAATGCACTGACTTTCAAAAGAGGAAATCATATTCAGCCAAATTTGTCCAAAAATGAGATAGCCAAGTTACAAGCATAAGATATGAAAACAAAGATGGCCAAGTTACAAGCATAAGATATGAAAACAAAGAATGCATAATCAGCCAAATTTGTCCAAAAATGAGATGGCCAAGTTACAAGCATAAGATATGAAAACAAAAATTAATAACACACAATGGTGAACATAAATAAAAAAAAATGGCTAAAGACAAAGTAACAAGCACTCTAATTATTTCATGTACAACATGGACATGAAAAACCGTTTTTCATGTGGCACTATTCCATTATCTATGTTTTTCATGTGGCACTATTCCATTATCTATCTTACATCTCGTAAAGGATTGGCAAAAGTATATCTACAATAACATCCCCAACAAGAAAACACAATTCTTAAAAGGACACTGTCACGATACAATTAAATTAAATGTAATGACTATAAAATTTCCCTCTGGAACAATTTTAGCCATCAGGAGAATTCAGAAACTTGTTGACAGTGACACAATTGAAGGCATAATCAATTATAATAATATATACTCAACATCTACAAATTCAAAGTGGAAACATACAGATAAATTACAAAAAAGCTTGGCATAAGCTACTGTGGCCAATGGATATTAATTTCTGGACATGTGGTCCCACTGTCTCAGTTATCATTGCTCATCATTTACGGCTTTGGATAGGTTAGCTTGTCGAAGTTCCAATCTCACCGCAATTTTTGGTACTGAGATTAGCAACGCATGCACAACAAAGGTTACCCTCTCAATCCAATGAGCAAAGGAATGGACTTTTATGGATCTTGTGCCTTTTCCTTTTTGTTGGACATGTGAAAAGATTGAAATTTTTAGGACCCTTCTAAGACCTTATATTATGAGACCTTTCATCTGCATGGCTTGCATTAGAAGGGCATCTTCATTTAAAGACCCTTTATATTAAATCACCTTCCAAAGACACAAAAAAAAAATTATCTTCTTCTATAGCACCACCTTCTCCAATTTTCTTGCATATTTTTTTCTTATTTGATAAAAGAAAAAAAAAATATTTCAGAGATTAATAGATAAACATGATAGGCAAGGCAAGGCATCATGAGCCTGCCAATGACGTGAAGCATCTGTTTGAGAATCTCCATGTAGAACCCCTGCAGCTTTGCTCCTTGGTGTGGTTAAAAAACAATTCTATCTTACAAACAGATACCTCTAGCAGAGAAATATGGAAAAACTCCAGAGTTCCCCCTTTGTCCAAAGATTCAATACTCCCATTTACATTGCACAAGTCCACAAATGTTCATGGTCCCTCCTTTTCCATAACCCTATTAATATATCAATCGCATGCTCTCCATATTCCATAGACTACCAAAAGCTCATCCACAACTACAAACAACCTACTCTACATATCACAGAGCATTGGACAAGACAAAAGGCAACAATTCAGTCTCTCCCAGCTAACTTGTTCTACTCTTGATTCTTTTTCAGTCTCCCCCTTTCTAAGAGCTCATAAACATTAAGAGTTTCTAAGATTAGTTACTATGCAACCAAGGGAAAAAATTCATTAATCAGGTAACAGAAAAAACCTTGCAGTGAAGCCGTTTGACCGTTTAGATATTCCTCATCTAAGGTCATATGCATAAGCTGGGTAGAATTAAGCAGCGTATGATCTAGATCAAGAATCAAGTAGAGTTTCTTATGACGCAACAAATTCTTCATATCAGTGTTGCGCAATCGAACAATTTCATCATTACCAAGCCTTAATCCCTGCAAGAGCAACTTTTATAATCCCAATGAGAATGTAATAGAGCAAAATTCAAGATAGCAGATGGGCAGTTATAATATTATGAAAACTCTATAGCAAATGGGCAGTTATAATATTATGAAAACTCTACCAGCTACGTCAAGGATGGATAGTATTCAAAGAACAAGAGAACTTGAAGATTCTAGATGTTACTTTCAGTATTTCAAGTAATGTGCACCTTGTGTATATACCCGAATGTCACACCAGATTCTCCATCCAGCAATTGCCCACAGACAATACACATAGTTCCAAATGATCCTGGATGTGTGCATATTTCCTTGCTGATTGACGCCTCTGCATGAAATAGGTTAAAATCATGATGCCTCTTTATAATAATAGGCTAAGCACAATAAAATGGTTGTAAAATGAAATTGAAACTCAAAGCAAAAACAGATATTTATGCCAATTTTATTTACCTTATCATTTGAGCTTGGAGAAGAAAATGAGAGGTAAGAAAATGCTAGCAAACATGTGCATATGGTTTCATCTTTATCAGCAATTTTATGTCAAAAAAACATAAGCTATCATGATTTCAGTACAAGGAAAGAAACTAAAAAAAAAAATTGAAGCCACATCTATGCAGAGACTTCCTTCTCCTATATGTACTGTGATTTTGTCTGTATGAACAAAAATAAACATGCTCTATTCCTATTCATAATTCTGATTGCATACAAGAACAATTCTCCAGTGAAATAGTAGTGCAAGTTCACGATTTACATTTAATTTTTTAAGCAATTAGGATAATAAAAAATTAAACCAACCCTTACTAGAAAAGCTGAAAACAGCTCCACAAGTTGTTGATATAATATTGAAAACTTGCTACTATTCCCAGAGAAAAACAATTAGTTCTGATTTCTGGGCCTGAGAATTCTAGGTCCAACAAACGAACAAAAAACTTTACCTGAGTTGTGCTTTAGAGACGCAAAAGAAGTAGCTCCCCCATCATCCTCCACAATTTCCAGAGTCTCCACCTTAGACCTTTTTACCCTGTGTATCATCAATTAATAAAAATCAAATTAATTAAGAAATTACAACTAAATCCAGCTTCAGTTAATTTGGAAATAAACCCTAAAAAGCCATGACAAAGCATAAAAGCGTTGTTTCCTTTCTAAACCCTAAAAACTCCAAAATGGCTTACCTCTTGCTTTGAAAGTCAGAGTCATCATCTTCTTCAGCTTCTTTATCTTGATCTGGTGATGAGGAGGCAGCAGAGTCAGAATGGCGTTGATTGGGAGCTTCATCATCACTAGCCGAAGAGGCAGAAGATTTGGAATCAAGCTCCGTGTCAAGAAAAGCAGCGAAATCATCACTGCTAGAAGAGTGAACTGGAGAATCCGTTACCAGACTCATCTGTTTAAGTATATAAATAACAATTTAATTAATATTACTATTATTTGCCAAAACCAACTCCAGTACTTCCAGCTTAAAAAAAAAAAAAAAAGTTCCATTGATCAACCATGACAGTTTATCAGCACCGACAAAATGCCTAAATTCCCCAAATTTTATTTGGCTGATATTAATGCAATAAAATAGTCTTTAAATGAGATCAAGATAAGTGGAACCAAGGTCAAATACTGTGCTGTTAGATTTTGCGATATCCCAATGAATATAAATTGGATTTTACAGCAATCCTTTTTTAATTAATGAAAAGGTCTCATTGATCAAAAAGGAACAGATAGGAGATGTCATGGACCAAACATCACTGTATCTAAATCCTAAATTGCAACAGAAAAATCCCTAAATTTTGTGTAGATGCCATTAAAAATAAAACCCTAAATGTCATCATGTCACTCAATTAAGTAGATAAGAAAACAGAATACAGAGATACCATAGATCATGTAGTATCAACTCATGTGTACACACACACACACAAAATAAAACATGGGCTTTGAGCCCTTAACAAAACAAACTGAAAATCTACGTGTAGAAACTGTGTTGAAACCTGTGGAGAGAATAAGAAACGAGAGGTTAACTTGCCTGAAACTGAATGTAATACAAGCTTCAATTGAAGTTCAGTACTCAGTTGGCGTGGTTTAGGAAGAAGCAGCAGATTGGGCGAAGGGAAGAGGGGAAGACGAGATGAGAGGAATTTTGGCTTCCGTTCTGCGTGCTTTGGGAATTAAATAATAGCCGTTATATAGCCCAAAAAAAACTAAAACCCAAGGCAAAAAACCTTACTATTTGCCGCTATACTATAATTACTTTCCTGTCCTTAAAAAAAAAAAAAAAACGACTTGGTGTTAGTGTTTCGTTCTTTACACTGTTCATAAGTTATTATAAGATTTATAGGATATATTTTTATTTATTTTCACAGTAAATACATTAAATTTATTTTAAAAGTGAATTGTTTTTAAAATTTACTTTGAGAGTTTTTTTTATCTTTCTGCATCAGGCAAGCATAGTAAAAATAATTGATTTACCTTTAAAAAAAAAGTTGTGTCTTGGGGATTTTTAATCTTTTTTACTTGATTTTTATGTTGTTATCAAATTTTTTATGAATAATTTAATCTTATATTTAAAATATGTTTAAATTAAAAAATTATTGATATAGAAACACACCTCAACGTAAAAAATATATTTATAACTTTATAGTAGTGCTTGGAATGCTATCCATGGCCTAAAAACCTTTTCATCGTATTATTAGAATCTTTGTCAATTTTTTTTATTGGGGTGATGTGTAATGGCAGTTGCGGAGAAATTATCATCAATAAAAAAAAATCATTTATTTTATTTCTTTGCAAAATCACACTAGCCATTTAAAAATCCAGTGTTGTTCTCTTAATCATTTATATTTTAACTTTAATTTTTTTTTGTTATTGGATATTTTATAAAAAAATATTTATTTTCAATTACATTATTCATCTTCAATTTATAATATATTATCTTGATTTTTATTTTTTTCTTGATTTTTTTATACAATTTTCATTTGTTTTTTATTTCATCATTTAATTCAGCTTTATGATATTTTTTTAATTTAATTTTTGTTTTTTGTTTTTTTGTTAAAGTGGTTTTTCTTTTTAATTTCACATTTCAATCAAAAATTTATATTTATCATCTAATTTATTTTTTTATTTCAATTTTGAGCCTTTAATTGTTAATTTTAGTTTTCGATCCTTCTATGTAATTGAATTTTTTTATTTTTTTATCTTTTAATATTTGACTTGTTGGAGAATAAACTTCACGATGCATTATATTTATAATCTAACTCAAGTCATCAATTTAAAGGGTTAATGCAAGTTGACATCTTTTTTTTTTAATTTTATTGTTTGACATTAAGTTTTTTTAAATAACTTTTAATTTATTTTTTATTAAATTACCACAATCTCATAACATAAATCGCAAGTTTAATAGGATAAACTTAATTGGTTTGCCTTTTATTATCAATGTTACATGTCTATTATATTGACCTGAGTTAACTTGGTTTGTGTTTTTTTTTATTTTTTAATTTAATTTCATGAAAAATTGAATTTTTTTATTTTTTTATTTTGTATATTTTTCTATTTCATCCTGCAATATTTGATTTATCAGGGATTGAGTTGAAAGGTTTTTCCATGTACAATGCGAGTTAATATTTTTTTTGTTTATTTTTATTTTTAATTTCATCATTCGATATTGATATTATTTTAATAGGCTTTTTAATTTTTTTTTATTAAATTATTTCAATCTCATAATATAGATTGAGGGTTTGGTAAGTTAAACTAAACTAATTTACTTTTTATTATGCAAATTATATGATTATTATGCTAGTTTCTATTGACTTATATTATTTTTTTAATATAATTTTATCATTTAATATTTAATTAGTTGAAATTAAATTACATTATTGTTTTCTTTTGAAAAAAGTGTTTTTTTACAAAGTTATTGTAATTTGTTTTTAAATCAATCCTTTTAATATTATTGTTTTTATTATTATTTAATTAAAATAAAATTAACTTATTTGACTCATTTGAATCTATAAATTAAATTTTTAATTTTTAAAATTTTTGAGGTGGTTTTTGATAAACTCATACCAATTTGGGTTTTATTTTGTTTGTTGGAATGGAGGGGTTAAAACTCTATCTAGTATTACAATGCGGTGCAAATTGAAGATATTTTTAGGTTGATTATAATCTTAAAAATTATTTTATTTTTATTATTTAAACATGTTTTTCATTTTAAATTGTAATAAAAAATCTAATTTAAAAAAATAGTATAATTTATAACTTTTAAAAATTATTATTTTAAAAACATAACTATAAAAACTAGCACAATATTAGAAAATATAAAAAAATACACTCATGCTGTTATTTTTTTAAGGCTTGCTTTTCTGCCGGAGGAGAATGAAAACAAAGACAATAGGGCTGGGGAGAGTTTAAAAAATTTATATAGTACTTGGGGGCCCATCTTCCTGCTTCTCTGGCAAGGCCCACTTCCATTACACTGTTTCATAATTTATTTATTTTTCATTTTAATTTAGAAGGCCATGAATGTTTAGTTGCCGTTTTAATTACAGCTTGTTTTGTATACTTGTGGTTATATTTTATCATATAAAAGAAACATATTAGCAATAAACAAAAATTATTATTGTATATGATATGTATTAAATGCTTAACTAGTAGTTGTTATTTTTTAAAGTAAAAAATATATTAAAATAATATTTTTTAAAAATTGTTTTTGATAATAATATATTAAAATGATTTAAATAAATTTTTTAATTTTTAAAAAAGATTTTTTAAAACATAAAAACAAATATAAATTAAAAATTTTCGTACCCAGACCCGTTTCATTAAAAAAAATAATGGGATACATAATTGCAAAGTTGCTTACTTATTAATGTATAAATTTTTAAAGCACGCTGGTAACTTTAAATTTTGATAAAATAGAGAATCTCAAAGCAATATTGGTAGGTTTCTGCGGTGCAAGTTGATTGTTAAATGGTTTGATTATTTCACCTTAGCAACTCATAAATTCCTTTTTCTTGATATTTTCATGTTTTTTCCCATGCTTTTTGAGGATACAATGCAAATAATGTTTTTAAAAATTTTAAATTCTTTAATTAAAAATAATGTTTTTATATATTTTAGATCATTCGATACACTAATTTTTTTTAAAAAAAAATTATTTAAAAATTTTAAATTTTTAATTAAAAATAATGTTTTTATATGTTTTAGGTCATTCGATATACTAATTTTTAAAATAATTTTTTAAAAAATAAAAAAATTATTTTTCCAAATAGAACACCAAACTTGTAATTATTCATTACATGAAGTTTTTTTAAGCTTTATTAGTTGGCATTGTTAGTGAAAACCTTAACAAAAAAAACTTATTCATTCTCTTTTAATTTCTACGAAAACGTCTTTTTTATGGTTGATGAGACTTCAATACATGAGAAAGTGACTTATCTACCTACTATAAAAACTCTATTTTCTTTGAATATTTAACAACTCTTTTAATAAATGTAAATACCTAACAACACTGTTCTAACCATATAATAATAACTTCAACCAACAAAAAAATAAAAAACCCATAACATCAAGGTTTAGCGATTTTGCAATAACACAGCAGTGATCTTTGATCTACTAGCTTGCAAAAAGATACGGGAATTTTCTTGATTCTAGGTTATTTTAATTGGCATCTCTCGGATTATTATTTTTTTGTCATTTTAATCCAAACCTAAACCTATATCCATTGAGAACTTTTATATATGATTTTCCCACCCTTTTAAAAAAGAATGGCACTGAAAATAGTACTAGTGCTCAATAAATTATGTGCATTTAAAAATTATAGTATTTTACTGAACAATAAATATGAAATTAATAATTATTTATTGGATATTTTATATAATTTATGACAAATCTGGAACGAGCCAAGAAAGATAATTTTTCGCCAACTTGCCATCAAGGCTTGTTAGTCATGTCCAAAAGCAACATATTTACAGTAAAATATTGAGCTATATTAAAATAATAATACTAATACTAATTATTATAATAATAATTATTATTTTCGTATCACACCACATCAATTAATACAATATCACACCAATCTTCTTAGGAGCCTTTTTTCACTTTATTCACTTCTGTCGAAGTGGGACCACTCCCTTGTCTTTCTTCTGCAATGTCTCCATGCCACGTTCCATCAGCTTCTGTATCCACCTCCTCCTCCTCCACCACCCAATCATCTCTCTCCATCGTCTGTTGATAGTATCGGACGGCCACGAACATCATGAACACTGCAAAAACAGTGCATCAGCATTGCATGTCAGCAGAGTGTGGTTTTCTTACATCGTGGCCAGCAGTGAGATTATTATTCAATAAAAAAAGGAAAAGAAGATGAGAGCGAGGGTTGCTTTTACCTGCCCAGATGCGAGCCACCATTGAAGAGAGGTTCCATACGAGGGTGAAGATGCACAAGGCCACGGCTTTCTTGTGCGAGCATGAGTCCCAAGCATCACGAAATCGTCGAATCCAGAATTTACCTTCAATTGGGTTTCATTTTTAAGAAAATCAAGATCCATATCTGGAATAATTTATAACAATCTCATACTGTCGAATAAAAAAACAAAAGTGATGACAGAGGAGCCATGCTCTCTGATGGCCCTACAACAAAAAAGTAGATGATATAATGAGGATGGCCCTACACTTTAATTAGCATCCAATACTAGAGATAAATGATAATATGATGGGGATGGTTACAAATGGATTCTAAGACGCTCTTCATTTCCTTTCTTGAGATCCTCCAACGGAGGTGACAGCGTCAATCAATAGAGCCGTTACAGCATAAAAACGAAGATCTGCCAGTCACTACAAGGTCAACCCAAGTAGGGCAAACTATGACCAGTGCAAGTGTGGAGTGATCTAGTGAGGTAATAATTCAAGGATTTACCGTAAGCAGTTAACTGCGTGGAGTAGGAAGAGCAGACTTTTGGTACAGTGAAGACCCCAAAAAAGCCTGCACAAGCATAGTTTCAGTAAGCGTAAAAAAGTGAAACAACATGCAGGGAATTTAGCAGTTCCCCTTGTTTTGCTGCCAACAAGAAGCTTCAATAATTAGAGCAGGCTGTAGAAATTAATGTATATTTCCTTGAGCATGTGCTACCTACCGAAGGAACCCTTTTGATTACATGTTCGTTAAATAGCCACCAACCATACGGGGGTGTTTACAACTTTGATAAAAAAATTATTTTTAAAATAGTTTTTTATTTTAAAATAATATTTTTTATATATTTTTCAATATACATACACTAAAATCATAAAAAAATATCAATTTAGTACTCTTTAAAGTTAAAAATACTTTTAAAAAATATCTAAAAAGAAAAATAAAAATTATATCAAACACTCTTTAAATTTAACTCGGTGTACAACACAAGATACAATATTCAAGTCATCTTAACTTAATTAACCCTAATATTTTTTTTAAAATAAGTTAAGATGATGTGTTTATTTTTAAAAGGTTAATAGGATGAAATAGATTAGATCAACCCAAATTTTTCGATCAGATCACACTGGATTGATTTAGGACTCTCTCAATTTTATTTTAACCTATCCCTGCCACCAACCACTTAAAAATATTGAAAAGACAGCTTTACACTTGTAAAAATGGAATTGAATATTATGTCAATCTATAGTCCCAATCCCAAAATTATCTTCCGAATCCCAAAAAAATGCTAATTAAAATTACGGATAATAATAATTTTTTAAAATGTTTTTTTAATATATTAAAATAATATGTTTATTTATAAAAAAATGTTTTTAATATCATTAATTTAAAAATATAAAAACATAATTTTGAACAAAAATAAAAATTCAGCTATTATAGTGCAAACGCAGCAGCCCCACGGATTCTTTTAAAAAGCTGTTTATTCTCTTATAATTTCTAATTTCTGAAATTAGACAAATGAAAGGAAACCTACCCAATCTTGCCATCTTCCAAATGGTGATGGAGCTGCCACACCTGGCAAAAACAAAGAGCAACACTGCCATCTGCCATAGTTCACAGACTCATTATGCATGACTATTTGAATGTTTCTCGAGGTGCTGACAAGATCCAACTAATTAAAGTCAAATGAGGGAACTTACCTTCATTGTAGTTGCGGGATCACCAGAAAAGAGGGCTCTAATTTTCAACAAGCACTCATTCAAGTACGGCAGAACCAACTTTAACAACCAAATCGCCTCACCCTCACCCAGTACATGGCTTCCATCATCATCTATATCTATGACTCCCCTGAATTTCAAGGAAAAACAGAAATATAAATAAAGCCAATGCTTGGGACTACCTAATCGGCTGCTGTGTTTAATCTTAATTTGCTGACTACCTGCAAATAAGCGATCTATACAGAAAAATGGTAGCAAGATAAACAAGTCCCAGATAGGACATCACAGAAATGAAACTGCAAAAGAAATGATCAAGCAGAGTTTAGTATAGGTCTCTGTTTTAAAGCAGAGTAAATACAGTAAACAAGGGCCAACATTGAATTCAGTGTTCTTGTTTTATTTGCACCTGACATTGAGGTCTTTAGTATAGGAGGATGAGATTATGATAAATGTACCCATTCCAAAGGCTAATGTAGATCTTGATATGTCTCTCCACATTACTAGATCCACTGAAAATTCTCAAAGATTGCCAAAATTGAGAGAATTTCAATAAACAAATTGATTAAGAAAATAATAAAAAGAAACTAACTTTCCCAAGAAATGAAAACTCACCTAGATTTTGAAGCTTGCTATGTCTACGAGTTTCTTTGAAATTCTGGTATTCATTAGCAACTGGAATTGCTGACAGAAGAAATGGTAAAACAATCAGATCATACCAGAAAAAAAATGAAGCAATCCCAACAAACGCAATAACTTAATGAATCAATAAAGCATACTTACATGGATTACGAGCAGCCTTTGCAAGATTTTGATAAAGAGTTGCTCTCTTTATTACAGGAGGAGGTTGTTTATTCACAATCGAAGAAGCTGGTGCTGTTCTGTTGTTAAATTGCTGAACTTTTTTCACTTCACTCACTACTTTCTTAGGCTTCTGTTCTGGTATACAAATCTCCACCTTCTTGGGCTTATGTCCTGCTACATCCACCTTCTTAGGCTTTTGTTCTGCTACATTTGTTTCCACCTTCTTAGGCTTCTCTTCTGCTATGTTAATCTCCTTAATATCTAAGCTTTTCTTTTCAATCTGAATCTCAATTTCTTCCTCATCTTCATCTCCCTCAATATCTTCATCACCATCAATAACAACATCAGCGTCATCATCATGAGGACGAGGATTATCTACCAAAAGCTTGGGAGGTGGTTTCTCTACTGACTCATTGGTTTCGCTGATAGAAATGACCTTTTCCTGGCACACACCAGACTCTCTACAAGTTTCCTCAGATCCAGTCTCCTCAATTTCAGGTGGGCTCTTCTCAATTCCATTAACAGATTCATCCAGTACCTTGTCAGCTTCTGACTTCGCCATCCTTAACGGAGCTGAATTCCTTTCAACCCCACCGTCAAGTACAGGATCTTTACCTATTTCAGACTGCTCTGCAACCTTAACAGAATCAGATTTTACTTTCCTCAATTCTACATCATATTCAACAACCTCTTTTATATCAGATCTTTGCTTCCTTATCTGCCTCGGGCCTTTCTCATTTCCATCAACAGAAACACCGACCTCTTTATTTGGTTCAGATCTTCCTTTCTTGACCTGAATTGGACTTCTTACAATCCCATCAAGCTCTTTACTTCCTTTCTTGACCTGAATTGAGCTTTTATCAATACCATCAACTGACAAGCTAAGCTCCTTGTTACTACTCCCTTCAGATCTTCCCTTTCTTGCCTGAACTGGATTTTTCTTGATTCCATCAACCGAAACACTCAATTCTTTACAGGGCTGTTCAGTATTTTTTCCCTTTGCAATCTGAATTGGACCATCTAAGCTCTCAGATTTCCAAGTCTTTCTCTTGCCACTCATAGCCACACTGGCACTTGTACCAGTCTGTCCTCTCTTTACCATCTTTTTTCCAACATCTCCATTACTACTTCTACTCTCTTCAACATTCTCTTCTCCATTAAAAACCTTAATTCCACCTTTAACTTCATCAAGTTTCATTCTGTTCTCCCACACAGAACCTGCTACTACACTAGTTTTAACCCCAGCTCTTCTCCTACTCACATCCATTTTGGACCCCTTTTATCCTATCAACCCTTCTCAAAGGTAACCATGTGCAACTGGGTCATGATAGATAATAATGATTTGAGTCTTTAAGCTCAAGTAATATCACTTGTTGGTGATGCTAGATAGATACATTGGGATCCCTTTAGCTTTTGCAAAGAGAAAGAGAAGACAGAGAGAGAAAGGAAGAAGTTTGTCTTCTAAGAGACGATAAAAGGTGGTGGGGGTTGGTTGCTACTATTAAGCTTTTTCTCACTAGTGTACAATTTTGTTGGGTCTCTCTGTATGCTAATGGAAAAGGGAAGAGAAAGAGAGTAAAATCGGTGGGGTTAAATGATTTGGGTGTCAAGGACGATCACCTCTCTCCCCTTTTTGCTGCTTTTCCTTTGTTTCTTCGAGGAGTACTTATTCTTTCACTTTTTTGTCAAAGGATCTAAGTGAAGAGCACTGTAACCGAGGCTTGAAAACCTCAAACTCATTGGTTTCACATGCAAATACAGACGCTGCCATTAAATCTGTGTCAAAGCTGTCCTGTTAGGTGTAATTCAGCTAGTTTGCCCGGAAGCTAAAGGCGAAAGAAAAATACATGTGGTGTTGGAAGCTGCAATTTGTTAAAGCATTAGTCATCTGCCACAGTAAACAATGTATAACCCTAAAATTTGCCCAAACATCTCTTTTAGATTAGATTTCGAACAATAAAATTCGAAAATTCAAGTGTTTTAACTGGTTATTAATGTGAAGTATAGAGCCTACACTAAACTATGATTTTGCTTTGACGCATTCTTGAACTAATACCTACTACCTCATCGAAAAACGATTCTGGACTGTGTGACAGTCACGACCTGCAATTTGGCATGTAAACGTTTATCTGAGAGGTGAAATTGGTGTGAAAACTGAAAGGGCCTTTACTGTGCTAAGTGGTGTGAAAACTGAATACGACAGCAAAATTCTTCAAACCCAATCCGATAGGTGAAATTGGTCTTTCTATAGAATAGATGCCAATGTATTTATTATCGGTGGTTTTTTCCCATTTATTTAACCATATAGTATGGCACCGTATAAAACAACAACAACAACTATAAAATTGCCGGTGGTAGTCAAACGTTGAGTAGTTTACCTAATGAATAAACTACAATAAAGTAGCCCTAAAATCACATGTTTGTATACCACTTTTAACCCCAAAACAACTTTACTTTATTCTTTTACCAACTTTGATGTCTTTGATATCATGATTTTTAACATTTTTAAAGGTATTTTTTATTTAAAAATATGTTATAATATTATTTTATTTTATTTTTTTACATCAACACAATATCATAACCATTAAAAAACATGGTATAATATATATTGGAGAGCATTGATGTGTAAAGGGAGCATTAGCTATTTTGTGCTGCAGTGAAAGCTTGCCAGAAAAAACAAGGACTATGAAGCCCATTCATTTATCTCTTTGCTTGCAATTGTATGGTGTCCTAAGCTGCCTGCGGCAACAAATAACTGGTAACTTAAGGGGGCGCCCTGGCACTATCTAGGGTGGTCATTATGCAAAACGACCCAGCTTTAGGTTAAAATGTCTCCATCACTATTGTTTTCTGGGAAAATAGTTCTACATTTGTGCGGTCATTTCAGGGCATGAAACGAACGTGGCTGCCAATTTCATTCGATGGTTAGGAATCTAAGTAAATTATATTAATTGAATAGTGTGTTGTGATTGATTTTTAAAATATTATTTTATTTAAAAATATATTAAAATAATATTATATTATTTTTTAAAAATTATTTTTAATATTAACATATTAAAATGATTTAAAAATAAAAAAAATTAATTTGAAGTTAAACAAATTTAAAAAAAATTTAAAAGGCTAAAAAAAAATATGTTTATCTTACTTTCAAACTTAACACCTTTAAATATGGTTATGAGCTGAATTCAAGGAGGTATAGGTTTGCTATATTGCCATATCCTTGAACCTAATTGTATCCTCAATCTAATTAGACATAAATTTTTTAAATTGTTAAATTTAATATTTTTAAATTTAGCTAAATCAAGTATAAATGATATAAGGTTAGTGTGGTGCTAGATCTGTCTAATTATGTGCAAAGTTAATAAAGAAAAAGCATTTTTAATATTTTTTATAATTTTCTGAATTAAACCAAATCTTGTATCGGACTGAGTCGAGTTTGGATCTAAAAAAAAACATGAAAAAGGCTAGCGCATTGGGGAAGAAAATGTTTGGCGTAAGATTGAGTGCATGAATCCAAATGGGAAAGCAAGACCTGCTGGCAAGAGGAGGGGTGCACTGCCAGCCTTTTCCCTTTCTTTTAAGATGCCCTGATCATGCGAGTCCAGAGCATTCGTATGGTTGTCCTTATGCGACGACAATGTCATGCTTCTCTCTCACCGACAAAAATTTGCTGCTTCTCCATTGTAAATAATTGTTTCAACTGTTCTCATAGTTATTTTCTGTAGAGTGTTTTTATTTAAAAATATATTAAAATAATATTTTTATTTTTTTAAATTATTTTTTAATATTAATATATCAAAATAATTTGAAAGAATTAAAAAATATTAATTTGAAATAAATAAAAACAATTAAATAATTTTATTTTTTAAAAGTATTTTTAAAACACAAAAACAAAGATATTAAATTTAACTTACTTATTTACACACATACATGTGTGTGTCTATATATATATATATATATATATATATGACCCGTCATGAATTTTTCTTTTAAATAAATTTTAAGTATTTAGCTTGTTTTCTAAAAATATTCAAAGAATAAATTAAAAAATACATATAAATATCTCATTAAATAGACTGATAATCATTTATATAAATAAAAAAATCATCAAGAATAATAAAAAAAATTAAAAAAATTAAAAGATAAGTACATGCTAAAATATTTAATATTGTAATGAGTTATTTACGTAATTATGTTTAATGAATTTATTTATAAAAATCAATCCATAACAAAAATTAATACACACATCAAATTTATTAAATAAAAAAAGAAAAAAATTTCATGTAAGGATGCATAAATTAAATTTTTTATAAAAAATAATGTTTTTATTTTAAAAATAAAATTTAATCTATATAAAATATAAAAATATTATAGATGAACCATACTAACCTTAGAAGAAAATTAACACACACTAGATATAATTAAAAAATAATTATTTTTAAAATTACATAGATAAAAGTAGTAATTTAAAAAAACTATAGAAAAAAATAGAAAAGAACGAGGCCATGCGTTGTGGATCTAGTAAGAGACAGGCCCAGTGTTTGCCCCATAAAGATAGGTCTCGCTTGCATGCCTACAAGTCTAGTTCCATGTATATAGATTTTTAATTTTTTTTTTTGAAGTAAATGGGTTCATGACATATCATTCTTTTTTTCTTGTCAAAATAAAAAAGGCAACACATCACCTATTAATTTCAACATTTGGTCATTGGTGTAGTTGAGAAAAGAATGTTCTTTCTTTATTGCACATAAACCTATTTTTGATCAAAACATTTAAAAAACATTATAGAAATTTTGTTAAACAAATCCATAACCTCGACATAAAAAAATCACCATAAAACCCAAAAGTAACTTGAATTTAAAAACCTTCTCGAGCTCATGTGCATTTTATAGGTGTTTTCAAGATGAAAAACACCTAATCTTAATCCTTCTTATCATATACAACATTTTGATTTAAAAATAAAATATTTTTGTGGGCTAGGTATTTTTCAATAACAACTTTTTTTTAAACTAGAATCTGCTAAATTAGAATCTGGAAAATAATTAAAAATAAAATTTAATATTAAAATATATGTTTTTAAAACTACAGGGACCGATCATCTAATAACTAAAAAATTAGAGGGATATAAATAAAATTTTTAAAAAAATTTCAAAGGCACCACCTATATTACCTATTTTTCTCATTCTAGTTCCATGTATTTCAATTCAATATTTACCCCCATAAACTATGTAATTGAGTTTCAACTTAAGTTTAAAATTGTTCAATTATGTAAATAAAATAATCAAGAATGAAATTAATTTTTTTAAAAACAATTATTATTACAATCTACAATAAAATATGGAAGGTGGAACAATAAAGACATGAATAGTAAAAGAGCAATGCTGTTTATATCATAGGCAATATTGTGGGGGTAAAAAAGAAGAAAGATTCTTCCTGGCACAATCTTTTATTAGATTATTTTACTTCTACACACACAATTAAGCTTAAATATTACAGCTTGTTGTCGTGTACTCGATCTCTTAAATAAGATTTTCCTTTTCAATAATTGTTCAATGTAAATTATACTTACGTACATTCATGCCTTTATATTATCTTTCCGGTTAAATACAGAATCTTGGCATGTATTCGATAATTCAAATTAATGTAATTGGGGGAAGCGGTGGCGGAGACAGGTGGCGGCGGCTAGCATGAGAGTCGTGGAAGGAGGTCTTTTTTCCTGGGGACGTGCATCGGGACTTGTTAAAATACGGTGAAAAATCCTACAGACAGCTCAGCCGTGTATAATTTAGGATTTCATTTGTGGCAGGCAGCACGTGCCGTTTAAGGCACGTGATCTCCGCTCTCCTGATTTGTCCATGCCCCCGGAAAATCGTGCCTACCACGATCCAATATTCTTCCCCGTAAAATGTCTCCATATCTGTGCACAGTACACAGGCGACAGCCCACCTGGACGCCTGTTTTTTGTTTTTCCTTTTAATTTCCAATTATTTGCTTTTATTTATAAATTATTAGAATATACTGTAATGACCAGGTAAAACACAGTAGCAGTAAATAAGGGCTGATTTTTCTTTCACTTTTTATCCTCAATCTTTTTTAATTGCAACTTTGTACGTCTAATTTGATGACAAGCCCGTCCAAATTTGACAAGGGCAGACAAAATTCAAAAGGGGGACCGACGAGTAAAAAAGTAAAAAAACATGGTTGATCTTGAAAAAGGTTCTTTTTAGCCCTCACATTTTGTTTCTCTTTCTTCTCTATAGTCCCTACTTTGAAAAATTTCAATTTTGATTCAAAAGTTTATTTTCTTTACATTTCAATCCCTAAATTTAAAAAAAAAAGAGAAAAATTTGTTGGTTTAACCACTTTTCCACTATGAAAATCATTGTTCATCTCATTTGATAGAGAATTTTGATGGAAATGGTTTTTATTTCTAAGCATTTATAAAAAATTCAATAAAATATTGGTTTAGTGTTTAAGATACTATTATGTCCATGTAAGGATGAAAATAAGTTCAATCCATAAAAAGTGTATTTATTGAGAGGGACAGCTATGAAGTTTTAACGAAACTAGTCTCATTCTTTAAAAAAATATGAGGATATCCAAATAAAAAAAATCTATGAAAAAAAGATTGGTTATAGTTTAGATAGCAAATTTACTTTTTATATACCAACATGATTTAAAATATTTTCGTTGTTAATTTTAATATTTTATTTTTAACATCTCATTGATTTATAATTACTTACTTCTATTTTTTTTTTTTATATAAAAAATTTACCCTAAATGCTAATTGTAACTTTTACCCCTTAAAGTGATTTTTCTTTCACTTTTTATCCTCAATCCTTTTTAATTGTAACTTTGTACGTTTAATTTGATGACAAGTCTGTCAAAATTCGTCAAGGGTAGACAAAATTCAAAAGGGGGACGGACGAGTTATAAAGGTACAAACATGGTCGATCTAGCCCTCACACTTTCCTATCTCTTTCTTCTCCGTAGTCCCTACTTTTTAAAATTTTAATTTTAATTCAAAAGTTTATTTTCTTTGCGTTTCAATCTTTTAACTTAGAAAAAAAAGTCGCGTGGAATTATTAAGAAAAGAGAAATTCATTGATTTTGTCTTTTTTTTTATTATAAAAATCATTATTCTTTGTATTAACAAGTTTTATTTAATAAATCATTTTTGATGGTTATTGTTTTTATTTTTAAACATTTACGAAAAAGAAAAAGAAGAACGGTTATGGTTTAAATATTCTAATATTTAATAAATATTATTTCATAAAACAAAACTTTGCCCAATTGTTATTTGTATAATATATTCTAATATTCAATGAATATTTTATTTTATTTTATTTTCACATATCCAATTAATTTTATGACTTGAATTATAAATTTATCTTGAATGATGAATTTGATAAAATAATATAAATTAATTCAATATACCAATATCTTAACGTTCTTATTAAAAACTTGTCTTATTTTTTTTTTAACACTAGAACCAATCTATATAACGGGGGAATTAACCTAGTTTCACACTAAATGCTACAATGATATAATTAGTAACAGGAACTTTTTTTTATATCTATGTGATTCAAAATATTTTCGCTGTCAATTTTAATATTTTATTCTTAACATCTCATTAATTTCTGATTACTTACTTCTATATATTTTTTTAATATAAAATTTACCCTAAATGCTGCAATGGCCGAGTCGGAATTGTGTGTATAATTACCTTGATTAATTTAATCTTTTGATAAAAAAAGGTAATCTGATCCCCACTTAATTTTTTTAAACTGATAATAATAAAAAAAGGTGCATCCCTTTATCTCGCAAAACCACACTTGAAAATTAAAGGAGGAACATAAATTTGAAATAAAATACATTCCTTTTCAGTAACTGCGTCATTAGCCAGACGATTGGAAATCATGTATCTAAAAGTTCGAGCAACATTCAGTTATTCATATACCTTAATGCTCTCCTTTTGTGACGTCGAAGACAGGATAATCTAAGGTCCAAGGAGCTACATTCAATTATTAACAACTAGTTTTTATAAAATAATACAACATCGTTATAAACCGGGTATTTGGCATTGTGATTTAATCATATTTGTTTTAAAAGATTGATTTTTCTCAATTTCAAATTATTATTTTTAATTTTTAAATAGTTTTGATGTGCTGATTTTTAAAAGTAAATTCTAAAATATAAAAAAATAATTTTATTTTAATATATTTTTAAATAAAAAATACTTTTTAAAAAAATTTCTATCATAATCACAAACACACTAAGACAATATTTAATATTTTAGTAGTAGTTACTTTTTAAAGTATTTTTTTATTTTAAAATATATTAAAATAATATTTTTTATTTTTTAAAATATTTTAAACTACCACATTATTACCAACGTCAAAACAATTTAAAACATAAAAAAACAAATAATTTGAAGATTTTTTTTTATTTTTTTTTAAAACATGATATGACTATATTTGTGTGTGGGGTTAGACTGCATGGGTTATAGGTGACCCATTTTGATTAATTATCATATCTCATAGTTAATTAAGATTTTTGATCATAGATTAGGTGTAACCAATCGAATCTATAACAAGAGCTGAGTTTCATTCAAAGACATAACATGGAGAATTCCATTAGCGTCACTGGGAAATACAAATTACAAGGATATAGCTGAATTTCATTAAAAGACATAGAGGTGACCATGTTTAATCGTTTACTATAAAGAATTGTGACCATTAATGTGTTTGTACTGTGAGCATCTCTGGCAGGCAGGCATCGTAGTTTAATAATCACTTGCAAGTTCTTCGACATCGCTGGCCATTCCATTGCGTTACCGTTATGTACTTGAGGGTGGCCACTGGCCCATATTTTTCAAACGCAAAGGAAGTCCCAGGAAAAAGACTGTTCTAAGCTTAGCCTCTGACTTACAGATATATACAATCGAACTGAATGTCTGTACATACACAGGAGGTGGATATTAGCCAAAAAAAATTCAGGAAATAAGTGAATATCTAATCTGTCTGTAAGGACCAAAATTGTAACGGGAAAAAGTCCCCGAACTCCTTGCTTTAATGTCTACAACAAGAAATTTTGCTAACTGACACTTTACAGGCTGCCTTCCACAAGAACAGGATTCTGCAGCCCCCTCTGATCTGGACCAAAGATAGTAGTAGTGTTTGCGTTGGTTACTTCAGTAGACTGGGGTAGAGACTGACCTTTAAAAAGACGACCTCAATCTCAGTTTGCAGCACATTGTCACTTTATATGATATACCTACATTTCTGACTTAATCTGCCAGCCAAATTTACGGGTTTTTTTTTCCCGACAGCGACAAGATATCCCTATCTGTCTTCTCAATCAACTGTATCGGATGCCTCTGCTCCGCCAGAGTTCTCCCTAGAAATGAAATTATTAGTTGATCTCACTTGACACTGCCACTCTCTATTCGAGCATGTAACTCCTTGTGAGCACCTATCTTTGACTTCTCACTTTCTGCTAATTTCTTCATTTCTATCTCTAGCTGCTTGCAGTTCTCCACGTGGGCTTTGTGGAACAGTCTCACAAAATCGAACAGAGTTGATACAACTGCAGAAGTATTTTAAGGACTTAAGAGATGGAAATTACTATGAAAAGGAATGCATTGCCAGCTCCTCAAATTAGGCACCAACGGCCATTTATGTAGATAGTTGGAATAAAACTGACGAACTTTCAGATGAAGCTTTGCCACATAACAAAAAATTTGCATCAAGTCTTCAGTGCATAAAACAGTGTAAAATTTATTGATCCAAAGGTGGTAGCAATCAGGATCAATACAAACTACAAAGATAACAAGACTGGGTTTAGAAGTATCCTTCAGATAAATTGACGTGACAGATGATACAAATATGATTAGATCACATAAAGGGTCAGCTTTTGAGCTTCCTATCACTTCACATCGATGCTGGGTGGATCGGCTAGACACATAGACAATGAGGTTTATGCTGGATACTGGACCGATCAATTTAGCACAAAATATGGCATCTAGGTCATGTTTGGTTCAGAGTTAAAAATTGGATTTTGGTGTCAGGAGTGTAAAAAAGTAGTTGAAGGATGAAGCGTTAAGGATGTTTGGCAGGTGTGCAAAATTGTGTAATGGTGGAGCCCAACAAATTTAAATTCAATAGCCCACTCAAAAGTAAACACTTAAACCCTTTCAGGGGTTACTTGTTAACCCCCTTAAAAATCTGCATCCCCAAAGCTTGCCAAAGAGAGATAAGGGAGTTCGCAGTTACGTGTTAACCCCCTTTAACCCAAACCAAACACAACCCTGATGCAGTCCATAAAGATTTCCATTCAAGTATCAAAACCCAAATAGACAGGACCAATTTTTGTATTCTAAAAAACAGCAAGTTTGAGCCAGTATGTTCATTAAATAGAATTAACTAACAATAATCTACTGCACTAGAATGGATCAAGATAAAGAACAAACGCTGCCATATCATGAAGATTTCTTAGGTAAAGATTTCAATTTTTGTTCATCAGAAATAAAAAGAACGATATCACAAAACTGTTGCAGGTAACAAATACCTTGTTCGAAGGGGCAGCGAGCTGGATCTTCTCCAAAATAAAGAATCAATGCATCCACATTTTTCCCCTGAAATAACATCAAATTCCAGATTCAAAGAAAATAAAAATAAAGAATCGAGAGTACTAAACACTAAATTGGCACCACTCTCCAAGCAAAGTTTTAAAACCTACCACTCCAGAGTACAAAGAAGCCAAAGACCTTACTTCAGCTTCGGCAAAAGAAAGGAACTCCTTTAAAGTCTGAACAATGGAAGATAAGCTACATGAGAAAATTTGTATGGATAGACTCACACAAATGTGTGCAGGCATGCCTGTGTTAACCAACACGAGAAGATATGCTTGCGCTTGTATAAGGACTAGCAAACACACACACACACACACACAAAGAGCTTCTAAGAAATCTATAAGATCACTATTTGGGTGCCATGCAAATCATTCCCACAAATTCATCTGTAGTTTTTAGCTACCTTACATCTTCAGTGTTAGAAATTCTTTTAATCATTGAAAATCAAAGCTATATTCTCTCTTTAGAGAATCTGAATACAACATTCTGTCCTCTATGCACCATGGTTTCATTAATTTCCCTTTACCAGTACCTGAATCAGTTCTAATTTGGAGTTCATTTTAATATCACATTAGATCATGTTATTCTACAAGCAGTTACAGAAACTAGAGCACAATCCAAAATCACAATATCAATGGATCAATAAGGGTAAATCTTTGCTAGGATTAGGTTTATTACCTGATCTAGTAACACAATAAATTATGTCTGGCAGCCATATAATCACCATCTCAATGTGTACATCTTATATAATAAAAAATATATCCCTCCTCAATGGACAACTGACCAAAAGAGGAGGATCTTTCCCTCCGGAGGTAGAAAAATTGTGATTTGGATAGCAGATACAAATTAGTACATATATGTAAACAGCATGTGTGGGTGTGCTACATATATGTATCTACCAAATTCTATAGGATTGTTCCTCTTTTCAATCCTTAACATTTCCAAATTGCCTATTATTATATCTAAGGAAAAAGTTTGCTTGCATTGAGGCACATATATTATCTGAATAGATAATGTAAAGTCCGAAGCTTGGTTTAAGAAAAACAAGTGATCAGCAGCAATTTTTTTAAGCTCGAATACTGGCAAAAGGGATAGTAATCTACTTAGAAGAATTAAGAATTGCAATTGATAAACAAGTAATAATGGACATTTTTTTCTCTCCTATATGCATGACAAAAAACATCAGCTGATTTGCAGTACCTTACAGAATGTGTCTGATATAGGACCATCGCTTTCCGAGGCAGACAGTTCCTGTACAACTTTTTCCAGTCCTTTGCTTATGGCTTGCATTTCCTCCGCCAAAAATTTCAATTGTATCTAGATGAAAATCCAACATGTTAGTCACAAGATACTGGCTCTTCCGAATACACTGAGATGATTAACAAAACCGACAGTTGTACCTTTGATGCAGGTTCCAAACTGGCAAGGTCTTTAGAAAAATCTAGAAGTTCTGGTAGCTTGTCAGCAAGAACCTACAACATATCAAGCAAAATGTATATGATTTGCAGAAAATTCTCTGTGAACTAAGAAATAGAAGCTTCAATCCTCAGTATGGCAGTAAAGATAACATCTATAAATTTGACGCACATAACATAATCTCATTTCCATTGACAAGCCTCTGTAAACAAAAATTAGAAGCCATGTCTGCTTTGAGCTCAAACAAAATAATAAGAGCAGAACAGACCTCTTGGTTTTGGAAAAATGGGAATCAAAACTGGACCAGAAAAGCAAAGAGAAAAGAAACGAATTAATGGGCCAGTTGAGTTCCATGGATAGTTGGCATCTTGACATAGTTCAAAACCATGTACTGACTTCATAACATAAACAACAGCATACACTTGTACAACTTTGTACAATCATATAAAGAAAACATACAAATACATTAAGTTTTAGATCTGTCTTGTTATGTTATTCATTACTAATACAGAAATATATGCTATGAAAAGTCATGCACAAAAGAACAAGATGAGAAAATGACTGCAGGCCTCCATAGAATTCTCAAATCATTACATTAAAAGTTAGTAGAAGTTAGTTTCATAGGAAACTCATGAAAGTAGGAATTTGTACCTTGCAAAGATAATGCATGAGAGTCATCTTGTTGTTCCTTGCCCGTGTATCTGTTAGTTTAAGAAGGCTATCCAATCTAAATCCAATAGCTGAACCTAAAAGAAAAGGGAAAAAACTTTCTATTCAACTTAAGGAATAAAATGCAGTTACCAGCTTGAAGGGAAAAACAGAGCTACAAAATGAAAATTAGGTCATATGATAAGATTTGATAACCCAAGGTGTCTCAACTATCAAATAATTTCTAGGAAAATAAACAAATAGAAAGAATTCTCAAGTGATCACAGGGTAAGAGGTCGAGGAAATCTGTACACAGAACGTAAAATAAGACTTTGGTATCTTCAGATAAGGAATTCTAATCTTGTGAGTAAATGAAAAATACCAAAAGTTCAATCTCCAATCATCATAATCCATGGACTCTGCAAAAGTAATCCAAAACCTAATTGATAAGCATGTTGCCAGTGTTCTCATAGAGGACTTTTCATAATGGCTGTGAATGGTTGCTCTTTGAATAAGGCTTAGATAATCTTTGTACCAGTAGTCAAAGCGAACAATTATAACTTATCTGATGAGTGGTACATTGCTGGTCATGCATGTATTTCTCTCATTTTCATCCAGTAAATAACAATCAATAAGCAAAGGTTAGAAGAAATGACTAATCATTCACAAAAATAATGACAAACATGCCATCATAAACTATTTTGAAGAAATAGATACTGCTTCAAGGTGCTAGTGAGAGTGTGGGCTGAAGTAACGAAATTTCATGAATAGTGTCAAAAGAACACCAATTAGCAACCTTCCTATTTTATGGAAATGACTTAGGACTATAAGAGATAGGAAAGAGTTTTCTCTGATCAAAGAAGAAATATTTATCGAGAAAGGAGAAATGCAGAAGTATGACAAAAGGGAGATTTTATAAGAAATCCTAGATAAAAAAAACAATTACAAAAATGGAAGGGCTTTTCAAATCAAATTCAATATCAGCTAAAAGAATTCGTCCAGGAATAAATAAAAGATAAAAAAACAGAACAGCACCACCTCAACAAAAAAGAGGAAACCCCTCTATTTAAAATTAGTTTCTTACAAAATAGCGGATCTCAAAAAATTAAATAACTCCTTGTCCAAATACACCAAATCACCAAAATCAGCGTGCATGTTTCCAAGAAATCTACAATTTTTCTCCATTTCAAAATCCATTAATGACTGCATGAAAAATATTTAAGAGCTTGTATCATTCATCAGAAAGTGCAGGTGATGGAGGACACACTAAGTATCTCATTATTTTTATGCTAGAAAGCAAATGCATGAATTGGATATTAATTATATATTTTTCAAAGCATCTCATGTTATGTTTTGAGGCAGCTTTGGATGTTATTGAAATTGAGCTCTCTCATTCTCTATTGCTAAACCTTTCTCCCTCATCTTCTCTCTTTTCTCTCTCTCTTTCTTGTCCTTTTCTTGTACGTGATCAGCAGAAAGACTATTCCACATGTTCTAAAAGGATAATTCAAAATGCTCATAAAAAAACCAGGTGCATAATTGACTACCTAAAACCAGGAAATGAAGTCCTTTAAAATTTTCTACATGCAGAGGAAAGCCCTCACAAGTCTACGATTTCACATGAACATAATGTTCCCGCAGGCAATCATGGAAGCAGCAGATTTTTTTATAGCTCCAAGTATACAAGAAACCACACCACAGCAAGATAGTAGAGCAATAAAAGTTTCTGCTTACCCCTAGCAGTTCCCTGATTCAAAGCATTTCCTAGCGAAAGAATAGTCTGCATGATTCTCTTCAATTTGGCAGAATTCTTTATCTGATAAAGCACCAGAAACAATGATTCCACTACTTAGAACATGTGAATTAGTACCCAAAACACTAACACAAATTAAAAGAGTTCACAAATTAAAAGAGTGAGTAATATAGTCTAACTTGCCTCTTCTGCTGCAGAGTTCACAACATTAAGGCTTTTTCTGAGGTCAGAGACCTAAAATTGCAAACATAAAATGATAGGCTCAAATCTAACACAAAACCAAGCACAATAAGGTAGCAAACATTTAAATGCATTTCCTAACCTGGGAATGAAACTGCATCTTGAATGAGAAAACTCTGAGTTTAGATTCTACTCTTGGCACCTTCATTAACTCTAAGAAGAACTGCCAAAGAGATCCATAAACTTATAAAATAAGAAATAGATGCCAAAAACAGATCATTTCAATTAACACAAACTCTCTCATTCTTAGTCGACCCTTTCTAAGGAAAAAAGCTGGGTGCCCCCTTTATCCATGCTAATTGAGAAAATGAAGATGGGTTTGAATCATAGGAATTATGTCAACACTGCAACCTCAGACTAGTCCGAATGTTTGGTTTGACATAACAACGAACAAATATAAATCTAAAACATACCCAGTTTACCTTCTCATACATCTAACCATTGTTGACAAAAGATGTGATATCAATATACAAAAAGAAAAAAAGCCTCGAGTCCATCCAAAGTTCAACCAAAAGAGGTAGCAATTTTGAAGTATCATAAATATCCATGTGTAAGCTGTGTAGTTCTGAGAAATACTTCAATTTTCTACAAAAGACAATAACAAACAATTGTCAAGACAAAAACTACATCTACTGACCTGCTCACATTTCCCTAACTTTTCCTTTTCTCCAGTGTATCCCTGGACAAAGAAATGAAATGGAAATTATAGCCCAAAACACATGAAACTATCATCTTGAAGCTCCTGACTGAAATCAATTAGAGCCCATGGGATAACAGGAAAAAATTACCGAGTTGAAAACTATAACTATAAAATACAAAGCAAAAGAAAGGGCTATCTCCAGTTATGAACCCACCAAAATGGAGTCATAGAAAGAAGTTGAGAAAATCCCACTGTTGAACATTTTTTTAATAGAGTGGCTGGCCCAAGATTTGAATATGCACCATTATGGTTGCAAGTGCAAGATATCATAATATCATACCTAGCAATAGCCCCAAATGCTACATGATAGAGCATAATACTAACTTAAAAAAAAGAAGAAGAAATCACCTTAAGCAGTTCCATCTCCTCTTTTGTTGGACAGAACTTTATGAGGTTGTCAACCTGATCAATGTCTAATGCTGAATCCTCAAGGGAAAGTACTAAACTCTGTCAATGCATCATACAATGGAATGAGGATAGCAAGTTATAAAATATTAGCCATATGGGCTGTGACTGAAAGCGATAAATAACAGAAAATAAATAAAATCATAGCAGACTTGAAAATATTTTATAGAAAGTGCAAGATGGAAAGAACAAAAAAGGACAGGAAAGGAAATTTCAATAATGCTTATCATGTGATTTACAATTCCTAGACCTCAATAACATAATCTGACTTTCATTGCAAGGGATGAAATTTCTTTTCAAAAACTATAAAATATAGGGCCTCTAAATAGATGTACTGACATAACTATTGAGATGACAATGAGCATGATGACATTAATGTAAGCTACAGAAATGCTTGTATTGGCATCAGGGGTATCGTGATTGTTTAAGAAAACATGCTGAATCAGACAACAAAAGAAGCAAGATTGCTAACTTTCTTTAGACAAGGGCATTTCTGTAATTTCCAGATCTGCTGAAAATTCTGGGAAATTTGTCTAGGTTTTGATTTTATATTTAGCATTCTATTATTTATAAAGTAATTAGCTTTATTGGGTTTTTCCTATTCTAAATAGATTTCTTATATGGGAAAACAAGTCTTTGTTGGACTAGAAGTACTAGCATCTCTATAAAACAACCATAAAACGGCCATGCAATCTTTCAATATTTTAATTACAGTTAATGAATAAAAATTCTAGCAAATTGCTTTTGATTGTGTGATTCAATCTTCCTTAGGCGTGACTCCTAAGAACCCTAGGTGTGGAGCATAGGTTTTTCTATCCTCTAGGTGTGACTCCTAGAATCTTATCCTGCCCACATCCTTCCTCAAATTCCAGCTGAAATCCCACATAAATACAGCTCTAAACAGAGCTATAACAGCATCTAAAAGTCAGATTAGAACGGCCCACAGGCTGTCCTGCACCACATGCTTTTGATTGCTCTATATATTACCTGTAACATGTTCTTATGGCTGCAAGAGAAAACAAAAAACACCTAAACTGTTCTTATGTTTGGTATTGTGGTCTTGGTCCACAAAAGCCAATTGTGGTGGTGTCCCAAAGCATCAATTGCAATGCTTTCCCCAAAACACCTAAACTGCACTCATGGTCTTGGAGTATGCCAAACACAACTTCAGAGAAGGACATGATTCCCAAATATTATCCTAGATATGACAAAGTATTTGTGTTGCCGCGCTTATACAGGTAGGTAAAGGGACAGTGAAGTTGACTTCTGTATTCATCTGAACTAGGAGGCTTTGCTCTGAACATTACATATAGCTTACCATTAATTCATGTAGTGGCACTTTCACCTTTGAAAGCATGATTTCACAATTGTATGCCCGTCTGTGGTCAACCTGCAAGAAAATAATAATGAGGAGAACATACAAATACTTAGACACACACATATTATATAACTTCTCAGTTTCATTCCCATAATATAAAAACTGAAATGCTGAAATTTTTCATAAAATAGCATGTTATCAATTAGCAAAATAATGTATTACTCATATTGTCTTAAGATTCATGACAGGAGATTGCTTAGTTTAGCCTTTAAACTGTGATGCTTGAAACACTAGAATGACTAAGATGGTAATTTTTGAATTGACATTTACAACAAAATTCCCCAGAAGTCTGAATGATACAAGAAGATGTAAATGTAGACAATTTCATGCAACAAAAATAAATCGCAGCAGCCATGCATTACAGTTATGGGTTTGAAGTATTAAATTTGATCCTGTGACTGTCAAAAAAGATAACAGCAGCAGTCTGAGGGTTGAAAGGAAAGGATTTATGCACACTTCTTCAACTGAGAGAAAAATGGCAGCAATCTAGCACTGCATCAATTAGGACAACATATTCATTTACCAGTTGCACTTTGTCAACTTTAGGTCCCCGTGAGCTGCGCACACTTGATTTCCCGCCATGATCTGTATTTGAAACTGCTGCGGAAAAAAGATTCTCAAGTTCTGACATGTCAATCTCTGGGGCCCTATGTGAAGAGGTCACAAAAGAAAAGGCATATGAGACTTAAAAGAATATGAGAGCATGGTATGGCAGAATGCTTGGAAAGCAGCACATACTTGGAGGCTTCACCAGACTTTTGCGCCTCAGCCCACAAGCTTCCTTGTACAGCTCTTGTTAACTTCAACCAATGCAATGGCTTCAGCTTTTTAGTTTGATTGTTCCGTGAACTTATAGCACGCGACAAACGTCCCTTGGAGATGGAAGGAGAACCTAAGGGAGGTGCAGGAGTAGGTGGTGCAGGAGATGAAGACCCAGGCGATTTAATATTTCTATTGTTGCCTGTCTTTAAAGTGCCCTTACCAGAAGGAGGAGGAGGTGCAGAAGGGGCATGGGAGGAATTGGTTGACATAATGGGAGGAGGCGGCAGCGCTGGTGGCATCGGAGATGAAACAGTTGGGCTGGTTGTTGGCCCTGAATGAAGAGGAGGGGGAGGAGGGGGAGGTGGATGAGGTCCAGATCCAATAGCATGATTCTCCTTCAAAGGCAGAGGTGGTGGAGGAGGAGGTCCAGCTCCAATTTTGTTATTCTCCTTCAAAGGTGGCATTGGAGGAGGAGGTGGTGGTGGTGGTGGAGGAGGAGGTCCAGCTCCAATTTTGTTATTCTCCTTCAAAGGTGGCATTGGAGGAGGAGGTGGTGGTGGTGGAGGAGGAGGTCCAGCTCCAATTTTGTTATTCTCCTTCAAAGGTGGCATTGGAGGAGGTGGTGGTGGTGGAGGAGGTCCAATTGCAATGGTGTTATTCTCCTTTAAAGGAGGTGGTGGTGGTGGAGGAGGAGGTCCAGCTCCAATGGTGTTATTCTCCTTCACAGGTGGCATCGGAGGAGGTGGAGGTGGAGAAGGTCCAGCTCTAGTGGCGCGAATCTCCTTCATAGGCGGCATTGGAGGAGGAGGTGGGGTTGGGCATTCAGTTTTGATAGTGGAATTATCCTCCTTAAAAGGTGGATGCGGTGGTGTTGTTGGAGTTGTAGGTTGAAGGCCAACTGATAATGACTTACCTCTGCTCTCTAAAAAGGTTTCATTCTCTTTGATTGATGAATGATCTACTGATTCTGAAGCTGAAAGATCAAGAGCTGGTAGTGGATGAGGAAAAACTTTTACAGCACTAGATGTCAAAGCAGGCCGCAATGGTGGAGGCTGTGCAGGTGTTGATGGTGAGATAGAACCACCTTTGGGTTCCATGAGTTCAATTCCAGCTGTAACTGTCAAAGCTTGTTCTGAGGAGACTGTAGATATAGTGTTGTGAGTGACCACAGATTGGCTGGCAAGTTCTTTTCTAGGACTCATTTCTTGCTTTTGAGTGCTCATCTTTACTCTGTGCTGCAAATCTGCATTTGAGTCTTCCTGAGCAATATTCGATGCACTAATTTGTTGGAGCAAATTAAGTGCAGCATCTGAGTTGGGATCAGACCAGTCAACAGAGCTAAAGATCTCTTTAACCTTAGCAAATGCTTCCACAGGAAGGCCTTCCTTCTCCTCAAAGCCAGTGAAATCTTCAGCAACAACGGACGCAGCTGCATCCATTTCAGAGAAAAGAATCTTCATCCAAAGAATGAACTCCGTGTTAGAAGGAGAATAAAAATATCAACAAGCAGCTATGCCAAATGAAATATGGTGAAGGATTAAACCTCTGCCCTGAAGTCCTTTGGAAATCGATCTTTTGAGTCCCATAACATGTCAATTTCATCACGGTTAAGCATCAAGATATTTGACCTAATAAAAGCTGTGTTAAACACAGCTCGAAACATCATCTCTTCATGTTCCATGTCATCATTTAAACTGATACACTCCAGCACAACATCACCTTGTATATGGCAATTAATGTCAACTTTAACAAGTTCACATTCTATCTGCAATAAATTATAAGGGGTTCAGAAAATCATATATGTAAAGACACCGGTTTCAGTGTTTGTGGAGAGCAGATGCCACAATAAATAGCAAATAGAACATATAAAGAAAAGTGAATCTTACAACAGAAAGAATAGGAAATGTGTTGAAACACAAAACCAAATTCCGCATGCAACTTTAATGTCACTGGAACAAAACTTAAACGTAGCAGACTCAAGCTCACTGCAGATTAAGCCTCTGAAAAATGAGCTTGAGAAAGAGTACATCATGAATTAATCATAATCCTTTGTCCACAACAGATCAGTATAGGGACTGACACTGTGCTGCTCATTATTAAATTCTCACACTATTAGGTTTCCTGCACTTAAAATAACCAGACTGATAATCAGGGTGTCTACTATCATCTTGGGACAGTAGATAAATACATTCCACTAGTGGGAAGGTGTCATTGAACAAAAGATCCCAGGATATAAGTGCTTAAATCATAAATGACCTATTTTTTCCCCCTAAGGATAAGACTCTTAAGAACACCTCCAGAAAGATTCAAGAAAATATTTGCTCGCCAGTAAAAAGATTGAACAATAAAAATGTCTGGCTCTAAATATTCAGAAAAGAAAGGTCTTACTTAGTGATTAATGTTCCCAAGAATCAGGTTCATCAGGAACACAAGTGCCTTGTGATATTTTGGTTTTCTCCATCCATTCTGACAGCTTTCATGGGGAAATTACCTTGTTGAGATGAACACTGCTTGTTCAATTGAGCAATCATGAGGCTATTTTGGTTCAAGTTTATTTCTTTGAAAATCTTAGTTGATGGCCAAAGCTATTCCTTTTCTATTAAATTTCACAATCCAAAGATATCATCACTGTCTAAGAGTGCAAAGTGAAGCAATAATTGGAATATAAATGCTGTCAAATGATGTTTCAACAGTTGACTAGCACAGATTAATAGATCTTTGTGGGAAATGGCTTGACGAAGAAGAATGTACAAAATAAAAAAGCAAGTATATGTAACATAGAATTACGAAGTGACCTGCTTATAAGCCCGAGGAATTTTTCCTTCCTTTTGAGTTGAGTACAGAAGTTTGGAAGTTCGATCAGAAACAAGAAAAGGGTCCTGCCCATATACCCGAAATAGTGGACGGCAGCCCCCCTCCCCATCAAAATTAGGAATAAATCTTAGAATGACGCAATCCAACGTGAGAGCTCTATCCAATGGAGGCCAATATGAGGCTACATTCCTCCTTGAGACATATTGTAGATACCTCAGTTGAGAAGGTACAGGATTCAATGCTGAGAACAACTGCAAAAGCTCTCGGGGAGCCTGCCTATGAATCATGTCCAAGGTCTTCTGCTCTCCACTATACTGTTTCCTATAAATCAACAGTCCAGCCAGCATGAAAGCGAGAACCGGCCAACCACCACGTTCACAGTGCATTAACAGAATATTCTGCTGTCCAAGGGAGAGCCAACTTTCACCTGATCTTAGAAAATGGTGAATCATCTCCATCGTGAGCAATGGGGAACCCTCGTATTGCCAAGGGTACTCCATTAAGGTCATATCATACTTGAATAAAGCATCAGCAATCTGGGTTTGTTTCTCTCCCTCACGGAAATTAAACACCAAGAATGAAGCATCAGGGAAATGTTCTTTAAGTTGACCAACTGTTCGACCAATGTAACCTTCATAATCTTCTTGCCAAGCATCAATGTTAAAGCAGCAATCAAACACTGCATTCACACAGAATGTGTAAATGTCAACCATCAAATTAATACTTAACCCAGTTGTTGTTTTAAGTCATAACCCCCACAAGACAGCAAAAATTATATCTTTTCTAAACGATCCCAATCATAATCCTCTAGACTCAAGCCACCAAGCCCCAAAAATTTTCAAATTTCAAAATCCCTACGATATACAAATGAATTCATTACTTTTTAACTTACTGCTGTAATTAAGCTAATGAGTTTCTAATAGACGTCTAAAAATGAGTACAACTCAAGTAATAATCAAAATCCACAACCCCAAATTGCATTCTCCACGATACATTTTCTTACCATCCTAACACAAAAAGGATTTTTTTTTTAATCATACCCACTTCAAAACATGACTCAATTATTCAAACACAATCAACCCATTCTCTCCCAATAAAAAATGAACTTAAAATTCAAAAAGAAAAGAAAAATTGCAATCTTTCTTAAAAATGAAAGAAAACTGACCATAAACACGCTCGGAAATCTCAAGAAGGCCATCAGGGGGTTTCCTATAAAACAATTTGCGAAACAACGACATCTTAATGATTCCTCTATCTCCCCTTCAAATTTCCAAACTTTTTTCTTGCAACACAGCCTTTTACGTAACAAGGAGGAGTTCGGTTGGGTAGTAACTAAGAAAGAAATGAAAATGAAAAGGTTGGCTTCAAGGGAAAGAAAAGTGGAAGTATTTGGTTGTTACCATAAAAAAGCCAAGCTGAATTGAATCAACCATCCATCCGGTAGCTGTTGCCCCTTGGCATGAAATTTATTTCATTATTATTACCTAACTGATAAGAGGGGATGGCATGACGGGTTGCTTGGTCTTACGTGGATGCCATTAACTATCGACATTGAGGAAATAGTTGAAGTCATCATGCATGATCCTTACGACTTTTTCAGTGACTTGGTTTTCTTATTGTTATTGTCAGTATGACAAAAGATTTGATTGGATAAAGTTGAATAGTCTACAAATGGGCTACTTTCTGTTGACTTCTATCAGTGGGCTAATAGCCGAATATCATCTGCTTAGGCCCCATATTATCTATGGGCCCTCTTGAAGATAACGTGTTCCTCACAATAATTTGAAGTAATTTTGCAAAAATTGGATGTATTTTGGGTATTTTCCCCTTCTGCTTTATGATTTGGGAAAAATCACATCGGCGGCGAGGCCTTCAGGCGCACCCCTAGTTATAAACTCATGACCCATAAGTTGAACTCATGGAAGAAGGGTGTTCTGCCTGAATGATATTTGTCCTTTCTATATCAAAAGTTAGTGTAAACTGAATATTTTTTTTTTAATTTTCAAGTTCATTTTTAATTTTTTAGCTGTTTTTTAGATTATTTAAGGTCATTTATTTTCAAGATATATATATATATATTCAATATATTTTAAATAAAAAACATAATGAAAAAAAGTTTATTTTTAAAAAAACTCATGATTTAATTTTCAATGATCTTTGGTTGTCTAAAATTAGGTAAGCAAGAGATGCATCACCCATTTTTTTTAAAAATAAGGGTGGAACAAAATTAAAAAAAGAAAGAAAGGTAAGAAGTCAACCCAAGCACATGGATTTGTGCTGAAAGACCCACATGCCTGAATTTTTGTTTCATTAGTATTTTTCCTTTTAATTTATTCTTTAGATTGTTTTATTAGATTTGTTTTTCAAATTTTTTTGTATAATTTTATCAAATTTTTATGATGTTATTTAATTGAATATGATTTAATATTTACTTAGTTTAATTTCAATTTTTTTTTATATTGAAAGGCATTTTTATGCGCAACCCTACTTAAAATATTTTTTTTAATTTTATTATATCATTTTTCTATAAATATTTTTTTTTAATTTTTTATTAAATAAAATATTGATTCCAAAGAAATAATATTATTAAAACAATCAAGTTTATGCGTGTGTTTCGGGATTAGATATCTACTTCAATATCTATTTCTCTATTTTTTCAATTAAGTATTTAATTAAATATTATTTAGTTTTTACTTAGTTTTCATATAAAATAATAACATTTTTTTTTCTAATATGTATAATCTTGCCTAATATTTTATTTTATTTTATTCAATCTCTTTATATCTATTTTTTTATTGTTTGATTAAATAAAAAACTAATTTTAATAAACAAAGTCATTGAACATAACTAAATGGTTTATGTTGTAAGATGAAATATCTTGATATAAATATAATTTATGATTTTTTCTAGTTTAGTATTTAATTATTGTCAATTATTTTTTTCTTATATTTATTGGCATAGATGATTCTCAATTTATTTAATTAAATGCATTCATAAATCTTTTATGATTATGATTTTTATATAAGAAAAAAAACATTGAAAAAACTTATATATTTATTTTTTTATTAAAAAAAACAATTATTCAACTTGTGGTGAACCACTTAGACCTTTAACTAGTGAAAAAGGTAAAGGAAGATAGTTTTTTTATTGGTTACTATGAATCAAGATTTAACTATAATGTGGATTATTACAGTTCTATTAAATTAGTCTATTTTTTAATTATTAAAAAACTATTTGATTATCAATTTATTTATATTTGTGTGATATGATATATTCATGATGTCAAAAAAAAATCCAAGATTAAATTGATACTTGATATTACAAAATAAATTTTGATTTTATCAATTAAAAAATTAAGAAAATAAAAACCAAATTTAACACTAAAAAAAAAAACATCATCATCATCATCCTTCTTCTTCTTCTAATCATAGGGCATGGAACACTATATATAACTTCGTCTTTGGAGTTTTTATTTTATTTTATATTAATCCTTGTATTTTGAGAATTATGCATTTTAGTTTTAAATTTTATTTATTTTATTTTCAGTTCTTAGATATTGGTCACATCCCCCCCCAATATTAATGTAAATAGATTCATCTTAGAAAAAGAGGTTCAATTTAAATGGTGTTTCCTGTCGAACTTATAAAAAAAATAATAGATTGAGATTTTTTTATAAAGGTATTATCGACTATTTTATGAATAGTTATGTGTTAGTCTAATATGCAGAATTTTTAAAATAATTTGCTTGTTAATATTGAATAGAAATAAGATATTTATTTTTTATTGTAAAATCTTCATATATATTTTTTAAAATTTATTATTGATATATTTGTTTTTTCATAAAAGTGCATAAAAATAATTGATTTATATATTTTTAATTTTTTTTAATTAAAACTTGCTTTCACAATTATAATAAAGATTTTATTTAATTTTATTCTAGCGGTATGAAATATTTTAAATATATGTCGAAACAATGTTGATAATCTTACACAGACATGGACGTGTAATGCATAACAATATTGCTAATAATCTTCAGAACTGTGAAACCGTTTACTAGATAAGCTTATCATCCATGTGGAAATGAGGTTTATACATCATTATTTATATTGTAAAGTCACGGGTCAAATATACAAACTCTTAAATTGATGTTTACAATTACATAATATTTTAAAAAAGATTGTGATTAATTATTTCAAATTTTCAACATGTTTTATCGAAAATAGTTATATTTTATACATAATCAAATGGTTAATTCAATAAGTTGATTTGTGCTAACTTATTTAGCTATTTTTTTATTAAAAAAAATGCATAAGTCAATGTATAATGCACCTTTAAGATTATCCAAAGAAAAAACTTAATTGGCTCGAAAAACCTTATATATATATATATGATTACTTTAATGTATTTTTTTAAAAGATTAATCTCTTCTCAAGTTTTTATTTCATTATTATTATTACTAAATGTTATTGTTATTATTATTATTATTATTATTGTAGAATTCTTTCTTATATTATTTGGTTAGAAATAGTGGGACGGCGAAGTACATACAATTGAGTTATCAATGCATGAAATGGACTAATGAGTTATGTATGACCCATAGAAAAATTAGGCAACTTGGCTTCCGAAAAGAACAAAAAAAGAAAAGCAGGAATGGGCAAGCACAGGCGCTGTCACAGGACACCTCGAACATGGCCGTCGATCTAATAAATCACATCTTTACAATTGGTTCTCGCCAAGATTTGTGTTTGAATCTGCTCAAGCTTCTGCAGCACTTCTTCCATGTTAGGTCTTTCGCGCTCACTTGGATTTGTACAATGAACAGCTATTGACATTGCATTTTGAAATGCAGCTGAATCGTAAGCTCCATTTAGCCGAGGATCTGCCAAGCCACTCAAGCTTCCTTTTCTCAAAACTGCATCCCTTGCCTGTAAAGCATCAATTATACCCTTTTGTCATGATAAATGAAAGGTAGTTTATAGTGTAAATCATGAGCAAACCTCAGCAATAGACGTGGACTTTCTTCCTGTCATGATTTGAAGCAGTACAATCCCAAAATTGAAAACATCATTCGCAATCTTCTCCTGTCCCGTTTTCTCCTTGGATTTGTAACGTGACAGATTGAAGTCTGAAATCTTGGCTTCTAGTTTCTCATTCAGTAAAATTTTTGTTAGCTGAGACACAATAGACTATAGTGTTAAGAGATTTTTTGAAAAATTATGTTGTCAAGGAAGTATTGACCCTCAACCTAATAGCCAACCACCTTTATGTCTCCATGGCATATCTTCTTCAATGGATTGCGATGGAGATACCACAAGCCCCTAGCGATGCCAGTAGTTATATTCATCCTTTGCTGCCATGTCAAGATTGATGTCATGCGATCACCTGGCGGATATATATATAGATAATGAGTGTTCATTGAAAAAACTCCACATGAAACTCAAAGCTATATGATAAACACCGTAGCCCCTAGAAACAAAAAAATGTGGATAGCAACGATATTTTTCTTTCCCCTATGGTACTTTAATTTCTTCCGGAAGCGGTACAAAATGGGTGCTATTTTTACGAATTGTTTTTGTTTTCAATCTCACGAGCGTAGCCTGGTCACGTTTGATGAGCTCCTTCGTCCGTGTTAAAAGCAAGCAAAAGGTATACTTCAAAAAAAAAGTCATTCAAGTTGGTGGGATTGGCTTGCCTATACCTTTACAAGACCCGACGAACTCCTATCGTCCTTAATTAAGAAAGACTGACCACATATAGAGAGCCGTGAGATAGGAGACTATCCAGCTCGGTTCGGAGAGCAATTTTTTTTTTGTCTGCGCTGGTGAATGGAAGCGAGAGTAGGCAAGTAAAAGCATGGTCATTCTAAAGAGGTGGTCGAGTCGAGTTGAAGACCGCGTTCTTACCGTGATTCCACAAGATCCAGCACACAACAGGGAAAACAGAACAATAGCCTGACAAAAGATTCGGTACAATTTAGGTGCCCTTTTAGACCGAGCTGGTTAAATTACACCTGATACGCCAACCGAACTGCTTCTTCGAATTCGTGTCTAGCTTACATTAACCCAATCGACGAGTGAGGATCGGCGGGGGCTTAAGAGGTAGGGATCGGGAGTGTACCCAAGAAGGGCAGGGGTGCTTCGGAAAACATTAGCTCCTTAATCCATAGCAGGACGCCTGATCAAATAATTGAACAAACCCTACTTGTTCAATCCCGAAAATTAAACACCGATCTTGTTATCCTACTATATGGTGTGCTTGCATGGGCTAGTAATTGAACAGCAGTGTGAGCTGTCCCAAAATTAAGGGATGCGGAATGGTTAAAACTTTGAGATTTCTACTTGGAGTCTTATGTTCAATCCCGAAAAAGAGAAGATGAGGATTTAAGTTTGGAGAGAGTTACCCTACTATACGGGCAATATAATTATTAAACTCTATCTAGATTTATAAATTGACCTGATAATATGAATATGACTCAAGTCAAGTTTATTTTTGAATCATTTAGAAAATTAATCAAATTAAATATAACTGGAATAATAGAATAATCAGTAATCTCGTAATTTGTTCAAAACCTGAGCAAAACTTGATTAATAATTTTTTTTTAATTTTTATTCAAGATAATGTTGTTTTATATAAAAAAATTTAATAAATCTAAGTCAACCTACTTAACATCCTCAACCTACAATCCAAGTCTTGAGCCGGACTCGACTACACCTTGTATTTATGGTTAGATGTCATTTGAGAAAGAAAAGAAAAGAAAGGAAAAGAAAAAAACAAAACAATATTGATGTGTGCAATGACCAAGAAAACTTACCTAGAAGCCATGTTGCTAAATCACTATTGAGGCAATATTCATAGACCAAAGATTGATCTCCTTTATTGCAAAAGCCAACAATGCCGACCAAATTTGGATGCCTTATTTTTGCCTTTTCACATATCTCATCAAGAAAATGACAAACTTCAATCCCTTCTTTAAGTCTCTTGATTGCCACTCTCATCCCACTAGGCATCATTCCAATATAGGTTTTCCCTGAACAAAATTTGTAAATCAAACGCATTAGGTGTTATTTTAATTTTTGGGTTTTTTTGACTGCTAATTATTATTTAAAATGCATAAAAATAAAGTGTGGATCATACCTAGAACGCCTTCTCCAATAAAATTTGAATCACCAAATGAATTGGTAGCTTTCGCTACTTCATCTTGTGAGAAAACGTAGAGATCACAACAGTTTAAGTAACTTACAGATTCCTCCTCCTGTTTTTTCTTAAGAACTATAATATCATGCAGATTTTAGTTCTGTTAGGCCTCATCAAAAAACAGGACTAGTGGAGATAACATCTATGGACATACCAAGCACTCACCTGATAAATTTTCACCTATGTCTTTGTCACTTGCATGCCGTAGTTGCTTCCTTGTTAACTTGTAGAGAATTGGGGCTAAGAGGACAAAGATTACTGCTACTATTATCGCAGAAAGGAGTTTCTTTGATTCCAGGAGATTCCCTTCTTGAAATTCATCAACCAAATAGGCCATATAAATTGCATTATAAGTGAAGGACAAAAAATTTGCGTTATGTAAAATTGGAAATAAGAAAGTTCACCTCTTTTGCTAGTATTTTTAGGCCATGATGACTCTGAAATGTAGTAACAGGGGGGGGGGGAATGTGAATTATATATATATAAAAAAATCCTCCATGTATATAGTAGAAAAACATTGAGAAATCTTACCTATTTCACCCCATAAACAAGAAAAAATTCTTGGGATTGAGTTTGCAGAATCGGTAGCAGTGCTCGAAAGACTAAGAAGAAGAGCTTCCCCACAGTACTCTCCATTTGGGCTATCACCACTTTGTTTCAAGGCTTGCAAAGAACTTCTAAATGACATGACACAACTGTAACAAGCATCATCATTGTAATTACTAGTTGATAAGTTATTGCAATTGGATTGAAGTACACTGAATCGCTCAACCCCAAGAAGATTTATGAGTGAATCAACATCTTTTGAGCATAAGTTTGGTGTCTTTGAAGAAGAGATAAAATCTTGGAGTTCACATGTCGAGAGGCTGGTCCTGTTGTGAAGATTTTGGAATGTTTTGGTGCAATCTTGAGCCTCGTTTAATTCAAGAAATATCGACCGAGACTTGTTAGCTCTTACAGCCATTGCTTGGAACAGAGATTGTAAAGCCGAGTGGCAGCATGACTGCATGGCTGAATCTTTGACATTGGCTACGCCTAAGCACTCACCGTGTGCTTCATACGGGAACTTGTTGAAATCCAGGGAACAAGCACCTGAAAAAACAACAATGGAAAACTCATAAACCAATTAAAGATAATTTCTTTTCATCCTTTTTTTTTTTTTGCTTACTTGTATAGCTAGTGTGAGGACTGCATAGAAACATGAAGATGAATAACAAGAGATGGGAGATGGCCATTAGCTGCTTGCAATTGAGAGCTCTTTGGCTATCTTCTTTGCACTAATTTTCAAAATACGTTTTGTGAATTGTGATTATACCTTCATTCCATTACAGAATGTCAGTCAAATATTAACACCCTCTAAGAGTTTCTGATGAATTCTTTTTTTGTACTTTACTAGTCAGGGATGAATGTTTGTCGCTATTCATCATCTGTCTACAACTAGGCAAAAACAATGTGCAATTGACCTAGTCATCCAAATTAATTCTTTGTTGGAATAAGTTTTTCTTGTAGTGAAAATACGCACCTGCATCTGTGAAACGCAGGTCTGTTAATGTGTGTTTGGTAATTTGATGTCCAAAATGATTTATTTTTTCAGATTTTATTTATATCAACATATCATAATCATAAAAAAAATATAAATCAATACTTTTCTAGGTGAAAAGTAATTTACAAAATATTTTAAAAAATAAAAGATACGACAGTGACTTTTGGATGCATTTTAAATTTAGCTTTTGTGTTTACGGTGTAAGAAATAAATTAGGTATTTGATAATACATCAAATTAGATTTTATATTTTAGAGCTCATAAATTAAGTCTAAAATATAGTTTTTACATGCTTTTTTAATTAAATTTCGTAAAATTTTATTTATTTTTGTGTTTAAAAAGCATTTTTTATAAAATTTAAATTTATTATATTTTTTTATTTCAATTTTTTTCAGATATTTTGATGAGCTAATATCAAATATAATTTTTGAATAGTAAAAAAATTATTTTAATATATTTCCAAATAAAAAGTATTTTTAAAAAAATAGCTATAATTAAATATTTTATATATTTGTTTTACTATACATAAACCTTAACCATAATTCTTACCAAACATATATCTAAATCTAATTAACCATATTTTTTTATAGTTAATTTTTTAAATTATAACCATAAAAACTACCTCAAAAACAAACTTGCTCATGGTCAAGAAAATCTGTTCTTTAATTCCAAAATTACGATTTAGTCTCCTCATCTTAATATGGGAATGGGAATGCTGCCCATTAACACCTTTTAGGTAACACAAGCTTAAGATTTGATCTAATCCAGCATTCAAGCTTGAGCAGCATCAGGCTGCACACAATGATTTGGTCTTAAACAGTGCCTTATTAATCTTGTGTTTAAGTACTAACTTTTAACCAGAAAATATAAAAAAAAAACGCTGTGATGAAGTCATTCGTTTCGAAAATAGGATATAAGGCGGCACGTAATTGCCGTCCTAGAGTATAATATCACAACTAAGAAATTCCCAGAAGCTGCATGCAAGCGAGAATGCTAGCCTACCCTACCGTTTTAAAGTTCGTTCATTAATTAGAGGAAATATCAACTCTTGCATGTCACAATTTCCTTGAAAGAGAACAATACATGCCAAATGCTACTGGTTGAGCACAAAATCAGTATAGTTGTTGCGCACTTTAAGTACTTTTGTTGGATTATCGAGCCCTCTGCTTGACTCATTCTGTAGCTCTTCTGCTACTGGCCAAACAACTAAATGGCATTAATCAAGTAAATCAAGGAGGGAGACCAGGCTTAATTCAACTTTATAACATCTGAAACAGCACTGGTATGATATACAAATGGTATGACGAAAAGAAAGCTTCCAAATTTTAGTTTTGTATTGTTTTCTAAAAGAAATCCTTTTGTTTTTAATTTACTGAGTCACAGAGGCTCGATCTCAACCCAGAATTTTTCCCATCAATTTTTTTTTTTTAGAGTATAAAAAAGGATGTAATCACCATGGTACTTACTATAGAACTTCAGTCAATAATGAATGTTATCTACGGGCTCGAATTTAAAAGTGTGTGGTGCCATATTATTTGATTTGCTATGAAATAATTTAAATAAGTAGAATAATATTGTTAATGATTTTAAGATTCAAGTAAATTATTTCTTATTACTATTAACTCTAATACTTTTTTTTTTAACATCTACACATGCTAAAAACTACATAAATAGAGTAAATCACATTAATTAGTATAAACCTTTAGAAAAAAATCAAAATAGTTAGCAAATTAAATTCACAAATTATATATAATTATGGTATAAGAGTAGGCATGGGCCAGCACTACATTGTGGTTTTGCTTACGATGTCCGAAATAAAAGAAATCAACAATTAATTTGGGTTATAACACCAAATGTGTTTAATAAATTAATTTTATTTTAATCAAATGATAAAAGAATGTGCAACAATAATAAATGGTAATTTTTTAAAAAATAATCACGATAACTTCAAAAAAAAAACTATAAAAATATATAACTAAATTAAAAAAATAAAAAAATAGCTCAAACCATAAACATGCAACATAGGTAATAAAAGGTGAATCAACCTGGATTAACTCAAAAACTCTATGACCTAAATCATGAGATCGAAATAATTTAAAAGAAAAAAATGAAAAAAAAAAACCACAAAGATGTTTGTTCTAAAAAAAATGTCAAACAATAAAATTAAAAAAAAAATAAGTAAAAAAATGTCGATCACATTAATTTTTTAAACCTATAACCTGTATCATTAAACCAAAGCACCATATATAAAAAAATAGTAAAGCATAATCCTTAGTAAATTAAACTCTGAATAATGAAACGAGAAAAACAATTAATTACACAAAAAGATTTTTAAAAAATAATAATTAAAAGAATAAGAGTGAAAATTGAAAAAAAAATATTAGAGGGCAATTAAAATTTTTTAAGTTACGGGTTAAATTGAAAAGAAAAATAATTTCAACAAAAAAAAAGGAATGAATGAATGAGGACCAAATTAAAAAAAAAAAAGGCATCATGAACTTAATTGAAGAGTGAAATTGAAAACCAATAAAAATTTTATAAAATAAATAAGAAAAAAATAAAAATAAAAAGAATAGGAACCAAATTGAAAAGAAAACAAATATGTGACGAATTAGAATTGAGGGACTAAATTGAAAAGAAAGAAAACTTTTCCAAAAGAGTCCAGGATAAAAATAAAAAATTAAAAGAAAAGGGATCAAAGTAGAAATATTAAAAATAAAGAGTATCAATCTATAATTTCATAAAGAGGAAAGAAAAAAAAATGCTCACGGGTTATAAATCTCTCTACTACTATCAACATAAGCCACACCAGAGAAAGAGAACATGATTATATATCTACAACATAACAAAAAAATACTTCTTTTACCATAAGAGAGGTGGCATACTCGTGGCCTAAAGTGCATGGTGCCTCCAACATAAAATAGTATTATTTAATATTGGTTAGAAAACCGTATAATGCTCTAAAAAATAGCAAATAATAAAGAAAAAAAAATACAACTTCAAAAGGTAAAAATAACCTTTATCAAATGCTTTTTTTTTCCTTACTTCTACAGCGCTTAAGTAATCTAACTATGTATTAAAAAATGAAAAACTAAAACATTTACTTAATCTCATCTAAATTTTATTTGGATTACAAGTCAGAATTAATTGATTTTGATTAATATAACTCCTATCCCATTTAATATAGAACCTAATCCTAACTTGAGTTAAATTTCAAATTATCAAATTACATGGTTATTCAATGAATTTAAAATAGATTTAATTATCAAATTACATGGTTATCCAATGAATTTAAAATAGATTTAGTACTTGTTTGTTTTATAGGGTGTTTGTAATTGTGTTTAAGTGTATTTGCTTTAATAAAATAGTAATTTAATATATTTTTTAGCGTTTTATAATGATTTAGTTGTATTATTATAAACAAAAAGTAAAAAATATTTTAGTATTTAAAAAAAATACTTTTAAAAATACACGTAAAGCATGATTCCACACAAACGCGTTTAATAACGCGGCAAAAACAGGAAGAGGAAGACACGAGATACAGAGGCAAAGGGACACCAAAAAAACTCAAACGCATTGATTAGTCTGGTTGAGGCCTTGCTTGAAAATGATTAGGCAGTTGAGATAGAGAACATACCCTTAGCAACCTCTCATTGTTTGTCACCTTTCCCCGTGAAAGATCATTGGTGCCTGTTAGCTTTATTTTCTTTTTCTTTTTTCTTTTTTTTTTAATTTCATTCTTTAAATCCTACTTTTCTCTCTGCAAGATGGAGACAAAATCAATTATGGGATTCACCCCACATTTCCAAAAGATAGTCATGGCACTTGCTACAGCAACTGCTATTAATATACAAATCATTGCTGACCCTTTTAGAACTGGGGATTCCAGCGGCGCTAGTCCCATCTTTTTTAAGGTTGTGCCTGTACTCCAACGCCACCTGCTCAAACACTTCCACCTCGAACATGTTTAGCTTGAGCTTCGGTTTCATACGATCTCTAACGTACGCAAAGGGCAGCTGGTCTCTCGGGTTAAAAGCTTCCAGCTCGTTGAATACAAGGCAAGAGAATAGATTGTTATTCAGTCCATGCTTCCTCAGGATAAGAGCACTGTCTGGTACATCTGCCAAGAAGAACAGAGGGAGGGAAGGAAATGCACCTTCTTTTTTATTAATAGATTGGTTCAGAACCCCAAAATGAATGCCAATTAAATTATTGAATTTAAATAAAAGAATAAAAAGAATCCATTTTAAATTTAATCTCTATGGTTTGACTATTTATCAAGAAGACGGTGTTTTTTATGAATAAAAGAATTGCTTTGACATTTTAATGGTACAATCTGTGAAAGATGATACTTGGGGTCAAGGACACGTAATCGCATGCACTAAAACAAGAAATATTTATTTATTTATTTATTTATTTACAGAGCTCCATACATATATATGGTGATGATGATGATGATGATGGGATTTTGCGGCATGCGCAAGCATTTTAATTCTTAAGCGATTTCTTCTATTGCTTGAACGACGAAGAGTCTTCTTATAAATGATGCAAGTGTAAATATTACTCTTTTTTCACCTAACGCACTTTTAACTTCAAGTCAAAATTCATTGAATTAATGCAGGACTCGCCAGCTTCTTCTTCTTCTTTATTTGGTTGTCTTATGCCAAGGTGCCAACTCGCATATATATAAAAATTGTCTTTTGTACCAAAAGAAAGCAAGGAACTCTACTTTAATTTCATTTTTTAAACCCACTTGCTAGATGCCCTATAATGTCACAACATAAAATTAAAATGAAAATGACAAGGTATAGACCACGAAATACTAATGACAAAGCCCGACGCCCCACCTTGGCATCCAGCTTCTTTCCTTGTCGTTTAAGGGATTGACATGGTGGACAGGAGCTACAAATTCCATAGATGCATGGCGGGCCTGCTTGCTTCCCTAATTCTGTAATTACTTATTTCTCTTATCAAGGCTATCCAATTGAAGTGACACGGCGAAACCTTTTAAATTCGCACCTCAACCACTAGTTTCGTCAGTATTTAACCTCGGATGAGAAATCCATGTGCTGGTAGTCATTATTTGTTTCATAAGAACATTTGGTGCGGGCGGCACCTACCTCTTAATGAATGACCCTCTACAGGGAAGACATTATGGAGCTTATTTCTAAGGAGTATTTTTCGAAAGCTAAATCTAATAGTTACGGTAGAGGTTATATCAGGATCGGAAGCTTCAAGCCTAATTTTCCTCCAAACTATAAAAAGCGATAAAGGATCGGAAGCTTGAAGCCTAATTTTCCTTCACACTTTAAAAAGCCATAAAGGAGCTTAAGCGTTATGATGCATTGATATGATATTTCATAATGGAATTTGCAGAACTCATGACGAAGCAAAGAAAAAAAATCAAATTATGATGTTATGAGTATGGAGTTTGTTTTGGTACCTGAGGGATAGGGTTTCTTCGGTGTCCATGGCTGCAATCCGTTCTCACAATACGTCTCCATTTGATTTCTCAAGCCATCAACATCCTTCCATTTCTTCCACCTAGCGGTTGCCAGTGCCTCTTCCATGGTATGAGTAAAGAATGGATGTTTTGAAATAGCCATGTCCACTTTCTCTGACACAACCAAAGCATGGATCAATATCAACGGATCTACCATTAGTTGCAGCTTTGCATCAACCCAAATGCTAAATTTTGAGTTTGGAAAGAGTCTATGAACTAAATATTTGGGGATCACCCCATTCATAGCTGGATTATCGTACAAATCCTTGCTTGAGACCTTAATAATTCTCCATACACCTACACTGTATTCATGGGAGTTTCTTGATATGACTTCGTGATGGTCCAGTCCTTTTAGGGTAATATCATCCACAAACATGAAGAAACACACATTATCTAGAGTTTTGGATCCAAGGCTTTTCGGCTGCCTTATTTTGTCATGGTCATTGAAGATTGCTGAGACTACAACAACTCCGTGACAACTCTCCATCGCCATTCTATCTGAATCACACAAAAAAAAAATCAGGATAATAAATCCCATTAATCGAAATTGATCACTCAAGAAATGAAATTTAGAACGAGAATCTTAATCCATTAGTCTTTAAAGGTTCGTCCTTTATTCAGAAATTGAATTTCTCAAGAAATGAAATTTAGAACGAGAATCTTAATCCATTAGTCTTTAAAGGTTCATCCTTTATTTAATTTAACTCATTCCAAACAAAAATGAGCTCTTGAAAAAGATGCAAATTAAAGAACAACTGACCAGAATCACTGACCGGGAACCTCTTAAAGAACCCGCAAGGAACCTCCACACTGTCATTTAAAAGATCAAAATAGGAAATCCTTTTCTGGGTACTGAAATTCCCACCAAAATTCTTACTGTTTCCTTTCATATACCGCAATGCATGGGACGAAACTGATGAATTCTGACACAATTGTAGGATCTCCTTCAAAACCATCCAATAATCTAACAACGAAAACTACAACCCGTTAATCAAAACACTATCACCTACCATTAAAACACATAATTCAATACAAGAAGAGCAAAACAAAACAAGATATGATGTAGTACCAGAGAAATAAATAGGGGAGGAGCAAGTAGAGCGATGTGTGGGAATCACGTACTTGTGTTCGCCATAAGAAGAAGGGTAAGAGAAGAAAGGAGTCTGAATTGGATCGAAAGGAGAGGATCTGAAGAGACATTTGGTTGGATAGATGGAGGTGTAGAGAGCTACAAATAGGGTGGTGATGAGGTATAACAAAGAGATACAGAGGAGTTTTGATTGGAAGATGAGAGGTCTTGACAACTTTGCTTTCCCCATAACCATAGCAGCAGTCTTGAGGGCCACCCGACTAAAACAATGACTGCCCTTTATAGAATTAACTACGCAGCCTTCTTCCGTACCTTTGGAGTTACCACTTAAAAGGTTTCCATGACATAGAATATTAGGCCATTTTCCTGCAATCATTTGATAAATAAAGATAAATTATAAATAAACAGAGAATGATTCGTTTTTACATAGAATTTTGCATATTCAAATGGTTACTATTAGGCGAATATCTCTGAAATCATGTTGGCAAATATTCTATATCTCCTAATGCCATGCTTAGCTGTTACCGTGTAATTAGTTGTCAATTAAGGCATACATATACTGGTCTTCCGAATCAATAAATCAGACCTTCAAATCCAAATCCTTTCTTCTCAGTTACAACTTACTAGTGATGTAATCATTAAATCTAGTTTGGCGATTTTACTTTTAGTTAAAGTAAGATTTGTTTTTAAACTTAGTTGGAAGATGACTCACTTAAATTGATTAAATTTAGATAATTAAGCAAATTAATCCACAACTTGATTTAATTAGATTCAGGTGACACTTGACTGGATTAATTTCAAGAATTATTTTTTTAATTTTTATTTAAAACTATATTGTTTTTTTAAACCATAATAACTTCTATTTGGAATAGTTTAAGGTCTGGGAAATGACCTGAACAATCCATAATCTGGAACTCAAATAAGTCAAATCAGATAACTACTAAACACAGTGTTTTTAAGGTAATGATGAAAGCTAACAATACACATTAGATCTAATCACCATAAGATCAGATCTAAGAAGGTCACCATCATGCTAAAAGAAAAGAACTCCGCATGAAATGAAGCCCTAAATCAAGGAACTTTACGAGAGAAATCTAACTTCCATATTCTTATATAGCTTGATAACTTGTCCAGATGCCTCCGCTATGCTTCGAGATCTAAAGCCAATTCTAGGATAAGAAAAAAAAAAAGCATGTGGGTATTTTTTTCATAAATGAAAAGCTTGAAATAAAAATTGAAAATTTGATTCGTATGTTTAATAAAATTAGTCTATTAGTATAAGAATTAATAAATATTAAAATAAATTATTAACAATAAATTGAAATGTTAAGAGATAAGTATAAATAAAAAAGCATGATCTCATGCTAAGTCATGTTATTTAACATCTTTATTTAATTATATATAATAAAAAATTAAACCAAAACAAAATAATTTGATGGTATAACTCCTTTGCTTGTTATTGATCTAACTTCGTCCTATATTATGGTCCCTTACATGATATATTTGATTTAACAAGTCTAAACATGACCTAATCACTCCATTTAAATTTATTTTTTTTCTTTTCTTTTTTCTTTTCTACCCTCGACCTCCACTCCTAATTTCTTCTCAAACTCCCTATAAAAGAATTTTTTTTTCTCAACATCAAATTAGGTTCTTGTTTTTTCAATTTCTTTTTAAGCAACAAATACCTTTTTTTTCCAAAATTAAGCATGAAACAAATGTTGAATGGTGTTAACAATAAGCAAATTAAAATAATTTATAAGACTCAGTATAAAAAAAGGAATTATTCATTGATAAAATTAAAAAAAAATATGGTTTGAAATAAATAGATATATATATATATATATAAGAAAACTTAAAAAAAAAAAAAACATTGTTGTGGTTGAACATGTTTTGTGAGAGGCTCTACATAGAAACGCCATGCAATGTAGTTTTTTTTTTTCCTTAATCTTAATCCTTGATGCATGAAAAACTTAGCTGCTTGCGTAGATCTATCAGGGGCATCATACATGCCAAATGCGCTTGCAATGAATAATGAAACAAAAGTGATCCATGCATTACAATCCTTTATATGAAACTAAGTACTTATAATGTCTTAATTGTTTTTTTTTTTAATGGCCAAAATAATGACAGAGAACTTGGAATCCATAACAAAGTTCAATTTCAACATTGAGTGGTCTAAAGGACAAAAAAAGGACCAAACCAATGACTAATAAAGTAAACATCTGGTAACCTTAAAAGGAACCAAATTATCACTTTTGACCAAAACAATTTAATCCGTGAACCAATTGTACGTTGTTGTGCGAAAAAGGTGTACCAAATAGCAGCAGCACAGTCCCAATAAGGTTTATTTTTACAGGACCTGCTGTTGTATATATTCCCCTCAAACAAATGATGCAGTGCCCTAAAGGTGAATTCCCCAGCATTTGTTTTTTTTTTAATTCAAGAAAACCTCATTTTTAAAAAAATATATTTTGTGGGAAATAAAACTTTGATTATTTCAGGTTATTACAAAAAACATACATCCTAACTTAAACTTAAAATCTACTTTACAAATCTAGAATCTTTTGTCATCACATTATACCCGTGGAGCACCCAGCATTTGTATTACTTATACATATTATATAAGTTATGCCTCCCCTCTAGCTATGCATATGTATGCATCTCACTTCCACCTATTACATGCCAAGAGCTGCATTGCTCATTCAAAATAAAATTACGCCAAAAAAATAAAGGGCAGCCGTAGTAATTTTTCAAGAGATCAGTTTTGAAACCTTTACTCTTAACTTTACTTGGCAGACTCATAAAAAGAAAATTGAAGTACTTTCATGTTCATTTATGGTAAATCTTCATCTTGCAATTTCCTTCCTGCTGGTTGAGTCAATTCATCCCTGTCCTCTAGTTGAGCTCTGTTGTTCCTTGACTTGGGATCATTTAATTGGATTGGAAACTCTTTCACCCTCGGTTGATGAAAAGAGTGGAAAGGAAATTGTTTAAGCCCATGAAACTTGAAAGAAAGCTTGAAAAGTAATGAATAGTGGAGGGCTACAAATTAATTTACTTAATTATTGGACTTAGAGTTTTCAGACGTTTTACACATGATGTGCTTTCAAATTTCATTCAAGTTTGGAGCTGGTGATGTGAATTTTGCAAATGCTCCATGCATGCTCATTTATTCAATTTGGTTACTTTACGGTGAGTCTACGTTTTGTGATTCCTGCATGTTTGCTTCCTGTAAAACCAACATATTCTCACCGTGTTTATGAGAAGTTAACTTATCCATTCCTTTACCGCTATCTCAACATGAAAAACCAACCTTTTTAGGGTTGGATAGCCTGTTTCAGATAGGGTTCTATTGTTTGTTCTAATTTTAGAACGTCTATCCAGGTAGTATTTATGAACAATTCTTTTGAGCATCTCACTGTTGGCTTCTGCTGTGCATAAAGAACTGTAGACAGTGCTTTACCTTTCGAATCAGTACTGGCCTTATACTCATATAGACTAGACTATCAATGCATTCAATACCTTTCCTGTTATTGATATCACCAACTTATAATCCCAGCTTCTTTTGATAGACAGGTATCCAGCATTCAACAAGGGACAGGCTTCTCGTGAAGGGCGAGAAGCATAAGAAATGGTTGGTTCCTATGAGAAGTACTAGAACTGTACAAGCTGTGTCTGTTCCAGGGGCACCATATTTCGCAGACAGTGCGGAGTTTAGGAAACATTTGGCAGAAGGTTATGGCTTCAGGAAAATTGGAGAACCACTCCCTGGCAACGTTACATTAAAGGATGTCCTTGATACGCTCCCTGAAAAGGTAGAATTTTCTGAGAATCAGCTGCATTAATGCATCCAACTTGCCTATGCTGTTTGCTTAGAACATGGTCCGCTATTTTAGAAATTTCCCAATCTGAGAACCTAGGCGAATTTTGAACTGATGTCAGTCTTGCAGACCTGCAATAACTTTAGTTGTGTCGTTATGTCAATTATCTGCTTAAATAACTGCACTTAACACATGTTCTGGTGACCAGGGATTATGCCATGGAATGTTGAATGATGCTTCACTTTTTTATGCCGCCTTCAAATGTCACTTATAAGATTACAGAGTAACTTAATGAACCCAGAAACCCAGAAAGCTTAGCAGGTTTGCTGATGGAGATAATCTGGACGGCCCTGTCCCTCTCTGCTTCTTGCAAGTTCGAAGTTTAAGAGCGGCCATTTCATTCAAAAGGTTGCCTTATCAGGGGACTCTGTCCGCGTCTTCCTGATCTTGATTCTGTTTCTGTGGGGTGTGCTATCATAACTGGGTGGTAGCCTTTAATTTATTTATAACCAGGCAATGGCCTCCAATGCCTTCAAGCAAAGAGCTATTGTTGATTCTTTCATGGACACGAGCTTTGAAACAAAAATTGCAATTTCCTTATTCTTCTCTTTCTGTTTCAAATTTTGGTCGTAAGGTGTTTGAGATTGATAATGTGAAAGCATGGAAGGCAATTCTAATAACAGTCACTTCATATGCATTGGGATTCTTTATGATTTCAAAGGCCTCATGGTATCTACTCCCCTTTGCTTGGGCATGGACAGGGACTGCAGCTACTGGGGTCAGTTCTCTATGCATCTTTTCTTTACATATCCTTAATCTTGTTTCTTTTGCCAACATGTTATAAGTATTATCAGTTCCTCATCTCTGCCAACCTTTCTTAATTTTGCTTCTCTCCCAATGAAGTTCTTTGTTATAGGCCATGATTGTGCTCACAAATCATTTTCAAAGAACAAATTGGTGGAAGACATTGTGGGAACTCTGGCCTTTCTGCCGTTAATCTACCCATACGAACCATGGAGGTTAAAGCACGACTGGCATCATGCGAAAACAAACATGTATGGTTGATACTTCATAGCGAATCATTTATATTTGTGGAAGTAAATTCCATTTCGTTTCTCCCAATCATTCCAGTAGCTACCTCTTCGTCATGTTGGGAAGGAATGCTTTATTTGGACGTCACCATTTCTAATGAGAAACTGAGTAGCATAAATGAAGAGGGAATGCTCCATACTCGCTTATCAGAGCTATCTGTTTTTCACCATTCTTTGAAGCATGGAGCAGTGGAAAATGTTGAATTTTTGTTATTGCGTACATGTATTTGCATCTGGCTTATGATTATTTCTTTGCTTGGTATCTGCCTGGTTCTTGCTTTTATTAAAATTGTTGACAAAAAAGTTGGTTTCTCGTCTAAGCTTTCTAAATTGCCACTTCTCCTGCTTCATCTTGTACTTACAGGTTAGTGGAAGATACAGCTTGGCATCCTGAAAGAGGAGTTTGATTCCTCTCCTGTTTTACGCAAGGCAATTATATTTGGATATGGCCCATTTCGGCCTTGGATGTCTATGGCTCACTGGTATGATATTAATTATCATATCAGAGCCTGTAACTTTTTGAGCTTTATGCACCTACTCCAATTTTATTTTCAGTTTTCCTAAAATCTTTAATCTTCCAAACAGGTTGATATGGCATTTCGATTTGAAAAAATTCAGAAAATCAATTCCAAAGGGTGAGGATAAGTTTGGCATGTGTTTTTGGGTTTATGGCAATCGGATGGCCTTTGATTATCTATAAAGCAGGGATCATGGGATGGATCAAGTTCTGGTTAATGCCATGGTTAGGCTATCGCTTTTGTGTATGCTAGTTGCTGGGTCTTCGTTGATTGTATGATTCAGCATTGCACTTCTCCAATATCCACCGCAGTTCTTTTAAATTCATTTGCTCTCTTTCCTTAGTTAATCTCGGTATGCTGTCATCATGTTGACATGAAATCATTAACCAGAATGTATTATATGCATCAAACGCTGAAATTTCAATGCCTAAGCAGGTTACTTCCATAGGTATTTCTTAGAAGTTAACAAGTATTGCTTTCCTCACAAAATAACACATGCTTTGTGCAGGGAGTTGTGATAACTTTTCGTTCCCAGCACGTTGATTTCCTTCACTGCAATTTATGCTCTTGTGCCTGGAACTTCATGATTGAGTTTGTTGTTACCTCTAACTGATCAGCCCATTTCGCAATTGAGAAAAATTAGTAGTGCATTATGCGTAACTGCAGAGTTTCATGTGTTTTTGCTATGGCTCAATGCTTTGACTTGGTTATCTGCTGGATTTATTTTTTTTCTGAAAAAATGATAGACTTGATTGATAAATTGCACTTTATCCATCTTTGTGTCATATTAGTTTGGTTTTCTTGACTTCTGTAGATGAGTACTTTCACAATGGTGTACGGCTCCTCACATTCCTTTCAGATCTTCGGACGAGTGGAATGCAGCTCAGGCCCAGCTTAGTGGAACAATTCATTGTGATTGCCCCTGTTACTAATATGTCTTCTCTGCCCTGGGTGTTTCCATTCTTGTTAGTCTCTTGCTCTTGACACAGGATGTAGTCTAGGAACTGATGAAATCAGATGGTAGATCGGTTAGATTTAATTCCATAATCTTTCAAACTTTTGAAGTCTGTTGTTTGATTCTCCTTCTAAAAGCATCCAAATACTTGCTCGCCTGGACTAGAAGTTTTTCAACTATGGGAAGTTGCAGATTTTTTCATCGACTGTCATTTAATTATGTGTTCCTTCTCGATACCACACATAATGACCTCATGTTAGGAAAGTTCCGAAGCTGTCTTCAAACAAAATGCTTAGCAAGTCGATAGAACTGATGTATAAAATCATTATTTGTGAGCTAAGACTCCATCTTAAGCCTGGACTTGCTTCAGATCAATGCAGTTTGTCATGATTTAAAATGTTCCTTGTGTTTATTTCCTGGAGCTGCAGTTTGTAATAAAATAGTTGCCATCGATAGTCGGTTAGTGAAGTGCTGTTCTCCCACTTCATAGGATTGAGATCCTTTGCCATGATATCAATGTGCACATATCCCCTCGTGTTTCAGCAAGGATACCACACTATAATCTAAGGGTGGCTGATAAATCTCTTCAAGAAAACTGGGGAAAGGTATGATCAATCAACACAGTTTCATATATTTTGTTTATGAGAATCATGAATGAACTATCTTTCTATTAATAATGGTACTTGTATAGATCACATGCATGAACCTTAACCTAGGTTTTACCCATCATGTTAACAGTATATGAATGAGGTTACATGGAATTGCGTTTGAAGACAATAATGACAGTGTGCCATGTTTATGATAAGGAGGGAAACTAGGTTGCTTTTGACAAGCTTGCCCCAGAAGAATCACAACCAGTCACATCCCTTAAAAGAGTGATGCCTGATCATGCTTGATGTTTTGTGACTCATCATGTCTATTGTCGTGATTCTTTCTTATCTGTTAATTAAAGTCATGTCTGCGTTTTGAAAACTACTTTTCAATAAAAAAAAAATTTAAAACTATATATTTATTTATCATTGAAATAATTAATTAATAAAAAATATTTTTCAATTAAAAAAATTGACTTAATTTTTAGAAAAATGTTTTCCTGAAAAATTTAGGTGGAAAACACTTTCCAGAAATTGTAAAAAATTTAAAAATATTATATTATTTATTAATTATATTAAATTTGATTCTTAAACTTTTAATTGCTATATATATTTTGTTTTGAATATTTATTTTTCAATTTTATCTTTTAAAATTTAATTTTTATATTAACTTTGATTTTTATTTTTATAATTTTTATTTGTTTTTTCTTATCATTTTTTATTAAAAAATTTTATCTATCAAATTTAGTCCTCATTCTTTTGATTGTTACTTATTTTATTTGAAATAATTTATAAAATATTAATTATTATTATTTTAATTTCTTCATCTTTAATTTTTTTTTATTTTTTAGATTTGGTCTTTATTGTTTTAATTATTATTTATTTTATTTGATATAATTTATGAATTATATTTTTTTAATTTCATTTACATTTAACTTTTTAATTTATAAGATTTAGTCCTTATTATTTTAATAAACTTGAAAAAAATAAATTATTAATAAATTATTTTCAAATTCATTTTTCATGACATAATTAGATACTAGAAAGTATTTTCTAATATATTTTTTATTATATTATTAAATATCAAAAATTAATTTATTTTTAAAATTTTATTTTTAAAAAATTTACTTTAAAAAAAAATATTTTCTTGAAAATAAACAGCCTAAGTAAAGGGTGATAATATCAATGAAGAAGCTCCCTGGAAGTCCACTATTGTCTTTTTGTATGAGATATATCTGTTATAAAGAGGAGTGACGTTTTATTGATAAGCTTTGGTCATGTCAACCTTCCCCTTCTCGTTGAGGTTAAACACGGTCCTATTGGACAGAGATCATGCTAAAAACTGGTTGGTTCTACTTAATAAAATAAAAGACAATTATCTCTTTCTGGAGGATATTTTTCTTTTCTAAAGCAAGTGTGTGTTGCTGACATTGAATTTAAACTCTTTTAACAATTTGTGACACATGAGGCTGTCTCTGTACGGCAATAGAGGGAGAGGGTCAAACCGTGTTTTTCATTCGCTTTTGGAGAATCTAATTTATAACACTGACACCATGGAGCCAGCCAAAAAAAGTTGATTTAGTATCAGAAATTATTGAACAACTCATAGATAATTCATTGGAAAGTCCAGTTCATGAATGGTATTGGAGGTAGGCAGAGTTTGGGTGATGAACCTTAATTTGCATGTTTGGTAAAGCAGAAAAAGAAAGATCATTGGTAGTGAGAACCATAATGCATAACATCATGGGCACAGAAACTGCACTAAGGTATAGGTTCATCAACTTTATACATAAAAAGCAGGCAGGCAGGCAGCTGAGTACAACTGCTCACATGGAAAAAGCTCTGACACATGCGTATAAAACTGAGAGGATCCCGGTTCTTTTTGTGGTCAGTGGCCTTATTTATTAGGGATTTGTTCCCTCCATGGAAGTGAGAAATTTATTCATGCAGAGAGAGAGAGGAGAAAGCATTCCTGGATTATATTGTAAGATTGAAATGAAGACGAGAATTCATGAAGTAGTCGAGACTTCCCAGTGGCGAACAAATAAAAGCTGAGAATTGGATTTGTTGATGCTGGTGTGATGATTAACAGATTTGGTGCACCAAAAAAAGTTTATTGTTCCTTGTACATGATATTATAATACAATAATATCCCAAGTATCCAAGTAATCAAGCTCACATGAAATAAAGCAATAGGCAATAGCTGAACTTTATGCAAAGTGAACTACTAACTGGCAAACTAACGAGACATTTAGCAGCTGCAGCTGCTCACATGCAACGAGCATTTCTGTCTCTTCGTCGTGCGCGCGCACACAGACACATGCATAGCCTGCAATCTTTAATGAGATCTAAAGAGACCAGTGGAAAATACAGCAACTAAAGAGGAAAGGAACCAAGAACTTGTAGTGAAAGCAGGGGTCAAAAGAACAAAATAGGACAAGGGTCAAAAGAAAAGAAAATGTAAAAGAGCCTCCTTGGGCAGATTAAAAATGAAAAAAAAAAAAAAAAGAGGCCATAGCTTCTGGAAATAGACCCCTAAATGGTATATGCACGTCCCTAACAAACAGAGAGATGTGTCATTGGGAATGGATATCAAAGAAAAGTTTAACAAATTCATTTCTGGAAAGACCATCTGATGATTATCCGATCCTCTACAGAGAACCAAGGTGTCCCATTACAGGCTCTACGGCATCTGGACAATCAGTTTCTCTTCTGTAGTAACAAACAATCTGTTTCATTTCTGTGACAATCGTCAAAAACCCATACAAATTCAGCACTCGAGATTATATCATAGTTATAATCTGTACACACACAAAACTATTAGACCTCTCTGTATCAAGGTTTCTCTATGCTGTAAATTCTAATAAGATTCATCCTCTATCATTTTCTATAAATTGACGAGGAAAAGAAAGAAAAGCCATTTGTAAGATATATAACGCATGGCTATAAAGCCAAGCAGACAATGACCTGAATCATGAAATTGGTGGGGGTGGAGTCTCCCATACATCAAATACATTTTCCTCACTGTGAAGCGCAAAGAGCCGATCCCCACCAATCGAAAAGTCACAGATTGAACCTCCATAACCCTGACGAAGCCTAGATGTCAAAACCCAGTCAGGACCACAAAACACAGAAATGCAGTCATCCATAGATGAAAACAGCTGCCCCCCATGTAATGCCAGCTTGGGATAACAAGGCTCATCAGACAGTTTCCCTTTCATCATCCGACTTCTTGAGCTCCACCTCACACTCCCTCCATTCATTCTCAAATCCATAAATCCCAAATCCTCGTACTCATTCACCACGCAAATAGCATTACTATCCTCCATAGCGATAGCATCTCGAACTCGTTTCTCGTCCACGGTTATAGGAGCGCCAAAATCAGACCAGGACCACACCATTCTCTTATCCCTAAAATCCAACATACTAATGTAACAGTTATCTTTCCTAGGAAACAAAGTGGCCACCAACAAACAATTGCTCCCATTCAACCATTGCAACTTGTCAGCATCGCCTAATGACCAACCTGGACTCTCGTAAAGGAAATCAATCTGTTTTCCAGTAACCTGATCCCAAACTCCAACCCCATACTCATTACTCCTTCCTTTACAACTACTAAATATCTTATACTCTGGACTAGTACTTAAAGCCCCGGCTGTGAAACTCTTCACTTGATTCTCATGGCACACCTGAAACTTATACCTCAATTCTCCTGTACTCTTACTAAACAAACCCATCCCTCCGTCTCCGCGGCCTAATCTCTCACAGGCACTAATAATTATGTTCTCACTATCAACCCAGGCAACATCATTGACTCTTTGATAATCAAGATTCAATGGAGGGTGCTCTTCCATAATCCAATCATAAACATGAACGACGCTTCCATGAGCCACACAGCACCCACCATCAGGACCAGCACGAATCGCGGTCCCATCCCCTGGTGCCCTCCCCGTAACATAACGCGAATGGCGGAGCCTGTTGCCATCAAATTGGCCCCATTTCGCTGATCTTACATGGTCTAATAAACCATAAAAGGAGGCCTCTCTGTAGATATGTCTTTCAGAGACGTTAGGAGGGATATTGAGGTCGCCGGTGCGAAGAAGATCAAGGAGAACAGAGAAACAATCAGGGTTTCTGTCAATGAAGAATTCACAATTGGAAAATGAGTCAGTATTCGGTTGTTTTAAGGTCCAGTTTTCACTAAACAATGCACCAAAAAAGGAGTTTCTTCCTGCATTTGCTAACGTTGTTGAGGTCGTCTCAAAGATTCTGCCTCCTACATTGAATCTAACACTGTCTTTGGGGATTTTCATGGTGAAAATGAGTTTTAAGAGGCAGAATTTTGAAACAGAGAAAGTTAGGAATTCGATATTATTAGATTTATGAGAAAAATGGAGGAGGGCGTGTAGATATGATTTGAAGGAGAGATAAAGTTTCCTAAAACATTGGAGGGAATCGGGGGATCGTGTTGTGTTAATTTGGATGTAGTTTGGTTGAGCTAAAAATAGGAAAAACTAGCCCTTTAATAGAAGAAACCCAAATAGACAAGATCATGAAGAGAACATAGACAGAAAGCTCATAAACACACGAAACACAGGGCCTGATTCCGGAATGGAGAGAAGTTCAAAAAAACAGAACTTAAACAAAAACAGAGCTTGAGAAAGGGGACATACAGGTATAATGGCTCAAAAAGGTAAAGAATTTGATGAGATTAAGGAAAATTAAGATCTGGGTTTTGAAGAGGGAAGGTTTTTAGAGGTGGGTTTTTAATTTTGAAGGAATTTGGTAGAGAGGAACTGGAGAATTGAAGCACTTGGATTTCAAAAAATATTGTCCCATTCTGATTTATTTATATCTGAAATCTCTCTCCCTATTTCCCTCTCCTCCTCCCTCCCTCCCTCCCTCCCTCTCTCTTTGTTTTTCCGCGTCTATCTTTCCCCTGGTCTTCCTTCCAAAAGGACCAGACATTGTTGAGCTTTATATAAATACAAGTAAATGGTGGGCTCCGTGTCAGCTCTGTTCTCTCTCCATGCGTTTTGTATCAGAGTGGATATCATCTAATGATGATCCAATGGTGGTGATCTGATCTTATATGAAATGATCTCATGGAATTTTGTTAGCTCAGCGGGTTCCTTGTGAAAATTCAGCTCTTCTATTGACCTACGGGGAGAGAGAGAGAGCGTGTACATGGGGGGTGGGTTCATGTTTCATTGATTGGTTTGAATATGATATGATATATGACACGAAAATTAAGAATTTTTTAATGAGGCTGATTGTTTTAGTTAATCCTTCAAATCACGCATTAATGAAGATTCTTGTTCTGACTTTTTCCTTGAAGTTAATAATGTGGAAAATTCAGTCTCGGTTGAAAAAAAGTGCTTTAATTGCCTTCAAATTGGAAAATGATAGGCAGTTGTGCTGGTTTAAGCATTAAAAAGATTTACTCTCGAATAATCATCTTAGGCTTTGATTATTTAGCAAAAAAAAAATTAAATTTTTTTATATTTATTTTTCATTAGAAAAATTAATTAAAAAATTAACTTAATTTTCAGAAAAATATTTTTTTTATTTTAAATGAAAAACACTTTTCAAAAAATATGAAAAATTTAGAAATATCATATTATTTATTAATTATAACAAATTTGATACTCAAATTTTTTATTGTTGTATATTTTATTTTAATTTTTTTTTAATTTTACCCTTTAAAATTTAAATTAATTTGATTTTTATATTAATTTTTGTCCTCATTTTTATGATTGTTATTTGTTTTTTTCTTATTATTTCTTTAATTAAAATTTTTTTATTTATCAAATTTTTTCCTTGTCTTTTTATTGTTACTTATTTTATTTTAAATAATTTATAAAATTATAATTATAATTATAATTATATTTATTTTATCTTTTAATTTTTTATCTATTAGATTTGATTTTTATTTATTTTATTTTGAATAATTTATAAATTTTAATTTTTTTTTAATTTCATTCTCATTTAACTTTTTAATTTATAAGATTTTTTCATTATTATTTTAACAAACTTGAAAAATAAAATTAATAGATTATTTTCCAACTCATTTTTCATTATATAATCAATTACTATAAAGTGTTTTTTAACTTATTTTTCATTATACCACTAAATATCAGAAAAATAATTTATTTTTCATGAATTTACTTTCTAAAAAAAATACTTTCTATCAAATAAATAAAGTTTGGATATATATTAATTTGGATATTAATAATGTAGGAGAAATTAAATGAGAAAAAAATAAATAAGTCATTTACTTTGTTTACATCTGGAATAAAAAAGAAAAGAGGGCAATTAAATCCCTAACCTTTTTTCCTAGACACAAAAGTTTTTGGCTCACATTCCAAGGAAAAAAATACACACTCACGCATGCACACACAAGTTTGCTCATGGTAACTTTCCTTCCTTTCTTTAATAGTTTTTAGTTGCCTTACGAATTGTAGAACTTACTTCTTTATATGGAAATATTGCCCATAATACACTAGTATTTATAAAACAAAATACAAAGCATTTAAAGAATACTTAACCCTTAGCCAACAAACAAACATAGCAAATGCAATCCTTTACACGTTATTAGCATTTAAATTTGATTTTTTAAAAAAAAATTGATTACTCAAATTTGAGTGTGTTTAATTAAAAGTGTAGTAGTTGTTTATTTTTTAAAATATTTTTATAAAAATTAATTAAAATAAATATTTTTTTTATTTTTTTTAAATTATTTTTTATATCAAAACATGAAAATATTTTAAAAATATTTTAAAAGAAAACAAAACAAAATGCCCTTTTAAAACGTAGGCCGCTCCAAATTTATTATTATTATTTATTACTATAGCACGGGACCCCCTGGTGCGATTGCTTTGCGGGTCGTGGACGGCACATCATGACACTCATAATGGCTCCTCTAAGTACTAAAATACTAATAATTAGTCGATTTGTAGAATTTACTGCTCGTCTGTGTTCATTCTTTCAAGGCACTCTCTCTCGAAATGCATTTTTATATCCCTTTTGTTGACTTTCGGACAACTACTCCTTCTCCCATTGACCCCTTCTCCAGAACGATTTTGAGTGCTTGAGCCACCATGCAATCGTTATCTCAATTTACGAGCTAATTATGTTTTTGAATTCCTTTTGAGTGCTTAACCACCTAACACATTAGCACCCGGACTCGCAAATGATTTACTTGAATCATTCGTTTAATATGCCATGTCCACTTAAGAGTTGACTATGCAAGGAAGAAATCAGGGTGGATATATTGCTAACATATGGTTGCCAAAGTTGTGCAAAGTTGTGCAAAAGAAAGATAAATCAATGGTGATAATCACTGTCTAGAAAATAATCTCATGTTAAAAATAGTTTTTATTGTTGAGAAATAATATAAGTGTGACATTATTTAAAAATTTAAATTTTTTAGTTGAATTAGTTGTTTAATATAGTATTAGAGTATGAACAATCAAGTAATTACGAGTTTAAATTTCTTTATTATTGTTTATTTAATAAAAAAATAAACATAAAATAATACGAGTTTATATAAATTTCAAGTTTAAAAAGTTTTCACTTTAAAAAATATATTAAAAATAATATAAATTTTATATTGAGATTTAAAATAAAAACTTCATTTTTTAAGTAAAATTGATTATTTAATAAAAAAAAAATTATTAACATGATAACTTGGTATTTTTAGTCGAACTTAAACGGTATTTAATAGTGTGGCAGTATTTGTGTTTTACAATAATTTTTATTATAAAATATATAAAGATAATATTTTTATTTTTAAAAAATAATTTTTAATATCAATTTAAAAATGTTAAAAAATATTAATTTAAATAAAAATAATATAATTTCTTTTAGAATGCTTTAAAAAAAAATCTAAAACATCCAAATTAAAATGCTTAGAAAGAGGGATATGGATGATGATTGATGCTCGCCAAAGGAACTTCTTGGTTTCTGTCAGAAAATAATCAAGTTGTTGCTTCTGCCTCATGATGCCATTATTATAAGCTATCTTGAAACCAAAGATATTAGATGGATCTGAGGTCTTCTACTTTGTCATCTTCTCCCTCGAGTTAGGTGCCCCTTGCCTTTCAAGCACACATAATGTAAGTGTTTAACAAGTATGCACAAAGTACCCAATTAGAAAATATTTAGGAATATAGTTATAATTATTTATTAAAGTATTTTTTTTATGAAAATATTTTAAAAAAAATATTTTAATATCAAGATATCAAAACAATTCACAACCTAACAAAAAATTAAATTTTAATAAAAAATAAATTTTTTAAAACATGGTTCCCCATGTTCACCATGGGTTCTCTAAGCTGTGATGTCAATCGGATCTCGAAATCATGAATGGTGGCTGACGATGGCGAGAAGGGGAAGAAGAGATTGCTTGTTTATTTTGTTTCAAATAGCGAAAAACATGGTATTTCATACATTGATAGCACACTGCCCCAAACCAATTGTATCAAAGAATTGGGTTATAGTTATTTTCAAGAATGAATAAATAAATAGGTTTACATATATGTTAATAAAATCTTGCAGTGATGTGTATACAGTTGACCTGGTACAGGTTTCGGGTTGGGTTTTATAAAAATAAAAAGAATTTCTTTGTATTATTGTATTAAAAACTAGTATTGATCCGTACAAAACTTGATTAGCATATACTTTGTTTGTTTAGTAGAGTTAATTATAATTTAGTTTATGTAGTTTAGTAAAATTAATTAATTAGTTCTCATGGTTTCAATTATTATTACTATTATTTGTCCATTCCATGCTTTTTATTTTTAAAAATTTTGTGCATCTTGAGAAATAGAAAAAATGAAAAAACAAATACGATGAAAAGGTTAATAAAAGAAGAAGATATTGTTTTAAAATAAAATACTTACGTATGATCAGCATTGATCAAAAGACTATTTAATTATTTTTTGTACTGTATTGTATTAATTAATTTGTTTTGATAAGTTACATGGAATAAATTATTAACACTGTTTGGGTTAATTATATATTTATATTTTTAAAAATAATATGATATTATTAATTTTTTTATAATTTTCCTAGAGTTTTATTTTATTATTGTTGCTCTACGCATATGCACTGGAAAAAACCTCAAGGCTCGGGAAAAGCCCTGGTTCGAGAGGGTTTGCTGGACAATGCAGAAGAGAGATCAAGCCCAGTCATGTAAGTAAATAGATTCTTAAAGGCCCATTAAATTAGCACACAAGATGTGCATCAAAAAATACCACATTTGAGAGTTATAATCATGTAATTTTTCAGAAACCAAATTTTTATTCTCCTCAAATATTCCAAAAGGTATATATTTTTAATAAATAATTTAAAAATATTTCATAAAAATTAATATAATGATTCAAAATGTATGTTTTTTTAATATATTAACAAAAAAAGATTTGAAAATAAAATACAAGGGTGTGATTATGAATAAAATTTTAGAGAAGGGTTGAAGCTAGCTCATTGGAAACCCAATGATTGAATTGGAAAGGCCAGAGAAGTTGAGGGGAAATTTTAATATAGTCAGTGGTTAAATTAAGAAGAAATATTAAGGAAATTGCTGAAATTGGCTAAATAATTGTCCAAAAATAAAAGAATTAGCAAATCAATCACGGACTAAGATGAAAAAAACTACAAACTTGAAGGATTCATTTAAAAATATAAATTATTCTCACCAAAACGAGGTGTTTTTAGCACGACAACACTATTTCACCTAAGTTTTTAATTATTAATTTTATATTTATTATAGGTTACTTTACTACTTAAAATAATTGTAAGAATGTTTTGATTGCCTTAAAAATATAACTTAGTATGAATCATTTAATTATATAAGACATGTAAATGTTGAATTCATCATTTATAATTTTGTTCTCTTTTTATACGGAGAAGTTGAGTTCGAGAATAATTGAATCATGGTTATTAAATTGATTTGTGTTGTAATTTAAAATATCAATAACTTGAAACATTAAAATATGAAAAAACTCTATCAAACTTTAGTGGAGTAAATTTATATGTAACAACATTACCCTGATTTTTATCAAACTAAGAATTCTACGAACTAGTATCATAATATGGAATCGAACTTTATGCAGAATTTGCCCTGGAAATTAGGGGTCCTAGAGCATTTCTAACGGAAACGGAAAAGTGTTATATTAAAAATTAAAATAAAAAAATAGCTTTTTAAATAATATAAATATAATTTTTTTGATTATATACATTCTAATAAAAAAAATCTATTTAAAAAAACTAATTATTTTTAACATATTTTATGTTAAATTAATTTTAATATAATTATATAATTAATTTAGATATATTTTATGTTTTAGAATTTTAAATATAATTAAAAATTTGATAAGTATTCAGACAATAACAGTTGGAAATTGAACATCAACAGTTTAGAGTCAGAAAATAACAGTTGAAAAATCAAACAGTAATAGTTTAAAGTCAAATAATAACAATAACAGTAACAGTTCAAAATCAGACAATAACAATTAAAAATTAGAAAATGACAATTTAAAGTTAAATAATAATAATAAATTTTCATGTAAATACTATAAATAAAAATATAAAAAAACTGAATCATACGAACATTTATATATTAAGAATACAAACACTTATATATTAAGATACTATTTGTTTCATGTGTTGGAGTGAGAAAATAAATTGTTAGTTAATGACTAAAAAAATTAAAAATAACTATTAATTAATAATTATTTATTTTTGTTTTTTTCTATAGGAAAATGGAGAAATAGCTCTTCACATAACAAATAACTTAAATGATTATTACTTACCTCATGCATTGGAGTGAAAAAATAAAAAAAACAAAAGCTAAAAATACAATTTTTAATATTTGATCTTCATTTAGTTCTCTCCTTATAGATACTCTTGTATTGAAGTCATCCCGAGAATTCTTCACTTTATCTCAAAACCCAAGGAACTAAAGAGATTTTGATTGATATCAAATTAAGATTTTTTTTTTAATAATTATTTAAAAAATGACTTAGCGATAATAGCTTGAAATTAAAAAATTTACTTTCTTTTTTATTTCAAATTTGAGTCTTATAATTACTTATAAAGATAGAATCAAAAGGCGGTAAATACGGCCAGGCCCTATAAAATATTTTAGAATTTTTTTTATTTAATAGTAAAATATAACAAGTAATGGGTTTTCTAATAATAAATTATTATTTCATTAATTATCTTTGAATTTAAAATTATCTCTTCATCTAAGTTGGAAAAAAAATTACCAATTCAATTTAATTATTTTTCTTTATTGTTTCTCTATCTTTTTTTTCTTTCTAATACTAACTAAAAAATATAATAATACAAAGTAATGTGAAAAGGTTAAATTAAAGATGCCAATTAATTAATTGTTTATCAAAATAAAGTTTTTTGTCTTTAGAATCCTAACCAAAAAATACAATAATACAAAGCATTGCGGAAAGGTTAAAACAAAGTTGTCAATTACTTAATTATTCATCACAAAATAAGGTAATTAGTTATCCAAATTTAATTTTTTTTTTTTATGTTCGTTAAAAGTGGCTCTCTATCAACAAAGATCTTTGGCAAATCTATACTATATTTCTAATAAGTGCACTTAATGATCCATGATCAGTGCTCCATCAATGAAAGCTCCGTAATCCAGTGCAACATTAATACTAAATGGAAGCTCCACTAATTAGTGTTTAATGGAAGTTTAAGTGCACATAATTTCCTATAAATAGGCAAGGTGTGGAGCAATGTGTGTAAGTAAAACGAAATCGAGTTTCTAAGCAAAATACGTTGTTCATTCCTGCCCTCATTTTCTCTTTAATTTCTTTCAGTAATTGTGCACACAAATTTGCACTAAACTCCTAACAAATTTACACTAAAATTTACAAAAATTTGTAAAAAAATTAAAATAAAGATATCAAGGCTATTTTTTTTTCATTTACGTGGAGTGTCCAGGCTAGCTTACACGCACTACGACTAATTCTTACGACTCACTAAATACCTTATAAATCCAATAGTCATGTAAGGAACCGCGGAGATGACAAACATATATACTAGAACTCGAACTCAAATATAATAGAAGAAAACAAACTATTTCCATCATCATACCAAACTTCCTGGTGTAAAAATAACTTTGATAACATGAAATGGACAGGTCATGGGTCTGAATTTGGATCGCTTATCAAAAGATAATGGAAATTATATTCCTAGTAGAATGACGTATACGTGGGGTTTGTGAAGTCAAGTAAATCTGACTAGCTCAGGCTTAGCAAGTAATTTTTATTTATTTTTCATTCAACTAAAAACCTAGCTCAGGCTCAGCTCCAAATTAAAAGTTTTTCAATTCAAATCACCATTATATGTTGATACTTTTCTCATTTTGAAAAATGTTTGATAACAAAGATATTGTTTGGTGTCGTGACTAATCCCCCGTTTTACTTTGTTTTTCAATTGTTTTACTAATTTTTATTTTTTTGATGTTTTTATATTAAAAATAATTTTTTTAAAATAAAAAAATATTATTTTAATACATTTTTAAATAAAAAATATTTTAAAATGCTAGAGCCCATTTATTTTTATATTTTAGAAGTTTTTTAAAAAATTTAAATTTTTTTCTTTATTTCAAGTTATTTTTTGTATTTTAAAATTATTTTAATATTTTACATTAATTTTTTTTTAAAAAAATTGATACGATAATAACAAAATGTTATAGCTATAGCTCATTTGTGTCTAGCCTCATCATGCGATCGATTTGGATTAGGACTAGGTTTAGGATTAATCCATTTAGTCAGAGTATCACATAGTCGATCCAAATCAACTATAAATTGAAATTAGTATGACGATCCAATCCATATGATATTATTATTGTTATTATCGAACAACTTAGCTTGCATCAAATTAAAAAAATATATAAATTACTGAAACTACGGAGGACTTAGAGCCTTATTATCACAATTGTCTTTTCAATTGTCTTATCATTATATAATCATCATTTCAATTGTCTTCAATCAATTATATGCAGCTCGATAGTCTCAGGTTAGGAAAGTGTTGATTTTTTTTAATTTTAATTTTTTTAATTATTTGAATATATTAATATAAAAATACATTTTTAAAATAAAATAAAAAATTAATTTAATATATTTTTCAACAAAAAACATTTTAAATTACAATCACCGTAACAATCTCAAATACTTCCTATGCTGGAAAGTCCCCTGTATCCGTTTCTCCTTGCGAAGCTTGCCCACCGACCAGTTGCAACAGAAGTAGTTGTCGACATTAATAGTTGTCATTTTCCTTCGCAGTAGTTAGTTGTCAGTAGTTCATGTTCAATGTAATAAGATAAGCATAACATCATATATTAAATCAAATATCATTTAATAATTGCCTCCGGGATGGAGCTGTAACAATCCACGTCCTAATACACGCGTCAAAAACTTTCTTATAATAATATTTATATTTATTTAATTACTAAAGTGTCCACCATTCTACTAATTATTACCCAAAAAACCACAATAAAAATTCTAGAAAGCACACAGACGCTAGTCAAATGATTTTTGCCTGTGAGAGTAAACTATTACTATGCTTTAAAAAGTAAAATATTAAAAAAGCACTTGGATACTATTTTTCAAAAATCTTGTTTTTAGGTAATTTAATAATTTAATAATGCTATATAAATAGTAAAATATTGATCTACCACCAATAAGTTAAATAATAATTAACAAGTCATGCGAAAAAGATGGAATACCCTCATTCACAATGCCATTATTTTTTTTTTTTGTTAAGAATGGCAAATGGCCATAATACTATTTCAATCCATATTTTTTATGTCTTGATTACAATGTTTACTAGATTGGTGTCTTGCATGCTGTCACGAGCCGGACAAAAAAAAGAGAGAAATTTGATATTTAAATTAAATGTTGATTAATTTAACAATGTTATACAAAAAATAAGATAATAAAAACAAATAAAAAAATATTTTTTAATCAAAGTTGAGCTAACATGCAAAACTCGTGGCTTGATCATGAAATATATTAATACTATATATCTATCATATACCCTAAATCATGAAGTCGATATAATTCAATAATTTTTTTTGATAATAAATAAAAACAAAATTGAAAAAAATAAGAAATAAATATAAATCGTAATATTTAATATCTCAACACGAATCATTTATTTATTAGTGTTTAGTGAATTTATTTATTAAAATCAATTTGAAACATATCATATTAAAATCACATCAAATTAATTGGAAAAATAAAAGGATAAAAAAGACCATGCAATACCGTATATATTAAAAATAAATAAAATATTTTTAAAATTTTAAAAGTAAATTTAATATATATAAAATATTAAAAAACAATAAATGAATCATATTAACCTCCTGAAAAATTAAACATTCATGATATAATTAAAAAAATATCTCCAATTAAAAAATGTTAAATAAACCAAAAAAATCACATAAGTATTGATCAAAGCATAAACTTAAAAATCATGTAAAAAAACATAAAAAAATAAAATCATACATTATTAGGCTTTGTAAATTATACCTAGTGCCTCGCTCATCCAGAAATATCCAATGCGCAAGCCTTTTATTTATTTTTGTCAATGGATTGAATGATATATCACCTATTCTATTTTTTTTTAAAAAAATAAATGATAAATTATCTTAATTTTTAGATTCTAGTCATTGTAGTGATGGAAGAAAACAAGGTTTGTATTTTTCCACTTAAAAATTATTTTCAACTTATTTTTAATCCAGTCACTGTAAGAACCTTGTTAAATTAATTCATGACTTAAAAAAATATAAAAATACACCTCAAAATTAGAAATCAACTCTGAACAAAAATTATTCATGAACTCATACATGTTTTTTAAGAACTTTCAAGATAAACAAACATCTCGCTTTGAACTCATCTTATCATATAAAATTATTTAATATAAAAATTGACTGTATTTAACAATTGAAATTATCATTAATGACGACTTTTTTTCTCTACATTGAAATCTAGCAACTACTTCTTTCTTCTCCTGTTAAAAAAATAGCTAAAAAAACAAGGAATATGGATTTTGATACTAAAATTAATTTTTTAAAAGAATTAAAGGGACCAATTAATCCAAAAAAAAAGAAGTGAAAATAAACTTTTAAGAAAAATTTTTAACTTGTCATTTATTTCACTTGTCTTTTTCACTTAAGTTTTTTATCTTTTAATATAATCATTTTTATTAAAAAAATATGAAATTAAGTATTAATTTAGATTAAAAAATTAAATAATATAAAATAAGTTTGAGAAATAAATTGATTTTTTAAAAAAAAATGACTACTCTCATTTACAATGATTTACAAGGTGGTAAACAATAATCAGGCTACAATAAAAAATAAAATAAAAAAGGAGCTCTATTAATACACGTAACAATTTGATCTACTTTGGGTTTTCGCTAATTAAAAAAATCCATAATATCATTTTTAAGAAAACCAAAACATGGGAAAATTAAGCTAAAAAAATGACAATGAGCAGAATAATTTCCTGCGGTCCAAATGTCCAAACATGGGGCCCCACCTTGTAGATATGCCTTCGTAGTTCGTAGAGGGCCCAAGTCCACCGAAACTGACCACAATTGCATCCACACGACAGGCCACCGCGTGGAACAAGTATCAGTGGGTCCTCCACTCCAGTGCCCAATAGCAAAGCACACAATTTTATCGAGATATACATGTAAGCCATTTTATCACCAGCTCATAAACCCCACAGCCTCCGCTTGGCAAAAACAAAAAGGGTAAACTACAAAAGAGTCCTTTAACTATACAATTTAATTCAATTCAATCATGTTTTGAAATTAAACGATATGATCGCAAGATGTGAAAGATCAAAGACCGCATCATTACATGTATACGTGGACTTCTCCCAAAAAGGGCCATGTTCAAAGCATTTTCATATTTTCTTAAGAAGTCAAACGTCCCTCTCCATGAATTATCTTTTGTTTAAAAAACACATAAATTTAAGTATAAACTATCAATAAAAACCTTGTCTATTTATTATCAATGTAAGATACTATTTGTTTTTACATTAAAAAATATATTTGGATGCATTTTTAAATTATACATGGCTTAAAAAAATATCAAATTGTTACATTTTTTAATTTTTTTTAGAATTTTAATGTAATAATGTTAAAAATAGAAGAAGATAAAAAGTTATTATGATAATACATGCGTAACTTGGAGTGATGGAACATAATTAAAATTAAAAAAAGACAAATAAAATGCTATATATATATATATATATATATATATATATATATATATATAAGTTATCATGGATTAGGGAAATCCAAGTCATTCCTATGAGCCTATGACGTTACCGTGTAACTAAATCTCACAATAGTGAGTGCATTGAGGACAAAATCGCTTAAATAAACAATATAAGAGCCTAATCGGAACAACTTATATAATTGGAGAACTGAGTTGTAAATACCTAACATAATTAGAAAAACGAAAAAATAAAAATAAAAAGAAGGGTCTTGGGTAGGGTTTTAGTCTCTTTCGCTTCCTAGAAGAAGCCGTAACTAGCAGCTGCTTTCCTCTCCTCCCTCCCAAACACCAAACAAACAAAATCCACTGATCAATAACCACCGCTTCCCGCCTCTTCCACCTCCCCTCTCTCTAGAAAATCACTATTTTTTTCAATCATCGATTCATTTTTTTTTTTTAGAAAAAAAAAGAATCGAATTTCGATAATCACTATTACTGATTTTTAGAGGCGGCAGCAGAGCACGGATAATATTGTGGTGGGGACTGAAGCGGAGCTGAAAATGGAATCTGGTGGGAACATTGAAAACGGATCCAAGGACGATTCTACTTTGAAACGAAGGATAAAGTTTCAGCTGGCGACTAAACAGTACATTGGGTTTAAGAACAACACTTCTGATTTCAAGATTGAAACTTTAAATCCTGGTTATAATTTGAGAAAGAGGCCCTTCGCTTTTGAGCATCACCATCCGGGTCAGTCCGTGAAGAAAGTTGACGGGTCGGATTTTGTGGAAAATGGGCTTGATCCAGAGCTTTGTTTTGGGATCTCTTTCAGGAAAATTGTGAGTTTTTATATCTTGTTTTTAATGAAGCTAAAATTTTCGCTTGTTTTAGGGTTTAATTTAGACGGTTTTTCATGTCTTTTTAGGCGTTTATCTTTGACCTCTGTTTTTACTGCAAGGCAGGAATTTTTTTTTCAGCTTCGAATGTAGACTTAATGGCCTAATTCTGAGTAGATTTCAAATGTTGAGGATTTTTTTCGATTAAAGTTGTTAATTTGAAATTAAGGGGTTCAAATACGGAGGAATTTACTGTATGTGGATTCTGCTGCTGTGAATCTGTTGTGGAATTTGAAATTCTAAATTGAAACTAAACATAAATAAATAAAATAACTTCAATCAAATAGCATCCTTAGCATTTTAAATTCACTCAAAATTAATCCATATATCAATTGGTTTTTATTTTTATTTTTCATTTCACCATGCTTATTGATTTTTCAAGGCTTTTGTAATTTGGTTTAGTTATAACTATCGTTCGGTCAGGAAGGTGGAACTTGAATTTTTTCTTATTAAGCAAACAGTTTTAAATTAAGGTATGGCATCTGCTGCAAGCTAATTCTTATTGTGGTATTTTTTTTAAAAAAACCTGTAACTATTTAGTTTTATGAAGTACTTCTACGTTATCTAGTTTTCATGTGTTTTATGCGTGGAGAAATCTGTTTCTTTTAGTGGTTATTTTCAAGATTGAGGCTTGGTTGTTGTCGAGTTTTTCTCCAGATGCTGTTTATATAGTTCTTTTCCATTTCTCATTTCTTTTCAATCTATCTTTACAGGTGTTGTTGATTTTGGCTTAGACATTGTCGCTTTTTGTTTGTGATTTCTTTTACTCACAGGCTCTCTCTCTCTCTTTCTCTTTTGTCATTTTTATGCTCTACCTTTTCTTTTTCTTTTTTTAAAAAGGTTGGGGAGTGAACTTTTCTGGGTGCTTTCCAACTATTAGGATTTTTTGCATTATTTTTTAGCTCTCTTTTTTGGTGTTTCTAATTTGGTTGGGTTATACATTTTGGTTTGGTGGAGAGGATGGGAAATGGAGATGAATGAATGCAACTCAGGGTTTCTTTGTTTGGTTGTAAGAGTAGAGGAGGAAAAAATTGAAGGTAAGAAGAAAGAACCATGGCCTTCATCTCACGATCCTTCCAATTTTAAAAACATTTAGGAATGAGAAGTCTTAGTTGGAAGGATTATAAATAATTTGAGGTCTAGAGGAACATACACTTCCTCCCTTCTTTCCCTTTTTCATATCCGCCCAATTAAATTAAGTGAGCTCTGCATCCCTCTCACCCTTCCTTCCTTACTCATCTGTCTTTCTTTCCTCCCTAACAACTGAAGTATATCTTTCACTTGTTGCCTAATGTCTACTTCTCTTTTGGTGCCTTTTTATCTTCCAATGGAATATCATTTTGATTTTAGCTAAAATATATCCTTTTGGCTTTCTCATTGACTGTCATTTTTACATTATTTCGGTGGGAAAATGAAGAAATGATATGATATGATATGACAGAACTATTTCCCGTCCATTTGCCAATTTATGATTGTTTTGCAGTTACCACTTTGAAGAACTCTGGTCTATATTTAAACTTGGCCAGCAGCTTAACTTGAGGGATCACATGAATTTTTTTCAGGGTGCTGGTCTTGAGAATCTTGGGAACACTTGTTTTCTCAATTCAGTGGTGCAATGTCTGACATACACTGAGCCTTTAGCAGCATACTTGCAAAGTGGCAAGCATCAAAATTCATGTGAGTGGTTCCACTGCACTTTCTCTTGTGAAAGCATGCTGTATATTATTGGGATCTGGTCCTCTATGACACTCTATATGCTCAAAAACTTTTATTTAATAACGGTTGCCTCCTAGATTCTTGCATTGGAATGTTCTTAGTGGTTCTGATGATTGATTGCCCTGTGCTTCTAGTTCATCAAGTAATTCGTCTTCTTAACAATCTTTGCATCAAATCAGGGAATAAAATACTTTTTTAGTTGGTTGATAGCATTGCTCATTGCTGGTGTGGTTTGATTTTTATTAAACTGCTTTTGCCAGTTTTTAGCAATTGTGTAGATGGCTCCACAAAGAACTGTTTTTGAGATGGAAGAAGTGATTACTCTCTTGCATTCTTCTATTCCTTATGGCCACGAACTTTCTTCCCATTGGATTTACCATTTGAAACATATTAATTGCATGATTCTGGAAAATCTTGGGAACAGTTGCTTTCTCAATTCAGTGGTTTGACACAAACTGAGTCTTCAGCAGCATACTTGCATAGTGTCGAGCATCAAAATTCATGTGAGTGGCTCACCTACACTTTACAGACATGCTGCTGTCAGGGCTCACATCTTAACAATCTTTATACTGGTTTAGTTATCTCTGGGTCAAATATGTTTTCATCATATGTGTCATGCATTATTTTCTAGGACTGGACTGTTGATTGTTCCTGGTGGCACTGAGTGTCAATGACCCCAAGCTAGTTGGCCATCAATTAATTCTTTTTTAACAATCTTTGCATAAACAGGGATTTGTTAATTTGATTTTAACAAGTTTTTTGAAAAATTTCACTAACATTTCTTCATGGCTGGTATGCGTTGATTTCCAGGTATCACCGGTTTTAGCAACTAATTTCAGTAGATGTACTGGTTAATTTACGTGATGTTTGTAATTAGTTTTTGATGTCCTGTTGCCAATGCTTTTACTATGTAACTGCTGTAAATGAAGTGGCGATTATCTATATTTCCTAACATTTGGTTTGATTTATTTATGCAGGTCATGTAGCTGGATTTTGTGCATTGTGTGCTATCCAAAAACATGTGAGCTGTGCTCTACAATCAAGTGGGAGGTCACTAGTTCCCAAGGATCTTGTCTCAAACTTGCGCTGTATCCTTCTGATGGCCTGTTTCCTTTAATTACCTGATTTTTGATATATGGCAGTTTTTGTTTTGTTGGCCAAATCAGCTAGATTAATTTATCCCAAAGGTTTGCTATCCAGGTGAAATTAGGAGAAAAATTATGATGGTGACCACACCATATATTACACTCTTATAATCTTGTACTAATTTTTCCTGTGTTTGACTGACAACTGGAGCTGTTGCAAGTGAATTTTTTTCATTTATTAATCCTGGATCAAAAAATTCACACACAAGCAGCTACTAGCTTCCTGGATCTAAAAATTCACGCAGAAGTAGCTACAAGCTTCTGCCTCAGAGTTTCCTGTAGAAATTTTCATTTTAAAAATGGCTGTACTGCTTCAGTAGGTTTGTGTCATTTATCGTGTCCGATGGGAGTCCCCAAATGCTATTACTAGGCTAGGGTTTTGCTTGGAATTCCTATGATTTGGTATTTTTATTTCTTGACCACATAATTAGGCATATCTCGGAACTTCCGCAACGCAAGACAAGAGGATGCACATGAGTATATGGTTAACTTGCTGGAATCAATGCATAAATGCTGCTTACCTTCAGGAGTGCCAAGTGAATCCCCTGCCGCTTATGAGAAGAGTTTGGTGCACAAAATCTTTGGTGGTCACCTTCGTAGTCAGGTAAACTTTTATTGCTCTGCTGTGGATCTGCTGACAATTTTCTGAGGACTGGAGTCCTCTAGGGACATTCCTCTCCATACAAATCTTTGGTCGTGGGATTGTGTTCAAGATGCTGAATTAGTCTAGAGAAGTGATTGGATAGCAATAAATACTGCCATTTGGAAATGGATTTGCATGAAAGTTTTAATATCTTTTGTGATTCAAATATTCTATTTTTCTTTGTTATCTATCCCCCCTTTCAATAAATTATTTATTCAGAATACTGCTATGCTCAAAGTTCTCCCAATCTCTCAAAACTCTGATGTTTCTTTCTTGCATTTTCAGGTGGAATGCCAACAATGTTCTTACTGCTCCAACAAATTTGATCCTTTTTTAGATTTAAGCCTCGAAATAGCCAAAGCAGATACCTTGCCAGTTGCACTTCGGAATTTCACTGCTGCAGAGGTGTTAGATGGAGGAGAGAAGCAATACCAGTGTCAGCGATGCAAGCAGAAAGTCAGGGCTAAGAAAAGGCTTACAGTTCACAAGGCACCACATGTGCTTACAATACATCTAAAACGGTTTCATGCACATGATCCTGGACGGAAGGTTGACAAGAAAGTTATATTTGATCGTTCATTGGACATGAAGCCTTTCGTCAGTGGTTCCTATGTGAGTATGCGTATCATTGTTGTAAACTTTCATTTCTTCCAGACTTGATGAAATATCTTTTTTAGTATATTTGATACCATTCCAAATTAACTCTCTCTCTCATTGTCTTTGTAATTTGGGTTCATTTTTGCTTGGTTTAATCTATTATATGCCTTTGATGTACTTTGTTATGTTTTATTTCTTTTGTTAGTTGGTATGTGGATATGAAGAAGAAGGTGTTGCTTCTCTGAAGTATGTTTTTGTTTGGAAAATACCTGATTGTCATTGGTTTGTGTATTCAAATTTCTCATTTTGTATACTCTTAGTTGACGTGAAGGAATTTAAATAGTATCAGAAGGCATTTAATGATAGTGTGCTATTCTATTTGTTCCTATGATTGTTTTGGACATGCTTTTTTTCTCTCCAAATGATCTTTTTTTTAATCATATGAGTGTCTTGCTTTTGAGAACACTATTATGAAGAAAATTTCTAGCCTGCATGATTGTAGAATCTGCATGTGGCATTCTGTTTCATTTAACTCTCTACCTTTCATCATCTGCTTATTGAGTTCTTTATTCTTGGCAGGAGGGGGAGTTAAAGTACAGTCTATATGGTGTCCTAGTACATTATGGTCATAATACTCACTCTGGTCATTATGTCTGTTTTGTTCGGACATCAAGTAACATGTGGCACCTCCTCAATGACAATCAGGTATGGTGGACATAAGGAGTCAATTTAGAAAATCTGCTGCATGTAGAGCTGCAAGCTAGGTACAACTTTCATGTCACTGGTTTTTGTGAATAGATCTTTTATCAGTTCAGGTTATTTCAATCAACAGGTTCGTCAAGTTAGCGAGAAGACTGTTTTAGAGCAGAAGGCTTATATGTTGTTCTACGTTCGTGATAGAAAAAATGTTGCAAGAAAACCTGTTGATGTTGCTCAAAAAGAAAGCATGAAAGCAACCTTGGGTAGTAACTTTGCGAATCTGGTGGCCAAGCAATTCTCTAAGGAACACGTGGATAGTGGTTTGATTGGGAATAGATTGGAGTCTACCAACTCTTCTGCTGCTGTGAATAAAAAAGATGCATCAAGCATTGTTCCATCATCAGAGATCTTTCCAAAAGATGCACCATTCCAGCAAAACAATGGGCAAAAATTGCCGAAAGTGCATCCTGCCTTGGAAACTTCAAGTGCACCATTGACATCCCCATCAAAAGGAGAGTATTTGGCAAATTCGGAGCTTAGAGAATGCTTGCCACCTTCAACTCCCTCCATGAACAGCAATAATGTTGCTTCTAAACCTGAAGAGACTTCTAATATTACGGAGGCCAAAACCAGTGACTGTAATGTGCCATCTAATAGCAGCAGTTGCCTGAAAAACTCTACTATCAACAAACCTGTCAGAAATGAGATCCCACAAAAGGTAATTGGATGTTTCATGCCCAGCAAGGGCCTGTTTCTTCACCTGGGTTGGCATTTTCACTTTGTTTCTAACTTGTAAGTTCATTGTCAATCCAGATTAATGCTGGCCTAACTGTGGGGGTGTCAAGTCAAGTTCCATGTCGGGATATTTGTGATAAAACATCAGGTGAGGTTCCAAGATTGGCTCCATCCATGGGATCTACTGACCAGACATTTAACAAAACAGTCACTGTGAAATCACCTAACAAGCCAAGCTGTGAAAGCGATCAGGTAATTACATATACGTGTTCCTTTGGATACTTGTTGATAACGTCATTGTTTGGCCAAGTTTTGATATATTTCTCTGTTCTCAGGGTGGAGACATCCCCATTAAGAGTTCTGCTGGGAAAACAACTAGTGATAAGGCTGTTGAAGGAGGGCAACAAACTGCACGCCAGCCAGTTGAGGCATCAATCCTGATTGCTTCAATCCCACCTGTCATTCAAAATGAATGTTTACATAGCAAAGCTCCTGCTTGCACACCTAAAAAGAAATTAGAAAAGAGGCTTCTCAAGCGTAGGATGCATCTTGGCTCAAACTTATTCAGGGTATCCTTAGGTGTTCACACGAGGAAAAAACACAAAAGGAGAAAATGCCTTGCTTTGGAGACCAATAATCTCTTCAAAGAAAACTTGCTGGAGCAGCTGGAGAATGATGGCTGTTCATCCCAGTTGGGGCCATCTACATCCAAAATCTCTACAGGTTTATTGGCTTCGAGGACATCTCAGACGAAGACAGCTAAATCTGGTTCAAGAAAGGGAAATGATACAAGAAAGTCCAGTGATTCTGGGATGGGTGTCATACATGGAGAATCTATGGAGAGAAATAGTCTGAGTGGCACCTTGCTTACAATGGATAAACAGAGACAAAAGAGTTCTACCTCAATCTCTGAAGTAAATGGAGGAGATGCAAGAGAACCTGACTGCACAGAAAATAGCAAAAGAGATGCATCACAGAATGGGATAATGAATGCCCTTAGTGGGGGTGCAAAGGTGACTGGTGAGTACTGTTCTGATTCTTCTTAAATTCTACCTGACCATCTATAGCTTATCAATGTCAGCAATTGTGCACTAGTCATTACTATCCAGTAGTTTCATTTGTGCACTAGTCATTGCTATTTGGATTATTTTTTTTTTTTCATTTTTTGCACCGTGTATCATGGTGGAAGAAATCTGGAATTCTAGATAGATTCTCTTCTTACTTGACAGTTTGAGATCCTATAATGGCCCTATCATTATTGGATTCAACCCCCCCTTTTAACTTTTCATGCACTTGTGTCCCTGGTCTGATTAAGGAGTGCCAATGTCTTACTGAGCTGCTGGCAGATGCCTTCATGCATGAAATAACATGCCCAGGCTGTGCCTTCATGGGGGTGGGTATGGTTTTCGCTCCAGTGCTAAGGCTATAGAGAAAAAAAGCTTCTTCTGAATATAAACCTTACGAAGCATATCTGTTCATAGATAAGATTATAATCCCTGGAATGGAAATTCATGCAACTGGGACTTGAAAGTTTGATTTTGTGGCAGTGGCCAGAAAGCTGGATTGAATCGCTTGCTTAGACATTTTAATCCTTAGTGCAATCCTACAATACCATCTTTCTCCACCTACTAATACCTTGTGAAGGAAAGGCACATCAAACTAACAGAAGACCATGCGATTTCTTTACATGTACTTGGGACTAAATTCTTGTTTGGAAATTGAACTCCTTTCAAGCTGAAAGGCTATCTAGCATGCAAGATCATCTCTGCTGCATTTGATTTACAGTTTGACTTGCTGAAAGTTGCTTTTTGGCCTTGCTTTGTTTGTTACAGTTGCACCATGGGATGGAATAGAGTTGCCACCTCAGATTGTGGAATCCAACGGTGTTGAAAATCTCAGCATTGGCTATGTAGCAAATGAGTGGTGAGTTTGGATTCCACATTCACTCTCCTTTCTTTATTTAGAATGAATGGGAAATTAACATAACCTTTCACAGAAAGGGTTGTTGCTAAAAAAGTTAGTTTGCTTATTGGACCTGCTCCTGTAATTTTAATCGTGTTCTCCATGGCGCACCTTCAATTTTCCACAGGGATGAAGAATATGATCGAGGTAAGAGAAAGAAGCTAAGGCAATCTCAGCACAACTTTGACGTGCCAAACCTTTTCCAAGCATTGGCTACGAAGAAAACTCAATTTAAGAAGGCGAAGATGGACCGATCTAGGTCTGGAAACCAGCCTTTCAGGATATGAAGCCATCTATATAACTATCAATTTTGGGGGATCATGATTTGTCGACATGCTGTTATATTATATGTAGTAATTGTTGCTATTGTTTGGCCAAAATTTTGCCAGGGCGACCTAACGTAAAATCTAAGATGTTACCAATTTTGTTTCCTATATTTATATGTATAATTTTTTTTTTTTGGTTATATTTATCGGGGGAGGGACTTTTGTTATATGGAACACCTTAGATGACTGAGCTGAAAAAGGCTTTCATGTATTGAGAGATGTATTATCTTCCTGTTAATTGAAGAACTTTACAAGTTTATAATTAGAGAACATGGTTTGCGGTGGCCGGCCTTGTTTTTTACAGTTATCACATCCAGCTTAGTTTCTGCTAAAGTTCAAGGCTTTGGTTGCAGGTTAGCCCAATGACTAGGTGGTTTTCAAACAATGTTGTTTTGGATAAAATTGAAAAAAAATAATATTTGTAGTTGACTCGGGGAGATAAACTGAGTCTTGGGTTTATTTGCTGAGACTGATCTGGTTTCAGTAACAGGTATTGAAAAAATGGCCATGAAATTCACCTGTGACATGGATCTAGTTGTCCCGGTGAAGCCGTGCCTATCAAGTTGTTGCCCAGCCTTCAATTTATGTTAATGGATTCTTCTTCTAAATAGCTGAACTGATTTATTTTCATATTTTTTCACAATTTTTTATTGATAACAATCACATTGAACAAAGAAAGATCATGTTTTCCATTGGTCCATGAGGGAGCTCACTAGCATAATGTGGATGGCACTGAGCACCAGGACACTACTTTAATAAACATATCTTGGGGTGATGGTTTGGAGATGCTCACATGCGTAAAAAAGAATCCTGCATCATGTTAAGAGAGAAGCACAAATGCTGTCAATAATGGGTAAGAGCTTATTTTAATGGAGTGCTTGTGGTGATGATTGATACCATTGCCAGTTTCATGCGGGTTATCAGAAATAACATCATCACTGGCCACTGGAAGCAAACTTCATTTCTACTCCTCTTATGTGCCCCTGATACTCACCGGAGACGAGTTTTAGGTCGGGTTCCATATTGATTTCGGTTAATACATACACGTTCTGGTTGACTTGGGCAAAACTCAATGGATTTTTAATAAAACTAATCTTTTTTATAACTAAGAATGCATTTGTTGTGGCAAGCCTACCGATCACCAAAAGCCCTTGTTTGAACTTTGAACATGTACCAAATGAGCCTTTAATTTCTTCTTTCTGGTTTGTGTAGGCAAATAATGGAACCTCGCATAATAATTGTACAATGTTGCAGCTCCCTTGAATGGGTTGCCGTGATTGAGAAGTTTGTTTAAATCATTTGTGTGGTTAAAGATATCTGAGGACAGCCTTAAAACAACAAGGTCTTAGATGTTTATTAGATGATGGTTCTGAGGTGTTTGGTATTGTTTCAAGAACATTACATCATATTTAATCACCCCATTGGCTATGGTTTATGCAGGTTAATTATTTTTCACCCTGTTGCCTGAATTAATTAAATCCTTTTCTTGATAGTAAAAATCAACATTAAACTTCGTCTCACTTGAAAAAATAGCTAAAATAGCTATGAAATAAATATCAACTAGATAAGCGCTACATCAAATAAACTATAAAAAATACATAAGATTTGGATAATTAATTTTACTGTATTCAATGAACTTAGTTAATCTAATAAGATGATTAAAAAAATAGCATTTAATAAGATAATTTTTTTATATAATAATTAACTATAAAAAAAAACTGCCAGCATCATACTTGAAAACAAAAAAGTTTATTAGAAGCTCTTCATTGCTCTGCTGTGCACACCACTCTACCATCATAAAGAATTCACCGAGATGATTCTAGCAACACTAAGACTACATGACAACACTAAAATTACATCAGGATGGTGAAGTTTATTTTGTTTTAAAATGTATAATTCTTTTCTGGGTTTTTATTTAATTTCTCTCTTTGTTTCCTCTAGCTCAAGGGAAGCAGCTATGAAATCAACAGGAGAGAGGTATTCCTTCCAGAGGAATCGTGGATTAGGACAACGGGGATTGAAGAAAGGTTTCCATCTTTTGAGCTTCAAGACTGGTACTTTATAAGCTGCAGAGAGTTTCACTCAAGAAGACATAGGGTATCATGCAGCTTGATTATTAATTTTTTTTTATTTGATAGAAAAATTGTAATATATATATAATATACAAGTTTTTTTAAAAAAAAATTGAAAAGGTTTGTGGTGCATGTTACTCCAAGGTGACATAAGATGTGGTAAAAGGACAGTTCTCTGTGAAGTGGGCTGAAGAAGTTCATGAATCATGGTGTTTTCATTATTATTATATGAACAATTAATGAAGCCATTGTTTAAAGAATAAGTTTGCTGGCATGAGATGTTCTTGAAGCTAATAATAAATAACATTGTCGGTTGATTTCTTGCTACTCTTCATCGATCCCTCAATCAATGCAAATCATTCATTAAGGTTGCTTCTTCCTCATCCTTTCTTTGTCGGATGATCCAATCTATCACCTCTCGGCTCTCATTTCGAGTTTTTTTTTTTTACTTGATCGTGTTTTTAATAAAGTTTTTATTAAAAATGAAGCTTTTTAATTTATTTTTATATTAATACATTAAAACACTTCAGAAATACCTTTTTTATAAAAACAACATCTTGAACGAAAATATATATTCAAAATTAATTTTTTAGTTTATCTTTTTATTTTTTATATTAATTCATTAAAATTATTGAAAAACACTTAAAAATATATATTTTCATATAAAAACCAGATCGAGTCGACCAACATTCCCTTGATTATCCATGGGAAAAGACAGTATAATCCTTGCAAAATGTATTTTAATTTCGTCATAGCAAGGGTAGTTCAAACATTTAATTCTCCTCGCGTACCCTTCACGAGAGAACACGCACAAAGGTGCTAGACCAGCAACCCTTCAAGCTGAGAATACAAATTAATTGTTAATCTTAAGATATATATATATATATATATATATATATATATATATATATAATTAAAAAACATCTTTAAATTTATCTTAAGATAAAATTTAGTTTTATTAACATATAAATTCTAACAGCAAAGTCAAGAAACTACAAAAATCCAACAATCACTAGGAAAGTACTCAAGTTTTGTGGGGGCCTAAACCAACTCGATGTTCATACCATGTTGAAGGTCCAAATTATGGTAGATTTTTATTATTTTTTTTTTTAATTTTTTTGCTGCCAAAATGGTCCCGATTGTGCAACTAAAAAGAGACTTGGAGATGAGTCCAATAAGTTCAATTTGTATACAGCCTAAAGAGGATGATATCAAGTCATTACTGCTCTTCAACTTTACATTATACTTCTTCTGTCACTTATCTTCCACTTTAGCCAATAATGATTAGTATAAGTGAGTGGGTAGTGGTATTAATTGCCAAATGTAGGTAGAAAATAGATGTTGAATTTATTTTATTATTTTTTTCATTATTAAAAGTAAGAATTGTGACCTTTTTCCTAATTATTAATATTTTTAAAATTATTTTACTCGTTTTATTTCAATGATGTGATTTATATTGGTTTAATATTTATTTTTATTTCAGTTTGTATAATAAAAACTCTGGAATTTTTATTGGAATGTAGTCTTTTTTCTCAATATTCCAATGAAAATATCTTAAATGATTTTTATTTTTTATGAATATATAATTTTTATTTTTTTCATTAGATGTTTGATAAAAATATTAATAACCTCTTTAAAATGCCTCCATTTCATGTCATTCTAATGTCATTTGAATAAAAAATAAATATTTATATTGTAAAAATAATTTTTAAATTAAGAGCAGAATAGTATAAGATTACTAATATAATTCATTTCCATATGTATTTTAAACATTACAATTAAATTTAATTATGTAGCTTAGTATCCGATTATAAAAATTATATTGAGTTATAAATTGAATTCAAATATTCTTGTGAATTGAATTCAATATGTGCTTTGGTTCATGTTAAAAACTATTACTAAAAGTTAGATTGAGGATTCGAAGACGAAGCGAAAATTCTAGTAAAGGTTAACTAATTGATTAAAATTTTAGTTTATGATAAATTAATAGGCTATTTGGAACCAGTTTTTTTTTACTATAATTAAATTCAGTTGTAGTATTTAATTTAAATTCAATTGATAAAGAAGTTGAATTTATGTGTTCAAAAGAAATACAACTCAATTTATTTTCATGTTGTTTAGAAAACCATGAACGGAATTCAATTCACATGGCTAAATTAATTTTTGTATTTGCAATTATTTTACAAGTATTAATTTGAATTTTATATAAAATTTAATTCATAAAAAATGATCAAAAAAATTAGAGAGAAAATCCTGATTTGTTATAAGAATTCAAATTAACATTGAAAATTAATTTCTAAAAATACCTTTTTTTATTTATCTAAAAAATCATACAAAATAACAAAATAAAATAAAATCCCACTCTCTTTCGCGTCTCTTCTTTTCAACACAACTTCTTTAACAAAAAGCTTTGGTCCCAACATCAATTCTTAGATGTTATTGAAACATAAATTAAACTAAGCTGTAGAATGAATGGACTCTTTTGAAATAATTTTAAATATGAAATTTTATTAAAAAATTTAATTGAATTTAATTTTAATATATTTTTAAATAAAAAAATATTTTTTAAGATATCATGTATTATAATATTAAACAGAACATGATTATTGTATTTTGTCTTATACCTGAAACAGATTTTAATTCAAATTGTTTAACTAAGATTTGTCTAAATTCAAGGGAGACTTGACTAAATTAATTTTAAAAAATAAAATTTTCCTAAATAAAATTACTGAACAAGAATTTATAAATTAACTCAATAATTCAGGGTATAAATTAAATTAGATCCTCGCTGATTTTCAAAACTAAAACATTATTATCTGTATTTCTAACTTGTACCAAAAAACAAAAACAAAAACAAAAACAAAAAAAAACGAAAAAAATAAATAACTACTAGCTGATTATAAATACACGCAGCAGAAAGTAAGCAGAAAGTAAGCACATCGACAAAAGTGCTTCTTCACTTGGGTTGTTTGTTTGTTTGTTACACTGGCTATCCTTTACTTGCAAAACCAGATGAGGTATGCTCACGTTCTCCTTTTAGACTCCATAATCCTCTGATGCCCTTTCGAAATCTCAGTAGTAGCTTTCCATTTTTTGGTCTTTCGGATTCCATTTTTGACCCTTTCTGTGCATTGCACTATTGCCACAAGCTTATAGGTCAGTGGGTTTGGAGAGTTTTAAGCCCTAGTTTTTATCTTTTTGTTTCAAAACACCTCAAAACACTCTGTTAAGTGGTGTTTAATGGAGTTGAATGAGCCATAAAGTATTAACTAAGATGGAGTCAGAAGCATAGATGCTGTAGCGGTGGTTTTGTTCTGAAGCACTAGAGAGGTTGAGCTGGTTTTGGGGTTTTGGTGTTTTGGTTCGAGTTTGGAGTCTCTGAGTCCAAATGGGTTGTGGTTTCTTTGTCTCTGTATTGATTCTTTCTCTGTTCTTCAAGCCTTTGGCTTGTCAACAACCCAATACAGATGGTTTCTTTCTCTCTGAGTTTTTGAAGAACATGGGCTTTGCTTCTTCTCCGCTGTACAACTTTTCTGCTTCTGTTTGTTCATGGCAAGGTGTGTTCTGTGATGCCAAAAAAGAACATGTTGTCAGGTTTCTGGCTTCTGGTTTAGGCCTCTCTGGCTCTATTCCTGATACCACTATTGGTAAACTAAGCAAGCTACAAACCTTGGATCTTAGCAACAACAAAATCACATCTTTTCCTTCAGATTTATGGAGTTTAGGCTTTCTGAATCTCCTCAATCTCTCTTCGAATAAGATTTCTGGGCCCCTTCCCAGCAACGTTGGTAATTTTGGCTTGCTTGAAACAATTGATCTATCAAGCAACAACTTTTCTGGTGAAATCCCTGCAGCAATAAGCTCTCTTGTTAGTTTGAGGGTGCTTAAACTAGAACGAAATGGATTTGAAGGAAGCATTCCATCGGGAATTCTGAGTTGCCAGTCACTGTATTTTATTGATCTTTCAATGAATAAGCTGGATGGATCCTTACCAGATGGTTTTGGTGCTGCTTTTCCTAAGCTCAAAACCTTAAACCTTGCAGGAAACGATATTCAAGGACGGGACTCGGATTTCTCACTAATGAAGTCCATCACTATTCTTAACATCTCCGGGAATTCATTTCAGGGTTCAGTAATGGGTGTGTTTCAGGAGCTGCTGGAGGTGATGGACCTGAGCAAAAACCAGTTTGAAGGTCACATTTCTCAGGTACAATTCAATTATACCTACAATTGGTCTCGCTTGGTTTATTTGGACTTGTCAGATAATCAGCTCAGTGGAGAAATTTTCCATGATTTCAGTCATGCCTCCAATCTCAAGTACCTTAATCTTGCATTCAATAGATTTACTGAAGAAGAGTTCCCGCGAATTGAAATGCTTTCAGAATTAGAATATCTTAATTTGTCTAAAACTAGTCTCATTGGTCACATTCCGAGAGAAATCACACAATTGAGTAATTTGCACACACTTGATCTTTCTCAGAATCATCTCAGTGGCAGAATCCCTCTGCTAACTATCAAAAACCTTCAAGTTCTTGATATGTCACAAAACAATTTGAGTGGAGAAATCCCAGTGTCCCTCTTGGAAAATCTCCCTTGGATGGAGAGCTACAATTTCTCCTATAACAATTTAACCCTTTGTGCTTCAGAATTTTCCCCTGAAACCTTCCAATCACACTTCTCTGGATCATTAGACAGCTGCCCAATTGCTGCAAACCCAGGCCTTTTTCAAAGAAAAGTCTCCAACCACAAGGGATTAAAGCTTTCTCTGGGTTTAGCCCTTTCCGTGGTTTTCATGCTTGCTGGACTGCTATTTCTTGCCTTTGGTTGTAGAAGGAAATCCAAAATGTGGGAAGTAAAGCAAACCTCGTATAAGGAAGAGCAAAATATCTCAGGCCCTTTTTCCTTCCAGACTGATTCGACAACATGGGTTGCTGATGTCAAGCAGGCAACTTCAGTTCCAGTAGTAATTTTTGATAAGCCATTGTCGAATATCACATTTGCAGACCTCTTGTCTGCAACTTCAAATTTTGACAGAGGCACCCTTTTAGCTGAAGGGAAATTTGGGCCTGTATATAGGGGATTTCTTCCTGGAGGAATTCAGGTAGCTGTAAAAGTGTTGGTCCATGGATCCACATTGATAGACCAAGAAGCTGCCAGAGAACTTGAGTACCTTGGTCGAATTAAGCACCCCAATCTTGTACCATTGACTGGTTACTGCTTAGCCGGGGATCAAAGAATTGCAATATACGATTATATGGAGAATGGGAACTTGCAAAATCTGCTCCATGACTTGCCGCTTGGGATCCGAACAGCTGAAGAATGGAGCACAGAAACATGGGAGGAAGATGACAATAATGGAATTCAAAATTTTGGCTCTGAAGGGTTATTAACAACCTGGAGATTCAGACACAAAATTGCCCTTGGAACTGCTCGTGCATTGGCATTTCTTCATCATGGCTGCTCGCCTCCAATTATTCATAGAGATGTCAAAGCTAGTAGTGTTTATTTAGATTACAACTTGGAGCCAAGATTATCTGATTTTGGCCTGGCCAAGATCTTTGGCAATGGTTTAGATGAGGAGATTGCTCGTGGTTCACCTGGTTATGTTCCACCAGAGTTTACTGATCCAGACAACGACAGCCCTACTCCAAAATCTGATGTATATTGCTTTGGTGTTGTTTTATTTGAGCTAATTACAGGGAAAAAGCCAATTGGAGATGATTATGCTGAAGAGAAAAACTCCACTCTAGTTAGTTGGGTTAGAGGATTGGTAAGGAAGAGCGAAGGGTCCAGAGCAATTGATCCGAAAATTCGCAAAACAGGACCAGAACGTGAAATGGAGGAGGCCCTCAAGATTGGATATCTGTGCACAGCTGATCTCAACTCCAAGCGACCAAGCATGCAACAGATAGTTGGACTTCTCAAAGATATTGAACCAACATGTTATCAATGAAGAAGTGGAAGTTGGTTCCTGTTTTTTTTTCCCCCAACTAAGTTCCACTTTTTTTCTTTGTTGAGTTTTTTTTTTTTTTAGTAGCCATTGAGGAATGGGAAGGATTGTACAGTAGTCCTCAAAAATCTGTTTAGGGTTTTTGATGTTCTCTTTACCTTTTCCACCGCTGATGGCCAAAAAAATTAATTATACACGAGATTTTGATCGACCCTCGAAAGTTATTCTTCTTCCAAGCTTCCACATGTCCATCTTAGCTTTTATTTTTCTTTTTATGGGGAGTACATAGCAGAACACATACATGCCTTTTAATTTCTTCATCACTGATATTCACCATTGCCTACAGGCAGTTGCTTCTGGCTTTTGCTGGTGCACAACAAGAGTGATACATCCTGTAAAATGGATGGATGAAAGCATGAACAGGACCGCTGCTGAACCATTAATGGATTATAGGTTCTTTGTGACATTACATATAGAAAACAAAAACTAACATGTCCTTGGTATAAGGGAATGTGATGATACAAACATAGAGCTAATGGAGCTAATGTCCAGCAAAAATGTCCAACTCCCACCAGCAAATTTTTGCTAGGAACTATATTGATCTTCTGCTGGTGTTACCCTTGACGTATATCAGTCTGTTTATGAGGTCATATTGAGATCAGCCCACTAATGACTGGCATCGTTTGGTAGCACGACCAACCGTGCTGCCAAATGGCCTCTGAGAGGTGATTCAAATAGGGTAAAAGATTAGAGAGATTAAAGCTCAAATTTTTATTTGAGAAAAAAATAATAAACATCTAAGAGGGGAAGGGTGATGACCACGAAAGCACAATCAATAATACAAAGATAAATTTATTGGCTGAAAAGGGATATACACAAAGAACTCTAAATTTATATTTTTATTCTGAAAATAATTTTGATATGATTGTTTTTTATAGGAGAATTACAAGTTTTAAAATACGTTTTGTTAAAATAGTTCAGAAACCGACATTTGCAAGGTGGAAAAATAAGAATTAAAAAAAAAAACATAAAATCTAAAATAAACACAAAATCTAGTAAAATAAAAAAAATAACAAAACCGACTCAAATAATATTTTTAGAGTCCAATTTAGGTTTGGAGCAACTAGAAGTTTTTTATTTTATTTAGCTTTATCCCATTAATTCATAAATATTTCTCTTAAACTACTTGTATGGCAGAATCTCCATCTTTCGAACTCCTCAGGCCCCCAGAGAGATTCATATGGCAACTTGTGTATAGCATACGAAACAAGCATTTTTGTTTAACTAATAGTAAGAGCAGCATGTTCGTTGTGATTTTTTTTTTATATGCTACTAATTGTTTCCTGCCACATTCTTGCTTAACTAATAGCAAGAACAGTCCATTAATGAATGCTCTGCCTCTTCATTATATGCTATGGAACTATACTAATAATAATGTATGCGAGGATATATTCTTGATTGATCTGGATATGACTGGCATAATTGTTTCGTCTGTTCTCGTGTTTGATTCTTCTGATTATTCTTAAAATAAGATCATTAAAAAAATATAAATATGAATTAATTCATTCACAAATAAATTAATTCACGATCAAGTTAAACCAAACCGGATCTCGACCCAGGGTGTCATTCCAAATAAATTAGAGTTTCTTTGATGACGAGGGAGAATTATAAAGAATAACAAGTTGCTTTCTTCTATCTTCATCTTATAAGTGCCCATAAACACAAAGGATCCTGTTCTTGTTTCTAATTCCGAGAGGCAAGGTGGTGTCAATAGTTTTTTATTTTTTTAATTGTAAATATTTAAATCAATTTACACCTATTTTAACTAATTTCCCAAAACTCAAAATTAATAACCAAGACTAAGAACAATAAATTTATGCCCGTTGAACCGGTGATTGAGTAGCAAGACTAGAACCGTCAATTAAGCTACAGCTCTCATGTTATCAATATTTCTTTCTTGCACAGGATAGTTGTTGCCTGAAAAGCAGGCCCGTACTTCGCCAATGCAAGAATTTCCACAGCTAACTTTGAACCGCAGCATCGTCCGAAGTCCAACATGTTGAAAAGGATGTGTTTTTTGCCCAAGCTTTGTGCCCTAATTGGCGGGGATGACGAGGGTCGCCGACAAGCATCATCATGGTCAAATGGCTCCGGTCATGTCTTGAAAGCTTCCTTGCTCATTGCCCAGATTTGATTACTTTCTACTTTTTCATCGCAAAAATGGAAGGCAAATGCATCGCTTCAATATTGTAGTTAGGCAGATTCGTTTAAAGGGATTCTATCACCTCCATACATTTATATTATAAAAATATAATGCTCCTAATAATTACGAGGCTCCAATCCAAACGTTGACTGGGAGGTTACCATCCTTCCTAAAGAAATATTTATCGGGTTATTTCTTGTGCCCGCATGATTACCTTCCCATATTTTAATATTTTTCTTTACAAAAGCCGTAACCTATAGCCTATGTAAATCGGTAGCCCATGACTATGCCACGGGCCAGTCCAAATCAAAATCAATTATGTATATTTTATTTTTTTATTAACTAGATGATTGAATGTATATTTAAAGTAATTTTATACATATAATCTTAATAATTATATAAATTTTTAATAGTTTTAAAATTTATAAAATTTAAATTATTAATTTTTAGAGGATAAATATAAAAATTATACTTCTTAAATTAACTATATGTATTCTTGTTATTTAGAAGAAGTTGATAAATATACTTTGTTTTCAAAGCTTTTTTTATAAAAATATTAAATTGATTTTTTTTGAAATATTTTTTTATTATATTAATTTTAAAAATAAAAAATTATTATAATATACCTTCAAATAAAAAACATTTTTATAACATATATAGCTATGTGCGCGAGCTTTAAATACAAGTTGGGTCCAAGATTTAGCATGGTGTTTTTTTGGGTCTAGGTTACATGGGCCATATGAAAAGAAGGGCTGGGGGTGTGGATGATCTAAACTACAAGCCCAAATCTCCTATTGGGCTTTCATATACACTTCAATCCCCTATTGCTTTTGTTGCTTGTCTCCTTTTACCTTTTGGTCTGCTAAATTAAAAATATTTAATAATTCCCATTTCACATCAATCTTAATCAAGGCCATTAATTTGAGTAAAATAGATCCTTGCATATATTGCGTTAAATATTGCTTTTATCATATGAGTCAAAATCTAGTTAGGATCATGTCACCAGTAACACTATAGCATTAAACTTATATGTACACCAAGATCATTGCATTGATTTTCTCTTATGTAAAAATGTTTCTATGTAAATGTTAAATCATGTTTAAAATATTAAGGTAATTATCAAATCTTGTAAAATATATTACTGACCATGGTCAGCTGATCATAAATATATTAACTAAGGAACTTCGTCTATATGTACGGAATTGGTGAGCTCTTTTATCTTGATAAAAGATTTAGCATACAAACTTTAACTAATTTGATTTCGAATATTATTTCTACTTTGGTTGATTTTTTTAACCGTACAAGATTGTAAAAATATTATAAAGTCAAAATTTTGATACATATAATGATGTATTCAATGTTTTTCTTTATAAAAGAATATTGGAACAATGATATATCAAATTGATACAAATTAACCATAATTAACTAGTTAAATTTGTGATATAAGATATAACATTGTAATATTGTGATAAAATCATATTTAAAAAATTAAAAAAATTGATTTTAATAAACCAAATACTGAGAGGAAAAAATAAATTAAAAATTAAAAACATCAAAAACAAGTAACTCAAGTAAACCTATATTAATTGTTGGTGCAATGATGCGGGCGGGGCAATTTTCCTAGTTGTAAGAAGAAAACATTAAGGGGGCTCTGGGATTTCTAAAGAAGCGGAAAGTAAGTTTGGTTAATTTAGTGAAATAAAAAAACAATTTTAAATTAATAATATGAAAAGGTAAATAGACTGGAATGAATCTTTTAAATTTAAATTAATTTTTTAAAATTATAAATTGTGAAATCACAGATTTAGCTCAATAAAAAAACTAAATTTTCAATTATTTTAATGTTAAAAAATAATATAAAAAACTTGTTAAAGTAAAAAAATAAGAATTAAACCTGAAAAAAATTAAGGATAAAATCGTAATAAAAATTAATTTTATAAATTATTTTAAATAAAAAAATAACAATTGAAAGAATAAAAATGAAATTTGAGAAATGAGAAAATTGAAGAAGGATAAAATTAAAAATTAAGATTAAGAGAGCACCCAAATCTAAAATGAAACTAATTAAAGGGTTGTTATGAATTTTTTTAGGGGCATTACGCAAATCAAGGTATGAGAGAAAAAAAAAATCAAATCGGCACCAAACTAGACAAAATTACAATGATAAGGCATTTAGAGACAAATCAAATGAGATGATGGGACAACAATTTTGACCATTGGAGTTAGCCGCATGCATTGTTCAAAAACAATAGAGCGGTTGGTGCGAGCAACATACCTGTCGATAATGTTTTGGTTTTTTTATATATTTTATTTGTCAAAATACAATATTGCTCTTATGACCAAATAATTATTATGAAAAAAACTATTGTAAAGTTAAGAAGAAGCCCCAGCTCATGCTTTAGAATTTTGAATTTAAAAGCATTAAATTCATTATAATATGCTTAAAAATGTAAAAAAATAAAAAATGCTCCTTTCTTTTAAATATAATCAAGTAATTTAACAAAAAGTGTGAAAATATCAAGATGTTCCTTGACAATTCTAGAATATAATTAATGACCCCATGAAAAAATCATTTAACCCCATAATCCAATGCAATGCATCTAATTTTTTTTATTAAGGACCAAAAAATAATTTCATTGGAGCAATTAGTAATTCTATATACCTAAGTATACAATGGTTATCCCATGCGGTTTAGAGTTTTTGTTAACCTACATTTCCCTTTTTATTTTCTCATGCTTTATGCTTGTGTGAAGAACAAATGGTGTTCTACAATAAATTTGCTCCTCCTTAAGACCAATTTCTTTCTCTTATCCTAGTGAAGGTGTGCCATCCATTTTGAGAACGACGAAGCAATTCACCAAAGCAGTGATAGTTTTGGACTCGAGCTCGCATGATTTGACATTTGAAGTGATGATTGCATGGATGGAATGGAGATTTTAACCAGCTAGACGTAGCTTTCTCTGTATCAAACTGTCTGCACTCTCTGTAATAGAGCGTTGTGAAGTGAAAGAAAGTAGAAAACTGTGGTCAAATATCCTCGCCAATGGTGAAATAACTCCAGGGAAAAGTGCCACGCACCCATTTTCTATTTTCTTGTATGTTTCGCTATGGCTTGTCTTTAGCATCAGCGTCGATGACTCCAAATTATTCCTCAATGTTTCCTTTCTCTGTCAATCAACAAAGAAAGAAAAAAGAAAAGAAAAGTTGGGCTCGATTAGTTGTATGATTGAACTGATTTTAATGCTGGTTGGTTGGTCCAGTGGGAATATCTGAAATTTCCTTATTGCCTTTTCTGGTTGCTCTCGAGAGGAAGCAAGCTTAATCATATTCATGGATGGTTGTAGCAGTATTCAGCTCGCATTTCTTTTCTTATTCAGCTGACAAGGAGTTTTTCTCCGAATAAATTGATGTTGCAGCTTTTCCATCTTTTTTGTTTTAATTATTGTTGTAAGATCCAATGACCCTTGATTACATGATCTACTCGTAGAAACATGACTACTCTAGAGACTTATGGCTCCTGGAAGTGCTTAGCCTCGGTTTACTATATATGCTGTGTCAGGACGACAAATTCCATGGATCAAAGACATGCTTGTTATTATCATGAAATTGCTTAAAGGGCTTGCCTGTTCATGCCTTTTCTCGATTCAACTTGTTTGTGGCAGCTCAAACTTTTCATCGTTTAAACTCGTAAATTTATCATGATCTCATCTTTGCACCTCTCAGATAGTAGACATCTTAGGAAGGCGATAGTTCTGAAAATGCTGTCAACTTGAAGAATGACAGGTGAGCAACTGTACAGGAAAAATAGCAAGTAATGATATCTATTTCCAATTCTTCATGTGTTGCATTCCTGGAAAATCCAATATTAAGATCCACCAATGAATTTGGATTAACAAAGCTTAAAGACCTGAGCTCAGCCCGAAGAAGGCGACGAAGCTGAAGATGCTTGAACCGATCCTCAGAAAGTTGTTTGCGTCTGGTTTCCGAAGCATCAACGGTGCAGGATTTGGAACTTTGTACCAATCGTTATGACCAATTTACTTACAAGCGTGCACGCTACAAGAACAAGAACTCAGCAGAACCGAACTCTTTCTGTCATATTTCACAACCTGCACGACTGACTCTTAGTCAACAAACATTTAATGGAGCTTTGACAATCTTACTAACAACTAACTTGCATGTCAGTTGAACTATATGTTGGTTTTCGTTTTTAAAAACATTTAAAAAAAATTGTAATTTTTTATTTGAAATCAATATTTTTTAGTGTTTTTATATTATTTTGATATGTTGATGTATAAATATTAGAAATACTTTTTTTAAAAAAAAAATATAATATATTTAAAAAAAAACTTAAAAAATAACGTAAGTATACTTTCAAATGCATGTTACTTGTCAGTAAATACAACAAGTTATGCCAAAGATTTAACACCTAAATGATAGATGGTTGAAAAAACGTGCCTCGATGTTAGAAGAGGAGGAGGTGGAAAGCGAGGTGGAAGAAGAGATATATTATTTATTTATTTATTTATTTATAAATTACATTTTATTTAGAATTTAAATCAGTATTTCAAAAAAAAATAAAGCGTGAAGTTGTGATGGTGGTTATTTTTAAAGTATTAAAAAAAAGATATTAAAATAGAATTTTTTAATTTATAAAAAATTATTTTTAAAATGCAAAAATAAATAGGATATTAAATTATTAAGGTTAATAAAGATGGGATGTTTTTGGGAAGTAATTTACTATATATCTCTGTTAGAATTGAGTTCTTTAAATAAATAAGAGGGTTCCCCTTTGATTTGTTTTTATTTTTTTATTTAGAATTTAAATCATTATTTTAAAATAAAATTTGAAACATAATATATAATTGATTTAATCTTACAAATCAAATTAAATTTAATCTTATAAATTAAATTCAATTTGAAGCTGCAAACAACATTTTAAAATTTGAAACTTAATTTACTACGTAATGTTATTGTATGCGCAACTGTGAGGTCAATACTGCTTTTATGACCAGTCTAATAAGCATAGAAATTATAATTTGTTGAATTTATGAAACCACATTAACAAAAATCTATAAGAGCTTTTATTATGGATCAACGGGCAGATAATGTGGATTGAAATAATAAAATAATTATTTTATTTAAAAAATTAATCAACTTATTGTTGATGGTAACTTTTTTTCCTCACGATTCATTAATTATTTTCAGATTTATTAGAGACATGAAAGTCTTTTAACATTTCTCAAAAATAATAAAATAACTAAATTACTTTTAAAATTTTAAAAAATATTATTTTCCTAATATCCAATATATTTTTAGTTTATTCTTACATATTTTTCTAATTGTAATTGAGTTGATTGAAAAATAATTTAGTATTTTAAAAAATATAAAATATAAAACTACACTTTCCTCTTTAAAAAGTTATTTTAATTTTATATTTATATTTACTAGTTTAATGAGTTAATGAAAATTTATTTAATTTTTTAAATTATTTTTATAAAAATATATTTTTTAAGTTTTATTTTTCAATATGTTAGGTTGTTTGATAACTGAGTTTGATAGTTTTATTTTAATTTAATTTTTTATTATTATATTTTTATTTATACTATTTAAATTAATCAAATTTATAAAACATAATTAAAATCTCATATATATATATATATTAAATAATTACATAGCCCTACCATTTTGTTTTTAATGTAGAATAAACAGTTAGACTGCATCACACCTACCAAGTATAGCCGCGATCATGCTCATTTGACTACATAATTTTTGTTTTATAATATAAAAATACCTTGCCCTTTTTCTACCTTTTGAAGATTGGCATCATTGATTCTCCATTATCACTTTAATGTTATATTCACCATTAAATCGTAAACTTTCCACAAACTATTATTAGATTCACTTTTAGTTATTCTTTTGTCTTCTTATCAACAGTTTAAATTTGTCAAGTATAATTTTTATTTTTATTTTTTTTAAATATTTTCTATTTGAAAAAAAAATATTAAATTAATATTTTTAATAATTTTAATGTAATGATTTTTAAAATTAAAAAAAATATTTAAAGTTATCAATCTAAACTGGAATTATATTTACTTTTTTTTTTAATTTTTTTGATGTAGCAGTATGTTGGGTTCATTCTTATAATAATAGTTAAATTATATTGGCATGAATATATTATGAAGTAACGAATTTATTTTTACTTAGAATAATAAGAGTTAATAATTTTTAATCTTATTATTTCATTATATTTAATCTTGATGTATAGCCTATTTATTTTATTGGGTTTTTATGTTAGATAACCACCATAATAAAAGATGTGTATTTTGAGAAGGTGAGAATCCTGATATCTCTGACCTTAAGCACCAGATGCTACTTGTAAATACAGAAGAAGATGCATGAAAACAAAAATAGAAAATATGCCTACGAACATATATATATATATATATATATATATATCATCTTGCTGGAAAAATGAGTGGACGACAGCAATTGGAAACAAATGAAGAATATGCTGGCAAAGCATCCCTTCCAAGGTTCCCAATAGAAGAGAGAACGAGAAAAAAAATCAAAGAAATTAAGAGAAAGGCAAAGGAAAGTTACAAGAGGATTAAAAAAAAAAAGGGTCATCACTGAAAAAAGTCGACAAAATAGAATTAGTAAATTCGAATTCTTTCAGCTTTTTATTACTATATCCTTTTTTAAGAATCTTTTTTTTATTTTTATCTGTAAAACATGGAGAGAAATCTCCGTCTATGCAGCAGAAATTAATGGGATAAAATCACTTTCTACATCAAGCATATTTTGCCACTCAAAAGTGAGATTACAAATACTTACCACAAAATTTAAAGTACTAAACTTGGGATAGATATAGGATTAGTTTGTTTTTGTGTTTTAAAAGTATTTTAAAAAAGTATTTTTTATTTTTTTTATTTTAAATTAATTTTTTTATTTTTTTAGATGTATTTGATATATAGTGTTTAAAATATTTTTAAAAATAAAATAAAAATATTATTATTATATATTTTTAATTAATTGTTTTTTAAAAAATAACCTTCAAGATACTCCATCCCTGAATCTTTTCTTTAGCATTATCAATTTTTTAAGCTATCGATAAATTATCTGAAAAAAAAGTGTTGTTATTATAAAAATGGAGTTACAATGATTGAGACATTATATTATAATTATAATGAAACATGTAACGTGTGACTTGATTTTCAAGCGTTTGATTAGGATTTAAAATGTAATTTAATTTATTATATAAATTATTTTAAAAATAATATTACCGCAGAATAAAAAATTTATATGAATTATTCACATTTAAGCTGAAGTGTTTTTTTCTCCCCCAACCATCCTTTAAATTTAAATAAGATACAGTGAAACCAATATATAAATAAATTTATATTACATAAAAAATACAAAATTTCGAAAAGAAAGGTATAAAAGAAGTGGGAAGTTAAGCTAAGCTAAACTCAAGGAAAGGATCCAACGGTCAAGATTGGACGAAAACATTAACCAGGGTTGAGAAGGTGTTGTCTCCAAACTCAAACTCTCTCCATCTTTTTATCTGTCTATCTGTATCGAAGGAAGGCATAAAATAGAAGTGGCGGTGCCCTGTCCTCTTCTGTCTCGAGAAGTCATCATCCTTGTCCATTATTTTTTCCTTTCCTGCTCGAGAGAGAACCGAACCAACCAACATGTCGGACGAGGAGCACCACTTTGAATCGAAGGCTGATGCAGGAGCCTCCAAGACTTACCCTCAGCAAGCTGGTACTATCCGCAAGAATGGCTATATAGTCATCAAGAACCGTCCTTGCAAGGTCTTAATCTCCTCTTTTTTTCTCTCTCTCTCTCTTTTTGTTCTTGTTATGGATTCTATCTGGGTTTTTGTTTTTTCTTTCCAGATCTCAGTGTGCTCTTTGTAAATTGATTGATAAGTCATGCTATTTACAAAGGTGATTTTTAAAAAAAATCAAAAAGTGATTTTTAGCAGAGTTCATACTTGGATTTGTTTACAATTAATTATATCTTTTTGGGGATGTTTAAAAAAAGAGAGTTGATTTTGATGTTGATGGTGTACCCAGAATTGTTCTTCTCCTGTAGGGATTTTGTGTCTGAAAATTTGTAATTTTTAAATTATGTTTATGTGTGGCTTTGTTACGCGTGTGTGCACCTTTTTATGGTCGATTTAAAGGTCGATGTCTTTATGTGCTATTTGTGACAAGATTTCAGACAGTGGGAATTAGCGTATTAAAACTTTAGAAAATTTTGAGCTTTCACAGGCTGCATGTGGGTGGTGCCCCTTGAGTCTCCCTTGGTTTTGGCACTTTAGTATCAGAGAATCCTCGCAATGTAACAATCAAAAGATAATACATGGGTTGATAAAAAATGGCATGGAGTGATTTAATTTTACTCCACTGATTCATCTTGCCATGCCATCCAGGGAATTTAATCCAGTGCGACCATACAAGGGTCTTTTTTGTTTCTATGCACTAAAAATTAGCTGGAACAGTGGAGTCTTTTTCACAAAAGTAAAGATGCCTCAAAGTCTTAGCTTTCATATGTTTGCCAAATCTCTTAACTTATTGAAAACCCCCAAATTTCCAGAGTTTGGTTAAAAGAAGTTGCATATAACCCTAGATCATAAATACCCCCATAAACATATATAATTGCTTCAGTGAGAACTGGATCTGAACCTGCAGTGGAGCAAGTGTTGTTTGGAATTTATCATCGTTCCAATAGTAACAATGGTCCTTGATCATGACCAAATGTGGATTGAATGTCATGCTGGACAGACGTGTGAAATTGCAGCTCCGTGAAATTGTTTTCATGCCTGTGTGGAGTGCTGCAACTTAGTGTCTCTTGCAAGACATCCTCCAAAACAATGATATTAGCTTGCATGTCTGCAAATATCACCAAAAACATCAATACCAATAGGTGTGTAGAGGATTATTTAGATAGGTGGTGGTGCTCTCTCTGGTTGGTTCAGATGGCATCACGTATAGTTATAACTAGGTATAAGGTGCCATCTCCCATGCATGCTAAAACAAGCTTATATGTGGAGCTGTTATGTTTGGGAGCAAAATGCTTTAATGATGATGAGCTTCTAGTTCTTTATTTTCTTGCTCTGCCCAATAATAATGACGGTCCTTATTGTTTTTGTTCATTTGAAAAGTACAGGTTGTTGAGGTTTCCACCTCAAAGACAGGAAAGCATGGACATGCTAAGTGCCACTTTGTGGGGATTGATATATTTAATGGGAAAAAGCTTGAAGATATTGTTCCTTCATCTCACAACTGTGATGTAATACTCTTTGCTAATCTCACAGTTTATATATGTTTATTTCTTGTTACAAGTGCCTTTGTTCGTGTTTTGATAAATTTCTGTTTTGACAGGTTCCCCATGTTAATCGTACTGATTATCAGCTGATTGATATCTCTGAAGATGGCTTTGTAAGTTTGTTTAATTTCTACTGTTCAAGTAAATTTTGTCTCTGGCAGCCCTATCTGTTTAATGGGACAAGTTGGAAAGCTTTGCCTATAATCTATTGCATGCCTTTTTCAACTGAGAAAACTACTGTGATTTTTTCATCTCCATGTATAAAAGGATTGGAATTTAAATTTGGTGTGTAGTGCTAAACTATGTGAGACCCAAGGTTATATGGTGTAAATCCAACTGAAACTGGAAGCATAAATTGCTAATTTCAACTATGGAACTATTAATATCAATATTTTTCTGATGCATATTAAATAATGACTTGCATCAGGGAAGGCTGTAGAATACTAGAAAGGAGAAAATGGCAAAAGCAATGGTTTCCAATTGAGTTGGTTGTCTTGTTTTTTAGCTTTGTTATGGTGGCTTAACTAATTGATGATTAAATTCATGTAGGTGAGTCTTTTGACTGAAAATGGAAATACCAAGGATGATCTGAGGCTTCCCACTGATGATAATCTGCTTACTCCGGTATTTTACTGGCATCCCTTTTTCTGGCCCCTGCTTCGTGTCTTGACTTGCTTGTGCATTAATATTTGTTGAGCCTTTCTCTGTTTCCGTAGGCTCTAGTTGGTTTTCATTCCGAAAACTGAAATTTTGTGTTTGTTATTTTGTGTATATAGATTAAAGATGGGTTTGGTGAAGGAAAGGACCTTGTGGTGACTGTCATGTCTGCCATGGGAGAGGAGCAGATCTGTGCCCTTAAGGATATTGGTCCAAAAAATTGAATATGATGCTGTAGCAGCAGCTATAGCTGATGGAAAAGCGAGTTTTATGTTTGCTAACAAGGATTTTTATCCACTATGCGTTATGTACAACAAACTTATAAGACAGTATTTGAGATATGTCATTAAAACTCGCTAGGCATGTCATGGAGGTGGAAGATGACACAGGAGATGCTTGTTCCCTGATGAAGGGAACTAGGTTTTCAGCAGGATGGAATTTATATATATCTACTTCACATTTGTCTGTGCTACTTAAAGATAAATAAAGGTTTGTGCTCAACCCTTTTCCTTTGAGCTCGTACAGCTATAGATTTAAAGAGTCAATTCTGTCTATCGTCGATGTCACCAAAGGCATGCTGTGATTATTCTGTCTGCCATGAGAAATCTTGTGCCGTGCTGTGTCTGGATCCAGCCTCAAATCACAACACCAGTTATAGCTGGATCCGGTGGAGTGTGCTCGCCTTTGTGATTATTTTTAGTTTGGCTATGAGAAATCCCATGCCCTGGCAGTATTTTTCAAAGCGTTGGAAATTTTCGTTAGTTCTTATGTTACCTTTCCTGGCTAATCCTCGGCCAAACTGGGAAACCGCTAATTTCTACGGCCGGGTCAATCATCCAATATCTGTACACAGGCTAGTGAGTAGTTTGTAGGGTTACAAAGGAAAAGTCATGTTGGGTCGAAATGTAGGCAGGTGCTGTTGGTCAGATTTAGGTGCTGCCAGCCCAAGCGTTTACATGTTCAGGTCATGACTCAACACGAAGTTTTGCATGAGGCATATGCTAATGTCATTACTTCATTAAAATCGCACGTTGATTGTTGAGATGATTTTTCCGGATCAACGGAAATTTCAATCTTGGCACCTGGAATCACAAGTTTAGTCTGGTTAAACTTGTGTTTCTTCCAGTACGAACCTGTGACAGCTTATCCCTTTTTTTCTTTTTCTTTTTTTTTATGATAACATCTTTAGTGCGTGGTTGTGTTATATTGCGGTGGAAGGGCATGCTTTTGAAAGATGATTTACCACCCAAAATTCCCCTTTGGTTTATAGAAATGTCAGGCTGAAAAAGATGCAAAATACCCCTAAACATTCAATCATTTAGCTTACGGCTATTATACGCTTTGTGGATGACATGTGACTACGGCTTTTGAGCGTCGAAACCTCGAAAGAGGAGGGTGGTTGCTCTAGTTACAGTGAACCTTATCATGTTTATCGGATAAAGCCAAATTGCCGAGCTTTTGTTTCTTCCTTATCTTCTTTCAAGGCCCTCGAGATAAATCAATTTACCACCTTCATGTGTTCAACACAGATATCAAATAAAGTATTAGTTTTTTAACGATTCAGGTGGTTCTCAAATAATAAAAATTTAAGATTAAAAAATTTGTTTTTTTTTTAATTTTAGGCTTGAGTTTTTAGTTGTTCATTACTAGAGGGTTATATAATTGTTAACTTTAGAGCTCATAGGGTTATATAATTGTTAACTTCAGAGCTCATAGAATTAGTCGTGATGCGCGTAAATTGGTCCAAATATCAATATTAATCTAAAATAAAAATATTAGTTTTTAGGCTATCATCTACGCTCAATAATGTGACTTTTTCAATCATTCTTGCTTCTCGAGAAATTTGAAAGCTTGTAGAATTAGTCTTGATGCAAATAAATTGATCCAAATACCAATATTAATCTAAAAAAAATATTAATTTTTAAGCTATCATCTACACTCAACAATGTGACTTTTTCAATCATTCTTGCTCCTCGAGAAATTTGATGCCAGCCTTCGTTATTTTTCTGACGACCACCCTGGTAATTCATTTCTAAATGGACAAGCATTACTTTTCTTTTATCACTGCCAGCGACCAGGATATTATCAGATAAATATCCAGCTTACAAAAGGTTGGCTATTGCAGTCCAAGGTAATTTGGAGGAAAAAAACTACTTCAGTGGCGTCAATTGAAGTAAAATCTTCTCTACAAGTTTATCTAATTATTTCATGCATTTCTTAATGTGCCATACAACTTGCAAGCAAAGCTATAACATAGCAATATGTTGCACCATGTAGTGTAGTAATGTAACCTGATTGTGTATCATTGGTATATAGCAGGAACAAAAAAGAAAAAAGATACGATGGGAACTCGCCAATAAATCATGATTGGGAATCTGTAATACCAGTAGAGGAATTTCCATGAATGTGTAAGAACTAAATCCCCAAGATGTGATTATTCGGGGAAGAACCTTGAAGCCCTTCACGGGATCATGCAGCAAAATAACAGCAGCTGACATAATCATACCTAGCTGAATCTGAATCTAATGCAATTATTGCCATAGCAGCAGTAATTATGACAATATCATTTACCATTGAAGCTTTCCTGTTCATCACAGGAAAATATCCACAGAGAGCAGAAAACACTAGGGATGATGAAGCTAGAAGAGCAGCAATTGATGCTGGGAGGTATGCATGTATGAGCATATGCATACATGAGATTATCTGCAGCACTTGAGAAACCGAGCACAATATAAGAAACAAGGAGTTCGAAGGTCAGAGGACTGGGAGAACTATCAACGAAGACAGAATTAACGCAGTTAAAGGCCACCCAGCAACTGCCATCCATGAAATGATCCACTTGCTTGCGCCCCCATTTGAATAATAGACCCATGTTAGAAGGCTTGACGCGACAAAGAGCACTGCCGCGGTGCTCAAAGCTAGAACAATCCAGTGTGAGACTGGCTTCCTTTTGTATGCTTCTTTAATAGTGTGCTTCAAGCTGCGGATTTTGCCCCGCAATGAGACTGGAGCTTTTGGCGATCCCTCCTCCATTATTTCTTCTTATAATGATCAAGGATCATGAGAAATATGATCAAAACAAGTAAATTAAAATCAAATACATTCTTAGGAAAGGCTGTTGAAGTCAGTTCAATGTACGTGGGCGTGCATGAGCTTGTGTTTACGAGTCTTTAAGGGTAAGTTACACAACATCCTTCTCTCCCGACAGGTCGATTAGAAGTGGTTTCTCCAGTTCAGAAAAGCCAGTAACGATGAATGGATCAAAATCTAGATAAATAAGCTGAACAGAATTCATCCTCGATAACAATGCATTATTGAAAACATCCACAGTAAAACAATGCTTGATGTCTTGTATGATACAAGAGAATCTACCATTAAAAGACAATCTTCTAAAACATCATTTAAAAAAAAAACAAAAAAGGAAATGTGCAAGAAGGGAAGAGATCTCCACATTCCACCAAATTTTGAGCTGTTAGAAGTAAGATATGTAAGGCTACACAATCACCACAGGAGCAAGGAAAGGTTAACATGCATAGAACTCTGATTTTAATGCTACCATGCCATGCAGATTATGCCATAGAATAACTTACAACCCTGCCTTCCTTCCAACGCTGAAAACCTCAAACAAATGAACAGACCGTCATGTTTTTACCATGCTTGAAACAAGCGCAAGGTTAAACCTCAAAACTTCTTAAATGATCGGATCCCGCAGAACGACAATAGACCATATCACATCAAAGCCTCAACTCAGTGATGAAATCTTCGAAATTCGAAAATTAGATTTATTTATTTTTTTATGGGCTCCATGAAGCTCCCCAAAGCGTTTAGGGCCCAATTAGGGCTTGTATGCATTCTGGCTTGGACATATCATTCTGCTTAATGCTCTTTCGGAACGGGTCGATTTGGATCCCTAGAAATCCTTGACCCAAAAAATCCAAAAGATTCATCATGAAATTGGGTCTGAGGTGTCCATAAGGACCAGAAAGATAATTCCCAAAAAAACAGATTGCATAGAAGCTCCAGACTCGATCGTAATCGTACCTTTATCACCTAGAACTTAACCTCGGTTTGATCCTCGAGCACCCTAGCCCTAACGTAGTGATCCAACCACAGCATAGAGATCCAACTCCCAATGTGCATTTCGAGCCTGGTTTGAGCTTGATTTTGCCCATTTTCTAACTACCTGAATCCACTTTGATTTCAAAAACATAGGGTGGTGAATTAAAAAACATTTTTTAAAATAATTCAATTTTAGTTTTCAGCCAAATGTTATTTTATTGAAAACAAACAACTTTTCAAAACTAGAAATCAGAAAAAAAAAATGTTAAACATCCCTTTAGTTATCTATAAATAGATCATCTAGTTGTCATCAATGGTTCTTATAGATGGAAACCTTTACTTTTCTTATTTTTTTTTACTTTTTCATTGTTTTAGATCATCTAGCCTTTTATTTTGTGTATGTAGATTTAGATTATATTAGCTATTTGACTCATGTTTTATATTTTGCTTTTTAATAAATAAATAAATACATAAGCTTTTCCAACATGTTTTTAGATATAAAAATATTTTCAACTATAAATCAAAATTCTTATACACACATCTTTTTTTAATTAAATAAATCAACATTTAATCAAGAGATAACTAAGATTTTACAATACAGGTCATATACTTATTTGTGTTTAATAACTTTATTTATGAAAATAATTTTTTTATTTAATCAAAAGATTATTCATGCAAGTGAAAGATAAAAATAAAAGCCATTAATTAAAGTGAATTGAATAAAACTATAGATTTGAACTATTAAACAACACAAATTTAAATGAAAAAATTAAAAAATACAAATTAAAAAACAATAAAAAAAGATATAGGTCAACTCGCTAACCTTGGAACCATGGGCACAAAATTGGGATAACTCCATAGAAAATAAAGTGAAAAAAGAAGAAGTATGAAGATCAATTCCTAAAAAATCAAATGTTAAAGGATGAAATTTAAAAAATAAAATAAAAAAGACAACAAGTGTTAATTTTTAAAACCTATAATCATGGTCATGAGGCTGGGAATGAATGCATAAAAGACAAACATGAAAAAAAAATCTTAATTGAAAAATTTTTTAAGTGATGAAACTAGAATATTTAAAAAAAAACAATGAAAAAAATCATTGAATCAACTTGTAAACTCTGTGGCAATGAGAATAGGACTGGTAAAAAGAAGAATGAAAGAAAAAATGAAGACCAATTAAAAAAATAAATATTGAAAAATAAAATTTAAATAAATCAATTTTATAAAAGAACATAAAAAATCAAAATTAACTTGTATTAATATTTAAAACTTGTGGCTTTAATCATGAGGTAAACAAAAAAATCAAGAAAAATTCTTGGTAAAAATAATATTGAGGGATAAAATGTTTTTTTTTTAATACAATAAAAAAGGGATCCAAAAAATAACAATAAAAACAATAGGGACTAGATTTGACATAAAAATAAATTAAAATTAAATATTAAAGGATAAAAATAAAAATAAAATTCAATTATTAAAAACATTAAGAAAATCAAAAGAATAAAAATCAAATTTGATATAAAAATTTAATACAACCAAATGATGAGAGATGAAATTGAATAGAAAATTAATTTAATATATATATATAAACAAATAACAATAGAAAAATAAAAACTAAATGGAATATAAAAAATAAATGAGAGAACACCTTCACACTTTGGTAAGGAGAAGAGAGAGAAAAGATAGAAGAGAAGAAAAAATTCACCGAAGTTTAATTGTCTCTCCATCTTACACATGTTGTACCACTAGGAAAAAAAAATGTTGGTGTGCTTCCAATGTGTCAATGAAAGACAAGGTTTCATCGTTATAAGACGCTGAATGAGCCGCCTGAAAGGAGGAGAGTGACATCTATTTGTTGATGCGTGCATGGCACGCGCAACGACCTTTTTTATTAATATTTTATATTTATAAAACAACGAAATTGTCATTATAAAATGTGAGTATAACAAAAAAAAATGATAGTAAAAGATCAAAAATCCCCACCAAAAGAGTTCTAATACTTTTTTAACACGAGAGAATTTAAGTAATTGCATTGTGCATGAAAAATTAAAATGTCTATAAAGCCTTTATGGGAGAGTTTTAGAATCCCGAATATTATACACACATCAAAGACAATAAAAAAAATATTATTTGAAAGTCTATATTATCTCATTAGATAAATCTAAAGTTGTTTAAAGACTTGTGACCTAAAGATATGATCCTTTTTAACTTTAAATAATTCTTTAAAAGCTAATTTGTTACAAATCATAAATTATCCAATTGTCCGGCCTTCAACGGTAATTTATATGAACCACTGGTGAAAATCTCTTAAATGTTTATTTAGAAGAGAGGGATTTCTATTCCTAGAATGTTAGCTCTCTATTGACTTACATAATAATCACAAAAAAAAAAAAATATATAACTTACAATTTATAAAGAAATTTAAAAAATCCTATAAATTGATAAAATATCAATTTTTATTTGAAATAATATCTATTTATTAATTCGAAATAATTTTATAAATTATCTAAATCAAGTCCTTGCTTAATTTTTCTAGGTCTAAAAATATAATCCTTTTATTAATTATATTTTAGTCTTTAATTTATACAATATATTTTAATTAAGTCATACTTAATTTTATCATACATGTGTAATTTATGACTAATAGTTTTTAATATGTGTGACCAACTAGATTCTTAATATGTTAACTTAAATAATTTAATTTATTATTAATTTAATAATTAATTAATTAATATTTGAATATTAGGTGTATCGTCTAGTAATGTATCATGATTCTCGAAATATTAAAAAAATTATTAGTGGTTTGATTTAATATTTCAATGACGGGTTTCTCAATATAATTAATATATTTTTATCAATAATATTTTAATTTCATGTTAAAATATAAAATATATCTGTCATGTTAAATTATTTTTATTCTTTATATAATAGTCATTGAATATTTAAATAAAATTTAAAATTATTTTCAAATCTTATTTCATCTTGACTAAAGATTTTCTAATTAATATTATTGTAGAATATATAAAATATTTTTTTTAATTTATCTAAAATGATAAATTATCTATTAATCGTTTAAATATCTCATGTATATTTCTTTGTTGCTTTGATTTAAATAATGTATAACAATATTTAAAAACTAAAAATATATTTTATTTTAATATATTTTAAATAAAAAGTTTTAAAAACCAACTAATATTATAATATCAAACAATTCTTGAATCAACGGTGGCGGTGGTGGTACGTAAAAGAACGGTGGTGTCGTCAGGGAATATTTGACGATCTTCTCGAGCTAACAAATGATTCTCTTATGCAGAGTAACATGAGTCTGAGAACTTTGTGCGCCCTGTAGGGGACGTGCAGAGAGTGACATGACATGGGCGGATATTTCTCAAATCTCAGCGCTCACGTTGTTTCTCATTGGAGACCAGCGTAGAAAAAGGTTTTGGTTATTATATTAATTCGAGCCAGAATAAAAAAAATAGCATCTTCTCTTCTTTCTTTTTTTTTTCTTTTTAAAAATTTATTTTCCTTGATGTCGCCTTTGGATCCCTAAGAAGTAAAAACTTTGCTGGGTTAACTTAATTTTATAAAATTATTTTTTTATCTAATTTAACTAAAAATATAATCTCTCCATGTAGGTACAAGAGTAATTGTTTTGCGCCAGAGATGAAGCACAATCCACACCTATTTGATCTTTTTATTTCGAAGGAATTATTTTACATGAGAACGAAGAATTTAGGAGACTCTTATCATCCTTAGGAAGGAGACTTATACAACGTTTAGGAATGTGACTGTGTTTTTAAAATAATTTAAATTTTTTAAATATATTTTGATTGTTTTGATAAGTTATTCTTAAAAATAATTTTTTAAAAATAAAAAATATATTAGTTTAATATATTTAAAAACAAAAGGTATTTTAAAAATTAATCACAGTTATATTTTTAAATAAATTTTTAAGTGAAGAATTTTAACTTCAATATCTTAAATTTTTAATCATAATTTAGTCCCTTTATCTTATCAAACTAAATTAATTAATGCCTATAGTTTCTCAAACTAAATTAACTAGTCATTCTAGCATGAAAATTATTTAACAATCTTATAACCAAAGTGACACCATCATTTGACTAAGTTTTAAGGCTCATGTGCCTTGGTTTTTGTTTAGTATTTCTTTTATTTTTTTATTAATATTTTTTTATGTATTTTTTAAAAATAAATTTTAATTTTGTTAATTAATATCCTTCTATTTTTCTTGGTTTATTCAGTCTTTTTAAATATTAATTTTTTTAAATTACATTGAATGTCTTTAATTCTTCATGGGATTAATATAATTTATATGTCATTTTTTCATATATTTTATTTAAATTAAATTTATTTTTTATTTTTTAATAATATTTTTAATATGTGTAATTTTATATAATTTTTTTACCTTCGATTTTTTTCAATAAATTTTATGTGCTTATCAGTTTCTATTAATTTCAATAAATAAATTTATTAAACACAATCAAATAAATATCTCATGTTATACTATTAAATATCTTAATTTATATTTATCTTTTAATTTTTACACTCATTTTTTATTTATCATTATTTTTTTATTTAATTTTTCATGATACACGATAAACATGTAATCTTGATATATCTCATGTCCAATTCATGGATTTCACATGTTAACTCGGATTTGCTCAAAATAATATTTTTTCATTTATTTTTTTTTATCATTGTCTTATTTTTTATCATATTAAATTAATTAAAATTTAAATCAATTATTAAATCTCTCTCACTTCTTTAAAAATATAATTATCTAAAAAAAATTCAAGTTAAATAAAACATGATGCGGCCTACAGTATTGCTCGAGCCACAAGGCAGCAGTCTAATAACTAATTAATTAATTTTGAAAAACTATAGAATCTAATTTAGAATTAACTCTATCTAAAATTTTAGGAATCGCATGGTAGTAAGTAAAAAATAACCCACCGTTGAAGGTAAAAGTTAAATCTATCTAAAAAAAAAAAAAGGATGAGATTCGGATGCTAATAAAGTAAAAATAAGCCCTCCATTGAAAGCAGAAACTCAACTCGACAAGATATCATTGTCCCCATGGCCCATGAAGTCTCACAGTCAATTGAACAAATTTTATTTAATATACATATAAAACATTCCCCATCCCATTTAGCACTTAATGCAAAGGCAATTAATGTTTCAATAAGATATCTCAGATGTTGGCAAAAGCTAGAAATGTCCCATCTTGTTGGAGCACCATGCTCCCTACATCCCAGCCAACGCATGTGATCATTTCTTTTCTCCCTTGACCATTAATGTACTCTTTCATGTCGCCATGTCCCCTGTAATTATTTTAAAGCTATCATGCTATTTTCTGATCTGATCCGTCCATATCTTCTACTCTTCCTCTCATGGGCACATGGACGGCTTAGATTCATACACATACCATGGCATAACAGTAAAAACAGGCAGAATAATGCATTTATAGTCACTGGGAATCTGCTCCTTCTTCCTTTTATCATCTGGGATTTGAAATTAAAAGGAGAAAAAAAATTGTTATAGCCTGTGGCGTTTTCTCTGTAGATAAAAACGGATGTTGCACCTCTCTCTCTCTCACTCGCACGCACGCACGTATTAACCCGATAAAAATTGATTTGTATATCAAGATTTTAGCAACGTGATTGACCCATTCAAAACGACCAAGAAAAAAATAAAATGGTATCATTTAAAAAAAAAACAATTGACTTGCATAGTATCAAATAATATAAATCTAAACTTATTTACACCATTGAAATAGTGAAATAATGATTTTATCATCTTCACGTAAAGATATTTGACTTGATTATTGTGGATAATAGGGCTTTTTATATTTTTTTATATAATAAAATTACTAATATACCATTAAAATTTAAAAAAAAAAACTAAACAAGCGTCTAAGATTTATTTACACTTTTTATTTTTTAAAGCATAGTAAAATGAATAGATTGCCTTTTAAAAAAACTTTAACTGACATTCATAACTTTTTATCTTTTCAATCAAGTTCTTTTGTTATTATTAAATTTGAATGAGGACATTTTTATAATTAAATAAATATTATTTTTTAAAAATAAATGACATGTATATTTTAAGCATCGATGCATGAATTGAAGCCGCGTTATGTGAACAACATGCACAAAGTGATCTAATAGCAAAACAGGCTTCCAAAGTGATGTTAGAATATCCTAGTGGCTCCTTCATTCCTACATAGGGTGTATGAATTCTTGGTTTGGTGTTAACTATTTTTCTTTTTTTTTATCTTCTTGATTTTTATGTCTAGACTCTAAATTTTAAACCAATACTTCAATTTGTTTTTTTTTTAAGATTTAGTTTATGTTTTTTTATTACTATTTATTTGATTTAAAATAATTTATAATATTAATTTTTTTATTCAATTTAATTTTTCTTTATTTTTTTATATTTTAAATTTAGTTCTTATTTTTTATTTATTTATCTTGTTATGAATCATTTTTTTGTTGGATTTATTTTTTAATTTTTTAATTTTATCATTTAATATTTAATGTTATTTTATTTTAATGTCAAATTTAATCATTATTTTTTCTATAGCTATTTGTTTTACTTTAATAATTTATTTATATTAAAATATTTTTTTTTATTCTTCATCAACATATCATTTGAGAAATAATTTTTTTGGCTGAACTTGAGTCCAGAATTTCATAAATATAGGTTTTCAAAATTTACAACTTAATAGGTTTGTCAGGGGTTAGTTTTCTCTCTCTTTTTTCTCTATACTCGTATTTTTCAATTAAATCCGTTAACGTTTATTTACTTCTTAAATCTTGTATCTAATTCTTTTATTAACTTTTAAATTTGATTCTAAATTTATCCAATTCAATTTATAATTTTAAATTTCATTTTATATTTATCCAATTTAATATTAATTAATGCTCAATAAAGCTTAACTAGGAAGAAAAATAAAAGAAAAAAATCAGATTATCCAATCAATTTAACTTATTATATTCATGTTTATTATCCAAATAATATGTTAACTCATTATATTCTTATTTCACTTTCTAAAATTCTTTTAGGACTCAATCCTTTATCAATATATTATTTTATATTTAAGTTGGAACTAAGTTAAATTTTAGTGGTTGATTTTTTTATTCACATTATCATTTGAACAAGTTAATCAATTCATTTTTAGAGTCTATCTAAAAATATATATAATTATGATTATTTTTCAAAGTTTTTTTTATTTTGAAATATATCAAAATATTTTTTTATTTTTTTAAAAATATTTTTGATATCAACACATCAAAATAATTTAAAAAAATAAAAAAAATATTAATTTGAAGTAAATAAAAAATAAAAAAATAAATTTATTTAAAAATATTTTAACAATATAAAAATAAATAGGTCCTGAAGCTGTTGAATAAGGCACACTAATTTTGATTTATTTATTAATACGATGACTAAATTGATTTGAGACACTGGTAAAAAAAATTATCCTCGTTCGAAATATTTTACAACATGCAATTAAAATAAAATGCTCACAGATTTTTTTAATGCAATAATTAACTTTTCATTGTGCCCGCAGAAAAGCACGGATAGTTGATCACTGTATAGTTATAGTAGAAAAAGAAGGGCATCAAGAGACGGCCACCCGCCGTTAAGAGAACCTGTCAAGTCATGATAAGCTAAACGAATGGAGAAATGAACGGCGTTGGTCAGTCACACTCGCTTACCAGAAAAACCACCTGAGTCAATTGTAGTCAAAGACACATATACCCTCGCTAGCAAAGCAAAGCAGCCCCTTCACTTTCCATCTCTAAAAAAATCCGATAAATCGGTTTCGGCTTTTAATTTCGGTACAAAATTAAAAAAATAGAGGCAGTTGGAACTGTTTCCGAACTTTACTCAGTTGGCCATGGCAGAGAGGGAGAGCTTTGAAGCTCTCGCAGTACAAAATAAGGAACATAAAACAGAAGGAAATGAACAAAACGACGGTGACTTTGTAGGAGAAGAGGAATTAGAAGGCGATTATAATGAGGAAGAAGAAGAGGAGGAGGAAAAGAAAGAGAAGGAGAGTCAACTCAGTGAGTTGCAGCAAATCGTACCGAGTCCGCAGAAGGAGGAGGAGGTGAGGGAGGAGCAAGTGGAAACCCTAACGGTGATGCCGCTGTCTTCCACGGAGATACTACCGAAGGAGAATGATCAGTATTCAGGTAATTCTGTTTTACACACACACACACACTGTTTTTTTTTTTTTGTAATTTCTGTAGATGATCTTGCAGGTTTGAAAGGAAATTCAGTGGCAGAGACGCACGTGGAAGCTGAATACAAGGTTAGCAGCTGAAGCTTATTTATTTATTTCATTTTCTTGCTTAGCAATTTGTGACACCTCAATTATTTATTTATTTTTTCTAGTTGGTAAATGGAAGTTTTAGAGTATTGATGTGTGATTTGTTGTTGTTGGTGGTGGTGGTGGAAGTTTTTAGTTCTAGGGTTTATGGAGTTGATGAAGTGATTTTGAGTGGGGGTTTAGGTTCCCTGAGTGGAAGTTATTGCTGTTACTGAAAGCTTAACATAGATTATTTGAGTATAACTCTTTAAGTTCACATGCCACTGATTGAAAGTTTCATTTTCGGGTCTTGTGGTTGTTTGTTTCAGAAACGAAAGGGGGGACACTTTGTTAGTTGGTAAATTCTGTGAAAAACTACACTTCCCTGCAGTTAGAAAAAGAAAGAAGAGGAAGAAAAGGGGAGAGCCATTAAATTATAAAGTGCTGCTTTAAGGGTGGAATTGTGGATCTAATTAACCCTAAAAATAGGAGTGCTGTCCAATGGTTTTAGATTTATTAGTTTAACTTTTGGAAACACCATAAAAATGGTTCAAAATTGGGATAGTGCAAGCAGAACCAGAAAAACTAAAGCATTGAGATGGAGGATAAAGGGGGCAAGTCAACTGCATGGGAAGTTGAACTTAAGCAAATGGTCAGACTGCAATGTGGAGGCAATGAAGTGTTCATAAATGTAGGAAGAGACTTTGTTAAACCTTGACTGACTTGCTTCTGCAAAGGTGACTTAATAGTTGTTTGGTGTCTTATGCTGCTTGTAACTCTTTGCATTGGGTAGTGAATATTGTACAAGAAAGAAGAAAAAATGATTGTCCCTTTGTTGAAAATTCTCTCTGGAATAAAAGTGTGGAACCTGGCTCACAATAAGTCAATGGGTGCACTTTATGCCTTTCCAATAAAGCACTGGATGTATGCTCTTTTAAATTTCCCAAAAGTGAGAACATTAGACCATTTTCATGAACTTTTAGCTGCTTGGTACAATGTTTGTCAAATGAACTATTTTTTTAATTGTGCATTTTTTTTTTCATAGGAACAAGTAGGGTTGTCACACCAGGAAGTTTTGGGAAGGGTAGCAGACAAGACATCTGGAGCCCAGACCCAAAATCAGCTTCAGCCTTCTGTATGTCCAACTTCCTTGTCGGAATTGTCACCAACTTCTGTTACACAAACTATCTCGTCTGCTCCAAGTCCAACTCCTCCAGTCAAAAAATTGTCTCCCCCAGAGGTTAAGAATGCATGTATATCAGAAGAAGGGAACCAAAGTTCTGCTGAGCTCAAGGCTCTCTATGTTCCTGCAGTGAAGACATCTATTCCAGATGGATACAACTGGCGTAAATATGGCCAGAAGCAAGTGAAGAGTCCTAGAGGTTCTCGAAGTTACTACAAGTGCACTTATTTTGACTGTTGTGCTAAAAAGATTGAATGTTCTGATCACTCAGGCCATGTGATTGAGATTGTTAATAAAGGAATGCACAGTCATGATCCACCTCGGAAGAATAGAAGCACAAGGAAAAGCAGGACTGGATTATCTGTTGGGCCTATTTTGCAGACCACTGTAACTGAGCATACCGTCAGAATGCTCAAAGACTCAAAACCTGCCACATTGTCAATTGAACTTGTACAAGAAACATCCGCAATATCTGAAAGAAAACGACAGAGTTCAAGCAGCTCAGATGAGAACAAGGAAACTCAAATAAAAGAGGAGAATATCAGTGAACCTGAGCCAAAACGAAGGCAATCTTTTTTGTGAATTTGGTTTCCTCAAACTTTAATTCTAAGTGATGTTAGCACTTCTTGTTATTCTTCTGTAAAGTCAGTGTTGGAGATAATGCTTTTTGCTCATTTCTGATCAGATTGAAGGGAAACTTAGAATGCTCGAAAGCTGTCCTTAAACCTGGAAAAAAACCTAAATTCATCGTTCATGCAGCAGGTGATGTGGGGATCTCAGGTGATGGATATAGATGGCGGAAGTATGGACAGAAGATGGTGAAGGGAAATCCTCATCCCAGGTTCGGTTTTTATTTCTTGAATTTTCCATGTATGTTTGACAATTTTGACTTAATAAATCAATAACATGCTATCTTATGACAATGCTATGTAAATTCCAGTGTGATCTTGCATTGTAAAGTTTTAGTTTGTTATCTTTTTTTTTTTTGTAGTGCCTATGTTACTAGGTGCTCAGTTGGTTTGATGATGTGTGGTTGAACCCTTATAATATCACCATGTTTTTGTTCGTAGCTATTAGACATTTTCTTGGCCAACAAGTAGCCAATTTCAGATGACATATACATTGAGTTGCATTTAAATTTGGTGGATGTGAAATTATTTTCCAACCTATAAATACTGAAGCACTAGTGGCATACAGGATGTTTCTCATAAATTCATGTCCTCTAGATCAGTATCTGTGGTAGTATATTCCTTGTAACATGACTGGTGCACTTACAATACTGAACAACCAAATGAAGATGCTAAGGTGTTTCCCACAATTATTTCAATAGGGCTGTCAAGAACGAATTTGGGACTTGTGCTATATTTAGTGTCCCTGTCCCCTTGAAGGCTTGATTGTATGATTGATATGCAGTGACAGTGCAGCGACTGCCTTCGGTGATTCTTTTTCTTCTTCCTCTTTTTTTTTCCTTTTCTTTTCTTATTGGGGTAGGAGGAATGGGCACAAGGGGGGCCTGAAGTTCACTCTTGAGGATTAAGAAGCAGTGTTTGAGGTCCCTTTTGTAGATTATCTGCAGAGTAAAGGGCAGTGGAGTTGTATTATGATCCACTTTCAGATGCTAAATTCGAGGTGAACCTGCCTGATTTTGTTTTGGGAGCTTTAAAAGTAAGGGGCTGTTTGACCAGATAGTTTCAAGGCTTAAAAATGTGATTTTTGAAGGTCTCATGCTTTGTGTGAACAACCGTTCTTCTAAGTGTTCAGATTGTGGATATAAAGTGAGGCAGATTCTGATGAGCACTGCTGTGATGGTGACTTGGTTCATCATCTTGGATGCTTGTCCTATTGATAAGTTATAGGAGTTCTGACAGCTTGTGTTCCCTTTTTGCTGGGGAGAGATGTGTTGGTTGCTAAGATCTGTTTTTTTATAGCTTCCATGGAAGGTTCAGATGGGTTCAAATATTATCTAACTGAACCCTTGATGTTTTGAGGGATGGAGTTGACTTATTCATGTTCATGCATGTACTTTTGCACCTTGTATTGTTCCATTTTCTGAAGCCATGTCACCGTCTTCATATCTTCAAGTGCATTGTGGGTGTGATGAATGTCTTCCGTTCTTTATGCACAATAGTGCTATTGGACATGGCTCAAGCTAGGCATGATCTTTGTTGGTTAATACTGTTTTGACCCTCTCATTTTCTGTATGCCATTGTCATAGGTTGTATTGTCCTAGCTTATTCTAAAGTTTGAAAGTCTAAACACATCTTCAACCCTTGTTTGAATTACAAATTTAATGCCCTTAAAACTTGATGGTTGCCCTGAAAATTGGATAGCACTCTTCATGGTAAAGCTCATTAGAGGCCTCAAAACCCATCCAAAACTCCCAGTTAAAAACTGGAACATGTAACTCAACTTGAATCAAGTAGGCCTCAATTCTAACTGGTTGATGGCACTTCTAATTCTGAAAAACGAAATGATACCTGGAAACCAAGAAGGAAAAGGGACACGCTTGAAAGTTGCTGAAAACATTGTCTCTTGTAGGATTATGCCCCTTTTTATGTTCTCATGGCATGCTTCCTTATATGCCAATTAAAGAGCAAGCCTCAAATATAACTAGTTCACGACAAACACCCTGCAAGGATTTCCAGTTCCCCGTCATTTATGGATTATGAGCAGTGAATACAGCATCATTTCATTTTAAGATGTCAAGAAGGTGGTTTTCTGGTGTTAGGTAAAATACAGCGACCTGTTGGCTTTAAGGTTTGGACTACTATGTTCAAGTTACAAGTTGCTTCCTTAGTTTGACCTTTTCATGATGCTTCTCGTAGCTTTAAATGGGTAATTATGATGTGAATTTTTCATTTCTTTAAATCAAGAGATATTTTTTCTTTCATGCTTTTTTCATTTGATACATTGTAATTTTTTAAAGCTTGGATGTATTTCGGCCCACTCAATCCCTTCTTCACAAGATCATAGCATCTTTAGCCTGCTCAAATAAAAACTCTATAAGAACCTTAAGTTTTTGGTCAACACTCGTGGTCTCAGCTATCTTTTTATGTAAATGTTAAGAGGCACTTCCAATCGAACTTTTCCAAGAATCCAAGTTCAGAAACGTAGAAGGTACTTATTTTTAATATAAAATAGATGGTTTTTCATATTTGGAAGAATAAAAAAAATTATGTACCTATTCTGGTAACTGATATCATTTCATGGCTATAGTTTTTTTTTCTGTGAGAGAATATAATCACTAATCTTGCATGTTAACTTGAGTTGGTTTATCAATTAATAACAAGTCCAAGACTTCTATACTCACTGGGATTGTAATCAACTCTTAACCCTGCAACTGCATATCCTGCAATGCATGCCAGCAGGCATCCGCCGGATAGAAACTGGTCCTGTGCTCATTTCCTCCAGATTATGACTTGTCTGTGCTTCTTGATGTACTTTTGAGTTAGCTTCCTGAATACCACCTGGCTGCATGTGCTTTACAACATTGTTTTTGCATGCACATATCCATCCTGCTCTATTTAAAGGATTCTTTAGAGTAGGTGTTCTAGAGACTGATAAGAATTTTTATCGTGTTAGAATATTCACAGATGTGACTCAATGGAATCTCAACCTCATTGAACTGAGGGAGCAACTTCCAGGATAATAACCAGTTCAAAAGCTTTACATTATGCGTTTCCTTCATTGATCTGAGTTACAACTTCCAAATATAAACTGGTTCATGCATCAAATCTTACTTGTGATCTATTGCTTGAATGAATTTTACAGGAACTATTATAGATGCACTTCAGCTGGATGTCCTGTCCGAAAGCACATTGAAACAGCAGTGGATAACACAAATGCTGTCATTATAACATACAAGGGAGTACATGACCATGACATGCCTGTACCGAAGAAGCGACATGGCCCACCAAGTGCTCCACTTGTTGCTGCAGCTGCTCCTGCTTCAATGAGCAACTTGGCAATTAAGAAAGCCGATGCATTGCAAGGCCAAGCTACTTCAACCCAGTGGTCGGTTGGAAAGGAAGGCGAATTAACTGGTGAAACCCTTGATCTCGGGGGTGAGAAGGAGAAGGCAATAGAATCAGCTCGGACCCTTCTGAGCATAGGATTTGAAATCAAACCTTGCTGAAAATTTGAAAAGCCGAAGGACCCCCTTCTGTCTGGGGTACAGTATAAAGATTACCAGGGGATGGCCGTCATTTTATGGAAGTCATGTAGCTCTCAAAATACATTATCAGGTTTGAGGATGTCTTCTTTTTTTTTGTATCTATTTTCCCCCCCCTTAACTTACCATATTCCTGCAGTCATTCAGTAAGAGTTGTATATTTGGTATTGTACACCCTCCCAGCTCAGTTTGGAGTAGGCTAATAGTAGTGCATAACAGAGAGATGGCTGGCATCCATTTTTCCTTGTCTTGATTGGGACCCATTTCAATATCTCCATTTCTGGAGCAGCTTTCTCACTTTCCTGCCGTGGATCTCAGACTATCACTAGAGGGGTAGGTGACAGCTTTAAAGGTGCCTATTTGTTGAGTGATCAATCTGCTAGTTATTTATGGCTTCATCAAGCGCCCTGAGGTAGATATGGTAGATGTGCCAATTTTAAGAGGTAATTGAGGAGCTAAGCATAGCATTGAAGGTTGCTGCAAAGGGGCGCCACACATCCCATCCTTGATGAAATGGTTGCCACAGCTGAGCACTTAATGTCCAGCTGTATTACTTTGATTCGCTCGTTGTGGTGGCTGCATCCTTTGGGATTTGGATTTTGATTGTCAATTTCCCCGCTCTCAAGATCAATGTTCATCTGGGCTGCTTCGGCTCGGTTCACAAGTCATGAGGCCCAACCAATTCCGTTTTAAATTTGCGAACTTCTAAGAAACTGCATTTGTTTTGCTCCCCAGAGGGTAGAGATGTTGCTTTAGAAATGGTAGTTATGTTTGGTATGAGAATAATATTTTTTTCTTATATCAGCACATCTAAAAATATTAAAATAATTTTAATTTTTTATAAAAAAGTATTAAGGATATTTTGTGGGTGTGTAAAAATTATATATAATGATAGGCTCAATACATTTTAAAACAAATATAAATTTAAAAAAATAAAAAAATTCACAAATCCTAGCTAAATATCCTTTTTTTAATTATTATATTACATGCAATTTTTTTTTTTATCATAACCACAAAAGATAAATCACACAGATTCCCAAGCCCGTGTATCCATCAGCCATCACTTACTTTAAACATGAAACAGGTGTAATCTACATACATGTCTTGTCCCAAGGGGACATCAAATTGTGTGCCCTTAAATACCACTATTTCGAGTCGAACTGGACTGAATGGTTGAAAGTTTTTGAGCTGTCCAGCACCTGCCGAGGCTGTCCACCCTATGCATGCAAGAACATAAGCATGAATCAGAGGGCGCAAATGTATGATACTGATAAATGGTAAATTCTGCCTCCTGATGTCCATGCTGGGATCAAGAAGTGATATTGTAATTACTGACTATTTTTACTGTACAAAAAATCAACATTAATTTTCATAGCTTCACTCGAACAGGTCCCATCTACAGCACAATCATTAGTTGATTCAATTCGTTTTTAGTAATCTACAATCTAAGAATCCGTAGCATGCATAAGAATTCATTAAGATTTATACAAAAAAGACATCTCCACAGCTACCTGACGAGCAGCTGAGAATCAGTCACTAGGGCAAACTAGTCACTGAACCTGGAGCTCCATGTGCCGCCAGTGTCATTCTGAGGAGAAACTCAGATCATCAATAGCTATGGATATTTTCGATTCCATGACGTCGTTGGTTTTTATATCTTCAGACTTGATGCCATTTTCTCCCTTCCCTTCTGCAGCGTCTAAACACTCCTGGAATCTGAAGCAACTAATGAGATGATCATTTGTAATCCCTGCCACCTGCATGAATGAGTAGATGACTGTGGGCCCCACACTGCGGAATCCTCTTCTTACAAGGTCCTTGCTAATTACATCTGCTTTGGGAGTTTTCACGGGAACCTGTCGAGGATACCGGAACCTGCTAACTATAGGCTTGTAGTTCACAAAGCTCCAAATATACTTGTCAAATGACCCAAACTCATCAATGACCTGGCATCAACAAAACCTGTAAAAAGTTAGTTGCAAATGATAATCATAGCAAATATATGAAGTATGCAATCACAACTGACTTCAGTAACAAAGTTAAGTGGCTAATGACTGGAAGTCGTAGTCAGATAAATAAATTGCGAGTTACCGAGCAGGCAAGCTGGCATCTTGAAGAAAACGAATAATTAGGTTGCATGAGCAACTCTCGAGGTAAGTTAAAGATACTAAAGTCAAGCTGTGTGGTTTTAAACTTGTAATATTATAGTTTGTCCTGTTAGCTTACCAAAGTCAAGCTAGGTTGGTAATATTATAATTTGTCCAGTAAGATTCATAAAAATTGCAGGGGAAATCATGACCACCACTCAACTACTTTTCACCAAACCAAACTGGTCAAATGATCATTAAGCTCACGTTGTGTGCCATTTGAATACTTTCACAAACAAGAGATCATGAGTGGTCCCCAATACAAATGCACTGATCCAGTTAAGGAAATCAGCACTACAACATTGAAGCATGAACAAACCCAATTTGATGAAGAAAATGATGAGTTCTCCAAAAGCTATTTTGACACTGGGCTAAACTGAGAGTAACATAAAAAACCAGGATAAATTGGATTTACTTGGATAGCCAGTCTGATCTTTCAATCTTCCACAGATAAGAAAAATTCAGTGCCCTATGCAAGTGAATGTTTCTGCTGATTAGAATAAAAAAAGAGCTTAAAAAAAGCGAGAACTACCTTAGATATTTGGCGTGCATTCTCAATTATAGCACGGAGCTTAAGTTCTGATAACAGGGAGGTTGCAGTGCTTCCAGGTGCAATAATCTTCTTCTCATTAAATTTTGAGACTGCAACTGGATCAAAATCTGCAAAAACTTCCCTGCAAATGAAACTGGTTTATAAACTCCATCTATCAATACAATTACTGCGAGGAAGAGACTGCGAAAGGACAAATGATGCGATGGTCAGTTTATTAATGAGCATGTTAGCAGCTGAAAATAATGGAAGTTGAATAGGCAAAGTACCTAAAAATGTGCCTTTTGCTTAGAATAGCAGGCCAAGTAAGTTCAGCCAAAGCACCTGAAAGGACAAGAAGCTCAAACAACTTCCTGCATGAAGATAAAAGTATCAAGCAAATAGCTGTTAAAACAGATAATCATACTAGGAATGACAGATCTTTTAAATAGTAGACAGATGCAAACAATATTGCAATTACATACCTGTCATCATGTATTGGGACTCCCCATTCTTCATCATGGAAAGTGGCGTAACATGGATCTGGTTTCAATTTCAAAACGGATCAGCAATAAAATCCAAAATAAGCATAGCTAAAGCATGTGGACAATGCTATTTAGCAGATTGACATGCTTAAGTAACACATGACACAACAATTCCAAAGTGGCATTCATATACTTCGATTGCTACCTAAATCAAACATGAAAATGAATCCAATCAATATTGACAAAAGGTCTTTTCTTTTTTTCTTTCTTTTTTGCAATGACGATACAAGAAGGTAATTTCAATTTAACAGACTTGTGTATTCCTTTCTAACACCAACATAAATAAAAACATGGGAGGAGGAGTATTATACAACAGATGATACCTGCCTCAAACATGAAATTGAATCCAATCAATATTGATAAAAGCATGTGCACATTGCCTTTCATTTTTTTTTATTATTTTTGCAATGATGATACAAGAAGGTAGTTTCAATTTAACAGACTTTTGAATTCCTTTCTAACACTAACATAAATAAAAACATGGGAGGAGGCGTATCAGACAACAGAGAGAGAAAGAGAACGAAAAACTGCATAATTTTGTTATTTAAACAACATATTTACTCTCAAAACACAAAACTTAAAGTGCAAACATACAGTTAGGAATCAATGATTTGTCGACTTCCCAAAATCAGAAGAACTATATGCTCCACTTCATCTCATATTAAATAGTTCGTATTGAAAGGCAAAAGCTTGCAAATCTAAAGTGAACGATCCAACTCAATGCACCAGAAAGATGGAAAGTCAAAATGACTAGCTATGGGCCCTATAACTACATCAAAATCTTAAAATCTACAACAGAGAGCACTTTTCAAGCTATATAAAGTACTAGTAGCATCAAAATTATATTTGTTTAGAACAATCCAAGAATGAACCAAGCCCAGTTTCAGCTGTTTTAGCTCAGTTCTTCAAGAATAACACTTCAGCCTCCAGTAGATAAAATGAGTTTCAACTGGGTAACTGAATCAGTTTTAATGAGGTCAATTCCAGGTAAAAATCTTGGGTACCTGAAAGTCTGGACCAACTTTCAGAAGCAACAATTGAGTTGAGCAGCAGAAAGCAGGGCTGCATTATTTATTCAATCATAACCATCGCATCTCGTCTACAAGCCTCGCCTTGCAATGTAACTCTATATATATATTAGAAAAGGCACTTCCAAAATAACCTTCATTTTTATGCTGGGAACTTTTAAGGCATGTAACGCAGCCCATAATAAACTACCTAACCTATAACACATTCACAGGATTAAGCTTAAATGAATTCTCTGTTAGATTTTCTATACGGTTCAGAAACACAAACTAGTAACAGTTAGTATATACAGCTTGCGAGGCTCAACTTATAATTAGTGGCAGTATTCAAATGTATCTTCATGAAAATAAAAATAAAAAATCTTAAATCTAAGATGCGAAAACATACCCGTATTTGGTGTCACCCAGGCACAACTTTTCTTGGATTGTGAATCATTAGGAGATGGTGGAGATTCTAAACCCCCTTCAGAAACAAAACTTCTTGGCCTTGAAACATACTGCTTCTTTCTAGTCCCAGCACTATTTGACCGAGTCAACCTCCCAGTAGATGCTCGGCTATGAAATGAATCAGTGGAGGCATCAGATGAACAAGAAGCATTTAGTGACAAATTGGAATGCAATAACAGCTCATGGCGGCGAAGCACTGAAGAAATATTGAGAGAATGTGATTTAGGGGATAAAGTACCGACAGCGGGCACTATAAGGGCTTTCTTCTCTTCCCCTAATTTAACCTCCTCCGCTGATTTCTCAACCTTCCTCAATTGTTTTGAAGCAGGTTTCCGCGCACTCAATGGTCCTGCCTTATTATTTCCAGTAGGTCCTAACACAGACCTGGCCTCAGAGTCAGTCACATTCATTGACTTCACTCTTGGAGCTCCAGACATTGTTCCAAACACCTTTAATTTAACACTGTTTTCCAAGAGATCTTCACCTTGTTCCCTCAAAGTCACCCAAATTTCCAAATTTACCAAGCTCCCCTCAAATCCTCCTTAAATTAAACAAAATCACCCGGAACCCACCAAGAGAATTCACCGAGTCCCCCATTCAGCCAAACAACTGAAGCTCAAACCAGCACAAAACGCTTAAATATCACAACCCCCTTCAGTTCTCCACTTCTAGTACCCACATTCACCAACCAAAACTTGAAGCTTCCAAAAAGATTATACTTTTTTTAGCAAATTTATACTTCAACCACCACTAGGGTTCACTCAACTGAACCTCGCATAAAAACAAAAAAAAAAAACCCTTAAACTTTTTCCCTCAAATCAGCCCAAAACAATTCCTTTTAAAAACAACCAACTTCAAAACACACCAAAATAGCTTCAACTATTCACTAAAGACAGGATTTGTATACACTACAAAAAAAAAAAACTACAAAAGGCCCTCCAATGTATATTCAAAACGAGCCTCGAAGCATAAAGATTCCATTCTGCATTGTTAAAAAGGAGATGGAGAGAGAAAGAGATCTGCTGTTACCTCCTAAGTAAAGGAGGGTTTTTAAACTGTGTCGTTTCAGTCACCCCCCCACCACATGGTAAATAAGGCTGACACATTCCTCTACAACACTCGAGATTTTCTTTTCTATTCTTTTCTTTTTTCTCGAGAAAATGAAAGGGAAAGTTTCTGAGAAAATGTGAAGTATTACTACTGTAAGCGAATTGAAAAGCGAATTGAAGTTTCTCTCAGTGGAGATTTTTAGAGAGAGAAGGAAAGAGCAAATGACTGAGAGAGAGAGCAAAGATTGGGGTTTCTTGTTAGTTTTGTGAGGGAAGGAGGAATGTTGACCGGCACAGTCGGTTTAGGCCCAGGTATGCTTTGGGTTAAATTAATAAATTTTTGATATTTTTATATTATTTTGATGTGATAAAATTAAAATTAATTTAAAAAAATAAAAAAAATTATTTTAAAGTGTTTTAAAATGAAAAACATTTAAAAGAAGAAGTGTTATAATTTAAATGATTTTAAAAAATCTTCAATTTTTTTAATTTTTTAATTATTATATTAAAAATAAATTTTAAAAAATAAAAAATATTTTAATTTATTTTTAAATAAAAATCATTTTGAAAAAAAAAAACACTGAACTTTATTTTACTTGCAGTAACGGGTTATTATCTTGTGCTTTTCTTTATCTCACAGAGTTTAACAAAAAAATAATAAATAATTAAAAAGAAATGGGTTTAAAAAATCGTAATCGATCCAATTTTTTTAATTCTAGAAATCACAATATTGCAAACAATTAATGGTCAAGATTTCCAAAAAAAATCAATTTTTCATTAATTTTTATATACATTATTCTGTTTTTGAATGCTTGAATTCGATGTATTCTATTCATTCATCTAACAAACACTCTTAAATATTCCTAAACAGTCATTTAATATTTTCATATCAATTAAACTTCAAAATAATTTTATATTATAAAATCCATTACAAGCACTTAAAAATATTATTATATAACCTTCTATAATTTGTTTTTTTTTTTTATCTTTACAATTTGAAAAGGTATACTTTACATTTTTGGATAAAATAACTAAAATTTTAAATTGTGTAAAATGATGTTATTATTTTTATATATAACATATTAAAAACCAAGAGAAAAAAATTATATGCATTATTTCTCTCTCCATGACTCTTTTTTTTCATACAAGTGAAAAAAAATCTTGAATTTTAGTATTATTTAATCATGTTTTTTATTTATGTGAATATCTGAACTAACTTGCGTATATTATATCTAATTTTATAATTCATTAAATATTTTATAAATCTAGTAAACATGAAAAATATCATAGAGATTATAATCATCCACTAATAAAACTTTAATCTAGATACAGAAAAAAGAAATAAATCCCTTCAACTGGGATAAAATGCATGGCTAAATAATATTTAAATAGTCCAATATTGTAGTCTTTATTCCATGTTCTATAGTACTCTTTTCAGCACCACCATGCAAAGCATGATCACTCAAATTTGTAATTATCTCCTATGAGCTAAATGTTGAAGAATCTATAAAATACAAAGACTGAAGATATGAAAAAAGCCCTAATCCACAGTAAATTGATGGATTTTTTTTTTTTTGGGATATTTTAAGGCTTGGATAAGGAGATTTCGACTAGTTCTTTTATAGAGAGATTATATGCACGGTGGTTGAAGAAAAAGAGAAAGGGGTTGCTTTTGTTTGAGGGAACCATTTGTTTGCAGGAAAGTTATTTTCTTTTGAAAAGTGAATTTCGGAGAAAGTGAATTCCGGGAAAAATGAATTCCTTAAAAGTAAAGTATTTTCTGATGTTTGGCAGTGTTATGAAAAATGAACTGGAAAACACTTTCCAGTGTTTGGTTATGTTATGGAAAATAAACTGAAAAATAATTTATTAATATTTTATTTTTCTCAAGTTTATTAAAATAATAAGGAATAAATCTTACAAATTAAAAAGTTGAATAATAATAAAATTGAAAAAAAATAATTTCATAAATTATCTCAAATAAAATAAATAATAATCAAAACAATAAAGATCAAATCTTAAAAAAAAAATGAAGAAATTAAAATAATAATAATTAACATTTCATAAAATATTTCAAATAAAATAAATAACAATCAAAAGAATGAGGACTAAATTTGATAGAAAAAATTTTAATAAAAAAATAATAGAAGAAAAGCAAATAAAAATTATAAAAATAAGGACCAAAGTAAATATAAAAATTAAATTTTAAGAAGTGAAATTGAAAAATAAATATTCAAAACAAAATATATATAGCAATCAAAAGTTTGAGTATCAAAGTTGATATAATTAGCAAATAATGACACTTCTAAACTTTTCACAGCTTCCGGAAAGTGTTTTCCTCCCAAATTTTTTAGGAAAACACTTTCCAAAAAATCAAGCCAAATTTTCCCTTGGCTGGAAAGTATTTTCCGTTTACCAACTTTCCTAACAGCAAACAAACACAAGAAAATTTGGAAAGTGATTTTCCAGAAACCACTTTCTGAAAAACAAACACAAGAAAGTTTGGAAAATGTTTTCCCGAAAACCACTTTCCGGAAAAACAAACACAGCTAAAAAAAAAATACTTTCCTGAAAAGCAAGCCAATTTTTTTTTACTAAAAAATATTTTCGTTGACCAGAAAGTGTTTTCCGTTAACCGGAAAATATTTTTCATTGACCGGAAAATGTTTTCCGTTAACTGGAAAGAGTTTTTTATTGACCGAAAAGTGTTTTTCGTTGACCAACTTTCCTAATGACAAACAAACACAGGAAAATTTGAAAATTGGTTTCCCGAAAACTGTTTTTCAGGAAACAAATATGGCTTAAGTGTGTCTTTATTCCGGTGGTTGGATTTTTTTAAAAATATAATATTTTTAAAATATAAATTATATCTCATAAAAATAAAAAATATTTTTTATGTGGGTCCAGCCAAAAAAAAACTAATCACATCCTTATCTTAAACACTAAGTTTATTTAATCACGATTCCCTACTTAGAATGTAATATTTTAGGATGTCTTGTTTTAAAAACATAAAAGGCACAAATTATACTATTTTGCTAGTTATTTTTTAAATTATATTATTTTGATAATTTTTAAATTTAATAGTATTAATTTTTTTCTTATAAAAGACTACCAATTCTCCCTCTATTTTTACTAAAACCCACTCCAGTTTAGATCTCAGGTTACCCGGGTCACTCAAGAAATGGATTGAACCATCAAATCAGGCCGGGTTTTAATAATGCAGAAAAAGATTTCTGGACGATCTTTTGGGTTAATGGCCAACAAATCAATAAACGTAACAATTTTTCATAATGGTTCTTGCCTTGCCGAACTTTTATAAAGATGGGAGTACAATGATCAGGCAGCTGGGGAGGTCCCTTTCTGTCCATTACCAACTACCCAAAAGCAAACAGCTTCAACATTCCTTTCACTGATCCAAGAAAAAGCATTGCCAATACTAGGAGAGCTACATCTCCTCTAATGTCCTGTCACCGCAACTTTCTAGCAGGTTTATTTTGTCTTCTAATTCACAGGAAAAAGTTGCGAGGTTGTCTGTTCAAACTCCAGAGAGTAAAAGCCAAAAGAGAGTCAAGCATGCCGAGCTAGGGAACTTTTAGACTTGAAGCTGATCAATGATTTCTTTATTCATGCGAGATTTCAACAGGTTCACTGTGTGGTACTTACTATATTTTAGCAATCAAGAGGGGAACGAGTTCGGGTTAGGTCTTGGCAAACAATTTAGATCTGCCTCAGAAAAGATTCTGGGAAATCTACAGGAAGTGACTGAACTTGAGAACTTTACCCAGTTCACTGTAGAAACTACCTGCCTAATGCATGTCAGATGCTAAACGACGACTGTCAATTGACACATGAAGGCAGTGTTTTCTACTGTTAAAAGAAAGTGTTTTTAAAAAAATTTTAATTTATTTTACTTTAAATTAATATGTTATTTTTTTAAATTATTTTAATATGTTGATGTGAAAAACAATTTTTAAAAAATTTAAAAAATATTATTTTAATATATTTTTAAATAAAAATATTTCAAAAAATAATTACTACCATTCTCGTATAACACCAAAAGCAGGACAATCAAATGCTCGCAACAAGTTGCAAGATCAATCAATCTCCTGTCTACTCTGCTATTCACATCTGGTTAACGTTGAATTCAGTGCTACAGAAAAGGTGGTAAAAGAGAGGAAAAACAGTGAAGGGAAAGAGGACAGGCGACATCTGTCTCGGAGGTTGCTAGGATTAGAGGTGGAAAAAATTCAAAAAAATAAAAAAATAATTCAATCATAATTTTTTTATTAAATTAATTAAAATTTTAAAAAAATCAACCAATTCCACTCCATTTTAATTTTATAAATTTAAAACTGAAAAAATTTAACTAAATTCAAACCAAAAAAATTAAACTAAACTAAAAAAATAAGTTAAAATCAATTTGAACCTGCTTTTATTCTAAAAAATTAAATCAAAATATGTTGGTTTGAACTGGTTTTAATTTTTAAAAAATTTTAATTTAGATTTTTAATAAAACTAAAACTAAATTAAATTAAAAATAATTATTCTTAACTTTGACATTTGAGTTTGAATTTAATAATTTATTTATTTTTATGCTCCATATCTCATAACATCTGGAATACAAGGTTTTTTTTAATGGAAAAATTAATGTTTTATACAATATCCATCCTTTTATAAATATGTATTGATAACTTAGATATTTATAAAATATATATTTTTTAAGATATATATCTTAAAAAAATTATATAAATAACATTTATTTCTCTAAATAAAAGGTCCGCAAGAGTTACCTCTCTAAACTCTATCATTTCAGACAATATAAATTTTAAAAAATACAAATTAATATAAAACTAATCAAATATAAATTCTAAAGTTTTATTTCTTTATTTTTCAAATATTACGAGGCCCACCAAGTCATCCCAATCTTTTTACAGATAATTTTCACAGCCTGCAGTTGAAGGAGCACCTATATTCAGTAATAATAAGGCTAAAAACGTCATTTACTTACTATTTTTTAAATCAGAAACGGAATCTTTGTACTATTTTTTCTTAATTTTTGTCTACGCAAGGTGTAACTTGCAACTGGGAAGAGAACCGTAAAGGGATAGGCTATGGCAAGGAAAGAACCAAACCATCAAGCAAAGTCTGTAGATATATTAATAGCATTAATCAGCGAGGCGAGTTAGCTCGGAGTCAGGAGCTCTATCACATCAAGGATAGACAAGGATAGCGTGCTCGTCAAAAGAAGAATTGAAAAGGCAAGAAAGGTAGAACTCTCCTCCCTACACTCCACCCTGACATTAATATCTGTCATTTGCAAATCCATTATGGCGGAGGGAACCACCTTGCCAACTCTACTCTTACGTGACCCGTTCCCTATCAAATAAAGGGCCTTTGCCTTCAAAGTCAACGAGAGAACCATGGTGATAAAAACGAGACCCGTCAGCATGGAGGAGGACGTCTATCATGATGAAAATCTGGCCTTTTTATTTATTTATTTTTGCAGAAAATGAAAGAATTCAAGAACCGAACGTATATGTCAGGAAATATACTATGAGCAAAATACATGTGACGTTTCTGTTTGTTCTCATCGTTTCCATCCCAGATAAAACCATTATCATGTCGGTGTGTTTGTGTGTGTATTGTATTTATTATTTTTGTATATTTTTAAATAAAAAACATTTTAAAAAGAATGATGCACCGGCATGCCCCATTAATGAATCTGTGCCTTCGAAATCCAAATGCCAAGGTGGAGCTCACCCTCTCTCCCTTTCGTCCCCGGCATGCCCCATGACAAGAACCGCAGAATCACACAACACACACGTATATCAAGAAAAAAGAGGGGGAATTCAGGGTCCAGCTGAGTTATCAAATTATTCCAAGTTCGATTATTTATGTGTACTAATTTATGTCTGCTTATGTGTATTAATTTATTATTTTTGTGGTGTTTTATATATTTATTGGATTTGTAAAATATTCAGTAAATTCAAAATTAATTGTAATATACGTAATTCATTGGATTATAAAAAGAAAAAAAGGAGGGGAGGGGGGGAGATGCAGATAAAATGAAGAAAATTGAATTAGCAGCAAGAAGTTGTGTGCACATTCTTCAGTGCAAGCTCGGGTCACAGAAATTGGTGAGTGCATCTTAACTGCTACACCAATATTTGATTCTTGAAGTCTGAAGAAACAGTTTTTAATGCCGAAATGATAATGTAAACTATACTTGAATGACTCTACATAAAAATAATAACGTGTCTGTGAATATAAAAATAATAATAACGTGTCTGTGAATATAATAATAATTGTTTTTTAAAATAGTTTTTGATTAAAAATATATTAAAATAATTTTTTTATTTTTAAAAAATTATTTATAATATTAGTGTATTAAAAAAAAAAAACATTGTTTCATGCATGTTTCTAAATGGAATTAAAGAGTTGACATCAAAACTCCACATCTGGTTGATAATGTTAGCTATCAGAGAAAATCAAGTAATTATACCTAAAGGAACTTTTAAACTTTTGTCCAGAACCTATCCCAAGCTAGTTCAAAAATATAATTTATCATTAAATATATAAAAATAAATAAAATAGTTTACTATCATTTCTGGTAAAAGCAATTTTTTAAAAAACAATAATTTAGACAACATAACATTAGAAGCACTGGAGTTTTTCGGCGCAACAAACTGCCCAGGAGAATAAAAGGCCGGAGTAAGCCCGACAAGGGCCGAAATCGAACAATAAAAGGCCCAAACAGAACAGCACCATGAGTTCCCAAACGAATGGCAGCCTGAGAGGCCCATTAATCCCAACTAGAGAAAATAGAGAGGCCTGATTAGGCCCAGAAAGGCCGAAACCGAATAGCCTTATAAAGCCCATCCGAATAACAAGAAAGAATAAGAGAAAAGGGCTTGACTGGGCCTTGTTAGCGAGGAGGTGAGGGAGGCCTAATAGGGAGGAAAAGAATTACCACTATAATTGAGCCTTGTTTTGCAAGAGTAGATGGATCATGACTTAATCAAACTTTTTTTAAAAAAATCCACAATCGGGAGATGTTCAAAATCTTTTGAAGTTTTTTTTAATTTGTTGAATGAAACTTTAGCACCATGTCTAAATTGAAAGCAAACAATTACCCATAATCAGAGTGATGAGAAAATGAGCTTTTTGATTTTTTGCTTTGTTGAGTAGAAATAAATGTGAAACTAGTAGTGCTGGTCATGTTAAAAAAATAATATAAAACAATTATTCAAATATTTTATATTATTACTAAATTTAATTCAATATGTTAATTTTAAATTTTCATAACTTGACTCACATTAGTTGACTTTAATTTAAAATTAACTTATAGCTGAAAATAGTATTTGCATATATTTTTTTAATATAAAAATAATTATATATTAAATCAACTTGGATTTCATAGCTTGATTTGTCAAATGTGCGACTTAATTACAAATTCCATTGGATTTAATAATTTTATTTATAAGTGTGTGTTTGTGTGTGACAATAAAAATAAAAGTTTGTAAAATTAAATATCAAAATATTTATTTAAAATTATAATAATCTCGTAAAAAATAAAATAAAATAAATGTTGAATAGTAAAAAAAAGAGCAAAAAACAATTCAATCAAACACAAAAAATTAAAAGGTGAGATTTAAACTACATAAGCTATCTGGCATTGTTTTTAAAATTGACCTAGCAAATCAATCTTAAATTCTATAGACTCGATTATTTATCTAGTTTGAATTTAAAATTAATCCACGTAAAAGTTGTCTTAACCTAGTCGACTTGATAAATCCAAAGTCAACGTAGATGAATAATAAGAAGTTTGATTTGCCTTTGGAAAATATTTTAAGATGACATTTTTTTTTTAATATTGAAATTATAATATATTAAATTGACTCAAGTTATGTGATTTAACTCACTATACTCACAACTCGAACTACAGGTTTTGCTAGGTTTAATAACTTTTTAACTGTTTTTTACTTAACAACATGATAACAAAAACAAAAGTATATGGAATTAATTACCAACCAAATGCCTGGATATTTGTTTGAGATTGCACTAATCTTACAAAAAACAAATCAAAATAAATTTTGAAGATCAATTTAAAATAAATAAAATATTAAATGATTTAGTCAAATAAAAAAAAAGCAAAACAAGGTTCAATTAAAAAAAAAACAAGAGATGAAATTTAAACTTATCGAACTATTTGACATTGTTTTAAACTTAATCTAGAAGGTCAATTTTAAAACTTTTGACCAAAATCATCACTCAACTTAGATTTAAAATTAATTCATATGAAAATTGCCCTTAACCTTATTGACATGGTTTGTTCAAGACAACCTGAATAACCGACAAAAAAGTTATTTGATTAAAAAAATAATTTAAAATGATATATATTTTTTTAATATTAAGATGATGATGTATTGAATCAAAGTAGGCTTCACAGCTTAGCCTGTCAAAAGCAAAAGCTGGTTCATTGATTTTACTAGGTTTAAAAGCTAATGTTAATATAAAAATAAATATTTATAAAATTTATTATTAATTAGATGTTGAGATATTTATATGAGATTATAATAATTTTATATATATAAAAAAAATTAATTCAAAATGTTAAAGAATGTGATAAAAAGGATAAAAACTTAAAAAAACATTCAATTAAAAAAAGAGAGAATTGGAAAATAAAGTTACAAAAAAATAAAAAACGATGATAGATTTTTTTTTTAATAAAAAAGGACACTTTCTTTATTTTCCAAACGAAACAATGAAGTTTGAGAAAACTTTGATTTTTTTTATTATAGTAGTTAATCTGTAATTAAATTAAAAACCTTAGCTCGTACAAATATGCCACAAAAAATCAAATCAAGAAGAGAAAAAAGTCCAAGGACTAATTTGTTAAAAAAAGGGAAGAACACAAAATCAAAAGTGAAAAAAATCCAAGGACCAATTAAATAAAACAGAAGTGAGGTGCTACCATCACAGAGTCCAGTTCTTTTAGTCTGTTAGGTAATTAATCTATAATTAAATTAAAAACTTTATCTCTTACAAAAATCCAATTCTTCTCTGTTTGCAAGGTACAGGTCATTGGACAGGTGACACGATAAAGGCATAGATATTAAAAAGGTGTTTGAAAACAGGATAGAAATTATTTATTAAAGTATTTTTTTTAAATATATTAAAATAATATTTATTTTATTTTTTAAAAATTATTTTTAATATTTTCATACCAAAATAATAAAAAACGTTATTAACTTAAAAAAATAAAAATAATTTTTTTAACATATTTTTCAATTATAAGGCCAAATGCTGAGCACAAAATAATGAATAAAATATGTAAGTAGTGTTTGTCTTCGATTTTTTTTTTAAAATTTTTTTTTTTTAGATTTTATTTATTTTTTATATATATTTTTGAACTGATAGAAAATATTTTAATTTATTTTCGAATAAATTTTTTTTTAAAAAACAACATACCCAAACAGCACATACTATACCCAAACAGTACTTTACCCATCAAACGAGTTATCAGTAGCCAACCGAATCTCGGCCATGTCTATACGCCTAGCCGAAGTCAAAAATCCAAATGGTCGGTCAGAGATGATGTCAATGGCACCATTAAGATCTATCTTAAACTAAGTTTTTGGTGGATGGGTTTATTATCAATAAATAGAGACAGCCACACTGAAAAATGGCCGCTACGGTAGTATCCTTGGCCACTTCACTTACCGCTGCTGTTGTCCCATCATCTTTCTCATCTTCCTCGTCCTTCGTTTTCACCAAACTGTGGTCGACACCTTGTCTTAGAATCACTTTTTCAGTCTCACCCTTTTCTTATTCCAGAGGAGGCGGCAAACTCATGGCTCACTCTTTAGCTCGTGCTACTCTTGGTCTTACCCAGCCTGCTAACATCGATGCCCCTAAGGTTTTTTTTTGGGCCTCCTCCCTCTTATTTTTCCTCTAAAAGAATTTAACCCAGCGTTTTGTCTCTTTGTTTTTTGTGGTTGGATCATGACGATTGTTGATTTCTTATGATGGTTTTATATTCGTAAAGTTAATCACAGATTTGCGTGTATTCTGGGGGTTGGATTTTGTATATTCTTCTTTAATTTTTATTAATGGGTTTACGTTTTCAAAGCCAGCTATAGATTTGAATGTCTTTTACGAGTAACAATAATTGAAACTGGCGTGTGGTTTTGCTTTTGTATGCATGAAGTTGTGGTTTTGATTGGTTATCAAGGGTTAAAATTCTAATTGAACTTTTTTTTTTGTTGATGGGGTTTTAGTTTTTGCTTTCAAACCTTATTGGTGTTGTATTTCCGTCTGTGATTTATGGCTTGAAGTTGTGCTAAATTTATATGACCTGATTGATTTAGTTTTATATGGATCAGCATTGTACTGGGATGTCTTTTTGTTATATTTACCTTCTGAAATGTGCCTTGATAAAATATTAGTTGGTGAAGTTTGTATCTATTGGGCACCGGAGAGGTGGATGATGTATTTCTGTAATCTTTGACAGATTGCTTTCTCTGCAAAAGAGATTGATGTGGCAGAATGGAAAGGAGATATCCTTGCTGTTGGTGTTACAGAGAAAGATATGACAAAGGATGACAGCAAGAGGTTTGAGAACTCTCTTTTAAAAAAGCTAGATGCCAAGCTGGGTGGTCACTTAAGTGAAGCCTCTTCGGAGGAGGATTTCACAGGAAAATCTGGCCAGTCATTGGTTCTTAGACTTCCAGGTCTTGGTTCCAAAAGAATCGGCTTGATTGGGCTTGGACAGTCTGCTACAAACACATATGCTTTTCGCAATTTTGGTGAGGCCATTGCAGCTGCTGCAAAGACTGCTCAAGCCTGTAATGTTGGCATTGTGCTTGCCTCAACTGGAAGCACCGCAAATGAATCAAAACTTAATACTGCTTCAGCGATAGCATCTGGTACCAATATTGAGAACTAATAGCATCGTGACAATTGTTTGCATTAACATTTGGAAATGCTTTATGTTGAATGGTTTAAAATGTGACAGGGACTGTGCTGGGGACATATGAAGATAATAGATATAAGTCAGATTCAAAGAAACCTGTGCTTAAATCCGTGGATATTCTTGGTTTTGGAACTGGACCTGAGCTAGAGAAGAAGCTCAAATATGCTGAAGATGTTTCTTCTGCTGTAATTTTTGGAAAAGAACTTGTCAATTCACCAGCCAATGTACTCACCCCTGGTTCGTAATAGCTTCATTCCCCTCAAGGCTTATGGGCACATTGCACCAATTACAATTACCACCTGACTGCTTCCTGTGTTTGAACTAATGTTTTGACGGGCCAAATTTCATTTTCCCATCCCAATACATAGATATGTGTCCATACATGTGTCTGATCACAGCTTTAATTGTCTGCAATGATTTCTATGTTTCAGCGGTACTGGCGGAAGAAGCTACAAAGATTGCTTCCACGTACAGCGATGTTCTTTCAGCTACCATCTTGAATGCAGAGCAGTGCAAAGAGTTGAAAATGGGATCCTATCTGGGTGTTGCTGCAGCTTCTGCTAATCCTCCTCATTTCATCCATTTGTGTTATAAGCCTCCAAGTGGACCTATTAAAGCCAAGCTGGCATTAGTTGGAAAAGGATTGACTTTTGACAGGTGATTGATTATATACATTTGCAAGTTCTAAAAACATATGTGGGGATAAGGTGTGCTTTTGGATGTCCAATGTGTGATGGCGTAATGTAACATCATTTGAATATCTTTCATGTAACTGCAAGTCTTGTTCATGCCCTGTCAAGGAGGAGGTTATGCAGCTGACTACTCTATCAGCATGTGTTTTTCCCTTTTATTGGATGTGGTGCTTCTATTCATTTATGCTTTCCATTTTTGGGATGTCAGTAGGGATTTTTAAAAGCTGTGTCTTTTATGTTTTCAGTGGTGGCTACAACATCAAGACAGGACCTGGCTGTTCCATTGAGCTCATGAAATTTGATATGGGCGGTTCAGCAGCAGTTTTAGGTGCAGCAAAAGCCATCGGTCAAGTTAAACCTCCTGGAGTTGAGGTAAGCCTCCCGTGCTGTCCTTGTTCTCATAGTCATTGCTAAAACCAGGTCCCTATCAATCTACTTAGGTCTTGTTTTCTCCCTGTCCCTTATCCTACCGTTCTTGTGCAGTTACATGCATTTTTCAAGTTTAAATGCCCTCGAGACTTAGCAGAAATTTTGTTATGCAGGTCCATTTCATTGTTGCAGCTTGTGAGAATATGATTAGTGGAACTGGTATGAGGCCAGGAGATATAGTGACAGCCTCAAATGGAAAGACAATTGAGGTATGGCTTTGTCATCCTGCAGGGCAAAAGACATGAAAAAAAAAACGAGGCCTTTTTTTTATATACGATTAAAGTGTTGTGGTTTGCATGGATTTAGACATGCATTTAGGAGTCTGCTTGTCAGGACTTAACACCCCCCCCCCCCCAAAAAAAAAAAAAAAAAAAACCATCACCACCCAACAGTTGGCTATTGCTATCTATGCATCATGAAATGTTGTAATAATTTAATCAAGACATTTTGTTAAAAATTCTGTTAAAAAGCAAATCCTGCTTATTTTCTGTTGGTCATTGTTGAGTCGAGATAGCAATAATTCAGGTTTGAGTTAATAGAATTAGGCATGTCCAAATCCCCAGTCTGTTTTATCATATGGACCATATGCTTCTTTCTCTTGCATCAACAGAAAAGTTTAGCTGTGACTTGTTATTTGTCTCAGGTAGCTTTGGCATGTCTGTTAATTGAAAATATTCCTGTTTGGTTTTCTTGTCCTTTTGTCATTGACTCCTTTAGTGATGCCTTTTGTTGCCTGTAAGGTTTTTCTGATGTATTTAGTTTCTTACTGTCAATGCATAAGAAAGGAACAATAAAAGAAAAGAAAAAAGCATCGCAAGAGAGATGAGCTCCTTTACTATTGTTGTAATTAAGTAGTTTAACTATGAGGCAAAGTTTACTGTGTTCAAAAGGATTTAGAATCTCTTCTGTCCTTCATATCTTTCAAGGGTTGGATAACATTATTTAATTTCGTCAACCAGATATGTAATCTCTTGCTCGATAATTCCATTGCAGGTCAATAACACTGATGCTGAAGGCAGGCTTACACTTGCAGATGCTTTAGTTTATGCCTGTAACCAGGGTGCAGAAAAGGTATCATTTAAACATGGTATTGTGACCAATCAGATAGAAATTTTGGATGCCTTGGAATGACCATATTAAAATATATGTTTACCGGGTAGAAGTTGTTGATTTTAGTTGCTCCATAAGTTGAAAATTTTTGTACCTTGATATTTGATCAGCAATGAAAATAATAGTTGTATGACCTTACATTATCATCTCTGAAGTTAACAGGGTAAGGATGCTGCATGCTGATAGTTATATAATCGTTTGGTTCGAATTTAGAGTGCTGCTTAATATTTTAAATTATTTTGTAGATAATTGACTTGGCAACCCTAACAGGAGCCTGCGTAGTTGCTCTTGGGCCCTCAATTGCAGGTACACACTTACATTCATGTTTCTGCAGGGTTGTGCTGAAATGCAAGTTTTCAAACACATTTTTATTAATCATGCTGGGAAGTCTGATTTTGGTGGGGATTTATTTTTAAGAATTTCTTTCCCCATTTTTGTTTTCTATGGTTGAGGGAGGGAGTGGTGGGGGTTGCAGAAAAGCAAGTTTTTGACAGCTGAACAAAGATGCACGGATACCATGATGTTTTTATGCTCTTAAGAATTTCTGAAAGGTTCAAATGAGGTCTATCACCAGCTAAAGATGTCACCATGCTTTGGGTGTGTTTGCAGTTTTTAGAACACTGTTTACAACTTCTAAACTCATGTCTTCAAGTGTCTCAAAGACATTAATGTGTTTGCTTATTAAACTTGGTATTTGTTGTTACTTATAGAATTGACACTTTCTCAGGGCTTGGTTTGATTACTCCATTGCCTGTTGTTTAATAGATGAAAAACCTTTTTTTATGCAGGTGTTTTTACACCCAGTGATGAGTTAGCGAATGAGGTATTTGCTGCAGCAGAAGCCAGCGGAGAGAAACTCTGGAGGATGCCGATGGAGGAAAGTTACTGGGAGTCCATGAAGTCAGGAGTAGCTGATATGGTAAACACTGGTGGCCGTCAGGGTGGGGCTATCACTGCAGCTCTGTTTTTGAAACAGGTGTGTGACCATTGCATTCTGTGCGTATTCTCATAGTTGTGTTCCTTGTATCCATGTCTGTTCTTCACAGTGAGATTACCCATTTAGATGGACATGCAAAGCTGTGTCCAGGTGAGTATGCAACTATGTGTAGAGCTCAGCTACTTGGAAGAGTTTCCATTATTTTCTACAGCAACTATATTCCTATCCATGTAGAGGAGTTGGATTTGGGCACCTCAAAGTGAAGTGTTTGGGTAATGTACCAAACAGTAAGAGGTTTCTCAAAGTTTTCCTGTATGCGTGTTGTCATCCAGAACGAATGCTGGCTGTTTTTGGACAGAACACCATCCACTGTCCACATGTTTTGGCAGGGAATGTTGTCTACCAATCTTTGGATGGATAACCGACGAGAGGAGGAAAAGGGGAAAATTGATAATTTACTGGTCATAAGCTCTTGTTTCTTGGCACCATATAATCTCACATCCAAGGAAATCCTGAAAATTTGTCTTTGATCATGCAGTTTGTTGATGAGAAGGTTCAATGGATGCATATTGACATCGCTGGCCCTGTCTGGAACGAGAAGAAGCGCGCTGCAACAGGATTTGGCATCCAAACCCTTGTGGAGTGGGTCCAGCAACACTCTTCTTAGATATCAAAAGAGGAGAAAAGGAAGCTTTGTATGCTTGTTTTGGTGGTACTGTGAGTCATATGAATAAAGGATATTGGAAATGTAATGGAATTTGCCTTGAGGCATGGCTTGGTTTTATCCCATGACTTTAAATCATAGTTCCTGGTTTTTGAACTTGATAAAAAGCATCAGCAGCTGCAAATGACATCCTTTAGTTTGTAATCTTCTCTTCCATGAGTTTTGCACGCACAATTCGCGCAAGAATTTAATCCAAATCTTATGTCATCCCTAATCAGTTAAATTGAGGTTCTTAGCAAGTTTCTGAAAGTTGGATTCCAATTATACAGGGTAGATGCGATCTATGTTCTTGAGCTTGTTAGGCAATCTAATTTATCTTTACCTTTGGGAGAAAAAATTCAAGGTAGTACCTTTTTTTTTTGTAATTAACGAATGCATTTAGATATATTTCTTGCATATGTAATTATCGCATATTATAATTATATAAATACATGCATGTCAATGTATACATATATTATAATTTGATAACTGGAAGAATGATATTAAAAATTAATTTCAATCGAAGTGATTTTTATTTTGTTATCACTATTTGCTATGTGTAGTTTTTAAAGATATCACTCCCTAACGCCAAAAAAATTAGCTATCAATTAATCTCTTCGATAAATTTATTTTATTCAATATGTAACATATTAACAAATATATATTTAATCGGGAAATATCAAGTAAATAGTGTCCAACCTATGTGAATATTATCACATTAGTCCTCCACCTTTAAAAACTTGCTAATTAACTGAACTAATCCTATTCAATTGCAATCATAAAAATATGAGGTTGATTTGACTATAACTGAGAGGTCATACCAAACTCATTAGACCCAATTTAGCACAAGGTTGAATTCACAAGTTAAATAGATTAAATTAGGTCAATTAAAATATTATTTTTAATTTTTTTTAGATTACAAGATTAACTTTATTGAATAATCTCTCAAGACTGGTTTCATTCAAATTAACCTTTTAAATAATCTCTCTCCTTGACTTGTATAAATGGCACTAAATTATACCCATGCCTATTATATCGAGTCTAATTCGGTAATTTGGTGAATATTTATTATATAGACCGCATGATTGAAAAACAAATCAAAATGGACCGCGCGATCTAAAAGAAAACAAAAATACAATCCTTTAATTTTGATAAAAACCAAAAAAAAAATAAAAAATCCGGGGATTTTGCATTGATGTCTTTAAAGTTGAAGGTGTTAACTTCCACTGTTCCACTTCCTGCTTTATTTAAACATTTTGGATACTTTAATATGATATATTATATTATATTTTTATTTTTTTTAAGTAATATTCAACAATTCTCTACTTCATCTCTATGATTTATAATTTATTTTTTAATATTCGTGTTATATTTTTAATAAAATCTCAATAATATCCTTAACACTAACAATAATTATAGCAAACGTACTCTTTTTAGCCTTTTTTTCTTCATATATTTATTTATTTATTTATTCTCCTATTTTTGACTTTAAAAAACACTGCGAATGTGGTAATATCCGGTCAATATTGTCATAATCTTTCAACAGTAGATCTGCCATCAATTCTTTTAATTATTTGATTGTTAAAGATTGTATCACAGTTTTTATAATATATTTTAGTGTTAAATCTACATAATTATCAAACTTAATTCAAGATATGAATTATTGTAGGTTTATGGATTAAGTGTTGTCTATTTTAAAACAATATTGTTTTATTTTTTTAGAACAACATGAAATTACATTGTTTTAAATAAAATTTAAAAAATCTGAAATTGTTTTATTTTTAAAAAATAATTTAAAAGAAAATTAATACAATCGGGTCTCATCTAAATTTTGCTAAATCTAATTATTGATCTAACCTGGCTAAATCTAATTATTTATCTACCTTGTGGTTCAAGTAATGAATTGACATATGTCTCTATCAACTATTAAAGAAGTCGAATAAAAAAAAAATTGCCAGTATTTGATCAACGCTGAAAGAAACAATTACTTTCTTACAGTCCACACTTTTTAAGAATAATAATAATTTATTACAACATGCGCAGTCTCTACGTGTTTCTCTGTTCTCTGCTTTCACATTCGCACAGCGAGAAAGGGAGGTAACCCCAAATCCAAAAAGAATATACTGCACAGTACAGCTGCACTGAATCCAATTAATAAGACAAACCTTCACAGCCTGAGCTTGTTGACAAGCACGGTACACCATTGCTTATGATCTCTTTTTGGTAAATTTCATGACCAACAACCACCTATGTAATATTTTGTTGAAGTTGAAGAAAAACAAATACTACAAAAAAGGAGAGCTGGTTTATATTTCATGAAAAAAGGAAAAAAATGAGTGTTTCCTTGACGGTGATGACCTTTAATCTTCATGATGATCAAGCTGAAGATAGTCCAAATTCATGGGAGAAGAGGAAGGATTTGTGTATTAGTGTCGTCACTAGTTATTCTCCTATGATTCTTTGTACTCAACAAGGTTTGTTGCTCCTTTTTTACATGTGCGCTTGTGTGTGAAATTGTTTTTGGTTGTGTTCTCTTTGCAAAGGGTGATCTGGGTGTCTTTTAATTTCTGTTTTGGAGATGGGTTTTGGTTCCTTTGAGTTGTAGTTGAGTTTTTCATAGGGGATTTTTGTTCAATGCCTATGTGGGTTGTATATTGTAGTGTTTCCCTCACCTTGTTGATCTTATTGTCTTTCTTTTGGGATTTGAACGGTTTCTATTGGTATCTCTTATTGTTTATTTCTACTTCTTATTTTTGTGTATGGATTCAGGTGTGAAAACACAGTTGGATTATCTTCAGCAGTGCTTGCCAGGTAAGTGTTTTCCGATGGTTTTATCATTTGGCTTCATACCTTATGCAGTAAAACTCAGTTGACAAGTTGTTTGCACCATCTTTTCTCAACCAATAGTGCTGCTATATGTCACTTGATGCATTTTTATCTGCTATTGTAGCCGACACATTCATTGGAAATTCTTACTACCATTTGAAGCTATTCAATCTCCCTATGGCAGCAAATGAACTAGTGTCACTGGGTTCTGTGACATTTATGAAGGCCATATGATTAAATCGGTTCATATTCCTGCGGTATTAGCGATTTGCTGGATAGATAAAATGTTGAACTGCCAAACTCTTGCAAATCTTATAATTTTGGTTTCCTAAATAGAACCATGATCCTGATGGTTTATGCAGGACCATCACGAATATATAAAATATGGAACGGATAAATCCCAACATACTTGTGTTTCTATTTTCTGTTGTTATATTTTTCTACGTTTCTGCTCTTGACAGTATTGTGTTTTGGCATTCAAATGTATGCAGCGGTCAAAACTCGTTTTTAACTAACCAGAAACTAGGCTTATATTTGGGTTGATTGTTTTTATCTGTTAGGTTATGGTCAATTTGGAATATCAAGAAAAGGATCTCAAGACAGCCTAGATGAACACTGTACTATCTTCTATGACAAGGAAAAAGTAAGGAATGACTTGCTCTTCATTCTGGTTGAGATTTCCAATTCTGTTTAACGGAGATATTGATGGGATTTGGCCACTCTTCATGTGCTCTTGTCTTATTAAATGAAGGTAGAGCTGCTAGAAGATGGAACATTTTGGCTATCAGAGTCGCCTTCTGTCCCAGGAAGCATGTCATGGGGTGCTGCAGTTCCATGTATTGCAACGTGGGCTATATCCTTTCCAATACTAGTCTTGTCAATTTTGTGGCCACGTCCTTTTTTTATTTGGATTTTTGGAGGTGTCTTCTTCCATGTTTCTTTGACATGATGTCACACATTCCAATTGAAAGGGATTGAGCCCCCAGGCTTTTCATTGCAGATAGTGAATACAAACATGGATGAGTTTAGTCCTCGTGCACGTAGACGAAGTGCTTTACTCACATGGCAACACATTGCATCCTTACCTCCTAGCTTACCAGTTGTGTATTGTGGAGGATTTAACACACACAAAGAATCAACTACAGGACGTTTTCTTCTTGGGAGATCAAGGTATCTTCATTACAGACACTTGGGTTTTTTAAGTTGTAATTTTCTCGTGTTAGGTTGTTGCATGATATCAACATGAAGAACCCACAGCCATGTTTCAAGTTTGAAACTGCCCTTCTCATGGATACCAATAATACTAATCAATTAGCTGAAATAGTTCTTTTTTTCTTTTCCTAGAGGATGCTTGTGCTTACAAAACTGTCATATGACTTCTTTTCTGAAAATGAAGGATTAAGACCTTTCACAGGTCCTTTCTAGACCTTGCCTTTTTTGTACAGACTGGAATCAATTACCTAATGTTCATGTCATTGTATATATAACATGAATGATAATCTCAATTCAGCCCCTTCGGTTCTCACATTTTCCTTAGATAATAGGTGGTGTTGTAATGTTAGATGCTTCTGTTAATATAAATTATATTTTGAAACCTTTCTTATATTTTAAAATCTTTCTAATAATTTAAATTTTAAGGTGAAATAATTTTGATATATTATCAAAGTTTTGTTGACCGAAATGATCACAAGCTCAAATTTTATTTTGATCATTTTAATAATGATGGGTTAAAAGTTGTTGTATCTTGGTCTGTAGTAGTACAGTTGATGAAATGGCTAGTTTAAGAATTGAGGCTTCCATTACCAAGTTATTTCCTTTTATCTTGTGAAACGCTGCTTGAGGATATATGAGCATTTCACTTTCATTCTTAGTAATTGTTTAAGGGATTGATTCAGTAGTAACAAAAAAAAAAAACAAAGAAGAAGAGGGGTTGATTCAGTTGCTTGCTACTGGCTTTTCCTCTGCAGCGAGCATGGTGTCGTGGGAGATATGAGGGATGCATGGCCCAATGCCCAAGTGAGGAAAAATGTTTCCCTCGTACAAACTTTCCATCATTTCAAAGGTATCGTTTTGCCAATTCTGTAATGATCATTCATTATGAAATAATCCTGTCAAAACTCAATTACTTAGTGTTGTCAGGTGACAAGCAAGGGGCCCTTGAGTTCTTCAAGTTAATCTTGAGGGCACTCTGCCTCTGCTGGGACCGCCAAACACAGGATCTGCACGTAGATTGGGTTCTTTTCAGAGGTAGATCTTTGATTCCTGTCCAGTGCGAAGTGGTGAATGATAATATAAACGGGCGCTATCCATCGTCACACTACCCTATATTTGCCGAGTTTATGCTTCCTCGTTCCGTGAGACTGCTTGAGGCACCTCTTACTGCAGAAGAAAACCCGCTTGCTGTCTGATTTGAAGTTGATCCTTCCCTCCTCTCCCCTTCTTGTTCTTTCCCATTAAATAGAAAGTGTATCGACTGTCATTCATTGGTTTCAGTGTGAATTTAGGTATCTGTTCCAAGCACAACATTCTTTTTTCGGGCTATACAAGGATATTCCACTGATTTACTTTTGATTGTATTCGAAAGCCACTGCAGTTTTGTCATACAGGATAGATTATTGACAGCCCTTTACTTTGAGCTACTACTTTCTCAGCACTGGCCATTCCAAGGATAAATTAATGATCCGTATTGTATCTCGGATTCATGGGAGTTTTTCGCCGGTTTAGATCAAGCTAATTTCCCTTTTCTTCTTCTTCTTTGAACTTAACTAATCTAGATCTTAGTTCAACCCATAAAATATTTAATTATTTTTTTAAGATACACACAACAATAGGGTAAAATAATTCTTTTATATTATATTATATTTATTTATCATAATCAAACAGAGTAAAAAAAAAAGCAATTATTTTATCTTATATATCATTTTATTTGTTGTTATATCTCTATTTTCTTTATTTTTTCTATGTCGAATCTCTCGAAAGTTGAAGTTGTGAAAACCGAGACCAGGGAAACATGTAGCTTCGAATCAGGGAGACATTTATTTGAAATTTTCCCTCGGATTGTACACTTCGCAATGAAAGGAGGATTACCGATTTTCTGCTAAACATAACAAATGAGCAGCTATGAATGTTCGGAGAAGCACATCATTTTTCATGTGCTGTACAATCCGAGGGGAAATTTCAGACAAATGACCCATTGTTAATAAATCAGAAATCTATCAGTTAATTAATATGCCTATAGTAAATTAGAAAAAAATAAAAAAACAATTAAAGACCTTATGACTTATGGGATATAAAAATGATTTTATTAATAAAGGAAAGCATTGTGATGATGCACCCAACTGGCATAGGTTTCTAAGTGTGTGTTTATTATCTTGACGCAGAATATTTTTTTAATATTAAAATAATGTTTTTAAATATTTTTTTATTTTATTAAATTAAAACTATCAAAAAATTATTAATTTAATATTTTTTTAAATGAAAAATAATTTGAAAACATTAAAAAAATATAAAAACAAACACTTAAACTCAAAAATACCAAAATTAAAAAACCTAAAATGTTTGATATTGTGGTTGTGGTTTTTTTAAAAATATTTTATAAAAAATATATATTTTATATATATTTAGTTAAAATTATGGTTGAAATTGAGATTGAACAAAAGTAGTTTAATGTGTTTAGTTAAAAAAATATTTTTCAAATTGAGGTTATAAAATAATTAAAAAATATTTTTAATTTAAATAGTGTAGATTTAACTACTATTATAATGTCATGAAATAAATAATATTGATATTAAATATTTTTTATTATTCTATTAAACTATATGTAATGTCATCAGATACGAAATCTATCCAGTAATGACTATATTTTTTATGGTTTCTTAAACACGCAACAACAGAAACTGAATTTTTTGTTATGTCATCAAGCGATATTCTTCTAAATTTTTGAATAAAACATAAGTAAAATAAAAATAAAAACTAAAATTTTTTCACTGGGGCAAATCCTGTAACAACATAATTAGAACTGTGATCAAATTCCACAAATGTTATGTTATCATGTGATATCCTTCTAATTTATGTGGTGTTATTAAGTAATATTAAATATTAGTTTTTTGAGTGAAACTCATTTTTTTTCAAAAAAAATATAATTTCATTAAGTACAAAATTCATTCGACAAGAACTATAATTTTATGATTTTTTGAGCATATAATAAAATTAGATAAAATATTATCAAGAGTAAAATTGAGATTACAGTATGAGTAAATTTAATTCACCTTAAACTATTTTTTTAACAAAAAAATATTGTTTATATTTACATGAATAATACAAGTAAAATCAATTAATTATACTATTTTTTTAAAAAAATATAAACTTTTTATATAAACAGTACAAGTAAATTAATTTACTAACACTTATTTTTTAAAATTAAAAGAAATTATTTATATAAACAGTACAAGTAAATTAATTTACTAACACTTATTTTTTAAAATTAAAAGAAATTATTTATTTTAGTGAATAGAATAACATGGCTCCACATTGTTTTTTTCATGTAAGAAGCAGCAAAATGCTACTTTTTTAAAATTTATTGTGCCATGTAGGTCTTACCCACTGAAAACATTTTTATTTTAATTATTAAATATTTATTAACATAATTCAATGTATATTTCACCCGTAATTATATTACCAAACAAGCACGAGCCAACAAAATCGAGTTTCTTCCACCCCCCGAGGCCTGCTAAACCAGGATTCAGCCAATAAACACCATCGGACGCCGTACGCATGGTAGGCAATTATTTTTCAGGACATGAATAATTTAATTAGTTGGATGATATAATCTAAGCTCTTTGGTAATTGTGATTGACTAATTACTATTGATTAATTAATAATAATAAACACGCTGTGACGGACCTAACAAGTTATCTAGAAGTATAACTTCAAGACGATGCACATGCAAATTAACTTTGATTAAAAAGACAATTAGTTTATGGAATCCATAACGAGTGGGTTAAAGCTGACCAGCTTATAGTTTTTTTTATAATAAAAATATTATTTTAATTTTGTTGGTGGTATGAATAAAAAACCACATCACTCTTTTAATAGCACAATTATATAGAAAAATAAGGTAGAATCGTTACTTGTTTTATTAAAAAAGTTTGATAAGATTCTGGCTGGTAGGAGAGACTTGTTCTCTTCTTCTGCATCTAGTTTCGAATTTTGTTATGAATATCTGTTATCTCTACGGTGTTTTACTTATTTATTGGATTTACAAAATGTTTAATGGGCTGTGAAGATACGTAAACTAACCCGAATACCTTACGTAAATAAAAAAAAAAGTTTAATAAAACTCTTTATAACAGCGATAAATAATGATATTCATGGACTAAGACTATCTATAACAAAACTTTTCTCTCCTACACATAATTCATGGCGTGGAGTTTGCCTTTCCATAAATCAATAATAAATTTATTTAACTTGAGTTCTCAATTTAAATTTTTAAAAGTTAGTTTAGTATTTCAGTTCAATTATAAATTATAATTTTTTTTAGTTTCAAATTAATTTTTTATATTTTTAGATCATTTTAATCTATGAATGTCAAAAATAAATTTTAAAAATAAAATAAAAATTATTTTAATATATTTTTAAATAAAAATCACTTTAAAAAATAATTTTATCATTATACAAAATATATACGAAAATGATATTTATTTAAAAATATATTAAAATAATTTTTAATATAACATATTAAAAAATATTTTTTTTAAGTACGGTTACGTTAAATACCATTTTAAAAAATAAATAGTCTCTTTTAATGGCTAGCTTGTGGTTAGGTACGAAATAATTTTTTTGGCCTTTCTAGCTTAAGAAAGTCTAGATCTAGGTCGGCTATTGCGTATGGACTAAATTATCTGTGAACCCAAGGCCATGCAAGTCTTGACCTCTCGGGTTAAAAAGGTAAACTATATTACAATCCTTAAAAATACTCCAATGTTCTACTTTGGTTTTTATAATTTAAAAATTTTGAAGGTCAAATTTTTGTCTTGACAAAAAGCTACAAGGTTACCATTTTCTATGAATAGCCGAGAAAAACAAATAATGGGATCGTTTTTTAATTTTCATCGTGAAAATTAGTTTATGATGTATATTAATTTATGAGTCAAATTAATTTTTTAATATGATAAAAAATATTCAAGTTATAAAAAATTATTTTATATTATTATTAGATTCGGACTAATACATTAATTTTAAACATTTTAACCCTACTTTTTATCTAATTTAGTTTTAAAATTAAATTATAAAGGAGTTGTTCCAATATGACTCATTCAACTTAGTAAGTTTAAATACAACCTATCTAATCAATAAAAAAAATATAAAGATGAAATCAAGAAAAAAAAATGAAATTAACATAAAAAATCTTTGATTCAATTTCTTGCTTACCAATGATTAAATCGTGTGGGAGTCTCACTAATATAACCTAATTAACTTTGATGGTTTAAAAATAACTCGATTAATTAGTAAAATATTTTGAGAATGAAATTGAACTTTTTTTAAAAAAAAGAACAAAAATTTTATGACTTGATTCTTTATCTAATTTGAATTTAAAATTAAATTGTCAAGATTGATTTAATATAATTTAATTGATCTAATTAATTCAAAAATAACCTAGATGGTCTTTTAAAAAAGGAACAAATTGAAAAAAGAAGAAGAAGAAATTAAAGGAAAAAAAAAGATGGTAGCACATGATATGTTCTAGTACAGGGAATGATTTTTAAATTTTAAAAGTATTTGTTGGATATGCGTGAGGTTTTGTGAGAAGTAAATAAGAGAAAAACATGGAAAAAAATGAATGAAAACATTGAAAAAACTGTAATTATATCCAACTCAGCAGATTGATCCATTGATTTATCTGTTCAAATCCTAATCAAGGCAAGGTTGGTTTTTGACCCGTTTAAAAAATTTACCTGATCAAACCTAGGAGAGATCTTCTTAGTCCAATTCTAAGGGTTATTTTTTTTTTAATCCAGAATAATAATATTTCTAATTTTTTTAATATAAAAAACTAAAATAATATCATTTTAGAATATATCTAGATTGGCTCATTGAATATAAGTTAGTTCAATCCACTCATGATCCAAGCTTATAACTAAATATAATTATTTAAAAAATTAAGCATTTTATCGGTCATTTTAAGACAACATTTGTGTTACTATGAGGGGATAAAAATATCAAGACGATAATGATAAAAATATATTAGTTAAAGAGATAAAGATAAAAATATAAAAATAAATTTATCTTTGTAATAATTTTAGAATATATTTTTATACTTTTAAAATAGAAGTTAAAGATAAGAAAATATCTTTAGATACAATAGTTATTTTTTTCTTCTCTAAGATATTTTTATAAAAATATCTTGAATTTAAATTTATTCAACTAACTCATCACAATTTTCTTTTAAATTTATAGAGAGAGGTTTGAGAGTGTGAGTATTATTATTTTTTAAAGTATTTTTTATTTAAAAATATATTAAAAATATATTTTTTTAGATTTATTTTTAATATCAACACATCAAAACAATATGAGAACTTTTAAAAAAATTAATTTTAAGATGTTTTTTTATAAAAAAAATTATTTTTGATATCAATTCATCCAAACAATTTGAAAATTTTTAAAAAAATAATATTAAAAAAAAACATATTTGGTTAATTTTTATTTGGGCCGCACTTTTAAACATGGGCTACGTGTATTTGTTTTTGTATTTAAAAAATATTTAAAAATTCTTGAATTTGTTCTTAATTCAAATTATTTTTTTTTATCATTTGAGATATTTTTTATATTAAAAATAATTTTAAAAAATAATAAAATTATTATTTTAAAATATTTTTAAATTAAAAATATTTTAAAAAATTATTATTATCACAATATCTAACACTACCTTCAGATATTATTTTTATGGTTTACTTAAAATACAAAAACTATCTCCCTGGCAAACAAGTTCTTAGGATGAGATCATGCACCCGAAAAGAGAGAAAAAATGCAAGCAAGGTGGTTGCGTGGTGACGGGATCACGGGGGATTCAATTCCACTCCACGATCTCACTTTTGCCTTTTCTCCTTTTGTGTTCTCCACATTCCTGCAAGGTCACTTTCACTCTCAAAATGTGTATTCCTTTGTTTGGTGTTTGTTTTTAAATTTTATTTTAAATTTATAATTTTTTTAATTCCAAATTTAATAGTTTGTTATCAAATCATTTAACATTTCCGGTGTAGATTTTTAATTTAAAATTTTATTATTAAATATTTTTTAAAGTAGTTTCTTATTATTAAGAGTTTGTACTCCTTTAATAATTTTTTAAAAATAAATAAATTAAAAAATCTGAATATAATAGATTTTGTTTTCAATCTATTTTTTAAGAAACAATGTCATTATGTAGGTAATTTCATGTTTTGTGTTAAATGATTCCAAACATAAATCTTTAATTGAAAAATCAAATAATATAATTACTTGATAAAATCTATATTATCCAATTGTTTGAAGTTTATACAAAAATAATTCTAGGTTTGGATTATCACTTGATTAGCATATTTATTGGACTAAAAAGCTATTAAAATAAAGTATCCTACTTCATGTTACTATTTAGTATAGTAGTAAGGACTGTTTTTTAAAATATTTGTTATTTAAAAATATATTAAAATTAATCTAAAAACATTCAAAAAATTATTTTAAAATAAATAAAAAATTAATTTTAAAAAATAGTCACACTGCACAGCATCGATACCTTGAAACAAAACACTATAGCTCTATTAATTATTAAAAATATATATAAAAAGATCACCTTTAAATTTAATTTATCTTAATGTATTTATTATGAAGATAGTTGCTTATGCAATATATTCAACTCATTAATGATATTTGTTGGCACTCAGGGTTTATTTTTTGGTATAACCTACTTTTTACAACCTGCTTTTTTAAAATACATTTCACAGTATTTTTTATTTGAAAAGATAAAAAATATTAAATTAATATATTTTAAGAATTTTTCAATATATTAATATAAAAAATAAAAAAATAAAAAAATCTAAATAATAATGAAAACAGGGAGGGTAATCAACACTAATTTTTTTAAGAAAAACTAAAAAAATTATTATAAAATGAGAAAATAATAAGAAAGGACCCTCAATTTCCGTGATACAATCAATCTCGACCTCACATCAAAAAAAAAAAAAAACAATAACATCAACGATCAATAATCTCCCATTTGAAAATTTATGAACTAAAAAAAAAACATAGCCACTAAGTAATCAATAATTAATTAATCACCAACTAATAAACATTAATTAATTCATCCATTGGTATCTGCGAAACAACAGAACAGAGCCCACGTATCTCCTCCTCCACTACCGTTTCCATTTCTTGCGACCAAAGAAGACAACAGACATGGAATAAAGAAAACTGAGAGAGAGAGATAGAGAAGAGAAGCAGGTTTGCAGGAGATCTGATTTAGCTAGGTAGCTAGCAATAACAGCCATGGCGGGAGTCTCTCTCGCGCTCAGATTAGGAATCTCTTTCATGAAGTTTTCTTTGCTCTTGCTGTTATTAGCCTATCAGTCCCATTCCTTCTATCTTCCTGGTGTTGCCCCTCAGGATTTCATTACTGTAATTTACTCTACACCTTACTTCACTTATTAAATACGCATGCATGCATGTAGAATTATGCTGCTTTTGCAGAGAAATCGAAGATTTTAGGTTAGATCTTCTTGTTTTTCCCTTGATGGATTGTTACTGATTTTGTTGTTGTTTGCATGGGATATATATATATTTTCCCTTTTCTTTCTTTCCTTTTAATGTTTTTTCCTTGACAGCTTTTGATTCTTGTTCTTTTGTGATTTTATGTACTTAATTTTACATTTGTTTTTTTTTTTAAGGAAATGATTTGTAAATTTTTGTTTGTTTGTTTCCTTTTTTGAAAAAATATGATTGGGATTTTGCAATCTGGAGGTGAAAATAATGAGTTAATCATAGAAATCTGATTTTGTAATGGAAATTTGGTAACTTAGAAGGTTCAAGTGATCTATTCTGTGTTTAAATGTGTTCCAGTCGATGGTGTTTTTTCATCACTGGCTTCGTTTTTATCTCCTTGAACTAAGTGAGATCAAAGAGTTTTGCTGCGAATGTTGTTCTGTTGAGTTTGGGACCTTGAATTTTTGTGGTTTCCACATATATGTATAATGATCGTGTTGTTTGATCCAAGTGTTTTTGGTGTATGGAGAAGAAGGTGGGGTTGGGGGAGGGAACCGAGCAAGTGTGGTATGTTCCTTGTTACCATCGAAGCCAAGTTCTCAAATATTGATTGTTATTTCAATGCTTGAATGTTTATGTACTTTTATACCCATCAACATTGCATTATGTGGTTTGTAAATGGCTAGTGGTGATGCTTCTAAGGTGAATGTCCTAGTGCTTGTGACATTAGTTATCCTCAATGAATTATGATGATAGGATTTTAATTCAGTCTTCTCATTGTGGGATGTGGATACATCAAGCATTTTCTCCTGCATAGTTTCTTCATATGCTTTATATGTGTTTTCCATTTAATGAAGAAGAGCTCTATCTATTGTTGTTTTGATCTTTTTATGCTTGCCAAGTTCCAACATTTTGTTTACCATTACAGGGGGCTGAGTTAAAGGTGAAAGTAAACAAACTGACTTCTACAAAAACACAACTTCCATACTCATACTATTCCCTCCCATATTGTCCTCCAGATCGTATAGTTGACAGTGCAGAGAATCTTGGAGAAGTTCTTCGTGGTGATCGTATTGAAAACTCTCCTTATGTGGTAAGCTGTCTTAATATAGCTTGCTAGTTGGTTCTCTCTGCACATGTCCTCTCCCGTGGCTTCTGTGTAGTTGACATAAATGTTTTGTTGCAGTTTCAAATGAGAGAACCGCAACAGTGCCGAATTTTATGTCGGATAACCCTTGATGCAAAAACAGCAAAAGAATTCAAGGAAAAGATTGATGATGATTACCGGGTCAACATGTGAGTGCTAATTCTTTACACTCTTGGTTATGATTTTTATGTGAATAACATCTCTTGTGACTTTCTGGTAAATGCTGCATGGAACAGGATTTTGGATAATCTTCCACTTGTTGTGCCCATTCCAAGGCTTGATCAGGAAAATGCGGTAGTGTATCAACATGGCTTCCAAGTTGGTCTTAAAGGGCAGTATGCTGGGGTAAGTTCTTGCTCTATCTAATCTGTTTTGATTATTATTATTGAATGCTGAATAGCGATTACTGAAGCAATTTTTTTTTTTTGCAGAGCAAAGATCAAAAACATTTTATCCACAATCACTTGACATTTACTGTCAAATTTCACAAAGACTCTCAGTCAAATTTAGCCAGGATTGTTGGGTTTGAGGTCAAACCATTCAGGTTATTCTCTCTGATTCTATGATTCTAAATTGCATTTTTTTTTGTTAACTTCCCTTTGTCTGTGAAATGACAGTCCGCTCTTTTATTCTAAGACTTATCATTTTAAATGAATCCAGCGTTAAACATGATTATGAAGGTCAGTGGAAGAATGAGAATACACGCCTAACAACCTGTGATCCCCACGCAAGGCGTGCAGTTACTAGCTCTGAATCTCCTCAAGTGATTGATGATAAGAAAGATGTGATATTTACATATGATGTTGCATTTGAGGTCAGTCCTGTACTTTCATGTAAAGATGTGACTTTTTCTGTTTGCTTCTATGACTCTAGCTTATCGTGTTGCTTTCTACTGTTGGCATATGTCTTGTTTTACCCTGCAGGAAAGCGAAGTGAAGTGGGCTTCTCGGTGGGATACCTATCTTTTGATGGCTGATGATCAAATTCATTGGTTCTCAATTATCAATTCTTTAATGATTGTTCTTTTTCTCTCGGGGATGGTGGCTATGATCATGTTGAGGACACTTTTCCAGGATATCTCCAAGTACAACCAACTGGAGACCCAAGAAGAAGCCCAAGAGGAGACAGGATGGAAATTGGTCCATGGGGATGCTTTCCGGCCTCCAACAAACTCAGACCTACTCTGTGTCTATGCTGGGACAGGGGTTCAGTTTTTTGGGATGATTTTTGTTACTATGATATTTGCTGCACTTGGTTTCCTTTCCCCATCGAATCGAGGTGGGTTGATGACAGCCATGCTCCTTCTCTGGGTATTTATGGGTCTTTTTTCCGGATATGCATCAGCTCGTCTTTATAAGATGTTCAAGGGAACAGAATGGAAGAAAATTACTCTGAAAACAGCTTTCATGTTTCCTGCAACGATCTTTGCCATATTCTTTGTCTTGAATGCTCTAATATGGGGTGAGAAATCATCTGGGGCAGTGCCTTTTGGAACCATGTTTGCTCTGGTATTCTTATGGTTTGGCATTTCAGTTCCACTTGTCTTTGCTGGTAGTTATATTGGTTTCAGGAAGCCTGCAATTGAGGATCCAGTGAAAACGAATAAGATCCCAAGGAAGATTCCAGAACAGGCCTGGTACATGAACCCAGTTTTCTCTATTCTAATTGGAGGCATTCTTCCATTTGGAGCTGTCTTTATCGAGCTCTTCTTCATCCTTACATCAATATGGCTGCATCAGTTCTACTACATTTTTGGTTTCCTATTCATTGTCTTTGTCATCCTTATTGTCACTTGTGCCGAGATCACAATTGTGCTTTGCTACTTCCAGCTATGCAGTGAGGACTACCTTTGGTGGTGGAGGTCTTACCTGACATCAGGGTCCTCTGCAATTTACCTCTTCCTCTATGCTGCTTTCTACTTCTTCACGAAGCTTGATATTACAAAACCAGTGTCTGGGATCTTATACTTTGGCTACATGCTGATTGCCTCATATGCTTTCTTTGTGCTGACTGGCACAATTGGCTTCTATGCCTGCTTCTGGTTTACCAGGCTCATCTACTCATCAGTGAAGATTGATTAATGGTTTGGTGCAGCCTGAAAGGAATTGGTTTGTTTGTTTCTACACGATGAAGAGCAAATACCTCGTTTGGGACTTGGGATCAGAATTGGGGGAAAAGAGGTATATTCAGAATTACCATTTGGGTTAGTTTTTGAGTCTTAAATCATAGGAAAATATAATTAGCATCTTAAACACAGGTTTGGTAGATCTAGCTATTTTTACAGTTTTTTCCTGGTTTGTCTTGATGTTTCCCTTTCCTGTGACATCTAGGGGGATTGTAAAGCAGCCACCCTGCACTCCCCATTCTAGAAATGAGAATCAATCCTTGTACTATCAGTGCTTGTGCCCACCTTACAAACTATTCCCTGATAAACTATCTACTGTCCACAATAAAATTTTCATGCTTAATTTTCGTTTCTAATTCACGATTTAGTTCTCTGCATGGCAGTGCCTCCGTTATATATACACTGCACTCGTGATGGCCATTTTGTTTTGTATTGGATCATTGGACGTTGTAAGCCTCGTATGCTGAGAACTTGAAAGAAAAGGAGACTCTGATATTTCAATTCATGCTCTAGTCCTCAAGAAGCTCACAATCAATTCTTTGGAAGTACAACTTGTTTTGACCAATGTCGTAACCCACATTATAGTTCTGTCGGGCCATCGTTCCAATGACGGACAAATTTTTGGAGTTGTCTCCATTGACAGCACTAGAACCTATGGCCAGGCAAAACACTCTTGGAGCTATGTGAAGAAACATGCTTTGTGTGTCGAGCACTAATTGTGCTCCATTCGCAAAATGGAAAGTCACTGCCGGGAACCCACTAAGATCCTCCCTCACACTCCCAATGTAGCACAGTTGGTTTGGCATACCTTTGTACCGTTGTAACATCTCTCTGAATAGACTTTGAACTTCTTCGCTAAGTGCATTATATGCATCTTGGGCTAGCCAAGTATATGCAGTTCCTGAATCAAGGATCACTCCATTATCAACCATGGCTGTCCTTTCAAAAATACGACGGTCCATCTCTAGCAGTTTACCTTCTATACTGATTCCTTCTAGTGTTACGTAGTAGCGGCCATAGCTGCTTTCTAAAGGTGTTGAATCACCTTCTATTATTGCTCCATCACCTAAGGATAGATGGTTGTAAGGATAATTAGGATCCATTATATTACCAACGTAGTTGGATCAGAATTGAGAACCTAATTGAGTTATTAAAGATGTCTCCCTGCCAGCTCCAAGTCCAAAAACTCCATTGTATTGACCTTTATCAACGTCAAGATTTCGACCACAACCCAAAAGTAACCTCGGCACCACAATCTTCATGTCGTCTATCGTCTCGAAGGTAAGTTGTTCAAAAACATAGATCCCGGTCGATCCTGGACCTCGAACATATGTTATATTGTAATTACATTCATTATAGGAGTTGCATTTGGAATAGTTACACCTATATCTCCTGCATGACATGCTAGAATAAGTGAAAGACTTCCTGGGATCCAAAATTGAAATAGGTGATTTGCTTGAACAAGGAATGCAAGGAAGGCACTTGATCCATGGAAAACTACCACCACTGTCCATGATTGCAAGCTGTGGAAGTGGTGGATGGCCGATCGAAAAATTTATGTAGAATAGTTAACTGGGCTGGCTAGGGAGAAGACTTGTTCGAATGTCATGGCTATCCGAGACTAGTGCCGACACCTGAACAAAACGCGCAATTGAAGTTTGCATAGCACGTCTTGTACGATCAGCAATGGTGCCATTAACATTATAACGGGGAGAAAAGATGGAGTCGCGATGAATTAGTTTGGTGACCAATCGCTTAGGTTTGGGGATGGTAGGTGCAAGTGCAACCATGGTGGTGCTCTTGGTTAGGGTAAAATGACTTGTGAGAGCTACAAACAGGATTGCAATATCTATTGCTGCCATGGTGACCGTTCTTGGGTGCTACGACTTGGGATTCTTTAACACCAGTAGAAAGGAAGCTTGGGATGCAGGAGCTATTGCAGGCCAAAAGATCAGAGCTGTATAAAGAAAAAGAGATGATGGAGAGAGATGATGGTTAGGTCGGTACTGGGAGACGAACAGAATGAGTGTGAAAGCATTTAAATCTCGTGGATATTTTATAAAATGTAAAGGAATAATATGAAAGACAAGAAGCTTTTCTTATGCCATATATGATCAAATCATTTTCTTACTGTATCTGTGTAATTAACATCCTTGTTTCTTGCCTCTTTTCTTAAGTTTCAAACCTTATATGACAAAAAAAAATAAAATTAACTCATCATCTGGTATGTAAGCTCTAGCCTTCGATATCTTGAATGATAGCTAACACAATTTTTTCCCAGTATGGTTTTACGGCTTTGCATTCACTTCATCTATGAGAGGGGGAGGCCTCGCCTGACTCATCACATTTGCTGACGATCATGGATCAGTGCAGCAACAATATTTGTTACCAGTCGGATCTGGTTTGCACGTAAAGCTTTTGAGCATACATCAGGGCATTGATCATCACAGTAACAGCTACCAATATTAGACCTATTTCGGCATCTGATTTCCTTTGAATGGCTGAAACCTACAGAAATAAACAGACCACAGAATACAAAAATAAATTGAGAACGTTTTCTTTATGAGGTTAGCTGTTTGGTTGGAGACAATTTATCCAATGTTTCCCTATATCATGAGGTGGATCTACTATGCTAGATCTTCCCTGCATCCCTTTGGTTCTTCCAGCACAGTTTTTTCTGAAATGGAATGCAGATGATCTCTCTCTAGGAAAACCTGGTCCTGCTGGCATGGGTGGGGTGCTTTGCAACTCAATTGACTATCTTATCCGTTTATTTTCATATCCAATCGATTTTACATATGCCAATTAGGCTAAGCATGAATGCTGCTATAACAAAGACGATAGAAATATCATGTTCTTAGAGTGATTCACATGAATGGCAGCTTTATGTTGCGCCTGATCGATAGCACAATGTTATTTTATGAGTCAATTGTGCTGTTGAAATTATGATGTTGGCAATTTTTTAGGAAAATGGAAAGTTTTCTTAGTTAATTTGATGTTTTTCTATTTTTATTTCTCTGTTATGCATTATTATGCTTTACTTGTATTTATTTTATTTGAAGGGATGGCTTTTCTATTTTTATTTCTCTATTATGTATTATTATGCTTTACTTACATTTATTTTATTTGAAGGGATGGTTTTTCTAGTTTTTTTTTATAGACACACATATAAAAGATTTGTAGTTGTCTTTTAAAAAGTGGAGGCATATATAAATAAAAATTAAATATTTTGATCATCTTTCTATAATTAAGAATCATATATTTTTTAAAAATCATTTTTAATGTGACCTTCTTAATATGTACTATTTTAAAAGTCAATGAATTTCTAATGAACAAATATTTGCTAACCACTTATTTCTAAGTGAAGAATATTAATATTTTATTTTCAATGTATAAATGTCTTGTTATACTAATATCAACTTATAATTATTCAATATTTTTTATTAAATTGATTTTAAAAATAATAATAAATATATTCATTTTTAAAACTTTATTAATGAAGTGATTAACTTTGTTGATATTAACTTAATAATTATTTTTATTTTTAGATTATGTTATTGAGCTTTATTTATATAATCCTTAGTTGGATATCGAATATTATGACAAATCAAATGATCTTTTTGTTAAACTCTTTATCAATATTTTTTTTTTATAGCAAGTTTTGTCTTAAAAGCTATACTAGAAGAGATAGCTCATCTTCCCTGTAATTTATTATCTTTTTCTACATTTAATTTTAAAATAAAATCTTTAATTCTCATTTTTTTATTTTTATCTTGGTTTTATGTTTAAGATAAGTTTTAAAAAATTAGTTTAAGCCCACACAATTGAACTTTTTTTTTAACATGTTAATGGCTTGGGATTGTGACAATTCATGCTAAAGAATTTGGATCCAATTTCATGTTACCATTTCCTTAAATTAAAACTTGATTGATTAAAAAGGAACTTAGTATATACAATTTTTCAATTGACAAATATTGATAAGCAAAATTAACAATAATAGCATAGCTAAATTACTTTTAGACTATGAATAAATAAAATTAGGTCAAGGCAAATCATGCTAAATTAGATAGAATTCTTCTTTTAAATTTTATACTCGGGTGTATTGGTATTTTTTTAAAAAATTTTAATGTTAGATTTTTATTATTTAATATTAAATTTATTATAAATTATTTTTTATATTTTTTATTATATATTAAAATAAAAATAATAATTAAATTTAATAAAATTCATAATTCAGATGATAAATTTAATGAGTTGATTAGGTTGAACTTAACCTGCTTATTATTATTATTTTTTCTCTGGATATATCTAGTAAATAAGATTATATTATGGAACTCACACAATTTAATTTAAAATATTGGGTAAGCAAAGAGTCGGGTCAAGTTTTTTCAAGTTTAATAATAATATATAAAAAATCTTTAATAGTTTAGATAATGGTTTTTTTACTATCCAAAAACTTATTTTTGTATAGGTTGCAGTAATATCAATAATCTGGTGTCAACTATGCTTGTAAAACAAAAAAAAAATTATTGGGGAAAGAAAATGTGTATTGAATGTTCCCAGATTTTTAAACTCGAGTGATGAGTGAATTTATAATCATTAAAATCGTAAATTCTATAATTATAGTATTAAAAATAAAGATAAAAGGCATATGATTATCAATTAATCTATTGGTATTTCAGTTTTGTTACTTTATCTGGCCCATTAAATTTTAATCTGTAACCATTCACGAGCCCAGTCTAGCTCACACCATTTCTAGCTTCTCAACTGTATTGATCTGGCCCAAAATTTAATCTGGAGCCCAGCTATGAAATTGGACTCTTTGGGTCCATTTAAAGATGATCTTCATCTTCATCTCTCATGAAATTTGTCTGCAGGAGAGAGCTTTGGCTAAGAGCTAGCCAGCAGTTCCTATTCTTTGTAGACAATGGCTTAAAGCACCCAACTTTTCTTCTGATTCTCGTCTCTCCCACCATAAAAATGATAATCTCTTCAGTTGCATCGTGTAAGTACACTTCTCTAGTTTCAAATTTTTAGAAAGTGTTTTTGTTTTGTTTTTTGGTTTGAATTAAACTTGTTGGCAAACATGGTTTCAGGGAAAGACTGTGGGTCTTCTTCTAACTACCCATTATGTTTCATGGCTTTGTATCATTCTAAATTGAGGGCTTCCTCTCTCAAAATGGAGCCTTTCACTGTTTCTTATGACCAGAGATCAGAGTTTCTCAAACTCAGTTACCTCCATTCTTTTCAGGTATACCATGAAGCTGTAATGACTAATTCATGCTTGGATAATCTGGGTTTTCGTTATAAGTTATATTCATTATCTACTTTACTGTATTGGGTTTCTTCTCTTCCATGAAACAAGAAAGCAAGTGAAATTTGATGATGTGTTTTAATCTCTTTGTATTGTTCGGTTAAATACTTTTTTATTTCATTAGGCTATTATATTTGTTCTAGCTCATTGGTTTTCCATGCTAATTAGGAACATTTGTTTCACTTGTTTGAAAAGTATGTGAAGAGGCTAGTCTTATGGTGTATTATACATGGCCTCTGATTTTATTTTTTTGAAGTTGTGTGTAGTGAGAGAAATGTGTTTGACTGCTTAGGAGTTCGACAACTCTAGGATCAGTTTAGGTATTGGAATTACTTTGTTGTAATCTTAGTTGTCATTCCCCTGATTCAGCTTTTGCGAGGTGTGGCTTTGTTTAGTTTTATCATCTCTTGTGAAAATCTGCACGATTGATTGCACTGTTGTTTACACTGCAAACAAAAGTGCTGTTTGAGAAAAGTAATGGTTTCATCTTCTGCAGTTAAAATTCTTAAACATCAAAATGTTGCATGTTGACAAATATTTTTAATCTCTATTGATGGAAAAATGTGACCGTATTAGTTATAGGCATTGGCAGCTTTAATGGGAAATTGGTTCAATCAGTTATGTGTTTTGGTGGATGAAATATGTGGACTGATGAATGTTTATTTCCATATGGATAATGTGATTGAAGCTTCATCAGTAAAGGCTACAGAAGATGATTTTGATTGCACACATGCACCTAAGGTCCTGAGGAAATAAACTATCAATGAATATATCTCACCCAACTGACTGGTGAATAAGCTTAGATCAACTTCAAATGAGCCATAGGTAGTCATCAACACCATAAAGGGTTGCCAACAAACAGTATTATTTTGCTCAGTTTTGAGTGGAACTCTTTTTCAGGAAAATAGATATTTTTCTTAGTTATTTTTTTTTTCTATTCTTTATTATTATGCTTTTCTAGTTTTTTTTTTCTATTTAAAGGGAATAGTTTTCCTAGTTTGTTTTTCATATTCAGTATTATGAGCATTTTTTTTTTTCTATATAAAAGGTTGTCATAGCCTTTTGACAAAGGAGACATGGATGAATAAAATTAAGTGTTTTGAGAGTCTTCCGTAGCTATGGTGTTCTTGGTCTTTGAGAATTTTGACTTGTAACAAACCCTGCTATCCTTTGCTCCTGTCTGGGTCATAGTTTTATATCAATTTTAGCCTTAAACAGTGTTTCTTGAGTATGATGTATACTTGACTTTCTAATCAGTCATCTTATGCTTACTGTACAACTGAAGTGCTAGATTCTGTTTTTTGTTTGGTAATTTATCTCTTTCTGTTGAAAAGAATTTTCTTTTTTCTCTGCAGCATAGCAATGTAAAAGTTAGGCATTCATTAAATCCTAGAACAACACCAACAAGGTTGCATGAACCACACGCATTGATTATTTCAAATGAACATCCTCAAAATGCTGATTTCCCTCGGAATTATTCGAGAAAGGAGAAGAAGCCCTTTCCAGTACCCATAGTTGAGTTGAGACGAGCTGCAAGGGAGAGGCTCAAGAAGAGTAAAGGCCAACCTAAAGGACGGGTGCCACCTCCAAAGAAAGGGTTGATCGTTCAAAGCCTTTTACCACTTGCTTATGATGTGTTCAATGCAAGAATCACATTGATTAACAATCTCAGGAAACTGTTGAAAGTGGTTCCCGTGCATGCATGTGGGTAATTTTCTTCCTCTTCTCAGTCTCTGAAAACAATGGCTCTTGGTTACAATCTTGTAATCCAATCAAATCATTATTTGCAGAAAAATGGTTATTTTAAGTGAATTTTATGTCTTGCTCTCCCATGCCTAATTTTAGTCATGTTGACCAATCACACTGTTACTCATGCTGTTCCTTCCATAAACTTCTGGCCACGCCATGCAAAAGAAAAATATATGGTTCGGGGGTCATATGTTGTCTCTGGTGGTCCTTTTTATAGATGACTGCATCTAAAGGAGATTTTTATTGCTTGTCAATGTTCATTGTGCACAGAAGTTGATCTGGTGCCATCTGCTCTCATTGACAATTGAGAAATAAATGGTATAAAATGATAAAAGGGAATTGTATATTGTACTTGTGTTCGTAGTTTTAGCAAGGATATGAAGCATCTTGAATTTTGTGCTTTGCAGGGAAATGGTAATAGTGAATTTTGATAAGTTATTTTGTTACTACATACAATTTGTTGGTAAATTAACTGTGTGAAACAAAGAACTCTTATCTATATTGTGCATGTATGCATTGAATATGGTTGGATAAAGGATCATCATGCGTCAGAATTCAGCCTTTTTGGTGAATATGGCTTTACCTTTCTTCTCATGGTTTGAAGGTTACTATATTATAGTGGCTACTATATACCTCTTGCAGGTGGTGTGATGAAATCCATGTGGGACCTGAAGGACACCCATTCAAGTCGTGTAAAGGCAAACATGCTACCCTCCGCAATGGCCTTCATCAGTGGACAAATGCAGCCATTGAAGATGTACTTGTGCCAGTAGAAGCCTACCACCTTTATGACCGCCTTGGAAAACGAATTACTCATGAGGAGAGATTTTCAATCCCCCAAATTCCTGCAGTAATGGAGCTCTGTATCCAAGCTGGAGTTCACATTCCTGAATATCCAACAAAAAGGAGGAGAAAACCAATTATTCGCATAGGAAAAAGGGAATTTGCTGATGCAGATGAAAGTGATCTGCCAGACCTTCTAGAGGTTCCTCTAAAGCCATTATTAATTGAAATATCCATCTCAGAAGCGTTAGCCCCGGCTAATGAAGAAGAAAAAACCTTGCTTGCTGAGGAAACACTGCAAGCATGGGAAAAGATGAGGAAAGGAGCCAAGAGGTTAATGCAGATGTACCGTGTGAGAGCTTGTGGATATTGCCCAGAGGTGCATGTGGGACCTAGTGGGCATAAGGCACAGAACTGTGGGGCCCACAAGCACCAACAACGGAATGGACAGCATGGTTGGCAGTCTGCTGTGCTCGATGACTTGATACCGCCAAGATATGTCTGGCATGTTCCTGATGTGGTTGGGCTGCCATTGCGAAGGGAGCTGAGGAACTTCTACGGACAAGCCCCTGTTGTTGTGGAAATATGCTTTCAGGCTGGTGCTGCTGTACCAGACCAATATAAATCAACCATGAGATTGGATATTGGGATCCCTTCCAGTGTTAAAGAAGCTGAAATGGCTATTTAAGGTATTTTTCTCAACTCTTTTAAGTAGCAAAGTTCAAGTAAAATATTGGAAGGAAATACCACGCGTAGATTCTTTCGGGAAATGGAGACAGTTTTCTCGAGTTTGGCCCAAACTATCTCCGATTCTATTCAATGGTCAAAATTACTATTGCTTCGCAAACTCTATGCACTGCTACACGAACCATGGATGGCAAGGATACGTTATGTCCAACACTAAAAATTGTTGAGCCAGAAATAATGAAGTCCAACAATGTCATATATGTTGAGTGACATTTTAAGCAAGACCGGACACCCTTCTCTAACATCGGAGATATTCTATTGCTAATTTTCACACAGAAATCGTCTGTTATAAGGGGTCAATGCCGCTTGTCCAAACCCAAATTTTCAACTAAACATTCTCTCAATGTCCATTTACCCTTTCCCTTCGCTTCCTATTATTTTTTTTTTTTTTAACCACCCTCGTGTCCTTTTCCCTTTCAATGTCTAAAACTTGCAACATTCACAGCAAATCACAAAACGGAAGTTAAAGCTTTCACAAGCCAAAAACAAGAAAAAAGAAAAGAAACCAACAAAGATTTTAAAGGGAAACATGGCAAGGTCAGATCAAGCAGCACAGCATTCAACAGAGGTGCTTCACCAACGTCGCAAATTGTCTGTGTCCAATGAAAATGGCCATCGGTGGTGTTGCTCTTGTCGCCACTCTTGGCTACTTCGTTTTGTACTCGAAGAAGAAGCCTGAAGCCTCTGCATTAGATGCTGCCACAGTCACAGCTGGTGTCGCTGACCCAGCTAACACCCATCCCCGCAACTAGATTACTCTACATCTACGTACTTCAACTTCTAGATCTTTTGTTATGTTCCTTCAGTTCTTTTCCTTTTTCTTCCAAGTTATTCTTGTTTTTTTGCTATGATTTTGTTTCTTCAATCCTTGAATGGACTCATATAATTCAGAGAGAGAGAAAAAAAAGGCTGCAGCTCTATGATTATACTCCTCTTATCTTGTTTGTGAATGCACTATCTAAATTTGTGTCACGCTTTCTTTCATTTGGCAGTAGTTTCTTGTAATAACAAGGAAGTATTTCCAGATGCACTGTGTGTAAATGATCTGGTTCGACCTTTAGTATATAAAAATCAATGAATATGTTATTTGTAGACATTAAAATTGCCCCCAAAAAGAAAGTTTTTATCCTGCTGTAAAATAATTACGGTATTTCATTTTAGTTGACATACAATTTTTGTTAAATGAAGAATTTACAAAGCTTAATTTTCATGCAAAAATAGTATTTATTTTCATTAAATGAATTTTCACTATACAATAAAATAAAAAAGTTCTTTTTTATTAAAAATTAACGTTGTATATTTAAATATACAACATTTTTAAAAAATCGAAATGTTATAATAGTACTATTTGTTTCTGGTTCCTTTTATTTAATTTAGACATCCTGGTTAAAATATAAACGTTTAATAAAATTTACATATTAGCAAGTGACTAAGTACTTTATTTCACGCTAATTTTGAGATAAAATTTTAAATTTACCTTTAAAAAGTAAAACATCTCCAAATCAAGTTTCTCTCTCTCAAAGCCACGTGTAACGCCGTGTTCATCGTTACAATATTCTGTCAAGTAATGCTCTGAGAAAACGATATTTTTTTAAAAAAATTGTTTTATATGTTAATATTAAAAATAATTTTTTAAAAATGAAAAATATTTTTAAAAATAATAATTATTTTAAATACTTAAAAAAAATTTTAAACTAAAATTAAGAAAAAAATTAGCATCGATTTCATTTTCAACATTTATGACATGTTAATGGTTTTGAAGTATTTTACTTTTTGCTCAAACAGGATCAATGAGTTAATCTAGTCAATTAAAAATTTAAAAATTAATAATTTTAAATTAAATTGAATAAAATTTAATACAATAAAAATAAAATTGAATTACTTAATAGATTTCTAGTTAAATCTTGGTCACGTTATATAATTGATTTTTTAAATAAAACAATATTATTTTAATAAAGGTAATTAATCTAATAATTCATATATTAATTTAATAATCCAAATCTTTTCCCAACTTAATCATTTGATAGGAAGTAATAGGTATAAATTTATCCGGTTCATTTTCTTCTTTTGTTTAAAAGTGACTCGAAAATTATTTTATTTTGCCGTTGCCAGGAGTAAGCAGACTGCAGATGAGCTGCCAAAGAAGAGAGGGGCAATTCAGTAACTGAACGAGTGCGAGACATTATTGACTCCTTCGCCTTCTGTCTTTCAGTTTGTACTCTTCTTGCTTGGGTCAATTTCCGGTGAAAAAAAAATATCTCCGATTTCCTCTCTAAATAATCGCGCCTAATGGCAACTCTCCCTCTCTCCCTGTAAAAACTCAAGTCTCTCGCTCTCTCTCTGTCTAACTTCATTTCTACTTCATCTTTCTCCTTAATTACCTAAACCCCAAACTTTCATTTCACTGTGAGTTACTTTCTTCCTCTCTCCCTCTCTCTTGCAATTTCCTTATTTCCGAATTGTCGTTTAATGCCAAATCGACCGATCGAATTTTATATTTTAAAAAATGAGTGCTTTACCGTTCTAATATGATTTCGTGTTTAACTTTTTTTTCCTTGTATTAGTAGATTCTCAGTGGAATTCTGTTGCATGGCTGCTACCATTAGACTTTGATTTAGTTTCTATCTTTCGAAATTCGAGGCTTTTGTTTTTTTAAACTTGTATTCTTCTTGCTTTTTGATTGTTACTTCTCTCTTTTTTTTATTTTTATTTTTTTTTATCTTGGGAATCTTTCTTGTAATTCATGAATTTAGTGGTCAACGGTAGATAATTAAAATCAGTGCTGTTATTGGAGATCTGATACATCTAAAGTTACTGCTAGTATTTTTCTTTTTTGTTGTTGATTTTTTAATCAAGGTAGTGTAATTTTGATATTTGTTGCAAATTGGAATGCTTTTTAATAAATTATCTCTACTCTTCTTCTGGGAGCTTTGCAGGTGATGTTTTTGTCTTAAGTTGGGAATGATGTTTGATTGTGGTTCGAAATCGCAATATCTAGGTGGTGGTCAGAGAGACAAGTTTGTCAGGTAAAGTTTTAATGAAATTCTTGTTAGAGGTCATTGTGTTTGTTGGAATATTTTGTTTTATTTTTAAGCATTGAAGACATGGTTTTTTTCCCTTGATTCACAAAGAATTTTAAGGTAAGAAGAAAGATGATCAATAAGTCATTAGTGAGGTGTGAAGTGAAAAAAAAAAAAAAAAGAAACAGAAGAAGAAGAAGTCTCCTCATAAGCATATGAAAAGATGCCTACGTGAAGAAATGGTTGTGGTAGGAATTGAAACTTTAAACATGATCACGAGTTTCAAAATTGTGGTGGGGTAGATGTAACTATTTGCAGATTTTGCTGCAGCCCTTATCCAAGGTTAAGTATTTAGCTTCTTCTGTTGATCAGTTGAACCTAATTTTCGATGCTTATGGTTTTGTTGATAACACAGTAAGTGGTTGAAGACATCTCTTTCTGTAGAATTAGAATCAGTCTAGAGGGCAGGTGTTATCTATGAAACTGTAAAGTTTGTCATATAAAATCTGCTCTAACATTTTTTTTAGTTGAATTGCAACATATGTATTCTTTTTGTGGTTAATGTTTTATGTTTGGTTCAATGATGTTTGTACTACTCTTGGCTTGTGGGAGGATTGTAGGATATTGAAATAAGTTAATAATATGCAACTAAGGATCTTATGTTTTATGTGATCAGAAAATGAGGCCAATATCAGTATCTACTAGTCTAGTACTATTCTGCAGTTTATGCTGGTAAAGTATCATAAAAAACAACTTCTGCTATGTGGAAGCTGCTGTGAGAGTGATGTTTTCTCATTTTGAAATCTTATTACGTAAGAAAGGTGCTTATGAACAATTCTGTTGTCATGCCCAGCCAAAACAATTTGCTTTATAAAATTATCATCTGCCTATTGTATGGTTATGTGATGCACTGATGTAGCTTTATGTACCTGTTCTCTCAGTTTATGTAATCATTCTCCAATATTGACTGGTTATGTGGATAGTATATGAGATGTTCAGAATCGAACACTTGATTTATTAAAGTTCTAGTACATGGGATGTTCAAAATCTATACTTCAATTATTTAATTTTTGAATCCAATGTTTGACTGCATTATTCACCCAGTTGGAGGTTCCTTAATAGATTCAACGGCTTATTTTGCTAATTATGTTAGGATTTCCTTCTTACCATTTTGAGAATTTCCTGCTTCTAGGGGTTCTGTAGTATGAATTATTTTTCCTTGAGCATCTGACTTTTTTGGTTTTGTCATTTTTCTGTATCTTAGATTGGATGACTTGGATTCTAGGCTATCATCGCCTTCCAGTGCAGGAGTGAGAAATTGTGGGTTTGGTATTGAAGGATTTAGACGTACTGGTCAAGGAACAGATACACCATCGAGATCTTTCAAGCGAGGAATCAGAAAAGGGTCTGAGGGACTGAAGTCTATTGGTCGGTCACTTAGATTTGGGGTCTCACGGGGAGTGTTTCCAGAAGATCTTAAAGTGTCAGAAAAGAAGATTTTTGATCCTCAAGATAAATTCCTCCAGTTCTGCAACAAACTGTTTCTCATATCATGTATTCTGGCGGTTTCTGTGGACCCTCTATTTTTCTATCTTCCAGTTTTTAGTGATTCAGCTAACTGTCTTGGAATAGATCGCAAATTAGCAACTATAGCAACAACTTTGCGAACAATTGTTGATGCTTTCTATCTTATACGCATGGCTCTCCAGTTCCGAACAGCTTACATTGCACCGTCTTCTCGGGTATTTGGGCGAGGTGAACTTGTTATAGATCCCACACAAATAGCCAAGCGGTACATGCAGAGATATTTTATCATTGATTTGCTTTCTGTCCTTCCCCTACCACAGGTATAGAAACTGTGGCACCCTCAGTATGTATGTTGATTTGCTTTTGCAAAAAAACTTATATCTCCCTCCTGATCTGATCCTTTTGGACCTTAATTCATGCTTTCTGTTGCCTTTTTTATTCCCTTTTTACCCTTGAATTCCCCCCTCTGCTGTTTAGACTTGTATATTATACCTGAGCAAGATGCTGGTTTTCTTCATTTCCATGACAGCTACATCAATTGCATCACTGAAATTTTATCAATTCCTCTTTCTCGTTTGGTTATTATAAGTGCTGTATGATGGTTGACTAATTTTCACTATATATTTTCAGGATCATATCTTTTTCTTATACACTATACTCTTCTGTATACTGTACCACTGGAAATGTGAATTACAGAGAAGTAGACATTGTTTTTTAAATAGTAAAATGCTAATTAAATCAAAAGTCCTAATCTAAATTGATAAAAGAATCTGAATACAACAAGGTAAATAAAGATAATCTCGCACAGTAACTTCCGAGTCTTATTTGAAAGTCTTCCCAATCTCTGATCATCATGAAATTTTAACTTAGTAGGAAACATGGCCTTCTGAATCGTCTGTCAAAATTACAGCTTGATCTAACAAATGGATTAAAAATTATGCTTGATTTACAAAGCTTTCTTGGACTTTTTAAATTTCTCAAAACCTAAAAATCTTAACCATTAATGAAATATTTCAATAAACATTATTATGCCAAGAACATGAAAGAAATTTCCCCGCATCACAGGGACTTTATAAATTATGGTGTTCCTTTGGTGTTCATTTTTATAAGTAGAATGCTTTCGTGTCGTTACTTTGAGAACTTTTGTAACTAATAATGGAAGAGGATTGCAATTTTAGTCTGCTGAATTCATCATACTGTAGTGGCAAGCTAACAAGTACTTTGCAACATGCAAACAGCTCTTAGTCTTTTTGATTATTTTTCCTTGTGTGCAGATTGTGGTTTGGAGGTTTCTTCTGAGGTCAAAAGGTTCAGATGTCTTGGCTACAAAACAGGGCTTGCTTTACATAATCCTGCTTCAATATATTCCTAGATTCTTTCGAATCTTGCCCTTAACTTCAGAACTAAAAAGGACAGCAGGTGTCTTTGCTGAAACAGCCTGGGCTGGAGCTGCATATTATTTGCTATTATACATGCTTGCTAGTCATGTAAGTTCTGTTTGGTTCAATAGCCTTCTCTTCCTGGCAGTTTCTATTTTCTCTTCATTGCAACTCTCAGTTTTAGCATGCATGTTGTTATATTGGCATTGTTGTTCTGTAGCATGAGTATAGGTATAAGTATGCTTCACATAGAAGCTGCACATTAACAAGCATAATTCTTATTTCTCTTTTAGCATCAGAATGTCAGTGTTCTCATCTTAGATCTTTTTTTTTTTTGAATAGTTGGACCTGGAAAAAATATTATCCATCTCATGCTATTGGATAGAATAATATCTCATACTGTCTTGATTGTTTGTTCATTCAATTCCAATCTTAGAAGTTATAATCTGAATAAGAATTCTTTGTTTGTTTATGATATGCAATCATATAAAAAATAAATCTGAATTCTTATGTTTTCATAATTGCAGTCAAACACTAATCCTTCAAAATATTGATGCAAAGATTATCATTTGTTTCTATTTTTTGAGTGTTTTTTTTCCAGATAGTTGGTTCGTTCTGGTACTTGTTAGCTGTAGAACGAAATGATGCATGCTGGCAGAAGAATTGTACTGCTGCTGTAAAATGCAAAAAAGATTTCTTGTACTGTGGCAATCAGGATATGGAAGATTATAATGCCTGGAACAGCTCCCATCTTAAATCAAATTGTTCAGCAGAGGATAATAACCAATTTGATTACGGAATCTACTCAAATGCTTTGTCTTCTGGCATTGTTTCATCTAAGAAGTTTGTTTCCAAGTACTGTTTCTGTTTATGGTGGGGGCTTCAGAATTTGAGGTAACTTAATTCTTCTGTATCAGCATACTGTGTATATGTTTTCCATGTATGTGGAACTTCAGTATGGCATGACATTTTTTATAGCATATGATTTAAGGAAGGCTTTTGAGAAGAACAGGAACTTAGGGAGAGTGATAGAAAACCTATATTCTATTAGGCTTCCTATATTTCCGTAGACTGGGCCTTGAAATCCATAAGGAGATCTTTGACTCCTCAAGAAACTAGGTTTCTTGAACTTCACAAGAAGGAAATTCTTTAACTCAAATTTTCATGTATTAAATGGCTATGACATAATTCATTGTATGTGTGCCCGTATACGCAGCCCAAAACCCCAATTCCAAAGAGTCCAACACTAAATAAGGAGCAAAATCCTGGAATCAATAGAAAGTTTTCCTAGAGGACAGTGTGTGAATTAATCAAATTTGAGATAAAGGTTGCTGGTATTGATTGCATAGAATGATTCCCTGGAAATATACTTAGGAAAAGTTTAGTGAGTGTAGGGTCATTATGCATTTGGAAATTTATGATAAAATGAAAGAATGTACTTCACAAAATTTAAAATGAATTAATTGATCACTGCTCTGACTTGTTGTCTGGAATGGGTATGACCAGGCTTTTCTGAGTTTATATAGCTCTATAGATGTCTTTCTGCAAATATCATTTTCCCACATCCCTTTGTAAACCCTTGCCTTGTTCCATTAATATAAATGTAGCAGCAGTATTTTTTTTGGCACAAGTTGGTGTGTCGTAAAATAATTACCAGCTCATGGTTTTTAGGTTGTTATGTGCATCTAGGTTTTGGAGGACTTTTGAACGTGGAATATCTTTTAGGGGGGTATTATCATGTCATTGTCTACTTATTGGTTCATTTACCAATGGATCCTGACTATGAAATTGAGTGATTGTAAAGTCATATTGGTTTGTGTTTTTGAAGCAGAGTTGTTCAATTTTCAAGCTTATATTCTTCCTTGCTCTTTACTGCTTCATGCTATATGTGTTCTTTACTAGATCTGGCCTTTCATTCTACTCAATGCCTTTTCTGGTCTTTACTCTATCAAATCTCACCCGCTCATGTGAATTAACAACTTCCTAGATCATGTTTCATGAAGTAAATCAGTTAGGCACATACCTCAGTATATGCACTATCTTGCCTCATCGTTCATCACTCACTAACCATTCTATGGAACACAAGGGTGTTGCTTGTTCATGTTAGCCTTAAATAGGGTTAAAATAAGTTGTTTGAACTAGTATCTAAGTTCTTTCATTTGGTTGTTTGTGTTAACTTGATGTTCCTGTTGTGCTTCTCTGTTGAGCTCTTTTTTTTTTTTTTTTTGTAAGCCAAAAACCTCTTATCCAAGATCCCGCTCTGATTCTTGATTGTCCATTTAAATGAAACTAGATTGTATCCAGAATCATATTGCTAATGAGTTCAAATCTTGCACAGTCCATGCTGGAAACTGGGAATTACACTTTCAGATCTCTTTATCACCCAGTTGATAACCATATTTTGGATGTTTCCTTGAATAATAATTAAAATTAAAAAATTCAAACAAAACATGGTTTTCCTTATTTGTGCAAAACAAAACTCCTTACATGCTCAGCATGCCCACAATTTTGTCCTATGCACATTGAAACTGCACCTTGCTCCTTGCCGTAGGGGTCTGACACAACGTGAATAAGGGGTATAGTTCTCAAGTTTTAATGTTATTGCCCTAAAAACTTTAGAAGAATAGAAAAAATCTCTGAAATTTTATTAAAAGTTTTGAGTAGTCTGAATCTTCTCAAATAAACTAGACATATCTATTTATATTAGTTTTAGCCAAAAATCCTTTATAGGAAATGATTCATAATTAAAACTTATCTAAATAATAGAATTCATCCAGCATTAGGATTTCTAAATAGTAAAATACTAACTAAATTAAAAGTCCTTATTCAAATTAAAAAAAGAATACAAATACAACAAGGTAAATAAAGACAATCTCGCAATGTAACTTTCGAGCTTTATTTGAAGACCATCTTGGTTTCTGATCATCATTAAATTTATCCAATATGAAACAGGGCCTTAAGAATCTTTTGTCAAAATTTTAGCTCGATTTAACAATCAGATTAAAAGTTATGTTTGTTTTACCAAGCTATGTTTTAGACCCTTCACAAAACCTAAAAATCTCAACCATTAATGAAATAATGCAATAAATATGATTATGCTAAGAATAACAAAGAAACTTTCCACATCAATCCTCTCTACTACTAAAAAACTTAGCCTCAAGTTAACCTGCTAGAAATTGAACTCGACCACCCCAAATAAATACATATTTCAAATATAACATTGTCACCAATTGATACATCAGATAGCTTATTCCAGATTTCATTAATCCAATTTTAGCAAAGATATATTCATGTAGAATTTTTGAATATAGGCAAAGCTTCTCAAGACCAAAAAAATCAACCTTGCATAAAAAGATCAACTTCAGTTTATATGTTTATCAACTGATTTGATAATTTCATAATATGTAAGCTTGGTTTGGACGACACATCTATATTTAAGTCCTTTTTCATGTCAACTTCAGCCTCTTGAGCAATTCCAATAACTTGTTCTGGCTTTTGTTTGTGTTTCAAGACCCTGCGAATCAGTACATGATACTAATTTAGAAACTTTGATTTCTTCTTCACTGTTAGTAGATGAAACATGGACAAGTAGAGAAGTATTTGCCACAGTGGTGTTGTTATCACTGAGGTGATGTTGAACTTGTCTACTTAGAAAAGGCGATACCTCCATATTTTTCTCATTTCTATATTTAAGAAAGTTGAACAGAAGGCAAATAATAACAATCTATTTGTGTATCTATCCAATATAAAATCTCTACATAACCATCTTCTAGAAGCTCTATAATTAATGATTCTCAAATCTTTCCATAATCTTTCTATAATGAAGTTAAAGCCATACGTTTTGATAGCAAAAGAATTTGTTGAAATAAAAGTAAGCTCTCAACTTTGTCAACCAATTAATAAATCTTTTCTTAAAAAACTTTCCATCATAGAAAGAAATCTCATTGAATTCACAAATAGATCTAGGGTTATACCTGTCTCGAAGTAAGTCTCCTAGCAAGTTCCTCTCCTCTTCACGATCGTTGTTTGCATCTTATATTAGCCAAGCTAGACCTGTTATGGTTTGCTCCAAACGATTAAACGGTTGTTACCAACAATCTAGTTTTTGCCTGAGTGTGCAAAGCTAGAGAGCCTCCACTCCTGCATCGCAGAATGGGTTGATATTGTCTCTGTTCATCAAAGAGGTCAACCTGCTTTGGTAACAATTGACACAATGACATATAGCATGGATGCAAGGTAAGGTTCTTAAGCTTTAGGTCTATAACCATAAACACTCAGTGTTGTCAAGAGGTGCTTTAGGCGAGGCAAGGCCCTAACACCTTCATTAGACTTAGGCGTTGGATTTCAATGAGGCCTCTCTTTGGCAAGCGCCTTGTGATTGGGTGCAAGGTTCTAAGGCTAGCACCAGCTTAAAGTTCCTTTTCTATTGGATTTTCCTTTCCTTTTCTTTTTAAATGATTTGTGTTTTGACCTAAATGTCTATTTTTTTAATTTACTACATGAAACAACTTATGGCTATTATTGTAAAAAACAAAGATTACAGTAAAAAAAATAAAAAAAATCATTAAAGTGGGAAACAAACAGACAATGAAGGACAATTAGAAGAGAAACATCAACCACACATTCTTTTTTGAACAGTGGGAGTCAGAACAACACATCTATACAACTAATACTTTAATTTTTACTAAACAAGTGCAATATAGTTTGAGAGAAAGGATTTCGATTATAATCATGAAATGGGGGATATGGAGGATTCAAGTGAAGGAGAAGAAAGCATGGATGGAGATGTTTTTGAAGATTAATGAATAATGATGATATTTAATTTCTCTTATTAATTTATTTGGGTACCTGCTATTTTAAATTATTTTTTTTTTAAGGTTGAAAAATATAACTTTATATGACTATGTTAAGGTATTTTTTATTTTTATTTTATTTTCTAATGATCTAATCCGAGCGCCTTTTGCCTTTGACAACATTGTAAACATTGTGAAGTAATAGAAAAAATCTTTGATATTTTATTAAAAATCTGAATAGTCTGAATCTTCTCAAAATAAACTAGATACCCTTATTTATATTAATTCTAGATCTAAAATCTTTTATAGAAAATGATTTCTAATTAAAACTTACTAGTAATAGACTCCATCTAACATTAGGATTTCAAAATAACAAAATGCTAATTAAATTAAAAGTTCTAATTAAATAGAAAAAAAAATCCAAATATAACAAGGTAAATAAAGACAATCCTACACAATAACTTCTTAGCCTTATTTGAAGATATTGCTCATCTTTGATAATCATGAAATTTTATTCAATATGAAACGGGGCATTCAGAATCTTTTGTCAAATTTCAACTCTATCCAATGCTCGAATTAAAAATTATATTTGTTTTACCAAACTGCATCTTGGGCTCTTTGCAAACTACTCAAAACCTAAAAATCTTAGCCATCAATGAAATAATACAATAAACATGATTGTGCCAAGAATAATGAGGAAAGTTCTCCATGACAGGGTCTGTTTTTAACTTTGTTGATGAGGATAAAGGCAATATGCCTACCTTATTTAGCAATTAGTTCATAAATATATGTTGCTTTTTCTGATAGTTTTCATTGCGAGTGTTGGACCATCAGTATTATGTAGACACTAACACTGCTTTTCATTAATTTCATCATAGTACACTTGGCCAGGGGCTTGAAACCAGCACCTATCCTGGAGAAGTTATATTCTCCATAGCACTAGCCATTTTTGGACTCATTCTCTTTGCTCTTCTAATTGGCAACATGCAGGTAAGTGGAACCATTTCGTGGTATTCTTTATTTTTTATTTTATTTTATTTTTAATTTTTGATATAGCTGCTTAATTAGTAGGATATTCTTTCATTCAGGGCTGTAGCTATTGAATTTATAAAATCATAACATGGAGGCTAGACAAGGGAAAAAGAAATAACTAACAGTTGTGAGAATTCATCAGAGATATAAAGGAAACCAAACTTTTGTGCATTGATGTATGTGATTGTGAAGCCATCATATTTATGATCTCTTTTCCTGCTCTACCTATTATTATATAAAGAGTGTAGCTGAGACATGTAGAAGTACACCAAGCTAGTTGCATAATGGTGTTATTTCAAGAATGGTATATACAATATAGTAAATGAATTAAGGAATAAAATAAGTTCAAGAGTGACGCATACCTTTTTTGTTTAACATATATTTTTTCCTTATTTTTCTTTTGTAATCTATTGCATGCCTTTAAAATGTTAGATTATAATATAAATTTTATCTTGAGACTTCATCTAACATCTTAACTTTTGAGCTGAGATGATTCTTTGACATGATATCAGAACCTTGCTGACTTTTTAGTCACAAGTTCGAATCTCACCACTTTTATTCTATTTGATAAATTAAATATATCAAATATAAATATTTCAGAATCTATTTGATGACTTGCACTGGGAAAATATACACAGATATCTGAATCATTGGGTATACTATTGAACTTCATTATAGGTAGTTACACATTCTTACTCATGTTTACCAAAATCTATGAGGGAAAACATGTCCTAATTTTGCATGTTAATGTATTCCTATCCAATTTTTAGTAGATTCAAATTAATTCACAGCTAACTGATTCCTGCTTCTGCTGCCTTCAGAATAAAAAATCACTGTAATTAATTGCTTGCTTGGTAAATAGATATGTAATATGGAAGTATGATATGATCTGATGATCCTGAAATTGCAAGTTTATGCTATTGATTCCTGCTTCTGCTGCCTTAAGAATAAAAAAATCACTGTAGTACTTGCTTGTTAAATAGATATGTAATATGTAAGTATGACATGACCTGAGGATACTGAAATTGTTGTTTTCTGCTATTGGGACAGACCTATCTTCAGTCACTCACTATTCGGTTAGAAGAAATGAGAGTCAAAAGGCGCGACTCAGAACAGTGGATGCACCATCGCTTACTTCCGCAAGACCTTAGGGAACGGGTAAGACGCTATGACCAGTACAAGTGGTTGGAAACACGTGGGGTGGATGAAGAGAATTTGGTACAGAGCCTTCCAAAGGATCTTAGGAGAGATATCAAACGACATCTTTGTTTGGCTTTGGTGAGGAGGGTAAGTCCTCTTAATCCTTATTGCTCCCTTGTTTGTGTATCAAAGTTTTGTGCTAGCGAGAGGCAGTTTGGGGGTTTATATCAACTGGTGCAACAGCAAATTTCATGCATTCTTGTAAGGTACAAGTAATAAATACTAAGGGCATCTGCAACTTAAAACTTCAATATTAATATGTAGCACAGAACTATTCTTAGTTCTGTTGACAGAGTTCCCAAATTTTTGTGCCATGTGTATGCAGGACAGAATGCCCTTTTATTTTTTCTTGGTTCCTAAAATACACAATATTGTCAATTTCAATGCTTAGTCACATCTTCCTGCATGTAAAAGTATGAAGTCATAAAAAAATGTGGGAACTAGCTCTGTTTAGTTGTATTGTTTGCTCAAGCATATTTCTATAAATTTCCAGATATAAAACTATCTCCTATGGTTCTTGATATGTTAAGGAAATGCCATCAAAGGTTCATTTGGGGGAACCAAGTCAGTGATCTGGATAAATTGTTCCTTAAGAACAATTTGGATGGAACAATTTGCTTTTCTTTTATGGCCATTTGCATGGACATATATCATTCTGCAAACAAAGGAACAAGAATCTCCTGCTACCATGATGTTTTTGAGCCTTCGGAAGTGTGCATTAGGATTCAGTTGGTTAAGAGATGAGAGTTAAAGTGATTTTAGAATCCAGACTTTGAGAATTTGATTGGATAATTTAAGAACCTTTGGTTAATTTATACTTAAACACGTAATGAGTAGTAGGAACTTTTGTTCGTGGTTTGCAGGAAAGAATTATTCCATTCTTGTCCATTCCCTGCTCCCACTCCCATTCCGACTCTGTTGTGTTGCATATTTTAAGTATATGAGGTTCTAGGATCTGTTTTTGTTAATTGTTGTTGACTGATTTTTGGCACTTGTAGGTTCCTTTATTTGAGAACATGGATGAGAGGTTGCTTGATGCCATTTGCGAGCGGCTGAAACCATGTCTATTTACAGAGAGCACATACATAGTTCGAGAAGGAGATCCAGTTGATGAAATGCTTTTTATCATACGGGGTCGCCTGGAGAGTGTGACTACAGATGGTGGGAGAAGTGGTTTCTTCAACCGCAGTTTACTCAAGGAAGGAGATTTTTGTGGAGAGGAGCTTTTGACCTGGGCATTGGATCCCAAATCTGGTGCCAACCTTCCCTCTTCTACTCGGACAGTGAAGGCACTAAGAGAGGTTGAGGCCTTCGCTCTCATAGCTGAAGAGTTGAAATTTGTAGCCAGTCAGTTCAGGCGCCTTCATAGCAGACAAGTTCAGCACACCTTCCGTTTTTATTCGCAGCAGTGGAGGACTTGGGCTGCATGCTTTATTCAAGCTGCATGGCGACGTTATTCCAAGAGGAAGAGTCTGGAGCTTCGTCGGAAGGAAGAAGAGGATGAAGCAGAGGCAGATGGTAACCGTAGCAATATGAGTGGAGGTTCGTATAGTATTGGGGCTACCTTTTTGGCAACCAGGTTTGCAGCAAATGCTCTCCGTGGTGTTCATCGGAATCGGAACGCCAAGACTGCCAGGGAATTAGTGAAACTACAGAAACCCCCAGAACCTGATTTTACTGCAGATGATGCGGATTGATTTGTCGTGAATGACCATCCATTTTAAATCCTGTCAACTGATTGTTATTCTGATATTAGCTTTGCTCACAAGGGCTAGAACAGTGTGTGCTATTTCTAGGCGGTTGAGCTAGCGTCTCCCGCGTTGTCCTCATAGCAGTGATCAAGTTAAATCACACCTAGTCCTTCAGCGTCCTCTCAATTTATATATAAAAGACTTAATCGTGAAATCAACCCACAATCTGTACATCTCAGAATCAGAAACCAGAGAAGGCAATGGTAAAGAAACTTGGTTTTTCCAGGCCATGGAAGAAGAGATTCAAAGGTCAAGAGGGGATGGATTTTGACATTTGCTTTTCAGTACTTGCTTGTTTTTCTAGATCAACTTTGGGTGTTTTCTCGGTCTGTTACATGGTGATTCTGTTGACGTGTCTCTGTATTACTTGTTTCATCCATGGTTTTAAAATTGTAGTTTCTTCAACAGCAATTGAGGGAAGTCAATTGCGCCAAAGTAAGCTGAGCTTCAATCAATTTTAGATTCCTTGTGCCTTCTTGTCGATCAAGCCTCCAAAAGTTCAGTAAATTCCTAGGAAGTTAACATAAACTCATAATTAGGTCATAGCTAAGAGAAATTGTTGGATTTAAGTCTCTTACATAATTCATAAACTGAACTAGGTTAATAAACATGAGATAAATGGATGAAATATGGTAATCCTCACATCCTGATGTATGTATTCCCGTGTTATATCGGTTGGTCTAGTTTCTAAGTGACGTGAAACATTAAACATATATTTTCCATGCACCTGTATTTTGTCATGCCACGATTACAATGGCCCGTACGTTTCCTTTCATTGGATGAACCAACAGGCTATAGCCATGGAGAAAGCATTGGGAAGACCTGCTTCAACATCACTCTTTGAGTCGAGCACTAAATTAGTTCCCTTGGAAAAATGAAATCTCACTGTTGAAAACCATCGAAATCTGATTTAGATAGAATACTACATCGGTGGCATGCGCTGCGTTGTACGATGAATTATATGTTCAGATGATAATAATATTTTTGAAGGAACAAGAAAATTAAAGGACTTGGGTCATTGATTCAAAAGATTCAATAACCTCAGTTAATCAAATAATATAATTATATAAAAAACTAAAGACAATAAATAAAAAACAACAATGACTATTCAAAAAATAAAGTTTGTCAATATTATAAAAAAATATCTTCTAAATATTCTTGAAAAACATCAACAATATTATTTGATAACAAAGTAAAAATTAAATAAGAATGAGAACTATATAAAGAGAAAAAAAATTGAAGCTTAATTACTAGTAAATCAAATAATAAATGATAAATTAAAAAAATATCAATTTTAAAAGAAGATAAAAAACCAGACTCGAGTTAGCATGTCAGATTTGCAATCTGGTTGTGTGGTCTAGATAACCCATACAAATAAATTTAATAAAACAATAAAAGATAACTGAAATAAAAATAAACTAGTCAACTTGTGTTAACTCAACTAACCCATGACCCGGAATATGATATTGAGATAACCTCCTAGAAAGAAAAGTAACTAAAATCACAAAGATGAAGATTTAATAACTTAATGTCAAAGGATAAAAATAAAAATAAAATCTAAAAAAATTGAAGTCAAATCGAATTAATCTTCAAAATTCTTGACCTATGTTATTTTATAGAAGACAAACTCAAAAAAATCATGAAGCAAAATTATCAATTATAAAAAAAAATACATAGCAATAAATAGAATAGAGATCAAATTTGATATAAAAATTAAATGAAATAAAATAATGAGGGATAAAATTAAAAAAATAAATCAAGAAAAAAATAATAAAAAAATATCAATAAAAAAATGAGGACCAAATATAATATAAAAACTAAATAAAATAAAATAACAGGGGATGAAATTAAAAAATAAAATAAATTAAAATAAGGATAAAGAACAAAAAAAAATAGCAATAAAAATAATAAAACCAAATATGATAGATGTAGAAAATTAAAAGAGAATGAAATTGAAAAATAATTTTAATTTTATAAATTATTTTAAATAAAATAAATAATAAAAAAATATAGATAAAATTAAAAAGAAAAAACAAATTAAAAGGGAGACCATGAAAATCCATGGGCTAGAGAAAAAAAGGAAAAAAAAAATTATTAATACCAATTCAATAGTTTGTTGACCACACATGCCATCCTAGGATGGAGTGATCCTCATTCAAATGTTACCCTAAAAGTAATTGGTTGACTGTTAAACTAAACTAACGCTTGTGCACTGCTTGAATGATGCATTTCATTTTATACACTAACATGTGTAATGCACATGCCAATTAAGTTTTTTTAAAAATAATATTTATATGCATTCAATTACTAAAACATCCCTTAATCAACTTGTTTATTAAAAAAATCATGATAAAAAAACATAAAAACCCTTAAACGTCAGCTTAAATGTTTTTGCTTTAAAGAGTTAATGAGTTATTTTAATGTACTTTATTTAGAAAGCTTAATGATTTTTCTCTCAAAGTCAAAATATTGATTTTATTGTTTCAATCCACAATTATCTAAGCTTGTGAAAAACTGGTAACTTGTAGAATCTTTGCTAATACGAAGGCAATATCCTACTCAAGTGGTGTAAATCCTGCAGCAGCAAACCATGTGATCCGCAGAATTAGACTCCGATCACTCTTTAAATATGCTCGGGTCCCTGTCAATCATCTTCCCTCCTCCTCCACTACTGCATGCCATCAGAGGCAACATGATATTGCTCCATCGCCTTAATTATAGCAGCTATCTTCTCTCCCAACGGTGCAAGAAAATAACTCATTGACAACGTAATAACGTGATATTCATAAAGTTTGTGAGAGGATTTAGTGTAAAATATTCACAATTATTTTTTTTTTTTTTAAAAAGAGTAATAGAAATACATGGTTGTTTGAGAAAAAAATCATACATTGTCTTATAGTCAATGCTTCATATATTGAGACTCTCAAATAATTCAATTTAGAATCTCGAAAATAATATTAGCCTCGAAATATATTATGATTTTGAGAGAAGCGTATCGTCTCCCACTTCTTCTGTTATTAGCTGAAATGGATACTTTATTTGCAGAAGCCACCGACTGAAAGCTCAGAGCCGTGTTTGAGTGGAACGTTGAAAAGTGGAGCGACAGAGACGCACCACTCCGATGAAGAGCAGCTTTTCATTAATAAAATAAGGAGAGAAGGGTGGCCTTCGTGTGGTAAGCACACTCGTTCCATTTATTAATTGATTGTGTAATATCATAATATCTCATCCTCTCTCTCAACTACAATGTGCTCTCTGATTCAGCCATCCTTTATTTTATTCTTTTTAGTAGGTCATGGCATGGAAGGATCGATCCTTTTTTTTTTTTTTTAAAGAAGTTTGGTAGCTGTGATTTGAGTGTTTTTTTATTTTAAAATATATTTTAATAATATTATTTTTATATTTTAAAACATTATTTTGATATCAGTATATTAAAATAATCTTAAAAATATAAAAAAATTAATTTTAAACAAAATAATTCATAATTGTTTTTAAAATACGTGTTCCTAATCACTGCCAAGCTAGCATCTAATTATAATTTAACACATGTGAACCATAAAACTAAGCAACATGTTTTCAAGTACAAGAGATTTTGGATAGGCTATTTTGCTTTATGTTGTTCGAGAATTGTAGAAGGGCTCCGTCATGGTTTCCAAGAAATTGTTGGGTAGAAATCCCACATGGAATTAATAACAAATTTAACTTGTAACATTTTAACAAGATCATCAGAACTTTAATTTTTTTTAATTTAATATATACAAATATAATATAGTATTTATAACTAGATTGATGCCCCAAGTATGTGATGAATCAATATAAAGACAAATCGAACCTTTTTTTTTATTTTAAATTAATGAAGTCCTAAAATTGGGTATAGTTCTTAAAAATTTTACCCAATTTTTTTTTTTTGAAATTAGAGAATCTCTTATTCTATAAAATCATTACCTAAATGAAATATAAGATTAATAAACTAAATAATAAATCTCACAATAATTATTTTTTGTTAGATTTAATTAGATACAAAAGAATTTTATTGTTGGATTTTTATAAAATAACTATTAAAATTTAATTGACATCACAATTCTAATATCAATTAATTATTATGATTTAATACTACATATTATTTCACCAGGATATTTTTTACAGCGGTGTTAGTTCACCTATTCTTTTTACTGTCTGTGTTAGCTGCCCCATATTCGCCAAAACTCCTTCAGTACTGGCAAAATATCTTTTCTTCAGTTCTTTATGGGGGAGTCTATCCACTTATCCCATGTTCCGTAGAATCTTGTAAGATATATTTTAAAAATCTAAATCTGCCCTTTAATCAAGTGATAAAATTAAAGAGGTGTCATTCTACTCCATGACGATTCTTTGAGACTTGGTCGAACCAGCTAGTTTCAAAACAGCAGCCTCATAATTAATTCAACGTTCACTTATGCTTGAAAAATTTAACTTTTGACTTAACGACACTTTCACTTAATTAACGTTATAGATCTTCATCATCAACTTGCAAATTATCTTTAAGACTTAATAATTACATATATAGGGTTGATATTTTGTGGTTTAATGTAAATGTAATTTTAGGTTATCGTTTTGCATAATATACTTCACAAAACGATCCTCGCCGTGATAACAATTCAGTAGCTTATTGCTCAATACAAAATTTCTACTTTTCATAATGAGCATAAAATCATAAAAGCAGAATTCTTTCTTCTATAGCCTATGAATGTTGTGGAAAAACAAAATCCTAGTTTTATCCCTTTGAGCCTAAAATAACCGAATCCAATACATTGTGATCAACTAAACATGCATGTGTTATCTCATCAATTTCACCGTTTGATCCTCAATAATCTCTTTAAATGTGAAATATGATTCATTAGAAAGTAAAAAATTCAATGTATATTAAATGGAATGAATTTAAAATATTAAGATGGTAATATATTGGATAATATATTTTTTAAAAAATATTAAACAACGATATATTTACTCGACCCGCGTCAACTATGTGAAACTCATGATCTAAGGTATGAAATTGAAATAATTTCATGGAACCTAAATCAAAACAAAATAGAAAACCCAAACCCAATCAACCAAATAATAAAGGCCAAAAAGAAAAAGAAAAAATATTCAATTAAAAAAGAAACCAAGGAGGCTAGATTAAATTGTTTCTAATATTAAAAAAAAAAATAGTTATCAAAGGATGGTAATGTTTTAAGCAATTGATTTAATTTAATTTGAAACTGAAATTTCATTAAAAAATAGCTACATTTAACAAAGAGCAACAAATAAAAAGATGTGAGATAACCCAAATCATTTTCAAAATTAGTATAAAAATCTTATAGAAAGCAAGTAAAAAAAATAATAAAGCTCAATCTCCAATTATATCAAATGTTGAAGGATAAAGTTGAGAACACGTAAGTTCAAAGAAAGGAAGAAAGAAAATAAACTCAGATGAATCTCCTAAACTTGGATTAATTTTTTAAATTCACAATCTATTAATTCTAGACCTAAACTCAATTAAGAAGCTCAATTTAATATTGAAAGATGAAATCATAAGAAAAATATCAATTTAATTTTTTTGACAAAATAAAAAAAAAGCAAAAAAAATAGAGGATGAAATTGCAAAAAAAATAAATCAGATTTAAAAATGATCTCAAATAAAATAAATAGCAATAAAAAGAATGAGAACCAAACCTATCTAATAAAAAAAATTAAAGGAGGATGCAATTAAAAACAAGTTTTAATTTTATAAATGAATTCAAATAAAAAATTATTAATTGAAAGTATAAAGGCAAAAACTAAAGAAAAAATAAATTTAAAAACTATTTTGAAATTTTAGGAGGTCGGATATGAAAATTGAAGAGAAGAAAGAAAAAACTAGAAAGAATTACTCTACAAGTGTCGCTTAAAAAGATGGCTCTGTCATGACTGTTGTAACCCAATTTTGGATTCACTAAAATTTTTTAGGAATGTTATTTTATCTTATTATTCATGACAAAAAAAATATAATAGATAAAAAAAGAAAAAAAAAGAGTTTAAAATATATTTTCTTGAGTCAACCGTCATTTTCTGTCAAAACCGAGTCCACCAGGTCAATACGGGTTAAACGATGTCGACCGGGATGAAAAATGAGTTTCAGGACGTTTCGGGTCAAAACTGTCATTTTCTGTCAAAACCGAGTCCATCGGGTCAATACGGGTCCCACCATGTCGACCGCAATGAAAAATGAGTTTCGGGCTGTTTCGGGTCAAAACTGTCATTTTCGGTCAAAACCGAGTCCACCGGGTCAATACGGGTCCCACCATGTTGACTGGGATGAAAAATGAGTTTCGAGCTGTTTCGGGTCACAACCGTCATTTTCGGTCAAAACCGAGTCCACCGGGTCAATACGGGTCCCACCATGTCGACCGGGATGAAAAATGAGTTTCGGGCTGTTTCGGGTCAAAACCGAGTCCACCGGGTTAATACGGGTCCCACCATGCCGACCGCGATAAAAAATGAGTTTCGAACTATTTTTGTCAAAACTGGTATTTTTGGGTCAAAAAACCCGGTCCACCGAGTTGATACCCGTATAAAAAAGTTTTTTTGTAATTTAAAATTAATTTTTAGCGGATGAAAAACTTTTTATAATACTGATTTGAATTTTAAATTTTTACCCCTATAAATAAATATTTTTATTATTATTTAGTATTATTATATTATTATTTAGTATTATTATATATAATAAGACAAATAGTAATCGGTGAAAGTTTGAAAATTTTAACAATCCGTGAATTGCTAACAATTCATCCGTGAATTGTTATCTGAATTCATTGGCTATAAATAGCCAATGAATTCAAGACAGCAGAGGAGGAGAAAAAGAATAAAAAATTGATTCTTCATTTGCGATTCTCAATTCGAGCAGATTACTATTTAGGTTACTATTGTATACTATTTATTTTTTTATACTAAATTAAAAAAATATCAAAAATATCCCAACCGTTAAATCTAATAGTGTTTAGATCTGAGCCTTTGATTTCTTAGAATACAATAGGCTTTACCACACCAGATTAAAACCCAAATCAATCTCAGCCGTTCAAATAATCTGCCCTTCGATCTAGTTGCGCCACGTCAGCAGGTATACCGAGCACTCAGTACACCGCGCCACACCAGACCGTAGCCCATTCAATCCTGACCGTCCGATCAACTTGAAGATCAAACGAATCACAGCCGCACGATATGTTCATCCGAGATCCAGTGGTTCACAGCCTTCAGACGCACGAGTGCACCATACACTCGTCCACACCAGATCAAAACCCAGAGCTTCTCTCTCCTCTCGCCGGCGATTCTCTCTCTCTCTGCGGATCTCCCATTTCCGGCCGTCTCAAGCCGTGCAACCACCACAGAATTGTGCATCGCCTCCCCTTGAGCAAAACCCCGGCCGTTTCACACTTTTTTACCAGCTAATTTGGCCGGAAAAAGGCCGCGACCGACATCGACCAATCGACCTTCAAGTCGTCGATTCTCCCTTCTCAGCCATCAACGGCCAACGAGACCACCACCATCAGAATCCTCGTCCTCAGATCTACCAGAATCGACTATCTTTTGGCTGGAAACTCGCCGGAAAATTGCGCGCGTCAACAGTAACCGCGCGTCAACAGTAACCGCGCGTGAGCCACACGCGCCGCCAATGGCATTTTCGATAAATCCGAGGGTATTTCAGTCTTTTACCTATACAGGGGTACTCAGGTAATTTTCTATGATATTTTATGATATTTTTGTATATAAATACTTGTAAATTTTTGCATGTGAAAAAAAACAAAAATAAATAACAACGCGGGTTCAACACCCATTTTTATCATATCACTGTTCATAGGTCAAAAGCCCAATTTTCAAGAATTGATATATCTATTTGTGAATGATATCAAAATAATTTTTATTTTATAAAATAAATATTATTTGTCGATACGTCTCTTTTATTTACAGAAAAGGACCGATGTAAAAAAAAAATTAAATACCAAATATGGATTATGTCCATTATTATTTATTTTGGTAAATCAGACGTAACTCTTCTTTTTAGGGATAAACGTCGACATTTTAGACAAAGTCTCCTAATTTTAGGGACTGATGTCATTTTTAACGCGTCTCCTATTTTTAGGGACCGACGTTAAATATGTTAAAAATTTACAAATAAGCTCAAAATATAATAGCATTTGAATCAAAATAAGAAAAACACACAAGTAAAGGTAACCTTTCTCTGAAAGGATGTTTTAAGGGTGGTGTCTACCTTCCCTTAATCATAACTAACCCAGTATCCGAATCTCTGGGACCAGTGTCTAATTTTGAATTTCTAGTTCCCTCAAATTACTAGATGGCGACTCCAAATAAAATCTTTATTTCCCCCTAATCAAATAAAAACAAAATCATTAAATTCCTTTTGTTTAAAAAAAAAAACAAAGGAGTGGAGCCGTCGCCCGACGTCGTGTAGCGACAATGACAATACAGAAAACACCAAGAAATATTATTTTGGCCATCATAAGTGACCAAACATGACGAGATGACTTCCTTACATTGTACATATCAATTATTATTTTTAAATATATTTATTACATAAAAAAAGATTAAATACGAATAAGCTATTGGAAAAAAGTTAAAGAAATTTTGATTTTAAGGCAATATAATCACTTAAGTATGCCATAGAAAGTGAAAATTTAAAAAAACTCCTAGATACTGTTATTTTGTTTTTGTTTTTAAAATCATTTAAATAATTATACTGTGTACAAAAAATAAAAAGAAAAGGCTGCTCTGATAAATTTTATAATGTACAATGAATCTTATAAAAAGACCTTATTATATATCTAGTTATTTTAAAAAGGTTAAAATAATAATTTTACTATTTTAATAGAACAATGAATGAAGATATTTTTACAGGACTTTTCCCACGAGCTATAAGTTTTTGTTAATATCTATTACCTACCATACAATATCTTTAATTAATAAATCCTCATCGAAATAAGGAATTTCTTGATACACAAGAATACTCCTACACATTCATGATCTCGGAAACACACTCTCGAAAGAGACATGCAGCTTTTCACTGTCCTCGTCAATGGAGAGGTTGCTTCAAACTCCAGGGGATGACTCTTAACCGTTGAGTATTACACTTATTCTATGAATATGAATATTAGCAAAAGTACTATGTATTCTACTTTGTTTTTGGATTAGAAATAGATTAAAATCAGTTCTTTTTCGTAAGATCACCACTAGGATTTTCAAATAAGCCTATAAATACTATGTATTCTATATACATTGTTTAAGCAAGCCTTTAATAAATAGAGAGTTCAAGAAAATTGTGAGCGTTCTGCCCTTTTCCTTTCTTGGTACAAAACTCCAACATTTCAAGTTTATACCACCTAAGACACGATCGAGGGAAGCGCTGTGAATCATCAAATTAATACATTGTGAAGTCTTGAGAACAAGCATACGTACAAAATCCTTCTGAAATATATGGAAATAACTGTCGGAAAAGAATATTGATTAATGAAATGGAGGCGCTCCATACAAGTCTACTTGGAGGTTGTACATCTCCAATACGTCTCTTATTGGAGTCTTGATCATAAGCATAAAATCTCGAAAGAGTTTTCTCTTCACGATGTGGGGTATAATAGTTTCCCCGTACATGCTATGTTGCGGGGTGGTTCAATGTTTTTTTATATTAAATAATTTTAGATTATAAAACATTATTTAACATGGTTATTGAGTTAACCTTAAATTTTTTTAAATTGACTCTTTTTTCGGTTCAGGTTTAATTTAATTCATTTGAAATTTTTTTTATTATACAATTTATTTGGTAAATCTAAAAATAATCTGAATACTAATAAAAAATATAATTTGACTTTAATTTTTTTAAGATGATATTTTTGTTTAAATACTAAGATGGTGACATATTAGATTGATTCGAGCTTCGCTATTTAACCACAATATCCACTACCTAAATCATGGATTCCATTGAATTTAACAACTTTATTTATTTATTTTTTTGTTTTATGATATGATAATGAAGGTAGATGCTCGTAAAATTAAACATTAACTAAATGTCGAAATGTTTGTTTGAGATTATGATAACCTTGTAGAAAATAAATTGGAACAAATTATGAAGATAAATTTAAAAACAACTAAAAATTGAAGAATAAAATCAAAAAATAAAAATAAAAAAGATTCAATAAAAAAATAGAAGATGGAAAAAAAAGAACTATTTGATATTTTTATTAAATTTGATCCAGCGAGTTAACCTTGAAACATCTCGACCTAACATCTTGTCTAACTTGATTTTAAAATTAACCAGCATGAGAGTTGATACTATGTCAACCATTCAACCTGATGGGTTCAAAGCTAACTTGAACAACTAGTAAAAGTATGATTCGACTTAAGACAACTTTAAAATGGTATTTTTTTTAGAATTCTAAGACAATAACTTATTTAAACAACTCGAGCTTCGCAACTTAACTCAATAAGCCCGTCACTGAAATCATAGATATATATTCTACTAGGTTTAAAAACTGTTTTTTAATTAATTTTTATTTAATGATATGATAACAAAAATAAATACTTACAAAATTAAACACCAATCAAATATTACAATGTTTGTTTGAGATTGTTTAAGCTTATAGAAAAAAAACAAAATAAATTATGATGATGAATTTAAAATTAATAAAATATTAAGTAATAAAATTAAAAAAAAAAACTAATTAAAAGCATTTAATGGGAAAAATTGATGGAAAAAAGAAACAATTTTAATTTTCTTAAAAGAGAATCGCTTCCTTATATATATATATATATAAGAGGAGAGGAAACCCAATTTATTTAGTGTAGTTAAACTTATGATCAAGAATCGAATAAGAAACGTAATAGAGATGTAAACCCTATAAATAGCCTTGTATGGCTAAAAACAGGATGCGCCTGTCTCCATTTCATTCATCATCAATATTCCTTCCAGATTGTTTATATATATAAAATGTATGTAAAAGACTTCATGCCCGTTGAAAACCGAGAAAAGTCTCGGAGCAATAATAATATGATAAAATGGAGGCTGATCTTATTAATTTGTCCAGGTACAAACTGTCCGAAAAGAATAATGTTGATTAATGAAATGGAGGGGCATCGGCATCCTGTTTCCCCCCTCGATCACTGTAAATGATGATGAGTATGCGCCACCATTTCATTAATCAATATTCTTTTCCCCATGTTTGTAAGTGCCCGTTGAAAACTGAGAAAAGACTCGGAACAGTAATATTGCTTGTTAAAATGGATGCTAATCTTGTTTGTCCACATACAGATTTAACTTTATAGGCCGCATAAAACCCTAATTAAAACCATTTAAGGACTCTCTAAATGCCCCCGATACATCATTTCCTACTTTTAACAATCTCTTGCAGACATTATTGAGTATGGTAAAGCATTGTTGATCAATTAGAATAACGTTGTTAGATGTGCAAAGCATTTTCTTTCATTAGTGGACATAATGGCCCCTTTAACTTGTTGCACCGTAGCAAACATATTCTATATATACCCTTGTTGAGGCGTGTGTCCTCCACAGTCTGAAGTCTTCCCTTCTATGTACCATCCTATATTCTAATCAAATCTTCATCATTTCCAGTCCAGTTCTCAATTCCATGGCTGCCAACCAGACATCCCTTAATATTGATGATGCCAGATTTCCCCTTCCTGACCATGATTTTGAGCAACAAGCAACATCGGAGGTTGAAATCAAAGAATTCGACTACTCGAAAAGATCACAGTGGCTACGTGCCGCGGTCCTTGGTGCCAACGATGGTTTGGTTTCCATCGGGTCATTGATGATGGGTGTCGGCGCTGTGAAACAAGATGTTAAGGCCATGATACTAACCGGGTGTGCCGGTTTGATAGCTGGGGCTTCTAGCATGGCTATAGGCGAGTTTGTGTCTGTGCAGTCTCAACTTGATATTGAGTTGGCACAAATAAAGAGAGACAAGCAACGAAGGGATAGCAGAGAACCGGAAGAAGAAGGAGAGAAGGGGAATCTGCCAAGCCCAGCGCAAGCATCTGCAGCTTCAGCTATTGCCTTTGCAATTGGTGCATCAGTGCCAGTTCTAGCTGCTTCTTTCATAGGACAGTACAAGTTGAGGCTGGGAATGGTGGTTGGGGCAGTGACCTTGGCTTTAATGGCGTTTGGGTGGTTAGGGGCTGTGTTGGGGAAGGCACCGACTGTCAAGTCATCCCTTAGGGTCCTGATCGGAGGATGGTTCGCTATGGCCATCACCTTCGGCCTAACCAAGTCGATTGGGTCAACTGGATTATGAGTATAGCAGTATGTTACACCCTTCTCTGCCGGTACAAATAAATCCCATGCTGTATAATTGTTTGAGTTGTTTATTTTCTTTCCTTTTTCCTCTTTTTTTTTCCAGTAATTAACAACGTGTGCATGGGAAGGAGAGGTTCTTAATTACTGTATATATGTGTGTGTGTTTCCATCCCAGAATATTTTCACGTTTCGTCCGGGATCCTTTATAATTAATTCATAATATATATTAATTCAATATTTATGATTCTAATTTAAATTTTAAATAAATTAATTTTAAATTATACAATACAAAACATAAATATACAATGTCAATTATTTAAATATAATTTTAAAATTTAAAATATTAAGATTTAATAAAATTTTAAATTTAAAGTAATTCAACACAAACACAATACCAAAATATTAAAAAATGAAAGATTTTAATTTGAAAGATGCATAAATCAAATATCATCTTCATTATTAACATAAATATATATAAAAAAAATTATTAAAGAAATATAATTAAGGTCCAACTCTTTAAATTTGCATTTTGGTACTGGCAATATATTTAAAAATAATCATGAAATAAATAACAAGTGGGGACTTCAAGAAAGGATGTTAAAGGCTAGTAAACTTTTGTTATAACAATTTGTTTTTTTTTTTTAAAAAAAAAGCCGATGAATGACAATGATACCAAACTAGCCCCTAGTTATCATAAAAAAAAAAGAAGCATAGTTTTTTGCAAAACTACTAATAAATTGACAATTTTATATTTAATAAAATATATCTTAGAAAGTATAAAAGAACTTGGTTTTTTTTGGAAAAAAATAAATTTATAATGTCAATTATTTAAATATAATTTTATATTTTAAAATATTTTAAAATATTTAAGATTTAATAAAACTTTAAGTTTAAAGTAATTCAACACAAACACAATACTAAAATATTAAAAAGTAAAAAAATTTTGATTCGAAAGATATGCAAATTAAATATCATCTCACATGCATATAAAAGAAATTAGAAAAGAAATATAAGGTCCAACCCTTTAAATTTGCCTTTCGGCGCTGGCCATGTATTTAAAAATAATCATGAAAGAAATAACAAGTGGGGACTTCAAGATGATGAAGGCTAGTAAACTTTTTTATAAACATTTTCTTTTTATTAAGAAAAACAATGAATGACAATGATACCAAACTAGCCCCTAGTTATCATAAAATACATATGCATAGTTTCTTGCAAAGCTACTAATAAATTGATAATTTCGTATTTAATAAAAATATATCTTAGAAAGTATAAAAGAAATTGGGTTTTTTTGGAAAAAAATAAATTTATTTGTTAATGAAAACTTTGATGTGGAACTCGTAATTTTTTGCTTCTTGAACCTGAACTCATCGGAAACATTCTCAAAAAAAAAAAAAAAAAACTAGAGAAATGGCTAGCTTCGCTCTAAATTATTTTATTTCTTGTCACATCCATCTGCAAGTATTAAGTATTATTACCTCTATTTTGCTTCATCAATTCCCTAATAATAAGATAAAAAAGAAAGAAAAGAGTCAGGCATTTGCATACAGCTGTGTACATTTTATGCAACAAACATAAGAAACAAACAGAAGAGAGAAAGGAGGCTAACCTAAGAAACCGAGTGAATTTAGTCGGCTCTGTAAAATATGTAATCTAGATTATAATAATTATATAAAAAATAAAATTAAAATAAATTATAAAATCTTGAATGATAAAATTAATTAAAAAAATCAATTAAAAAACTTTAAAAAATAATTCAAATTAATTTGTCATTCATGATAATTAGGTTAACCTTATAAAAAAAATAAAAAAAAATATATGAATTTAACAAATTGACAGGTCTGATTTGAAGGCAGGGGATGTAACGTTGGTTTGGGCATATGTTTTTGTAAGACAACTGAATCACTTGTCTGTTTAGAGATAATGCGCTCCATTACTGGTTGTGGGTGTGTGTATTAAATGATATATTTTTTTAAAATATTGAGATAATAATATTATGAATTGATTTGAATTAATTTGGATTAACTTGTTAAATTTATAATTTAAATTATATAATTATAATAATCCCATAAAAAATTAATAAAATCAAATTATAAAACCAAATTTTCAATCAATTTAATTTTAAAAAAAATATTTTAAAAAATATTTAATGAAAAAAGGATAAAAAAGATATGAATCAAGGATAAAAAAGATATGAATCAATTTGAATAAACCTATAAAACTTATAATCTCTAAGATAAATCCATAAAGATCAAATAAAAAAGATATATAAAGTTTAATTATCAAGCAACTTAATCTTGAATAATAAAATAAAATAAATAAATTAATTCAGGTTAACATATTAAAACAAAAATCTAGATCATAAAACCAAGTTAATTTCATAAAAAGTATATCGAAATAAATTATAAGATTTAATTTTTAATAAATTTAATATTAAAATATACAAATAAAAATAAATCTAAATTTTAATGATTAAAATAACTATATAAAAAACACATTAAAAAACTTAAAAAAAAAAGGAGAGGTTTCTCTATGTCAATAAAAATAAAAATAAAAATAAAAATCTAGTCGTGTTTACTATTTCGGATTTCAGTGCACATGGAACCTAGTTTAATCTGAAATCGGTGACTTGGCAACCACAATATCGGAAACCACCATTGGGAATATAATTACATTATCTGCCCTTCCGCCAATACTGTTAAAGGTTAAAACCAGACAGGGCCGCCAGGTCTGGGAATTAACAACGAGGAAAAACTAAAATATCTGGGTAGCTAGTTCACTGTTCATATATCTCTTATTATTTTATTTTATAACTTTACTTTTTACCTAACAAATCCGCATTATTTTTATTAACAACATTGTTTTTTAGGGTAAAAATTTTAAAAAAATTAAAATGATTTAACAAAACATGTATTTTTTAACTAAATTTTTTTATTAAAAAACTATATAAATTATATTTTAAAACTTCATAAAATAACTTAAATTATTAGATTAAGATAAATTTATGATAATTTTTTTAATTTAATGAAGGATATATTTTTATGAAGCATGGTTATTTATATAAAAATCTATCATATCCATTAACCAATTTTAATTTTTTTTAATATAATAAGAGTTTTTTGGTTATTAATTTTTTTTCAAGGATGTAAAGTATTATATAATATATAAATTAAGAGATGTAAAATATAATTTCTCAAGATATAAAAGCAGAATAAAAATTAAATTAAATTATTAGAGGCTGATGTAATTATCCAAAAAAAAGAAAAAGAAGAGGGAGATGAGCAATGTGATCCTCTCTGCTTGAAAGAACCACCAATCAAAAGGATGTAAAATTGCTCACGAACAAGTTGGACCATAGTTTAAGTAGCCAAAATCAAAACCAAGTTCTTTCCCCTTCTGTTTATACAGAATTGACAGAAAAATTACTTAGGTGCAAGGAAATCAAATCGACATTATTGGTTACATATTGTATCTAGAGATCCCTCAAGATTAAATTGCTAAAATACCCAGATTTTCAAGAATATTGATCAGAAAATGTTTCTTAATTAATTTATCTCTTGAAGTTTTAAAAAAGAAAAGTAACAAAAAAAAAAAGGTGCACCTGCTTTACTCTTCATATGAACAGTAAAACAGTGCATGTCACCACGCATTTTAGCGTGGAGAAGAATTGTTATAATAATTAAGTGGTATTTAAGTTTTTTACAAAAACATATTGAGTATGGTGCTATTAAAATTAAAAATTAAAAAAAAATTAAGGACTCGTTGTTTCAGTGTGGATTACTGTGGATTCACACGATGATTTTTTTTTTGGGTCCCTGAATTTTTTTTCTTAATTTTATATTTTTCTGTTGTGGTGGTTTGTGATTGTATTTTATAGTTCGTCATTTGTTAAAAAAAAGAAGAAGAAAGGTTTCAGTTTAGTTGTTTAATGAAAATTAAATATGAGATGACCAAAACTAAAAGAAAAGTGAAATATCAGCCCTTTGTTTAAAGAGAAAATATTTTTTTTTATTGGCCCTTTGATTATTTTATTTAGTCAGATCATTAATTTTTTTTACTTTTCTCCTTTAATATTGTGTTATTTGGTGATTTGGTTTGATGATTTGTTTTGCACTATTATCTCTCATCAAGTTATTATATTTTAAAAAAGTCCTTAGTTCTTTATTAATTGTGAGGAATTAACAATGATGGGACCAAAACTAAAACCTTGGTAAGATAGAAGCCCTTTTTTTTAAAGAAAAAAAACAAAACAAAAGGGTGTTAACGCTGTTAGGCTTAGTTTGTGACTTTGAGGAAAGAAAAGCTTATAGAAAAACGATGAAGAAAATAGAAAAAGGTTGGTTGTTCTGATGTGCTTAACCAAATTAACCACATTTGGTGTTAGTGTCCCTCTTGATAAGAGAAGTGTCACTAAAGTGTTTTTAAATTTTTATTATCCCTTGAAAAAGTAAATTAGAGTTGAGAGATTTTTTGTATTTGTTTTTTTTGTGTGTTTTTTTAACCAATTTGAGGATTCTTTGAATTGGGTAATTAGTTTCTCGAGGTTAAGTGTTTTCTTGTGTTTATAAGTTAGAATAGGTTAGAAATTAGGTTTTGAGGTAAAAAAAAAAGAAAAAAAAAGTAAAGGTTGAAATTTTAGCCACCTTTATAATGGTTAAATCTTGGACACGTAAATGAATTGATATGTTATTTGTTTTTTTAAAAAAAATATTGGGAAAATGATCCATTTCAAAGATAAAAAAAATTAAGGCTCAGCCTAGTAGAGCCGATAGACTTGCACAGTTGACCTCTTTTTTTACCTTGAAAGATATTAGCTTTCTTAATAATTAAATAATTTAGAATATTGTATGTATAATTTCTTTTAGATTTTTAGATTGACTAAGAATGATTTTTATATGTTATTTTATGTGATTTCATTTATTTTTTACTTCATTCTTAATATTCTTTTTGTGTAGATCATCATAACCCTTTTTTTTATGTTTTAATAGGTTTATTAATTTTCACTACTAATTTTTATTATTATATAATATAATAAAAAATAATTTAAGAAAAAAAACTTATTAAACTTCATCAACTCCATCACTCAGATCACATATTTAATGAATTAACCTATTTTAATTTAATATATCATTACTCATCATATTATTATCTTGATATTAGAAAAAAAACATCATCTTAAAATTTTTTTTTTTTTAAAGTGAATTTAAGCTAATAGCATATCATTATCTTGGTATTAAAAAGAGTGCATCATCTTGAAATTTCTAATCCAAGTTTAAGCCAAGTGTTTCCCGTGATTAATTCTATGTTTTTGAGTACACTTGCATTAAAATTAGTAGGGTGATATTTTTTTTAATTATTTAAGCTTGTTTTTGGAATTATAGTAGGATATTGACTATTAAACGGGTGTCCTAGTGTGATTTATCATAACTATATGTTTATTATATGACTAGATGACACGAACTTATTAATTTTTGGAATGACAATAGAATATTGTTTATGAAACGAGTGTCCTGTTGTGATTTATCATGATTATCTATTTATTATATGAAGTGAACTTATTAAATTTAATTGGGCATATAACCGAGTCATAAATTTTTATTACTTTTAAAAAAACACACTAACAGTGCACGCAAATAGTGACTAATTAAATTTTTACGATAAAAAAGTTTTTTGATCCAGCTACTAACGTTGCGCGGGCACAGGACAACTGCCCGGATCCAGACGTTGACGTGACGACGGAAACAAACTGCGAGTTCGAGTGCGAGCGTGTCTGCGAGAGAAGCTTTTAACACAACAGGAAGCGAAGGAACAATAAAACAATAATTATCATAACATACAGCCTCAAGGGACTGATTCACCTCCAACACACTGAGTTTGACAAATATACTAGTTTGGCAGGGAGTTATTCGTTCGCCGTAGGATTCAGAGCAGACAAACAAAGAGAACAGCATTTGATCAACAAACATTCATCGGAGGAGGAAGACACTCATTTAAGGAGAGTCTTGATAATAGCTTTCACATTCAACTTCTTGAGATCTGTGTAAGATTGACCACAGCCTACAAACATGACCGGTGAGCCAGAGATGTAAACCATCGACAGTGCAGCTCCGACCTACACTCATCAAAGAGAATTGCAGGCAACATTTAGTTGGTAAATATAACAAATAACTTTTTAAAAAATAAATAACCGCCTTCCGTAACTCTACCTTATCATCGATTGTGTCAAACTTGGTGAGCAAAATCCCATCAATTAATCTAGGATTGGGTGAAGTTGAGAGGTCCGCTAATTTCTGCAAAGAAAAAGAGCAAGGGATGTTGCTTCATAAACTGATTGTGGATGCAACAAAACAAAATAACAGAGCGAATACGAGGTTATAAGAACTAAACCTGATTGAACTTTGATAGCTGATCAACAGCATCATTTCCTACCAAGGCCTCTCCAACAAACAAGACCAGATCAGGATTGTTGAGGTAAATTAACTTTGAGAGAGCTCTCATTAATGGTTCATTGTCCTGAAGCACATGAAAATTGAATTAATAAAAAAAGCAAATAGAAAAGCCAGGTAAAAGTAAAACATAGATCCCCCTTGGTTCTTCTATTCTATCTAACTCTTTTTGTATTGACTTTAGCATTTTGATACTATAAAGGTGTTCTTACAGAAAAAAGTTTCCGCACAATTTCTGTAGCAAAATTGAGAGTCAATCAATTAATAACAAAATTTGACTACACCAGATAGCAGGTCAATCTCCATGATAAAACATTAAATCATAAAGCACCTGCATTCGGCCAGCAGTATCAACGAGAACAACATCAGAACCATTGCGTGTAGCCTCCTGAATTGCTTCCTTTGCAACAACCGCTGGATCTTTCTCATAGCCCTTTTCAAATATAGGGATCTAACCAGAAAAAAAAGACGATCACATCAAGCTTCCTTTACAGGCATGAATCACAGAAACAAACAAGCGCGGAACAAGAGGCCAGATAACTTCAACAACATCAATATGCGGGCATCAATTCTGTACCTGGAGTCTACGTGCATGAGTCCTCAGCTGCTCAACAGCTCCTGACCTAAATGTATCACAAGCAGCCATCATAACACTGACCTTATGTTGCAGAAGCCAGTATGCAACCTGCAGCATGACATGTAAAAACAGCCTACCCAATAAGGAAGCGTGACTTGATGATAATTCAATAATAATAATCACAACGATATGAGCTTAGCTTCACCTTAGCCAGATTTGTGGACTTTCCAACCCCATTGACACCAACAAAAACAACAACATATGGTTTCCTCTGTTCCCTTGCAGCATGTACATCCCTCAATATGTCAATAGAGCGTCTAGGAGTTAAAATACGGACAAGTGCTTCTTCCATAGCAGCCTGCAGCCATAAAATCGGGATGAAAGTGAGATTAAGCTTATTCCTAAATCAAACGGGAAAGATGAAAAAAGAAGACACTTTTGATATAACAAACCTGCACTGTGGAAGATATCCTTGTGAAAGATGCCTGCTTTTTACCTTCAAGACTAGCTGCAACTGATTCACAAAGCTTTTCGGCTATCTCCTCAGCCTGAGATTGCCACAGGACAGTAACTCCATAAGAATGTTAAATAGGACAGGGAAGTATGATTGACTGAATATCTAGCAAGTACAGGAACATACCACATTCTTGGTCATGAGCCTATCCTTGAGAGCTTTCAAAGCTGGCTCTAGGTCTGCCTTCTCCAAGTTTGCCTTACCAGCAATACTGAGCCGAGGAAAGCATAACAAAATTCACGTAAGAGTCATATGAGGAAGAAAAGCCTAGTCCAACTAATGAGATTCAACTTTGATTGAGTTCAGTAGGAGAACCCTTGAAAAAGGAATATCATGCCCATTATACATACCAACAGAAAGTTTGACAAAGTCAAACCCTGCATATCTAATGCTAGACTCCCTCCCACATTCTGTCTAAAGATTCATGCATAAAGTTTGTTGCACATCTCATAACGCAGGAGAGGCAACAGAAACAATTGTGGAAGCATGCATTCATGGTGAAGGGAAAAAATGCCAACCGGGCAAGCCATCACCCCAGTCTCACATTCACATCAATCCCAAGGACAAAAATTCTCATAAGATGTTAAATTATAAATAGAACAGTTAGATATATACTGTGAATCATATATATACTGTGAATCACATACCTTGTTCTTTAAAGCATAGAATAAGCTTGAACTTTTCTACATAATAGATTTGCCAGAGAACACTAAGAGACGTAATGACGCCTAATTGATAAAGCAAAGGTAATAACTATCTAATTACCCAAAAACTAACTGTACATTCCAAAAACCCATGATAATAGTTATTGCTGGAGTCTTTAACTCAGATGCCACAATGACAAACCCCAAAAACACTAGTAAAAGTCACAAGAGGCTGCATTTTTTTTTGAAAAAAAAATAGACCTTGAAGAGATGCTCTATATCCAGTACCTTAATGATACACAACTTAATGGATTGATGGTAATCAAAGCAATGAAAACAAGGATTTAGATTGCAATGTTTTACCTCTGGAACATAGATGAAAACCATCCCTTCTTCTTAGCATCAGGCTTGCTGTCCTTACCAACTTCCTCATCTTCTTCATCCTCCTCGCTGTCACTGCTAATTATCTCTTCTTTGTCCATCATGCTTTCGCCTTGATCGGCTGCCATAACTTGTATATTCTCATTCCCATTCTCCTCCACAGGATCGGTAAAATCCAATTTCGCATCTTTCGGTGAATCATCCCAAACTCTATTCTTCTTTGTTACCTTTTTCTTCGGGTCCGCTTTCGAACCCTTGCTAACAACAACACTAGTATCAGTAGTTTTTTTCACCCCTTTACTTTTCAGCTTCTGAAGTTTGCTGACATCAAAAGCCCCATTATTGGATCTCGCATTTTCTTTACCATTAGCGAGACCCATCCCTCTATTTCCTTCACCAACAACATTATGATTGCCATTGGAGTGTCCATTCTCCAACTTCCGACCTTTCCCATCATCACCATCAGCCTCCTTCGCATCACTCTTATTTTTTTTATTCCCTCCATCAAACCCACCACTACCCTTTTTCACCACCTGCTGCTTCCTCCCATCATTCCCCATCGGCTTCACTTTCCTCAACTCCTCCGCCCTCGCCTCCGCCTCCTTCCTAAGCTGCCTAAAAGTCTCATCAAAATCAAAATACTCCACACGCTTCGGATCATAAATCTCCGAAAACTCACGCTTCACCATCTCCAACAGCTCATCCACATACAACAAATGGAGAATTCGCTGATACACAGCGACAAAAACGAGACCAAGCTCGTTATGGAAAGTCCATTTAAGCGTGTAGGAGGCAGCACCAGGCGCATCGTAATTATACGACGCCGCACCTGATCGTTCCTCCAACAGACAAGATCGAATCAAAGTATCGATCGGCGATCCTTTTAACGCATTTCCTAGCTCTTTACATGTCCATAAAATCAATCCTCCTCTAGTAAATATTAACAACTGCTCTAACATCTTCCAATCTTTTTACCAAACCTGCAGCAACCAAGACAAATTGAATCCAATTAAGCATAAAAAATGGTGCAAATCGTAAGAGAAAAAAGTAAAAACGTTGGGACAGAGAACGGATCGGCGGCACAAGAAATTGTTGTTAGGCATCTGTGGATGGATAAATAAACGATTAAATTCGAAGGTATCGAAAGAAATAACTTACCTAATTTCCTGTTCTAGAAAATGATTCGAAAGGGAGAGAGAATTTACTAAAAGCAAAGGGAAAGGAGTAGTACTAGACAAGAAAAGAAAAATAAAAATCAATGTGAGGATTTGTGAAAATTCGGTTATTTATATGATTAGGTTTTTTTGGGTAATTAATTGAATGGGGGGGTGGGGTTTGACTAGGTTAGTTGGACGGCGAAGAAAATTTGGACACGCCACCACCACGGACTGACCTTTTCCTTACCTTTTCTGGAGTCTGGAAAATATTTACGGGGTTAAAACGTAAATTAACCGCTTTTTTTTACTGTTTTTTTGGGCGTTCCTGTACGCTGTTACGCGTTTGACGGTCTGGTTGGGTGTGGAAGGAGCCCTTCGTGGCATGCTTTTTAAACTCGATTAAGATTTGGTTTTCAAGTTTTGACAGGGTTTTTGGGTTTTATCAGTTATCTAGGTTAATTTATTTTTTTAAATTGAAATAATAATATTTTAATAAAAAAAATTAATAAATTACAATTAAATTTTTAATTAAATTTTATCAAAATATTTTTTTATTTTTTAAATCCAATAGTATTTTAATCTCGAATCGATTGCATTCCAAATTAATAGTTAAACTAGGTTGAATTTTAAAATTATAAGTTTGAAATTAAGTTTTAATATGCTTTGATTTTATTTTTTATTTTTAAATAACTTTTTTAGTATGTTTATATATTAATATAAAAATAAATTTAAAAAATAAAAAATATATTATTTTAATATATTTACAAGTAAAAAAACATTTTGATAAGTAAATACTTTATTTATTAATATCATATTAGTTAAGTCTATTTTTTAAAAAGAATAAAGAAATATAATTAGAAGAGAAAAAAAAACTTATATGAAAATATTTTTATTATTTTTGATAAGTTATAGATTTTATATTCACCTTTATTTATATTTATCTTTTTTTTAAATTAAATTAAAAAATAACCAATAAAATATCATATTATTTTATATACACCATAAAAATTTTCGTGTAGAAGCAGAATTGAAAAGGAATGATTCAATTGAGACGGTATTTATAAAATCTTCTATGCTAATTTTAAAATTAATTTAAAAATAGTTGAGTTTTGATGTTTTAAGAGTATCATTGAACATAATAAGTTGTATAAAAAAACTCAGTTTCAATTTCGGGTTCAAATCACGAAGTTTACATTTGATTAAAGCCTTATGACAAAAACAAAATATATAAAAGAGATGAAAATATGTTTGAATAAAAAAAACACTGTTGAACATATAAAATAAATATTTTTAAATTCATTTATATACTTCTAAAATAGAAAGCACAGAGAGCCATATATTTTCTTCTTTCATAATCTTTATTTTTATTAACAATAATCAAATTTTATCTAAAATACCTTGAATTAAAAAATTCATAAAATTTAGCTTTAATGAAATATTTAAGAAAAAAAAAAGAAATACAGAAATTGTATAATGGTTTTATTTTTTTTTTTACTTTTTTATGGAATGCTTTTATTTATTTGGTGCTTATTGCTTTTTATGGAATGATTGTAAAAATGCGTCGGAAAGTTGCATTTGGATAGGCACAAGATGGGAGCCGCCGGATTGCAATCATACCTGGATTCCAATTCCCAATTACAGAGACGTCAGATATTCTAGAAAAGTTGGATGCTTAAATTTTAATATTTTTATTTTTTTAATAATTTCAATATGTTAATATTAAAAATATTATTTTAATATACCTTTCAATGAAAACATACACGACATTATTTTTTCAATGAAAGCTTGCCATCACCGCATCTTTAGCTCGGAACCTTGCCTTTTTCAGAATGGGCTTGAACCTCGTCCACAAAATCAAGTCTTTATTTGATAGGGCCCTCCATCTTACATAACTCTGGGCTTGGTTGTCCAACGGGCCAGACAGGCAAGACATTAATTTTCACAGAATTTTTTTGAGCAGGATTAGACTATGTTTCAAATTCCAAGGTTAAAGTGAAGCCTTTTTTATATTAAAAAAAGAAGTATTTTTGAAAAAAATTAAAAATTATTATTTTTATATATTTTTAAATTATTTTAATATATTAATATTAAAAATAAAATTTTACAAATAAAAAAATTATTATTTTATTATATTTTAAAATAAAAGATATTTTAAAAACCAACTCAATATCAAATAATATAAGATTAGTTCATGTTATAATTTTTAAATCCGACCCAGTTCAAGGCCCGGGTTTCAGGTTGTGACCGGATCTCCCGGGTCAATTCTATTTTTTTTTAAATCAAAACAATATCATTTTAGTAAAAAAAAAAATCAACGAGTTGTAATCAGGTTTTTGACAAGGTCTTGCTGGGTCACTCGAGTCACCGAGTTAGTCGGACCACTCCGGATTTTTTCTTTTCTTATTTTTTCTTAAACCTGACCCGATTCCAGCTCTAGATTTACCGAATCCCGAGTTAAGCAGTCAAGTCGGATCAAATTTCAAAACCATGGATCAAATAATAATCTTTAAACCCAAACATTTCTGAGCCAAAACAGCAATGAGAGTTAGGCAATAGCTATGATTAACAGCAAGAGATAGTAGCGCTTGCTTGAATGCTTTGGGAACTTCTCACTTTAGCAATCAAAATTCTTTTCATGATCTTGATGAAGAACATTCCTATACAAAAGCATTCTCACAATGATATCGAGGATTGGATAAATATCTGCTAATCTATAACAAATAGTGGAATCACGAGTAAGTTGTGTTACCAAGTACATGAAACGTAAAAGAAAAAAGAAGAGCTTAACTAAGTATAGCTAATGGTTATGGATCGTCACTATATTTACTTACATTTGTTTGCACATAGGTTGAGCCTGATCCCAAGAGCTTCTCTCCATAAGCTCTATAAATGGTTTCTCCAAATGAATTAGTTTATTTAGATGGCTGCATCAAGATTTGAACATGACTTTCAAAATTCTCATACTCATACATTGTTGAAAGGAAATGAAAGTCGTTTGTGTTGATGTCTTAGCAATTCCGATCTAGAAGAAGTCTTGCAAGATTCCAAATTTGGTAAAACCAATTATGCTTGCCCTGTTTACACTTTCCAAAGAAGAAACTATGTATCATTCTTCTTGTTGTTTTAGTAAAATTAAAGCTGAGAAAGTATTAATTATCATTGGCATCCTTTAGTAAAAACATGGACCTTCAACCACAAAAACAAGTATACCAAGTTGACAACAAGTACTCAAGAACCGAGCCACCAACTAATTAAATCTTAATTATAAAAAACAAGGATGTTTCTAAGTTAAAACTTCTACTAATGCTGCTTAGTTAGCCACAACATCTAGCTAAAAGAACTTATCATAAAAAAAAAACAAGAAAACTGCATGAATTAATATCTGCATAACACATCATAATTGTGTGATGTATTGTTGCGTGGTTTGAGACAAACCATCTAGTTAATGACTAAGAATCAAGACTTACATCCCTTGATTAATTTGTAGAACAGAGATGCTGCATATTAATTAGATCCCTTTTTCCGTCTAAAAGAATAAAAAATTATTCTGTTCAGTCACCTCGGAAAAAATTAAAGTAAGGAGCTTTTGCCCAGTACCAAAATGCATTTTGAACGTCAAAACATTGTGTTTTTTTGTGCCTCAAAAAGATTAATTAGAATAGAGACTTTTCCTCAATGAAGAAAAGCATTTATCTAAATATGACTTATTGTAGTTACTGAAACTGTTAGCTTTAATGTTTTAGCTACTTTGCTATATCCTAAAAACTTGTTGTCAAATCAGTAAATTATAGAAAGCATGAAGTAAGATTGGCCAACCTGTTTCTTTAGCCTTCAAAACTAAAAAAAAAAAGAGGTTGTTTGAATATTAACTCGGCCTAAGTTATAACTCCAGATCCCAAGTTTTTTGAATCAAGCCATTGAAGAAAGTCGAGTTTACTAACTATACTTTCATCACTCCATATAATTATAATAATGAATAATAACCTTTCATGTTGCAACTTGTTTCTTCATGAATATTAACCAAACTTAACTAGAGATCATTTAGAAATGTGGGTCAACTCGTGTTTTTAAGGAATTCAGTTTTTTTTGGTAAAAAATAATTTTTTTATATTTTGGTTAGTTTTGATGCACTGATCTTAAAAATAATTTTTTTAAAAATAAAATAGCATTATTTTGATGCATTTCAAAATCAAAAACACTTTAAAAAGCAATCGTAAGCACACTCCCAAACATACCCTAAAACTTTCTCATAAGAGTTGTCTAAAATAAGGTGTCTCTTACAAACCAAGAACATGGTCTAACTTAGCATTATCATAAATAAATTATGGAATAATTTACTAAACCATATTTTAATCTCAACCATTCTTAATTGGTTTTTGCTATGCTCATGCTTCAAAGTTAATTTTTATATAAGTACTTTAATTTGTATCCATGTTGATTTGAAATTTATTAATGGAGTGGCTAAATTTTTAAGATGTAAATTAAGTTATTTACCTGTTAATTACTTAAAGCTTTTTCTAGAAGCAAATCTAAGACTATGTTTCACTTGGAAACCAGTTATGGAAAAGATCATATCTTGTCTTATGACTTAAAAAGGCAGGATTCTTCTAATAAGTGGAAAGGCTTTGTTTATTAAACTCAGTGGAGTCCAGTATTCCTTTTTATTATAAATTTTTGTTTAAAAATCCATATGGTGTAGTTAAGAAGATTATTGATGTACAAAACGATTCTTATAAAATGGAGAAGAGAATAAACAACCTATCTATAAAGTGACTTGAAATTTCCTAGCTACGCCGAAAACTAGAGGGGGATTAGGAGTTGGGTTTATCATGGGGAAAAAAACAAAGTAATGTTGCTTAAATATTTATGACCGTGCAATAATAATATCTTAATAGCCTGAAGGACTTTTTTTGATATAAAATATCAATCTAAAAATATTGAAATGGTTCCAATATTCATATAAGCTTTTTTTTAGCAATTTAGAATGGTATTTGTGCTATTTTTAATGGTTTAGAATATTGTTTTATTGGCTTATAAATTTTATTCTAGTGGTTATTGAAAATGGAGCTCAAACTTCAATTTGAACTTCAAAATGGTTAAGAGATTTTACCCTCAAATATAGATTTTTTAGTTTTTATGTTGTGTATAAAAATATGAGTGTTTTAATTTGAAAGATAAAATATGAATGACTCAACTTAAGGTTAGTCCTTATTATAAAGGAATAGACTATGGGATTGAAAAAAGGAAAGGAAAATGAAACTTTTGCAACTATTTTCTAAAATCTATTTAAGTCAAAATGTTATAGACAAAAAGATTAGAAGACTGGATCCAAAAGGTATTTTTTCAATAAAAATTTGCTCAGCCTTTCTTGAGAAAATTCTTTTACCACAGGATAAATCATTTCAATATGATATATGGTATTTTTTTTTTTAAGTTTGATTTTAATATTTGGGTTATCATTACAAATAAACTACCTACAAAAGCTTTTATTCACCGATAAGGTATGCTACAAAGGAATGATTTAAGTCGCCCTTTCTATAAAAAAAAGAGATTAAAACTACAAAGCATGTCTTCCTTTATTGTAACATGGTATATAATTAATGTCATGAGAAGTAGCTTGCTTAAGGTAGCTATGGATTTTACTGAAGTCTTTGAATTATTTTTACTTATAATACCATGGAATGATCTTGATGAGATCTATGTAAAAAAAGGTGTGGTCTTTGTTTTTCTTTGGAATAGTTTAGTCCTTTTGAAATGGTAGCAATAATTTGATCTTTAATTAGAAAGAAACCAGTTAGGATAATATATATTACTCATTTTTTTCATAGAGTTGCACCATGATCACAGTTTTTGCTATATTGGGATAAACTTATTAATTAGGATCACCAAATAGTATTTTTATTTGGATAAATAAGGCAAGAGCGTATAATGAACCATTATGGATTCGTTCTCCTTAATGTATGTTTAAGTGGAATGTAGATGCATTTATAAATGGAAAGTATGGATTCTCAGAGATTGGGGGAGTTCTGAGGGACCATGAAGGAAGATTTCTTTGTATATTTTCTTATTCCATATGTATTAAGGAATCTAATGAAGTTGGGGTTTTGTCAATTCAAAACATTCTCCTTTTAAGTATTCATTGTTGTTATGTATCTTCTAACAATTGAATTTTAGAATTTGATTCATAAAATGTAATTACTTAGATAAGAGAAAGCAATGCCATGAGACCATGGAGGTTACAAGGTGTTTTTAATTACATCTCTAATGCTTATCTTATGATTTCTCTTATAAATTTTATATATATCTACAGAAAAATAAACATGTCAAATATCATTTGACCAAGTAAGGGGTTTATAAAGATGTTAATTTAGTTGTATAGTTACAGTCATCTTTTATATATTTATATTTTGCTTGATTTGTGTGTTTTACTAAGTTAACAAGGAACTCAATTATGTATAGTTGGTTCATATTTAATTTGTAATTTTTCTGGCTTATTTTTTTTCTTCTTCTCTTATTAGCCATGTTTTTTATTGGCTAAATGAGTTGGTTAATAAAATTATTATTTTTAATAAAAAATAGATCTTAACCTTTTAAAATTACTAAAGAGTGTCAATGAAAAAAAAATATTAATGTAACCTAGAAAAAGGCACCAAAGTATGAACTTCAAGCACAAATCAATTTTAGATTTGAGTTATTAACACATTATAATTCATAATCCATGTGACATTGAACTTATTATGTATTCGAGCTATCATCTCAATTAGGGATATTCACAGTGCGATTCAGTCTAGTTTTAATCAAAAAATTCAACCGAACCAAAAAATAGTATTTTTTTTTAATATAACCCAAACCGAACCTAGAATTGGCTCAAACTAAACTAGTTTTGTTTGGTTTGGGTCAATTTTTTAGCATAAAAACTAGAAAAAATGAACTTATCTTTATCACTGAGCTAAATTAAAGAAAAATTTGACATCAAATACCAATCTCAATTCTAAGCCATTAATCACAAGAACCATTTAGAAATTCAAGAAAAGCAATCACCAATCAAAGTCTTCTACATAAGGGCTGGGAAAGGGAAGACTGAGAAGGGGAAAAAGGGAAAGGAGGTCCCGGAGAGAGTTGATTGACCATAAAGTTTCTCATGTCGTTGGCTCTTTCGCCAGCTGTTAATGTCTTATTGGCTTTAATAAAGCTTCTTTTTTTTATGTAAAAAATCTCAAAGCTTGTCTCTACTCAGCACAAAGATGGAACTAGCATAAGTTATACTATATAACTATCAAATGTAGGATTTCTTGAATAATGGTTTCCTCGTATCTAGATTAGGAAAGGGGAAAAGGGAAAGGAAAGCTTGATGTGGGGGTGGTGGTCAAAAATGGGGAAAGTGATGTAAGGTTCTAGGAAGGGGAAGGGAAAAGGAAAGGGAAAAAAGGAGAAAGCTTGATGTGGAGGGGGAGGAGGGTTGACGGCTGGAAAAGGGGAAAGTGATTTAGGGTTAGAAATGATTCTTTTTATATAATTTTTTAAACCGTTTTGATTTGATTCAGTTTAATTGGTTTACGCTTTTTTAAACCAGAACTAGACCGAGTGGTTTTTTTATTTTTTTAAATGGTTTATTCGGTTTTTTGAATTAATTTCTTCTCAATTTTTTTTGTTTAATCGGTTGGTCAATTTTTTTAAACACTCCTAATCTCAATTATATGAGATTTCATTTTTTTTAAGAATTCTTATTTAAGATTTGATAATATATTTTCATGAAAAAAATATTTGTGTGTAAATATAATATTATTGCTAGTGAACAGGTGTAGAAAGATATAGCTAGGTTGTGATGATTGATAGTTTTGATAATAAAAAAATACATCGTATTATTTTGAATGAAAAAATGGTTAATATTGATGTTTATAAAGAAACTCTTTTTATCCTATTTGATAAAAATATTCATTTTTTATTTTTTTAATTTAATTTGATTACTATTTTAGTTTTCAATACTTTTTTAGTGGTATTGAAATCTTTCAAAAACAATTCAGGAGGAAATTAAGATTTATATGTATCTTCCATTACAAATATGGAAAGAAATACATGGAAATGGGGAGAGGGATTGAAACTATAATAAAAGTTGAGCAATTAATTGATACAAACCAAACTTTTGAAGTGAAATAATAATAAAAACTGCTCCATGACCCTAAGTTTTAGGGGGCAAATTAAAACTTATATACTTTATTTACCCTCCTTGTACACTTGGAGGTTATTGTGGGCGGCAAGTCATTTATCTCTACACTATCATGTGAAGTTGAATCCTAGAGGAGATTTTTGCACACGACTTGCTTAAAGCCTGATTAATGGAGGAATTAGCTATGATCAATGCGGAAAATCAATCCGATAATATAATGTTCTTTACAAATTAAACATTAAAATGTACTCAAATATGTTCCCAAAGAAAAGAAAAAAAAACTACATAGCTCTTTAAGCTAACTGCTCGAATTGAAAAACTGGCCATTCTCCAAGTGCTTCTGTATCCAAGATATCCAAGAAATAGATAGTTTGTTTATATGCGATCCAAAAGCTTGTTTAAAAATGTGTTAAAAATTGTTTTTCAAATATTTTTTATATCATAATATATTTTTTAGTTTTTTACACTAATATATAAAAAAATCCAAAAAAATTAAATTAAAACTAAAAAAAATTAATTAAAAAAAAACACAATAAACTACAATTCCAAACATTTTCAAGTCCGGTGCTGTGGCCGGTGGGAGATGATGGTTGGAACTCTGAAGTCATTCCCCTACAGTATAAGACATTTAACAATTTCAATGATCCAGAGGCCACTTGCCATGAGCCATAATTTTCCTTGCCTATGTATTTTCCATCCCAGTCCACAGGCATTAGTATTACTGCTTTAGGAAGGCAATCTTTTTGAACACGCAAGCACTTTAAATGCAAACCAGCACCTCTGGTTCCTGTCTGCTCTAACATATATATATATATATATATATATATATATATATATATAAAGAAAAAGAAAAAGAAATCATAAGAGGAACATGGCTTTAATGGGTAGGACAAATAGCTTGGAATGGAATGGCATGAATTTGTTTGTATTTTCTTGTCTTAGTTTGTTCACATTCTGATATTTGACGTTGTGCGAACGTGCCCTATACTGAGCAAAATGAGTATTATTCATCGTAACTGGTTGTGGGAAGAATATTCTCACATTCTTTAGATTTAAAGTAGGGAAGCTTCCAGGTAGTGCAATGGCTGCAAATGAAAGAGAGGACTGATCATCAAGAACAAATTGAACACAATTACGGTGCTTAGATATTATGTATTATACGCTACCTGGAAGGACTAGGCTATTTTCTGTGTAAAAATAATATTTGAGTATTGAAATGGAGTAAAAAATATATAAAAAATCAGGGACGCTCCTAACAATACTATAAAATAATATTTTTGAACACCAAAAGACGCTGTATACCTCATCCAAAAGGACGCCTCACATTCACCCACTTTTTTTGTATGTTTTCATATTAAGTCAAATATAAAATTGTTAATTTGATAATTATAAAAAAGAATAACTGTGAAAAAATAAAAATATCCCGTGTCCTTAGGTTTAAATTATTTTATTTTAAGGATGTTTTTATCATTTTATGATCTATGTTAATTTTTTATATATATATTTGATCAAATATCAAATTGGTCATCATTACCTTAAATTAGAATAATCAAAAAATTATTATAAAAATACTCTAAGATACCAAGTTTATTTATCTGCTTTCAAGAATATTTGGGTTTTTTTTTATTGTTCAATCAATATAAAAAAATATTTTTTTATCTTTATTCTATTTTGTAATACAAATGAATAATGTAAAAATACTTTAATGCTATTATAATTGTTTGTAAAGTATCAAAAACATCATTATATTATTCAGTCAAACAATAATAATGGTCTGGAGCTCAGGTTTGATCAGTTTTATTTATTTAATTTAATGTTCTTCTTCCGCAGATCAGAGGTGCATTTACACACCTGCATTCACATAAACTAAGGCATGTGTGTGCACATCGTAATAATATATAAAAAACATTGAAGAGTAACACAGCTCGGAAATCATGGGTAGATCTCATCTCATATGAAGAGTTTATTTACAATGCAAGCAACTAACCCAGTAGATCGATACATAATTAGGTCTGACACTGACTCTGACTATTGAGGCCTTGTGTGTTGGGGTTCACTATTTGAGTATTGCAGAAAACCCCATTAATGTATTTGGGATTCAACTGTTCGAGCATTTCCTCCCTTTAACATTTTTTTTTTTTATAATTAAGTTCAAGTTTGGATAATTGGGTAGCAATGCATGCATAATGTATCATATGTATGCGGGTCAATATTTAACTAATGAGATCATGGTTTAGTATATTCATAATAAATTTCAAGAAATAAACTAACTTGAGATTCCCAGTCCAGAGAATATATATATATATATATATATATATATATATATATATATATATATATATTGAAAATATAAGTAATAAATTCGAACCAGGATATTCTCTCTATAATTAACTCCTTACCAATAAAAAAAAAACTCTTAAACAAGGAGTTCTTTTCCCAATGAATTTTCTTCATGATGGAATGAATAAAAATTATAGTTGATCAATGATCTCAATTAATTTGGAAGTTCTTCACAAATTCAAAATCACATAAGGTTAGTCTAGAACATGTGCAAGACTGGATTTTCTCTGAAACATCTGTAACGAAAGAAAAGACAGATTGGTGAGCAAATTACACTAACCACCAGATCATACCAAATGAATCTTATGAAAATATACAAATCCGCTGCAATTAATTAATTAATTATTAATCTGTCGTTAGTTTAGTGGATATACAAATCAGATTGGTAGGGTTGGTCACCCATTTGAGCCCTACTAAGCTCACCATTAATAATCAGTTTAACAACTTACTACTTAATCCCATATGACAATTAATTCTTCTTTTTATATATATATATATATATGGATAGTTGCTGCTACTTAATTGTTAGGTTTTGACTTATTAAATTCAGCTATACCATAATTGGTAGTGGGTAATTTTACCTTTATTTTTTACTCATAACAATTTATATGAGTGAATTGAAAACATTAAAAAGTTTTAGTTGACAGGGACTTCTTTATTGAAAAATAATTGAAAACCTATTTGACCAGACCTGTTGGCCAGCCAGCCAGCCAGCTAGCTAGCTAGCTACCACCCTTGGTCTCATTCCATATACATTCGAGGGACCAAATAAACAGGCCATTAGAGGTCACAAGAGCCGAACCCCACAGCCATTGACCTTTATGAGTTCTTTTTTTTGTATGCCCTTCAGATTAGGACCACGAGAGGACAGTGAAAGGGAGATAGCATGCCTTTGCATAGGACTACTTTGGAAGCTTATCCTGAGGATTGTCATAAAGATTAAAAGAAAGTGTTCGCATTCATTGTGAAACATATTGCTTGCAGGGCCAGCACTTTAAACGATAGCTACAAGGCTCAAATTGGAATAAAACTCATTCGCCTACAGAATTTGATGGCTATTAGTGCACACAAAAAGGTGTTCATTAATTGTTGTCGTTTTAAATGAGATGTTGATTATTTAAAACCCTTAAAATATTCACATATAACATTAATTATTTTAAATCTTTTCCCACACATCCTATATATAAAATTAAAAGGATACGGAGAAAATTAGAATAGTCCATGTACTCGCCTTGGTAACCACTCTTCTGAATTTTTATTTTTATTTAGCAAAAAATGATATTTAAATGCTAAAATAGGGTAAAGAAATGACATTAATTAAAAAAATTGGTCATGACACACCTATAATCTTGATGATTAGGTTGATTTTGGATTTAATTGTTTTGCTTTCAATGATATTTTGATCATTTTATGATGTAATTAAGATGAAAAAAAACTTATTTATCTTCAGTAAATTTTATAAAGACTAATAAGCTCTGTAAAAAGGTTTTAATGTATTCAAAAGCTAGTGTTAATTTTTTGGATGGAGGGGCAAAATGGTCGTTATCTAGTGAATAGAGCTATTAGGTTTGGAGGTCTAGTAATTTTTCAAGGCCAATTCAGTTTTGTTAATAAGTATAAAATGAATAAACCGAGAAATTTTAGACATATATTGAGAGTTAATTATTCCATTCATGGATAAGTAACCATACAAAGAAGTTAAAATTTCAATACATACCTTGTTAAGGACTCTATTACAATTAATATTACACCCACAACAACCTTTAAGATAGCAACATTACAAGATAATAATCACAATAGTAATAGCCCCCAAACCACAACCTAGCTACAATTTTAGTTGAAGTTTTGGCATTTATAGTAAGATTACAAGAAATTAATTTAAGGAGTCTTTTCACTAATACCCACAGCATGCAATCCCAACAAGATCACAAGCAATTCTAGCAATTACATAGGCTACAATTATAGATCTACAGAGAGATGTTGTCTTGCCAGGTTCCAACATATGATAAGTTTATTATCCTCCAAATTAATTACATGATATCATAGCTGTAATGCTAAGTAAATCACAGTATCATGTCACGACTATTATTGTTGCGTATATACATAAATGCATTGTATCAGCATGCACTGGAGATTTAAATATACTTTAAAGGAAACTTAAGGCACAGATGTGTTGTTTTTCTTATATGGTATTTGATCGAGTTGTTGGCATTCAAAAAGAATTTATATATCAATGACTTTTGCCGCTCCTAATTGTCCTCTTGGCACCACCACCATGAGAATACCTTTAGAAAAGAAGCCAACTCTTGTTGCAGCCAGCACTAGTCAATTGCAATCAGTGGGGAACCTACAACATGTGTTGTAGGTGCCATGACACCCACAAGCTCAAAACCAAGACTAGTACTGAAACTCTTGTTAGGAGCTACAACACTTTCAATTTCAACTTCTTTTAGAACTGATTGGATAATGAGCCTTCCCTTATTTTTTATTGCAATTTAGCAATTATCTCCGTTGCATCTTAGTTACCTAGTCTATAAACTTTCAGAGCTTGATATGCTTCCTTTTTAAGTTTCTCACGAAGGTGCTAAAGTTTGTGAATTTCAACGTGAAAAGTCCAGTTAATGATTGCCTCAAAGACTGCCTTAGCATCATTTTTCTGGTTCTATCATAGTTCTATCATAGCATTTTGGCTCCTTGTTATCAAAATATAGCAATGATACATCAAAATAAGAGAGATATTTCTTCATTGATAAACGAGGCAATTTTGATGAGCTTGAAGCCTATTGATCCTCTTAAGGTTTTCTTTACAATTCATGAACCTCAGGTTGGCACCCCCGATTTTTAATTTCTAGATCTGCCACTAACTGCAACGACTCACATTTCAGGACCATCATAGGCATATCAAGATTAATTAGGTCTATGTTATCCTACAATATTGTCGTATGGTTATTGTCTGTAATTTTGTATGGAGACGTTGTGATTTGTTTTTGCAAATATCTTGTAATGTTTAATTCGTAATAGAATGTTATAAATAATGGTACTATTTATATATATATATATATATATATGAACACAATGTTGATTTATACATTTTGCTTGTGATTATGTTACAAAAGGATTACTGAATGTTAGTCATGTTTCATCACATGATCAGCTTGTTGACTTGATGATAAAATAAAGATCATCGATCCTCTATCTCGTTTTGAAATGCTCAGTTCCAGGATCAACATCACCAATGGTGAGACGATCTTGCGGAGAAGTGTTAAGGATTCTCATGCAATTAATATTTACACATACAACAATCTTTAAGCCAGCAAGATCACCGGGCAGTCAGTATTAACAACGCTAAATCACAACCTACAGTTACATCTAAAGTTTTGACATTTACAACAAGATTACAAGCAATTAGTTCAAGGAATCTCAGCATCAACACCATGATTACACAACCTCCAATACCATCATAATCATATACAATTCTAGCAATTACATACAATTTCAGATCCAGGAAGAAGCATTGTCACGGCAGGTTCCAGCATATGCTAAGCTTATTATCCTCCAAATTAGTTACGTGATATCATAACTACAACTTCAAGTAAATCACAACATCGTGTCATGAATATCACCTATATATATATTGTATTAGTATTAGTATATATTAAAGATTCAAAAATACTTCAAAGAAAACTAAAGTCACAAGTGTGTTGTTTCTCTTATATTTCCCTTCTATGTTCTTAAAAGAATATTTTTAGGAAAACTTTAGGTAGCCTTTGATTATTTTTAAAAAACTGAAGAGACAAGATAATAGAGATTGCTAGAGAGGATAATCTTGTATCTTTTATTTTAAATTTAGTTTTAAATTATTTTTAAAACAAATTTAATTTAATAATAATTTTTTAATTAAATATATTTCTGTTTTTTTATTTATTTATCTCAGCAACAAGTAACACTAACAAAATACATCTATGAATATACATATTAAAATACAGACCTGGCCTTGAGTTTTTTTTTTTTTGTTCCCAATTAATACCTGTTTTATTAATAAATGAAAGATAACAAATAAGATAATAATGAGCTCTAGGTGTTTGGTGCAAGTACTGTGTACAGCTCAGACAGAGAGAGGGACTTGTGATGCATTAATGATCCCTCCTGTGGGTGGTTCCTAATTAACCAAGCTGTGATCTAGGCCCGTCTTTCCCTTCCACACACCCACCTCTTTCTCTGTCTCTTTCTCTCTAAAATCTCATGAGAGAGAGAGGAGAGAGGAGAGAGAGGTCCACTTAGCTCTGCAACCTGCACTACTAGTGTCGTAAAGCAGCAACATTTAACTTGAAGTTCTATCAATACCTTCACTCAGTTCTATGTATAATATCTCACAGAATCTAGAGTTCATATAACAACAGTATCTCCTACCATTTCATAGTTTCTTGAAAGACAGAGGGAACCCTTTTCATTTTGTGGTGGTTGCAATGGCACTTCAAAGCAAAACCACCCATCTCTTGATCTTGTCCCTCCTTCTCATATCTTCACTCACCACAGCTCTTCTTGCTTTGACTGAACAGCAAGAACTGGATCGAATCTCGTCTCTCCTTGGACAACCACCAGTCACATTTTCACAGTTTTCTGGCTATGTTACTGTCAATGAGAAACATGGGCGTGCACTCTTTTACTGGTTGACAGAAGCTACAACGACTCCTGACAAGAAACCTCTTGTTCTTTGGCTCAATGGAGGTCAGTTTAGCTAAACTCTTACTATCCCTTGAAAGCACCTTGTATATTTTCTTGGCTATCATCTTGACTTGACCTATTTCATGAATTATACAAAAAAAATTAAGCTGTGATCGTAGCTAGGAAATGAGGAAGATAATTTTCACAGGATCAAAGTCAGTGGTGATTTTACTGCATTTTTTAAACATTTCGATACGCAAATGCATGGTATGGTTGACTTTAAGGTGAATCCATTGGGCCTTAGATTGGCTTCTTTTTTTCATAGAAGTGAGTTCAACAAAAATACAAAAGACGCAAAGAAATCAAAACCATGAAGGTGGCTTCCCTTAATGATCTGTAATTAGAATCAAACATGAAGTTAGTTAATAACTTGATATATATTAGCTGATCACCATTTAAATTTGGTTTGAGCTAAGCAAAGATCATTATTAATTGTTGAAGTTACATTGTATGATGCCCTAATGATAAGCCAAAATATCCGTGCCTCTCAATAAATGAAGGGAACGTGCGTGTCTATTTATGACGTCTATGGAGCCCCAACTCTTGTCTTGCCTCTTGTACATGCTCCATTTACAACATAACACACTCTCTGCCTTGGGCTTTAATGCTCTTTCTAATAGGACAGTACCCTTAAATTCTTGCAGGTGAACAAGGCAGTAAAATCCCAAATTTTCCCACTCTAAAAATTGATAAAGATTATCAAGTCAGAAAGAAAGAAAGTAAAAACAACTAGTTGTCTATTAGGCACAGCAAAAACCCAACAAAATAAGCCACATGAGCTCTCGTGATCTCTCTCTGTCTGCATCTTTTTAGGGTTTTATTCCTCTTAATTCTTCCACAAGTGACGTTTATTCCACCTTTAGGACAACTTAAAAGGGCTAAACTCCATGATTTTTCTAGTCACTTTCTTTTGCTTTTTGTTATTCATAATGTATGCGAAGGAAAAGGCCAAAAAGGCCACAGAAAAAGAGCCGACTTTTTTTTTCATTTTTGGTAGCGTGGATAGGTGGGGTGTGATAGTTTTTTGTTTTGAATATACAATTTATTTAATGCACAGAACCCCATTATCAAAAATAAATTTTACATGTTTTTTCTTGTTTTTATAAATAGATTTCACAGGAAAAAAAATTAAAAAACTATCACATTCCACCACATAAAACCTCCAAACACACGCATAAACTGTCCCTTGGTATCCCAAGGAAAAAGATGCTTCTTTTCTCTTTTGCTCTAGCGTTTCTGTCTTGCTTCTTTGAGTTGACCTAAGAACGAGAAGGAATAAAAAGGAGTGAAAGATAGAAACTTGTGGCAACTATTAGTCTATATAACAGTACTGCTCACTTCATTCCTCGAAGCACGCGCATCCAGATGAAGAAAATGGTCATCATGATGATGATTTTTGGTGACCCAGAAATGGAGGGGGGGTTTGAACATCTTCAGATCAAAACGAAGCGCCAGGAAGAACAATGATAACGTGGGTCACTCGTGTACTGATAATGGAAGACATACGAGAGAACAAAACATAAAATAAAGTAAAAACTAGTACATCTTCTATCAATTGCATAATTAACTAATTACAAACAGTGAAATTTACTTCATAAACAATTTCTCATATAAAAAATGTGGTTGTTCTAACTATGAGGGCCCTGTTGCAGATTATTCAAAGTAAATTGAGCTTTGAAGAAAATTATAAATATACTATAATTTTCTGAAATACCGGAATTATATTAAAAAAATGGAATTTCTCAATTTAAAATCAACACGAAGTAATATTATAATTTTTTCTTTGTAAGCTTTACATTGTTTTCAATTAAAAAAAAGGCATGAACAATACAAATGTTTTCTTTTATATGCAAAGATTATTTTTGAATTAAAAGTATAACTTTTATATGATAATTTTTAATTTTTATGAAATATAATTAATATTCTATAATTACGTTATCAAAAACATAAAATATTAAAATCGATGTTATAAAATAAGGTTTTGTTTTTTATAAAAAAAAACTATTTATAATTTTGATGTATTTATTATTTTCTGGTGAAAAAGTTCACCTTTCTCTTAACAAATTAACACATTTTCTATTTTTTTTATTAAACAATGCAAATTGAAAATTAAAAAAACTAAAAAGAAAATTCGTTTTTTCTTAAATTTTCTTCTTCTTTTTTGACAAATTTCTTCCACAATTCTGCGTCACGAGACTGAGGCACAACTTCATCACCTTGCTAGACAGGAAGAGAAGCATGGTAAAGTGGAACTGGTCCAGTTAGGTCTAATTTGTTGTATTTTTGTTCCTCTTTCTTCTAGACAATCATGTTTATATTTTAAAAAAAAAATTGAGATTGCTTCTGAATATCCTATCAAGCTTAAAATCCCAATCAAGTATTGGAAAAAATAATTAATCACACTGGTGTAAGATTTAATCACGTGTGTTTGTGAGAGTGCAGGACCAGGTTGTTCATCGGTGGCATATGGAGCATCGGAAGAAATAGGGCCATTTCGGATAAATAGAACTGGTTCATCTCTTTACACGAACAAATATTCTTGGAATAGAGGTAATAAAAATAAAAATAAAAACTATGACGCAATAATTTATTTATTTTTCCCTTCTTAGAGAAAACAACTTCTTACGTGCCTACATTGTTTACTTTGTTAAAGTTTTCTCTTAAATTTTTCTAATGCTGAGATTATATCTTCTTTGTATGCTCACAGAAGCAAATATTTTGTTCCTGGAATCACCAGCTGGTGTGGGATTCTCATACACAAACACAAGCTCTAATCTTAAAGATTCTGGAGACAAAAGGACAGGTTTATATATATATTTGTATCATCTAACAATTACATTCATGCCATTGATGATCATGCTCGTGTAATGATAAGATATCCTCTCTCGTGAAACAGCTCAGGATGCTCTAGTTTTTGTCATTAGGTGGATGTCAAGATTTCCTCAATACAAATATAGAGAGTTCTACATTGCTGGTGAAAGTTATGCAGGTATTTAAGCAGCAATATATTAAAGAAAATAAGTAGTAAATGGGTAGTTCTTATGGATATGGGGATGATATGATCTTATTTTCATGTACTTACTAGGGCATTATGTCCCCCAGTTGGCAAAGAAAATCCATGATTACAATAAAGCGTATCCACGTCCCTTCATCAATCTTAAAGGATTCATTGTGAGTAAAATATATTTGCACCTTTGAGAAATATTGCGAGATACTAATTAAGCTGATATTTAAGATTAAAGAAGATATTAAGTTTCAAGTGAAATATTTTTACAGGTAGGAAATGCAGTCACAGATAGCTACTATGATAGCATTGGAACTATTGCATTTTGGTGGACACATTCAATGATATCGGATCAGACTTACCGAGCAATTCTTGATAATTGCAATTTCACAGATGACACGACCTCTAAAAAATGTGATGATGCTGTGAATTATGCAATATACCATGAATTTGGGAATATTGATCCATACAGCATTTATACACCATCTTGCATGCAACTTCCAAGTAGTACTATGAGGCTGCAGAATACTCTGTTCCGTAGAAGGGTTTCTGGTTATGATCCATGTACTGAGAATTATGCAGAGAAATACTATAATCGACCTGAAGTGCAAGAGGCAATGCATGCTAATGTTACCGGAATTCCTTATAAATGGACTGCTTGCAGGTAATATCCTACATCTAAAAGAAGGCAAGACGTGATGCTTTCCTACTTCTTTGATCTGGTAGTGTGATGATATTTGTTATTTGGCAGTAATGTGCTGAATAGAAACTGGAAGGATTCTGAATCATCCATGCTACCCATATACAAGGAGCTGATTGCCGCTGGTTTAAGAATCTGGGTTTTCAGGTAATTTTCTTATGCGTTCCCGTTGACAAATCTCAGATCATTGGTTAATTATGCTGTTAATAATCACTGTTAAACAGAAATATAAGCAGGTGTTCCGGAGGGGAAGGGTGTCAAATCACATAAATAACTATTGACCGGTCCTCTAATTTCTTTGACTGCAACCTCTGTTACAGTAAAAGACAGAGTGCTATGCCATAGAGAGGCTGAATCTTTGACTGTCCATGCGGGAGCTTATGCTTGGTTGTTTGACTGCATTTGATTATGAGATTTTTTACCATAATTGTTTCTCACAGACACTGGAAAAGGCACAGTTTAGAGCGAGTCGCATGTGTTAGTTGCTGTCTCGATCTTTACGCAAATTACAGTAAAAAGAGGAGAGAAAAAAATAAAAAATAAAAAAATCACGGAGAAAGTAAAATTTTCAAGATCGACACATTACTGTTGTCATAGAGATATCGACGAAACAATTTCAATAACACCAATGTTACTGACGGTAATCATAGTAGGTGAAATGACTCATCAAAGGTGATAGATAGCTTGTGTGTTGTTGAGCGGCACGTGTAGCGAGCTTTTTTAAAAAAAATCTATTTTTTCATAAACCATAGTTAAAAAATAAAGAGAAAAACCAAAAAAAATCAGAGATAATGATATTATTAAAAAAAATTAAAGAAATAATTTGTCTCCCTTTTTTTTAATTTTATCTCTCCTTGCTTTTTCTTATAATTTGTCTCCCTTTTTTAATTTTATTGTAATTTGTGTAAAACCATTTGAGAATAGCTAGAGCCATATATAATTAGTGCAGATGTTATATATAACTTTTTAAATTGTGTTATTTTCTAAGCATTTTCTAGATTATGATATTTTTCCAAAAAATTATTCGAAATTCAAAAAAAAAAAAACGCCATTCAATTGCCATGTTAGTGTGATAGGGTTCCAGCTTTAGAAGTCATCATTCATTCACCATCATGTATTTAATGCATGATTCATTTGAAAACCCCTTTTTTGAAAAATAACCTAACTTTAATGACTTGTTTTCCTTTTGATGCAGCGGTGACACAGATTCAGTGGTTCCGGTGACTGCCACTAGGTTTTTCCTTGGTCACCTCGATCTCCCTGTTAAAACCAGGTGGTACCCTTGGTACTCAGGCGACCAGGTAAAGCGCAATGTGTTTCAGCATGGTTTTTAACTGTTCTTCCAGTTATATTTCAATGTGTTTAACCTATGATACAGGTTGGAGGATGGACAGAAGTTTACAAGGGGCTGACCTTTGCAACTGTGAGAGGAGCAGGCCATGAAGTTCCATTGTTTCAACCAGAAAGAGCGTTCATTCTTTTCAGATCATTCTTGGGTGGGAAAGAACTACCCAAATCTTGACAAAAACTGGGACAATGGCTTGAGGGAGAGTAATTGATATGTGGAGCAATCCATAAATCAGTAGAAACCCCATACGAATTATGGGTGACGCAGCTTGGGTAGGGTCATCCATTCAGATAAGATAATATATTTTAAGGCAACATGTTGAGAAGATAATATATTTTAAGGCAACATGTTCTAATCTGTTTCATAGACGGATTCTAATTGTCATTCCAGATGGTCGCTGAATCAAATGCCAAACCATCTACAAAATCTTCTGTGCAAGCAGAGGAATTTGAAGGTTCTTCTGAGAAACAAAATTGCCTATCAGGAACACTAATGATTACGGCAGCCAAAAATGTCAGTTGACTAAAGATTTTTGCATTCATGTTACCAAATACATGATACTTCAGGTTTTTCTACCAGGTTAATGCACATCCCTTCCCAGACAAGCATCTACTTCATGAATGGCCCAAATGGAAATTTCACAGGTTCTAGCCAATATTGACAAGATAACTTTGAAAGGGAAAATTTCTCAGTGTAAAATAATACAACACTCTCAAGAAAAGAATGAGAAAACGCATTAAAAATATTTGGTAACTCCTACTAAAGTCTTAAAAGAAAAGATGGAGAAGCGGAGTTTTACCAAAATGCATCATTACTGCACTGCCTCCATTCATGATGCTATGCTCTTTCCTTAGTGGGGGATGAAGTAGAATTTGATTGACTAGTTGATTCAGTTTAACCACCAATTATTATTGAATGTTATAACAACAAAGATCACAAATTTCAAAATACTTTCTTTTGAATCTAACCAGTTAATATGATAAACAGATAATAAATTTCCAGTCATGGTACCGAAAGCACTTCTAACCAGTCCAGTTACAAAATTGATGCACGTGTTGGACACCATCATGAGAGGAATGCACCTTCACTTTAACCCCTCACCGAGTCCTGGTGGCATTCCTAGGCTTTGGGCAAGGTCGTTCATCCTTTCTTTCATGGCCTAAGAAAGTTACGAGGTCCAGATCTTAGCTCAACAATAAAAAATGTAAGGGGGTTTTCACTGCTAAAAGAAGCAAAGGTCTACCTGGACACTCTTTTGGTGAGCATCCTTGTATGCTTCGGTAACTAAAAGTGAAAGTTTCTGCATATAACCATAAACAATTGAATCATACAATGAGAAAAGATACACTCCTTAACTTCATTAAGGAAATGATAAAATAATTATGAAAGATATCATCATTCTGTGATTTAGCAAAAGAAAATATAAAATCAATAAACTGTACTCACTTCTGGACCTAATTCCATTGCAGCTTCAGTTATTTCTGTCCGTACAGGTTGCTGGTTGCCAGTTAGTGTTACCTGGATCACAGTTCAAAACTTCCATGAAAACCAATGGAGGTGCAGTTAACGCTTAAAATATTGACAGTTATGTAGCCTTCATTCCAACCATTAAAACACAATCGTAGGCTTTCTCAAAAGCAACAACATGGAAAGATCACTCCTGAGTAAGAGCAACAATCATACAACACCACATTCGGCTGTTCCTGTACCTGGCACATGTAGAATAACTACCTTTTGTTCTCATTGAACTACATTTCTTTGTACACTTGACATTTTATGAGATGAATCACCCAAAGGGGATCACATGGTGCTTTTAAATCTCTTCATCCCACCATAACTAAAATAGTTAGACCACACACACACATGCTTCAGACATGTGCGTAGAGAGAATAGCATACCTTGATTAGCTCACCTTCACAGTAACCATCAAACTCTGCTCTGCAAACAATAAAACAAAAGGAAGTTAATTGAGGATTCACAGAGGCATCAAAATTAAAGATTCAGATAAGATTGATTTAATATGTAATCCATACGAAGCAAGTTCTTTCTGCACCCGAACTGCCTCAACTTGGACAACCATTTGTGCCTTTTTTACAGTCTCGTATAAGTTCTGCATGTTTCCAAATATTCCTGCCTAAAGCCAAACAGAGAACTGGTGTCAAAGAGAAGGATCGCAGTCTATCTTTCCAAGCCAAAAATATCACAATAGGAAAGGTTGTTCTTGCCAAGAAAGTAGCATCGGCAATTTCACATAGCACTTTTGATTGAAAAATCAATCTGATTTATTTTCCCTTTTTCTTCCTGTTTCGATATTTGTTCTCAGAGGTCTTCATTTCCCACCCCCCCCCAAAAAAAAAAACAACTCGGAACCTAATGAGAAGAGAGTTCAGTCTAAAAACTTGTCATCTATTTTAAGGAAATGTTTGTAATAGTGAACGCACAATAATACGAGGCCATATTCATAATCCAATATGGATAATTAGATCTTATATGTGGATTTATTTATATTTATTCTTGCAATTTGGTTTGTAAAAAATTTAAAAAAAAGGAATTTTTTTATTTGTTTCCTAAAATTAGTGTGCAAGTTGAACAGAAGAGTTCGATTAGTAAATGCAAAAATTTCTTACAAGGCACTGCTATGGAATCGTTCAAGATTTTTTTCTGATTTGTTGCTTTTAAAAAGATAATTGAAGACCTAGATGATGACTGAGCACAGATGCCAAGATGCAAACTCCAAATTCCCTCAGGTCAAGAAACAAACTCCTCAAGGAAGACAGAATTGCAATCCCTCACAGAAACACCATGTATCTATTATATCATCCTGCATATTATGTGTCAAAATAATGCCTTAAATTTTATGCCGATAATGGCAAGATTCTCACAAAATGATACCATTGTACACTTGCTTTAAGATCTTTATGCAGATAAAAAGATAGCTCTCTTATATGATTGGTAGCTTGGCCAAATTCTCACCTTCTCAGATATTAGAACCAATTAACAAGCTCCCAGATATTTCTGATGGAGAACCATCGTCAACATAAAGGATATGTGTAACACAGTACAGTATAATGTTAACTCGTCTTCTCAAACACAGTATGGGTGGGCCACAAAAGAACTTAGCATTAGTACACAAGCTTTCCTTCACACATTATAATTATTTTCATATACTATCCCTAGACTTCAACAAATAAAATGTTAAACCTAGAGAACTGTAATAAAAAACAATAAGAATTATTTTTTTTCTTATTTTGTTTTAAAAATAGGGAAATATTAGAGTATAAATTAAGAGAAAATCTCATCTCCATAATCACAATGTAAGCACAGCAAACTCTGTCAGATTGGGGCAATTATCATCTAATTATATAGAAGACACTTAAGTTCAACACAACACAGACTAGAAGAAGAAGGTTCACAGGTTACCTTTGAAGGTGCATCATCGCTCTTCTCGCTATTCTCCTTTTTCCCTCCAAATAAACCAATCACACGAAAAGATCTGTAATTTCGCTCAGATTTCCACTTGCCAACAACATTTGCATTTAAATTCAGGTTTCCTGAAAGCAGTGGTAGAAGACAGTCACAAGAAATTCAACATTAGATATAAAGAATGGACGAGCATTCAGCCAAACATTCACACAGAAACCAGAATATGCCAAGTAAAAGGGACATAATTTTGAAAGGATGATCTCCAAACCATAATGTCTACCTGCAACTACAATCCGCAAGGCAGAACACGCTATTAAGCATGGAAGCAGGCATAAACAATCAATTAGTTACTAACCACCTAGATAAGAAAATTTGAACAATCTTAACACTTCAAATGACATGATGGCTTAATAAGTTGTTGATGGTAATTTTAATTATATTCCAAAATCACCAATAGGCAACAACATTCCCAATACAACATGTCTAGACAGCCATAAAATATGATAAATGATACACTTAAGACCTTTTTTCTTTTTAGTTTCTCCGTGAGAAACATAGTATTAAAGACAGAGGCAGGAGAGAGTGCAATGGGGATGTATACTTGAGAAGCACTTAAACATAATGACATAAACACAAAGAACTAGATAGTAAACTCCTTTAAGAGACAACTACTACAATCATAAGCAGGTATCTCATAGTTCAAAAGGTCCATATAATTTTTACAACGAAAATTTCCATAGCCATGCAATTATTTATCCAATGAACTTGAAAGCCAAACAGGAGGGGGGAAAGAGTAAACCCACATATTTGATGATTAGCACAAGCATAAGCAGAAGAAATGCAAACAAAGAAAGTTTTGAAAGGAAACAAACTAACATGGTTCTTTGGTTCCCGAAAAGCAACAGGCATAATAAGAAAATACTAGCAGAGTTTGATCCGTAACTCTCTGTAAAAAAAGAAATTGGTGAAGAAACCAAGACACTTGATGGCTTAAACAATAATGATAAATTAAACAAGTCCCTTTTTCATTTCCTTTTTCCTTTTCTTATCCTTCTCTTCTGGATTATTCTGTTTCCTCTCAATCTTATTTAACAACAGCTTGAACGGCTATTTCATATCATATCCGTAACCAAATCTCAACTAATAGACAGATATATTGAGTTACTTCCACCAGGTACAAATACATTTGCCTAATCATAGATTAAATCTTTTATTAAAGTCAATTTCTGCGACAAAAAAAAAGTAAATAAAAATAAAAACCATCTTTTATCTGTTATAAGGGTTAGCTTTATCATCCCACAGCAACAGCAGCAGCAACAACAAAATAGCATCTCAAAAGCCACCTTTCTATAAAGTAAAAACGAGGGCATAAACCTTAACATGGACAACGAGTAGCCACTCTAAAAATCCATTATAGAATTATCCAACTCTGATTCAATGCCCCATTCTTTGAACTAATTCAATCACTTCAACAATTGCAATTAAAATTGACAAAATACCAACAACATTTAAAGTCAATAACACTTAAAATCTGACATTTTTATCATAAATACCAAAACCCTAAATTAACAAAAAATAATAATAAGCTAATGAACAGTCACTTAGTGGAAACTAAAGAGAGGAAGGTCCAAGCTTTTCTCTTAAAAATAATTCATTTGTTATTCAGGAACCAAACAATGGGAAATTGAAGACAAAGAGAGGAAGTGAAGTTACCTAAAGGAAGTGAAGCAGGGAAAGGCCTTTTCCAGTCGCATAGCCCGTTAAGGTTTGTGACCTGAGCAGTTACAGCAGTCGTCGAAGCCATCTTTACAGAGAGAGAGAGAGAGAGAGAGAGAGAGGTTTTGAGAGGATTGGTGTGGGGCGGGGGGGTTCTGAGTTCTGATATTTTTTTGATGTTCTTACCAGGATTTGCTTTGCCATGGATTTTATCTTACCTGTTGGTCATGTATCATTGGACACAAACCAATGATCAGAGGACACGCCTCCCATTCTTTTCCATTTCGAGTTTTGAATGTACTAAAAAAATATATTTTTAAATAAAAAATATATTAAAAATTAATTATTATTACAATATCAAACAAGTTTTTAAAAAAAATCAACATAATCAGCTTTTAAAAAAATTGAATTGAATGGTCAATTCAAATCAAATAGTTTGGTAGATTTTTTATTTAAAATAAATCTAAGTTATTTTATAGATGCTTTAGTTGGGTTTTTTTTTTTTGATAGATTTTAATGTAATATTTTGAGTTTTTTTAATTTCTTATTTAAAAAAAACTAAATTGGTTTGAATTTTTTGGTTTTTCAATTTTGAAATCTGTCATAATGAAATCTTAGTCATTTAAAAGAGAAAAAAAATTATTACTTAATTTTATAGTAATTAAATTATAATTGATTTTCAAATATTATAAATAAGAAACTGAAAATATAATAACAAAAATAAAAGAATTGATATATATATTATATCTAAGATAAATTATATTATTATTTATTAAAAAAAACAAAGAGTGTTGGTTATACACTAAAATGACATGTTTTGTTTTAAAATTTAAACCAATAAAATAGTTTTGGTTTTATATATCATAACAATTTAATTCTTATTTTAATAATAGTTTTGTGTTGAATCATAGACATGGTTAGTTAATAATAAGAATTTAACTCACATATATTATATAAATTGAAATGATTTTTAAAATCATTATTCACTTTTAATAGTCCCATACTAGATCAAAATCACATTAATCCAACCTAACTTACTTATGACTTTAAGAAAGATATTTTGAAAACAACAAGTCAACATAATTATAAACATGTAACATCTTGAATTTTTTTATACAATTCTTCACTTTTCCAATAAATATATATATGTAAAATAGAGTTTTTTTCCTTAAATATATCATTCAACTCACAATCATTGATTATATTCATCCTCCATATATTAGCACTATTATAGATTATATTGTTTTACATGATGAAAGTAATTAAGTTTACACACACAAAATAAAACCTCAAATACTTAATACTTAATAAAGAGTTTTTGAGCCACATAATTTATCTATGTTAGATAAAATTTAATACAGTTTAATTTACATTATATATAAATAAAGCTTTTTAAATATAGTTATGTTGATTTTTAAATGTACTATAAAAAAAACATAAAGGAATTATTTTATATTAGTGGGTATTTAATAACATGTAAAAAACGATTATGATATGATTACGTAGTATGTATATATTCACTAATTTAAATATTGGATGGTTAATATTCAATAATAGAAGATGAGAATAGATCCTTTAATTATAAATTAAGTTCTCAAAATAAGTGATAATTCAAACATCATATACAAAATAAAACACATAATAAATGCAAAAAAAATAAAAATACACTCACCATTCTTATATCTGATAATTAACATCCAATAATAAGAACCAGAAATAGGTTATTTTATTTTATATCCAGTTTTCAAATAAAAAATAACTTATGCATCACATGTAAATATAAAGTATATAATGATTGACAAAAATGTATATTTATCAATTTAAATACTTGATAATCAACATTTAATAATATGAGTCGATAATAGGTCATCTAATCCTGAATTGATTTTTTGAATGAAATATAATTTTATACTCACACTATAGACAAAAACAACATGGAAATAACAGAATAAAATACATAAATAAGTACTAATCAATTTTATCACTAGATAGTTAACATCTAATCATAGGAGTTGATAATGGGTCATCTCATTCTAAATTGAGTTGTAGAATAAAGAATAAATATAATATGTATGTATCAAATTTCTACATTAGAGTCAAACTATTATGCCTTGAATAATCCAAATTTGAACTTAATCCTCCCAAACTTGTCGCAGGGTATTAATATTCATTTTTATTTCACCTTAATAAATAATTTTTTAATGGCTTTATAACATGTGTCAAAAAAAAAAATCTTGACACAAATGAATGTATGTCAAAATAGTCCACATATTATTATTGTTTAAGTTTTTAGTAACAAGTTTTACTTTATATTTGTCAATGGTTCCAATAGTTTTCATTTTTCTTTTAAAGATTAACTTATATTGTCTAATGGTTTATTTATAAGTAAAAGATTCACTAGTTCTTATATATAATTATTTATAATAATTTAATTTCATTAATAATTTTTTTCTTCTAGTAAAAAGTTTTTTTAAAAAAAACATTATCTTAGGCTCAATTTATAAAAAATATGTTAAAAAGTTTAAACTAATTGTTTTGGTCTTGTTTGTCTTTTTACTCCTTTGAGGCTCAACTTCATCATATTTTGATTGATAATAATTACTTGAACTGGCCTTATTTATTTTTTTAAATGAACAATTTACTTATGCTTATTTAAATGGAAACACATATTTAAAGAATATAGCATCAATTGATTCTATTATAGTATTCGAATGAATATTTTGAATATTTGACTCATATAAAAGAAATTAATGTGTAGTATTATTATAAGCATATCTAATATATACACAACCTATAATTATAGGTTCTATCTTGAAATTTTAGGATTAGGCACTACCTTTTTTGAAAATAACCTTATACTTAGAAGTAAATATATAAAGGTTTTATACCTTTTATAATTCATACAGTATCTTCTCTAACTTTTTGTATGATACTTTGTTAAGTATATAATTGACAATTAGGATTGTCTTCTTTTACAAGTTTTAAAGTACTCTCAAACTTGTCAACATAACATTCGTCATTTCTTTTAAATTCAATTTTTATGTTCTATGTTACTATTCTATTAAGGTGAACAAAGAGTGATAGTTAGGTGGATAATACATTTTTAGGAATAGAATTCGTCAAATGGTGATTCATACTCTCGTTGTTATTATTTCTTGTTACCTTATTTTCTTATCAAGTTAATTTTCAACTTTTATAAGTCATCTTTTCTGTGAATCACCAACACCTGGCACCTTGAAGGTTGATGAATTTCTCATGTATAAAAATTTATCATCCCTTTATTTATAAGTGAAGAACATCATTTTCTCAATGCATACATATCTTGTTAAACATGTATCAATCCATCATTTCTCATGATTTTTTATCATGTTGATTTAAAAACAAAAATGATATGTTCATTTTTGAACTTTCATTAATAAGGTTAACCTTAGCTTCAACAATCATTATCTATTTTGGCTTACTTTGTTGAGCTTTATTTTTGTAACCCTTAACTATGCAATCTATTTTGTTGGAAATAAAATAATTATCATTAAAAAATTTATTCATACTTTTCATTTTCTCATCAACCTTTTCCTTTTGATATTTATTGTGGAACTTCAAACATTTATTACAGAAGGTTTGCTTTAAGTGTTATGCTATAAGATTTAACTTTTATTTCAGATAATTTATTGTCCTTTTTTATCTGTAGTCTCAAAAAAATCTTTAACTCTCATTTCCTTGCTTTTATACTTAAAATAATTATTTAATTCTTTTCAAAATTGTGATAATTATTTAATAATTATAACTGGTTAGAATTATTCACTTGTAACTATATCTTTATTGTAAATAACATGTAAAGTGAGTTAAAACTCTTGAACTTGACTTATAAAGATTATTGAGTCAATCATCGGGAAATCTAAAAATTTATCAATTGTGAACTTTTTCTTGCCAGCAACTTCAACCTTGAATTTTATATCTAAAGCTTTCCAATGCACCTTTACATTATTCATTGAACTATACACAACATATTATGTATTGTCCAATATATTTAAGATATTTTTTTATGTAAAATTATTAGAATTTCATATATCCAAAGCTATCACAATAATGGAATTGGATTCATTATTTGATAACTTTGACACCTTTTTTTTATAATAACCTTTTTTCAAGTTCAAGGTAATTAAATACAAAAACATGTTATGTTGCCACCTCTTAAAATTTAATCTATTAAACTTTTCAAGTTTCTTATTGTGCATTATAAAAGGTGATAGCGGAGTCCTTGTAACCATGGTAGTACTTGTCAAAGAAAAAGTAATTGGAACAATCAATTCTTGAATTGAAGGCATTATAAAATATTTTTTTATAAAATAATAGCCAAAATATATGTAATAAACTTGGCTTCTCAATAAACAGAAAATATAAAAATAGCACAATAGTTAAAATTATAATTAGCTTCTTTAACAATTATTAAAAAAAAAGTAAACTAAAATCAAATTTTTAACAAAAAAAAGTTTGATAAAAAAAAATTATGAGATCAAATAATTTTTTTTCTCAACTAGGAGGGATTATATTAAAATTTGATCCTAACGACATGCTTGTTTAAATAAATTAAAAAATTAGCATACCTTGTTGGATTGCAATTTTACCTTGTTGTAATTGTTATATCAAACTAAGCAAATAACTAATAGATATTATATGGTAGACATAAACAAGTTTCTATATTTTTATTCATAAGAATATGTTACATGCATCTAGTTAAAAAGCTTACAAATAAACAATAAGCTAAATTTAAATTATAATTCAAATGCTTTAATATTATTTAACTAATACTCAAGTTATAACAAGAGATTATAAACTAAAAAAAAGACTAATAGAAAAAAAACCTTAAGTTTGTTGTCTAAAAATCATGAGATAATTAGACAAATGAGCATATTTGTTTAGTGTATAATCATGCAATATAATAAGAACATAATAAATGTTCATGTTATCTTTTGTATGATTGCAAGTTATATATATATATATATATATATATATATATATATATATATATATATATATATATATAATATTGGCTTGTATTTGATCAATTTTTTTAATATAAAAATTGTGTAGGTGTTTCTTATATTTTGTCTAACAGAAAACATTTTCTAAATTATATGGGTATTGATTTGATATGATTCGGTCAACTTTATATACTCAAAACAACCTATATGACTGGTATTTTTATAGTTTAACTCAAAATAAATATTTAAAATGATATATTTTTTTATAAATACTTAGTCGTCAATATATCAGAACGATTCAGATCAACTTGAGTTAACTTGTCAATCTACATATTGAGTCATAAGATCATTCTAACCTTTGAAAAAGCAAATCAAAATAAATTATAAGGCTTAATTTCCAATAAATCTAATATTGGAAGGTGAAATAAAAAAAAAACATTTTAAAAAAATAACCCAAGTTAACTTGTTAAATCTATAATTTAGATCATAAGATTGAGATAGCTCAATAAAAAAAATTATAAAGCTCGATCTGTAAAAAATATAATATTAAATAATGTAAGTAAAATTGAAAAATCAATAAAAAAAACTAATAGAATCAACTTAGATTAATTACTAACAGTTTTTGTATTGAAAGTTTCTCTTAATAGTAATAGTAAAGAAGAAGATCTTTACCACTTAAACAAAATAATAACAATAATAATATCTTTGTCATTTTTTTTCACGAAATGACTATCACAATTCATGCATTTTATTTTTTGGCAATATTATTTTAAACATGTATCAATTTATATGTTTAAAAAATGGGGTTTGGAATAACATGACATTGTTAGGGGTTTCGGGCCGGTGATGTACTGATAATTATCTATTAAAGGCTACACACACCGACATAATATTTAACATGATTCGATATATTGTCTACATCCACATCAGAAGCTAATTTTTATATAGGGAGAGAACAAAATTTACAATAATAGAGGAGAAGAAATCATCCACTCTTTTGCAACACTCGACCTCACTCTTTTCTTTTTTTACAGTGTTGTAATGGCAGCTACTGCTTGCTGCTCTTGGCAACCCACTTTCTCATATCTGTCTCACATCTTTGGCTCTATACGCTCTCTCATTTTGTTATCAAATAATATCTCTATTTATAGGTAATTCATGGTAAATAAAAGGTCATAAATCATGACATAAATGGTGACAGTACATGGGTTGCACCATTTTTGTTAATGGTGGGTACAACTATCATTGTAGCCTCTGGACAATAGCAACCCTACTTCTTAGGGTAGGCTATAAAAGTTATTGTCCATTAAATGGCAACATCCCAACAATCACTTTCTTTGACATTTATATGGGCAATTGTCCTTTTGCTTTTTCATCACAAGTTTGTATCTTATAGCTTTTCCAAGCTTACCATTTCAAGAGTATCTTTAGCCAAGTTTATAGGTATTTACCAAACCTTTCAATCACCAGAGTCACCAAAAAACACCTTTGCTCACACCAAAGGATCATTTCAACCAGATGGTCTTTCATATCACATCTGAAGAGTGTTAGCGTTTATCTTTGGAACATGACATCCCTCTTCAAGCGTATCAATCATGTTCAGCCTTTAATGATTTTTCAAGCCTCACACTAAGGCTTACAACACCCCCTCAAATGAAAATTTTTATTTCAAAGTGCGACAGTCATTGAGTATTTAAATGTGATCATGAGCTCACTATTCTTTTAAGGTCTACTTATCCTGGAGTTATGTATGCCTTTTGTGTCACCCTAAGAATCACGCCTTACTTTTATATGAGTCTCTCGCTCTTAGTCTTAAAAGTTAAGATAGTTTTCCACCTTTAACCATAAGGGCAACCCATTAAAAGATGATCCATATCTATCTCTATACTCTGAGTATTACAATGCTATTATTGAGCTCACCATATTGACAAGAGTCAACTTGTTCCAGGAACTTGCATATGCCCTCTGCTCCTACATAGCAGTCGCGTCATAATGCTTCACAAGTCACCCACTTATTGTTCAAGGCAAATATCTTTTAGCTCGTTGATCTTTAGTATCGGGATAATATCTATAAAAGTCAATCTAGAATTTGTATTCATACTCATCATAACACTCTATTGGTTATGCATGCACATGTTCACTTATATCTAGCCATCACATTAACTTTGGGGTTGTACTGTAATTGGGCTCCTATTATAGCCCTCACATATTTTCCTGAGGTGTCTCCGCTCATCATCATATGACAGTCTGATCTTAGACTCATCTCATAGCCATCACACCTTGTTTATAAGGTGTCTTCGCTCGTTATCATTGAATGGTATGATCTTAGGTTTATATCATGGCTCACATACCTTTTCTTGAGGTGACTCTACCCATCAGGAGGTGGTCTGAACTTGGGCTTATATCGTGACTCGCACACCTTCTCTCCAAGGTGCCTTCACCTTTCATAGGCAATCGCATCCTCCTTTAGTTGGGACGGTTCAAAGTGGCTTTAAAATTCTTTACCACCATGTGGACTTGAAAGAGGTTATTGTCACTGAGTACATAGAAAGAGAGAGTTGTAGTATACTTCTCACAATCCTTTATCTTAATTTCTATATTTGAAGCTTCTAGGCCTTTCATCATCACACTTAACAGCCCTACATAAACCAACTCTCTTTGGTGGCTTCGTCTTTCATCATAGGCGGTCTTCTTTTATCACAGACATTTACACCCCCTCAGTTAGGTGCTTCTGCAACAACTCATCTTTTCATCCTTGCATGTATTGAAAAAGTCTTCGCCTATTGTCTTTATCAAGAACACAAGAGACTTCTTGTTGTATATCTTTCACACAGTCTCTGCTTTGAGCTTCATCTTGGAACTCTTCTTCTTCTTTTACTTGTTGTCTCATTACAGTACCTCGTTAGATCATATGGGTACTTCTGCACAATCTTTGTGTGCCTTCATGCAATTTCAGTTCACCAAAATTTCTCTATATTCCTTGCTTTTATGTTTGACAGCAACTCATCTTATTACAACATCTATCCAAGTCAAAATAGGGTGTCCATCTTTATTATCTTGTTGTGTTTTTTTTTTCATTATCAGGGTCTTTAACAGTTCTCCCCTCGAGAAATCACAGTCATCGAGTCTAACTTTTTTAGAGAAATCACCACTTAATCAGATACTTGATCTTACAGAATCGAACTATTTCGTTATGTTGTCATCTTTCTAGTCTTTAATAGTTTCATTACAAACTGTTACATATATGAAAATAGTACCGCATGGATAATTCTTTAACTAAGCAAGTTCTCAGGAAAGATTGAAAGGGTTACACCGTCCTACTTAAAACCTAATCTCCTGGTTAAAACTTCTTAGGCTATATTTATTCATTGTACTGCCTTTCCGTATATACAACTATTTGTTAGCTTTGTTGCTACATTTCTTTGTAAGTGATCTAGAATATCTTAGTTTCATACCTGATTTCTCAATATCTGACGAGACTACCACTGTTTAGATTCATCAATTTTCACTCTCCACCTCAAATCATCTACATGATCGGATATCCAGAGTGTCCTAATTTTACCATCCCTTAAGGTAATTAAAATTTCTCACTTGGTAGTTTATCACATGTAATTGGGCAAATATGTGTGATTTCATCTTCACTAACCACCATGATGACATTAAGATGCCTCCTAATCGGGTAATCTCTTTCAATAATTTACCACCACCACTTTTGGTCCAAATCTTAATAATCAAACAATACCATTACATCCAAAATGATCAAATTAGCTGGAAAAAAATCTGAAATCTTCCAAATCGCATTTCAGACGGCTAAAATTTTATCAAAACAATTCTAGTTTGATGGACAACCCAGCTTCAATCTCAGATCTGATTGCACGTAGAATCCGCTACACCGGATCATATCTATCAGCTCACAACTCGGCTCCAACTCAACTTGGCTCGACTCACGGTTGATGACATGACAAGTAGGCCCATTATACTGGTGTATCAGCTGACTGGTCGCTGACATGGCATGTCAACTGTGCATGCTGACATCATCCTATATTCGAGTCGGCCATGTTAGTCGGGTCATCTGGTATTCGGGTGGGATTAGCACATCTAAGCGAAAAAAACACATGGCACGCATAAGACACGTTTGTGCGCGTGGGCAGCCATCTCGTCGACGCATGAAAGCTCATCGGCCATGTCCGGCGTTTGATTTTAACGTCATTTTCACTTGTGTGCTCATATCTTCCTCTTCTACACAGTGATATAGTCAAAACATAATTTTGACAATTTTTATTTTTTAACAAAAATCTTACACCACTTTAAACCAAATGCTCTGATACCCATTATTGGAAGTTCCGGACTGGTGATGTACTGATAATTACCCATTGGAGACTACCCATACTAACACAATATTTGATGTGATTCGACAAATCACCTACATTCACAGAAGAAGTCAATTCTTATATAAAGAGAACAAGATTTACAATAATAGAGGAGGAGAAATTATCTACTTTTTTACAACTTTCAACCTCACTTTTTTCTTTCTTTACAGTGCTGCTCTTGAAAACTCATTCTCTTGTATATTTTTTACATCTTTGACTTTACACTTTTTTATTTTACTCTCAAATAATACTTTTATTTATAAATAATTTATAAAAGATAAAAAGTTATAAATGTCAATACATAAATTACATTATTTTTATATATAATTGATGTAACTATCATTGCCTTGACAATAATAATAATAAATATACTTCTTAGAATAAGATGCAAAAGTTATTCCCATTAAATTATATCATTCAAAGAGGCTATGTCTCACCTTTGTTGCCAACAGAATTTGCACCATCTTACAACCAAATATGCAATACCAATACAATCGACTAAAGCAATATAACCGTCCAAAAGCCACACATTAAAAAAACAGAGAGAGAGAAGAGAAGCTCGCTGGAAAATTCTAGAATTGCCATAACGTGCACAGTGCACGGGGGACCATGGATTCTATCGCCTAGAAATCGTACAGGCACTTTTCAAAGAGTGGCATGTGTTGCGCCTCTAAGCAAATAAACAGGGATAAGCTCCCATCATTGACCGGACTCCTTAGTATATATGCATTTCCTTCACAGAAGACTCTGGCTGGCCCCATGAAAACGGGTCTTCCCCACCCAAAATCTGCATCGTGTACAGGCAACCTGATCCAGCTCACAATATTGAGATTCGGGCTTGCATATGTGTGAGGCCCTCTCTTGAGAGCATTGAGATCTGGCTGAGCTTCGATATAATCTAGGGCTGATCTCAGGTACTCGTCATCCATCCTCCCCAGTGCTTCATGGATCCTCTCCATTGTGCGGACTAATGGTTTTGACTGTATTTCACCGGATAAACCCATCACCGTAGTAGTAAAAAGAACATTACCTAAGTAACCAGGTGGCAATTGAGGGTTCAATCTAGACCTTCCATCTGTTGAGATATATAACTTACTTGCTTGATCATCAGAGAGTCCGCGTGCCTTACACATGGAACGCCAAATATGTGCAGTGATGGTTTCATACGTGCTATGCCTGGCTGCACCATCTTCTGTTCTGACCTTGGCTTTCAAGCTGCCAAGTTGTTCCGGTGTGATCTTGAGAATCTTAGTGCAGGTGGTTTTGGGTTGCGATCGGGGAGGAGTGTTCATGGTAGGAGGAGGGTCATATTCACTGTGATGGAAGGTAGGATGTGGTGGGTCACGAGCACGAAGAAGGGTTCTGTCGATGAATGGTGGAGTGCTAACGGGCAGGCCACGTGCTACGTCAGACCACGAGTTGATAAAATGGAGAGCAGAAGTCCCATCTGCTAAGATATGATGCAAGCCAACTCCAAGAGAGACGGCTCCACATTTGAACCGGGTCACCTGCAGTCGCACATACAAAGACCAAAAAACCCCCAAGTTATCATCAAGGGACAAGGCTTCATTACTTGCTGTTGTTACTATTGTTAATAAAAGGAAATAGGAAACAGATCACTGATAGTAAACTCATCTTCGCTAATTCGGTGAGTTGATACAGGAAGCCAAATCAAGGTATTAAGATAAAAATAGATGACAGTTAACACCTATCACAAAAATTAATTTAATTCAAAATTTTAAATTATTATATAAAAATTTAGAATATAATTTATATTATTTTTAATATATTTTATAAAATAAAAAAAATAAATTTAAAATTTGTATAAATTTATATTATTTTACATTTAATTTTTATCAAATAAATAAAAATAATGAGATTCAAATTTATAACTACTTGATTTTTAAGTTTTAATATCATGTTAAAAGTTAATTTAATTTTAAATTATTAAATAAAATTTTAGATAAATAATTTATATTAACTTTTAATTATTTTTAATTTTAAATGAATTAAAATCTAATATTTTTTTAAAAAATTAAAATAATATTATTTTCATTAATTTAACAGAGTGGGGGATCTCAGTAACGAGAAAAGTGGTTGGTGGCGTCGGTGTATTCACTATAGGTGATGGGACCGAGAAGGATAGAAAACGAAAGATAGCATCCGTGCAGTACTGAGATTTTCAATCACCGTTATCACATGTCCACGTCATCTTCGGTATCTGGTCTCGGCACGCAAGTGGGAATGAATTTGGGAAAAGCGTCTGAATATTAATTCTGGGAGTTCGGTGCTGGTAATAAAAATCGTGTTGAGAAACGTGGCTTTTTTGGTTGTTTTTAAAAATATTTTTTATTTTAAAATAAATTAAAATAATATTTTTTTATTTTTTAAAAATTATTTTTAATATTAATATATTAAAATAATCTAAAATCATAAAAAATATTAATTTAAAATAAAAAAAAATTAATTTTTTTTCAAAACACTTTCAAAATATAACGAGAAACACGTTCAATGTACAAACAGCACACAGAATATAACGTGAAACACATTCAACGTGATAAACATTCAAAGTACAAAGTGCACACAGAATATAACGTGAAACACATTCAAAGTGCACACATCTTTACATGGATATTTACATGGCATTGAGGAGTAGATATTGTCGTTAAAAATGTTTTTTATTTAAAAATATATTAAAATAATATTTTTTATTTTAAAATTATTGTTAATAACAACATATTAAAAAAATTAAAAAATTAAAAAAATTAAAAAAATTAATTTTTTAAAAATACAATTTCAAGTACATTTCCAGATATTTTCCAAACATTTCATATCTTAAGAAAACGAATCATTGAAGCATCCGAATATGCTTTCAATGGAATATATATTGATTATGTTTTTGTTATTATTTTTTTTAAAATATATTTTTCTTAAAAATATATAAACATGATTTAGAAATGTAATAATAGTTATTTTTTAGTCCTTAATATGTTTTAAAGATGTAAATATATTTAGGTCCCTAAGATTATTGATTATTTGACGAAAAGGCAAGATTATGATTAACTCATAACACATTAACAGGTTTTAGAAATGTAATAATTAATAGTTTTTTAAAAATATATTATTTTTTTTAAGTCAATTTTAATAACAAAAGCTGAAAAAAAATCTAAAAGATAAATCAATAATAATTTCAAAAAAAAAAAAAAAACAATGTTTAGAACAAGTTTCGAAACAAGCGGCTCGAAAGGTGAAGGTACCTGTAGCACCACTAGTGGAAAAGAAGAGATCCCACCCGAATAGTCGACCTCCGGAACAAGGGGCAGCAGCTTCGAGCTATCAGTGAAGTCACCCAAATCATCTGCAAAACAACTTGTTTCAGCTTCAACAAACAAAACTCCTTCTCCATTACAGTTAATCTCAATTCTGCCAGATTCGTGCTTTCTCATTCTCCCTGCTGCAGGGTAGAAGGGCACAAGAACATCGCTGAGAGCATCCGTAAGCACTTGGGTGTCGAAAAATCTGGAAGAACCATTTGGCTTGTAGAAGTATACAGTTTGGACATGAAACATTGGTACCAGGAGGTCCAGATTTGAGCTCCATAGGCTCCTCTTGGGAGTGTCTCTAGAAGGGCGAACCATAATTGACTGTTTCACATCTACTTTCATCTTTTCCACACCTGCAATGATCATATATAAACTGTAATAACTTGAAAGATTTGCGTTGGTTGATCCAAGCCCGATATTATTATTGTTATTAGAAATTGCAATATAATTAATTGTTCTTTTTCTTCATGATAGTTCATTCTCCCTGTTAAACAAAATGGATTAGCCTTGTCCAGATGATCTCAAAAGCTAGTATCAAAGAGTATACTTCTGTAAAGCTCTGCAAAAACAGAAAAAAAAAGGACTTTGAACGAGATAAAAAAATTCAACTTCACTTTTGCCCAAATTAACATCGGCACGTGCTCAGTTTTTATTGATGAACAAGCAATGCAAACACAGCTACCTGTTAAGATGCAAGATCAAGGCCGGGCAGAACAGGGATCGCTCACCTCGCCAAAGAGACTCGATGAAGAAGTATGGGAGGAGAGAATCGAATAGAAATGGAGAGAAGATTGCGGTGAAAAATGGCAGCTACGCCCTTTTCAACGACTAATATACAAGTACAAGCCAAATTACAGCTAGGTTTTTTTTCATTGTGTGTCGAATAACTCCTTTTTTTATATAGAAATTAACATGTAAGCTTTTTAAATGTATTTTTTTTTAAATCTAAATCTAAATTAAAAAGTTTATGTAAATATTTAATTAAAAAATATTTATATAAAAAAATGTTAACAAGTCTACTTCACTACCCTAGTTGCAACTTTGCAACTCAAATAATGTTTTTGTAACATAAAATAATTAACAGTAATATATTTTTGATATCAAATAAAAAAATAACTGTGAATCAAATAGTTAATATTTACTACATTAATAATCATTACAGTATTAACTTTTAAAAATATAAAAAAAATTAAATTTTAGTCATGTTTAACGTGTTTATAAAATAAAGGGTAAATTATTAATGAAAAAGGAGAAAAATATTTAAAACATCAGTGATGAACAGATAAAAATAAAAAAATCATTTTTATTTTTAAATGAAAGATAAAGAGAGATAATGAGAATAAATTGAAAGAATTAAGGGGTTAAATCTCCTTTGCAAGGAGGCTGAAATTTACCCCCACTTTCGCCATCCCTTGAAAAGTTCCTCATCCCTCATTCTCAATTACTTTTAAAGAAATGCTCTTGTATCATTTGATTTTATAATTTTATTAAGAATGGGGTTTTAATTAAAAAATAATAATAAATAAATAATACTCAAATAAACTTCTGTATTATTATAAGTTTTTTTGATCAACTTAAAAGATCTGGATATAAGTTAATATAGCATGCCAGGTGATTTTTCAAAATTCTTTGTCTTATAAAAAAAATTATATATACTTTTAAATTAAAGTTTATCTTTGCAATTGATTTAAGAAGAAAAATTATAATAAATCCATGTCAAGTAATAATTGTGATTCAAAGCAATTAGTTGAAAACATTTTCTCTTTTTATTATATATTTTTAAATTAATATAAATATAAATATTTTTATTTATATATGTGATGTGATCAGATGAATTTAATATGTGTGTTTAATTATTTTTTCAGGGAGCATTAAATTTTTTTCAACATTCAAACATGAACATTGCCTGGTCGTAAATGTGCCAGTTAAGATACCTCCTGAGCGCATCAATACACGACAAGGAAAAACGACGTCGTCAGACAAATCAAAGCATCCGTCGCAGAGTTCGAGACTTGGTCTCTGGCCTTAAAGAAACCACGTAGGCCTTAAAGGCAAGAGACGTACACAACCGTTATCAGCTGTGAGATTTTTAGGCTGTGGTTGTTTTTTTTGTAATTTTTGTGGTTTTTGATTAATAGAAAAGTATATTTTATTATAGTTAATTGAATTTAGATATGTATTTGGTAAGAATTGTAGTTGAAATTTATACATAGTAAAAAATATATAAATATAGTATTTTAATGTTTTTATAAATAGTATTTTAATATAGTATTTTAATGTTTTTATAAATAGTAAAAAGGATGGGTAAAAAATATTTACAAAATTCAATTAAAAATATATATAAAAACTGCTGAATAAAATCTACATTTTAAACTCAAAGTTTTAGTAAATAATGCAGTATAAAATTCAGTTTTTTTTTTTTAATACCAAACACAGTTTTAATTAAAATTATAGTTTAAGTATTTAAAAGAAACGGCAACGTTCCAGATTATGTTCCCAGCAAAATTTAAAATAAAAAAGTAACCATAAATGATATCAAGCATTTTTTTTCTTCAAATTCTGAGTTTTTGTCTCAAGAAAAAATATTTAAAATATTGATATTTTTTATTTTACATATTATAAACAAGTGCCTAGCAACTTAGATAAATTCTTTGATTTTATATATTATAAAATCATGTTCAATGTATATCTTAAATAAATTAAATTAAAAATACAATTTCTTTATTGTTTTAAGAAAAAGATTCATAACTGGTCCACCTTATGTAGTTAATTGTGATTAAGAATATTCAGTTGAAAGTTTTTCTTCATATTTTTCTTGTTTTTTCAATATTTTTAATTTTTATTTATATACATGGTAAGATCAATTTAATATGTGTTTTAAAATAAATATTAAAAAATTGTGATTACGTTTATGATAAATAAATAAATGGCTGGGTGTTCATTGCGTGGCGCTCTTTGCAACGTGATAAATGAAAGATTGCCTGCCAGATAAGATCCGTCAGTACTGCATTGAAACTTCACGAGAAAGTAAATGTCTAATATTAGATTCTTGTCCTTCGGCCTTAAAGACCCCACGTGGTATTTGCGATGGCTTTGAATTTAAAAAGAAAATTTTATTTTCCGAGGTAGCTCCATCGGACGGGCTAGATTAGTGGGTGTGTATCTGTTGACCATGTTTTACGTCGAGAGACTCCAGCCACAAAAAAAAATAAATCAAAAATCTTTTTAAAAAACTCCAAATTTGAAAGATTTTTTTTTATGTTATTTATGGTTATTTTTTGTATTTGGAATTTTTGGATTATCCCCTTGTCATGCTTGACATTGATTGGTGCGAATATAATCCAATCTGTCTGGGCCCTGGAGCACGAGGCGTCGGGGCCCGTCCTGCTTAGCTGTGTGAAGGATTGGTACGAATATAAATTAAAATATATTTTACTGTTCACATAAAATTCCTACGTAATTTATTTAAACTATGGCTTCGCATAAAGCAGCTATTAACTGCTTTTCATGAATATGCAGACATTAGAGAGTTTCACTCTTCGTTAAATAATGGAGTCACTTTTTATTGTTCTGGTAATTATTTTTATTAGATTGTTAAATTAAAACTAAATATATTAAATTTAATTTGATTTAATTAAAAAAATTTAATTTATTTTTTATTGTATTATATTAAAAAAATTGAAAATAAATGGTTTAATAAATAATATTTATAAAATTTAATCGCAATCCTATATTTATTCTCGATAATATTTTACCTGATATTGTTGTGCGTTTAAAAAACTAAAAAATTATAGTCTTTGTTAGATTAATTTCATACATGATGAAATTATAGATAATTTAATGGAACAGTAAAAAAAATTTGATATAAATATTATTTATTTTATGATATGATAATAATAGTTAATTTTATAATATTTAAATTAAAAATCATCAATGTATGTCTGTATAACCTCGATTTGAAAAATATTTTTTAACTAAATACATTAAATTATTTTTTGTTTAATTTAAATTTTAACCAGTAACATTGAAGTGATGAAAATGTATTTTTAAAAAATAACAGAAATTAATGATTTGAAATATAATAATAATTGAGATTAATAAGTTTGTTTTATTTTAATTAGATGATAAAAAAGGATAATAATAATAACCGAGTTAATAAATGTTGAAAAATATAATGGGAAAAAATAATATTATAAAAAGATTTAAAATAAAAAAAAAAAATAATGAGGGTTGAAATCAAAATAAAAAATAAATTAAAAACAACTAATTTTTTTTACTGAAAAGTTAAATTAAAAAAAAACTCAGACATAAAAAAAATAATGAGGATAAAATAAAATAAAATATCATAAACTTGTATTGAAAAATAAGATTAAAAACCAATAAAATTTATATAAAAAGAGTTAATCAAAAAATTTAAAAATATATGAAAAAATAAAATCAACAAATAAAATTTATATAAAAAATAAAAAATAAAAAATAAATTAAAGCAATAATTGTGATTGATCTAATACTCTATCAGGTAAGTCCACTTGTTATTTGAATGAAAAGCAAAAAAAGTAATTTTATTTCTGAATCCAAGACAAAAGTTGCCTTGTACTGCAGTAAAATCATTCTTACCGATCCCCCTTCCGTCCTGGTAAAATTCTTATTTATTGCTGTGGCTTGACACACTGTAATTGTTCAATAAGCCAGGAGTCTAATAAAAAGTTGATCCAGCGAACTGCATTTTTCGGTAATGTCTGGAAATGTAGTAATTATTTTATATATAATTTTAAATTAATTTTTTAATAATTGTATTGAAAAATATTTTAAAAAAATTTACATTTTAATATGAAATGTTTGGAAATATAGTAATTACTTTATATATAAATTTAAATTAATTTTTTAATAATTATATTAAAAAAAATTCCCATCGTACTACTTAAAAAATAGAAGCAATTTTGAAACCAATGACCACCTCCAGCCATATAGCAAGTTTGTGAGAATTTTATTTATAAACTTGAGTTCTGACAATCAGTAAAAAAAAAAAAATCTTTAATCAATAAATCAACTCTCTTCAGGCTATAAATACCTTTATAAATCAGCACAATGGTTCAAATAATGTAATTGGTTTTGTTTTACCCAAGCATATATATAAGTTATTTCATCAACGGAGGTGTGGCTTTTTATACCATGTATCGTGCAATAATTCTTATCACGACCAGAATCTTATATAATATTGATAGAATATCTTGTCCGTATTCAAATGCTAATTATGTTGGGAAAATATTATTTATGAAATTATGAATAAAAAATGATCATAAGAAACTTATTATTGATTTTGTTTTGTTAATAATATAATTATCAATAAATTTATAAATAAAAAAATTCTAAACAAAAAAATACAAGCATTATTTTTTTAATAATTTTACTGTTAAATATGGCATGTCACTGATATAAAAAACTGTTTATAATTTTATTAGTGATTGAATTCATATTACTAACATAATTAATCTGTGAAATATGTAATATTGTAAATGAAGTTAGTTCGTTATGATTTTGTCTGAAATTTTTAATGACAAATTCCAATAATTTTTTAACTCTTTGGAACTTTCCAGTGGCAAAGACGGATCTTTACCCACTAGAAGGGTGATATAGTGGATCACTTGTACCATTTGACAGCTGTTCCTCCCTCATCCAATCTCCTAAATTCTGCTATCTTGAATTTAAATTGAGTCATTTCAACACTACGTTGGGTTGTCTACATGTCAACTTTATTATAGTACAATTACCTAGTTCGAACATGATTTTAAGGAATTAACAATCAATACAATACACCATGATATATTTACATATTCTCACTTGAAATTTTAAAGATATTGTAAACCTATTGATATTGAATTCACCATACTATTCAACTTTTAATTACAAATTCAAATCTAATTTTAGATAAGTTGAATGATTTTGTAAACTTAATTTGTATACATTCATTAAATTAACCTTCAATTATAAATTCAAATCCAGTTTTAGATAAATTGAATGATCATCTTCATATTTTCCATACAATTTGAAAGTATATGTTTCATGAAAAAATGTTGTAATTAAATTTTAAAAATTAATAACTTAAAAATATATTAAAATTCACATATTATTAACTTTTAAGCTCTATTATCCAAGATGTTTTTTTCAACAATCATCATTATTTTATATATAAGTTTCTATAAAAAAATTCTATCAGTTTTGGTTTGTATTTAAGAACTGTAGGTTGCAAAAATAAGCTACGGTTAACTATTTTTCATGTAAAATAATAATATTAATATATATATATAATAAAATGTAATTTTATTATTTGTGAAAGTTTTCACATGTAAAATTAACAGAATAAATCCACCAAGAAACATAGTAATTAAATCATTTATCTTTTTATTCTGACTCTCAGACATTACGTTCTAGACTAGCAATAAAGGTGGTGGTCAAGGAGTGCACCTATAAAAATTATTCTCAACAAGAGGCGTTTCTGTCATGAAATCACGTCATCTTATAGAGCGTCTTATTGAAAGACCAGCCTTCAGCGATTAATCTGTGAAAATTAGTGATCAAGGAGTGATGGGAGAATGAAAATATTAAGTTTGCGTTTGCTTGTGATTTTTTTTTAGAGAACCAAGAATAAAAAACAAAAACGTGTTTATTAACTAGGAATAAAATTATATTCTTAAAAACATTTGCTTTCCAATTTCTTAATTTTCTTAAAAAATTAAAATATCAAAATAATTGTTTTTAAATTTTTCATTCTAAAAATAAAGGAAGCCTATTTCTATTTTATAAAATTACATGTAATATAACGCTGTTTTAAAATTTTATATAAAAAAAGTTCCTTTAAAATAAATAAGAAAATCTAAAATAGAAACAAAAACTATTTCCTATTTCCTAAAATCTTATTGCCGGTCAGCCGAACAAAGCAACACCCGGTCCACTAATTAATAATGGTCCATGGGCCACGTCAGAATTTTATGCACAGGCCACAACCACATATATCCCTGTATTCTTATTTTCAAATTACAAAAAAGGGAAAAAAAAGTGTGGATTATTATTAATTTTTAATTTCCATACATTAGTACTGTCCTTTTGAATTCCTTTTTATTTTAAATAGAAGCAATATTTCATTTTATTCCAGTTCAAGATTGGTGTAGATTAATGCAGCAGTCGACTCTTCATGGGCCGACTGATTGGCCTAGGCTAATCTGCAGAAGCAATGGCTTTTGGGGATGCTTTTGCCATTGGACCAATTCACTGAGAGCCCGGTTAGCCTTGAGTTATCAAACAAGAGTACATGAATCAAGGCCTGATCCAGGCTGGTACAACCCAGCCCAGTGAAATAATGGGTGATAACATCAGTAGCTGACTACCGTACAGTGCAAATCACTTTCTCTTAAATTTATTTTTTTTGTTAAAAATTATTTTTTTTATTTTTTAAATTATTTTAATGTACTAATATAAAAAATATTTTTAAAAATAAAAAAAATATTATTTTAATATATTTTTATCACAATCCTAGTCTTTGGTTGGTTTCTCTTTAGAGTTAGGTTTCAATTAAATTTGATTTTTTTTAAAATTAATTTTTAATACATTTAAATTATTTAAATATTAAAAATAATTTTAACTTCTCAACTTAAAATCACTGATATGTTTCCAAAAAATCTTAAATAACAGTGTATATTAATTTAATAAAAAATATTTCATAATTTTTTTATTTTTAATATCAATATATTAAAACTATAAAAATTCATTAATGAATATTAATTCAATTAAAAATAGTCTTAAAATACAACTTTTAAAAAGAGCACAAGTAAACACTACCGTATTCAACAATGCTGAACAACTTGTATCTACCAGGAAAAAAACCCGCAGACACTGACACATGATAAGACATGAAGCGGCTACTTTGCTAGCACCTTGCCCTTTCAGTTCATGGACTTTCCTTTTGTATCCTGTGCTTCATTGCTGGGCACAGCTTTTACAAGAGGGTTGTGCAAGCTAGTAGGCAGAACCCATTTTCTGGGCAGGCAACTGGACAATCTAGTGGCTTTGGCTTATAATTTGCCATCATGCTGTGTGGCTACCTTTTGTTCCTTCCGAGTCGACACTAATATGGGATCAATGGTTCTGTGACGGTCTAGCAAGAACTGGGTAATTATTTCTGCCATGGAGGTGTGGTCAGGAGCTCTCGAAGGAGAAATGACAGGCAACGAAGGAGACGAGCACCTGCGAAGACATGAAGACGGGTTAGCAGGTGCATGTCACAAACTCCATTTCTTTCTATTTTCTTCTTTCCCAATCAATGTTTTCAATCTCAATCCACAATTCCAGCAAATTTATTTATTCTCCATAATTCCCTCCATTAAGATAAGAAAAGGAGAGGAATTCAGAACCATTACAGCCTCCTTATGGCTTCCCAAATAGAGATACGAATCACAAGGTGCCAAACATCGCCATGAACACACCTCAGATTTTTTTTTTTTTTGAGCTCGGAAATGGAAAATGTCAACAGTAAAATAGTAGTATTAGCATCAATGTATTTTGATTCATAGGCCCTTTGAATCAATTAAGTAAAATATATCATATTCACATGTCTCTATCACATAGAAGTTCACTCAACAACCTCGCCGAGGAATTAAATGAACACGGGCCGATAGAAAAGACAGAGGAAAAAGGCAGCAGCGATGGATGATGGACCTCACCCCCTGTCAAAAATCTCTCCGTGGATCGAAATTTTTTTTATTGGAAAAGAAAAGGTAATCTGGTCACCGACAAAATTGTAACAGAAGGGAGGGAGCTAAGCTACCCACAGCTCAGACGCAGCTTTTCTCGCTTTCTTTTCACCCCTGCTAATAAAACTATGTAATCTATCTACAGCAAGTCACGTGACCTCTGCATGGTTACCTGCTCTTCCATTTTGGTGGGTGGCGTTCAAGCTTCTAACGGGTACACATTTATGGGAAAGAAAAGGATGTGGTCATCATTTGTTTTTGGGTGGTAAATCACATGATTGTTGGTTCAATCAAGAGAAAAAAACTCGTGTGAAAGTGGGAATGTGGTGCAGCATCATTTCAACCATGGAGGCTCAAGCTGGTGGAAATTACCAAAGGCCATGAAGTTTTTCCGTGCCGAATGTAGTCGGCTTAGGCAGGTGGGATAATGGGTGGGTGAGCAGTATACGAGTTTATCCAAAAAACTGAATCTAACCGAGGGCAAAATGAGCAATTTCATTTATGCTGGAATTAAATTTGGATAATGAGAAAAGGATTTTTCAGAATTGCCACAGGAACCCATTTATAACACAGTACATGTTGGGGGGCTAGAGAATTGATAAAGAGATCGACTTGGAAGACAAATTTGGGGCTTTGTTCCATCTTTAACTTTTGAAGACAGCAAGGTTCTGGCAGGCTGTGGGGGAAGAAAAACAGGAGGGAGGGAGGGAGGGAGGGAGGGAGGGAGGGGGAATCCTCGACAACAGAGGAGCCTTCAAGGGGCATGTAAGTAAATGCGCTAGGAAGAGACATGGTGCTTGTTATATTAATAATGGGGGAAATGAAAAGCATCTCTCACATTGAAAGAGAAAGAGAGAGAGGATCGCCACAATCCAAAGCCAAAAAATAAGGTACTAGCAACAACTGCAACAACACGAAACAACAGCAGCAGCAGCAGCACATCAGAAAAACAGCATCATCTCATTTATCTCTTCGCTTTGCCTTTTCAGCACAACCCCCACCAATTCTCATCGATCTCACCATCTCTCTCTCTCGCGCGCGCACCCTTCTCTCTCTCTCTCTCTCTCTCTCACTGCGAGGGAAGAAAAAGAAGAAAACACTCGCAAGGACCCTTTCACTGTCTCTCTATACAGAAGCTAAAAAAACACAAGTCATCCAAATAAGAAAGAAGAGACATGGAGACTCCACGCACCCCATACTCAAAAACAATGAAGAGTCCACACCACCCAATTCTCTCTCTCTCTCTCTTCAATGGCCCAGCTGGACCAAAATTTATGTTTAGAAGAAAAACAAAAAAAGAAAAGAGAAGATATCATAGGAAGATTAGTAGTGGTAGAAGTAGATGTCTTCAAATGTTGTCCTCCAACCAAACCCACCTTACCTCACAAACCCATTATTCAGTATGCCTGAAATACCCTTCTGCAACCCCCCAAAAAAATCCAATCTTCATCACTGTCTCAAGTCTCAACTCTCTAAAGAAAACATTTTTCTCACCGAATTATGTGGGCTTCTTTGGGTTTTCTTTGTCTTGGTCAGAGTTTCACAGAGAGAACAGGAAAGCAAGAACCTTCCCGTCTCTCTCTCTCTCTCTCTCTCATCTTTCTTTATCACCCTCCTCGATCTCATCTTGTCCATCACTCTCTCTTTCTTTCGTCTCATTAAAATTCTCTCTTAGCCTTCTTCCTACCTATATTTCCTCTCCCTTGCCCTTCTTTCTCCTTCCCATTACTCTCCTCCTGTCCATAAAACACACAAAGCTCTTTGTTTTCAGTTTCGGGCACTAGTTTTTTTCCTATCACACCATGAAGAAGATGAAAGGGGCTGCTGCTGCTGCGGACTCTTCTCCTCCTTCGTATGCTACCATGTATGAAGATCCAAGGATTATGTTCAAGCATCAGAGTCTTATGCAGGACTATGAGGAATTATACAAGGTAATAGCTTTTCTGGGGTTTCAAAAATTTCTTTTTTCTTTGTGGGTTTCTAGATCTGGTGTTTTGTTAGATCTCCTTTGTTGGGTTTTGCTCATATGCCTTTTGGGTTGCTGGGGAAAACAAGAATAACAAGAGACAGGAACTTACTTCGTTGATTCTTTGATTTGTTCCAGTGTTTATGTGAAATCTGTCTTGCCTAAGCTAGAAATTGGGAAGTCTTAAAACCTTCTCTTTCCTTCGGTTTATACTCTCTGTTTGGCTATAGAGGATAAGTAGGCAGCTCAATGAAGCCAAATACTTGTATAAGGCCTCGCTGAGGGTGGATTTGTGACATTTTGGGATCTTTTCATGATCTCGAATGCTTCTTGCCATTAATCAGCTTCCATACAGATCAGTTGACTTATTATGTGGAAACTGTTCCTGGGTTTAATTCATGAATTCTTGGTGTCTGTGGTTTTATATCTTTTCTGTGCTTGTATGCGTTTTGGCTTTCACACTGATAATTAGTGTGGTTTATGGGAACATGCTTTTGCCCCTGTTTATGTCTGGTAGGATAATTCCCATCTTATGGGTTCCTTACCTTTCCTTTTGATGTTGAATAGAAAAACCTTTTTGGATCCCTTTGTTTCTCTTTTAGTTACTTCATATGTTGAGACCTAAGGGTTTCAGCATAGAACTGTTAATGATAGATGGATTGATACTTTTAATCCTTTCTCAGGAAACAGAAGCGAAGAAAAGGAAATTACAGATGATGAGACAGAAAAAAATAACCCTAATGGCTGAAGTCAGGTATAGTACACACTATCGTGCCTTTAAATGCTTTTAGATTTGGATAGACTTGTAATCAGATTTTAAAGTTGAAATTTGGGTCGTGTTTATCTTGTGAATTGTAGGTTTTTGAGACGACGATACAAATACTTGACACAAAACAAGCCTAAGAAAGCCCCTATGGAGCGAAGTTTTGTGCAACCACAGAACTTGGTACCTGCTAGTAAAAATTTAAAGAAGGAAAAGAGCTATAGTGGAAATAATGCTGCTCTGAGACCACCAGTTCCTCGTTTTGATTTAAACCAGAAGGGAAAGCTTTACATTGAAAGGGAAGCCACTTTGCGAAATTCCACTCCAATTTTTGACTTGAACCAGAAGCAAATGACTCACATTGGAAAGGAGGCTGCTTTGCGAAAGACAGCACCAATCCCTGACCTGAACCAGAAGGAAAGGATTTACAGAGGAAAGGAAACCACAGTTCGAAATAATACTCCAATTTTTGACTTGAATGAAATCTCGGTATTTTTTTAGCAAATGTCATCAGCTACAGTGCTTTGAAACCGTGCATTTACTTTCTGTCTTGGGCTAATGGCGTAACTTAACTTCATTGCAGAGGGAGGATGAAAGGCTAATGGTGACATGTTGAGAACAGAGGAGCTAAAGATTAGTTCAATGAGAGGTGGTAGTGCTGAGCTACATAATGATACGAAGTTATCAGCTTGTAGGAATGTCGGGAATGGATCAAGCCGGGCAGGGAAGAGGAAAGATTACATGGAAGGATCAGGTAGCGTTGAGGGTTCGAGTCCATTCTTATTGTTGCAGTTGTAGGTACCTATATTTTGGCTGGTCTGAAAAGTATCCCTTGCCTCAACTTGTAATGGTTAATTCTCGTTTTCTTGGTTCTCGTTGTAAAGAAAAAAAATAGCCCTATAAATTATAAATGAGATGAAATGAAGAAATTGGTGTCAATTGCACAGAAATCAAAACTTGTGCTCATTCAACGTCCCTTAATTAGATTTTGTAAGCATTTCTCTCAGTTGCTCTCAAGGAAAACTAGCAGTCTGTTTGGAATCTTGCATAAAGTTGCTTGAAGTTTTGGTTGCTTGACTTGAGGTTCCCAATTTTTGTTTCTTTGCCTCTTGTATTTGGTTGTGGAACAGGCTGGTACCATTTCAACGATTTAGTCTTTCTTGGCCGGCAGCGGCATCCATATTTAAATTAAGAAACGTGGACTTGTAATCATGGTGTTTGCAACAGCCAATAGTTTGTAATAGGACAAGATATGGTTGGTCTGTAATCTGCTAGAGTAGATGTTACCTTTCTCCTACGTTATCTAGCCTGTTGGCCGGAAGGGAAATGCCTTAAGAGATGGAATTGATGGGGCCTGCTCTGTTGTTTGATTGGGAAGTTCTTTGGGCGTTAGACTAGTCATGCATAATGCTAATGGGTGGAGAATGGAGATGGAGAGAGCAAGCAATCCGCCTATCATTGTCGCTTTCGGTGGAAGAACAATGGCCATTGAACATGTCAAAGTTTTTATGTAGTGGCGAGCTTATAGCGTGAGCCCTTTCAATTATTCCGCGGTGTTTGATGCTTTTTTTTTTTGCCCTTTTCTTTTCCTTGTAGAAGATGATACCATAAAAGGTATAATTAGTGAACGTAAAATAAAATGGCATGAGATCATTACCCGTATTATGCAAGGTTATCAATTCTGTTCTATGTTGTCCAAAATAGCTGAAATATTCTATATTAATTTAAAAAATAAAATAAAATAAAATAAATTTCATTTTATTTTAAATCTTGGTTTGTTTTGGATTTTTTGACTAAATTTTATTCAGAATATTTTGGTTTCATTCTAAATATTTTATTCTATTCTTAAAAAGCTATTGAATTAAATTGAACTTTGTTCAATTTAATTAATTAAATCACTTATTTTTATTAACAATTATATTAATTTTTTAAAATTAGATTTATCATTAATATATATGGTTTATATTCATGTTTTTTTTTTTATGTTTATACTTTATAGAAATTTAAGTAAAACAAGAGATGTTTTAAATTTTATTAGCCTTGATAACATTAACTTAACTTTATATTTAAAATATTTATGTTAAAACATTTTACTTTCATAATATTTTGATATTTTTTTAAGATTTATTACTTTAAATTAAAGATCTATTTAATCTTGACTATTTAGAAATATTTTAAATTTTAAAATTATATTTGTTTGGTATTGTGTTTGTATTTCATAATTTATAATTAATTTATCTTCAATTTGAATTATGTTCGTTGAATATATAAATATATATATATAAACAGTACAACCCCGAAACGACATGCCGAAATACTCCAAAACTGAAAAATTCCATTCCAATTGAAAAAACAAAACACTTACCGAAACAGAATTGACAACCTTGGTATTATGTTGCAAGTTTTTTTTATATATAATTATAAATTCTTTTTTTAGATACTATTAATATTTTTTTAATAAAAAAGAATAAACCATGTATGATTGATTTAATATGATTTGATTGATTTTATGGGTTCAAAAACAATTAGAACAACTAGTAAAAATATAATTTGCTTTTTTTTTTCAAGATATCATCTTTTTTAATATTAAGATAACAACATATTAAATTGATTTAGGTCAATCTGGGTTAACCCTTCAGACCTATGACGCGAGTTATAAGATCGAAATAATTTTATGAAAAGAAAATCAAAATAAATTACAAAGTTCAATATCCTATCAGTCTAATATTGAAGGATGAGACTAAAAAAAATAAATTTAAAAAAACATAAAAAAGATCAAAATCAATTTATCAAGTTCATAACAATTTATAAAACTAAGATAACCCTATAAAAAATAAATCAAAATAAATGATAAAATTTAATTTCCAATTAATCATGTCAGATCTAATATTGAACGATAAAATTTGTAAAAAAAAAAATGAGTTAATTGGGTTACCTTGCCAAACCCACAATTCAAGTCATGATACAAAGACAACCCAATAAAAAACAAATATAATGTTAAAGGATATGAGACTGAGATAACTTTTTAAAAAATAAAAAAATACTTGATTTAACAGGGATTAAAATACCAAAACCCAAGACCCTGATCATGATACAAAGATATTCTCATAAAAAATAAATTAATTTTGAATGAAAAAATTTGAAAAAAAATTTCAATTAAAAAAACATAAAAAATAAATTAAGTAAACTCGGGTTAAGCCATTAAACACTCTTCTAAATCAGAAGATTAAAATATTTTAATAAAAATAAAATAAAATAAATTATTAAGCCTAATTTCTAATTAATTAACTATTAAATAATAAAATTAAAAAAAATTAAAAACAACTAGCCAGCCAGGTTAATTCACTACACTTGCAATCCGTGTCATGAGCATAATTATTAAACCCGTCCCAAAAGTTGACCTTGACAAGAGGCTAGGTTAAAATTAAAAAAAAAAAAAATTTAATATTTTTCAGAGAAAAGTTCAAAATCAATTCACATGGATATAGACTATATATGTTATAAATAATAAAATTTAAAAAATTATTTAAAAATATTTTTTCATATTAAAAAATATTATTTTATTTTTTTAAGTTAAAGTATTTAAACTAAAATTTTTTATCCTATATTAAAAAAATACAACTTTCTTCTTATAAATATAATATATATATATATATATATATATATATTAATAGACTTCTAATTTCACATTAAAAAAATAAATGTTTTTAGGACTTTAATATAAATTACTAACTAATAAGAAAAGAATAAGGATGATTCAAGCAATAAAAAAATCTTTGATTATCCATCTTTTATCTTCAATAATAATTTATTGAGTATGCTTTGTTTGTACATTATTTTCTTTTTAGCTTGCTAGGCAAAAACAGATTAGTTTATCTGGTCATATTTAAATTTTTTTTTGTGGCTTGATAGGCAAAAAAGCATTAGCTTATCTAGTCTAGGTATTTGCAAATTATTTCATTTGTTTCGGGAAACAATCACCCAAAATTTTTTATCCCACCTCTTGACTCTTAACAATAGGTATTTGAATTTTTTTTTATTTAAAAATAAAATCAGGTTTCTATTAGGTTGCAACGAGTCATGCAAGTCCCGGGTTAACCTAGTAGATCACCGATGCCTCCCCGAGCGAACTACAACCCCTGTTTTCTTCTTCTTCAGACCTGATTAGGACCCTGGATCTCACAAGTCTTTGAATAGGTACGGAAAAGCATAAAAAAAGCGGCCGGGGGGGATGATCATAGTTGAAGGAGCAAAATGTTTCAGCTTGTATAAATTTTGTCAATCCTCTGCCAGTTGTTTTTGTTTTCCCTTGCCTGCGCTCTGACTGGATGGAGAGCAAGTTTCCTGGAAAAGTGAAAGGTTGCATTGACAAGGTCAAATCTTGTGAAGAGCTCTTGGTGATGCAAAAGGAGCGGGGGGGAGGCAACCTCATTTTTAAACAGCCAAGCAATTCACAGATGAGTTGAAGGCAGCAAAAAAGAGTTCTAAAATGTTGTTTATAATAACTGGAAATATAAGATGAAAAGGAGTGAAAGGAGCTTATTTTTACATGCATTGTTACAAGACTAGATGCAAGAAAAATGAATGATGACCAATGGACTGCACTGCGATGCTAACAAAAAGGCTCATTTTTAAATGCATCGTGTTGTTCAGTTTTCACTTAGAAAAACATCTAAAAATTACTTAAGAGAACATGCTGCTGGGATTTGATTTTGTAATGGAGCTAATCTGATTGAGTGCAGACAATGGACATGAGAATAATAAGTGAACTGCCATAAACCTAGGCATATTTTCTAGCAACTTTATGCAGTATTGATATTGATGGTTCAGTGTTCACCGAGAGAAGGCATTAGATGAGGCAGTCCTTTAATTTCAACAAAATTCTCCAGTCCTAGGCATTAAAAATAAACTTCTAACAGCTTGATCATGCAATAAAATTGATAGCACTGATACATATTTAATTTTCAATGCACAAAAAATCCAAAAGGGTAAATAAAACGAACCACAACAAGTCAAAGTTCTCATCTTGTATCTCACACTAATTTTTCTCAGCTACCAAACAGAATTGCCCCCTTTTGATCTCAAATCTACAAAAAATTGAAACTTTTAGAAAGAGATCTGACCTTTCCAGAGATATTCGGCCAGCAATCCTCGGTTTTCTTGTGCTTGGCAATCTCATCAAATAAGTAAACCTTCGGAGGAGCCATATCTTTCACAAATACTGATCACAAAAAACATTCAAAACCCTTCAGATTTACACTCAAAAGAATGATTTATATAAATAAATAAAAATGACCCCTTATTATTCATGAAAAACCATCACTAATGTGCTTAAGTTGTTGAAACGAACAGTTATGATTCAAATTATGCCGATCTTGAGCCTAATTAAATATGCAAAGAAACACGATTTCATAAAAAATGAAAGAATTGGGAGTTGGCATCGAACAGGGGAGAGGTCGGCCATGATCTAGCCCTCCATGAAAATCTAAAAAAAGGGAAATATGAACTCGAGTACCGCTAACACTATGTAGAGGAGGAGATAAAAGATTGGAAGTGAGAGGAAGCCAAAGCTCTGCAAAGTATAGGGGCTGTCAAAGGGGACGAACAACCCAGGAAAACCAAGAACCTAACCCTAATTCTCAGAGGCAAACAATATTAAATAAAAAGGATGGCAACAAAACAACAAGCATGCACCATATCTAACAGGGAATCGAAAAGGACCATACAAGAAAGAGGGTTTCAAAGGATCCACCTTTTTCTTTCCTGTTTTTATCACAGCCTCGACCCTATCCTAAAAGCGCCACCTTCGGTAACAATCTTCACCATGACCGACGCGATGGCGAGCAGCCCCCCCTGCTGCTTCCTCTTCTCCAACGTCGCCTCTCTCACGTGTGGAGTGAAAGAATGTAACTCCTGGAAGAAGTCAAAAGGTCAAAAGACAAATATGGTTGCCACGCAGCCACGTCGCCCAACACAAGAGAGACAATAGGATGGTTGTTCTCAACTGTTGAAATTAAAGCAAAAAACCAAAAACGACCTCCAAAGCAGAGCTCAGTATTCTAATGGTCAACGGCAAAACCGACATTACGCTTAAGAAGTTTGTGTCCACGAAAACAAATATTTTTTTTTTTTCTGACGGTGATACAGGTTTCCTTGAATTCCCAAATAACCCCCCACAACATTATGAGGCCCCCCATCTTTGTCTTCTTCCTCATTAGGAACCCATTAGTCAACTACAAACAAACCTGTTAGATTAGAATCATCAGCCTTCGCAAATATTGCCGAGAGAAAATGCCAAGTCGTTGTGAGATCTGCTGCGAGATCTTCATCGCCATCTTGCTCCCTCCTCTCGGTGTTTGCTTCAGGCATGGCTGCTGCAGTGTACGCCTCTCCCTTTTTATTCTTCTTTTTTTTAGAGATCTGAAAATTTGGATATATTTGATGGATAACTTTAATGGGTTCTTATCAATACTGTTTTTTTTTTCAGGTGGAATTTTGGATTTGCTTGTTACTCACTATTTTAGGCTACGTTCCTGGAATAATTTATGCTCTCTATGCAATTGTGTTTATCGACCGGGATGAGTATTTTGATGAATACAGGCGTCCTCTTTATGCCCCGGCGTATCAGTGAATTACCATACCAGTCCCTTTGGTTTTATAGAACTCCATTTCATCTATGAGATTTGTGTCTTGTGTTTAAACAACGTCGAAATCAACGGAATTACTGCTTAATTGTGGGTTGATAATTATACTTTTGCTGGTATTTTCACCTCTTTTCAGCTACAAATGGATGAGACGGCGTTCTAAATCTTACTCAATTGCATCTTAATTTTAATTACTTCTCTTGCAAAATAATGGACTAGGTTGTGGCAGGCTCTTGTGGTTTGCTATTTTCTTATTTGCAATTGGATTTATTGAGACAGACTTCGAGCTAGTTTGTTCGAAATTCTGCCCGCACATTACTTCTCCCATGTTATGGATTTTTGTTCAGCTTTACAAACGTAAATCGTTGCAAAGAATGTGTTGCCTCAATTGGGAGCCATTGGAAAATTATATTGTTGAGCCTTCTTAAAAGTACTGCAACCATGGTATAAGTGAATGTGCTATCGAATGATCTACATAATCATGTAGTAGGCGTTCAGAACATATCATCTTGGCATAGAACAAAATTTATTGAATGATCTACAAGATCACCTTGAATGCTTGCCTAAGAAAGTGGTTTCGATTTCTGTTAATGAAATACACTTCAGCTTGCTGTTATCCTGTTTTTGTAAGTGGTCAATGTTTACTGGTAGTAGTTGATACTGAATTCTGGCTTGCTGTGGCAGCCTTGTACCTCTTCTCTCATTATTCATGCTTTCCCAAAACCATGTGTTATGTTGCTGAATAACAGTAACAAACGAGTAGGTTTTGCTGATGGTATTTGCTGGCGAGGAGGATTGTTTTTCCCAAATTTGTGATGAAATAATCGTATGATTTGAGAGACCTTCAGGACATTTTCTTGGTAATATGGATAAGTTAAGGTTTGGAAAGCATTTATGGAGGCCTGATGAAGGGGACATTAGACCTGAGCTATGGTTTTACATGTTTGTAGATCTAGCTCTAGATGATGGATGATCATCTAATCCTTGTGTTATTGAATTTTATTTAAGTTTATTTATTAGATTTAATTCAGTTATTATTGGATCTTTAATTTTGGGGGTTATAAAGTCAATTGTTTGTTCTAGATAAGGTTTAAGAATTTGTATGTTTTTTTTTCTAAAAAAATATTGGATAGTTTTTGATAAAATTTGAATTAAATTTGTGAAGTTTCAGACTTTTCCAACCCTTACTATTTCTCTTCTTCATCTTTTATTTTTTAGCCTTTTCTTACCTTTTTTTTTTAGCTTTAAATCTTTTTTATCCCACATCAACTTCAATTTTAAAGCAGATGTTTTTAATTCTTCTTATAGTTAATTGATTTTTTAGTGCTTGTGAAAATCCTCAAAATTCAACATAGTTTTCAAAACTTTGAAATTGTATAGAATCATCATCAACAATTGATTTTGAAAAAAAAATATTTTAGTCTTTTTGTTTACAGTTGAGATCTAAAAGAAAAATGTTCATCTTGTAACACGGATCCAGCATCTCTAAACCCTAGACAGATTATTCTTTAAGCCAAACATCTACCATCTGCAGCCAATACAGACTGGTCTGCCGCCATCAGAGCCACCGAAGGTCATCTACCAATAGCAGAGGACGTTGCCCTCGTGCAACCATCAGAGAGAAGATCAGGCTTTACCCACAAGAGTTCTCTATGTAACGCCTCCAACACTTCAGATCTCATGCCAGCGACAATAGCTGCAACACATCAGCAACCTTTCCCCCTTTGTTTTGGCAACAATCAGCAGTCCCTCCCTCAGATATGTTATGGCGGTCACAACAATAGCAACACAACAGTTGAAGACGACGCCTCCTCCTTGTTCAGCACCGCTATGTCAGCAGACAACACACGTCACGCGTGTTGACATGTCAATGCCACATAAGTAGTCTTTGTCAAATCAGTATTCTTCGCCGCATCAGTAACAGTATCTTCCAGCTTCTTTCCATTATAATGCCGTCAGTATACCTCGATATGGGAGGGGTCATCAAAAAACTGAAAATTTAATTTAATTGAAGAAAAAAAACTAATTATAAAAACCTAACCATGAAAAAAATAATTAAAATATTTAAAAAATATTTAGTTTAGTTTATTTTTTAATTTTATAATATTTAAATCAGACAATTCAAATCAAATCAAACTGGTTTAGTTTAAAAATAATTTTTTTTCTATTTATTAATTCTAGCAAACTAATTTCATTGATATTTTAGAATTTATAGTCACCCCCTCTGTTTTCGTATAAATAACATATTTTTATCTAATTCTAAACTTTAGCATTTCTAATTGTCCTTTCTTTTTGGTTTTTATCTTTCATCTTTTAAATTTATCTTTTTCTTTTTAGATAACAAAATTCTTTTGTTTAAAAATCTATTATTTTATGTATTTTTGCAATAAATAAATCTCTCTAGCTTTAAATTAATTGTTGATGAATCTTAATTATTAGATTCTGTAATAGAATTGGAATGATTAAACATAGATTTCATTGACAAATTGAAGACAATCATAGAGTAAAAAAAACTTACTATTAGTTTATTTGAATCAATATTAACATAGCTATTACCAAACATTTTTCGCTAATTTTGCTTATCAAAAAAGGATTTTTTTGAGATTTCAGAGAATCTAAGATCTAAAAAGTCAGCTGGCTCAACAATTTCTGTATCACATCCTATTTTATCTCTCATCTCTTAAATTTGTCTTCTTCTTCTCCTCTATATTCTATGATGATTTTACATTTTAATAACTTTTGATTTTTTCTTTGTTTTTTGGCTATCAAATTACTTCTTTTATTTTCTTTTCTTTTCTTTTGTGTGTGTTTTTTGTTAGGTTTAACTTTTAGACAAGGAGATCAAAACAAAAATTAGAGTTGATTTTCTAAAAAATGAAAGCAAGTGAAGTTTTTTTAGTTTGAACTAGTTTGGAAAGAAAAAAAACCAAAACGAACTAAAATTAATCAATTTAAATTGCCTTTCAGTTTGGTTCAATTTTTTTTTGATTTGATTGTTTATTTTAGTCTAAAACTGGACTGAATAAAAAATACTCAGCCCTACCACATGATATATGTTTACACTTGTTATTTAACTTATCATTAATAATATTTTGTAGTGACTAAAAAAATATAATCTTGCATTATAATTCCATATTTTTTCTCATCTTATATCTTTTCCATTCAAATTTAGTTATCAATACTTTATATTAATTGTGGAGCTTGTAAAAAATGATTGAATATTATAAATTTATTTTATTAGTGTTTATACTTAAAAGTCTAGTGTTGCATGAAACCCTTATCCTATTATTTTTATTTGAAACCCTTATCCTATTATTTTTATTTTTGGCACAAAAGGAATATATTAATATTATTTTGAATATATAAGTTGTTTTTATCATGAATGATGGATTTTAGTAAATCCATCATAAAAATATATATTTTTCAAAAAAAAGAAAAATTATATATTAAAAATTACAAAAAAATAAAGATAAAAATGAAAAAAATGATATAAACAAGCTAAGAGTAGAGTGATAAATAGATCAACTATAAGGTGATAAATATTTTAAGTATAAAGAATAAAAAAATAATTTTTTTCCAAGAAAAATTCATAGATGCCATGATTATTATTTTTATGGCTGAACTCCCACTATCTTTATCACTTATCTTTTCTCAACAATTTTTTTTTAACATTCAAAGATAAAATCATAAAAAAAATAAAACTTAAAACTAAAATATAAAATTCTAAAACAACAAGAATTAAATATAAAATAAAGTATAAACTTTAAGGATTAAACTATAGTTTTTTTATTTTCTATGAACAATAAAAAAAACAAAAAGGGTTGAGATTTTTAGTGTTAACTTGTACTGCTGTTTTAATTTTTTTAAATTATAAATTTAAATTCTATTTTATATTATTAATTTTTATAATAACTAGTTGGGATGTTTCTAGCCACTACCAATACACTAAGCACATAAATAAAAATAATTTTTAAATTATTTAAACATGATATGAGGGGATAAAATTAAAAAGAAAAAAAAATTAGTGGCCATCACTATATAATTTTTCATGGAAAAAAATAACCTTTTCTTTTATTTCTTTATAATATATAAATAAGTCTCGTTGACTTTAATTTAAAATAGAAGAGGCGATTAATTTTACTGTGTTGTCCTATTTTATAGTGTTAAAGACAGCATAGCTATTTTCCTATGATTCGGATCAAATTGCTTCACGAGACGACTTTTGGCCCCCGAACAAAGTCTCCATTCAAATTGCTTTTTATATTCTTTTTAGTAAGATTTTTGATGAGTTTTGGCAAATCAAGGTAACGGAGATAACGTGATTTGCTTCTTCACCAGACAAATAAAAGAAAAGACATGCAACCACTGCACGGCCACCGAATCTGAAAAGATAAATCAAATCTCTCTATCTTGACAAAGCAAAATACTTTAGGCTATTTTTTTATATACTTTTTAAATATTAGTGAAATAATAAATTCAAAAAAATAATTGTAAAATAACACAGCAAATACTTATCATGATTGAGAAACATTATTTTTTAGCTTATTGTGTTTAGAATAGCTATCTTTGATAACAAATATTAAATACACATAAAAAAAAGAAATAAGAGAAAAAAAATTAGAGATATATCAAACTTTTAATTACATCACCCTAATATTATAAAAAAAATTAATATAAAAAATTCAAAAATACTTAAAAAAATCATAAATAATAACTTGAGTGTATCATACTTGTTGCTAAAAATAAATAAAGATGAAAGATGCTATTCATTCATGTCATTGTTAATAATTTTTTTGATAGTTAGATTTTTTTATTGAATTTTTTTAATAATATATAATGTATTATAATAAGAGTTTTAATGTATTTCTCTAACTTATTTATTTATTTATTTTTGATATCTTTCTTACCGTTTAGTTATTATTTTTATCTGATATCGCTTTCTAAGTAACGAAAAACTATAAAGGTGATGTTTTTTAAACTCAATATGTAAACAATATGCTATTTTATTAGAAAATTTTCAACGGTATTGTTCCGCCACTATTTTTAATTAACTGTGATTATTTATTTTAAAAAATCAATACTTTATTCAACATTTCAACTTATTTAACCATATGGAGAGTTGGAGGACAAGGGAACTGGGAAAAACAATACACCGTTAACACGTGAATAATGAAATAAGAATAATTAGTTAATTATTTAAAAAAATATTTTTCTTTATTTATATAATAACTGTTTGACTATTACTATAAATATGTGATTTATTTGTACTTTTAAAATTATTATATCATAAGAAACAATTATATATTTATCTTTTTAAAAATAATTTAAATTTTGGATACTTTAAATTAATGTAAATATGGATTTTATTTAATTTTTTTATGTATATTTGATTTTGTCCTGCTTTATTGTTTATTGAAGAATAATATTTAATTTAGTGTTTATTTGAGAGTATAATAAATTTTTTGTTAAAATTTATTTTTAATATCAAAACTTAAAAAAATTAATAATTTAAAACTAAATTTTCAAAAACATAGAATAAATTATTGGAAAAAAAACTTCATTGTTATAACAAAAATGAAAAGAGCTCAGTTGTTGAAAAACAACTGTATTAATTTTTAATATTAATTTTTTTATATAATTTTTAATAAGTGCAATCTTGTATTGTTTTTTGAATTATTATTTAATAAATTTTATATGTTGTGTTCTCTGCATTGTTTTTTTATATAGTCATTATTTAATAAATTTTATGTAGATTGCCGTGTATTGATAAATGAACCATTCAACTACTACTATTATAATAATTTATATTATTTGTGAATTTAGGGGCATATGTAGTATTTTTTATGACAGTATTTGACACTATATTCTGAAAGTGTTTTTAAAAGAAATTATTTTTTTATTTTTTACTTTAATTAATATATTTTTTACCTTTTAAAATTATTTTAATGTATTGATATAAAAAATAATTTTAAGAAAATAAAAAATATTTTCTTATATATATTTTAAAATAAAAAACATTTTAAAATATAATTATTATCACTAACCTAACACCCTAATAATGGCAGCGACGACTGATCTTTCGCAATGGTGAGTGTCTTTTAAGAGGGTAGACATGTCCTGTACGCCTCTCCTGGCTCTACCAGCATGTGACACCCGATTCCAGGGAATCAATGGCAACCGTCCATATTTTCCACGTGGCTAACAAAAAAAGCTATATCTTTCCAAACATCAAAATGACATTTTTATCCACCTGTTATCCTGTTATCTTATAAGACCCTGCAAATGGAATCAATTCAAAGCAAGACTCCATGAAAAAATGAAACGTGACGAAGATACGGACGTGGTAGAGACGGATACCGAGTCAGGACTCGTCGCCGACTGGGCCGAGTTAACTTACGAGTGCTTAATCAACATCCTCTCTCGACTCACCTTTGAGCACCGATGGCGCGGTCCCATGCTTGTTTGCAAAGGTTGGCATATCGCCTGCAAGGATCCATCTCTCAACACACTATTCGATCTGGACACTCAATTCGACTCGGTCATTGAATCACCTCGGTGGTGGACCTCTGATTTCGAGAGAAAAATCGATTCAATGCTCCTTTCCGTCATCACTTTTAGTGACGGATCCCTGACCGAGATCCGCACCCAGCACTGCTCCGATCTCTCAGTCACTTTCGCCGCCGAAAGGTAAAAATCAAAAACAAAATTCTTCTCAAAATACAATAACTTAGTCTTTATGAATTTATTCTTTATTCTAGGTGCTCAAATCTTCAAGTGCTTTCAATAAAAAGCTGCCGAAATGTGACTGATGCATCTATGGCTCAAATTGCTTACAAGTGCGCAAAGCTTAAAGAGCTTGATATAAGTTATTGCTTTGAAATATCACACGAATCTTTGGTTATGATAGGTAGAAACTGCCCGAATCTTAGGGTTTTAAAGCGGAACCAAATGAATTGGTTAGATGCCTCCGAACACGTAGGGATTGTGCCCGATGATTATTTGAATACTTGCCCTCAAGATGGAGATGGGGAGGCTGGTGCAATTGGGAAATACATGCCCAATTTGGTGCACCTTGAGTTGAGATTTTCAAAAATGTCTGCAAAAGGATTGGTGTCGATTTGTGAAGGGTGTTTGAATCTTGAGTATTTGGATTTGTCTGGGTGTGCCAATTTGACGAGTCGGGATATTGTTAAGGCGACTTTGGGGTTGAAGAATTTGAAGGAGATTAAGAAACCGAATTTTTATATTCCGAGGTCGGTTTTCCACACTGAAAGATATGGACATTGGAGGTTGTATGATGAGCGGTTTCAGACGGATATTTTCCGCATTTGACCAGGTGAATTGAATTAATCTTTTGCTACATGAGAAAGCATATAGCTAATTTGACGCATGTTCGTTTGTGTTCCGTATTCGGAGGATGTTCAGTGGAATTGGTGTTTACATAGATACATGGCTCTATGCTGTGCTGTAAAAAGTTATTTGTGCCCATGTCTCTGTTATGTGTTTGTTCTAGCTTACTCTGTTTTCCAAAGTTTGGAACCTGGGAATTGGAGTGAATCGTTATTCCTGAAAACCCTAATTGATTTGTGTAATCTCATTTTAGGAATACATGGGATGGCATCCTTCTATTGTGCTGGTTTATGAAATTTTCTTAGAGGTTTATGTAGCTATTCGCTGCTAGTGTGTTTTATGTGTTTGAAACCATGTGTAATGCTATTACAACTCTAGCCTTCCATGGTTGTGGTTCGTTCGTGCTGCGTGTCTTGGAATGTTTTTGGCACCTGGCACTGCGTATACTGTCATCGTGTTTGTCTTTTCCATGGGTCGGCCATTGGTGAATGGTGATGGTAGCTACGTTTTAGAGTATTCCGGTGTTATTATACTCTCTAAGAATTTAAGAAAAGAAGAGAACAATTTCAGGGAACAAGCTCAGTACTGTTTAACATGTAATTAACCTCGTTATAGTTGGGGAAGTTTTAAGTTCTTAGAGCTCGCCACCATCCATGAAATGCAGGAAGAAATAAAATTAGGAATTGTGATTTATTTATTAAATACTGTGCCGCTTTCGGATTTGTGCTTTGATTTGTAAGCCTCTAAATAGCAACAATCGACTAACATGCACTAAAAGCAAGAGAAGGAATACGAAAAAGGGCATAAATAGAATACAAGGTCAGATGTTTTGGTGGATTGAGACAAGTAAAGATGAAAGGTTAATTATGATGAAATTTGGGCTCATTTAAGTTGTCGAGCGTAAATAAAAAATTATTCCCCAGATTTTTCATCACTAATATATATAATAACAAGAATTCATATGTTGTATATAATGCTTTTATGCGAGGATTTTTCTGTGTTAAACATTGTTATGAATAATAAAACTGCCATTGATTTCCTTGGTAAATCCTACTTAATTCAGTGATGGTTTCCTTTTGGGTATAATGAACGATTCTCTTAAATACTTACCTTATTTGATGTTATATATATATATATATATTATTTTATTTTATTTTATTTACTTTGTATTAAATATTTTATATAGGCATAAGGTAAAAATAATAATTAAATAAAGAACACAATATTTTAAATGGATGAAAGTTTCTGCATGCATGAGTCTTAAATTTGCAAGTTTATTTTTTTTAAAATAATAATGAAATCTGCCTCACTGAAAGGTTTAAAAAGCCTTAAACCTCAAATAGGTTAGAAAGATAGAAAACGAAAACAAAAGTTACAAATTACAAAGAAAATAAATATAAAATATGAAATAAGTAAAAGATCAAAAAATAATAAGAAAAAATATAAAAAATCTTTAGATTTTTTATATCTAAAGATTTGAAAGTCTATATAGCGATGTATTGGTTATTATAGGAAAAACAACTTTCAAAAACTTCTATAAAATTTTGAGTATTTTCTAATATTTAAACAAAAAATTATAATATTTTTAAGTTGTTATTCCGGTAAGGTGTGATTAAACCTCTTCTTACATATTGACTTATTCCACTGATTCATAAATATATCTGTTAAGCTATTTATATAATGTTTTAGGTCAAATTCTTATTTAGTCGGGACAAAATCATATATATCTGCTTAAAATCACCTTTTATCACTATATAAATATTACTCAAATAATAAATACTTATAATATTATTGAAAACTTGATGAATAAGATATAAATAACTAACTTTTATTTATTTATTGAGTAACATATAATAATGAATATAGTAAAACTCAATTTATACATATCCTTTATATTTTTTAGTATTGTATCAATTACACTTCCTAGTATTGATAATTATATTTTATCAACCTTCATAGATTTAGAAGTTTGAATTTGCTAAATTACACTACTAAAAACTCATATTAAATTTGCAATGGCAATAATTTTCTTCCATTTCTTATTGTTTGCTTTGGACGCATTCTACTGCATTTTTTCTAATCATTGCCAATAATTTTTGTTTTTCAAATTTTTATTATTTGAACCAATTTACAAGCATATCTTTATCCTTTTTATGTTGTTCTTTAAAGGTCTTGGTTGTAATTTTATAAGAGTTATTTTAGTTATTTTTCTCTTAATTGCAATTGTTTTATTTATATTGATTATTTTTAATTATTTTTTTTAACTTCATCCCTAATTGTTTGATTTTATTAGTTTTGTTATTAAATTTGATATTTATTCTTTTAATTGCTATTCTTTTTGGTTTTCAATTATTTTCTTGATTGATTTTTTTTTCTTCCCTTCCTTCATTAAGCATTTCTTTTCATTGAACTTTGATATTATATTTGGTGTTAATTATTTTAATTTTAATTTTTTAATTAATTTGCTTCTTTTTTTAATTCCATCCTTAAATTTTCCCTTGACATTTAATTTTAGTTGGGTTTTATGCTAAACTTAGTCCTAATTCATGAAAATCCTTATTATTATTATTATTATTATTATTTTAAAAAATTAAAATGTTCAATTTTTTTTCAAAGTCCTTTAAAAAAATTTATGATTTTCTTGTATGTTTTTTTTACCAATTTTGAATAATATTAGATTATATATTTACATTGTGAGATACAGATTCACTATTAAATAACTAGTTTTCTACAAAACATTTATAAAAAAAATAAAAAAATTAAAAAAAGTGTTAAAAATTCAAATTAATTTCCTCTATCAATAATGTTTTTTTTTAAAAGCAAAAAAATATTTTATTTTCATACATACAACCAAATCTTAAAGGTTTTTTAAGCATGTTTTCATAATTTTTTTTTGCAAGTTTTTCATATTTTAAATATATAAAAAAATAAAAATAGATATCATAACTAATTTATAATTACCTGTTAGGATTTGACTAAAATATCAAAAACCTTCACCAATCATTTTGTTCATTGTATATTAGAGTTTATATACAGAATTTAACATTTGAGGGTGTAAAACTACATAGTAGAGTACATCCTCAGATATTAAAGATACAAAGTATAAAAATAAATACAATGCTAAAATTTAAACTTTAAAACAATCAGGACTTCATTCGATAAGGTAATAAATTTCCTTAGAAAGGGAGATATGTCCCGGACCTTATAAAAAGATCAATAAATAAAATCTTGACTTATATAAACAATTAAATAACAATGTAGCTTACCTTATATAAGATGCATTGAAGGATGTGTTTTTTCTTTCCACAACCAGACCTTTAACCAAATTCTTACATACCATAAGTTTCTTAATAACCTTAATACTAGGTGACTTGTGAACTTTAATTATAATTTTATAATTAAACTTAATTTTTTTTTATTGAACACCACCTTCAAAAACCTTACATTAAAGCGCGCCAATCCCAACATGGCCTTGAAACACATATATACAACAACCAAACACAGTATCTCATATAACCTTTATCGTTCATTCTACAATAATTTAAGGATAAAATAGTTTTCGCCAAGATTGTTGCTACCATGTTAATCCTTTTCTTTTCCATTGCCACAAAGAAACTGGCTACTTCTAAGCTGATTTGACCAAATATAGAAGGGATTAACACCAACCTAAAAATAACAAGCACTAAAAAACTGATTTTATTCTCACTATCTTTTAGGCCCTCCATTTTTTTGCTTAAACAAGTCTTCCTTAATCTTCCAATACCATCCTTCAAAACTTGTTTTGTTCATAACTTTGTCTATTTTTTCATTAACTTGCTTTGCAATCTTTTGTGGAACTTTGTCAAGCTTCTAATAAAAATATAATGAATACACAGGTTAAGACAACTTGAGTAATTGTTGATATTCTTTAATAGTAGGTACCATATCAACTTCATCAAAAGAGAAACACTTATATGCAGGGTCTAAAAAATACAAGAGTGCTTTGATAGTTGTCTTTTGTAATGAAGCTATTCTTTCATAATTTTAAACAAAATCATGTTTTACTAAAACATTCAAACTTTTCCAGCATTACAATAATTGTTTTGCTCCATTACTCAATGAGTGCACATGTTTCAACTCAAGCAACTCAATTATAGATTTTTCATTCAAACAATCCTCAATATTGATCATGTTGTCACTTATTTCCTGAAATATTAGGATATCATACATATTAGGTTTGCTTAGTGAATTTACATAACGAGATAACTTAAAGGAAGGTTCCAACCATTATATATAGGGACAACAAGCTCATTTATTCTAAAAATGGTTTTCATTGCTTGATTAACAACCTCAATATGCTGAATTGAGGTCTACAAGATAAGAAAGATAAGCTGAGATGATATCATGTTAGCATTGTAAAAGATTATTATAGTTATCTCCTAATTAGTTGTGATTAAAACTCTGCTTTGTTCTTTTATATATCATGTCTATCATTTATGATACTTATCTCCTATTCTTTTAGGATTTTATGCAAGTGTCTAAAAAATTGCCTAATCCTTACTAAAACCAATAATGACACTTGGTCCTAAATCAATCTAGAAATTTAGGTTTTAATGCTAGCATAATCCTCACTAAAACCAATAATGACACTTGGTCCTAAATCATCGAAATACACATTGCGGGTAATGAGAAACTCAATTATATTACTGGCAACTCACCTCAACCTGAAATAACAGAACCCTCATACTTTAAGTGGCATGCTGAAAATAAAAAAATTAAAGGCTGGTTACTCACATCAATGACATCAGAGATTATGAAGAGGTAACTTCGCCTGCGAACTGCTTATGAAATCTAGAGTGCTTTTGCTAAAGCGTTCTATGATGGATCAGATGAAACATAAATATTTGCTCTCAATCAACGTGCCTTATCCATTCATCGATCAGGTCATTGTTTTCCTATATATTATGGTGAGCTAGTTGAGATATTTCAAGAACTTGATTATCATGACAAAGTTTAGATGAGAAACTCTAAAGATATCATTATCTATAAAGCATCAGTTGAAAAATTAAGAATACAAATTTTTTTAAATGGTCTTGACGCTAAATTTGAACAAGTACGAGGAGAAATCCTTCGCATGGATCCAAGTTTGGATCTTGAGCGCACATATGCATATGTTTGTCGTGAAGTAAATCGTCAAATCCTTCTGACAAATAATGTGATTGCTTCTGATTCTGTGGCCATGTTAGCTCATCGAAACACACCACTTATCTGATAAATTTACTCTGATTTAGTGGTGACATCTCATAGTTTTGATATTGGAAATAAACAATTCAGCTCATCTAGATCTTGTACTTATTGTGGAGACACTGGACAAGCTAAAAGTCGATGTTATGACTTGATTGGATACCATGAATGGTGAGATCATTTCGAGGCTTCAACTACAACATCATTAGTCTCCATCGCTATAGTTGAAGTACCTTCACCTAATACTAATACTATTGCATTACACACCTCCTCCAACTCACCAGGTAAGTCTTTTGATAAACCTACGCCTATTGGATTTTGTGTATGGATTCTTAATTCTCAATTAACTGATCATATATCCTTTGACACTATCTCATCTATTTTTAAATTAAAACCATTTAAAAAATATGTTGTGTTTATAGCTAATGGAACATAAGCCATAATTAATGGTAAAGGTTTTTTTTTTTAAATAAACTCAATTTATATTATGTTCTTATAGTTCCTTTTTTTAATTTTAATTTGATATCTGTCTCTCAAATTACAACTTTCTTGCATCGTGTTGTAATTTTTTAGCTTGACCATTATGTTTTCAAGGACATCAAAACAAGAAGAACGATTGGTTGTTGTACTAAAAAGAAGAAGTTATATTATCTTGATCTCACATCATCTAGCTTAAATGCTTTGGCTAAGTCATTATCATTTACTAGTTCAACATTTACTTCTAATATTTGTTTGTGGCACAAGCAATTTGGACATATTTTATTTTGATATTTAAAATATTTATTTCATAAGCTATTTTTAAACACATCTCTGCCAATACTTAAATATGAAACCCGTGAATTGGAAAAGAGCCACCGTGTTCCCTTTCCGCCAAGTTTGAATAAAAGTTCTATGTCTTTTACACTTATACACTTTGATGTTTGGAGTCCTGTAAAAGTTCCAACTCTAAATGAAGCATGTAAGTTTTTTTCTTTTTTCTTTTTATTAATGATTACACTCACATGACTTAGATGTGTTTGATGAAAACAAAACAGGATGTATGCTCATTCTTTAAACAGTTTTATTCAATGGTTGCTGCTTAGTATAAAACTTTAATTCAAGTCCTTCATATTAATAATGATGAAGAGTTTGTTAATCATAAGATGAGGTGATTTTTACATGGTCAGGGTATAATTCATTAAACTACATGCCCTTATTCCCCTCAATAGAATGAGGTTATAGAAAGAAAAAATAGACATCTTCTAGAAATGGTTCGAGCTACACTAATTAAAGCCAATATGCCCATTTATTATTAAGACGAATCACCTACTACTACTTCATGTATGATAAACTATATTCCATCTCATAGCTTAGACTTCCATACACCTCTTGAAACATCAAATCAAAGCTTGTCCTCACCACTTACATGAAACCTGCCCCCAAAAGTGTTTGGTTACATTGCCTTTATACACATGCCAAACCATGCTCGCTATAAACTTCAAACCATGTGCCTCTTATGAAGATAATAACAAAAAAAGACACATCTAATAAATGTATAGGTGTTTCCATCTACCAACTCACAAAGTATATATTATTATGGATGTATACTTTCATGAACACCAAATATACTTTCCTACAACAACAACTACAAATCAAGGAGGGAAGAGTAGTAACTTAAAGTTTTTTACCTTTCATAATGAGAACATAATTCACACTTTGACTGAACTTGAACTAGCAAAACCTAAACTAGTAGGATCAGAACATATAAATACAACAATTAAGCTTCCACTATGTAATCATCCTAATAGTTCAATCAAATGTATCATAATAATAATCATCATCTTCTCTCTATGCTTTTATTCCTCATGAGTCATCACCATCTAATGAATCTCAGGTAAATTTATGAATCCTTCCTAATCGTACCACAAGGGTTATCAAAGGCATGCAAATCATTTACAAATCAATTAACTATTGTATAGGTTTCTAGTAACGTGCAGGAAGCTATAAAATATCCTAAATGGAAAAATATAATGAACGAAGTGATGAAATCTCTCCAAAGAAATGCAACATGAGAGGTGGTTGATTTACCTATTGGAAAGAAACTTGTGGGATGTCGATAGATTTTTTCAATCAAATACAAAGCTGATGGTGATATTGAGAGGTTTAAAGCTTGACTTGTGGCCAAAGGATATAGTCAAACATATGGAATTAATTATGAAGAAACTTTTACACTAGTGGCCAAAATAAATACAATACATATTCTCAAACTTTTAAAGTATTTTCTAGGAATTAAAGTCTTAAGATCCAAACATGGTATACTTTTATAGCAATGGAAATACACAATTGATTTGCTGAACAAAATTGGCATGCTAGCTTGCAAATCGAGTGATACACTTGCCGTTAAAAATGTAAAGTTAAGTACACTTTTGAATCAGATTCCTACAAATAAAGAATAATATCAAAAGCTAGTAGGAAAGTTGATGTATCTCTCTCATATTAGACCCGACTTGACATATTCTTTTAGTGTTGTTAGCTAATATATGCACTCTTCAGGTGAAGAACATATAAAGATAGAAATACGTATCCTATAATATTTGAAGTCCTCTTTAGGTAAAGGAATTGTGTTCACTAAGGGAGATACCTTAAACATTGAAGGTTACACTAATATATATTGGGCTGGCTTAATTGATGATAGGTGTTCAATTGCAAGATACTTGATGTTTATTGGTAGAAATTTACTTACATGACGAAGCAAGAAACATGGAGTTGTCGCTAGATCTAGTATGAAAGCAGAGTATAGAGGTATAGTTAAAGGTATATGTGAGCTGTTATGAATTAAAAATTTGTTATAGGAACTCAGGATTTCAACATCTTATATGAAATTATATTGTGATAACAAGGCCGCATGTGATATAGCTTACAATCCTGTTCAACATGATCGGACAAAGCATATGGAAATTGATAGGCATTTTATTCAAGATAATTGAAGTTCCTCATAATCGATCTCAAGATCAGCTTGCTGATATTCTCATTAAGGCAGTATCAAGTAAAGTCTTTCACCGAGTGTTAGACAAGTTGGACATGCAAAATATTTATGCACCAACTAAAAGAAGAGTGTAGAAAATTGTTATAGTTATCTTCTAATTAGTTATGATTAGAACTTTGCTTTGTTCTATTATATACCATGTCTATCACTTATTATGCTTATCTCCTATTCTTTTAAGAGTCTGTACAAGGGTCTATAAAATGTCTTATGTTGGTGTAATTTTGGAAATGAAATAATAGAAAAAAAAGAATAAAGAACTCTATTCTTCAAGCATAATATTCATGTCCAAATAAACTTTCAACAGAAGATAGTGGTTTCACATATGTTACCCATTTTAAAGATAATTAGGGGGCACCACTACTTCCTCTCCTAATCCTATAGCTTTGGTCATATTATAATGCAAATGTTGTGTGGTGTGCAATTCTATATTTGATAAAAAAAACAATACATATGGATGCATGAGTTAATTAAGTAACAATACACATGAAATTAAATAAACAAATAAATATTATAAAAAAAGTATATGATCATTGAAAAACAATAAACAAATTAAGCTTAGACCTATACATCCCTAATAGAGTCATCATTCTATCGCATTTCAGTAGATATTGCAATGAGCTAATTTCATGTGAAAAAGAGGAAAAAAAAATATGAAAAGAGAAGTCGCCACCTAATTTTATGATAATTAGAAACTCTAACAAGTTTTCAAAGATTTTAAGTAAGAGATTGATTATGTAATAAAAAAAATAACAATCATCATATTCATTCTACCTAAAACAAGTTATATTGTTGTTTATTTTCAAAAATAAAAATGTTTTAATGTTGGTCTAAAATGATATGTAGTTTGGGTATTATTCTTATAAAAAAAACATCCAAAGATAAGCACTAACATTAGATATCATATCATGCTAGGTCAATAGGCTATACTAATCAGTCCTATAAATGTTAATTAATATAATAAAGATAAGGTCTATTGTTAAATCATTCTATCTTGTGTTTTTTAAGGAGTGATATAAGGCTAAAAACTACATAGTTAATTTGACTATATAATATTTAAAAGATAAGATCTAATTTAAAATAAAAATTTATTTGTTTTAAAAAATATTTTTTCATAGAACAAGAATTGAGAAATGATGGGTTATCTCCCTTTTCAAATACGAAAAAAAATCCTACCGAACAATGTGTTTTTAGTGATCTAACTACTTGTAATATCTATAAACCTAACTTGATGGTATCTTTTAATGGATGATGAAAAATGAAATAAACACATGTTAAGTTGATTGATAATGAAAGGAAAGCTCGATTAAATTTGGAAGGTAAAAGGTCGATAGTAGGTTTCGTCCTTTCTACGCTAGGAAATTTATTTCTTTAGTTTTTGCTCAACCCCCCCCCCCCCCCCCCCAACAAAAAAAAAAAAAAAAACCCAACACCTACGTATACAAAATGTTTATTTCAAACATTCGTTCGCATACAATCTCAATTCACATATAAACTCAATTCAAACAATCTTGTCAAACAGAAGCAAATAAAAAATCTAACACATTAATAATGGAAAATGTACTGTCATTCCATAACTTATAATAACACCCCTCCTCAATACAAATAAAATTCCATCGTCATCATCAGCACCCATAAATTTTATTGGTATTGATACAAATCTAGAAAAGATGAGCTTGGAACTTAAGAATTTATGAATTTATTGGTACAGGAAAAGTTCCCCTGATGGGGCATAGCCTCCCAATAAGAAAACAATTCATGAAAATTCTTGAGTCTTGAACCATCAGCCAGTTGAATAATACAAGAGAAGTTTGATCTGCTTGACGTGAATATCGTTTCATGCTTGCCAAGCTACATGAACTTCATCACGAACATTACAGGCAGCTTCGTTTATGGTACTCATAAAATAACTTTTGGAAGGATTCCAAGTGATCCGTCTCTAAGCAAATGGTCAACGACAAGGTTCCATCATTTGTTGGGCTTGGTAGAATGTATCCTTTTCCTTCAAAAGCAAACGCAGGCCGCATATACACTGGCTTGCCCCATCCAAAATCAGCGTCGTAAAAGGGCAAACGCACCCAACTAACAATGGTGAGGTTTGGGCTCCTATAAGTTTCGGAGCTTCTCATGACAGGAGTCAAGTCATCTACTTTTTCCAAGTAGTCAACAGCTGATCTCAAATACTCGTCATCCATTCGTTTTATTGCTTTGTGAATTCTCTCCGCTGTGTGAGCCAATCGCTCCGATGAGAGGTCACCAGAGAGAGCAATGGGTGTAGCCTGGAAGATTACATTTCCCAAATAGCCAGGTGGAATTGGAGGACGCAATCTATTCCTGCCATTGGTGGATATGTTTATCTTGGTTGCTTGATCATAAGACAAGCCTCGCGCTTTGCATGCACAACGCCATATATGTGCGGTAAGGATCACGTAAGTGCTGTACTCGGTCTTGCTTGCAGTATCATTCTTCGCCATAGCTTTCAAAGTGTTAAGTAAATCACTTGGGATCTTAAGGTTGGCTACAGAAATGTCTTTAGAACCTGACTGGCGAATGGGGTTTTGGAAAGGGGTGTTCATGGTAGGGAATGGATCATATTCGACATGATGGAAGGTAGGGTTGGGTGGGACTCTGCCACGAAGAATGGTTCGATCGATGAATGGTGGGGTTTTAACAGAGAGGCCTCGGGCTATATCAGACCATATGTTGATGAAATGAAGACATCCGGTCCCATCTGCCAAAGTATGATGCCATCCAACTCCGAGGCACACTCCACCGCATGTGAATCTGTTTACCTATCAGGGATGAAAATCATCAAAGTGAGCTACTTGCTGGTTATATATCTACATTTTTATTGATAAGCGAACAGCTTTTGAGTTCCAATTAAGAAAGAATTTTGGGATTTGAGATGGGGCAATTCCCAATTTAAGTTGCCCAAATTTTCGCTGGATCATATCGTCAGTTATGACTGCATGGAAAAGAAATTAAGCTTGCCAATATCTGCATCACTTGTATATATAAACATAGTGACTGTTTCACTGAGATTTTAACAAAATTTCAATTCTATCCTTAGAAAGTGCCATGAGTTTGACAGACACACTAGACTTAGGTGTCATGGGTTTCAAAATATGCTAGATCCAAGTTGTTTGGTCGGTAACAAAATCCTTCGCATTTTTAGCAATTTTATTTTGATACTAAATTTAATTTTCATCAATTTTTAGTTCCCAGTGGAGAAGAGGGGGGGGGGGGGGGAGGATGACTGGAATCCAACCTAAAAAAATATCATTTTTTCCATTTTGACCATCAAAAAGTTAGATTTTTATTTTAAATGGTTCATATGATAAGAAAAATTTCAATTTAGTGTTTTTTTACTTTGAATGCACCTAGCAAAATCAAATTGGAGATTTGAAAAAAAATGATTTTTGTGTTGATTTTGGGTTTTGACTGGTTTTCTTATGTTCCTGGAGGTTAGGGATTGATTTAGAAACTTAAGGTGATTTCTAGATATTTTGGGTTAGAAATGAGTTTCTAGAGGTTAAAAACCAGCTACCCGGATTTTCCGGTCCAGGTATAATGAGCGACACACAGTCACATATATATTTTTTGTTTAAATTCAGCTTACCCAAGTGCCTCAATCTGGTAGCACATCAAGTCTAATAACCTTAAATCTGTCGGATAAACACACCAGATCTAAAAAACTTGGTTCTTACCGTGAAACACGCCAGACAAAATGACAGGAAAAAAAGCTGCGACGGAGCGCAGGCATGTGTTTGTGTGTGCGCGCCTAGAAAAGCAAGCAAAATAAAGAATAATTCTTCCACTAAATCTTTTATCAAGTGAAGCAATAGCCCTTTGAAAGGCATATCCCCAGGAAAAACAAATGAATCATTTATAGAATATCAAGTCTAAAACCTTTTCTTATAAATTTAATCATATATTTAGTCAGAATCTCGAATAGAACACATCACACACACACACACACACACAGAGTCAACATGAAACTCTTTTTACTATTCCAAATATAAATTACATTCAAATAGATCCAAATACTCATACCTGTAAAACGAGGAGCGGGTAAGAAAAGATGTCACTGGAGTCAACGGTAGGAATAAGCTGTCGAAGTTCGTCGCTGGGCTTGAAATCAGCAAAGTCTCCCATAGCAGAATCTGTTTCAGCCTCAATGAATAAAACCCCTTCTCCATTACAATTTATCTCAATTCTTCCATTCGCATCCCTTGCCAATCTCCCAGCTACAGGGTAAAATGACACAAGAACTTTGCTCAGTGCCTCCTTGAGCACTTTAACTTCAAAGAAATTGGAAGATCCATTTGGCTTGTATATGAACAGCAAAGGGACATGATATTTTACATGAAACAGGTCTAGGTTAGTGACCTCTAGCCGGTGGTGTGGTGTATCCTGGTTCGGCAGCACCATGGATGATTCCTTTATGATAATCTGCATCTTGTAACTTTGGCTCGGTATTCAAGTTGAGAGAGAGAGAGATGAGGACCCAGGCACTAGCGATGATGTTCTGGCTAAAAATGGCACTAGCTGTGATGCACTGGCCTAATATTCATGATGCCATCATTCATTTTTGGCTACGCGTTAGCGTTCGTATTTCTTTAAAAACGCATGAAATGACCGTTTGGTTGCAAATGATTAAACAATCAACACGCATGGGTCCCATCATTTACATGCGGCAGGACCTTGATGTTTTAGAAGCAGTAAAATACTGGTTTTTTACGAGTTTCAACATGTGAAACACGCATTGTTCAGTGAATTGCACTGTTTCGTATAATACACTTTACACTGCAATTTTTTTTAAAAATATGTTAATGTTTTAGCACATTTTTTTATTTAATTTTATTAGATGTTCATAAAATTATAAAAACTATAAAATAAATTAAATTCATTAGTATTATAATATGAATAATATTTTTTTAAAAAAATTAATATAAATTAAATTAAATTCATTCGCATTGTAATATTAATTTTATATTTAATAATATTTTATCTGATTTTATTACATGTTCATAAAATTATAAAAATTATAGTTTTTATCAGCTAAATTTTGTATATAATAAAATTATAAATAGTTTAATAGAATAATAAAAAATATTTTATATTAAGTATTATTTATTTTATTTTATGATATAATAGGAGTAGTTAATTCTACAATATTTAAATTTAAAATCATCACTATTAATATATTTTTTAAAATTATTTTATAATCTCAATTTCAAAAGTATTATTAACCAAATACATTAAACTATTTTTTCTTCAATCACAGTTTTAACTAAATACCTATTTTTTCAAACCAGCCTCAACTAAAAGTACTTTTTATAAAATAATTTTTTTTCAAACCACAACTACAACAACTATCACAATACCAAACATATTTTAAATTTATCTGTTTGAACTACATTTTAATGTTAATAAAGAATTGTTATAATAAAAAAATATTTTTACCTTTCAGTTTAAAAAATATAAGTCATAGTATGAGGCAGTTTTATTATTTCAAATGGTTTATTAGTTATAAATATTATTTGAGTATATATTTATTTTTCAAAGCAAAATTTACTTACTTACCTCTAAAATTAAAATAGAATCTTTAACCAGTGACTTTTTTCTTATTAAAATACAATTAAAAGATTTTTTTACCCTTGAAAGAATACAAAAACTAAATCTAGTGTTTTGAGAAATTTGTCCTCTCACACATGTTTTCTTTTTTGTAAGTTTTAGAGACAAGAGACACATTTTAATATTTTTACGATGAATAATTTATTTTTTATTAAAAAAAATATTAATATATATTTATTTCATATTAATGAGTAGATGTTATTTTTATTACTTGCATAATAAGACATTACTTAATGGCTGAACTTGCTTTTTTATTATATCTTTGAATGTATCATTATGTTTTCTTCTCTTAGTATAACTTGTTTACTTGAAAAAACATATGATTGTCCTCTTTGTTTATTATTTTTAATTTTAGTTTATATTTTTTTACTTACATTATTATCTCTTTAATAAAATTTTTGTTTGCTTTCAATTTAATCTTTCAATTATAATATGTCATATACATTATTCTTTTTATTTTGATTCTTATTTTTTTATTTATAAATTTTTAACTTGGCTCTTTTATTAAAATTTTATTTGTTTTCAATTTCATCATTCAATCAAAGTTTATATTATTTTATTTTTTCTAATTTGACCCTTATTTTTTATCTGTTTCTTTTTTTATTAAAATTATTTTTCTTTTCAATTTAACTATTCAATTGAACTTTTTTTGTTGCTCTCTAATTTATTTTTTTATTTCACTTTTAACCCTCTTTCTTTTAATATATATATATATATATATGTGTGTGTGTGTGTGTGTGTGTTTAGATCTTTTTGTGTAATTAATTTTTTTTAAAATTTTATCATTTGATGTTTGATTTGTTAAAACTAGGCTTTGTGATTTTTTTATTTATAGTGCTTCTAATCTAATGACCGTGATAATAATTTCAAAAGGTTGATGCAATTTGATATTTTTTTTATTGTTTATTTTCTTTTATGATTTTATCGTTCCACATTAAAAAAAAGAACAGTTTTATAATTATTTTTAATTTATTTTCTACTAATTTATCTTGATTTCATAATTTAGATCATGAGTTTTACAAGTCTTTTTTCTAATAGAGGTTTTTCTTTTTAGTTTGTATTTAATTTTTGAAGATATTATTTTGATTCATGTATGAATTTTTTTTTGTTTTATACAAATAAACTTTATATTTAAAAATAAAAAATATTTTTCAATAATATTTCTAATAAATTTGATATCTTGCACAATGTGTTTTTTATTTTATTTTATTCAATTAACTTCATATGTATTTCTATTTTTATTATATTTTATTGATTTTAAAAAATAAATTTTGTAAATATAACCAGGTAAATATTTTATTTTGCAAGACTATATATATATATATCTTAATATTTTTTTTCAATTTTTTTCCTTATGTTATTGTTAATGTTTATTTATTTACACAAATAATTATCAATGTATTTAATTAAATATTCGCATATGTTTTTTAATAATACTTTAATTTTTTAATACAAAAACACACATCAAAATAACTTATATATCTATTTTTAAAAAAAATATTATGACATACAAAACACGAATTAGTTATTCTGCTAGTGTGACCCATGAGTTAGTGCATTGTAATAGTGTGATTATAGTGGTTTATTTATTTATTTTTTCAACGACTTTAAAATTACAGTTTAGTCCATTAATTATTGTGTCAAATTATTCTATTCCTTTATTATAAGAATTTCACTTTTTCTTCGATTGTTACGCCACAGTGTTAGGATAACGGTGCTTAGACGACTAGCAAGAGCAACGTCGATTGCCTATTAGCGATTCAAATTAAATCAACAATTACCGATTGACAATTTAAAGTAACAGTTAACAGAAACAATTACTAATAATTAGAAATTGACAATCAGGAGTTATAGTTATCGGAAAACTTGTTTAAAACACAATAATAATCATATATTTATAGTCAAACAAAGAGTTAATCTACTTATTTTTTGAATTACATCATCAAATTTGATGATTTATGTATTATTACAACATCGCAAGCAGGGCCTCATGTGAGCAAGAGGTCGATGTTATCCATGAAAGATGCTAATATCTGTAGTCCTCTAAATAAAGTTGGATGGTATAAAATAATGCTGAGAACATAGCACTAACGAGTAATGATTGAAGTTTGGGGGTGAAATGAAGGAGATAATGTGCTTAGCTGCCCATCTAAAAGCAGAAAACTCTATCCACCACTACTTTGCTAAGCAAGGGAAGCAGTCAATGTGAAGACTTGGCCTTCCCTATACAAGATTTGTGTGGATATAAAAGATATGCCTGTCTTCGATGTAAGAGACAGGGCCTCCCATAGAAGAAGGGACAGCTCCTTGGATTTTCCTTGAAACATTTATGATGAACAGAGATGGGAAAGAGAGTTTCACAAGCTAAGGAACCTCAAACAAAAGCAGAAAAGATGAACTCCAAAATTAAAAAAAAAAAAAACTAAATTTGGATTGCTTTTCATTTGTATCACTGCTAAGATTGTTTATCCAACACATCAGAAAATTCTCCACTAACGAGAAGGTGCTAGGCTGACTGGTGTGTGGTACTGTCCGGCCTAAATTAATATATTTGAGTATTGATTATTATCTTGAGAAGAAAAATAAAAATAAAAATAAAAATATATTTGATTGGAAAAACTAAAAGGTTTTTTAATAATTTTTTGAATCAGCAACAATTATTTTTTGCTAACTTGCATTGAGGTTTGGGTTTTATCTATGAACAATTATTTTTTCCAGCATAATCTATTATTTTGTCTATCCATTGGATGTAAGGAACTGAATAATTTTTTCTAGAATTATTTTTACAAAAACTTTTAACAGTTTTTTCAACTTAAAAGACAACTTAAAAAATAGGGTTTATAGAAGGTAATTGAAGTTGATAATAGAGGGGATTTTATAAGTTTTGTATTCCTAAATTTCTCTATAAAAAAGGATTGAAAAAGAGTATCTAGGGTTAATTTTTTTTTTATATTGTTTTGTACTATAATGACACAAGATTTTCACCTCTTCTTCTTCTCCACATTCTTTTCTTAATTATCTACAACTTCGGCTCAGTTTTTAGAGAGTTGAGTTTGTTAAATATGATTAAAAAATACATCTAAACCAGACAATATTATAATGGTGTGAAACTTATTAAAGAATGTTTTTTTATTTTTCCGTTTTTTTTTTAACGATTTAAGATAAGAGAGACAGAAAGATGAGGACCCGGGGCACCAGTAATGATGAATTGACCGAAAATTTGTGATGCTGCCATTCATTTTGTCCTGCCAGTGTGAATTCCTTGTACACGTGAATAATCGCCAGTGTGGATTGTGATAGTACAATCCAAGTGGTCCTCCATTTTTTTCCCCTTTAGGTTCGTGGGTTCTAGAATGGCAGAAGAGATGGAATGGGCAATTTGTTTTTGGTGTGTATGCTTGTATATAACATTATTGATAAATTTATTAATAATAAATTAGAAATTATTGATGATTATTCTTTCACCGGATGGTTTTGATCTATGGTTCATGAGTTTATTGATAAAATAATCATAAATAAAATATTAGTATAAATATTAACAAAAATTTTTATTAATAAAACTGTTAAATTTGATATTTAACATAGCATATACTTCGCACCACCATTTATGTTATTGTTTTACACTAACAAAATCTTTTACATGACTTGATGTTAAATTTGATATTGTTTGCCTGATAGATAACCAGATAAAGAAATTATATTCTTCTGTCAATCCAATTTTAAATATAAATTTATTAAAAATTATGCATATTATATGTTGACAAATCAAGATAATAGTGCTTAACTATTGATTTTTTTAAATTAAAATCCAGATATACTTATATGTGAAATCTTGAAGTAGATGATGACATCATAATAAGAATATCTCATGAAGTGATTTTCAGAAAAATCTTTTCTATAATAAATAAAGTAAGTGGTTGGTATTCTTGGTACTGTATATAGTCACTTAAAAGTTAGAACATATGTAAAGATTAATAAAAAAAAAGCATTATATGAAAGTAATGATTTCTAAACACATAAAGATTAATAAAGTTGACCAAACACCTCTCCATGTTTTGCTTCAACCTAATTATATATATATAAAAGATAATTCATCATAAAAAAAAGTACATTATTGCTAACCTTCTCAAACTATGTCAATCTATCTATGTTTTTTGAAATAACCAAAACAAAAATGAGAGTTTAAGGGTTGATATCCCTGAAAAGTAAAAAAAAAAAAACTATATAAGAAATACACAATAATCTTTTAGTACCATCAACCCAATATATAACAATTTGATAACTTATTAATTATAGTAGCAATGTAGCATGGGTTTCCACCACTGAAGAAACAATGATGGATAACTGTAAGACATTAAAGTAATGTTGGTGGCACTAGATATTGCCATTAAAGCATAAAAGGATAGTACAATTCTAGTATTTATAAGAAAACAATAGTACTAGTTCGACCACATTCATAGATGTTAACACATGACATAGTAAAGGGTGTTTCTAACATACATCTTTTACTAAATATATATAACATGCCCGAAACATACAATAAATTTGAAGTAGACAAACAATTATATAATGATAAAATAAGAATTAGAATAAGTAGAGACCAAGTATAACTAATGACAAAACATGTATATACTTAGCAGGTAATTCTACTCAAGAATTAGTTAATTATCAATACCATTTATACTTTAGCAAGATGATGAAGGGAGTGATTATACACATGTCTTCTAGTTATTTGGATAACACTAACCTTTATTTTAAGACAAAATATATATATATATATTTTTCCTCTTTATGTAAAACTTCTCCTGTGTATTTTTTTTCTTTTTCACCTAATATGCATGTATAATTAGTGTACTAGCATGAAGAGAAGAGAAGAAAATAATTGCACATAAACCAATAAGGATGTTAAAAGATATCAATCTATTTATAATATTTATTTTATTTGACCTAATTCATCTTATCAAGTTAAATAAAATGGATATTACAGATGATGTTGAGTTATAAAACTTAAAAAAGAATATCACATGTTAAGTGGTGGGTCAGGATTTTTTAAACTAAGTCAACCCAGATATCTTATATAGCCGACCAATATTGTAACTCTATATTTTATAAAGTCTTTTGTTTAAATACTATCTTTCTATTTATTCATTTTTTTCCTTGTTGCTCAACCTCTCATTGTTTTATCTCTTCCGTATCTCATTGATTATGGTAAACTAAAACCACCAATCCTTTCCTCTCATTCTTATAACCAAAAGCCCCAACTTAATTTCGATAAACCTTTACGATGCCCATGTCAATTGAATCTTAAAAAAAAAAAATCAAACTCCTAACTATAAAGTCTAAGATTAAAATCAATCAATTCTTTATAGAAGACGAGACTTAAAAGTGTGGTAGATTCATATGTCTCACCTTTGATGTTATATCCTCAATTAACTAGTTTCAAATTCTTAACACTGAACATCGAGTAAGATTATGATAGCTTATATCTTCCCTTCATTTCATAAATTAATTCAATCCTGTAAAACATAAGATTTAAGATGAAATTTTTATGATTTTCATGTTATTTTTAGCTTGAATGTTTCATCTTTAAGATATTTCTTATAAGATTTATATGATGATATTTATGTATTATTTCACCATAATTTTTTGTTATTTTTTTTTTATAGAAAAAGGGCTAGTTATAAGTCTCATATGGATGCAGATGACATATCCTTTCAATTATCCTATAACTGAGCATATTGACTCTTTGTTAATGCAAGATTACGAGTTTTTTTTTTAAGTGATTTTTCATGGGATCTACCATCCATGTTAGGAACAAAACAAAGATTTCACGTAACACATGCTCTTTCATTAGTTGGAGTTATATTATCTGAACACTTTTTTTTAATTCATTTTAATATTTTTTTTTTCTTTTTTGGTAGCTTAATTTTGCAATAAGAACATTATTTTTATATGACTATTGTTATAATCTAATTTTTTATTTTTATTTGAATTATTTTATTTACGAAATATTGATAAAAAAATGATAAAAAAAAAAGTAAATGAAGAATGAATTAAAATTTGGGTTAATAGTAATATGATTGGAAAGTTTAAATATTTAATTAAGTTTTTGACTGGTTTAATTAATTAAATTAAGAATTTAATTAGAAAATTAATAAATTTTAAGATTTAATTGAGTTTAGAATTAAGTTAATTAATTAAATTTAGAGCCTGACTCGGGAATGGAGTTATGGAAAGGGGTGTTGGTGGTAGGGAATGGATCATATTCGACGTGATGGAAAGTAGGGTTGGGTGGGACTCTGCCACGAAGAATGGTTCGATCGATGAATGGTGGGGTTTTAGCAGGGAGGCCTCGGGCTAGATCAGACCATGTGTTGATGAAGTGAAGACATTCGGTCCCATCTGCCAGAGTATGGTGCCATCCAACTCCTAGACACACTCCACCGCATGTGAACCTGGTTACCTACTAGGAATGAAAATCATCAAAGTGAGCCCCTTGCTGACTATAAACCTACAGTTTTATTGATAAGCGAACAGCTGTTGAGTTCCAATTAAGAAAAGTGTCCCATATATCATTATTAATTAAGTTTACAATAATATAAATTAAATGAAAAACTAAAAAAAAAAGAAAATAAATAGCTAAATTGTCACCATTTTTAACATGTGCTAAATTTATCGTCAAATGGCAAGACATTTAATCCGAATACACATCACAATTTTTTATATGGTTTCTATAGAGCTTTGGTAAATCAACATCAAGATAATAGATCATCTGATCCAATTTAAAACTTTTTCTTGTAAATTTAATCATATATTTAGTAAGAATCTCAAATAAAACACGTCATATGATAAGATTAGCATGGCCTGCTTAAGTATGACACGCACAGCTTGATCGAGAGAAATGGTTAAAAAAAGATTTTCATAAAAAAAAAAAAGAGAGAGAAAACTCAATACAAAACTATTTTAGTACTCCAAATATCAATTACTTTCTAATAGATACTGTACCTGTAAAACAAGGAGCGGGTAAGAAGAGATGTCACTGTAGTCAACGGTAGGAATAAGCTGTCGAAGTTCGTCGCTGGGCTTGAAATCAACAAAGTCACCCATAGCAGAATCTGTTTCAGCCTCAATGAATAACACCCCTTCTCCATTACAATTTATCTCAATCCTACCATTCGCATCCCTTGCCAATCTCCCAGCTACAGGATAAAACGACACAAGAACTTTGCTCAGTGCCTCCTTGAGCACTTTAACTTCAAAGAAATTGGAAGATCCATTTGGCTTGTATATGAACAGCAAAGGGACATGATCTTTTGCATGAAACAGGTCTAGGTTTGTGACCTCTAGCCGGTGGTTTGGTGCATCGATGTTCGAGCGCACAATAGATAATTCCTTTACTGTAATCCTCATCTTGTAACTTTGGCTCGGTATACGAGTTCTCCTTTACATTATCTGCATGTCTTCTGGACTTTGAAAAGTTTTAACATAAACATTATAAAAGTTCTTGCAAAATGAAAATATGCATAAAATAAATTATATAACCTAAATATTGTTGTAATTAATGAGACAAACAAAAGCAAGAGGGCGTTTCTAAATCCAATACCAATACTATCATCACATCATAATTATATTGAAACTTAATCTGGGTTTCTAAACATTTACCTTTCCCTTTGGCTTAGTGATCTTTTTATAAGGTTATGTCCCCTTAACTTCATCCTTGCTTAGCATTCTCGGATGGATGGATGGTTAAGCGTACACTTTTGCATGGCTAGAACCCCCTCGGGATGGGTGGACAAGCTTCCCTTTCTTGAATGATGGTTTGAGACCTAAAAATGCATTTGGTTTGCATGAGATGAGCCTCGGACAACTTAAAAGAGTCTAGGGATAGGTCAAAAGGTTTTGGACAGAGAGGGAAACGGAGTTGAAAGCTGCTCTGAGTCTCTGAAGTATAGAAAGCCTTAACTCAATGTATTTGAAATGAAGTGTAATTAATTATCTTGGCGGAGAGGGTCAAGGGAAGGATTAGGTTCATTTTTATTTTTAGTAGTACAATTTTTATTAATAAAAAAAGACTACAAAATAATAGCCTAATATATTCCAGATGAACAAGTAAAAAAAAGAAAACACAAAAATTATTGCATACAGGAGAGAGTAACAAATAAAAGAATAAATAAATCATAAGAAAACAACTTCTTCCAACTAAATATTTTTTATATTAAACTCTAAAGAGTTAAATCAAACCTCAACTATAAAACAAAACTTTAATGCAGCATGAAGAAACAAAATTGAAAATTAAAGACAACATCATTAAAAATAACAGCAGCTCGTTGAAGCTTGGTTATCCAAATAGAGATTCGATAAAACACTAAATCCAACGTGATGTATTTTCTCTTCTTCTAACTGCATTTTAAAAAATAAAAAATAAAAATTCTTACCATGTCACATGGTCCATGTGTCCACATCACCCCTTGACTTTTAGTATTCACCATGTGCACTGCACTGAAAAGAATTAAATTTAAGGAACATGAGGCCTCAAGGATCCTGAGATCCATTTAGAGTGCGAAGATCTTTATGGCATGGTAGCTAGGCTATAGAATACAGAAAGATAAATTAATAAAATAAAATAATTATTTTTACATTTTATTTTGCTATAATTAAATAAAAATAATAATTTCACAAATAAAATCATTAAACCCAATTAAATTAAATATTTAGCAGATAAACTCAGATTAAACAAGTATATTATTGTTTTAATATTTATAAAATAATATTACCTTGTATTTGTTTCAAATAAAATTAATTTTTGTTATATCCTAACATATCAAAAAATTATTTCTATTTAGAAGTTAAACCATGTTTTAAGAATAGTTTTATATTAATTTTTAACCATATTATACTAGTATAAAAAATTATAATCAAAATATTCAACTTCAATACGATGAGATAATTTGAGTCATGATTGAGATTATATTCTTACCATGTGTCCACGTCACCCCTTGACAGTATTCACCATGTGCACTGCATTAAAAAGAATTAAATTTAAGCAACACGAGGCCTCGAAGATCTTAATGGCATAGTATTTAGGCTGTCCCGCAAGTCATGGCAAATCTAACGGATATATATTCATGTTTACTGATATGATATAGAAAAGATAAAGATCATAAAAATTAAAAAGAGAAGAGAAGATAAAAAAATAAAAATAATAAAGATAAATTTGTGTTTAATAGTAAATATAAAATAAAGTGATTATTTTTGTATTTTGTTTTGTTATGATGGGCAAGATATATATATATATATTGTAATGATCTATTCACATGCAATCTCAATTCACATATAAACTCATGAATTCAAACACACAATCTTGTCATATAGAAGCAAATAAAAAAATCAAACACTCTAATAATGGAAAATGATACTATAATTCCATTCCATAATTTATAATAACACTCCCCTCAATACTACAATCTTTACAAAATTAAATAGAATAACGGAGCATCGCGTCCTAAAAAATTTAGAATTCCATCGTCAGCCATAAATTAATTTTATTATTTATTGGTACAAATTTAGAAAGGTTCCCCTAGTGGAGCATGGCCTCCCAAGAAAACAAGTCATGAAAAACCTTGAATCTTGAACCATCAACAAATTGAACTTCCTCACGAACATTACAGGCAGCTTCGTTTATGGTACTTATAAAATAACTTTGGGAAGGATTGCAAGTGATCCGTCTCTAAGTATATGGCCAATGACAAGGTTCCATCATTTGTTGGGCTTGGTTGTATGTATCCTCTTCCTACAAATGCAGATGCTGGCCGCATACATATATGATTGCCTATAGCAAGAGACTTGGGACACCTAATGGTAAAAAAGATCAATTAATAAGTAATCTCATGATCTCGACACAACTCTCAAGGGGTGAGTATGCAACCTATATATTTTCGATAATCAAGTTAAAAAAAAAAAAAAAACTCCTAGTTAGACCTTGATGCCTACCATATCATTTACCTTATAATCTCACATGTACAACACATATCAAGCATTCAAAGGTCGATTGTAAAATCTTAAAGGTTTTAACAAGCCTTACAAACACATAATCCTAAAGGTTTCAACAAGCCTTACAAACACATACTCATAACAATATATATATTTATAATACCTGAAGTTCAAATAACAAATTAAATAGCAAATATCAAGCAAAGACAACAATAAAAATAACAAATCAAAATAAAAATATAAAAAATAAAAGCATGAAGATATATCTAAACTCTTTTATTTGAGGATCAATTAAATATGGATATGATCACTTATAAAATTTTAAAACTCTAAACTTCAAGTTCAACACTAAATCAAGATTTTATAGCCTGATTTTTCCTAAAGTTTAGAGAGACCTAAAACCTTAATATTTTTCAAATTATTAATATTTATCAGGTTTATCTCTCAAAAATCTATTTTTCTTCATATCCATTCCTCCTGTCTTTTTTCTTTTTCTTTTTTTAAACCTTAAACCTTTTATAAGCAAGATAAACAACTCAATAAAATCAAAATAAATCATTAAATATGCTAGCAAATAAAAATCAATTGTTGAAAAGGCCATGATAGAAACATGGATCACAAGTTTGGTACGAGAACATGCAATTGCTCTCTCGATGAGGGTTACCAAGATAATTGTTGAGGGAAAAAAACTAAATGAAACAACAATAACAAAAACAAACAACTTATCATCGTGAAAGGTGTCGCTACACGACGTCGGGCGACGGCTCCACTTCTTTTTTTGTTTGTTTTTTTTAAAACAAAAAAAGAATTTAGTTTTTTATTTGATTGGGGAAATAAAGATTTTTATTGGAGTCACCATCTAGTAATTTGAGGGAACTAGAAATCCAAAATTAGACACTGGTCCCAGAGATTCGGGTACTAGGTTAATTATGATTAAGGGAAGGTAAACACCACCCTTAAAACATCCTTTCAGAGAAAAGTTACCTTTACTTGTGTGCTTTTCTTATTTGATTCAAATGCTATTATATTTTTTAGCTTATTTGTAAAAATTTTAACATGGTTAACGTCGGCCCCTAAAAATAGGAGACGCGTTAAAAATGACATCAGTCCCGAAAATTAAGACACTTTGTCTAAAATGTCGACGTTTATCCCTAAAAAGGAGAGTTACGTCTGATTTACCAAAATAAATAATAATGGACATAATCCATATTTGGTATTTAATTTTTTTTTGACATCGGTCCTTTTCTATAAATAAAAGAAACGTGTCGACAAATAATATTTATTTTATAAAATAAAAATTATTTTAATATCATTCACAAATAGATATATCAATTTTTGAAAATTGGGTTTTTGACCCATAAACAGTGATATGATAAAATGGGTGTTGAACCCGCGTCGTTATTTATTTTTTGGTTTATTTTTTTTGTTGCTTTTTTCACGTGCAAAAATTTACAAGTATTTATATATAAAAATATCATAAAATATCATAGAAAATTACTCGAGTACCCCTGTATAGGAAAAAGACTGAAATACCCTCGGATTTATCGAAAATTTACGAAAATGCCACTGGCAGCGCGTGTGACTCACGCGCGGTTACTGTTGACGGCGACGAAATTTTCCCTTGAGATTCCAGCCAAACGATGGTCGATTCTGGTAGATCTAAGGACGAGGAATCTGGTGGTGGTGGTCTCGTTGGCCGTTGATGGCTGAAGAGGGAGAATCGACAACTTGAATGTTGATTGGCCGATGTCGGTCGCGGCCTTTTTCCGGCCAAAATCGCCGGTGAAAAAGTTCAAAACGGCCGGGGTTTTGCTTCAGAGGATACTATTCACGTTTCTGTGGCGGTTTCACTGCTTGAAACGGCCGAAAATGGGAGATCGGCTAAGAGAGAGAGAATCGCCGGCGAGAGGAGAGAGAAGCTCTGGGTTTTTCTATGGTGTGGACGAGTGTATGGTGCGCTCGTGCGTCTGAAGGCTGTCAACCGTTGGATCTCGGATGAACAGATCGTGCGGCTGTGATTTGTTTGATCTTCAAGTTGATCGGACGATCAAAAGTGAATGGGCTGCGATCTGGTGTATCGCGGTGTACCGACCACTCGGTACACCTGCTGACGTGGCGCAACCGGATCGAAGGGAAAATTATTTGAACGGCTGAGATTGATTTGGGTTTTAAATCTGGTGTGGTAAAGCTTATTGTATCCTACGAAATCAAAGGCTCAGATCTAAATACTATTAGATCTAACGGTTGGGATATTTTTGGTATTTTTTAATTTATTAAAAAAAATTTAATATGTTACTAGGGTGTAGAAAAAGTATAACAAAAATGAATAGTACCCAAATAGTAACCTAAATAGTAACCTGCGTGAATTCATAATCGCAGAATTGAAATTGAGAATGAATTTTTTTTATTTTTTTCCCCTTATGCTGTCTTGAATTTATTGGCTATTTACTATTTGTCTTATTATATATAATAATACTAAATAATAATAATAATATTTATTTATAGGGGTAAAAATTAAAAATTCAAATCAGTATTATAAAAAGTTTTTCACCTGCTAAAAATTAATTTTAAATTATATAAAAAACAATTTTATACGGGTATCAACTCGGTGGACCAGGGTTTTTGACCAAAAATACCAGTTTTAACCAAAAATAGTCTGAAACTCATTTTTTATCGACATGGTGGGACCCGTATTAACCCGGTGGACTCGCTTTTGACCCGAAACAGCCCGAAACTCATTTTTCATCCTGGTCGACATGGTGGGACCCGTATTGACCCGGTGGACTCGGTTTCGACCGGAAATGACGGTTTTGACCCGAAACAGCCCGAAACTCATTTTTCATCCAGGTCGACATGGTGGGACGCGTATTGACCCGATGGACTCGGTTTTGACCGAAAATGACAGTTTTGACCCGAAACAGCCCGAAACTCATTTTTCATCGCGGTCAACATGGTGGGACCCGTATTGACCCTATGGACTCAGTTTTGACCGAAAATGACAGTTTTGACCCGAAATAGCCCGAAACTCATTTTTCATCGCGGTCGACATAGTGGGACCCGTATTGACCCGATAGACTCGGTTTTGACAGAAAATGACGGTTTTGACCCGAAACGTCCTGAAACTTATTTTTCATCCCAGTCGACATCGTTTAACCCGTATTGACCTGGTGAACTCGGTTTTGACAGAAAATGACGGTTGACTTGACTCGAGAAAATATATTTTAAACTCTTTTTTTTCTTTTCTTTTTTTATTTTTTTGTCATGAATAATAAAATAAAATAACATTTAAAAAAAAATAGTGAATCCAAAATTGGATTATAACAAAAAGCAAGCTGACAATTCTAAAATTAAACAAGCTAATAATGATAAGGAATATGAGTTGGGTGGATTTGAAAGGATCTAGCTTCTAAGGTCTTGTATGAGTTAGAGCTAAATGAAAGATGAATATTTGGTTTTGAAAAATGTTGGTTAGGGTTCTTTTCCAATTTTGTTCTTGTAAAAAAAGACAAATGAAGTTATTTAGGTATTTATATAATGTCTTTGAAATCATATTATTTGGCATGATGAAAGTTAAAAATAGTTCTTAGAAACTAGCATTTTTTTTGTTTTAATCCTCCAGTAGTTTGAATTTTGCAATTTATAACTAGATTTTATTTAAACAAAATAAAATCTTTCAATTAGGCTCATGGTTGAAATCAATGGAACCATATATTTTCCTTACTTTTTCAAAGTGGTCTGTAACTCTACAAAACTTTCAAATGAAGTCACAAGCAATTACAAAAATGAGAAATCTCTATTCGATTAAGCCCTTAATTTAATTAATCAGACCTCTTGAGCCATACCAATTTGTCAAGTCTGGTTTTTAATCCCTTAACCCCTCGACTACAACTGATTTTAGTTTAATTACACACTTGAACAATTATCTTATCCAATTAAAACCTGAAAAATATTATACAGCTTAAAAAATAAAATTTTTATATTTTTATATGTTTTTAAGTTATTTTTCTCTTTTTAAATAAAAAACTTGAGATAAAAAATAGATTATAACAAAAAAATATCTCTTTTGATTTATGATTTGTTGTCGTTTATAAGCATGTTAAGCCCAAGGTTCCTTTAGATCTAAATTTAAAAATAATTGACCTCAGTGTGTATTGGACCACCAAGACACCTCTAACCTGAATTGAGGTTATAATCATGCAAGTCCAATCTAGACTATTTGTTCTTGGGTAAGTTTTAGGACCACTTTGTAATTGCGCTTGTGAGCCTTGTCCAAAAAGCATAAAATCTCGAGATGGACAAACCCAAATATAATTTATTTCTTTAAATTTATCAAAATGAAATAAAGAAGACTCCTTAAACCCAAAATATTACTTCAAACCGTTAGCTATCATTAAGGATACAAACCTTGTACACAACAAATCCTACATTCTGCAGATGAGTTTGTTGCCCCCCAGTAACGTACGATTGACACTAAACAGTCCTAGTTCTTGAATTGTATCGTTTGTTTGCACTAATAATGTACGATTGACACTAAACAGGCCAAATTCCTTACAGATCGTTGTTTGCTGGACCCTACTTCATGTTCTCACATTCCGTGGTGATCAGCTTTCAAAAAATTAAGAAAACAAAGATGATCAATCTAACTGCAACGTGTCTGGATAAGGTGGAGAGGAATGAAGAGGGTCTCAGCAGCAGCGAGCCTGCTCCATTCCGGTGGCCGGTACGGGGACGAAGGAGACCACCACCACCATGAACTCCCCGTGCACGTCTCTGTAAACTTCCTGCTTCTAGATGCATTTCATCTGCAAGCATAATTAATATGATAACATGCAATATTTGGGGGGTATAATTAATTTTATATACAAAATGCAGACGTAAAGGAAACGATTTTTCAAATTGATATCACTTACTCTTATTTTGTTTTTCCCTTTGCAGTGGCTTGTTGAATCGAGGAGTAAAAGAACTTTCACATGCATGATATGAAAGAAGCGTGAAACAAATCATGAAGAAAATCCATGCAAGCATACTTCTCTTCATTTTCAAGGGCATAGCTGGAAGAATCAGGAATTTTAGCTTGCCTGGATTATTAGTGTGAGCTTAGTGGTGTAAATTATGGGGCATTTAAATGAGAACCTGTCGGTGGATTAAAGGCAATGCCGAGAAAGTTTTAAATGGTTTTTTAAAATAAAAAATAAAAAAAATGCATTTCATTTGAATTTCCTTTCCCCTTTTTATTTCTTTATTCTTTTTAGATTCGTAAAATATTAAGAATATTAATCGTGGGGTATATGCTAATGATAGTGCTTTTATCTTTTGAGTTGGAGACCTTTATTTCCCATGCCTATATTCTGGGCAACTTAAAAAATGTAATTCGTAGAAAAACAAAATAGAAACTAGCTATATGCTGGAGGTGTCTAAAGGTTTATCTCTCCTACAGTTGAATGATTCAACGTCTAATTAATCCACATGACATAAGAGATAATCTTAAATTGATTAAAATTTTATTGTTCATGAGAACTGTTATTGCAGTCGACTTTTAACTTTTTCAAGTACAATTTCATCCTTCCAAGAAAAATCTACCTTAATAATTGCAATAATATAATTGTCTATGAATCACAAAGTAAGAGTAATTATTGTACATGTGGTTATTCTATTGGAGCCAGAAATAAACGTTGGCATGTGTGGTCGTATACTAGCAATATCTTGTAATTATTATTATTATTATTATTATTATTATTATTATTTTGCATTTTGACTGCCGGTTATTAATTTTTTTATAAAAAAATAGTATGTACATGATGTATTTATAAAGATTTATAATTGCTAATTTATTTTAATTTATTTTTATATGGTTATTGCGGTATCAAAACAATACCTTAATATCATATTGATATCTTAAAAATATTTCAACATCGATATGTGATCTATTTTAAAAAAAATAATTAAATAAAAAATAATTTAAAAAAACTATGTTATTAATAAAGTCAATTACCTTATTTATAAATTTGATAAGGTAACCAAAATTATCGCAGTTCACAAGTTTAGCAGGGTATCTTTTTATTTTTAATTTTTTCTAATTAAATTTGATAATATAATCATTTTTTTTATCATATGATTGAAAAAGTTTTAGGAAAAAAACATATTAATAAATTTTAGAAATTTCATGGGCTTGTTGACAGGTTTAACAAGTTTAAAATTTCTTTTTTTTCTTTAAATTTATTTTTTATTTTATTTTTTGATATTGAGTTGATCAAGATTTCATATTTATAATTTATTTTATTTTACTTTATATAAAATTATCGTAGTTATAAAAACATCTCAGTATTGGTTTGATGTCGATTTTACACTTATTTATTTTTGGTATTATATAGTTAAATAAACAAGAGTTTAGAAGGGGAAAAAGTTATTAATCCTAATAAAGTCCATTACTAGGTTTGCGAGTTTGATGTATTGACCCGAGTCATCCAATTCATAAGTTTAACAGATTTACTCATCAAACTTGATGTGTTTTGTTTCTAGTTTTTGTCCATTTGATTTTTTCTAATTATTTTTTTATATTTCATTTTTTTTCAATATTAGATTGGTTTGGAAATGAAATTCATGATATATTTTTTTTCTACTTTTTATAGGGTTATCATGATTTCAAATAAATATTTTTTAGAGTTGGTATTCAATTTTACAAGTATTTATTATTATCTTAAAATTAAATAAAAATAATTTATAAAAAAAATAAAGTTCATGGACTTATGAACTTTTATATTATAACTAAATATCGAACTATACTACATCTTTAAATCCTGCAAAAGCAAAATAAATATTCAAAATTAATCCATTCCTAAAGTATAATGCTTATCTTATGATGATGCTACAGCATAGCCTAATTTATTACTTCTTCAACGGCCAAACACATCTTAAATACTTTCCTTGAGCAATATAGTTTTCTTAAGAATGTTATGATCATGATGGGTTTTTTTTCCCCTGATATCAAATTCTTTGAATCCAGTATACAAAGCCATTTATTATTTTACGACGTAGTATTTAACAAAGATAAAACTTTATTATTTTTATTGAATTGAATAGTAGTATTGATCTACATAAAATAAATTAGATATCTTTATTTATATTAGTATTAAAAAAATTTATAGGAAATGATTTTTATTTAAAATTTCTTAATAAATGAATATATCTAGCATTATAATTTATAATTAATAAAATATTAATTAAATTAAAAGTCTTAAAATAAATAGAAAATAAACAGTTAAAATATAAAATTAACTAGGAAAAAATTAAAATAGAAAAATAGTAACTTAATCCTTCATATAAGATTTTTTTGGGTTTCTTTACGGACTCTTTTTATCAGGCTTGACATTGTCAATCTAGTATATAAACTCATGGGATAATTGTTCCATGTCATTATAACATACTCTAATTTTCATTCATTATTATCCGAAACAGAACAAAGTAAACATGGAACGTCTCAACTAGAATTTAGGCAAGAAATCTGAAATGACCCAAAATCCCGAGCAAGATGAAATTTGTTTCATCTTGGTCCATTTTTTGAAATAATATGGGGTATATTTGCCATTATAGTCGAAATAGGATGGAAATGACAACTTTGGTTCTTATGAATAGTAACAAATTTTATTTTCATTTTAATTTTCAAACTTTTTTAATTGCAATTTCATCCTCTCAAGTTACATTATCATGGTTTTATATATTGAGATTTCTTTTGAATTGTATTTTCTCGTACATATAAAGTGTTGAGTGATATTTTAGTAATGAATTGAAGAGCAATTCTATAAAATGAAAATTTATTTATAGTTACATGTAAAAATTAAAAGAAGGACCAAACTTTAAAAAAAAAAAATCAAACACCATTTTGATTTGGGCAAAAAAAAACTTTAATTTGCTCCTTATAGTTTTTTAAAATTTTCTCCTTATAGTTTTTAGCTCATCTATTGTGTGGTCATTGTTATTTTAAAATTTCTCATTTTGATTCAAAATTTTATTATATTTTTTGCTTTCTACTGTTTGAAAATGAAGAGACTAAAGAGAAAATCACTAGAGAATATTGATGAGAGAAAACATGGTTTAATGTCACATTCAAGCCACTAAAAAGAGTTATTAGTTTGTATCTTTGAGGGAGGTTCATTGAAAATGGGTTTTTCCTCTAAAAATATATTAAAAAAAATATATAGATCTTGTTCGTTAAAGTATTTTTTATTCATAATTAGTTTTTTCAAATGATAATTAATGATTATGTTTGTCTTCCAAAAGTTAAGAAAATAAAAGATTGTCGGCGCAAATTGAATAGTGGATTAACATCAATATTCCAACAGGAAGCTAAATCCACCGTTAAGGAGGAGGAGGAAAGCAAGGTCAATTAGGTAACGATAAGATTAGGTAACAAAGCTATAGTATCTCGATCTTAATCAAAAGAAAACCAAAAACATGACGAATCCAACTACAGCAGATCCGAATGTTCTTGACAGAATTGTAGAGGATTTCAACAGTAAACTATGTGCTCCACTCTTGGGCTTGGTACGAGGACGAAGCATATCTCCGCCACCATAAACTCCCTTGGCTCTTTGCAAACTCTTTAAATCAACGCCATGCATGACCCCCTCAAGCCTTCTCCGATCACCCTTTTCTTTTGATTCGCTTATCATCCCGTATACATCTGCACAGGACAGGAGGAACAGGGAGTTTCGAAACAAAAAACGCAAATTCAACAATCCGTATGAACAATCTTGCTAACACTTACTCTGGAGTTGATCTCTTCTCATCAATGCGTTGTCCTGAGGGGCAACCGTTCCGTCGCATGCATAGCATGGAAGGGCTGTGAAGCAAATGAGTAGCAGCAGCCATGCTAGTATTCTACCCCTCATGTTATACCTGCTAATTCTCAACTTCTATTTCAAATGTTTAATCAGGTGTGAGAGAAGTAGAGACAAGGTTCAGTTGACAATTCAGCTACCTATTGGAGCTCACCGGATTTACATTAGCGTTGGTCGCTTATAAGATTTCCTCTCAGGTGGGCCATTAAGGAAATGGAATAAGTTCAGTGACTTCTTTTTGCTGTAGTGTTGCTGACTCCAGCTAGCTTCAACTGTGGCTGCAATAAGATGCTCTTCCTACTTTTCCATGAACAAAGATAAGATGCTTTGTACATGGGCTAAACTATCTTATTACTAAACTAGTTTTTAGTTTAAAAATATAGTAGTAATTATTTTTTAAAATATTTTTTATTTAAAAATATATTAAAATAATATTTTTTATTTTTAAAAAATTATTTTTTATATCAACATAGTAAAATAAAAAATTAAATCTTATCCATAAATTAAATGCTTTATGTTGCAGTAAAGTAGGACCTTGCCTCACATTAGCATTTGCAATCCTTTCATGTGAGAAGTCTAGATTTTAAAATTTCTCCACCCCACCGACAAGTCTTTTTCTATGTTCAAGATTCACTGACATTGATTCCATGTCAATTTAATGTGAGATCAAAGAGCATCACAAATTCAAATCACTTTAATATTGTAATAAAAAATCATTTTAATATTAAAATTTATTCTGATTCTAAGATGTAATTATATTAAAAAATATATATATTTAAAACATCCTGTCTTTGACTCTTTGCCTTTTAAGTGGAGCAATATCTTCTATTTATACTTGAAAAAATATATCGAATATCTTGCTATTTATATAGTTGATTTCTAGGCCTTTTTGTTTAGGTTTTTTTTTTTTGTTCTTTACATTTAGCTCTCTTTTATTTGCAAATTCATGATAGAAAATTAAGCAAATTAAATGAAAATTAGAGTTCTTTTTTTTTAAAACAGGACAATGCACAATACAAAATCTTCCACCATTTTCACTACTACTGCTCCAACCATTCATTACTCCAGTAACATCTCCATCACCAGCAACATCTGGCTCCTTTAATGGCTTGCTTTGTTTCTTCTAAACACAGTCGAAGAACAAGAAAAGCTTCTACCTTTGCAATCCTGTCACAAGGGAGCACACAAAGACTCCTTCCTCAAGAGCCAAGAACGAAAAAAAAGAATGGCAAATTATTATTTGATGTTGTTTTCGGGTTCGGTTACAATTCTGAAACTAAGAAGAAGAATGCTTCTACTGCTCGTTCTAAGTTCCCAAGGAGAAATATGAACATTTGGTACTAAATACTGGAAACCTAGCGGCCACTTTCCCTTCCCCGCAAGTATGAAATTCATTTGTTCCTCCTTGATTTATGCTCTTCCTTGGATTGTGATTCTTTATGAGGTGCTACTACATGTTGATTTGATATGCGTTTGTGATGATGATAAAATAAGTCGGTAAAATTTTGAATTTATGAATCTGGTATCATACTGATGAGCTCCCCATTTATCTCTCTCAAGTTACCAAGCTAGTATTTGAGGTATTTAATTGATATTTTAATTTTAATAATCTGATTTATCTTTTTAGAATAAGATTACTGGTTAATTATATTTGATATCTATAAAAAAAATCCTCACTTTTATATTTAAAGACTTTTCAATAATTAAATTAGTATCATTTGAGAAAAAAATTATAATTTAAATGAAGAATCTAAAATTAGATATGTTATTTATGTTAAATTAACTAGAAATAAATTAAAATTTTAATTAAAATAAATTTATTTGAAGTTTGAACTCAGTTCCGTGTTGGCTGAGATTAAATCTACTTTTATTCTCTCTTTTTTCTAACTTATTCAAATTAGAAAAAAAGTAATAGTAAGAGATATTTAATTGTGTCTCTAAGTATAAATATAAAAAAAATTATAATTTTCAATGATTTATTTATTATAAATGGATAGTTTTAACTTAAATACAAATAAAATATATATAATTCAAATTAAAAATATTATTCTACTCTTAATAAATAAAATTATATAAATATTATTTAATAATTTATAATAAAAAAACTAAACCTTTTTTAAGGACCCATATATATTTGAGTTGAATATTTGACTGATATATATTTGAGTTAAATATTTGACTGAGTTTAAAAATAATAAATTATTATCTTTTTATTGGTTGGTGGTTTTTTTAAGTGTAAATTCAAATAAAAGTAATAAATATTAATACATGAAAATAAAAATTATAACCGTTCAAATTATTAAATAAGATTTAAAAAATAATTTTTTATTATTTGTCAATAAATGATGGTGGTCGACCTATTCGGGATAAGAATTCGCATAAAATCTTAATTTTCCTTCAATCTTTTCACTCGTCCATTCTTTTGAGGCGCCTAAAGATAATAATGGAGAAAAATGGGGGATCTGCTGGTGGACGGTGCATGACCGCCGGTGAAGGAGTTGAGGCGGATGCAAAGGAGAGTAAAAGAAGAGGGAATAAAGATTACTTTCTGGATCAACTGGCATGAGCGCACTGCATAAAGCAAGATCTAACGCGAATAATTATCATAAATTTCCTTCAACGAGCTTTAATTTGTGCTCTCAATCTTGTGCTTCCTGTTGCCTCCCTCTCCCCCGACCAGAAGAATCACCTAAACTTCAGAACCGCTAGTCTAAAGCACCGAATTTTTCAAGTTGGATTGGCTTTTTTGTTGGATTTGGCTGAGGTCAACACGATCCTCGAGAATTCATAAAGCGGAAAACATCTCCAGTGAGTGGCGGGGGCGGGGGGACTTGGCCCTGCAAAAACAATATTTTTTTCAACTTTTTTTTATTTTAATTTTTTATAATATTTTTTTGGATTTTTTTATTTTTTTTCTTGCTCCGCCCAGGTGATGTTTTCTTATTAATATTTTTATTTATAAAAATGATATCATGAATTATAATTATGTATGTATGTGAAGATTTAAAGAATCAAAAAATATTTCTTTGTATTCATTTTTACATATAATTAAATATAAATAAAGGCAAATCTCGTACTATGGGTTCTTTCATTGACTTCCATCAATGAATGTTAACGTTTCTGAACCCTGTTAAGTAACGGAAACAATAAAGTACGTAGGCTAAACATTGTGTAAAATACCGTGTACATAGATGCAAATGGCTATTTACTATGACAGTTAAATTATAAGTTTTTCTTGGTTTTTTTTGTTAAAATTTTATTAATTTTTAATTTATTCTTCGATGAAGTTTTATAGTGTAATATTTAATTTTTTTTAATTCAGTTCTTTTTTTTTATTTTTTTGTTAAATTAAATTTTCTTTTTAATTTAACCCTTCAATTTTATTTTTTTATCCTCTAATTTACTTTTTATTTTGATTTCCATCCTTATTTTTTTACTATAATTTTTTATTTTAAATCCTTTTATGTAATTAATTATTTTTTAGGTTTCATACCTTAATGTTTAATTTATTAGGGATTAGATTTTAAAAAATTTTTATTTACTGTGCTTTCAATCTAATTAGTTAGATCACATGTTTGAAAAATTAATATATGCTAACATCCTTTTTTTCTCATTTTATTTTCTAACTTTATCTTTCAATATTATTTAAAAAAATAGTTATGTGATTATCTATATTTTTTTTATTAATTAATCCTAGTCTTATAAACTAACCCACGAGTTTTGTAAAAAAAAATTGAATAATTTTTTTATAATTATTTTGGGTGTATTTAATTTTTGAAGATATTAATTTAATTTATTTATAAATTTTATATATACATATATGATATTTATTTTAAAAAATATTAGATATTTATTTTTAGAAATTATTTCTAATATATGCAACATATGTTTTCTCTTTTATTTTATTCAATCATTTTCATGTGAGTTTTTATTTATATTGTTATTGAATTTAATAAAAAAATTAATTTTAATAAACAAATTCAATAAATAAGGTAAATATTCCATATTGTGAGACTAAATATCTTAAACGATATTCATCGCTTAATTTTTTTAATTTTTTTTTAGTTATTGTTAATGAATTTTTTTTATTTATTTATACCAATAATTATCAATTTATTTAATTAAGTGCTTACATAAAATTTTTGATTGAAAATTAAATTTTCTATTTACAAAAACATGTTAAAAAATCTTGCATATCCGATAAAAGATCTTTGAAAGAAAAAAAAAAGGTGTGTAACCATATTATAGGTAGTAAGAATATATTTTGCACATGCTACAACACAATGAGATAATAAAACCTTAAGGTTAATAAAAAAAACTATATTTTATCCAAAAATAAAATAAAATGAAGAAAAAAATCTAATAAAAATGAAAAAGCATAAGAAAACAAAATAAAATACTGAAAAACTAAAAAAGTCTCTATCGCCCTTTCTCCACCAATGCCCAAAAAAAATTAAAATGATACCACCTTAGAGAAAATAAAATAGCTAAGCAACTAAAAAAAATCTAGATTTTATATCATTAAGAAAAGATGAGTTTATTTACACACAAAAAAAATGCTCAAGTTAAGATTAAGAAAAAAGGTAAGAAAAAAAAATTACAAAAACACAGTAAAAGTCAAAGCCTCTCTCTCCATTTTCTCTACGCCTGTTATTAGCAAAAAAGAAAGGCTCGTTTTAGTCCCCTAACTATTAAGAATTCTCAGCATAGTCTCCAAAATCTGGATCTATGATGTAAATAGTTCTCATGACAAACAGGCGCATAATTGCTTACTTTCTGGTCAGAAATTAGAAATATAGAGTCACATATTTGTATTCTGTACGTACGACTTGTGTGAAATCCATTTAGAAAATGGGTTAAGCCCAGATTAGATGAGCTGTTCTTCAGGGTTTTATAACCTTCTCAAATCCCATTAACGATGTAAAATAAAATTATATCTAAAATAATTTTAGAGTTATAATTTCAAAACTTGAAATACAAAAACAAAATTATTTTAAGAGATAATATACTGGCAAAATAAAGGACCATAAAACAGGAAGGAAGAATTTTGGGTTTGAAAGATATAGATCTTTAATGTTAATAATAATAATAAGAATACATGCCACCTTAACATATGGCTGATTATATAATGGCTTGAAAGAACAAAAGATGTTTCTACGTGACTGTATGCATGGAGCCGAGGCTCGCCGGTGAAAAGCTCAGAGGAGAAAGGATTTCCAAGCCAAATCCAATGGGACCCTTTGAGAACTGTGAGCCCAGATTGTGCCACAGAAAGAGAGGGATATTTTATTATTGATTAAAAAAAAAACTTTTTTTGGCATAGCTTATGTCACCGAAAGCTGGGGGGGGGGGGGTGTCCTGGAACTGCCATTTCTGTTTTCTTACAGCTTGACCTTTCTTAGAACGTGGCACCGACAGGGAAACGATTTTAGAGGAACATGCCATCTGATATTTTAGCCGCTTGAAGCCTGTGTAAAATTGAAGCTATGAAAAATTCGAGAGTTTAATAAGATCCTGCTTACTCAAAATGGTTGCCCTGAACGATTTTCAGTCATCATAAAAGTTGGTTCCCATCAGATTTTAAGTTTTTAACCCCCTTTTATGCCGAGGACCTCAAAATGTTGGTTTCCCATCAGATTGAATTATCCTACGTTTACTTACAGTCGAAAGCTTTCATATCATATTGGCGTCGTATTATATTATTTGAGGATGTTTCAAAATCCAGCAGGTTATTTTTGTATTTAGATTGAGGTTAATTAAGATGTTCAACTATATAATTTTTTTCTTCTTAGCTCAGGAATTACCAGGTTAATAATAAAAATTTTATTGCTTGCAAAAATAATTTCTGATGAAGGGATTTAAAAACCTCAAGTAATAAAGTCACTAATTTTTTATGACAAAGACAATAAATAAAATAAGAGTTTTAAATTTCAAATGTAAAAATATTTGTTTTTATTTTTTTGAATGATTAATACTTTAAAATATATGTAAACTTCTAGAATAGAAAAGATTTTGAACATTTTACTTGGATGGCTTAAAGAATATTTATATTTCTCAACCTTGTTATCTTGATAAAGATAAAAAGACTTAAAAACTCATCTTCATTTGATGACATTAATGAGAAATAAAAAAAATTGTATTATATTAATAAAAAAAATATTTTTTACAAGTCATTAATAAAATAAAAGATATAATAGGTCATTTGAGAAACTTTACATGAATCTATAAATGTAAAAAAACAATTATTTTTTACACGAGTAGTTTAAGTCATTAACCAAGAATAGAGTTCTATAATTTTAAATTTCTAAGACCAATTGAACTTAGTATACAGCCAAACTTATATTAAAATAAAATTATGGATATTCATTAAAAAAACATATCATATAAGTTTAATGGATGTCAAAACTCAAATTTATAAAATATAGTTCCTTGAGTTTAGGTAATTGTTGAATTCAATTGTATTAAATTTGACAATTTACTAAGCTTATGCTATTTTAAGCTCAGCCATCAACTCAACTCAAATCTATTAAATTTGATAATTCATGTTATTTTAAGTGTTATTTTAAGTTTAATTGATAGATAAATCCAAACCTGTTGAATATAATAAATTATCATATTTATATTATCTCAAGCTTTGTTAATGAAAAATATTGAATAATCATTATTGACACAGGTAAGCTAGAGTCATCAACCCCGTCCATCATCAAGGCATGCTCACCATGCTAGGCATGCTACAATATAAAAAAGACTAGCTTAATTTTCAATATACACGGGCGGCCAACTAGACAGTTCTTGTCCTGTTGGCTATTCTAGTTTTCATGTCACGCTCAATGCTAAAGGAAAAGGAGATTACTTCAAACTCAAAATTAGTAGATTCGTCCAAATTTCAATACTAGGTCCCACCCATGCTGACATTATAACAACCCACATTTTAAAAAAAGCGCTTATGGACAACCCACTAAACCAAATATTACTAAAAATAGGCTGATATTTTATTTACTTAACAATATTGGAACAATGATCGCCCATGTGAAATACATGCATTGACTGCATGGTTTAAGAAAATTAACAGCCTAAGTATTGGTACAAGCAACTACTATGACTCTCAGTTTATGCAGATCCTCTAGTTGTGTTGAGAATATCTGCTAAATAAATACAAGGCACGTGCAAAAGCCAGAGGCAGGGTAACATAGAAAAGACATCCTTCTTCCTAATAAGGTAGAGCACCGCATGGTATACAGCGACTCATTGAGAGAATTACTGAACACTCAACTTCAACAAATTGGGCAATTAACCATATCAGGCTTAGAACAGGAAGAAACTGAAGAAGGCGAGAACTGAACCAATTATATGGCTGGAAGAAAGTTGGGTTCGGACAGCAGACGATTTGCGACCACTACGAGGATAAAAACGAGCCCTTTTTTTTATGTGAACTCCTAACTTCGGAGTCTGAAATGAACTGATCAGGCCATTTTGTCTTCCCTGAGGCAGTTGGGGTTTGATGGGAACTTTATCAAATTGACTCTTGACAGCTGAACTTGGAAGAGAGTGTGATAGCAAGAGGAGGCTGAAGAGCAGGAAAGTGAATACATTCCTCATTTGAGTCATGTCTGCTAAGGAAAAGTAGCTGAGATATTTGTTGTTTAGTGGACTCTATGATTAATAAGGAGGAGATATTTATAAGCAGTGCCGCAAGCAATCAAGAATTTAAAATATTACCTACCTGTGAAGTGCCCCTTCCTGCACATGGACGTCGGTTGAAAGATACCTACAACAGCCTAGCAAATTGACACTAGTAGCAAACTTAAGTGAGGTATCTCTTTCCAGCATGACAAGGGAATTTGGAATGGCAAGATTTTACTTCACTTGATTTCATGATAAGAAAAGGGCAGAACAGAATCATATTGCATATCAGCAAAAATAATTTTTCAGTAAAAAATGACAAGAAGAATATTAGCTAGGACTTTATCCCAAGACTAGCTTGGAGTTTTCTACAGGATACCCCTTGTAATAAAATTCATGGGGTAAATTACTTAGATTGCCAAAAAAAACAATTGACACAAAATAAAGCTAGGTGGAGGATGATTCTTGATGCTGATAACAAATAGACTCCAAGGCATTGGTGCAATGTCAATAAACTACTAAAGCACCTAAAGTGGAAGATGATTTTTAATTTAATCAAATCTTTCTATCTTTTTTCCTAGATACAATGCTTCCAACTAATACTACGCAGACTTTATTTAGATCTTACTATGCAAAGGCCTTACTCTTCTGCCGTTAAACATGTTCCTTTGGCATATGCTTTGCAAAAACAAATAAAGCACTGGTATCTTAGACAGTTGGTGTCCACTGGTATTTTAGGCAGGAAATACTGGCATTTGGATGAATGCATGATTTAGTCGGCAGAATAGTTTATCAAGAACATCTTGGCTGAGCTCCTGAAATGTTGAAACCTGGCCCACATATTTAGCCAGTTCACCTGTGACTCGATCCAAGTACGAAACATGAAGCCCTTTTCTGCTTTCAAGAAGTGCTAGTGCTTTGCGAGCATGGAAAAATGAGATCACCCACTCCTCAAATACCGCTGCAATGGAGCTATCGGATGCCATGTTTATGGTTTCTGATGCATGCTTCTAAAGCGTGATCATAGATCCAACAAAGAGAAGTATACCAACAATGTTCTCAAATTACAGAATGCCAAGAATGTATTAACTTCCGATCCAGCTTTAGAGAAATACTAATTGTAAAACAGCTAACATGAAATTCGAATGCAAAACGAAGAGGAAGCTTAATCAGCAGAAACCAACGAGAACCTAAGCAACATGGACAAAAGGCAGGAAAGATACATACCACAGTCAAAGCCTTCATCCCTCAACCAAGTTAACAAGTAGCCTGATATCAAAAACTCAATAAGCTGGATCATATCATCTACCAAAAAGGTTAAAAGAACAATGAGAAGAAGATAAATGAGAAGGCTATGGTACTCCTGGAGAACCACATTATACTTGCATCTAAATTCTTTATTGAAGAACCAATATGAAATTTCTTTTGTAATAAAAGTTCAGCTCAAAATAAGATCACATATCCTCAAAGAAAGGTCTGGTGATAAGACATAATGGATAAGTAGAACCAGCAGAAATTATGCATGGATTAGCTTCTCATAATAAAATGCTGTTTCCAAGCTCAAGTTAATGGGCTTCGGTTATGGATAAGTTTTGAAAAACTGATTAGGGTCAGGATGGAATCGATGGTCATGATTGTGAATCTTACCATAGTACCTATATGATGAACGGGCACTCATGCAAGTTTGGAAAAGCCTCTTATCAAATGTATCCAAGAATAGCACTTTTTTTGCTACCAAGGAAATTCTTTGAGAAACTGGATATTGCACGCTGCCCAAAGTAAGGTTCACATCCAAGTTTTCGGATCAAGTGGTGAATATAGAACTGGGTATCAGTTTAAATTTGATGTGACTCTGTAACAGCGCATCAAGATATTAACAGGAAGAACTCATTAACAGGCAAAACTAGAACGAAATTAAATAACATAAAACAACCAATAGAATCATTCATTGGAACAAACCAAAGCACTTAGTGGTTTTGTGTTCCTTCCAATTTTGTCAACAAGGAAATCAAGAGGGTTGGTTCAATTAACCGAGGAGAGACACCAAAATAATAGATCAAACTTCCTACTGTTAGATTTCATATATGTATCTACTAAATTTTGTTGCATCTTAATTTTCAAAAGCAGCCAGATGCTTAACATCTCCATGTGAAGGGGAACACATCCTTTTCACTAAACTCGCAATTAAGCTACCGACAATGGACTCCATGTTATTTCCTATTGATAACGGGTTCCTCAGTGATGGTACAAGAGACAGGAATAAGATTAAAATTGAAAATAGTCCAAGCAACAAGGGAAAAGATTAACAGAAGTGGTGATTGCAGGTAGATGCGATGGCCCCTAACCAATCTATCGAAGAAGAGAAACTGTACATGGAAAAGAGGTAATAATGCAAAGTTTATAGCCCATCATTGGAGGTATTTGAAAAAAGAACAGCAGAGCATATTCAAACATTAATGTTTGAATCTAAAACTTTCTTGTACTGAATTGAACAAACGTCAGCCAGCTTCCGGTACTTGATTGAAAAAATGCTAGCACCTAATCAATGGAGAGTGGCTAACAAAATAAATATGCATGTTATTATTTATTTTCTCAGCAGTTCTCCATCACTAACTAGTCCAAAAGAACTTAAGTGAAACGTTTCCCAACTTATCACCTCAAGCCATAGGTTTAGTTTTTCTATACCACGATGTCTCTTATTCTTTTTCTTTTGATTTGTGAATACGTGCCTTGAAACCTGAGAGTTCGATATATGATGGTATCAAAAAGTATCACCACCCGCTCCTGCGCTGTAGCAACTTCCTAATCGACAGCTACTACTGCGTAGGACATATTCAGCCTCTTCCTATGGTACTTTTTCCCACTACTCTCGTTAATCCCACACCTTACAAGCATCCGGAATATCATTAGGTTTCATGGCAATGGCGGATGTTCAATTTAATTTATGAGATTTAACTAGGTTGAGAACATTGATATTCAGGTTATATTTGTAATCCTGGAGATACGTTATACCTATTATAGCATAGAGGCAAGAGTGCTTCCCTTTCTATTTGCACCTCCGTTATGTCCAGTCAGTCTGCATAATTATTCTTATGAAAGTCAAAAACAAAATAACCAATCTAAAGACTCATTTACCATCACGATTGCACCCAACTCGTTCTTGAAATAAAGAACAGACGGTAAAAGACTCATTCACCATCACGATTCCCTCACTCGCAGCAGAGCAAACACAAAATTCTAAAACAAAATTCCTAAAAACTCTATTGATTACTGATAACAAAACAGTAGGTCTGCCTAGCAAACCGAGTCAACTTCCATCTAAATTCATTACAAGGCTGATTGGTACACTCCACGTTCAAACAAGATTTGAATTATCTTAATATACCAACATAGCAGTTCAAAATAAACAGAAAGGTGTCCATAAATTCATCTCACAGTTCTTGCCCGCGTTTTGTGGAGGCACGTACGTGCCTGTTAGACAGGACAAAGTCCACGAAGTAGTCTGGACACGTGAAATGTCTAGTCTGACAAAAACAACCATAACTTTAGATATGACTGTTGGATGGGACTGAAATTTAACATGGAGGTTCTACAATCCTTGCTCCATATAAGGTCAGCTAGCCAGCACCTGATGAGGTTGGGAAGACCCTTAAATTAAACCGTAAGTTTTGCTACTGTATAAACTGTTGTTATAGCTATAACCTTAGCGCTCGAGAAACCCTAGTTCTATTTTTTCCTTTATACGTTGCTTCATTGCCTCCTAGAGCCTATCCCACGTAACTCCCCCAATCCCCTCCTTTGAACAAGATTTTGATCACATTAATCCACCGATATCTTCATGAATGAACTAATATGTATGTTTTGCGGCTACTAACAGGAGAAGGAAAAAAATGTCTACTGAAGATGCTTCAAGTTAATTCCACATGTATCGAAGGTCGGGAAGAAGTGAAGAAAACAAATCTCTATTGATCTCTCAGTGTCAAAAATTACAGATAACTCATGTGAAGCAAATTAAATACATTAATCAAAATGCATTTAAAAGCAATAAATATTCCATTCATGGTATTAAACAATTAAAGAAAATACTATTTCCTGGAGATTACACAACAGCACTTGAATTAACTCAATTAACCACGCTGATTCAAAATGCCGCTAATTTGAGGTAAAAATGGTCAGTCGAATCACCTGAAAATCGTTGTTTTCTATTTGAATTATTTCTTCTTCTTCCTTCTTTATCTTTAACGGCACTGCAAAAATAAAAAATCCAGTCATGTAATTATATTGATTAACTGATGAACCTAGTTAATAAATTAAGAGTGAAAATCGTTATATCAGTCATGATGATAATGAGAATAATGAGACCTTGTCTAAGAAATTGACGGCGAAGAGCATAGTTAAATATGCGATCAGAGCCGTCTCCGGCTTGCTTAGGCCTTAATTTCCCCAAATTATTAAAGAAAAAGCATTTGCATAATCCAGTTTGTGGAAACAAATCACACTGTGAAGCATCTATAACACACAAAAAATAAGAAAGAAAATTGAAAAACCTGAGCGGAAAGAGAGAGAAAAACAAATTCTATAACCTTCAGCTTCCTTGAGATCTCCTCTCAGTCGAAGCTCTTGTTTTCGCTCCAGTCTTTCAAAAAAAAATAACAGAGCGTAATTATGCTCTGTTTGTTTTGTCAAAACCTAATCGCGACTCAAATTTCTGTTTTATTGTGTTCCAAACGGAGAATAGAGATAGACGAAAATCCAGCGAAGAGCGTCGGATTCTGAAGGAAGATTGTTAGGAGGAGGAGGAGGAGGAGGAGGCTGTTTCTGGAGAAGTCTTGATCGCAGGAGTGAAATTGCAACGGTGAGCTTCAGTGAGTCGTCATTTGTTGATGACGCCGATGCCGTTTTGGTGTTCGTTGCTGGTTTCACTTGAGGCCATACTTTTAATTTGAAGTTTACTTTAACGCGGGAGAATCTTGAGCTTTGTAGTTCAGTTTGCTTTATTTACAGGGAGATCCGCTTATATAATGGAAGTGGGGTCGTTATATTTTTCAAAAAAAGAAAAAGTATTTATTTAATTATTTTGCAATGGAAGCTGTAAAATATTTTATATGTAAATATTTTTAATGATAATTGTAAAGATAATAATGATAGTCATAAAATGATAGTATTAATGATGATGATGTAGCAATAGTAATAGAGAAAATAATTATGATGATAATGAAATAAAAATAAAAATGATAGTGATGAGATGGCAGCGAAAAAAATAATTATAAAAAAAAAATTAATGATGAGATAGCAGTACTGATGGAATGACGACCGCAGTGTATTTATCACTAATAAATTCGATTTTTCATTGACAAAAAAGCAATACAAAGAAGTGCTGCTACCTAAAATTGACCTAGAAGCCGATGCAACCAGAAAAGAAAATTTGGCTAAATAACAAAGAGGTTGATGCAGTACAGTTCCTTGCCTTGTACAAATGTATTATCATGGAGAAATTAGGGATCCACATCGAATCAGTCAGTTTCATTGAAAGTTGAAGCCGGGTAATTGAATTCAAGGGAACACCCTCTGTTGAATCTTCTTCGTGTCAAAGATTTTTATTGTTTGCATGGGACCCTATCAAGGGAACCACAGCTCTATACCGGACCGGTACCGGATATTGATAATAATCCATCAGAAGTAGAGGGTGAAATGCCCTCTTCACACAGCACTAGCCATTATTCCAGTGGGGTTTCTTGTCCCAGAGACATTGAAATATGACCTAAAAATTGAAGGGCATCGTATCTGCAAGCTTCCAACCTATAAATTCAAGCTCCGATTAGGATGTCCTGCGACCAGCTTGACACTATAAGCTTCACTTGTCAGTTTCCTCTAGACAAATCCCACCACTTCCTCCGCCGCCGCCACTTAACGCTCTTTTTGAAGCTGGATGGCAAAACAGAACTTGGCTCCTCTCAACAAACCAAAAATTACCGAAGTCAAGAAAGGATATAATTTGGCAAAGACTTCCGCTGCATTATTATAGCACGCCAACAGCTTGCATTTCTTGAAACCATGGCAGCTTGCTGGAAGCGTGATCAAATGTGGAAGGAGCAGATTAACCTTCAAAACCAACTAAATCCGGTATGTTATAGCACCAGCAATCAGGCTAGCATCATAACTGATGGGCAGCAGAGAACGCAACATCACAACAAACAAGAGGTGATGCAAGTGGGATGTAGAAAGTGATTTATGAGCTGAGTTCAAATAATAAACTAAATTACTCAGTCAAGAGAACAAAAATTGAAAACTAATCAAATACAAAACAACTGGATCCCTTGGAAGGGACATGCTTCTCGAGCTACAGGCACGCGAGACCAAAATCCACAGCATTATGGTTTGATTTCTTTCTTCGGTAACACACAACTATGATCTCAGGAAAAAATATACAACTCAAAAAATATGTCATGTTCTTGGCAGCTCCACCTTATCACATAGTACAAGTTGCTCGCCTCAAAATGGTGTAGGCGGGGCATTATGAAGTACACGTAAGCACAAAAAAGTTGGATACAGATGGTGAAGTACTCACGTAATAGAATGGTAGACTTACTAAAACAAACTCTGGCAAGCCTCAATGGCGGATGCTTGAGTGTCCAATACAAGTTGCCCATCCGGACTTGAAATAATGACCCTTATTGCTGCATCAAACATGGCTCTCCGATACATATCATCCTCCATCTTCTTAAGGACCTCTATTACCATTTTAAAGTCCAGTCCCCCAACCAAAACTAATTTCCCGATAATTTCACCAAAATTATTTGGTGCCTTTGGCAAATCAATGCCAATATCATCCAACATAGAACCATAGAGTAAGCACCCGGTCCCTATGTCTTTAGCTGTGAGGACCTTCTTGGAAAACAAATATTCCAAAAGTTTGGCAACTGGTTCAACACATGGTGGGTTTGCCTCTAGTGCAATGAAGATAGCTTCCTTGACAACTTCAGGGTGATAAGCTGGAGACTTCAGCTCCTCCACACATTGCAATGCCTCATCCAGAAGCAAGACACTGAAATATTCCTTCAGGAGTGAGACGGTCTTTCTCCTGAGTTCATCAGGATTCACCCTAGCAGCTGAAACAACTGGTCTCTCTGAAACTGGAGGCACGTAAGGAGCAGGAAGGGTTTTACTAGGCAGAGAGGCATTAGCAGGAGGCTCTGCACTGAAACCAGAGTTTGATGGCCTAGAAGGACCACCACTTCCCTGCAGGAGGGCACTGCTCCTACCACCTATAGAACCACCACTGCCCTCAGGTAACAGCCTGGTGTTTAGTGATGACTTGTTAAACATTGGTGATTGGACACGTCCCCCAAGCTGTATAAGACCATCACCCCTTGGCATTGAGCGGTTTCTAGGTATCTCCCAGTTGTCATTATCAATTCCAGGCATCCCAGGCATTCTCCTAGTTCCTGGCATGCCAGGCATCATCCCCCCAGTGCCAGGTCGGTTGATGGGGAAGCCCCCAGGGCCAGTAGTCCCTGGAGCAGTGGAAATAAGACCACGGTTATTTCTAATGCTTGCAGTAGCACCTGGACGCAACCCAAGAGTCTTTTCTGCCTCAGAATGAATCTCTGTGATGGTTTTAGCTTTGACCTGCAATGACAACCAATAAAATATTTACATAAATACAGCATCTATTAGTTGAATTAGAAATTAATGGTAGAAATCTTACCTCTTCACGCCTAGGAACCCATTTGTTCATCCGTAGGTCAAGAACACCGCGCACCATGAACCTCAGTCGAGGAGCCAGCTGAGGATTTGATGCCAGTTCCTTCAATCGATCAAAGTACACATCATTTATTCGTCGCGACTTTGGGCTTTCATCAAGCTGCTTACCAATGGTATTAAAGAACTGACATATGGCCTCAACACTTTCTTCAGCAGGACAACCTTTATTATCGGGCCCTAGAAGCTCCTGTTCACATAGCAAAGCAGCTGTAAGCAATCCTAAGAACCTCCACCAGTGTCACAAAAAGTTGAACAAGTGAAGCTCCACTGCTAACCTGAACAATATGATGGACAATCCTTTCAGGAACCATGTTCTGCTTCAGAAGCTCTCCAATCAAACGCATGTTTCCAAGAGTGCGAAGCTTGACCAGTTTTTCCTTATCCTTACGCTCAAGCTCTTGCTCTGGACCTGTCATCTGTCTTAAATCCTCCCTCAGCTTATCAGCACCTTCAAATGCCTCTTGACAATTATTCAAGAGCACCCGCTTAAATGTGATCTCTTTCCCACCAGGTTCATCTGATGGGAATGCAGGGAGCTTTTCATTAAGATCAGAGCACAGTTGTGCGTACATAGGGCAGAATGTGGGTTCAAGAACAGCCTTGTCAAATATAAGTGATATCACACCCTGCATTCAGAATCAACCTTGAGCTCAACTGGAAGCTGTATAAATCTAAAGGAATAGAAAAAATATGAACCAAAAAGTTCACCTTCAAGATATCAGTTGATGTAATTCCAGAGTCAATAAGTTGACCCTTGAGAACATCAAACTTCTCAGGGGTGAGCTTGTTCAGTATACTGCACAGAAAACAGAGAGCATTCAGCATATAGCCACCAGAGATACTTGTATCAAACAAGCCCTTCAGATTTTTGAGAGCAATGGCATGAGTCTGAATCACATAAAGAGCCATAGAATCCAAATAGGTAAAAGGACAAAAGGAAATGATGAGAATCTCCAGCAATTTAACGGGTGAGAAAGAACCAAGGTTAAGAAAATAAAATCAAACCAGAATCTACATGGAGTAACATATACATTTAGGCTATCCATTGCTGTCAATGGCAATGATGACAATCAAAAACACATGTTAATTTTAGTGTTTATAATAAATACCAGTTCCAGGATAGTGAAATGTCCCATGTTCAGAAATTCAATTTGTCATGTGGTGCATGCTATATACTTCAAACAAATTCTAAAACCATGGCTGGGAAATTCTTGAATTGTAAAATATTATTCTAAGTGAAATTTGATGTTTCAATTTTAAGAGCTTGCAAGTTCAAAGACATTCAAGATTACAGCTGAAGCATCATGGATGCTTTCATTACTCAAAATTAAAATCAAATTATACAGATTTTAACATAAAAAAGAATATGTGAAAACCCAAGGTGATTGTGCAATTGAGGACACTGCACTATATTCCAGATATATCACCAAAATGCTTTCAAGTTGCCAACAAGTCCACATTTTCATGTGGAGATTTTAACATAAAAACATGATGCTTGAGAAGCCAACCATGTCTTGGGTAAAAGCACAAGCCTGTCCCCAGACCTTACTGCATTCAGGCCATAACCATGAAATGACACATGTATCCCATTTGATATTTTCTAACTCAAAAAAAAGTCACATAGGAAATCATTAGCATCAGTTACCCTTTTACAGTCTTCAAGACACGTTCCTTTTCAGAAAGATTCACCCTTCTACTAGACCATGGCACCTCAGCCTTGACCAAAGCAGGAGCAGGTCCTCCCTGGTTTAAAAGGAAAATACAGGAGTTGAAGCTAAAATAAAACATGAGCACATAACTTAGTTTAAAGAAAGCACCAGAATACAACATAATAACAAACAAAGAGTAGAGTTTAAAGAAAGCACCAGAATACAACATAATAACAAACAAAGAGTAGAGTGAAGGAGAAGTTCAAAGAATTCATAGTAGAACTAAGGTCATCTAGATGAGGAACTGACCTGAAAAAATTGTATTAATATCTTGAACCAGACAGTTATTATATTATGGTTCGATAGTCATTGTGTTCCATTGAACTAAAACGTTACCAAATTTATGTAATGCAGCAAAAGAATGAGACAAAAGCTGCCTGCCCTTCTGGTACATCATTCCTAATTAGAAGTTCCACAAGAAGCTAAAGAAAACTTCTAATGGTATGCATTTCATTAAGATAATATGGTTGATGGCAAGAGCATCTACAATTCAACTGCTTCAGGTAAAACTTTCCATGATATACAAAAGAAAAGGTGTTGGATTAAAAATCTTGTGAGCAAATTATTATTCTTGATATAGTAAAAAATTTACTTTAGAAGAAACTCTAGTTCTGACAGTGCCATTAAATGGCTTTACACACTACAAATTAAGTGTGTATCTGAATAGCAAATAAGAAAATTTTAGCTGGATAGGTAAACAATTATTCACAAAGATTGCCATGAGCAAATAAAAGGAGGGAGGCATAAATTACCTGATGGGAAGAGATTTGAGCTCTCGGGAATTGGGAGTTGAGCTGGTCTGGACGATTAGACTGGTTGCCTTCTTGCTGCCTGGAGTCATATCTCCCAGCAAAGTCTCTATTTTCTCGAATAGAATCCCGGGACCTCTCCTCTCCAGATGGAGAAAATTGAGCAGAACGACCACGCCAATCACGATTGTCTGGCTCAGAATAACGAATCTGAGATTGAGCTAGAAGCTGGAAGGAGCAAAAGGACTCATTACTATAAACACCACCAATCTAACACATAGGACTTATGATACATCAAAATAACTAGATTCCATTCTTATCTAGCACTTTTATACCACCAGCTGCTTCTTGTAATGAAAGGGGTAATTTAAGGAGGCAGATCAAAATGGAACAAAGACTCACATTGGTTTCTCCACGACTCCAGCTCTGATCTTCACCAAAAAGCTCAGCTTCAATTTCTTGTTTGATTTTTAGAATCTCATCAAAGATTACAACAGCCTATGAGAAAATAATGGCCAAGATCAAATAACTAATAATCGAAGCATACAAAAATATATAACAAGTGATATGAGCCTCCCAAAACAATGCTATTCACAGAATACATCTCTGTGCTCTATTCACCAATATAATTATTTGGATGCTTCTGAACAGAAAGTATATGAAACCAAATTTTAAAACAGAGTGAAATAGCAAGCAAAAGAATGCAAAAGTAAATTTGAAGGATGAATCCCTATATGAAAATTGAAATGAAACACCCAATTTTAAAACAGAGTGAAATAGCAAGCAAAAGAATGCAAAAGTAAATTTAAAGGATGAATCCCTATAGCACTAATTTTTTATGCTATATGCCAACAAATAAATGCCACCCAGATCAGCACATGAGCCAAGAATTAAAAGTTCTTAGGAAAATCAATGCCAACGAGCTTAATAAGTAATCATGGCCTCATACATATTTAAGATCAATACCTCTCTAAGCTGCAACAGTTGGTCTCTAGTGTACCGAACACGCTCATGGCCCTCAAATCGCAAGTCTCCAGTCTATAAGAAGAATACAATTGGAGTCAAGAGCTTCCAACAAAATCAACCAAGTTTAATATGCCAAGAAAAAAAAGTTTTTGCAGGAAGCAAGTGTTATGGGAAAAACCCCGACAATTGCTTAACTGAGAAAAATGTATGATATGGCTTACAAACTAAGATACAGTGTTGAAACTGATGACACAGATATACACTGATATTATAAAACTATTGCCTTGAATCCACAAAAAGATTGCTATCATCATCTGTTTTTCCTTGGTAAATAATTAAAAGGTGAATAGGCAGAAGAATTCAACTACAAAATGCATCATACCAGCATAAGTCATTTACATATTTGGATTTTAAGATATGGCAGAAGGGGACATGCTTAACATCATTCACGTGGATAATTAAACTCAAGTCGTCAACGGACTTTATAATGTTCTATATGGAGGATTCAAGAATAAAAACAATGATGCTAATAGAACGGATGCAATTTACTTGGCCCGACCACATTCAAAAGCTCCATTCTTTTTTATATAATAAATCACAGGCAAGTAAAAGGCTGAACTTCGACCTTGCAGAATATGAAGCTCAATGCTAAACCAGAAGCTACCACCCACATCAAGTAGAATAGACTGTGAAGTAGAACCTAACTAAACTTCCAACGTTTCATCATCAATATTCCTGAGTCTGAATGTGAGTAGGTCCTTTATAGGCAACCTGAAACTGAATAGACACCCACCTAAAGCCTACATATTGTTGTTCGTCCATATTTACAGCAGGTACACATATCAAGTGGCCAGCCAAGAATTAGGACACTACAAATTCCCAACCTTTCCAAGTTCTCATTGTGAAATAACCTTTTTCATTATCGATCAACAACATAACAATCTGACTCTTGACAAAATCAAATCAACAGAACTGCAACTAAGAACAGCAGTTTAACAGCATGGTGGATTGCTGGATTTCAAAAGTAGTACTTGAACTGGTTATCAGAACAGTTACCAAATCCAACAGGACATGACCAAGCTTCGGTTTTTAATTCAGAAAAAACCAATCTCAGTCACTCTTAACAAGATAAAATAACAAAAGAAAAAATAAGAACAACGATTAGATATTGCAAGTAACGAAAACATAAATGTCAGATCCAATTTAATCCAGAAAAACCAATCCCACAAGACCACAGAACCAATCGCATAATATCAAAACATGCAGGTTTTCATAGCAAAGTTTCTAGATCCAAAGATGGGTAATGATAAAAACCTTCAAAGAAGTAGCACCGCCATGAGGACGCAAGAGAGGGAGATCACCGAAAGAAATAGAAGAAGATGTAGAAGAAGAGGACTGCTCCAAGCGAGGATTGAAGAGTCTACTCCCTCGACCACCACCAGGTCTTAAGCTTAACACCGTCTGATCACCTTGCTGCATAACTCGGTCTTTCACTCGTTTTTAAATTCCAATCCACACAGTCCAATCAAAAAGAAAGAATAAACCAAGAAAGTGACGGATTCAGCTGCTAATAATAAAAGCAAGAGCTGAATCAAGATAGAGAGATAAAAAGAGAGAAAGGTATTTTGGGTTTTCTACTCTCTCTTCTGCGTAGAGCAAAGAGGAGAATAGAGTATGGGAGGCCGGTGGACAAAAAGAGACAACCCAAACCCTTCTATAGGTGGTGAGTGTTTTTTTTTTCTTTGTTTCTTTTTTTCCTGCTGTATTTAGGACTGCTTGTGTAATTACGTCGGTGTCCTTCCGGATGGGAATTTTAGTAAAAGATTCTGGATGAATTTTGTTTTTTCACGTAATTAAAAATATCAAAGAAATCATCTTTTTCCGGTGCTTTTTTGTAATGATAATCACTGTCTCAATAATTCCAATTCCGTTCCAAAGAATATCTAAAGGTAAAAGGATGGCATATAGTCTCCAACTAGCTTTGTCAATCATCATGTTGTATATCGTCAAATCAATTTTTTTAATATAAAAAAATATTTAAACATTGCTAATAATTTTTAATAAAAAAATTTTAAATTATATAAAAATTAACTCAATTTTATACCATTAGATGAATCTAAAAATAATATATATAACATATAAAAACATAATTTAACTTAAAATAAATATTCAAGATTCAAATATATTGGATTAATTCAAATCAATATTGATTAACCTGTTAATTTACATATCAAGACCTGATACCATAATAATCTTGTAAAAAATTAAATCAAGATAAATAATAAATCTCAATTTCTAATAAACTCATTATTGAGTAATGAAATTTGAAAAGATAACAATTAAAAAAATTAAAAAAATAATTTAATTCAACTCAATTTTGTTAAACTCGTGACCTAAATCATGGAATCAATATAACCTAGTAAAAAAATTTAAAAAAATATAATGTTAAATTTTTAATCAACTCGACGTTGAAAAAAAATTAAAAAAATAATTTAAAAAGAATATAAGAATAACCCAAGTCAGCTAGGGTTAATTAACCAGACTCGTGACTCGAGTTATGAAACGAGAATAGCTTCACAAAAAGCAAATAAAAAAAATTATGAAACCTAATTCTCAATCAATTCAATATTGAAAGGTGAATTTGATATAAAAATTAATAAGAAAGGGGAAAATATTTAAATATTACTAATATATTTCTAATGAAAAAAATTAAATTATGTAAAGTTTACTCAATATAATCCAATTGACTCGATGGATTTAAAAACAACATGTATAACTTATAAAAAATATGATTCAACTTAAAATAAATATTCAAGATTAAAATATATTAAATCAATTCAAATCAACACAAGTTAATCTATCAATCTACATGTCAAGTCATGATACCATAATAATCCTATAAAAAATAAATCAAGATAAATTATGAATCTTAATTTCTAATATATTTAATATTAAGTAATAAAATAAAAAAAATAAAAAATAACTTAGCTCAATTCAGGCATATCAAACCCATGACATAGGTAATGAAATCAAGATAACCTAATAAAAAAATAAAACAAATTATAAAATTAAATTCTCAATAAATCCAGTGTTGAAAAAAAAATCTAATTAGAAAGGAATATAAAAAACAACTTGAGTTAACTAGGCATAATCAACCAGACTCATTCCTCGAGTTATTAAACGTGAATAACCTTATAAAAAAATGAAACATGATCCTTAATCGGCTTAATGAAAGGTGAATTTGACATGCAAAATTAATAAAAAAAAAGAATAAAAACTAGAATTAACCTTCAAACATGCAGTCTAAGTTATGAAATTGCAAAAACTTCATAAAAAATAAATTAAAAAAAAATATGAAACTTAATCTTTCAATAGACCTAATACTAAATGATATATATATATATACAGTAAAACAAAGAAAATAAAATATTATTCTAGTAAATATTATTTTACGAGGAAAAGCATAATTATCATACCTGACATAGGGGTTGACTTTGCTAAGGAACAAAGTTATGGGTCACACGAGCTGATCAGGGTTAACCCAAAAAAATTTTAAAAAATATTTAATATTTCAAATAAAAAAATTAAAAAATAATTCATGTGAATATAAGCTATACATGTTGTAAATAATAAAGTTTAAAATATTTTTTCAAAAAAATTTTATTTCATATTAAAAAGATATTATGTTATCATTTTAAGTTGAAGTATTTAAACTGAAGATATTTTTTTATCTCGCATTGAAAAAATATAATATTTTTATGTGAATATAGAATATATATACTAAAGGATTTTAATTTTCATATTAAAAAAATAATTTTTTTTATAAATATGGAATATATATATTAAAAAGATTCAAGTTTTATATTGAAAAAATAAAATATTATTCTAATATTTATATTGTGAACTTTGAAAAGAGTTTACAACCAACAAATATATATATATATATATGGCTAGGGAATAAAACACATTTAAAAACAAAAAGTCTTTATCGGGTTTTGTCAGGTCCCTAAATTGCAAGTTGTCTTAATAGGTCAACTAAGTTTAATTTTTTTTTTTGTTGTTGCTGGACTTTTATATTATTAAGACAAGCTTTAGCCATCAAATCAATTTGCCTAAGTTATTTTGAATTTAATAACCACAAGGAAGAGTGCTGTAAAATCCTTTTATTGTTTTTTTTTTATGTAAATAATTATAAGTACAAATTATAAGTTTTTTATAATTTTATCTTACTTTAAAATTTGTATTATTGTTTCTAAAAGGTTACTTTTTTTTTAGGAATTATTATTCGGTTTTTTCACTAAATTAATTTATCAAATATCTTAATTATTAAATGTAACAAAAATATTCTCTTAATAAACAATAATCTCTAGAAAAAGGATTCATTATTAATGAATCATGTGGTGTTAATATTCTCTACCTTAATAAACAATTGGTCTTGATGTAATTTTAAGTATTATGTGTTTTGTGAATTTTTGTAGTTCGGCGACAAGGAATATTTCCATATCAACTTGCGTATTCAAAAAAATTTAATAAATATTTATAGAAAATATCCTGGGATAAAGAAAAGGTATTTTTTTAATTACTAAAACAGCCTCTTAGAAGAGAGAGATTTAGTATATACTTGCTAATGTAATGCAAGTGATTTTTTGAAAGTATTTTTTAATTAAAATAATGTTTTTTTTTTATTTTTTAACATTAACATCTTAAAACTATAAAAAAATACTTATAAAAATATTGAATTAATATATCTTAATTTTCTTTTTTTGAAAATTACTTAAAAAAGAGAAGCAAGCCAACGGGTAGGCAAACTTCTTTCAAATCCAGCGTATGAACTAAAAATTATACAAGGACAAGATCGGGACTTCGAAGCAAAGATAAATACGGAAGGACGATCCTTAAACAAAACAGGGAGAGGACGTTTTCTTTTTCCTATTTTAGCTCGTGTTTGCCCTAAACTTATATCGTCGGGGGCCCACTAATCGGTGCACTCAGTTGCTTATCGTCTGGCCGAATGCCAAAGTGACAGCTAATAGCCTTGACACACACGTGCCGGTTTAGCCCCCCCACCTTCTGATGCTAGCTTTGTGATCTATCATATTTCTCTTTTCTTGATATTATTGTGTATTATTGTGTTTGAAGAGTTTGGTAATAATTATTTATTAAAATATTTTTATTATAAAATATATTAAAATAATATATTTTTTATTTTTTAAAAATATTTTTGATTTTAATATATTTAAATAATATGAAAATATTAAAAAAATTATTAATTTAAAATAAATAAAAAATAAAAAAACTTTCATTCCAAACCCACCTAATTATTGTGTTCAATAACAAGCATTCCTAGCTGCGAAGGTCGGCACCTGGGGTCCCACTTCGTGTGGTTAGCAAGGACTCCCCACGTCAATGTGTTCAATAATTCAATCCTTTAAAAAATTGAAACTATCATTATAAAAAAATTAAGAGTGCTGAGTCATTCATTACGGAGCAAAACGCCGTGCAAGAAATGCAAATTAAAGGGAGGATTAATAAGCAGTAACAAATTAAATGGATGTAAATTATTTTTCTCTTTCAAAACAATACAAAGACTTAATTACACTTAAAAAGATAAAACAAAAAAAGCTAGTGCAGGATAGCTTATTTATTTTTTATTTTTTTAAAATAAAATAATTTAATTACCCTTAAAAGCAAAAAAAAAAAATAGTAAGATATCAAGTAGCAACTCTAATGTTTTTTTTTTAAAGAGTGAAATGATGGATTTAATCTTGAAATTTAAAAATTAAGGCTGTTGCCTTGGGGGTATTTTTATCATTTTTCATATAGTTTTTTCATTATTATCAATTTTAATTAAATGCAATGCGGTAACTTAACAAATATAAATATTAAAAAAAAATTATTTGACACGTGTTAGCACATGAACATCAATGTAATCCAAAAAAAGAAGGAAAAACCTGTTTTTTATTATGCTTTTGGAAGCATTGGCTTCCATTTCCTCTCTTCTAATCTTGATGTTAACATCTACCTTTTTAAAATATGATTGGTTTGTATTTATTTTGATTTTGAACCTCAATAATTTGATTTTTTTGTGTGTTGATTTTAATATATTTTGAAGTTTATTGTTTTATAGTTTTATTATTAAGCATTTTATTTTATTATTAAATTTGATTTTTTTCCAAGTTTTTTTTCTTATTCTTTTAATTTTTTTCCTTTAATTTTAATTTTTATTAAATCCCTAATTATTTTTTTCCATTTAGTTTTTATACCATATAATCCTATTGTTTCTTTTGACGTTGATGCAAATGGTATGTTGAATGTCACAGCCGAAGACAAGACTGCTGGGGTCAAGAACAAGATCACATTACCAATGATAAGGGAAGGTTGAGCAAGGAAGACACTGACAAGGTGGTGAAAGACGCAGAGAAGTACAGGGCGGAAGACGAGGAGGTGAAGAAGAAGGTGGAAGCAAAGAATGCTCTAGAGAATTATGCATATAAGGACGAGAAGATTGCTGGGAAATTGGACCCGGTAGATTAGCAGAAGATTGAGAAGGCAGGGACTGGAACCAACTGGCTGAAGTCGATGAACTTGAGGACAAGTTGAAGGAGCTGGAAGAATTATGCATCTAACCTAGTTGGGCCTTCAAAATTATTATGGGCTAAATTTCTCCATCTAGGCCAGCCCACAATGCTCACTCACTCACTCGCTCGCTTCAGATCAGACTTCAGTCTCAAAATATCGAAATTCTGTGTCTGGATAAGAAAAGAATATCTTATGACTTATAGTTATTTTTCTCTTTAAATTTTGAAAAAAATAACAACACAGAAGCCATGGCTGGTATCAGCAGCGCTAGCAGCAGCAGCTGTTTTCCGTTAGTAACCCGGGCTACCACAACCAAAACGACACACTACGCGCTCTGTCTTTCCTCTCTCGATTCCAAGCTCTTCGGCCTCCGGTTTCACAACCCGAATCTCTCCAAACCGGACTCTTTTATCTCTCTCCCATGCTCTTCTCCCAGCCCCGTCACCACTGCCCGTTTCGGCGGTCCACGATCCTACGGTGACTCGCGGAGGCCGCGGAAGAGTGATTCCGACGATGACCAGGCTCTTAATATATCTAGCATTAGGTGATTATTATTATTATTAATGGTTAATTTTGTGTGATTTTGAAATGAAATAAATTGTAATTTACAGTTTTTTTTTGTAATTTGTTTTTTGTAGGTCAGCTACCGTGAGACTCATTGATCAGCAACAGAATATGGTTAGTTTAAAAAAATGAAATGTTGTTTTCTGTTTGGTAGCTGAGAAAATAGAAAAGAAAAGAAAAAGGAACCTTAATCCCTCTTTTAATTATAAATTTGATTAGTTTCAGAACTGATAGTGGATTTATTTATTCATTTTAAGGTTGGAGTGGTAACTGTTCGTGATGCAATTCAAATGGCTGAAGATACCGAGCTTGATTTGGTATATTGCTCATTTTATTTTTATTTAAATTATTGTGAATTTACGAACTTTATTTGTATAAAGATCATGATGACTACATTGCATGATATAGTGGGAGGAAAAAGGTTCCATTTCATAACTATCAATTGGTTTAGACTGCATTGTTTCCTCAGTTCATCATCGAAAAGCATTAGCATACATGTATAAATATGTTTTCTTTTGGCTGGACTTCGGTGTATCAAATTTACGCGGATGATGAAAATAAAGATTAACAATGTTCAATTTTTTTTATATCCTTATTATGATCATCAATAGTGAATTTGAATGTGAAACACTTGCCATCTTCTTGGTTAAATACCAGAAGGGAATTGTTTGTTTTGTTTTGATAGTAACAGAGTAAGTTTTCTACTTTATGGTCCTCAATAATTATATTCTTTTGTTTTAAAAGCATTGATTCCCCCCACAGAGTCAACATTCCTTTTTGGTTGGCAAATTCGATGTGGCATGTATGCTGTTGGTGTTGCGACAACGTCCTTTGTCTAATGCACATCGAACTTCTCGTCCTGAGCTTCTGATTTGTTTCTGTTTTTTGCAGGTGATAGTGTCTCCAGATGCAGATCCTCCTGTTGTCAGAATAATGGATTACAAGTATGACTCTTTTAGCATTTTCCTTTTATAAACAAAAGAAATGAAGTATATGTATGTTTATGTGGTGAAGTTTTTTACATCTTCACTATTTCTCCACATCAATTAAAGAAGACAAACCAAGTTGCACATTTTAAATAGTGTCAACCATCATTGAATTAAATCTCCTCAAACAACAAGCATTGAGATTGTCTATTTCCCCCCCTTATGCTATCAGTATTGTTGATATCAAGGTGGGAATAATAAACTATGGAATGTATAGATCTATATTTGTGTTGGGGGGCTTGATAATCCATTGAGTTATATGTTTTAAGGGTGGTAGGTTCTATAACTGTGTTCTTTTATTCTGTGGAAGCCTGACATAAAACGTAAAAGTTTTTGCTGATTTAAGCATAATGGACTTTTTTTTGAATTTTATTCTTTAGAATATGGGTTTTGTATGCTGCCTGTGACACCATGTTTATTGAAGAGCATGGAGGTTTATTTATTGGTGGCCATTTCTGGTTCTGCCTTTTTTAACCTCCAGGACACAGAGTGCTTTTGATATTAGAACCTGTGCCCCTTAACTTGGTAGTCTTTTTACCATAAGCTGTATAAGTTATCCAATGTTTTGGTTGCAAATTATGCTTCCATTTTGACCTGTATAGTTCATGTCTTCTCTGCTGGTCTATCTTATTTTTAAAAATAAACCACTATATCTTTTCAATTAGGCATTCAGCTATTCTTGGTCTTATTTTCTGTATATAACCAAAATAAAATTGCATCGCTCTTGTCCATTGATTTTGAGTAATAGATATGGCCCTTTGCTGGAAGAATATTGGGATGGAAAAACTGCTCATCTTCTTTCTTCTTTGGTGGGGAATCCCATGTTGAGACATTGTTCAAAATTTATGCCCTGTATAATTCTATCATAGGCTTTCTACATTGATGTCTGCATTGCAAATGTTTTCAGTTGAAAATTGCCATAATCCTTGATTTACTTCTCTTTCAGCAAATTTAGATATGAACAGCAAAAGAAAAAGAGAGGACAGCAGAAGAAAAGTGCTGGTGAATGCCTCTTCTATTTTATCCTCTATTTTAGAGTTTGATGCTTTACTGCATGACAAAATTCTCTTATGAGAATGTATACTGACCAAGTGTGCTCTGAAATTTTAGCAAGTCGCATGGATTTGAAGGAGCTTAAAATGGGGTAAACAATGTACTCTTAAAATGTTAGCATGTCTTTTCATTTAGCTGCCATCTCATTTATCTTTCTTCAGCTTGCAGCATGCTGTGATATTGATGGTGTTGCTGGTTGATTAACTGCTACATCTTATTGATAACTACAAAATATGACCTTCTTTCCATGCTATCATGCTCAATCCTTGCTAAGTCACATTTTAACATCGATTAGCAAATTGTTAATATCCATCTGAAAATTGATGTATCAGCATTGCTGAAAGGAAACTTACTGTTAATAAATAGAAAGCTAAGAAGTTAAATTACAAAGTGGGTGGAGACTACTTCCATATGCATGTTGTTCCCAAGATCATTAACCTCTGAGGTAACCTGAAATATATGATATAATTTTTTCCTTGTCTAAATTTATGCTCTTGCATCATTTTAGGTGGCATTGCAAAAAGGTAAGATTTGTTATAGGAGTAGTTCTTTGTTCTGCAAATTATGAAGTAGCTAGATACCACTTGGCCATGGGGCCAGTGGTACTCTCTCAATTAAAATTTTAAAGGCCCTTTCTTTTTATTAGTTCACTCTTCTTCTCTCATCAGTACTGCCTGGACAGCATCTACACTAGAGCAGGCAGAATGTTGGAAATATGACGAGTAGAAAGTAACCATTCAAAAATGTAGCATATATGTTTCAAACTGTGTGATTTCTTCAAGATCTTTACTAGAAAGCTCAAGTATAAATGTATTCTAACTTCTAAGCTACAGCTATGCATTCTATGTTTAACCTAACACTAACACTGTTGCTTTTATCACTTATGTTGACAGTTACAATATCGACCAGCATGATTATGATGTGCGTTTAAGAGCTGCTCGGAAGTTTTTGAAAGATGGTGACAAGGTTGGCTTTATTTTATTTCTTTCTTCACATCTATGCCTGCATGTTCTGATTCCATTTGCTGGATTTTTGTTTCTGATTCATTTATTATGTTTGGTTATTTCAGGTCAAGGTCATAGTGAACTTAAAAGGCCGTGAAAATGAGTTCAGAAATAATGCAATTGAGCTCCTAAGACGTTTCCAAAATGATGTTGGAGAGGTACTCATGATGTATTTTTATTTGTTTATGCTCAAAATAATATACAAAGTACAGGAAGATTGATATGCAATATATTCTGAAACTCCTAATGTCTGGATGAATGCTAGTGCTGTTGGATTCTTTATTCTGTTTCATTCTATGTAACTTATATAAGATGCAGCAATTGTTTTTTTTCCCCTAAGAAAAGAATAGAAAAGGAGCCTTTTTTATGAGAAATTTTTCGAGCCAGGCTGGTCTATACCTGTGCATCTCAGGCTGACCAAGTTTGAGAGAACCCAGTGCAAAATTGCTTATAATAATTGCAGTGACTTGTCCTATAAGCTTTGATACTTTCAAACGGACTCACTGAACAGTATCAAGCTCATTCTGTGTTAAAGGCCATTCAGTAGCAATTTCAAAATCCGCAAATTTTTACCAGTATGTCCCCTGCATATCACTTGCATGTTCTCAGTTTTCATAAATTTAGAAATGTTCATTATTTCTTCATTGAATTCTGCATTCTAACTTCCATTTGATGCTGTGATTTGCAGCTTGCCACCGAGGAGAGCAAAAACTTCCGTGATAGGAATGCATTTATTACTCTGGTACCAAATAAAGCTCTTCTACAGAAAGCTCAGGAACCTCCCAAGAAAAAAGACAAGTCAGCCGCAGATGAAGTATCAGCTGGTGTGTGAGCGCATGCAAGTTTACAAGGGGTTTTAATTATGGAACACTCTCCAGGTACTCCTGATCACATTTTGTAGGAAAGTTTGGAATCCAAGTTTGGAATCTTGGTATTTTGTATAGCTTTAGTTTAATACTACATGTACTACCAACATGATTTCAATTTTTTTTTTAAATGAAGTAATCTTTTGTAATCGGAATAAGGTTAGACAGGATATTGCTTGTAAGCTGATTTATTTATGTATTATTTTTTAAGTTCGAAGCAGATTAGGATGCTGTTAATGTTTGATCGTGTATAAATCCATTACTGTGGTTCTATATGCATGCTAGTCCAAGAATGTTATTTGTGATTGTTAGAGTGGGATGATTATAGGTTGCCATTTTATAGGCCACAAACTTGAGCACATAGTGTATCACTAAAAGGAGACTGTATACAAAATGGTCGAGAAATGTCATGGATCGGAAGGTTTGACATATCACACGGGAGCTACAAGTTAATGATTTCAGGCCACTTTTTGAGAAAGTCATGTCGCAAGCCTTCAGCAGTTGCTGGATAAGGTTTTAAACTGGGAGGTTGGTATATGGTTACTCCATAGACAAATGCAATCAACTGCACAAGGTAGTGATTTGGAAAGAGACTAGTGATGGGGACTGGAAGTTTTATACACTAAATTAGAAAGTTCAGCAAGATTGTACCTCAAACTTGAAGAGTTTAGAGGTTCAGAGTAAAGGATGTATAGAGAAAAGGAAAGGCCACTGGCGGATAAATTTGCTTTCAAGTAACTGGTACTTCTGAGATGTAGTAGCGGTTCCAGAAGTTCAGTTTTTGCAACTGATGTATTCTAAGCTGATTCCCTATGTGCGGGGTGCTTTTGAAGTGGGGGATGAGGAGGGACAGATAATTTATAGACAGTGGAGCAGTGTGATCTTCAAAAATTTTAGTTTGCACAGAACGAGGTGAATGCTTGAGGCAGTTTTTGGCATGTAGGCATATATTGAAAGGGTTGCTTGAAGTACAAGATCCAGAATTTACATGAAGTGAGCACAAAGTTGAGGTTGAATAGCTTCTTCATGCTTCTTGCCAACAAGATTACATACAGAATGGCAGCAAAGGTGCCCGCAAGAACAGGGGTTGGTCCTGTGAGATGACCAGCTGAGTAAGCGGGCTGAACAAAGCAAGGGATATTTAGACCTTGTCTTTATATTGAAAGTCTTGATCAGTGGAAAAGTTGAGCTTACCCTAAAAGGGTAGCCGTTTCACCTTACCAGGAGGAAAGGCTTCTGTTTTTGCGAGTCCACAGGAGGGAGGAAAGGTTCAAGTGGGACATAAAACCTCGTAGCTCTACCTTGAAAAAAATACTAGGTTGGAAGGGGAGGATTCGAACACGGGTGCTTTACTTTCTAGTGGCGTTTTCTTTTTCTTTTTCCTTTTCCTTTTCTCTTAAATGGAGATGAAAAATAAAAATTCAATAAACAGAACTACCTGCCTCCCGTGCCAAACTGCCTATGCAAATCAGGCAGTGGAAAAAGAAAAAGAAAGGAGCAGTTCATTACATTGCGTGATTGTAGAGTGTTTTCCTAAATAGAATTCTTGTATTCAAGTAGGAGAGGTTGCTCTGTCTGGATGGAGAAGCGCCAACAAACGATTGGAACATGACTTGGGTTTGAAGTTCTTGGACTCTAAGCATGCTCACTCACATGTTTTTCTGCTTGTATTTACAGTTGACGGGCAGCTGAAGCTTTGAAAGAGATGGATTCAAACTATAGCAAGCATCATCACCGGTTGGCAGATAGGAGGGCCTCAGCCATGTACTCTCAAAATCATACATTTTTGATCGTTGGCAAGTATGTCTTCTGCCAGTAGATGTATGCAATTCTACTCAAGCAATTCACTCACCCATCACAAGAGTAGTATGAAATTCGAGTCTGAAGGGATAAATAAAGTTTACAGCCATTACTGAAAGGCATTTGGTTACTTGGATATGCTATGATTACAAGCATTTTGAGCTACAGAACAGATGGAAGTTTCGATTGTGCATACGTTTTTGCCAATTAATTAACATAATAAAATTAGAAAAAAAAAATGGGGCAGACACCACCTGTTTAACATGACTTCAGTATACTTAAGCAATAGAATCGCATAAAACAGCACGTGTCTAACGAGCATGATTATTTCAAGGTTAAACTTTAGTTTTGCTCCTATAGATTCATCCATATTTAACCTCATTCCTTTTAGAGCACTATGTGAGTGTCTCGTTCTCTGTCAGGGGCCGGTGAAAACTTTTCAATGTAACTAAAATATCAAGAAATTTTTTATTGAGACATGTCATTGCTATTGGTAATTTAAATAAAAAAATATAATAAAAAAAAATAAATAATAGGAAAAGCTTAAAAAAATAGAAATCGGTCTCTAATTAAATAAATATTAAAGGAAAAATATGAAAAAAATTTAGTTTAAACAAAAACAATACTAAAAAAGTATATAAACCTCATCAAATTTTAAAAATTCATAACTAGATCCAATTAAGAAGTTCATTACAAATAAATTTTAAAAACTTATCAAAAAAATAACAATAAAAAAACAATGATTAAATTTAATAGAAAAAAAGGCTAGAGGAAAGTGAAATCATAAAGAAAAATAATTTAAAAAATAATTTCAAATAAAATAAATAGCAATAAAAATGATAATTAAATTTAAAAAATAAAAAATTAAAGGGGTTAAAATTAAAAAGCCATAATAATTTTATAGATTACGTAAAATAAATAATTATAATTAAAAAAATAAAACGAAATGCTCACCTAGAACTTTTAAGAGGTTGGTGTGAAGATCTAGAGGCAAAGTATTTTTATATTTGGATTTACAGATGGGTTCTATTTATAAATACATTAAATGGCATGCAAGAGTCATGTCTACAACAAAATAAATGTCAAAATAATTGATAAATTAAAAATAAATCATCAAACAATAAAAAAGGAACCATATAAATGCAAGTCATTAATTTCATAGTCTTTTGGTGTCAAAATACAACATATCATAAAATGGGTGTAAATCTGAATAAGCAATAGTGCAACTATTAAAATAAAATAAAAAATTCTTTGAGGGGTGTAAATCAAAATGGATAATATTTAGGTTTTTTTTTCCTAAATAGAAAGTGGTTCTATTTGCTGGTGAATCGAAGCAGAAACACATCAATGTATGTGGCATTATCTTGACTTGTTAGAGGTACTGAAAAAGGCTTGGAGAAGCAATATATAAATAACACAAAATACAATATAAAATAAAGGGAGACCATTAATATTTAGTAGTGGAGTAAAATGTACATCATTTTCCAAGTTTTTTTTTTCTTATAGAAATTAATTAAATGATGAAGAAATGTTTTCCAAAAACTATAGATACAAAACACACACACCAAGTTAGTCATTGAAAAAGAAGGCATGAGAGAAGGACATGGTGGTTGAAAAAAGACGAAGCTTAACTTCAAGGCAATGGCGACTCTGCAACCAACTTCCACAGCACCGGTACTCTTACCTGGCCACATTAGGTGAAAGCAAGATATACAGCACAACTCTCCATACCCTACCCTTCCATTCATAAAGAAGAAACATCACTCCCTCTCATCCGCCCAGCAGCTCTCTCACCCCATTCCATTCTTCAGCATGGAAGCTAGCGCTGGACTGGTCGCTGGCTCTCACAACCGCAACGAGCTTGTTGTCATTCATGGCCATGAAGAGGTAAGAAATACTAACAAACAAACCTTAAACAAGAAAAAGCAGCAAGATATTAATCACGAGAAACCATGCATGCAGTGACTCGTCATTATTAATTCTTTGGGTTTGTTTTTGTTTTGGTGCAGCATAAACCATTGAAGAACTTGGATGGTCAAGTTTGTGAGATTTGTGGCGATGAGATTGGCCTAACTGTGGATGGTGATTTGTTTGTGGCTTGCAATGAGTGTGGTTTTCCCGTGTGTAGACCATGCTACGAGTATGAAAGAAGAGAAGGGACTCAAAACTGTCCCCAGTGCAAGACTAGATACAAGCGTCTCAAAGGTAAAATATACAAGCCCAAAGCTATAATTTTTCTGTTTTGGCATGGGATTCTCAATCTGATTTTATTTCAAAAACTGTCTAGGGAGTCCAAGGGTGGAGGGAGATGATGAAGAAGATGATGTGGATGATATTGAACATGAGTTCATCATTGAAGATGAACAAGACAAGAATAAGCATCTCACTGAGGCAATGCTTCATGGGAAAATGACTTACGGAAGAGGCCATGATGATGAAGAAAATAGCCAATTCCCACCGGTTATAACTGGAATCAGATCGAGGCCTGTAAGTGTGCTGGTCCTTTTCTTTGATTCCAATTCAATGGATTTGTTTGACATTTTTTTAATTGGACTTTAAGAAAATGCTTAAACATCTGTGCAGGTGAGTGGGGAGTTCTCCATTGGATCTCATGGAGAACAGATGCTATCTTCTTCACTTCATAAGAGAGTGCACCCATATCCAGTTTCTGAACCTGGTATTTACTTATCGCAAGCATTGAATAAAATGATTAACTGAATCACCTTTTCGATTAATATTACATGATTTGCATGTATTGCACGAAACAGGAAGTGCAAGATGGGACGAAAAGAAAGAGGGAGGGTGGAAAGAGCGGATGGACGAGTGGAAAATGCAACAAGGAAATCTGGGGCCTGAACAAGATGACGATGCCGAAGCAGCCATGTATGTATCCGGCTTCTATATACATCTTTTAGTAGGAAATGCCTAGACCAGTCTTGCCATCTTTGTAACTATGAACAAGCCTTAAACCGAAATCATCAAGCTGGCATTGAATGATTTGCTGTAAACCATTATTGCAGGTTAGAAGATGCAAGACAGCCACTCTCCAGGAAAGTTCCTATTGCATCCAGCAAGATCAATCCGTATAGAATGGTTATTGTTGCTAGGCTAATCATCCTGGCTGTCTTTCTTCGCTATCGAATTTTGCATCCGGTGCATGATGCAATTGGGCTCTGGCTGACATCTATAGTCTGCGAAATCTGGTTTGCAATTTCATGGATCCTTGATCAATTCCCCAAGTGGTTGCCAATCGATCGCGAGACTTATCTGGATCGCCTTTCTCTCAGGTTCATAGAATGTTCAAACTAGTATATAGAACTAAAATTTCAGAGATTTCATGTTTGGAAAGAACACCGATCAGAATTATCTCAGCTGATAATTATTTCTACTGTCAAAGCAATGTTAAGAAATAAGAAACAAACAGCTAATAATTTTTGCAACGCAGGTATGAGCAGGAAGGCGAGCCCAATATGCTTGCTCCAGTGGATATCTTTGTCAGTACCGTGGATCCAATGAAAGAACCCCCTCTCGTCACGGGCAACACAATTTTATCAATTTTGGCCATGGACTATCCAGTTGAAAAGATCTCATGTTACCTATCTGACGATGGTGCTTCAATGTGCACCTTTGAAACCATGTCTGAAACAGCTGAATTTGCTCGAAAATGGGTGCCATTCTGCAAGAAATTTAACATAGAACCACGTGCCCCTGAGTTTTACTTCACTCTAAAGGTTGATTATCTCAAGGACAAAGTTCAGCCTACCTTTGTTAAGGAACGTCGAGCTATGAAGGTTTGTAATTCGCATCGACATCCACAGAATTCATCGATTTTTTAAGTTCCCGCAACCTATTTTAGATAAGATTCTATGATATTTTTGGTATTTGACAGAGAGAATATGAAGAATTCAAGGTTCGGATAAATGCGATTGTAGCAAAAGCACAGAAAGTTCCTACAGAGGGGTGGATTATGCAAGATGGAACACCTTGGCCTGGAAACAATACGAGGGATCACCCTGGTATGATTCAAGTATTTCTCGGTCATAGTGGAGGACATGACGTTGAAGGGAACGAGCTCCCTCGCCTTGTATATGTATCTCGAGAGAAGAGGCCTGGTTTTTCACATCATAAAAAAGCTGGTGCCATGAATGCCCTGGTAAATAAACTTGAGAAAAAAATATTTATTTTACATGCATCAAGTTCCCTCACCTTTGAAAGGCCTGCTTTATGTGATACCTCTCGACTTTCGCAATTTTCAGATTCGGGTCTCTGCAGTACTTACCAATGCTCCTTTCATGCTGAACTTGGATTGTGACCATTATGTAAATAATAGCAAGGCCGTTCGAGAGGCTATGTGTTTCTTGATGGACCCCCAGATTGGAAAGAAAGTTTGCTACGTGCAATTTCCTCAAAGATTTGATGGCATTGATACACATGATCGATACGCCAACAGAAACACTGTTTTCTTTGATGTAAATCCCTGACTAAGAAAACCCCGTGTGTATGCTCTCATAACCTGTCCATGTGAAAAGTAAGATGATGTTTCTTTTCCCTGTGTTACCTGCAGATTAACATGAAGGGTCTAGATGGAATTCAGGGTCCAGTGTATGTGGGCACAGGATGCGTTTTCAAAAGGCAAGCTTTGTATGGCTATGACCCTCCTAAAGATCCAAAGCGCCCAAAGATGGAAACCTGTGACTGCTGCCCATGTTTTGGACGTCGCAAAAAGAAGAATGCTAAGAATGGTGCAGTTGGAGAAGGTACAGGCCTGCAAGGTTTTCAAAGATCTTTTCGTACTGATTTGCACAAAATCTTCTTTTCCCCTTCTGATCCTAATATGTAAAGCCTGTTGAGCAGGAATGGATAATAATGACAAGGAGCTGTTGATGTCTCACATGAATTTTGAAAAGAAGTTTGGACAATCAGCAATTTTTGTGACTTCAACTTTAATGGAAGAAGGTGGTGTACCTCCTTCCTCGAGTCCGGCAGCTCTGCTAAAAGAAGCCATCCATGTGATCAGTTGTGGATATGAAGACAAAACTGAATGGGGACTCGAGGTAATGTAAACAGAAAAAATCCAGTAGCTCTGAAATGTATTGAGCAATTGAGGATAAAAAGATGACTTATATGGTGCTTTGAAGTTTCTGTATTGAATAAATTTGCCTTTCTCCTGTGCAGCTGGGCTGGATTTACGGTTCGATCACAGAGGATATTCTGACAGGTTTTAAGATGCATTGCCGTGGCTGGAGGTCTATTTACTGTATGCCAAAGAGAGCTGCATTTAAGGGTTCAGCTCCCATCAATCTATCAGATCGGCTCAACCAAGTGCTCCGGTGGGCTCTTGGTTCTGTTGAAATTTTCTTCAGTCGTCACAGCCCTATGTTGTATGGCTACAAGGAAGGAAAGCTCAAGTGGCTCGAGAGGTTTGCGTATGTGAACGCAACTATCTACCCCTTCACCTCCTTAGCACTGGTTGCATACTGTTGCCTCCCTGCCATCTGCCTGCTTACTGATAAATTTATCATGCCAGAGGTAACAATGCGCCTGCTATTTTTTTCCATGAAAACATTACACAGAATAAAATAACAGGGTACAGAGCTTTAAAAGGCGAAAACATTCTAAAAATGAGACTGGAATTAAATCCAATGAAGATACAATTAGATTCTTTCAAATCCTATGTTAACATGAGAACATGATTTTTTTTATTTAAACCCTGTGATAACGTGTTCCCAATTCGTTTATGATCCAGATAAGTACCTTTGCTAGTCTTTTCTTCATTGGCTTGTTTTTGTCAATCTTTTCCACGGGCATTCTTGAGCTCAGATGGAGCGGGGTAAGCATTGAGGAATGGTGGAGAAACGAGCAATTCTGGGTTATAGGTGGTGTATCAGCTCACCTCTTTGCTGTTGTCCAAGGTCTTCTGAAAGTTTTAGCAGGTATCGACACAAACTTCACTGTCACATCCAAGGCAACAGACGATGAGGATTTTGGAGAGCTATATGCCTTTAAATGGACAACCCTGCTTATCCCTCCAACCACTATCTTAATCATCAACCTTGTTGGAGTTGTTGCTGGAGTCTCAGATGCCATAAACAATGGGTACCAGTCATGGGGACCTCTATTCGGGAAGCTCTTCTTTGCCTTCTGGGTGATTGTTCACCTCTACCCATTCCTCAAAGGTCTAATGGGGAGGCAAAACAGGACACCGACTATAGTGGTTATATGGTCAGTGCTCTTGGCTTCCATCTTCTCCTTGCTTTGGGTACGGATTGATCCATTTGTGATGAAAACCAGGGGACCTGACACCAAGCAATGTGGACTCAACTGTTAAAAGTGTGTTTATTTTCTAGTTGATTTGTGCATCAATAGAAGATACATGTGCATCCTGCTTCCAAGGAAATACGATATGCGATGTATAAACTGACAAGATGGAGATGCACAAGGAATAAAGTTAGAGTGAAAATTTTGTGTAGCAAAGTGCATTGAACCCAGTTTTGTAATTGGAATGAAAAAATATTTTCCTTATCACTCGTTCTCACACTAACAGCCCAAAAGAGTGCATATTTCTGCTTTATACAACTTGGATGGCAAAAATTCTAACCACTGCACCCATCTCAGGAAACCAAGAAGTTCAATCTTTTGAAGTCTCAGAAGCTATCCTGAGCTGTCATGGAACATGTACCAATAATTGTTACCTTAAAATTGGATTTCTTCTAAACTGTATGAAATTCCCTGTCAATCAAGAAAACTCGAAGTGCTTGAACATGGATTTCAAAGCAAATCCTAGTGCTCTTGTGAAGATCTTCACAGAACCCCTCACTAGAAGAACTTAACCTCAAATCCTTCATTGATTAAGGATCCCATGCTGGAAGATGCTATTATCTATTTATACCACTGTCCATTTCTGCTTGTTTCTTAAATATATCTGACGGGATCACAAAAGCACACACCAAAGTTAGTGGTACATGTTATGGAAAGAAGGTGATGCAAGAAAGTTCTTAAGGTCAATCTGAAAGGCAAACCGACTGTGAAGATTTGAGGCATATGCACTTTACCTTGAGATTGTTGACAGAAGGATGACGTTTTCTATTATCTTTGAGCTTAGCTGCGAGGCAAGTCTCCGCTATTATCCATCAGTCACGTTCAATGAAGGATATCACGATCTCCAAAATAACTTACAATCTCTCTTGTCCTAACCCTTCAATAAGAACTAGATTGTCAGAAAACTGAGTGGAAATGATAAACAAACCTTTGTGTTCAGCTCCAGATAATGCAAGCAGCATGAAAAAAAAGCAGTGGAAAATTTTGTTGATTTCATCTTTTTCCCTAATGGAGAATCGCATGCACATCCCATAGAATTCAATAAAACCAGAAAATCATAACTGCTTTCGCTAAACCACTAGCAAATTTGTCACAGGTGATTTTTCTTTTTTTCGACGTTGGTATACGCACAGCAAAAGGGGGAAAAACGATGCATGAAACAGGTCATTAAGCTTATCCGAAACATTTCCTTTTTCACAGAAATGCAATGCACAGATTTGTAACTCAGCCACAGCAGGTGATGAAGCAGCTATAACTGTGGTTAAATCAAACTTGGGCCCATACCTCCAAAATCTCTAATTGAATCCTCAAAACAAGAATTCTTAACAAACTCATATATCATTGTATTAAACAAAACAGTATCTTTTTGAGGCAATCTATCAAACATCTTAATAGTTATATTCGCCCGCCAAAGCTTAAAGCAAGAATCAACAAGAGCAGAGCCAACTAACAAATCCAAACCAAACCCATCAACTATTGCCGTAAAATCCCACCAATTTTAACATCCCAAAAACTCGCCTCCGCCGATATAACGAATCCATAACTATAATCAGCGGGCTTCGAACGAGCGCCTTGTCTCAAATGGGTAAACAGCGAGAGCGCCAACAGATATTTCAATTCATATATCCGGTTGGATCATGCAGTGGGTTTACTTTCAAACGGATATATGAACATCAGGTTGACTGTTTGACCGGGCATTGCAGTTCACAACTGTTCTTCCAATTTTCAGTTCTTTGTTTGACAACCCTAATGCTTAAACTCAAAATGTTTGTGTCATGGATGTCACTTTTATTCAAATGGTTTCAGCTTTTCTTGTATCTGGCAGCGTTTTTCAACTGCCAAAAACTATCAAGTACTTTTCACGTCTTTTTAAAAGTATTTCCAGTATCATCAATATAAACAATTTAATTTTTTTCAAAGTTAATTTTATAAATTTTAAAATTAATAATTATATAAATCATCAACAACTCTAAATTATTAATAATCCTAAAATTTATAAAACAACTCAACCTAATAATTTCTAGCAAACAACTTTATAACCTAAATAATTAAACTACACTCACTTCAGTTACCACCACTCATTTCAGTTACCACTCACTTCAATTAAGCACCTTTTTAATGATTAATTTTTTTTTATTTTTTTTAAATTAATATAGATATCCAGATCAGCTTGCGCGCACCACGACTAATCACACGAGTCCTGAAATTAACAACTATATAAATTTCCAGTGGTCATTATATAAGCAACCAAAAACTCAAACCTAAAACCACAAAGAAAACAAACTCTTTAATTTCAAGTCCTTATCACTTAGCCACCACATTTAAATTTCTTTCATTTCTTTGAACCTACGAGTACATGCTAATTCTGGTGCCACATTTGCCTGTTTCACAGGGAAACATAGAACATGTAACTTTTAATTTCTTTTTTACTTTTCTGAGATCTGCTTCTAAATTGAATTTCCAACCCTTCGCTTCCCTTCCCTTTCATTTTCTTTTCATTCCCTTGATACAAAAAATTACAAGAAAAAAAATGAAGAAAAAGAATTAAATAAAGATAAACTTTCCCACCGAAGTTAAGGTTAAAAAGAAAAAACCAATTTACATTTGACCAGAGAAGACCCCGTAATTTTATCTCTGTTGAGTGAGAAAAGTTAGCTTAGTAATTGCTCAGAGCCATGAGGGTGTTTTCATTGCCAAGAATGGTGGTTGTTGCTTCTCCAGAACTTCTTTCATTTGTATATGATGAGTCCTAATGCTGTACTCCTCTACCTGCTTCACGCTGAAAGCAATTAGATACAATCCAATATGCATGGCATGATAATAATATCTGAGGGGGGGAAAACCTACAAAATGTGCATGACAAGTACAGCTACAAAAAGCGATTGATTTCCATTCTTTTCACAGTTATTGAATGTAAGCAAGCAAGGACCCCACCCCAGCTAAAGGTGTACCCACTGAAAAAAATAGAACTTTTCTTGCAAGAACATCATTTCAAGCCATGCAAGCAATGATGGACTGATTTTGGCCAGCCAATCTGATAGAGGACAGACCAGATTGTCCACATGTATGATCAATGAATTGCCAAAGGACAAAAGGATTATTGAGCACATGAGTGAGAGAATGAAGATATTGAAAGCCCATATTGATTGATCCTACCAGCTCGGATATCTAACCAGGTAAACAATGTCATTCCTCAACCATATCAAATAAATGAAATTGTAAAAAGCTCAAGCGATCGATACTGCTAGGACAGTTATCACTACAGCAATTGACTGGCAAGGATTTTGTTCTACCTTTACAAGTGCAAGACTCAAATCCAGACCTAACAGACCTAACCACTCCCACCTTGCAACAGACAAGTTAAAGCATGTTGAGTTGCCATGTTATCCAGAGCACAAAAAAAGATTATCAATCCATGCAAATACAGCATAAGGTTGTTCTACATGCTTGCAGAGATTGAGTTGTTGGGTGTTCTTGGGACCATGCAAACGTTGGGATTCTTCAATTAAGAACTCAACTAAATTCATTTCCCCTTCAAGGAAGAACAAAGTTTATGATCTGAGAAAGAATGACATAGCATAGCAATAAAGTTATAATGGCATAATCCAAGAACTAGTAGATGGTGTACAAAGAAGGTATTCTTAAGAAGCAATTCAGTGTACTACTGATCATAACAGCACAAATTTTCCTAAAAAGAATCCAAATGTGAGAACCGTTGTTCTTACAATCCTACAAGTGACTTTGATTTAAAAATGTTGATTCACACTGCCGAGAATGCTTCTATCTAATCAACATAAAAACTTGTTAATTATTGCATCAAAGGACTAAATTTGGTATAAATTTCTTCCTATGGAAGCTTAGTTTTACAGCCACGCATGTTTTTATCTCACCTGCATAGCTGCTGTTGATGCCAATAGAGCTTCACATTGATCAAGCTTAGCTTTCTCTTGTGCTGCAGCAGTGGCAAGCTCAGAAACCAAAGCATTCATCCCCTCCACCTATAACAAAAAAAAAAAAAATGTTTAGAAGACCAGCATTAGATCTGCAAATAATTTTGGCAACAGTATACAGTTTGAGGTGGGCATTGGAAATTGAGAAGCATAGCCTAAAATGTAAATTCAGTTCAATCTATTTTTTCTAGGAAAAAAAATATGCAGAAGAAACTATGAAAGAACTGATAAGATATCAATTTTGCATTTCAACTGAGTGGTCCCAGTCATAATGGGAATCCCAAACGAGGGTGAGCATGGTCCATAAAAATAAAAATTCAATTTGCCAATCAATTTCCAATTCTCTTTTCCCAACTTATCCACTTCAACCATCGGTAGTGAACAAATTGGGTTATGGCCTAAACAATGCATCGTTCATATAATGGCAAAAACAAGCAGCTAAAATGAGAACCAAGGGGGAAAAACCCGTCATCATGCTTTATGCACTAATTAACAAAATTGAATGAGGGATAGTTAAGACATGTATCTCACTCTTGGAAGTAAAGAGCATATGGATGATCCCATAGCACGCATCACATCAACAGCTGAGCAAATAGCAACCTTCAAAGATTCTATATCTGCCTGAAGAAGCTCGATCCCAATAATGATGTCAACATCAACAATTTCTCTCTCCGGAAATCACTTCCAATCATCTTTTAAAACAAAACATACCTGTGCTCCACTGGTCACCGGAAGACGAAGAGTGCTTGCCTCCAGATCTTCCACAGCCTCAGATAAAGAATTAATATGGTCTCTTTCAAGTAAAGCCCAATCATCGAGGTAGGTGATCTGAATCAATTTACTTAGCAATTAGATAATGGGGTAGCTCAATTGGATTCAACTCCAAAAGACTGAACCTCAGTTCCAAATTAGTTTAGGAAATGAGGCATGGATAAAAAATTGAACAGATGGAAAATAAATTTTCAACATGGTATTAGACCACTGAGATGCTTGAAGTTGACTCTGACCAGAACCTCAGCATGACATCTTTTTCATATGAAAATGTTTCTCCATAAAAAGACAATTCATTGTAAATTACTATATAGAATTTATAGTATAACAGGAAACTAAGCTGGTTTTCTTCAACATCAACTTGATTCTATAGGAACAGAACTAAGATGCTGTGAAAACTTCTGATAAGCTGGATTTTAAACAAGCTTAGGACCCTACTTGCTATGTTAAAAAAGAAAAGCAACCACATTTTGTCAAATAATAGCATCTCATGTACGTTGTGCATTTTTCTGAAGGCGAACAAACATTAAGTGCTTGATTTTGAGTATACCATATGCTAAAATTACCCGCTAGGGTGGATTCATACTTCTTCAACATCATATTTAGAGCCACATTCTAGAAGTTAACAATGCTGCAGCAGTGCAAAGAATAACAAATCTCTTGCAATTTATCTCCCTGTAGATGCTCGTGCTCATTAAGATCAAGTCTATCTTGTTTGTTGCTGCCACAACCAAGTTATATTTCCTTTGGACTTTCTCTCATCAATTACAATATCTCACCAAAACTTATACTCTCCATGCAGATACTGTTTTTGGCTCTGATTCACACAGCCTAACATCCCTAACATCTTAAGTAAATTCAACCCTTCTTATCCTGACTTGATGCTAGCTACTGCCTTCTCATAAATGCTTCTATAATGAGCCACAAGTTCAAACAAGCCACATATAATGAAAAAAATGGGAATGGACTGCTTGTATCTTTTTGCCCCCATTTACGTCTACTTTGGAGATTGGAGAAGACCTTTCGCCAGTTCAGTCCACAGCCCTTATATTTCATAAGGTTGCTCCTTGTGCTGGAACCTTTTCTTTTTCATACATGCCTAAACCGCTAGGATGTACTCTTTAAAATATAGATTTCAAAATATACATTAACTGCTCTTCAGAATTTCAAATACTCTAGTGTACATTCAAGTGAACCAATATTCCTCCTTCAACATAGCAATTCACCTTTCTTCTGTTTCAAACCACCACCTTCCTTTTCCCCACCCAAAAAACAGAAAACCACATTTCAGTGAGAATAAAATTGCCAAAGGATTACTTAAAGCTTCGAAAAACTGCTCTTAAAAGCTCCCTGATTCACCACCTATTCACTATCTGTTCATGTAATACAAGATCTCCCAGATACATATAGGCGTATTTTATGCATGATGGATTAGAAGCTCCCTGCACTTCCATTTCCATAGACACTAAGTGTTAATGGTGGGAACTTACACCCAAATATTTGCTTGCCCTATGTGTTATAAGAAACCAAAACAATTTCAGTCTAAGTTGAAGCTAGATAGCACGAATCATTTAGATAGGACTAGAACTCATCTTTCTCACAAACACTTGACATACTCCCGACATATCAGGTAACAAAACTGTTCCCATTGACAATCACGGGGATGCCTTGCTGCAGGCAATTAAATTATGGATTGAAAAGATGTCCCTTTTCCCTCATTCTCCTCAAGAATAAATAGTTGCAGCTTCTATTCACATAATTTTAAATTACATTAATAAGAATTAAGGATCGCAACAAAATAGATAGATCTAAAATGCACAAAGGTTACCATAAAGAACTACACCCTCCAACATTTCAGAGAAAACCACTCGGTAGATGAATAGAAATAATTAGATCATGCTGTGAAATACTAAAACAATAATGTCATGATAAAGAGAGGCATTACTTGATCAATCAATACTGCATTGAGTTTGAGCTCCAACTTCAGCTGTTGGAGATTGATCCTTTTCCTGATTACCAAATCCCACAAAGCTAAAGTGGCATCCCAAACGTTGTATAAAGTTCTCTGCACCATCAAAACATGTTTTTATGAATTTAAAACATCAAAGGAAAGGAAATTCTCTTTCAGCATCAATGTTAAGAACAAGAGCTGAAGAGCCAAGGTTCATCTTCAATGAAAAATCACTGAAACATAAAAGGCCCATCAAAGCACAAAAAGTGGTGCAATTTAACAACCTGCTGCATATTTTCTTCACAAACAGCACCACTACTCCAAACAAGCATACAACTTTCTGTATTTCATAATAAAAAAACTACAGTTGTAGACAGCTAAAAGGGATTGAAACTGGGAAACTATTACCTAGAATAATGGGTGAAGGCACCATATGACTAGAATCATATTTATTGAAAGAAGGCCGACATGACAGATGCCAACAAAAGTTCCATGCAATTAACAAAACATTAAGATAGATGGCGGGTTCAGGAGGTCTAAATTCTAAGAATATTGGTAAACGTTCAAATCCTACCTCTGCAGTCACTTTCTGAATGTAAAGAACAGCCTCTGCCCGAGCATTAGCAAATCGCCATTGCAAATATCTATTGTATAGCAGTCGTATCTGATGAGCACCTTCAATATAGCTTGCACCCTTTTTCCCCCTTTTAAAATCCGCTATAAAACTAAGCACAGAAGTAGAATTACTGGGCTGAACGGAGACACTAGATGGCCTTATCCGAGATGGGCTAACCCCTCTAGAAGGAGTGGATGGTCTTGTCCGAGATGGACTTACACCTCTATTGATGGAAGACCTACTTGGTGATGCAGGACGAGATCCAGGAGTAGGCAAGGACTGAGATCTAACAACAGGAGTTACTAATGATATTCTGTCTGATAAACTTGATGCAACAAGCTTCTGAGCACCCGATAACCGCTGCAATTTATCATCCAGCGAATTCACCTCAGACACTACTCTGCCAATTTCGTCCAGTGATAACCTCGAGGTATCACTAGCTGATTTTTGTAAAGGTTTTATTGAATTATCAAGTATGGGCGCTCTCCTGAGTGAAGATAATCCAATTCCAACTGGAGTTGACAAAGCTTTCACATTCTTATCAGTGAGATCCACACTTCTATTCAGTGATGAATTAGAGCATACCTTCCCACCAATCCTACTTGGCCACCGATGCTGATCAATCAATCTAGAATGTAAACCATCTACTGGTTTGGCGTTTTCTGATTGATCCTGCGAATTCTTCCCTTTAAGAGGACTCCTCTTTCTCTCTGGTGTAGGCTTTCGTGACCCAGTTGGCGTTTCAGCCTGCTTATGGACTACATTTGAAGAAGGCCTCAATGTGCGATCGGAGGAGACATTATTAACTGGTTTTTCCTTCTTACTGATAGGAATAGAAATGCTATCCGATTGAAATGAAACACTGAGACTTCTCATTGTAGAGGGCCATAAACTCTCTTGTAACCGACCACCGGTACTTAGCCTTCTAGATGGCAACTGCACATCAACTGATGAATCTTGAACCGGTGTGGAAGGCCTTGGGGGTGAAGGTGGGGTTGAAGGGCGCCTCCTCTCCGCCGATTGAGATCTTTTAGGCACCACCGGGGAAGGTGCAGGCAATGTTCTACTGAGGCTCGGTGATGGGAAACGCCTAGCAACAGAAGGTGTTGATGAAGAGGGTGATTTGTACCTAGAAACAACTTCCCTCGTCCGAGGACGGCGGGTGGTGGTTGTTGCTTTCGCTGTTGCATTGCTGTTTCTTTCAGCTGGAACCAGGGGGGGTCTTGGGGTATCCAGTACTGCTGTGTGCTTCTCTAATTCACATACATCCATCAAACACTGTCCAAATTAGACCACATTGATGGATTCTTTCAAATAATTAAACAACCAAATTTGACAGCTTTCATTTTCTAGTATACCACATTGAAAGGAATCACACAAATTGTTAAAAAAGAAGATCCTTTTCCCTGCAATAAATCTGCCACAAATGCACATAACCAAGAAAAAAAGGTAAGACGTTACAGAATGGCAGTAAAAAAAATAATATAAACCAATAAAAAAGAAAAAGTAAAACCCAAAAATTGAGAAAAGCTTACATCTTTACAGAGACTCAGATCTCAAAGATTGCAAATTTGAGATTCAAAACAAAAAAAATGCAAATGGGTATTGAGTATTCATCAAAACAAGCCCAAACCCAATCAGATCATGCCATTACAAAGAGGTTAAGACCATTCGGGGCCGAAATGTGGTCACGGAAAAATCCGGAGAGGGGCACAACGTGCATTAATGGTCATCACTTTCTCGGGCTAAAAGGAAAGTAACTCTTGGTGTTAAGGGGTCCCCTATGAAATTGGGGAGACTGAAGAGTGGACTCCTGTGATGGAGAGGTAAGGAATAAAAGAATAAAGAAACAAAATAAAATGGGTGCGTAGGATAAGAGCGATTGTTTTTCTCTTCTTCTTCTTTGTTTTTTTTTTTTTTTCAATTTCTTTGTTTTTAAGCTTATACAATTTGCCCTTTTGTCCCTCTCACGGGAGTGCCATGGTCGGGTGGGTGGCCTGGCATTTGAGGTACACTCAACCACGCAACATTACCTCACTCCTTCCCTGTTTCCTTCTCCTTTGTTACTACTTTTCTGCGATGAAAATGACTTCAAAGCTTACACACGTAAACAAACTTCTTAAAAAACAGTAAAAACATAAATATATTTAGTTAAATAGAAAAATATCAAATTAATTTATATTTTATATGGTTTTATAACAAATTTTTATACTTGTGAAACATAAAAATATATTATTTTTCATCTATATATCTGATAAATAATTTTTTTCAAATGTTTTTTTTATAATTCTTTTAAATTTTTGATATTAATACTTTAAAGATATCTAATAAAAATATTAATTTATTTTTTTAAAATAAAAAATAATTTTAAAAACATAAATTTTGCAGCAAACTGTTTCAGATTAAGTGAAATAATGAGAAATAAGTCACATGTTATAGGGAGAAAATAAAATAACTGTGACGGGCATTAATGAACTAAAGAGTTACCACATCGGGATCACGCAGTGAATTAATTTATTTTTTTTTACCTGGGTTTTCTTGATTTTGTCATCTAGTGAAATTACGTCCAAGAAAATATTTATGGAAATAATGTGATCTGTTCTTTTGCGAATAATTTAAAATATTTTAATAATTAGAAGATTGAAGTTGCAGGTGCTGATGTTCTTGGTGGTATGGGAACAGACATGGAAGACCACATGCAGGCAAGACCATTGTCCATCCCCATAAATTACTACCACTTACTAACCCTCCCCAATTCCGAGTACTATTAATTCAAAACAAGAAAAGTTGTAATTTACAGTTTGACGACTTGCGCCGAGCTTGTTATCTTGTGTAATTTACAGTTTGACCACTTGTGATATTTTTAAATTATAGGATTGATTCCCTTGTGTGCAGAGCTTGTCATCTTATCTAATTTACAGTTTGACCACTTGCGAGATTTTTAAATCCTGATTCAGTGATCAGATCCATGAAAACCCAGAAGGATTTAAATCTCTCAGAGAAAATTAACATGGGTTTCTAATGAAGAATCTATTTGACATAACAATGACTGTGTTTATATGTCTTTGGCATCGAAGACAAGTAATACAGCGATGAAATGGAAGAAAAAAAATGTATAAATCTCTCTGAATTCTAATGGATTTGAGAAATGGAAGACACGCAAGTTCTATGGAGCATATAAACTTTCTATACTTCTCAATTTTTTGTCTAAGAACAGGATTTAACCCGTCTCAGGAGGGAAAAAGGAAAGAAATTAAAATGTCTTCATAGATGCAAAAAAGTAAGGGAGAGTCTCTCACCTGGAATCACTGGCATTAATAAAACTGTTCTTCAATGATGGAAACTAATCAATTATGATTAGTTCCGTTAATATCGCTTCAATGTCATGGAGAAGGATCGGGAATTGAACAGCAGAAGACGGTGGCGGCTTCAAGGGACGGCGGATCCAAAGAGGAGAGACTGTCAACGGTGATCGTAGGGAGAATATCACGGCGAGGGAAGTTTAGTGACCGGGTTTTATGGAGAGAGGGAGGGAGAAAAGGTAATATATTAATATTAAAAAAAAAAAGAGTAAAGAAGGTTTCGAATTGAGAATGAGGGAAGGAAAGGAAACGGTTTTTCAGTTGAGAAGAGGGACGCTGTTTTCGCGCCACCTACTTTATCGAGAGTTGCAGAGACTTTTCTTCTGGAGTGATTATTGTTTTATCGCCTCTTCTTTTTGCTCTTTTGACTCTCTGATTAATTGTTTTCTAATGACTAATTTACTGCCTAAATTGCTCTTCTTTAATACTTTATCAAACCGCCTTCCAACCAAATAAATAAATGAAAGCAACGTTTGAAATTAATTAAATATGTTTTTCCTTGAAAAAACATTATATGATGGAGAAGGGTTTTTTTTCTTTTTTAAGGTGCATTTGTCTTTAAATTAAACATATTTTATGATTTTATAATGTATAAATTAAAACTTCTTTAATTACATGATTGGTTAATCTGCTTTGAATTTCATACAATAAAAAATATTTATCCATTAACTAAATATCCTGTATAATATCCTTTATTGAATGTTGCGGTACCCCCTAACTTTGCAGTACCATATAATTTAGAAGAACAAAAATAAATATGATAAATACAATTCAAAGAAATTAACAAAAAAATAAAATAAGTTGTTTATTGCTTGTAGATTTAAAAAGTTAACTTGTATTGATATAATTTTTTTTAAATATTTTATTTAATTAAAATTATTTTTTATCTTATCTATTAACATTATGTTACTTGAAAATTAAACTTTATAATTATTTTATTTATTTTTTATAAAATTATCTTGATCTCATAATACGAGTCACAAGTTTAGAAGATTAACTGAGTTGACTCTGCTTATTTTTAGATTATTTTTTAATTCAATATTATTTATCTCAATTTTATAATTTTTTTATTTGTTTTGTATGAGGTTACCTATTAGATCTGTTAAAGAAGGAGTTTCATGATTTTTTATTTGTTTTTATGAATTTATTTTAGTTTTGTTACTTATGTTATAAGTTTAATAGTTAACTTGGATTGACTCAAATCATGTTTTTATTTTGCTATTTTTCAACACATTAGTTATGTTTAAACTTTTTTATCTTAAAAATAATAATCTAACCTAATTGCACATGACTTAATAGTATCACACTATTATGGAAATTATATTGTACAATTTTATATATATCTTGTATAGTTTTGTGATTCTCTATAATGTATTGGATGCTTGTTATTGTACATGTGCCTAAATATATAAATATAAAAGATAGTTGCTAACATTGGTTAAAGCTAGATATTATTCACAAAACTTGTTTTTTATATTTTCTAACTTGATATTAAAGCCTATTTTATGTTACTACTCTTAATCGCTCATGTAATCAATCAATTAGTGGCTTCCACCTAATTTTTTACTATATTGATTGCTCCTTACTCAATTTATAATGCATTGATGGCTACCTCTTCTCTTTTTACTATTGCACTGATTATTACAACTTTTTTGTTAATTATTATTGCACTAATTACTGTTTTTCTCCTATTAACTACTACTAAGAATTTTCATTCAATAGCTATAACTTCTCATGATGTAGCCCTAACTCTACTTTTCAACACATAATAAGTTATTTCTCTAAAGTTAACTAATATTAATTTTTAATATTAGAAGATGTAAATGAAGTTCTATTTACAAGGTCACTGAGTTTATTCTTTTGTTGATGGTTCTTTTTCTAGTCCTCTCTCTCATATAGTTGCCCCCATGATTAATTCTTCTTTTCTTTCATGGAAAGAATATGATTTTCTAATCATGAGAGCATTTTTATCCTTACTTTTTTTTATTGAAATCTTACACCTTGTTGTTAATTATAAACATCCAATAACATGTAAGAAACTCTTGAAATAACATTTGTTTCACCATATAATTCCAGATTTATAAAACTTCATGGTTTCTTTAAAGAGTTAAGACAAATAGATTATACATTTAATATTTATTTGCAAAAAAATAAACTCTTTATTTAATGAATTAGCTATTATATGAAGACTGGTCTTTTTAGAAAACTTTAATCTTTATGTTTTTAGGGGGTTAAAAGTAGAGTTTAAAGATTTAGTATTAGTCTTTCTACTAAAACCTAACTTCTTTATTATACCAATCTTCACAAATACTTAGTAACATGTGAGTTTCTCTATAAAACTTCTCTTTAATCTATTTTTGGAATTATTAGACTTGCTTCTTTTATATCGACACTTGCTCAGTCCTTTTCAGCTTTCCTTGCTCAGTGGCAATCCTATCAATCTTATGGAGATTCTTCGAACTCTAATGGTTATAATTACCATTAAAACTACAATGTTAATAGATGTTTTTATGTTCGATGGAGAAACAATAACAACAATAATACTTTCCATAACAACAATGGATATAGTTTTGGATATAATTTTTGGCAACAAGACACCTATTTCTCCTCCTTAAATTAGTGGTTTAATAATTAGTATGTAAAATGCTAGCTATGTTATGAGTTTGGTCACACAATAATGTTTTTAGTTAGCTACTCATAATTTGCAATTTAATTCTAATTTAGCATTTAGTAATGCTACCATTGCTACTTGTGCAAAATCATAACATGTCACATGATCTTAAGAGTAGTTAAGTCATAGTTAAGCCAACAATAATTTGTTTGGTTTTTATTATTATCATTTCTCAGTGTTGGCATACCAATCAACTAAAACCTTAAAATGCATTTTTGAATGAGATACTTTAAGAAGAGATGTATATAAAGCAACCATTTACTTTTGTTCACTCCACTATTTCCTCTCATGTTTTCCATCTTAATAAGTTTTTAGATGGCTTGAAGCCTTTTTGGGGCTTGGTATAATTGTTTAAATAACTATATCCTTTCTGTTAGTTTTTAAACTTTTTAAACTTATACTTCTTTATTTATTTTCTTTATGAGTAGTAATATCTTTTTTTTCCGCTTATGTATGATGATGATTTTTTGCTTACTAAGAGTGATTTAGCCTTGCTCTAGCATTTAATCTCCTTGCTTAGTTCAAAGTTCAAGATTTGAGATTTAGATAATATTTGTTTTTGTAGTTCAACCTATTTTTTAAAGTATTTTTCATTTAAAAAAACAATAAATTGATGTTTTTGAGGTGATTTTTGATGGTTTTGGTGTGTTGATATTAAAAATAAAAAAAATCTTGAAAAAACTATCATTTCGATGCATTTTCAATTAAAAATATTTTTGCAAAAACACTCTACACCACATTACGAGAAACACACTTATGCTCTTTGCATTATTTTTTAGGAATTAAAGTTAAGCACAATTTTATAGGTCCCATACTTATTTAATGACACGACTAAAAGATTGATGTCTTCTCCTAAGTGTAGGAGTGTCGAAGTAATATATAACCCGGCAAGACCGGGGTCGAACCACAGGGAGGTTAATTGTACAAATTATAAACAACAATAATAGCAATAACAACAATAACTATAACAATAATAACAATAACAATAACAATAACAATAATAATAATAATAATAATAATAATAATAATAATAATAATAATATTAGTATTAGTAGTAGTAGTAGTAGTAGTAGTAGTAATAGTAGTAGTAGTAGTAGTAGTAGTAATAATAATAATAATAATAATAATAATAATAATAATGAAAGAGAAGAAGAAGATGATGATGATAACTTTGAGATGAAATATTAATTAAACAATGATAATAACAAATGTCAAGGTTAGAGATTCCACTAATGGTATGTCAAACAAGTATAATATAAACTCTTATTATTCAATTGGAAACCACACATAAAGGAGGTTCCAATCAAATTATAGATTGTTAACATGATTACATTAGTCATCTTATTCGATTAATGCTAATACTTGTAAATTTCGTCAAGCATTCATGATTATAACTTATGTTAACAACAAATCAAGTTCCTTTCATAGCTCAGGTGTCGGTTATACCATACATTATGGGCTATGAAAGTGCCAAGCATTTGTTGTACCAAGTGTTATACAACATAAATCAAGATTAGTCATTTAACAAGCAAAGTATTAAAGAGCGAACAAGATAACAAATATAAAACATGTTAGTATCAAACATTAAAGTCCATATTAAGTTTACATTATACTTATTCTCACACCATTAGTGTAACCTTTTCACCTTGACATAATTAACTTAGCTAGACATAATGAAAGAAAGAAAAATAAATAAATAAAATAAGAACATAAAAGCTAACTAAGTAAAGGAAAGGAAATGAAAGGCATAAACTTGATATTAATGAAAGCAAAGCATAAACATTACAAAAAATACAAAGAGAGAAAGGAAGAGCATGATCTTGATCTGGAAACCAAGATGCCTAAATGCATGGCAAATGCCTCCTTTTATAGGCCAAAATTGGGAACTATTGATTTGATGACTAATTGATAAGTGGGTGGCCAACTTTTGACTTGGTGACAATCCTTATCTTCTCTTGTCTGCCCAAAACGTCATTGATAACGTCAAAATTGAAGCCAGTTGTAAACATGAAAGTTTTAGGCAATTGTCTCAGCTTTCTTGTGTAAAAAATTCAGCTCATTTGGACTTCTAGAACTCCAGATATGGCCAAAATACCGAACAGTGCTCGGGCTGGAAGACAGATTCGGGCTTCTTTGTTGTTGCTACAATTTAGACTTGATAATGGCCTTTTTAGATCTTGGGCTCCATATGAAAGTTGTAGGCCTATGTCTTACCTTTCCATCCATATAAATTGGACCTAAATCTGAGATCTGTAGCTCCAGATATGACCCAATTACCAAACAGTGTTCCGGTTTGGATTGCACCGACATCTCTTTTCTAAGTTTGGCCATCTCTTTATCCTTGCAATTTAAGTTCTTCAAGTCATCAATCAATCCTTTCATTTATGGGATAGGCCTGAATTAAAAATAGACATTTACCACAAATTATAGGTATCTTATATTATTACATACATTATTATAAAACATATTTTAGTTAAGGAGTTATTGATACTTCAAGTGCAAAATGATGATATAAAACCATAATAAAAATGCACTTTTAAGTACTAATCACTTAACAAAAGTATTATAATAACATTCTTCATATAATCAATATGTCTAAACCTATTGATAGTTTTGTATTTTCTTCCTTTAAATTGGTCATATTGTCTAATGCCTTGTACTTTAATCTTGCTAATTACAAATAGATTGTTGATACTCTTCAATATCTTACTTTCATCAAACCTGATATATGTTATGTAGTGTATAAGGTTTGCCAGTTTATACATGCTCATATTGATTCTTATTCGGTTATTGTTAAACACATCTTGCATTATATGAAAGCTACGACAAACTATGGTTTACACATCACTTGTAGTTCATTTTTTTCTCTTTATAGTTTCACTAATGTTGATTGGGCTAGTAATATTAATTATCATAAGTCTATTAGTGATTATCTTATTTATTTAGGCACTACTTGAATTTTCTAAGTAAAGAATTATTGCTTATTTTTCTATAAGAGTTTAATATAAGATTTTAGCTGATGACATTGCTAAAATTTTGTGGATTCACTTCTTGCTTTCAGAACTTTAACTTCCTTTTGTTTATCCAACTATATTATGGTGTCTTAATTTAAAAGTCATCAATTTATTCATAAATTTTATTTTTTATGTTTATACTAAATACGTTGAGATTAACTAGTATTTTATTTGTAATAAAATTGCTTAAAATAAGCTTCAAGTTTGGTCTATTTCTTCTAAGAATCAATTAGTTAATGTTCTTACTTCTTACTAAATCTCTTCCCTATATTATTTATGTTTATCTTGAGTCCAAACTTTATATGAAGTCTCCACCTTTAATTTAAAGGAGCATATTATGAAAATTATATTACACAACTTTTATTCATATAATTTTGTTATCTTACTAAATCTTTTATTTATTTATTTTACCATTGTTGTGTATTTTGTTGCATTTAACTTATCATATTGTTCTAAACTTTGTCTGACAAGAAATCATAAATTTGCAATATATCAAAATTATATTGTTGTAAACTTTGTCCTACAAGCCATTGCAAATTTGGGACGCATCAAAATCATCACCTATAACAATTTTAGAGGCCATGATATTTATAATTATAAACAAACAAAGCATTTAATTACATTGCATTTAAATCACCATGTACAACATTGAATGGTATTAACCACTATGAGGTCTACACGCATGTCCATTGTTGTTTAATTGGATACCATTTGCCTAAATGCGGTCCACATTTTAGAGATGAATCTACTATTAACATCAGGTCCAGAAATAGATGCGAAGCTCTCAAAGGAAAAATCTACATTAAATTCTAAAAAAAAAACACTATAATTCCAATTTGCTTCGTTTCAGAAATTAAAAAAAAAAAAGGAGAAAAGACCTGAAGAGCTTCTATTAATTAAAGAGTAGTAGGTTGTTGAATTAATAAAAATTAGCCTTTTTGTCTCTTAGAATTTGTTCTACTATAAATAGTAGACTCCATCATTGCCAATCTAGAAATAAGGTAAAATTACTGATCTGTTGGATGGATTGTATTAGGTTGATCATCAAGAAATATTAAATTACAAGAACTCATGAAAGAAGTGGTTGAAGGATACTTTGTCATCTTCCACTGCTGTCATTACATGAAATTCTCTTCGCCTCCTTGAAGGAATCCTTAGTTTATTACATTTGTCTCTGTCTTTGTCTATTCTTGTTGTCCTAACATGAAGTTTCGCTCGAGAAATTGGCATGTTGTTAACCTATATAATACGCTAGCTAGCATAATTAATCATTTGACAAAATCCCATTACAAAGATCCCAAGAAAAGGACGAATATGTATGCCTTGATATTAGAAATAAACAAGAAAATGATCCTGATTATGAAGACTTTACAAAGAAGTGGATATCAATTAAGGGTCTTCACATTTAAAAATTGACAGAAAAGAAATTAATCATAAACCCAATAAACAACCTAGCTGGAAAAATTGATTATCCCATGATTAAGAAAGGCCATTGTCCACATCCATAAGTGTTTGTGACTTACATGTAAGTTTGAGCAGCTGGAGACCTGTGTAAAGAATACAATGCAGGTTACCATGTTGGAGGAACTAGTGGTTCTATGACTTTGATAGGAATTATTCTAATCTTTCACAAATAATATATATTCCAGTAGTTTAGTTTTTATGATAGTAATTATTTTTTAATGTGTTTTTAAAATATATTAAAATAAATTTTTATTTTTTAAAATTTATTTTTAATATCAGGTTAAAAAATCTAAAAATACATTAAAAATAAAATAAAAAATCAACTTTCTTTTTAAAAACCACGTCAGTTGACCAAATACGAACTGCTCATCAAACAAGAAACCCTTAGTTGACCAAACACTAACTGCTCATGAGGCTGCTGCTTATTTCCACCTGTCAGGACTCGAGACGTAGCTTATATAAGAGTTTGAAACAGTTCTCGAAGTTGAAATTTTAGCCACTTCACATATATTTAAAAGAATCATATTATATGATTACTATATTGTTCAAAGTTTATAATATATATATATATATATCACCTCATTATAAAATTAGTACAAGTCTCGAGATTGAATATAAATAAGTATTCTCCTTACTGCTTAGTAATTATCTAAGGCTCTGTTTATTTGCAGGAAAGTTGTTTCCTTTTGAAAAATGAATTCCAGGGAAAGTGAATTTCTGGAAAATGAATTCCTGAAAAGTATTTTCCAATGTTTGGCAGTGTTATAGAAAATGAACTGGAAAACATTTTCCAGTGTTTGGTTATGTTATGGAAAATGAACTGGAAAATAATTTATTAATGAATTAATTTTTTTTCAAGTTTATCTAATATATATAAAATATTTAATATAAATATTTAATCACTTACAATAAAATAATGAAATCTAAAAAGTATAATGATGAATTTTTTTTATTATATCTTATATTTATACAAAGTTTATTTTATAAAATATAACTATATATGTCATATCATATTATTGAGAAATAAGCTTGTGAATATATTTTAAGTCAAACCTATTAATATATATTTCTTTAATTTTAAAAGCTTAAAATAAGTTTTTTTTTCATAGAAAGAAAGCCAAATTAGTTTATGATAAGAGTTATATATTTGAGTTTTTTTTTTGGTATGAAGAATTCTTTAAAAGATAAATAGATACAAAAATATTTTGATGGGTTTTTTAGATAAATAATTTTTTTTACGGGTAAAGACAATTATCCCTTTAATATCCCTTTAATATATATCAAATAAACATAAAGAAATAAATATAAATATCTAACATCAAATATAGTCATGCATAAATATTAAATTTCAATGTCATAAACATACATATTAGTTCAAATTACAAACATAAACATGCTAGACAGAATTAAACAAGTAAACATACTCGTCAAATAACAAACATAGTCTGAACCCAAATGTTTAACATAGTCAAACCATCTTAGCAAGCAGGCTTGTAGTAGTGTTGGTTCACAAAATTTTGAACCCAAATTTTCCTCAAATTAGCATTTTTTACCATAAATGTTTTTGCCAACATTTCATTTTGGACCAAATGATCAAATGCCTCCCCAAGAGCGATCTCATCAAAGCCTTCAATTTTCATCACTTCCGTATACAACGCATTAACATCAAGTTGATTTTTGCTGAGGCTTTGAATTGCAAATGCTACATCTCCAATCTGTTTAGACAACTTTTCAACACCATCATCTTCATACATGCGATTTCTCTTTCTATGTTGCCTCTTTTATGTACTAGAGGAAGATGTTTCTTTTCTCTTAGAAGTTTCTTCATATTCCCCTTCATTTTCAATTGAAATTGATTGCTCTTCAGTGTTATCTTCCAAGTTGACATCAACATATGATTTGGCATAATTTCCGGTCGCCATGTCTTTTCCAACAACAATTGTCATTATCTCGTACATATCAAGTTTTTTGTTGAGATACTTGTCATGATTGGGATGTGCCTGTTTATAAAATATAAAATATGCAATTTTTTAGTTCTTTGTATAACATTTTAGAAACAAAAGTAAATATAAAAATTACAAAGAGTATAATATTTATCATATCTTTACTTCTTCATCATATACATCTTTCGAAACTGTAATCATCTTCAAACAATCATCCCATCCAAAACCACTTTTATTTTTAAACTTAGTTATTATTCCCCATTCTTTTTTCACAGTCTTGAGATGATTGTCCACATGCTTAGGCTCGCATTGCACATTGAACTTTTGACTTATTTCTGTAGCCACCTTAACAAAAGATTCTGCTTTAAAGGTGGAAGAAGGTTTGTTTCCTTTAAGTGCCTCCTCAGCTAATATCTCAAGCAACATGTGAGACATAGGCTTAGACCATGTGAAGTGTTTACCATTGCTTTTTTTTATTCTTTGTGGAACTCATGTCTACAAAAAAAAATTACAAATTTATACAAAATAAAATCATACAATATTTAGATTTAATAAATTTCATATAAAAATTAACAATTAATAATTAAAGGAGAGATTATAATAAAGTCAACATTACTCCAAATACATAACAAATATAATACAAACTTAAGCAAGACATAATAAAAACAAACACATATAATTAACACTCAATGACTAGTTTCTTTGAGTGTTATAATCATTCAACATGGTTGAAGCAATCATTTCTTTTTTTGTTATCCACTCTTTATTCTCTTCCCTTTCCTCCCGTTGACTTAAATTGATTGTTCGTCTAATTGGTTCACTATCCGAACATATTTCTTCCATAAGAAAGTCATAAGGATCAACCCCCATTATATGATTATGAATAATACAACATGCAAGCACAACATCTACTTGTGTTTTATAAGACCAAAAAGATTTTCCATCAATTGATCTAAAACGACTCTTCAAAATACCAAACCCTCGCTCAATAGCGGTTCTCAATGAAGAATGTCAAAGATTAAATAGCTCCTTTTCATTTTCTGGTGAACGTTATGTAAACTCATTCAAGTGATATCAAACTCCACGAAAAGGAGAAATGATTCCTTTTCGACTACAGTAACCAGCATCACCAAGATAATATTTTCCTACAAATTAAAAAAAAAACCTATTACTATCTTTATATAATAAGACATTTCATATGTTTATTGCATATACTACATACTTTATTATATACCTTCTGGAATTTTTAGACCATTAGGTCTTGATAATGCATCATCTAAAACCCGTGAATCATGAGCACTTCCTTCCCAACCAGCTAATACATATATAAACTTCAAATCAAAAGTTATAGCTGCTAAAATATTTTGTGTTGTTCCTTCTTTTCGACCTCGAAACTTTCCTTCAATCTCAACAGGAACATTTGCATGAACATGGGTACCATCAATTGCTCCAACACAATCCTATATAAACATGAAAAAAAATACTTTATAACCTTTTCTTCTAGATGTAATTAATTAATGTATAAAAATATTGGTATTGTTTTCATACCTTAAAATAAGGATAGAATCTTTGATTATTCATTATCTCTGCTGGAACTGTATCCTCTGGATCTTTAATAAGGTGTTTGTATAACTTAAGAATTGCTTTTAAAACAATTCTAAAGTAACGATGGATAGTTTCAACAGACCTATAGTATACACCACTAATGAAACGAAATCTTTGGTTTTGGCCTATAATTTGTAAGAATACAATTACTTGCTCTCTAATGGACACATTTTGAGTTGAGCGTAATAGGTCACGACTTGTGAGAACATCACATAATCTATATAAGACAACAGGTTTCATACGAATTTGTTCAACACAATGTCTATCACCTCGATTCAAAATGCTGTCAATATAGAATTCTCGTTGAGCAATTGCATTTATACGTGGTTCTCTTGGTATATAAATTCTATTTCTTTCTTGTTCAATAATAACTACCCCTGTTGCTATCACAGTTACAGCTGCTCCCATACATGCTGCATGAATTATCTTACTATCCATGAGATGAAAGTGAAGTTTTCTGATAACAAAACCTAATAATTTGGGGAAATAAATATAAAAAAAAAGCATATAAAATACTTATACAATCAATACAATAAATTATGTTAAAAGAAGATGACAATATATAATAGTTATGGCAATGATATCTGATTCCATAAACAAACAAGGTCTTCGAATATATTATTTAAGACCATAAAATTCAATTTATCAATGATAAAACCGTTTTGAAAATTATACAATTCATAAGTTCACAACGATTAATAAACATTGCACAATAAAATCTATATAATTACTAGCATCGTCCCACAAATTTATCAATGCATAACAAATATAATTAAACACTAATCATGAATTTGATAAATTTATCAACACATAACAAATACAATTAAACACTAATCATGAGTTAATCAAAGCAAAATAAAACAAGCACATTTATAAATATAGCAAAATAAAGCAATAATTGTGGTAAAAAAATCATGCATCAACATTTTTATATTTGATTTTGTTAATTTTCCTTATTAAAGTTCCTCTCGGTCTCGGCGGTTCCCTGCAATTAACTCTCATGCCCCTTCCTTGTTCGATTTCCTCTAATTCCCCTTCCTTGTTTGATTTCCTCTAATTCCCCTTCCCTTGTTTGGTTTCCTCTAATTCCCCTTCCCCTTTTCAATTTCAGTTTCTCTCATCCCCTCCCCCTTCCCTTGTTCAATTTCAGTTTCTCTCATTCCCTTCTCCTTCCCCTTCCCCTATTAAGTTTCGGTTTCTGTCATCCCCTCCCCCTTTCCCTGTTAAGTTTTGATTTCTCTCATCCCTTTTTCCTTCCCCTTCCCGTGTCAGTTTCCATCATCCCCTTCCCCTGTCGATTTCCGTCATCCCTTTCCCCTTTCCCTGTTCCTAAATTTTCTGTCATCCCCTTCCCTTCCCCCTGTTTGGTTATTGTTCATCCCCTTCCCTTCCCCCTATTTGGTTTTTGTTCATCCCCTTCCCTTCCCCCTATTCGGTTTATCTTAGTTTCTCCCCTTCCCCTTCCCATTCCCCTGTTTTCTCTTGATTGTTCGGTTTCTCTCATTTGCCTTCCCCTTTCCCTGTTCCTCTCGGTTTCTCTCGCCTTTCCCATGTTCTTTATCTAATTCCTTAACTTCCTCTCTCTGTGTAAAAAAAAAGCAGGACAAAGATTGAAGCTTCAACGGGCAAGAGGGCTATACCTCAAAGACCCGCTCCTCCTTTCCAGTACTCCCTCTTTCCCCCGACAACTTCTACTAAGACTTGAAAAAATAAAGAGAGCAAGGGTTGATTAATTCCTTGATATGGTGACTGCTTTTTGCTGGGAAAATTTAGGCATTTTTCTTTGATTGATTTTGCTTTGATTTGTCGGTTTTGCAGGGTGTGGGTGAGGAAGATTGGAAAATATGTGATTGTTATGTTTTGCTTAATGAATCTGGGTTGTTTTGAACACATCGAATGTAATGAGGGAAGATGAAGAAGAAACTATATCATGTTATGGGAAAAATATCATAGGTAACAAATTTATCAAGAAAATAAAGGATTCATGCCTTAATTCTTGCAGATCTAACGAAGAAGATAATAACATAAAGGAAAAAAATTAAAAACATATAAAGGAAATAAAGGAAAACAAATACCTGAAAAGTTTCAATTGTTCCAGAAAAATAATGCACTTGTTCCTGCTTGCTTCTTACTAATTGTTTATGAAGAAACGAGAGACCGTGATTTGAGAAAGAGAGTAATGTGTGTAATGAAAAAAAAGAAAGTGTTTTCCTTTTTTTATCAAAAGAAAAACTCTTTCCTTTGATAAAGTTAAGTTTTAAGTTTTGACCGGAATTAAGTTTCCGTTGACTAGTTTTTTATATTGATGTCAAACATGGAAAAGTGAGGAAAATGAATTCCCGGAATTGGTTTTCCCCGTAACAAACATAGCCTAAAGCAAATTTCTTATGAGAGAGTTTTATTATAAGATTAAACAAATAATGTATATTCAAGTTTAGGGAGAGCAATAGCTGGTCTAAAGTGAATGGAACATTGGGTGAAATTAAATTATTTAAGAAATAATTTTTATTATTTATTTTTTTATATAGGTTCGGCAAATGAAGCCTTAGACAATTTTCATTTCATACTTGAAATCTTTTGTTAATTAAGTAGAGCAATCTTCATTTAATAAAACATGATTGATAATTTTATCTTACTTATTTTTAGATTTTTTTATTAAGTAGAGACTTCAAGTCATTGTCCAAATAACCCTTAGTCTCGTAATGTCATTCACAAGTCCTTCCTGCAAATCTGAAATGTATGAAGAAAATGGAAAATCGAAATGAGATATGAAATGATTAAAACATGAGTTGTTTTAATTAATATAATATTAAAAAAATTATTATTAAAAAATTATTTCAATTTAAAAACTTAAATTATCAATAAGTTTTAACATATAAATTATATTATTTTCTAATGTATCTTCTTAAATGAAGAATACACAAATTCACACTATCTTGTACTAGTATAGTTTTTATCAAATATATATATATATATATATATTAAAATTAAAATTTATATATACTTGATCATTATATTAAAATTCTAATATTATATTAAAAAATCAATTCAATCTAAAAATTTAAATTTTTAAATGAGATCTCAACATATAAATTATATTATTATTTAGCAGTTATTCACTAAAAATATAAATCTTAAAATGGATCTCAAGTCATTAACGAGTTGCAATGATGATATTCTCTAGGACTTCTTTTTAATAAATTGACTTGTAGCATCATAGAATTTTATATCTTGCGAAGCAAGAAAAGTGACATAGAGAAATTAAAGTTAGTTTGAGCATGGAAAAATACATAAAGCATGAATCGAGAAGCAAGGAACGCGAAAGATTAGAACACTGACCTAGACTTTGTTAGTTCAAAATAATTAGCTACCTTAAGAAACTTAATTATTTCGAAACTCATGGAAACAATATAAAATCTATGAAGTTTCTTATTAAACAATGAAGTAGCAGAATCATGGCAACATAAATAGACATATGCGTCAAGAATTTGTCGGGACTAGCCATTGTTTAATGCATTTTGCTTGAAACAATACGAGAGCAAAGTGTTTTTAGCATGATCTGCAGAGAACTCGTTACTACTACCAAGCTTACCACGTTCATAGAACAATAATCATTATTGAAACAAGATGATAATGAAGTTTGGATTAGTTAAAAAAAAAAATATAAGAAAGATGATGTTCAGTCTTATTAAAGAATCTGCAAAAGGCACTTGGTGTCGTGGGGTAATGGTATGGATGAGAAATTCCTTATCTTGATATTCGGGTTGGATTTTCTTTGTATATATTTATCATTCTTATTATATATTATTTGTTTATTAAATTTACAGAATATTTAATAAATTTATAAATTAATTATAATAAATATAAACTTATTTGAATATCTTTAGTTATAAAAATAAAAACCGCAAAAGAAATGGATAGTTTCAATCATTAATCCTCCAAATATAAGGATAATGAAGAGATAGATGGTAATTTATAATATTTCTTATATAAATTGAGGACGGAGAAAAACAACACGAGAACTTAATAAAAAATTAATAATTATTATTCTGCAATTGAAACAAATTTTTATGATTTTTAAAACTTGTTTATTAGTAAGGTTATAATCCTGTAGGCAATAATTAATATGTTTATAACTTATAGGTAAGTAACCTGTAAGCTGATAAAAACTTTTTTTTTTGGTTGAGGAATTCTAACACGTGTTTGTAATCAATTAAATAATGATAATGTAAATTCTTTACTCCTAAGCTGTTAGGTTTATCTTGTATATTCAAAGGATTTAAATTATTTAATTACTTGTTAGTTAAATTTTCTTTTTACATATTAAAAAACTTTAAACTTTTGAAATATTATTCAAGAGTATTTAAACATCAAATTTAACGTATTAGTGGTGATTATTTTTTATTTGAATTGATTTTTATTAAAAAAATAACTAAACTAAAATTAAAAAAATTAAAACTAAATCAAAACTAATTCAATTATTTGATTTGATATTTTAAAATTATTTGACGAGGATTAAAATTCTATTTTATTACTTCGAAAATAAATAAAAAATGAAAAATCTTACTCCATGACGGCTTGCTATTACTATGTTACTCCTCCTTTATTTATGAGTGGGCCCTGCTTTCATGCCGACAAAAGCCTTAAAGTTCAAGCTACAGGTAAGCAAACAGCAATGAGAAAGAGTAGGGAATCGAATTTAGATACTGAGATAAGATTGTAATAAATATAGTTTTTTAAAATATATTTTTATTTGAAAATATATTAAAATAATATATTTTTTATTTTTTAAAATTTATTTTTGAGATTAATATATTAAAATAATCTTAAAACACATATAAAATAATTTAAAGCAAAACGAAAATATTCAATAAAAAAAAACTCCAATTGAAACGTCTCAAAGAGTTTTTGAATTAAAATAAATTTAATAAGGTTACTATCATATTTTTTAGGTGTTTATAAGTGTAAATAAATTGAAAATCCAAAACTTACATCCTAGCTTTCAACGGCCAAAACTTGAGTTAGAAAACGACACGTCATAGGCGTAGCAGACAACGCATTATGGGCCCTAATAGACAACGCGTCATCCATTCTGTTCAAAAAATTAGATCACTTGCCTATTTTTTTATAAAAAAAATAAGGTGAGCAAACCTAACCTTCCAGGCTTTTGTTTTTAGGTGCGAACTTGTCCTTTCAGGTGCAAGCATGCTTGTACTATTGTTAAACAACCCCTCACCCTTTTTTTTATTATTTTTTTTAAATAAAATAAAATAAATTTATATTTAAAAGATCATCTAATTATGTTATAGTTTAAAGAAGATCATAGCTTTTATAGCACTATTAACAATTATTATATAAATAATTATATATTAATTTAATATGTATCTTTTTAAAAAAAATTAATCATTAATATTCAATACAAACAAAATGTTTATTTTGGTGATTTCTTATTATACTTATTTTATATAAGTTTCTGAATTTATTATGGATGTAAGATGATAGATTCATGGTTTTTTTATTTTAAAAAAAAAAACTCGTTTTCATAATTATAATAAGTTTTTTTATAAAAAATGCTTCTAATAAAAAAAACCTTGATTTCAAAAAAAAAAGGAGAAGGAGAAAGAGAATGAATAAAAAAAATAAATTTTTTATTAGAAAAATGCATTTCTCCTCTTTAATTAATGAATAAAAAAATAGATTTTTTATTAGAAAAATGTATTTCCCCTCTTTAATTAAAGTCATTATAATTTTTATGATTTTTTAAATCATTATCAGTTTTTTTTCACTAAACCATGTTGCCAATATAAAAAAAAATTAAAATAAAAGAGAACCACATGAATGAAAGGATATAGTTTTGACTTAAAAAATAAACATTTGAGTAAAATTATTTACCACAATAGATTGTCGTTCTTCTAGACATGCGCCGAGACCATCATACGAGGTGGCTGTCTCTCTCTCTCTCTGCCACGCCATCAATCCTACTCTGAGAAGTAGAGGGCTCATTTGTCTTTTCCTCTTTAGTAGACAATCTAGTACTTCCATCAACAATTTATTAATTTGTGACCGGCAAAAAGCACATTGGACCCCCTTTTTCTGATTCAATGAACCACATTCCAAGATTTGACCTTTAATCATCGTTCAGATTGGGGCAACAAATTGCCTTGAGGCCCTTTACCTCCAGAGATTATTTAGACATAACGATATGTTAATAGTGTTTGTTTAAGTTAGATTGTGTTTTTTTTTTAAAAATAAATTTTATAATAATTTTAATATACTAATAATAAAAATAAATTTAAAAACTAAAAAATATTTTAATATATTTTTAAATTAAAAATACCATAATAATAAAAAATACTATGTTATTTATCTTTCAGCTTAAGTATGTGTCTTTTTTAGATCATTTGTTTTTCATCTGTTGTCGGTGTGTTTTGATATTCAAAGATTAAAATAATTCAAAACACATGGTGAAGAATTGTTTTTTTCTCCTTTTCAACCGAGTGAAAAAAATAATAAAAGAATGAATTTAATCATTTATAGGCAAACAAGGTCAATGCGGGTTGCAAAATAAAGAACATGAAAATGATTTCGAATTCTATTATCAATTGATTTGCTATAATTGATGATTGTGTTCACATTGTTGACATCATGAGAGAAATCTTATAATAATAATGTAAAGTCCATGCAATAAGAAATTATTAATAAAAAAGAAATAACATATTATGATTTATTTATTTAGTCCAGTTACAATAAATAAATAACAAGTAAATAAAGTCTCAATTTTATCTATTACTGTAACAAGATCAACTCCCTTCAACAAATTAATTTAGTGTTTTTTTCATTTAAAACCCAACTTTAGTTGTGTTTAATTTTAAATTATATAAAAATTAATATACTCAAACTCAAATAATTTATCAAATTAATTAATAACACAATAAAAAAATTTAGTAAAATTTAGTAAAAAAATTTATTTTTTAGTTAAAATAACATCGTTTCAGGTTTTTTTTAACTAAAAAATAGTTTAAAAACAATTTTTTTAGAAGAAAAATACTCCAATAAATTCAAAAAAATATATTACCCCACGAGTTGACTTACCCAACATGTCATCTAGGCCCCGGGTCAAGTCATGAAGGAGGCCGGGTTTATAACTATGGCTCAAGCACAAATTGCTAGTAATCTTCCACGAATAGAATTGCCAAAGAAACCATAACAAAAAAGCATTCGTGGGCAACACAATCATGGCAGTGAAGCCATGCATATGCCATGCCCTTTCATGTCCAAAAAGTATTTTTAATGGAGAAGTTAAAATAAAGTTAAAAATAAAAAATTAATTTTTTTTTTTATTTTACATATCAAAAGGAAAACTAAATAAAATACTAAAATATTTTTTTATAAATATTTTTTTTATATATCTTTTTAAAAAGCTAAAAACAATAAAATAAAAATATTAAAAAAATAGATCAATTAAATGTAGATACATGAAATAAAAATAATATTAAATATATTAAAAAATAATAAAACATTTATTTTTTCTACTCTAATATAAATGGGTCTTCAAGTGATTTTTTTTATTGGAATAGTTATAAAAAAATAAATTATATTTTTTTATTATTTAAAATATTATTTTATTAATTCAACTTTTTAAAATAATATTTTGCATCGTATGCTCTAATGGTGCCCTAACATGCCCCTGTTTTTTCTAAATTTTCTCTTCTTCAAGAGATCATCGAAGCTTTAAGTTTCCAAAAAAGATATGCTTTGCCTGGTGTGGCGTTTTGTTGACGAGACATTTCAAAGTTTGGCAGTCACGAATCCTCATGTGGTCTAGTTATTTCAAGCAAGAACAATCCAAAATTAACACATTATTTTATTCATACTCACAAAACAATCCATGATTCTCGCCGATTTTGTTTTTATTTTTTATTTTTGGTTTCGTGGATTACTATAATTCAAGTTGGATGCCATACCAAGTTAGCAGCCGCTGCCTGCTTCTTTGCTCACAAACCACGAGCTGATTTTTGCTAGGGATAAAAAAAGAAAAACAGAGGAGTTGAAAATGGAAAATGATTGACCTTAAAGATAAAAAAAGATGCTCGAGAGTGTGATATTAATGAATATTTAAAAATATTTTTTATTTCAAAATAAATTAAAGTAATATTTTTTTAAAATTATTTTCAACAACAATATCTCAAAAAATTTTAAAAATATTTATAAAAAATGATTTGAACACATTAATAAATTTAGGAGGAAAGTAGGAAAGATAAATTTTTGGGGAAAGTACAAAAGATGTCTGCCTGAACCGAAGATTCCTTTGTATGCTGTGGTTTCTTGAGATAATTGATGAAAAAATTAAGGCTCCACCAGGAATGCACAAGACAAGAGAAGTCTGACAAAAACTCGGAGCTTCGCTTTCTACACCACCTGGTGAATAAAAAGTATTATAATTTTGCACGCGAGATTTTAGTTCAGCGGTAAAAGAGATTTATTTTTTTTATCTGATTTAGAGTTTTATTATGTATATATATTATTTCTGTGGTATTTTATTTGTTCACTGAACTTACAAGATATTTAATAAATCATGGAGATTAGTTATGATGGGCGTAAGTTAGCCCGAACACCCCACGTAAATAAATAAAAAATCTTATAATTTTCATATCTTGAATTTATTTTTTAATATATTTTAAGCTATTCAAAAAATATTATTATGATTGTTATACTGATACAAATCCCTGTAAGCCCCTTGAGACCCGCCTTTGTAAGAAGATAAAAAAGAGAGAAATGGCATGAATTCAAGCTTAAGCATAATCTAGCAAATGAAACTTTATCATAAATAATCTTAAGATCTTACAAATCTTTGTGAGATGAAGACTAATGTTACACAGCGCGCATAAGTTTCAAGCTATCATGGTGTCTTTATTTACACATGATAGAAGTAAGCTATAATCCTACAAGTACTTCTGCAATACAAGTTTAATTTTAAAGCCAACTGACTTCTAATTTTCAATCAAGTATTAACCCTTTCATAGTTAGAACTCGGGTCAGTCTAGCAATCAGAACAAGATGACTTAATCCTCTTCAACAATAAAGCACACTAACATTAGAGGAGTCAACATGACCAAGGAAAAGAGATTAACATTGGCAGACACTGAGACATTCCTCAGCTCCTGGATCCATCTGTTGACGATTGTTCAAATGGACTAGAGCAAAAATCCACTCTTCCAATCACTGAGAATCCCTCCAATTTTCTATCATGCTGCGTTTACACAATAAACGAGACTGAATTATTAATAGTTCATAGACTTGACATTGACACTGAAAGTTTCTTGATCGCAGCTCTAAAATGAAATGGCATAGTATATTAACCTTCATTCAGCAATGAAATTTGGAGTAGAAGCGGAACCCATGCCATTTCTTCCCTTGGCTGCATGGAACCACAAGCCTACCAAAAGCCCTATAAATATGAGATCAATGACCCGAGTTGCTCCTAGTACTTTGCAAATCCAGCACCTTGAGCCTTCCCCAGAACTGATTCTATGCCGTCAAGAAACAAACCAAATCTTTTTGCCACAGCAAATCCTGCATGCATGCCATCAACTGCGGCACTTACAATCCCACCAGCATAACCTGCTCCTTCACCAACTGGGTAGAGCCCTTTCAAGGACATACTTTCATAAGTGTCACTGCTACGAGGAATCTGAATAGGAGAGCTGGTTCTTGTCTAGAAGAACAAATGATTCAATAGAAAGTGTGAAAAATAGATCAACGCTTGAGAAGCAAGTTTGAGAAAATATGCAATGCAGAAGATAGCAAATGTGAATCCATCAAAAAAAAAAAGAAAAGCATGTTGGATGTATTGTGTTGCCACGTTTTTGGAAAAGATAAACAGAGCTACCTCTACTCCATGGAGAAGAGCCTCATTGGAGATAAATCCTGGTAACTGAATATTCAAGAGATTTGCAAAGATAAGTTATTTTTTAATTGAGAATATTCAAGAGATTTGCAAAGAAATGTAGCTAAAGGTGAAAATGCTAAAACCTCTTTGTCAAACATGGAGACTGAATGCCGCAAAGCATCTGTGATGTGCGTTGGAAATAACTCATGGAGCTTTGCTGCTTTCACCCCCAACCGATAGCTTGATGGGGGCAAAGATGTTACTGGCAAAACAAGGCAAGTCAACTAAGGGAGATTCAGAAGTAACAGATCCCTGGAAAAGAAATTTACATTCTACCTGATAGCTTGCCGTCTAGAAAATCAGTTGCTGTCTGCACAGGCACTACAAAGTCTCCTCCTCCCATTACAGCTGCTCTTCGCTCAAACTCCCTCTAAATGATGGGGAAATTATTTCAGAAAAAAAGAAGCAAGGACCCAAAATATGGACTTCCAAGGCAGTACAAAGATTTGAATCAATCTGGTGGAAATTAGAAAGGACTAGACCAGGCAGTGTGTGGGGTATAGTAACTTGAAACCTCTTTTACGAAAAATAGGAAATTTGTGACAAGAATATTAGCTAGAGGCAAACAAAAATATTTACTGTAAAATGAAATTCTCTTAAATTCTTATGGATCTTTGTTTACAGCTTTGGCGCAAAGCTAAACTTTATAATGCAGTGGGTAAGTGATTAATATTAAGGTAAGAATGACGTAAACAAGAGCAGAAAGCCTACCTGGAAGTCAATCCCTGCAAGAGGCCCATGAAAATTCAGGGAATTAAAGTCCTGTGTCGAAACAGTGACAACAAGTGCAGCATTTGCCCACTTAGAAGCGCGACGAGAAAATGACATCCCATTGATGCAAATCTCAGATGGATCTGTACTAGTCAGGACAACCTGTGGTCACCAATTTAAGCACCCACATAAGTGGATACATTCAAGGTTTATTTATGTACAATTTACCCCTCATCCCATCTTTCCCAAGTCCTAGGTTCTAACTTGCCCCTCACTGGTTCTGATTTTTTCTGGTGCAATAGAACTTTCAAACTGCATTACAAAGTAGTACCAGTGACACCCACAAGTGATTGCAACAAGTTCAGTTTATAATCCCGAAGTACATAATTACTCACAAAAATTCAAAATTTTCATGTTAAACTGAATTTATCAAGTATTCAGTCAAGGACTAAGCATGCATTTACAGATGCAACAAAAGTAACAAATGAAGTGACCGAAAGGCAGTGTTCAAAAGAACAACTACATTCAAATCTATGTTCTTTGCAGAAAACATCCCGACAAACAAGTATACCTGTCCACCAGGACACATGCAGAAAGAATAGCAACTACGACTTGTAGGCCCTGAACTTGAGGGTGTATTCCCATCCTCTCTACTAACATAACTAGCAACCTTGTAATCTGCCACTGGTATTTTCCCCCGTCCTCTATGAACTTCAGTGCCCAGACTAGAATACTGCAAGTTTGTATAAATTGAGTTGCAAGAACAAAACAGAAAGAATGCTATTCGATGAATCATGTTTTAGAACAGAAGTGAAATATCATGATGAGTCAAGCCAATTATCAATTCATCTACATGATAGAATAGGAAAAGAGATACATAACCAACCTGTACACTGTTTATTAGCTCTTGGGGGTGTTCAATCCGCAAACCAACCTGTTCAACCAAGTAACTTACTATGACAATGGCAAGAAAGTCTCAAGATGCCAAGTTAAAAATAAGAATCGAGCAGAACATCAATAACCACAGCATGGATGTCACATAATACAGACAAAAGAATTAAAGATATTCATGCTGAACTGTAACAGACAAGAAATAAGATGAATTTTTAACCCTAGCTTTTTTTGTGCAATTTTGCTGAAAGTCGATTTAAGTGACCTATTTCAGATCAGAAATGGCACAATAGAAGCACTGCCAAAAATCATTTCACAAAATTTATAAGAAAATTCAATGATTACACTGTCTAGACCAAAACAAATCATGCACTTCTACCCAGAATTGACCATTAATGAAGCTCTCATCAAGTAACAAAGGAAGTCAATTTGATTTTGGCTCTTATTATGGTCAACTGATGACCAAACATACCTAATCCAGTGGCCAAACAGAAGCTTACTTCATTGATATACACCATGAATAAATGGTGTGTTTTGTTTAAAGTAATTTGGTGGACCAAAGTAGCGAATGGATGGCCACTTATTGTCAAGTTCTTTTATTACACGATAGATAAAGGAGAAAAGGATTCTGAACTCACAGCAAAATCTTTTGGCATCAAATCAATATCATGGGAAAGAAGCATGTGATATATATCACGAGCAGAATGGCCCACAGCCAGAATGACAGCATCAAATCCCAACTTTTGGCAATCCAGCTTCTGTTTGTCCTTTGAATCGGAAACTTTGACACCCACAACATGACCACCCTCTATTATCAGATCATCTACCCTTGTCCCAAACTTGATTGAAACCTAAGGCAGTATAGTTTTCTGGATGTTAACAGAGTGGAAAACTGTAGTAAAGAAACACAATCTACAACTTGTTTCAGATAGGCAAATGCTGAATCACCAACTTACACCCTGGTCCTGTAGATTTTGGCGGAAGTTGCGGAGCAATGGAACCAGCCTATCAGTTCCCAAATGAGGCTTTCCATCAATCAAGATGTTTTCTGGGGCTCCAAAGTGAACCAGAGTTTTCATAACCTGAGATTTATATAAATATTAGATACGTCATACAATTGCTGAAACTAAAAGTAGAACTTGTTTATAAATTTTGTTTAGTAGGATTCTACAAATAAAAGTAAGAATGAAAAGAAGAAATGCAAAAATAAATAGGCAATATGAGGAAAGACATGAACATTTTTTTCCTAGCAGTTCTGCAAGTAGTTTAACCTAATAATTTGAATAATAATGATCTTGTAACTGGAAAACCCACATCTTCATGATGACAGCTAATTCTGCAACCACCCAGTTAATAATCAAAGAACTGTATTAATGCTAAAATGCAGATCTCAAAAGGAAATTATATCAAGTTATAAACATGTATGAATAAATTGGATCTGTAATTGTATCTTCCAATAAAACCGTATGTAAGCTTCTTATTAAAAACAAAAAAAAAAAAACACAAGCAAGACAACCAACCAGGAAATCACGGATATAGTAGAAGAGCTAATATCTGTAAAAGATAGTATGTATAGTGCAAAAACAATGCATAGGAGATTAGATCAGAAATATGAGGAATGGTTCTCACCGCCAAAACACTGTCACTGTTCCTTCCTATTCTAGTTACTAGCTTTCCATCACTCCAAGTACCTGCACCACCCTGCCATACATAAGTCCTTTATATGAACTGGTATCAGACAAGGAAAGAATGCTCACCAAATATAAGTAGGCGATTGAAAAATAACAAATAAACAGACTATGTCAAATCAATGAAACAAAATGAGTGCCAGAATGGAACAAAATTATCAAACAAATATAAAGAAACCCATATCCTCATTGTTGCAATTCATATTCCAGCTTTTCAGCCATTCATGGGCATGTTAACCCAAGCTATGCTTCATAAGCATTTCAAAGCAGAAAATATGTCAGTCCTCAGAAGCAGGCATGGGTAATTATATATGAGCTTCCGCTAATTACAAAATAACTTTTGAACCAATTTCTGGTTAATATAGCAGCATATTTGGAACGGAGTTACTAAGCGCCATGATGGAGCTTTAGGAATTAAGTCACACATGCATCAGAGAAGCTTGGCTCTTCTTTGAAGCATTACAGTCCAAGAATTCATCCATCCATATATAGAGAACAAATAATCCGTTTATCACTTGTCTAGCCATTCCAATTCATTCAAAGTAACTTTAATGGGAAGGTTCAAGTCATTTTAATGGATACTGGAATCAAACTTGAAAAGAAATGTAATAAATAGACAAATGAACTTGACAAACAAATACTTCAGAATAAACAAAATGAAGACCATGTACATGACAGAATAAACACGCACAAAGAAAAAAATTAAGTTCTAGTTAAAAGTTTCTAGGTGTTGGAATGGCAATGGGCAAAATCATTACAACACTTTTAAGAAGCCAAGAATCAACAAGATAGTTTTCTTCTAGGAAACATAACAGAAAGACTCAATCCAAAACAATATTAATTCGCATACAAGATACTAAAACAACCTTGAACAAGAGTACTAAGTGAAGCGAGATATAACCTCCCCAAAGCAAAAATTGCTCTCCAATTCCAAAATCCGCCGAACCATCAAAGCACCAATATCACGTCCCCTTTGTTCAACTGGCTGGCCTCTTTCTATCAAAGTAACATCAGCACCAAGCTCTGCAAGAACCAAAGAAGCAAACAACCCAGATGGCCCGCTACCCACAACTGCAATTTTCGGTTTTCTACTCCCCGTGTACTTATGTGCACCCGCATTGGAAGAATAACCATTAACACCAACTTCTTTCAGCAACCTTTCTCCCTCAACCTTCTTACAATCTTGTATTACACTAATTATATCACCCGAGACTCTTTCTCGAGGCATATGTTCTATGAGCCCAACTCTAGGCTCTAAGTCCGAAATGAAATCCCTAGTGCGAGGTTCTAGATTTATAAGTTCACTCACATCCATATCCACTGTATACACAAATTTTGCCTCCTTTAACATCTGAAAAAAGTAAAAAACATTACTAAAACAAATTAGATAGAAACAAAAATAAAACTTTTTTTTTTTAACTAACTGTTTGCCGATGAAGCATGAAATAAAAAAAAATAGAGATTGAGGGTAATTTCAATCAATTTAATAGAAAGCAAGCAAAAACAGCAAACCCCTATTAATTAAACTGACCTTTCTTGCATCAAACGATTTCCTAATAACCGAAAATGCTTCTTGGGGCAACATTGAAGCAACCTGATGCAGTTTTAAGTGATTAAAAATGGTCAAAAGAATGTCAAATTTTGTTTTCAAAAAGGGGCTGATAAGAGTATTACCGGGAACTTGATAGCTTTGGCAATTTCTTGAAGCAACCCGTCGGAGACGCCGAGAAAGTCCTTTCCGGGGTCGTCTTGAACGGAAACAGCAAGCTTGGACAGCCTCCAAATGCCATCAAATTTGTTCTTGACATCAGTTAGAGCTTCTTTGTGCTTCAACTTGAGTTTCTTCTTCTCTGAGGGGTATCTTCGCTTTCCCGTTCGTTTTGTGGCGCAGAGGACTTTTGGGAGTGTTTGGGGATGGTGAAATCTCCGGGTGGGATAGGGGAGGATTGAGGTGCTGTTTGGGAAGGGGAGAGAGAGAGGAAGGAGAACGGACATGCTTGGAGGAGTCGGCGGGGTGGCGGACACGGTGGAACGGGGATATTGGATTTATTTTTTCGAAGTACGTAGTTGCCTTCAACATGTAGTATATCCTCTTGATATGAAGGGTTCAAATTTGATGATAAAATTCTTTTGAATCGATCATTCGGATAGGCTGCCTTTCACAATGTTCTTGCTTGGTGTTAATTTTCACTTTAAATGATTTTCTCATATGAATTTGAATCGATAAAAATTAAAAAATATATAATCGAATTAAATTTTGTTTGATATATAATTTTTATATTTTAGAATATAACTTAAAAACTGTTTTTTTTTATAAATAACTTCTTAAAAAATAAGCTAAGATAAATTTAAATTATAAATATGTTTGACGGAAATGACTTGTATTTTTTTTATTAGAATATGTGCAGAATAAGTTATTAACATTCATAAGTTAATTTAACTTTTGATTCGGTAGAAATATTAAAATTAACAAAAGAAAAAACTAAAATAGAGTTGTTATATTGTGTAAACATTGTTCATCCTTTTATATTTTATTATTAAAAAATTCCTTCCCAGGTCCCTTTAATAGTCAATCTATTTTAATTTCATCATCAAAATTTATTTAATTTTCAATTTAGTCCTCACAAATTCTATTTGTGTTGTTCTTAATTTATTTTTTCCTCTTGAAATTGCACTTTACCATGTCTTCATGGTTTCCAAGATTATTCTAAAGTTAAATGACATGTAAATTATAATTCTTTTTGTATATATATTGTTCAAGAGATTGGTGAATCATTTTTAGAATTTTTTTCGGCACCAAACTTTATTTTTTGCACTTCAACACCTAGATCAAGTTAAAAAGTCAATGAAAGTAGTTCCACCTTCAATGATGCTAAAAAATATAGATTATGGTTCATGTAGTTTTTCAATTGAATTTTATTTTTTTTATTTTTTAAGGTGATTATAATGAGTTTCATTTGTAGAAATATGATTTAGGAGGTTAACTGGATGTATTTTTAAAGAAAAATGGTTGAAATCTAGATTTTTAAGGTTTAAAAACTTGAAACTTGATTTTCCAATTAGTAAAGACATTTTATTTAACTATAAAAATTAACGAAAAACAATACAATATTTATCAAGATAGTTGGCATATCATTTACCATTTAAAGAAAAAAACTTAAATGTATAAGCCTAAATTTCCAGCCCATGAAACTTGCCATTTCAATAAAGATGATAATTTAATTTGAACTTAATGTATATCGATTCAAATTAGTAAGTTTTTTTTAGATAATTATTTTACCTAATAAATAATAGACTTTATACGAATATTGTTAAACTTCATTTAAAATCTTGTCTAAAACTAATCTTTCAAATATATATATATATACACACACACCCCAGATTTCATGAGATCAATCTTTTCCCCCCATTGTAGACCTCATTCCCCTCACGAAAACTCTAGAATCCTTCCTTTTTATTTTTTGGAGTTAGAAGTCCTCTCCTGCTAATCTTGATAAATTGAATTTGACTGAGCTTGTTTTAGCGTCCTTACTTTTCCTATGTTTTTCTTTTCTTTTTATTAAAGAGGTGTTTTTGTACAATTAAAAGTTACTTAGCTTTCCACATCTAAAATTGAAAAGGAGTTTAACATTTTTGTTTTTCAAATCGAAAGGGTCTCCAACAAAATGTAAAGAGATTGTAAGAATAAGGGTTAAGACAGCGTCCTGGATAATGTTTCCAGATGGGTTAAGAATGCGTGTTTGGTCTTTATATGTTTGGAAGGAAGTTATATATAAAAAACCAAACACCCATTCTTAACCCATCTGGAAACATTGTCCAAGACGCTGTCTTAACCCTTATTCTTACAATCTCTTTACATTTTGTTGGAGACCCTTTCTATTTGAAAAACAAAAATGCTAAACTCCTTTTCAATCTTAGATGTAGGAAGCTAAATGACTTTTAATGGTACAAAAATAATTTTTTAATAAAAAGAAAAAGAAAAACATAGAAAAGGTAAGGACATTAAAGCATAGACAAAGCAAGCTCAATCATATTCAATTGATTGAGACTGTCGAGAGAGGACTTCTGACTCCTAAAGATAAAAAGGGAGGATTCTGGGAAAAAGGAATTGGAATAGAAAAAAGATTGATCTCACAAAATCAGACTAGAGAAGTTGTTGCTGGTTCTGATGATAGAGCCAATAAAGTTCAGATTTTATTTCTCATAAGGCAGTTGGGTTTTTGCCATCTTTCAACTCATTCGATATCCTTTTATTCGACGTGTTTCTCATGTTATGCTTAAGAAAGATTCAAACCAGCTCTTTTGGAAGGAGAAATTCCTTGCATGCCTATCTATTTTTTTAAAAGAAAAGGTTAGAAACAAAATCAAAGATATCTTTACAACATATATATATATATATATATATATATATATATATATATATATATATATATATATATATATATATATATATGCACGAAGCATTATATATTTTTTTAATCCAATATGTGTGTGTTGAATATCAAGTAAAAAAAAACATTTTTTTAAAAATAAATTTCAATTTATATTTAAATTTATGCCCTTTTTCTTTAATTTCTTTTTTTATTTAACCTTTTTTAAAATAGAGATTGTTTTTAATCATTCGCATGAATTTAATTTTTGAATAGATTATTCTAATTTATCAATATTTTTTTTGTGTTTTATATAATTTAAATTTATTTTTTAAAAATATTTATTTTTGAATAATATTTATAATAAGTGCAACCCTATGAGTGTATATTTAATTATAATTAATGATTTATTTATTCAATAGCACATATACTTTTTAATTTATTTAATTAGATATGTATATAAATATTTTAATTTACACTTAATATCTTCCATGTAAAAAAAATGTTGAAAAAACCCTATATATTTAATTTTTTTATTAAAAAAATCCAATTCATGACAACATATAAGTCAAGTTCATAATTAAAAAGCCTGGGTGTTTGAATGAATTAAAAAATTAAAAAAATAGAAGGAATGTAGGTCAGTTTATTTTTACGTTTTAAAAATATTTTTAAAATTTATGTCATAAAAAATTTTTAAAAAATAAAAAAAATATTTTGATATATTTTCAAATAAAAAATACTTTAAAAATCAACTACTGTTATATTTTCAAACACCTTCTAAAAGTTGATGATTAAATAAGAATTACTTGAAACAAGACTATGAACTTGTTTAATAATATAGTAATTGTTATTTTTTATTTAAAAATATATTAAAAATATATTTTTTAATTTATTTTTAATATTAATGCATTAAAACAAACTAGAAAAAATAATAATTAAAAAATTTCTCAAAATCTTTTAAAAACATTTTTAAAAAATATACTACTTGTGTGTTCACGCACACTTAAATATATGTGTGATTTAGAGGTATAATAATTTTTTTTTTAAATATAATTTTTTTAAAATACAAACTACACCTCATGAAAATAAAAAAAGATATACTTCATATGTGTTCCTACAGAAAAACACCCAAACCAAACACCCATCAACCAACCAACCACCCAAACCAGTACTTGCACCGTAAAAAAGTCAAAACAAAAACAAGGAAAAAGAAGCAACGCTTCCTCGATCAAATCACCAAGATCACCATGGGCAACACATCTTCGATGCTCACTCAATACGACATCGAAGAAGTCCAACAACACTGTAACCATACCTGTACGTAACTCCCTCGCTTTCCTCCTCCTCCTCCTCCTCTTCTCTCCACACAATCAATTTACAATTGCTTTCAATTAATTAACATGTCTGTGTAGTTTCGCAGCAAGAGATAGTGTCGTTGTACCAGAGGTTTTGCCAGCTGGATCGAAACGGCTGCGGTTTCGTCCCAGCCGAGGAGTTCCTTTCCGTTCCTGAATTCGCTGTCAATCCACTCTCTCAGGTTCTGCATTTTAATTTCCGTCTCTCTTTTCATATATTTTGTAATTTTTTTATTGATTTTTTTTTATTGTTTGGAGTAACAGAGACTGTTGAGAATGGTAGATGGACTGAATTTCAAGGAATTTGTGGCATTCTTGTCTGCATTCAGTCCTCGCACTCCTTTGCAACACAAAATCGAATGTAATGTTTTTTTTATTAACTTTTTCAAAAATTAGAACATAAAAATAGTCTCTAATCTCCATAGATGTGTTTTATCTTATGATGTTGTGTAGTTATCTTCAAGGTGTATGATTCGGATGGCAATGGGAAAGTTACCTTCAGTGATATGCTGGATGTATTGCATGATTTGACCGGTCAGTTTGTATCAGAACAACAAAGAAAGGTTAGATTTCAGCCTTCTTTTGGTTCGTTTTAATTTGATTTGGATGTGTTTAGTGTCCCTGTCGATTTTCGTATGCATCTGGTTAATCGGTAATTTTGAGATTCAAATAAGAAAATGTGCGCGCCAAATTGCATACCATGACCTTGTTTTAGGTATAAAAAGAAGAATGTAAGGGCTCGTTTATCTTTGAGTGAATTTCTTGGAACTTTTTTCAGTGCAGACATTTCTTTTTGCAAATAAGGGACACTTCGGGGCTCAATGGTTTAAATTTAGGGAGATTCAATGCTTGCCTAATTCTTCTTACTGTATATTTGGAGTTTTCCTAATATATTTTTTCTTTTTTATGAAAAAAAAGGCTTATTATATATTCTTAGGAAGTATATATGTGGCACCAGTTTGGGCTACTTAAGACGTCTTTGCAACAACTTTTGGAAGTTTTTTTGGATGATAATTTTTAGGTAATGAATTGATTTGTTGAATTGACTGATCTATGAATTAATCTCTCTAAAGCTGCCATGTGTTATGTAACTGTTCTATTTGTATTTTAAGGTGCATGAGAATGGTTTTTAATTTTATCATAGGTGCAATTTGAGTTTTTATGAACATTATAGTGCCTCCAGGGAATATCAGATTTAGTAGAGTTTGAGGCAGAGACTTAGTTGAGTTGAAGTGAGTTTTATGTGGTGCTATATTTAGGAATCTGGGAAACTGTGGGAGCAAAAGTTTTACAGGCTTGCAGTTAAACAGCTCTCCAAGCACGTTGTTTGAACTTTTCAGGGTTTTTGTCTGATGTGGTATAGTTTCAGTTAGAATACATGAGTCAATTATGTTGAAATCAATTGGAAGAAAGGCCATGGTAAACTTTGCAGAATAGTCCCTTGTTGTTGCCTACACTGAAGTTGAATATTTGAAATTCTTGTACAAATACCTGTTTGTAATGATGTAAGTATCCATTGCTGAAATAACTCAAGAGTGCTTGTTTTTACTTAAACCGAGGGCTAGTTATGAAGTGCACATTGCCTAGTTTTCAAATCAAGAAGTCAAAAATTTGAGTTCCCAATACATGTGATCTTATTGACTAACAGTATCAGATGTCATTTCTAGTTTTTGCTCGGTTATCATAGAAGTAGGATGTGATTTCAAGTTTTTACTCGGTTATCATAGAAGTAGGATGTGATTTCAAGTTTTTGCTTGGTTAATATCATAGAGCTAGGACTACTTTCAAACTTGCTGTTTCCTTATATGTACATCTGGTATTGACATGTGCTTTGTTTTGGATCTTTACTTACGTTTGGCTCAGCAAGTGCTGACACGTGTCCTTGAAGAAGCAGGTTACTCAAAGGATTCTTTCTTAGTCTTGTCAGACTTTGTAAAGGTACTGTCATTTATATCTGGTAATTATTGAAAGTTTTATGAACTTAATAACAAAAAATAAATGTGATTAACTAATTTTACATGATGTACTTTATTCTCATACATTACACATGCACAATAAACATCACCACCCTTAACTTAGTGACTTTAATATAAGTTTTCTTTTTTATTTCTTCCTTTTCCTTTTCCCGAAGGTTGGAACAATTGTTACGAATTTTGGATGGCTTTTGTCTAGATAAACTTTTGTCAGTGTATTATGGTTAAACTTGATATTTCATTGTCTAAAGGGGGATTAGGTTGACATTTGTGCATTGGGAATCAACTTTTCAAGCATGCTTCATGGGTAGAGAATTTGTGATTGCAAAATTGATCTTATAACATGGTGATGTGGGACAAAATAGATTTAAAGTTAAAGAAAGAAAAGAAAAATCTAAGAAGAAGCTAAAAACAGAGAAGAAAAGGCTGAAGAAGAGAAGAACAAGTGTTGAAAAAGTCTGCAACTTTGTAACTTTTTTTCAATTCATAAATAACCGTCTATTTTATTTGATAAAAATTAAGCATAAGGTAGTGTGAGTTTGTGCAAGTTTCAAGTCTAAAGAATTTTCATTTGAAGAGGCATGTTAGAGAATAATATAAATCATATCTTGAAACTTCACCCAACGGTTTAAATTTTTGGGTTGAATTGGTTATTTAACATGATATCAGAGCCTTGTTAGCCAAACGGTCACGAGTTTGAATTTCACTATTCTATTTATTTGATAAAAATCAAGTATAATGCAGTGTTAGTCAGTGCAAGTTTCAAGTCCAAATAACTCTTAAATTATTGGATTAAGATGATTATTTGAAAATGTGCACTTCTAATCTTCTTTGAATCTGACTTCCCACGCACCCCACTCAATTCAGATCTGATCAGGATTATTTTTTTCCCATTTCCTTTAGTGAAATGTCAAAAACTGAAAGATATTACATTTTCATTTCCCTGTAAACTCTTTATGGATTATATCTTTTTTATTGCCTTAAACTTCCCATTTGAACTTTAACCCCTTCAATTATTTGTTTCTTTGACAGTGGAGCCCTTCCCACAAGATTATTGCATCATCCGTCTAGCGTCTCATAACATTTATTTAGTCACTTTCTCCACTCAATTAGTTCTTTAAATTCATCTCTTGCGCTCACTGTTGATTGCTTGCTTGCAGATTCTTGGAAATTCTGATATGAAGATGGAAGTTGAAGTTCCAGTGGACTAAATGCAGCTGGTATCAAATAAAATTGCAACTTCAGCCCAGATAGTGGAGTGTCGACTGAATTCTGTTGGGGAAAAGTGTGAGCTGCAACACTTCTCTGTGAATCGATGTTCAACTGCAACTGTTGTATATCTAATTTTAGACCGTTACATCACCTTACGTTGCTTTATGTTGTGGATTCCAATTAGTTGATAATGATTCAAGCAATGAACTATTTTGCAATTGCCAGTATTATAAGTCTTCAAGCATTTGATCTTAAATGCCCTTCACGTCCAAAGTCTCAGGGTCCCCGCTATTACAGCATGCGCATCCATCTACGGTGGTTCATTCTCTTGTTTGATATTTTGGTGTAATTAAATCTTAATTTTTTTAATTTTTTTGATGTGTTAATTTTAAAAAATAAAAAATAATATTATTTTAATATATTTCTAAATAAAAAGTATTTTAAAAAATATTTTATATCTTACTCTCCCAGTAGAGACGAAGGAGACAGAGTAGGGACCCTTTAAATGGTCGGAGGAAGAAGAAGAATGTACCTTGTTATCGATTGGATCGCGTCCCAGATATGCTTTAGAAGTCCCATAAAAACGAAACAATTATTTATATATGGCGAACTGAGTTCACAAAAGACACCTATGATTTATGGGCATTCGATGAATTTCACGAGCCAAATGAGGACAGTTCACTAATAGGAGCAACTGTTGAGGGAACCACATTTGCAAACAACATTTTAAAAGTGCCAAGTGTCAATTTCCATTTCTGTTTTTTCATCCGTCCAGGATTACGGTAACGATTTTAATTTAATTATTTTTAATATTATTACATCAAAATTTAAAAATATTAATATTTATACTGTTTAAAATACTAATTTACCACTTTGAAATGGTATCTCTCTCGTCGGAGATGCTCTAGCAAACCGTGCTGGATTGTATTTGTTAGGCGTGATACACAGGGAAATGATGATGGCAGATACCATCATCACCGCTAATGATATTGTTTCCACTAAGTAAAATTCTCAGCCGGTCTCATCAAATTAGATAGTTTGTGTTGGATGTGGACAGGCCAAGATGCTTAAAATAGTGCATTTGAAATTCAAAAAGAAAAATAAAAGGATGAAATAAATAAATACAAAGAATACAACTCTGCCATCATAATTAGCTTCACTAGGGACACTTGTCTAAACTACTCTCCTCCTCTCAGATGCCGCAGCGTGTGTGGTGACTGGTGATGGCCCTGATGGGGCCTATTAATAGCCGTTAAAACCTCCCCTTTTAACAATTTTTTAGCTGGATAAAATATCCTTCGACACCCGTTGAGGAAAAAGAGCAACCAAGGCCCCCACATGGTAATCATAAATCTATTTGTTTTTTTAAAAAACCCTCAATTAATGCATTAATTGACAAGTGACAGGAAGATTAACTATCCTGGTCATTTGGCCAACAAGGTTAATGGATTCAGAACAGGTGCATAGTTGTCTTAACTTGCCTTTTTGTTTTTTTTGATTTAATGTCCTTTTTATTCTCAATTCATGCGTTAAGGAATTAAGGCATTCCATGTCAGCAACATTTGAATACGTAACTTAAAAAAGAAATTTACATTGACGTCAAATCTCACATCTGCTTTGTAGAAAAGCAATGGAAAAGCAATGAGATTTCTATAGCTATGTTTGGAACGAGAGTCCGGAAATGATGATATTTGCTTTGGTTGCTTAAAAATAAGTGGGCTCTTGTCCTAAGCTCTTGTACGGGTTTTTATGCCTGAAATTTTCAAGCCTATCTGGTCTGCTTTGCTATTCTTTCGTTTTTTCCAGAGAAGCAATTTGCTTCATGGTTGGATTGCTTGGTTTTTCCGACCAGACTGTGTTATATCTTGATTTGTTGAAGACGACAGTTCCTGTTTGCTAAAAGCTTTTTCTTTCTCTCTATTGGGTCATGCTCCAAGGAGTGAATATACAAACTGCAGGTGATAGGCTCAAATTTCATTTCTTGCTGTGCTTTTTAACGTTTTTCATAGAATGATTCTTTGTGCTCTCTATTGTTTTGTCCAATATCTTTTATCATTTCCACTCCCACATCTTCTATCTTTCGGGATTTCCCTGAGTTCTTTTCTTCTGTACCTCCTTTTGGCGCTTGTGATTCATATTTTCACAATTAAGTTGAGAACAATTATAACATGTCTTCATTTGTTTCTGTCAAAACGTTATTTGTTCTGCTATATCTAAGAGTGACATATGAAAATATTGCTTGTTTATGGGATGAAATCCCCCCTTTCACTGCGTTATGTTTTCGGAAGGGAGGGCGGTGCGGATGGGGTGTTTGAGATGACAGAGCCACCCAGTTGTGTAAAGGATCAAAGGAATTTATGTTTGTGTTCATATTTATAACCAAAATATTTACTACTGTTGCGTGCAAATGTGTTAGCAAGGGAGGGTAAGTTGTTGACCCTTTGCACTTGCCTATCTGCTTGCTTAAACTCTCATACGTGCTTTCTAGTATGATTTTTTAATTCATTGTTTTTGTTGCTGGAGATACCAAGAGAAATTTGAGATGAATAAGGAAAACTGCTAATGGGTTATTGAGACTAAAAAAGAGTTGATGCTCTTTTTGTGAACAGGCAGGAGTCGGCATTTAATTTATTGCTCATGGATGGAAGTAGTTTATTACCGGCGCCTGAAACTAATATAGCAGCTCTGAAAGAAGCCCTTTATACACAGCAGCATCTTCTGCAAACCCTTTATGCCGAGCTAGATGAGGAAAGAGAAGCCTCAGCCACTGCAGCCAGCGAAGCTTTATCTATGATATTGCGGTTGCAAGGTGAAAAGGCTTCACTGAAGATGGAAGCAAACCAATATAAGAGAATGGCAGAGGAAAAGATGTGTCATGCAGAAGAGGCCCTGGCAATTGTAGAAGACCTCATGTATCAGAGAGAAATGGAGATTGCATCTCTTGAATACCAAGTTCAGGCTTATAGGTATAGACTTTTAAGCATGGGCTGTAATGATTTGTGTGTGTACGAGAATACTTATCCAGAGAATCTGTTAATGCAAAGAAACGATCCTTTATTTGGGGAAAATGGTGCCAACGGAAATGTAAGGAGATTCAACTCTCCGCCTCAGGTTTCAACCAAGGATGCCAGTTGCAATAAAAGTAATATTGAAAGGAAAACATCTATAGTCCCTGTGCTAGATACAATGCAAATGAATGCGGAGGAAATTGCAATTCGAGAAGCTAATGATTCAGAGAATAAATCAGGGAGCCCTTCTGGTGCACAAGTTTATTCATATTGGGAGCAGATCAAAAGGTTGGATGAACGGGTAAAAGAGATTTATGGCGACAAAGATCCCAGTAGGAAAAACTCTGCAATCTGGAAGGGTGGCACTTGGTCTCCGTCATTGTTTTCACAAATGGGCACTGGCACATCTGGCGATCTAACAAGAACGGAAAATTCTACTCATTCAGACAAAGTTAAACAGCATCAGGATTCACGGGAAAGTGTTCAGGATATTTTTGAAGTCCCACAAACTATCGAGAGTTGCAAAGTTTCTGAACATCCTGTGAAAGAACGTCACAAAATGACTTTGGAAGGTGAAAACAGGCTTCAAAAGCCAGATATGGTATCTGAGGATATTCTGATAACGCCTAATAAAGATGAAAGAGACCTGGTAAAGGCAATGGTGCTTTCCACGGTCCATGAGAAGAAATTGCCTAAGCCAAAAGATCGGACAAGTTTTCACCGCAATGTGTCTCTTGTGAGCCGCCCAGCAATTAGTGCAAGCAATTCTCAAGCTGAGTATCAACAGCTGAGTCAGAGAGTTGAGAGGCTTGAGAGAGTAAGAAACAATACAAGCCAAGAAATTATTTCTGAGGGGGAAGAGGAACTGAATTTGTTGAAGGAGATACGAGAACAACTCAATTCAATACAGTCTGAGATCAGAAGTTTGAAAAAAACAAAAAATCCCCATGCTGCAGATAAGCAACCTTTAGATCTTCTCCAAGAGGTATGTCTTCCTCTCTCTCTCTCAGCCACTCATGCATGCAGGCATGGTCAAGTTAGAGATACGCAACACTAATATTATTTTTATTTTCAGGCAATGCTGTACTTTTGGTTTTAATTCGAGCAATCAAGTTCTTACTGCCTTAATCACCGAATTTTTATGAATTTCCGGGTTCTGATACATCTGCAACTTTGTAAGGATGCTGTTTTGATTTTGAATAGAGTGAATATTATACAGTTAGTTTGTGGATTTTTTTTATTTGATTTGTTGTACAAAACCTATTCAATGTAAATGTTGCTAAGTTAACATCAATCACAGAAGAAGTTTGATTTCAATAGGATGTCTTAGGCATGCTGTCATTTTTATTTTGTTTTCTCTATTAATACTGGGATGATGATTGTAAATTATATTCTACACAACTATCTCTACTTTGCTCGATTTCTCAATCTGTATATGCTCTTTGTCCATTTCTTACAGTCCAACATAAATTTTCAAGTGGCTTGACAAATTTTGAGTGATGTAGAACTCTCAATTCCAGTTCATGAGTGGAGAGAACGAGGCTGTTTCTGGTTTCATTTTCCTTCCTCCAGATGAGGTACCAAGTGATCTCTTAATGTGCAATTGGCATGTCAGGAATTGAATTTTAAGTGATTTATGTTGTCTCTAGCTTCTGACACTTGGTTTCATTAACTGTTACTAAATATTTGCAATAATTATGCCCATGAATTTGTTTCATAGCTGCATTGTATATATTCACAATTTCTATTTCTTGTGTCTTCTGGTCGGCTAGTTGTCTTCATTGAAGGCAAAATTATGAGTGGATGTCGTCTTCCTTTTACCCCTCTGATTAAGTATTCTCTTTCGAGATTTAATCACTAGTAATCATTTTACTTGATGAGTTGTCTTTCGATCCTCAATGTTAAACAAGAATACCATTTGTCTAGCGAACTAATTATAGGATCATAAGTCGCGACTGATGACTCCTATCATCTACTGGATTGTCTTGGGATGCAAACATTATTAAGGATGGTGGTTGAGACTTTCCTTCTGGTAGTCCAGACCTCCAACAGATCTGGGACTGTATTAGATTCCATCCCTAAGTTAGCTCTATGGATCACTATGTTTGGACAAATCATTATAGAGGAAGGTTCACAATTGATTCAGCTTGGGAGGTACTTCGAGATGCCAGGCTCAAGAATGCTATGCACCATCTTTTCCAGTTTCCATGACATGTTCCACGACGCTCCCATCTTATAGCTTATGTCTTTGGATCGTCTACACACTATGAACAGATTACAATCTTTTTAGATCATCACCTTTGCAGTACACTATAAACAGATTATAAACTTTTTAGATCATCGCCTTTGCAGTACGTATCTTATATGGTTCACATATGGAGACTCATGATCATCTATTTTTGAGTGCTTCTTGGCTTTAATATGGAGAGAAATTTCAGACAATTACCGAGGCCTTCTATGTCATGATACCCTTTTCTTTAATGGGCTTCTGTTCAGTTTTGGGAGAAAGACTTCGCACATATTCTGACACGATAGTCATTCTCTGCCACGGTTTCCTTCATATGATATAAAAGGAATACTCGTGTTTTCTGCCAGCTTTACTGATCACAGCATGATGTGGTGAAAGGGATCTTCAGCCTGTTAAGATTACGACTTCTAGACATAAAATCCTGATACCAGATATTTACAAAGATTAGATCTACCTGATAGTTTTGGCTTCTGTATTTATTCATGTTGTTTTATTTACAAAGATTAGTCTATTTGTTCTCATTTTATAGGTTTCATGACTTTTGAATCTGGATAGCAGATTAATTGTATTTCTTAGGTATATTTCTCATATCATTTCTCATATATTTTTTTATATGTGTCTTAACTTTCTCCAAAAAAAAAAAAAATAAAATCCTCTTATATACTAATGAGTTAACGTGACCGGACACAACCATTCTGGTGAATGACAAGCTTGATACTACAGCCATCATCTTTTTTATTCGTTGAACAAATGCCAACACAAGTTCATTTCTCTCATTTAATACTTTAGGAAAATAAAAATAAAAATAAAAATCACTACACTCACTCAACAAATGTCCCAAATCACTCTGCTGCATGTGATACTCGTTGTTTTCTCTTATTAGAATCAGGGAAGTAATGTGTAAGAACTTATTGACAATATTAAGTATTAATAAATAATTTTAAAATGATAATCATTTAAGCATTCATATATTGCAATTTCTTCAAACATTTGTGATTTCTCTATCATTTATATTTCTTTCTCTTTTAATATTTTAATATTTTTACTTTCGCAACAATATTATATGATAAGTTGACAAGGATAGTGACGATGTCCAATATATTTATAAATATAATTATATAAAAATTCTAAAATGGTCTCATCATTATATTATTATACACATGGAAAATCAATTTATAAATACCAGACACCCATAAACAATATAAATGTTTTCTCCTCGTTCTCTCTCAAGAATTTCTTTTATCCAACCCTGTTCTTGTAATTTATTAGATAATTGTCCCATATTGCCTACAAGTTGAATTATTTTTTTAATGTAAAAAAAATATTTAGGTATTGTTAATATTTTTTCTAGTATAAATTTTTTTAACTATGTGGAGAACTCAGTTGACTTGATAGGTTTAAAACAACTCGGATAACTGCTAAAAATATAATTTGATTGAAAATAAATATTTAAGATAAGATATTTTTATAAATACTGAAGCAATAACATATTATATTGATTCGAGTTAACTTGTTAATATGTATGTAGGTCATGAAATTATAATAACTCTATAAAAAATAAATTAAAATAAATTATAAAGCCTGATTTATAATAAACACAATGTAGAAGGATTAAATTGAAAATAAATCAATAAAAAAATAAAAAAATAATCTAATTCAACTCGAGTTAACATACTAAATCTATGACCTAAGTCATAAGACTGAAATAATCTAATAAAAAATATATTGAAAAAAAATTATAAGCCCAATTCTCAATAAACCTAGTGTTAATGAGGTTAAAACTAAAAAATAAATTTTAAAAAGGACACAAAAAATAACTTGAGTTCATGCGAGTTAACCCATCAAACCTATTATCTGAGACATAAGAGAGAGATAACCTTATAAAAAGTAAAACAAAATAAATCATGACATATAATTTCCAATCAATCTAATATTGAAGGATGAAATAAGAAAAAAAAAGTTAATTAGAAAAAAAACTCAAGTCAACTGAGTTAACTCATCACATGAGACTAAAACAACCTCATAAAAAGCAAATTGATATAAAAAAGATAAAACTCAATCCCTAATAAACCAAATGTTGAAGGATGTATTTGAAACTAAAAAATCAATTCAAAAAAGGTAAAATAAAAAAAACTACTCAATTCAACCTAAGTTAATCTCATAAAAAGCAAATTAAAAAGGACCATGAAACCCAATTTTTAATAAATCTAATATTGAAGGATGTAAAAAATACAACTTAAGTCAACTCAGATTAACTCACTAAATCCATGACTATATCAAGAGAAAAGAATAATCTCATAGAAAGAGAAATAAAATAAATCATGAAGTCTAATTCTTAGTCAACTCAATTTTGAAGAATGAAATTAAAAAAAAAATCAATTAGAAAAAGAAAAACACTAAGTCAACTTATCAAGTTTAAGGTCTAAGGTGTGAAATTGATATAATATAATAAAAGGAAAATTAAAAAAAAATGAAGTCGAATCCTCTATTATAGGATAAAATTAAAATTGAAAAAATCAATTGAAAAAAGACACAAAAAACTAACTAGAGTCAGCTCGATTTTACCCACCAAACCCGTGACTCAATTCATAAGATAGGGATAACATCATATAAAATAAATTAAAATAAATTACAAAACCTAATTTTTAATAAATCAAATGTTGAAGGATAAAACTAAGAAAAAAAAGTCAAATAGAAAAAAAAATCGAGTTAACGTAGTTAACCTAAAGAATTCATGGTCAGGATTATGAGACTAAAATTACCTCATACTAAGTAAATTGAAAAAAATTATGAAGTTCAATCTTTAATAAACTTAATGTTAAAGGATAAAATTAAAAAATATATAAATTATATTAAAAACTTATTATAGTGAATAGTATTTTGTAAGGAAAAGTATAATAAAAATCCCTCATCTTTTAGTTTGTTTGTTATTTTTTCTAATTTAATTAATTTTATAGAACTTTAAAAAAAACTTTCAATGATGATTATAGTTGAAATATAAGTAAATCTGACAATCAAAAACTATTTTATTTAAGATGTGGATCTAATGAAGATGATTTAAATATATTTTACACTTGAACCAATCAAAACAATTATAATAGGGTTTATATATATATATATATATATATATATATATATATATATATATATATATATATATATCTTCAAATTTTCTTTATTGTAGTTAATTAGACAAAAAAAAAATCAAATATCAACATATAATAAAAATAAAAATCACACCTTATAAAAAAATCTATTATTTATGTCGCGAGGGGTGCACGGACGTGATATTGTTTGGCGACGATGGAGACTTTTGTCTTGCCTCCTATGTTAGATATTGTGTGTTGAGAAGGTTTTTTGGATTTAATCATAAAATTATGATTAATGTTTAGGAGTCGTCACTTAATATTATGGTCACTTAGAACTTATTTTTTGCAAGATTCTGAGTAAGGGATTGGTTATATAAGGGAAAAACGCATCACCTCCAGTGCACCTTACCTAGGGTAAACTGCATTACTGTTTGAATTCTTTTTAGTCGGGTTTCTATTCATTGGTTTTTTTTAAGGCTCTAGGTAGATTTCTCTTTATGAGAGAGTCTCTACCTTATCGGGTTTAATCCTAACTGTTCTAAAGTCTGAATTTTAGCATCGTATTTTTACACTTTGTATCTTTAATACCCGAGAGTGTACTTTATTGTGTAATTTCACTTCCCAAAAATATTAAAGTCTACACTTGGATCCTAAAAAAAATTAATTTTTTTTTGACATGTTGGCCAAATTCTAATGGATAATCATAAGCTGATTACGATATTCTTTTTTAGATTTTTTTTTAAACATGAAAGAGATGTAATTTTTTTTGATGAAAAATATGCTTGGAAAATTTTTAGGATTTGACCATATGCAACAAAATATTTTTTTTCTTTTTAGAAATGCTTTGAATTTTTTTTATTTTTTAAAAATATTTTAAAGAAAATCGGTATTTTAATATCGGATTTGTATTTTACATTATAAATATACAACCCCATATTATGAAAAATTGATAGAAAAATATGCGAGAAAATCATAATTTTTTAAAAAATAATGGATATATATATAAAATTCACATCGTGCATGAACAATAGGATGTGAATTATAATTCACGCATATTGTTCATGCAGTGAACATGAAACAAGAAGAAGAAGAAAAAGGAGGAAAGGAAAGGGGCTCACCTGGCTGAAGAGGTTGTGGTTGCCGTCATTTATCTAGCGAAGGACGGTGGAAACATTGGTGGTTGCAATGGTGGAGGTCGGCGTTGGTCGCAACGGGATGAAGAAAAGGTTACAGAGGAGAGAGAAAGGTTGGAAATAGAAGAGAGAGAAGATCATGGTGGTTACTCTGCCACTGATAAGGAGCTAGGTTAATGGAAATGATGGTGGTGAAGTCGGTTGTGGCGGTGGAGTTGGTTGCCTGAGTTGACTGGAGCGGCTACAATTGGAAGAACAAGAAAAAAATCTGCAAAAAAAAGATGAAGGAGAAAGATGTGGTGGCTTCTCTACCATTGGCAAACAGTCGGTTGGTGCAGGAGAAAAGTTTCTATGGGGTGTTCAACAACTGAAGACATGGTGGAGAGAAAAAGAAGAGAGAGGACCTGTTGCAGAAAAGAAAAGGAGAAAAATATAGGGGTGGCTACTGACTTTGGAACCGATTTTCTTATTTATTAGGCTATGAAATTCACTTTTATTTATAGTTAGTGGAAGAGAAAAATCTTGTCTATACTAGAAAAAAATTAAGCTCTTGATTTAGTTGGGAAGGATCTCAACTATTAGTTCAAAGTAGGTATCCTCAATTGTCAAATCTGCCAAAAAAAACTGATTGAGTTGGTTTTTTTAAGCTATCACTAGTGCTGATATGTTTCATTCAACTTGAACAAGTAACATGGGGTTGCAGAGAAAATACAAAGGATCATTTGCGTATAAGATTTGTTAAATTTAGTGAATGTTAAGTATATTAAATGTAGTTGCAATGTAGGTAACCAGACCAGTTTTTTTTCAGAAAAAAAGAAGACATTGTTGTGTTCTGTTTTTTATCAAAGTTTATTTTAGTCCTTCCTCTTTAAATTTGATTTAATTGCACCCATAATTAACCATAAAACTTCAATTTTCTTATGATTTTGCCCTTAATTTCAATTAATTAACTTGGTAAAAATTAAATTTGATCTATTAAAATTTCAATCTTCTTAATTAAGTCTAAATTAGACTTTCAAACTTAATTTTTCACCAATTAAGTACCAAATAAAATTAATTTGATCCATTTAAAGTATAATTAAGTTCTTGCACTTAATTAAATCCTTCAATTGAATTCAAATTAATTCTTAAGCATAATTAAAATTTAATTTGGCCTATTATTAAATTAAGTTGGCTTATTAAAAATTTAATTATATCTTTGGACTTAATTTTTATGCAAATTTTTTCAATAATTATTTAATTTGACCTTGAATTTGTATTTTTTTCTTTATTTTTTAGCATAATAGGATACAATTAAATCTTGAATTTCTTTTAAAATTGTACCTTGATTTTTCGATTTGCTTTCTCCATGTTGTCAGTCTTTATTATTACTTTTTATTTTTATTTTGAAAAAAATAATTTTTGAAGAATAATCCATAATTGGATTATCATAATCTATTTTTTTACATTATGTTAATTATGAAGGTTATTAAAAAAAAACAAAGATTCTATTTCTAAAAGACATGACCACTGAATTAGTAATGAAAAAAATAGGCCCAATTCATATTATAAAGATTTCCGAAATCATCCAGATTCCTTTTTTATTACCTAATTAGAAGAGTAATGATGGGTATAAATTTAATTGGTTCCTTCGTCTTATTGATTTAGCATTTTATTTTACTGATTCAGTTAATTTTAAGTACCAATAAAAATAATTTCCATGATGATTATGATTGAAATATAATTGCTAATAAACAAAAAGATTGAAATATAATTAAACTTTGACCTCTAGGAAAGTCAAGACTTTCGAAATTACAAACAAGAAAAACCAGAAACAAGATCATATTTTTACTGAAACATATTCGAAACCACGTAAACAAAATGAAGGATTAGAAACAAAATTTATGATGAGCCCTTTGACACTGGTCCTGACTAAGAATCATTTGAAACCTAACTAACAACCATGAAATTATATACAAACAAGGATCAAAGATGAAATCTTCGAAGTCAAGACAAGCTCCAACACACTCCAAAGCAAACTTTCATCCATGAAAACCACCAACAAAAATTTAGAGCTAAACTTTAACATCAAAACTAACCCAAAATCATTTGAACATAAGCTAAGGATGATGAATCAATTCAATCTTCAAGAAAGCGCCTTTACTTTTTTGTGATGAGAGAAAAGAAGTTCCATTAGACCTTTGAGAAGGTTCTTGAGGTGTATAGGTTTTAGTGATTTCTGCTCTTTTTTTATTAGATCATCCGGTTGTTTTGCGACTTGGGGTGATTTTAATGAGTGGCGGGATTGTTTTGAATCGACAGCCATCAAGCCAATGTGTGTGATGGGGCAGAGCTTTTAGACATTATTCTCATGAAGGTAAACTGGCTTGTCTTTTTTGTGTGGAATTTAGGATGACATGAAAAGGATTTAGTAAATTGGTCTTGTCTTCTTCTGGACATTACTCTGTTAAAATACACAAATGCAAACCACTCATCCATGGATATTTTCCAATATCATGTTTTTTTTTTTTTTTGTTGCTTGAAAATCCACAAGCAGCTTGATTTATTCTCTCAGTTTGCAATATTATCACAAGTGTATATCAAACACTTCACAGTTTGTCCTTTCCGATTTTATCATGTCCTGCTGAACATATCAAATACAACCTAATTGTATGTGGCTAGCAGAATTCAAATATAATCTTCATGGTCTTGTGATTTTCCTTCTTTGTCTCAACGGTATATATTCTTTGTTTTGCATCCTCATGCACTGCTTGTATGGTTCGGGATATTACGTATGGTCCCTAATTAATGTTCTTACATGTTTGTTTTGACAGACCAAGTTTCTCTCTAAATTAATCTAACATCTGTAGCAGATAGAGATTTGGGAAACACGCTGGTTATGGAAGTCACTATCATGGAGCACTATATCACATTCACTTTCCTCTTTCATCATGCTCAAGGAGTATTTTATGCACTCCTTGTAGCTAGTGGGTTAAACACTGGACTATGCTATCATTTGTGAGTACTTTGTAACTTTTATGCCTGATTAGATTATCTTCGTGAGTGCAATGACTAAGAATAGTGGATGAGCTTTGCAATTTATGGAAGACTCCTTTTTATGTGGAAGAAGGTTGTCAAAATGAGGAGGCAGAGATCATGAAATCTTTTGCCTTTTTTCTCATCTTCTTCGGGAGGTTGGTTTGTTTATGTCTCAAATGGTATCTATAAATGTCTATGAACTACCAAATTCAGAGGCCAGATATGGCTGTTTCAATCTTTAAATAGACATATTATAGCCCGCAAACCATCATCTCTTATAAGGTTGAAAGTTTGGCATATTCTATTCAGGTTGCACGTCCTATAGCATTAGCAAGATAGCAATCACAGTGCTTGTTTCTGCCACCGCGGTTCATAATTCCCTGCTGTCGGTCTGTAGACCTAACCCCATCTCATTATTGCACTAATGCTCTACAGGTACTTCAGCATTGAGTAGGCCTTTTCTTGGGATATTTTATCTCTTACTAACAATTTCTTCTGTAAATGGTTCACAACACGTGCTATGACTGAGAAAAGAGACCTTCAATTTACTGAAACTTGAGGATACAGAATATATTTTACTAAGAACACACGAGCACAAGATCTAAGTGATTTTTTTATTTTTATTTTTTGAATGTGTACAAGAACTGTCACGTTCTCTGGAAAACATTTCTGAAATGAGAGTTGTAATGAATCAATCCAGTAAGACTTATTGGGAAATTGCAGAAAAAACAGATGTATTGTTGAAAGCTGGAAAGTGTGAGGAATGTCGATAAAATTAAGCCCCAGCTTGTCAACATCTCTTGCTAGATATAATCTTTGTGAAAAACCTCACCTGGATATTTCTTAATAACTCCCAAATATGCGCCACATTTAATGTAACTACGAAAAAAAATGACGAATTTTGGAGTGACATTAATATAAGAATTCTATCTCGAAAGAGCTGTATATGATAATTATCTTGAACTCTACCTGTATAAGCGCCGAAGGTGATGTGTGACTGCAGCTTAATTCATAGTTGGGCACCAAAAGTCCTAGAGCCCTTGTTTGTAAACAGATTTAATTTATCTCCATATATAAGGCTGCTCACTTTTTGGAATGATTATTTCACCTCATGTTGTACCCTTAAAAAAATACAATAAATTTAATTTGGTCAGAAAAAGTTTAATACTTGTGCGATGAGGAATAAATTATTATTGGAGAAATTAGACCTTGGAAGGTGCAAGAGGCTAATGGTATTTGTCTAGCATATTCTTTAGTTCCTTAACTTCTGGTGGGACAACGGATTTAAATTTTGAATGAATTATTACAAAAATAAAATAAAATCTGTTTAATTCATTGTGAGATTAAGGATTGAAAATCCTGGCACCTGAGATTTACTAGGCATGGTTACAGCAGACAATGATATCATTTACATGTACGTTGCAGGTGCACAAATGGCCAGTTATTACCGATCTGAGGCCAGGAATTATGCTCCTTTTCAATTTCTCTTATGAACACAGCTTCAATTTTCAGGAGGTGACAGGAACTGTTTCATTGGTAGCTGTACTAACTAATGTAACTAGATAGCGTACCAATACCTGAAACATTTTTGGTTGCTTTAGTTGTGCAGGGAAGGAAGAGAATCATTGGTTTGCTGAGGTCATGCTAAGAAATAGTTTGTGCTCGCCTGTGATTTTTTCCCATATATTTCATTATAAGAATCACAAAAGTAGAGGAGGGGAAGAAAGAGGAGGTGATGGTAGGTGTATGAATTCTGATGGTCACTTAACCAAGTTGCCAATTAGAGAAAACTATAGCAAGAAATAATTGGCAGTTCGTGTTTTTCTAGGCAAGCAAGCACACGATTTAGTTTATAAGAGATGAGGACAGGTACCTAATTCATAGTGCATTGCATATGAAATCTGTCTCCAGGATAGTCTCGATCGAATGCTTTCGATCTTCTGTGGCATCCCTATTTGACTTTGATAGTGACCTGAGTTTCTTAGTTAATATTGTTTAAGAGACAATTTGACCTACTGCAGCAACCATTGTGTCTAGGGGCTTTCTCCCTATTCTACGTGAAAGCGATGAAAAGGTTCCGAGTGCTTTTTACGATTGATATGGAAGTGAGCGTAGAGGCTTATTATTATAATCTTCCACTTATCACTTAATTTAGGCAAATCCATATGATAGGTAGGCTAAAAGGGATCCTAGTGCTTTTTTCTTGATTATAGAAATCACAGTGTTTCACAACAAAAACAAAATGCTGATATTTTTAACCAGAATAATCTGGAAGAAGAAAGACATAGGTTGAAGCATCAATGCCTACCTAGTTCATAGTTGAACTGTGATTCAGAGCTCACAATCTAGAGAAATCTATTAAAAAATTAACAAATCAAAGGAAGTTTTTGGTTGGTTGTGATTAAAAATATGACTAGTAAGGGATAGAAGGAACTGTTTTCCAGCTTAAAAAAAATCCTTTGGACGGTTGAAAGAAGATTTTCTTTATGATTTAACAATATACCTGTCTGATGTTTTCACCTCACCAGGAAACTTCTGTTAAAGGTAATGAAAATAACCCAAGAATACACTACTGCGAAAAAGTCAAAACTATGGCAAATAGCTAATCAACAAGGCTATTACATTGAATTAAATCCATTTATTACCATGAAAACAATCAAACAAATGAGTACAATGATTAGAAGTTTCTAAGATTTTGATGAAACTACTTTCAGTGCCATTGCAAATTCAAGAAGCACTAGCTTTAGGATATGATTATTCAATCACCAGGAAGGGAAGGTTAGAGAGATACTGCTTTAGGCTACCCATTTCATTGGCTACATCTAGCATGCTTGGTCTTGTTGAAGGGTTATTTTGTGTGCAAACAAGACCAAGCTCAATCAATTCCAAGATTACATCACTCCATATTTTGTTATAGGATACCGGCATGACAGATGGAGCACGCCTAAGCACTGCTTGATCAACTATGTGCTTGAGCTTGTGGGGATAGTGACTCTTAACCCATTCATGCAAGCTTGAACCTTCATGAAATAGAACATCTGTGGGGCGCCTTCCTGTTATAATTTCTAGCAGGAGTACTCCAAAACTGTAAACATCTCCTTGAGTTGAAGCACGCTTTCCCATTCCATACTCTGCATGAGAACAAGTTGACAAGGAAATTATTAATAAACGTAACATAGGTATTTGAAAATGTTCCTCTCTCTCCATGAGGAACATTAATTATAAATCATTTCATAATTTAGAGATAATACTAAGTTGTTGCAGAATGTAAGAACATACCAGGGGCAATATAGCCGACAGATCCACACAACAATCCATCAGATGAGCTAAGGAACACTGAATCATCCGTTGAATTACTATCATCAGCACCTTTAATCAATCTTGCGATTCCAAAGTCAGTCACCAAAGCTGTCATGTCTTCATCGAGAAGAATATTGCTTGGCTTGAGATCACAGTGCACTACCCTAACAGGAGAATAGTGGTGCAAATAGGCCACTCCTTCAGCCACATCACTACATATGCTAACCAACTGAATCAAATCCAGCCCTGTATTTAGTCCATGGCTTGGGTATAAATGCCCTTCCAAGCTCCCATTTGACATGAGAGGAAGGACAAGAGCCTTAAAGTCTGGCTTGCTGCATATTGTGATGATCTTGATCAAATTTCTGTGTTTGGCCCTCTTTAGTACTTGGCATTCTCTTTTGAAATTTCCCGAAATTTCTCCAGCTGCCTTTGAATCCAATACCTTAACAGCTATCCTTGTATTGTCTTGAAGAACGCCCTTGTAGACATGGCCAAACTGGCCTGAACCTATTAGGCTTGAGGCGCTAAAACCCCCTGTAGCTTCAATAAGCTGTCGATATGAGATTCTTGGATGTTTGAGGTCTTTTGTTTCTTTGTCCTCATCTCCCAAGTCGCCTCCATTGAGTATCACCATTTGCCTTCTGAACCTTGACCTGAGTACGAGGGGATATGCAAACATGCATAATAAGGGAGTAGCAAACAGTGACAGTAGGACTGGTAAAATAAATGAAAGACGAGCTTTTCTCCTCTGGCAGTTGGGCATGCCCTTTATTTCTCCGCAAAGGCCATCATTGCCACGGAAGGAGTCTATTGTCAGGGAAGAAAATGCTCCCTTGTTTGATATGTTCCCAGAGAACTTGTTGAAAGAGAAGTTGAGATGCTTGAGAGTCGGCGATGCCTCAATAGATTGTGGTATATTGCCACTCAATTGGTTTGAAGATACGTCGAGTTCTTTAAGATAAGGCAGCTGCCCTATTGTAGCAGGAAGAAGGCCTTCTAAGACATTGCCTGAAAGGTCAAGGTACTCCAGTGCAATGCAGCTTCCAAGTTGTGGCGGGACTGTGCCAGAGAGATTGTTGGAAGATAGATCGATTGCTAGCACCATGTCCATTTTACTCAGCTCAAGTGGTAAAGGCCCATGTAAATGATTTCTTGACAAGTTCAAATACAACTTCAAGCTCCTCAATCCTGCAACTTCACTAGGAATTGTCCCAGAAATGTCATTGCTAGAAAGGTCTAGGATCTCCAAGTTGACACATTGTCCCAAGCTTGGTGGTATGGTTCCTGAAAGTTGATTTTCATAGAGAAAGAGTCTCCGAAGCTGTGAAAGGTAGGCAAAACTGTCTGGGATGGAGCCTGTAAGTTTGTTTTTTGACAAGTCAAGAAGGCCTAAATGGGAAATGTTAGCAAGAGCTGCTGGAATTTCACCAGAGAGTGAATTGTTTGATAAATAAACCCTCTCTAGTTTTCCCATACGACATAGTTCTGGTGGGATGGTACCATTCAAAAGGTTACTGGACAAGTTTAAGAGGGTGAGGTTGACAAGATTTGAAATGTGAGAGGGTATGGAGCCGTAAAGAATATTCTCATCTAGATGGATCTGTACACAATTGGTAGAAAGATCACCAATAATAGGAGGTATCTCTCCAAGAAGGTTATTTCCTGCTAATTCAAGCTCCTGAAGGTTAGATGAATTAACTAAAGAAGCAAAAAAGGGTTCAAGATTTGTGTTACCATCATGGCTAACAAAGTCATTGTAAGACAAATAGAGGAACTGTAACTTTGGCATTTTGCGTACAATCTCTGAAGGCAATTCCCCAGTCAGCATATTTGACTCCAAATCGAGCCATTCAAGATTGGTGGAGTTAGAAAGTGCTCGAGGGACTCGGCCAACTAGTCTATTAGACCAAAGCAAAAGAAACCTTAAAGCACCAAGGTTACATTCATTATTCAAAGGAATTTTTCCAGTTAAAGAATTGTTAGAAAGGTCCATATACTGCAAAGAAGACCCATTGCAGAAAAGTGGTGCAGGAATATCACCAGCAAGCCTGTTATTTCCCAAATCAAGATATACTAGTTGATGAAGAAATCCCAACTCCTCGGGAATGTTTCCACCGAGAAGATTCCATGATAAACTGAGCTGTCTTAACTGGAGAAGATCACCCAACTCTGCTGGAATATGGCCTTCAAAGAAGTTCCTTGACAAATCAAGAACCAACAAAGAAGAAAGATTCGCAAGAACCGGAGAAATCCTGCCACGAAGTGACAGGCCACTTAGGTCAAGCTGGACAACACGATCACTAGCATTGTTGCACTTGACTCCTGTCCAGTTGCAAACATGAATACCTGAAGAGTTCCAGCTCTCAAGCGCACCTTCAGGGTCTAAAACTACATCAGACCTGAAAGAAAGCAATGAGATTCTCTCCTTAACAAGCTGGGGACTTCTCTCTTCTCCAGAAACCACGAACAAAATGATGATCAAACAAAGGAAACTAAACATGGAGAATTTACAAGAACCCATTTTGATTCTTGGTCGACCTCTTCAAGTTAAAGAAACTCAAGGAAAGAGGTTTCAAATACAAGAGGAAAGAGAGGGAGCCCGTAGAGAATGAGCAATGCACCACCATGGCCTGAAGATGATATATAGCTTTGACACGTTCATTATGAAGGAGCTAGCAAGACGCTTAAGCTCAGCTAGCTAGAGAGAATTCCCATGCCTAACTGCCGTTGAATATGTGAAACGTACGTTTGGCGCCTGTGATGGTTGACTACGAAACACAACGAATAGCGGATGAAAAAGTGTCCACGTGCGAAATGGCACGCAAGCAATGTTACAAGCTGCACAGCATTGTGCTGTACATGTCAGCTACAGGCCTAACATCGTAACACTTTTTGGATTCTTGTTGTTTGCTTGTGGGAAAGGACTTAATTAGTGGATTGTTGGCTGTAACAAGAGAAAGATAATCTAGGTTAATCGAGCATGCTTAGGGGATGACGAGGCGTTTTGGTACATTTGTCTGCTAGATGATGGGCCCAGAGATTAAAAGAAACATCAGATGGTGTTATGTGTCCCTGATTGAGTAATATAGCACTGAAAGATCTTAAGGATAGCACACCAAAGCAGTTAGCTAGCCCAGCAGGAAAACGATGATGTTCCAGTTACTTCGTGGGTATTAGTAAAGGGTATTACGTGTAACATTTTCATCTACAAATGTTGTTCAGTGTATTTGGCGAACTTTTCGTCACTTCTGTAGGGATAACAGATAGAGACTTGTGGGTCTTCTGATTAGGTTACCGAGGAAAAATGACAGCCCGAACGTGAAACCTAGTGGATGGATTCTGGTTCTTAAAACCTGAACTTGTTTGTTGTCAGAAATTGTCAATGTTGTTTCCTGAACTTGAAGGAGAAATCATATAATCAATGCCCTGGAACAGCTGCTTTGTGTCTCTCGTTATGATTCTGAACCTCAATAGGCTAGTTAAGGGTTAAGTACAGTTTGAATACGAGGAGGACTATACATACAGGATCTCCTAATTACTAGTCCTCGCGTAAGCATGACTTGCCTTTACGTCGACGACGATTTCACTAGCATGCTGGAGTGTCCGATATTATCGGATTTTTATTCGGAATAAAAAGGTGTTTGGGATTAGTTTAAATTATTTTTTATTTAAAAATATATTAAAATAATATTTTTTATTTTTTAAAATTATTTTTTAAATCAAAACAACGGATATAAATAAAGTATCCATCAAAGAGACAGATGATATGGATTTAACAATCTGGATTAGAAAAATGAATGGATAAAATCCAACTCTAACCCCAATCCATTGCCATCCATGCTTGACTCGGTCTTTGTTTCCATTTTCTTGCTTATGGCTAAAAATAAAGTAGGGCTGGGACTTGGGATGGATTAGCTGATTCGACCGAGGTCAAATCATGTTCACATTACTAGCTAGATGGAGCCTGTGTTAATATCCTGTATTTAATAATGTAATACGATTATAATTTAAAATATTTTTATTTAAAAATATATTAAAATAATATTTTTTTTTTAAATTATTTTTAAATTTAACACATTAAAACAATTTAAAAACATAAAAAAATGAATTTTAATTTTAAGGTAGCGCAGTTGACATCAAGTTTTACCTAACAGCCTCTAAACCTCCTTCAATCAGCTACGAAAACTGCAGCCTTTATTATTAATTCATTTGTTGCTCATCATGACAATTCACCAAGCAGCCGAAGCTAGCCTTATGCACCGCCCTCCATTACTTCCATCGTATTCTGATGAGTGTACATACGAAAAAGCTCATCGTCAAGTCCTTATAAGGGGACTTGCCCAGTTAATTTACAAGAGAAAAGCTATGGAGGCGAAAATTTTGAAACTTGTAAATCCATTTTCCGGCCCTGGAGGTGGTCGGTGGTAAAAATCCACACTGTATAGCCCACAAATGTTTGCCAGTTTGAATCCTAGTTCTTCAGTTAATTAGAATTAGGGTTTTGCAGTACATTGTGCTGATACATGCTTGATACCCCGTTGTAAAATAAAAAATAACTGCAAAGGTGTAAATTATTTAAATCCTTCGTGTAATGGTTGACAATTATGCTATAACTAGAAACATGAACACGCTACGCTAAGGTCAAAAGAAAAAATAAAAAATAAATAAAATAAATAAAAAAATTATACATGACAAATTATAATTAAAGAATTACATTGAAAATAAATAAATATTTAACAAAAAAATCAAGAAAAAAATTAAAATTGAAATTGAAATATCAATATCAAAAAGAACCCAACAGTGTTTTTTTAAGGTATAAAAAAAATTAAATATCAAAAAGAACCCAACAGTGTTTTTTTAAGGTATAAAAAAAATTAAAAATGAATTATCTCACCATCACCGACATATCATATCAGGAGGAAAAGAACATAAAAACATATTCAATAAAACAATAAAAAGGGATTTTAAGCCACTAAGATGCGCTGTTTAAAGAGTATAGATGTTTTCCACGTTCCAGCGACTATTTAGAATTGAATAATATTTAATTGATGTTAAGAAACAAAAATGGCATTGTTCCTTTCAGTTATAATTTTTTTTATTTTGAAGTTAATTAAGTTATTTTATTATACTTAAAAATAAAAATAAAATTATATCCCTGAAAAATCCTAGATTTAATAACTCATGTATAGTGTGAAAAGATAAAAATAACCTGAGAACAAAAGCAAGTTTTGTTAGGGCAATTAAAACCATCATTTTTTAATAAAAGTCTTAGTTTGTCTTTCCCTTTAGTTTACACACACACACAATAATCCAAACCTGTCCAATTGTTCAGATAGTATCTCTTGAAAGGACGCTTAACTTTAATTAAGCGTCCAGCTCCTTGAATATATAGAAGAGAGCAGTGCGCACCAAAAAAAAAAAAAACTAGTTATCTCCTGGATATTTTACATGTTATGCTTGTTTATCTTTTATAAATAAAATATCAATGATCCAGCAGAACTTAGCAGATGATAACCAATTATGTCAACAAAGGAAGAATATATTTAAGCGATCAGGATTAATTATAATTAACTCATGCTTTTGCTAATGATTATTGTATTAAAATCTAGTGCCTACAAGCCTAATTGTCGGATTCATGGTATGATCAAATGTATTAACACTGTTTAAGGGCATTAATCTATTCATAAACTCCCATAGTGATCAAGTTGCATACAAACTATGTAAAAAAAATGCAAGTTACAGGAGCCAAAGGCGACCAATGATGTTGTCCCCATTACCCGTTTATAGATTAAGATTTGGCTAAACTAGCTGTGATTTCATTACTGGGCATGTTCAAACGTGTTGTGAGCAATATGTAACAAAAACAGTAGCATGCCATGGAGCGTGCTTATAATGCTTCTTTAACCAACAAGTTGCAGCATTATATTTTTTTTAACTCGTCATACTTTCTCAGTTTTCCACAACTGTATGATCTTTTTTTTTTCACAAGAGAATCACCTTTCCGTAATTTAACTTGCTGGGGTTCAAAGCTGAGAAGATTTTGACCTTGTTATTTAATTTGTTTCAGCAGACTCTTGATCAAGTCTTCCGCCATTTTAGTTATGAACTTGTTGGCTTGACCTTATGCTGTCAGCAATTCTCTAATTATATTCATTGTGTCGGTAAAACTGAAATAACTAAACATCAATTTATTCAGATTAATCCAGTGAAATATAATTCACAATTCACAAGTTTTAATTATTTTTTTTTGTGCAGTAAAATCAGAATTAAACAATGATCAAATATAATGCAAATAATCATAAAATCAACACTAAAATTTTAACGTGGAAAACCTGATGCGGGAAAAACCACAGAACCGTAATCCACCTAAAAACATTCACTATCAAAAAATAATGGGTTCACAATCATTCTTCCTCAGATTCAACTAAGAAATACAACATATATATTATTAAGAACAACTTATTCTCAGATTACAACAAGATTAAAGGAGAATTATTTAAGAAAAACTCACAATACTAACAACCTTATTTTTCTGTTAAAATGGTCAGCTTCCACACCACCAATCTTCGATCCAACCGTCCAAAATGAAGAGTAACGTGTTTAGAAGCTACTGTCCAAATCTCAGCTCGATCCAACGGTGAACGAGCTAGAAATCAAAGAAAAAAATACAGGCTGCTCTGCTGCCTCTTCTTCTCCTTTTCTCTTTATATTTTCTTCTTCTCTTTTCTGTTTTTTAATTCTATCATTACAGTACCCGGACCACATTAATTTTAATACCAAGAAACAGTCATGCTGTCTCTTGAAAATTAATATGGTGGTCCCACTAATGTGAGACCACACACAACACATCCTTATTATGTTCCTAAAAATCTAAAATATATCTAATATTAGATGAGCTTCATAATAATACTATTGTTTGGTGGTAGCATATATTATTTCCATAAATACAGATATGAGAATTACAACATTGTAGGTGAGCTCATGGATCTTTTCTGGAAATACTGCTCTTAATTTGTTTTGTTCTTTTTTTTTGTATATCTATAGAAATGCTAATATTTAAAACTTTTTGTTTATGTTCCTAGCTTATGTTTTAAAATGTGATGGGTCGATAACTAAAAAATGACCCCCACTCTTTGCATTCATTTTTTTTATTATTAACATAATGGAAGTTCGGATCAATTTGGTTTGTTTGCATTCGTTCTTTTTAGCAAGAGAGATGGATGGGTTTGCTTTTTTCCTGCAATAGGCTCTGATTTGAGGCCAGTGGCAATGTGAAAGAGGATAGGGTGAATGAGGCTGGCTTTGAATATATATATATATAAGCATAGCAGACTTGAGATTGATTATTTTAATCCAGATTTTTTGAGGTTTTTCCTTGTTCTTAACAATTTAGTGATTGATTTTGAATATAAGTAGCAGGAGGTCTAATCTAAATCTAAATATAGCAACCCCCTACGAAAAAAAAAGCAAGCTTCAGAAGGTGCAATTGTTGCAATGGTGCAGGAGGCATGCGTCCTTGTCTATGCAGATGGTGGGCTAAAAAATATATTGGTTATTAATGTTTGTTGTCTCTGAAAAGATGACGGGAATAAGTTGAGTTTTGTAAAACAGGAGACCACTGAATTAATTGAAGTAGCAATTATTTGCAACCATCGATCATTTTAACTCTCAGTGATTTCTCAATTGATTACTTCATTTAATTACACAAGATTGAAGGATGATACACTTACTACCAATTATTAATATAATAACTAAAAATTAAATTGTATATAAGTTTATAAATTAAAATTGTTAAAAAACCATCTCAACCCAATAACTTAAGTTGTTAGGTGAAGTCTTAAGATATGATTTATATTATTTTCTAATACACTTACTTAAGTAAAAATCTTTTGAACTTAAAACTTGTATAGATTTATATTATCTTGTACTTAATTTTTTATCAAATAAATAGGAATGATATGATTCAAATTTAAGATCATTTGATCATCAAGACTTTAATACTATGTCAAAAAACCATCTTAACTTAATAGTTTAAATTGTTAGATGAAATTCCAAGATATAATTTATATTATTCTTAGCATGCATTATAAGCCTATAATAAAATATATTCAAAGTTATAATTAAATCAAACATACTAATTTTTATAAAATACAATATTATACTTAAAACATAAACTATTTAAGTAGATATAATGTATTTGTTGAAGATATTTAGTGTGTGTTTGGGAGTGTGATTATAATTATTTTTTAAAATTCTTTTCACTTAGAAAAATTTGTTAATAATATTTTTTTCATTTTTTAAAAATTATTTTTGAGATCAATACATCAAAATAATTTAAAAATATTAAAAATTAATTTTTTATAAATAATTTTAAAATACAATACCAAACACATTTATATTTTCTTTAAAAGCCTGCCAACTGAAAAAATAATTAAAACTCAATGTCATGGTACAGAGTTCTAGAATATGAGTTATAGAAAAGAAGAAAGAAGAAGTAAAAACCTAAGTAAAACTATATATAGAACATCCTCTCTTCAATCCCTTTTTATATTGAAATTTTGAATAAAAATAATATAAAATTAAATGATTGGATAATGGAACGCTCAACCACTCAAAATGTCATATATACATAAAAATCTCTTACAAAATTAACTTGAAATAGTACTCAAAAGATACCATATACCTCTAATTTAAATCATAATAAGTCATACATTTATTTTAAACTAATATTTATATTAATATTTTTCCTGATATTTTTTTAATTTCAATTGAATCAATACACCATCGCTTTTGACATTGTGCACGATAGAAAAATTTACTAGAACACACAAGTTGCCAAATCTGGTGTTTCATACAGAGAATGCACTCACTTGAGCTTGTTGAAAGTGACGTTTATCCTGTCCTCCACATTCTTCAATAAATAAAACTATAAGGGTAACCCTAAAAGTTTTATTTATGTAATTATTATTATTATTATTATTATTATTATTATTATTATTATGTAACTGAATTATATAAATAATATTGATAATATTAGTCACCCGAGTGATGATGTTAGTACGTAATGATCATTTTCATGATAAAATGATTGAGCGTGAAAATGTTCATGATGTGTAAATAATATAATAAACATATTATGTCTTTATATATTAATAACTATATATGTCCTATAAAAGTATTTATTAATATTATCTACAACTCATGCCTTTGGTGAGATCAACATCTATCATTTTTAAATTATATTTAATATAAATTAATGTTTTTAATAACATGCTCTTGATGCGATTATAATTCTCAATTTTTTAAAATAATTTTATAATATTTATTAAAAATATTTTTTTATTTAGAAATATATAAAAATAATATATTTTTTAATTTTTAAAAATTATTTTTGATATCAGTAAATGAAAATATAAAAAATTAATTTTAAAAAAATATTTTTAAAATAAAAAAACAAAAAAGTATTTAATTACTCCTCATGTGATTTGACAAATTACGTATTGATTTTCTCTGCATGGTGCATGCTGCCTTTCTGGGCCTAGTTTCAAGCTTACTATTAAAAGAACCAGAGTTTATTAAAGCTGGGCTCCGATAATTAAGACCCAGTTCACATGGCACAATTTTGAATAAGAGCAACAAGGATCCATGAGTGACTCCTTGGCCCATTTGGCTAATGCTTTATCGTGAGGGATAATTACTCTACAGGTGCATCGACTTTTCACCTTTTCTCAGTCGAATAAAAGGAGCTTATTTTAACCATATAAAAAGATTTATTTTCTTAAGAAGATTTTCTTATAAAAAAACCCTTATATTTTGATAGCGAATGATTATTATCTAAAAATAAAAATAATAAAAACAAAAACATAGTAAGCTGAAAAAATAAAAATAAAAACATCAAATTATCCTTTGTTTTAGAATAAATTTTTATATTTTTAAAAAATGATACATGGAGGATGTATCTTTGTAAATAATATTTTTTAAATAATATTTTTTACTTTTATCTATATATATATATATAATTTTGTTTTGACTAAATGTTTTTAAAAAATAAATAGATTCTTGACATGAATTTTAATTAAGTTTTACTTTAAATTGACTCAGATTTTTTATTATAATAAAGAAATTGAAATTTATAAATATTAGCGGACAAAAAAAAACTTCCTAAAATGATACTCACTAAAACTAGTAGAAGTTATAATACCATACTTCATAATTACAGTCATAATTACAGGTATTCCTTTCCTAATTAGAATCATGCCTTGGGAGATGTTTAAATTAAGGAAAATTTGCAACTTGTGGGTTCAAATTTGGTTCTTCCGAATTCATAATTCATACCCTTACAACCCAGCCACTCCTTGTCCTACGATTCACATATAGCAAAATATATTATTGACCCTATATCCAATTAATTATATTGTAATTGAATCAATAGTCTAATTACCTAGTAGCATGTTCTGTGTTGGTTTTATAAAACACAAAAAAAGTAAAATCTCAGATTTTACCGAATGTACCACCCCAATTTTCAATTTATTCTGATCAATTAGAATCCTTATGTTTTAGAAATTTCTTAATTATATCTTTTTATTAATGTTTTTATATATTTTCTTGCCAAAAATTGGTGTGTGTTCTTAGGAAAGTCTACAGAAAACAGTAACAAAAGGCTCCAGTAGACTTACTGAGGAACGTCTTAAGAATTCGAAGGACTTAAGTGATAAAATAATTTGTTTTGGACTGTATTAATAATTTAATAGTTCTGTAGTGTTTAATCCGAAGTTTCCAAACACAAAATTTGGATTTTTGGAGGCCTCTGTGTTTCATCACTAAAAAAATATCCTCCTGTGGATTTGGCTGGTAGCAAGTAAGGTTTTAGAGAGGTTTGTTTGATTGATTTCCTTCCCAGTTCAGCTCTCTCCTCTTTTCTCCTGTCTTGTCCTGTCTTCTCTTCCACCCCTACCCTTATCTCCACTCTCTGTCCACAACAAAAATGGCTTCCACGACCACTTTCTCTATTCAACACCCAACATGGACAACATCAAAACATCCTAAGTTCCATAAACCCTACAAAAACCTCCATTTCCTCTCTAACCCAACTTCTCATTCTCTTTCCAATCCTTCTTCCATCTATTCCTCTTCTTTCCCTCTCAGTCCCAAATTCCCTCTTCTAAACCCACCACTTCCATTTCACCCTTTGCATGATTCTTCTCATGACCGTCTCCTTGAAGACTTTGAAATCCCCACCATTTGTAGCCACCAAAAGCTTGAAACTTTGATCAAATTTGACCAAATTATGCGCGGAGAGTCTTCAAAAAGGGTTTTCATTCAAGACCCACCTTGGATTTCTGCTCATTTTTGGAAGGGTGTGTATAAAATAGCCAATAAAAAGGTGAAGGTAGAGTTCAAGGATATTGAGAAGAGGAAGTATAATTTGTTGAGGAGGCGGCAAATTAGGGAAGAGACTGAAGCGTGGGAGCGAATGGCTGATGAGTATAGGGGGTTGGTGAGGGAAATGTGTGAGAGAAAGTTGGCACCTAACTTGCCTTATGTGAAAGGTTTGCTCTTGGGGTGGTTTGAACCATTGAAAGAGGCTATAGAAAAGGAGCAGAAAATGGAGAAATCCAAGAAGCAGAAGTCGGCATTTTCTCCCAATATTGAATTGTTACCTGCTGATAAAATGGCAGTCATTGTTATGCATAAGATGATGGGGTTGTTGATGGTGGGGCATGAAGATGGGTGCGTCCGGGTTGTCCAGGCTGCAGTGCAGATTGGCATGGCTATAGAGCAGGAGGTGAGTGTTAGCAGTTGCTGTTTTTGTTTCGAAGTTCAGACTTAGTATTGGGATGCAATTGACATTATTATTTGTGTGATTCTCGATTTTAGGCTGGAGGGTATATGATTAATTAGCTAAATCTGAGTAGTTGGTTTGCATACAGTGTATTGTTGGTTGCGGGAATGTGGTGCTCTTGTCGAGTTAGTATTTGGAAATTCTATTTGAACAATGTATCTCAGTATTTTTGAATATGTGTAGGAAACACCAAAGTAGTGAAATGACTTTCAACATTCAAAAGGCTACTGTTATTTAGTATATAGATGAAAGAATAATACTGCCAATAGGAGATATAATTGTATATATTTTAGTCCATGTCCATAGACAGATTCAAAGTTGATTAAGAGTACAGATAAAACTTGATTATTGTTCTTGAACTTGATGCTAAGTTCGTGGTAGGCTTTAGCTTGATTTAATGTAGATAAACCAAACTTGAAAAGTATGAAACTCAACCTGTTAATTATGGCCCTAACTCCCGTATATGACTCGAAAAAAGGCTTAATTTGAGCTACCCATAATGAGATGAAAAATCATCATGCAAAATCTATGCAAAACATCAAACTTGATAACTTAATTCTACCATTGAGCTACCAGGTCTCTTTCTTCTCAGGTTAGAATTCATAATTTCTTGGAGAAGACCAAGAATTACCAAAGGAAGAAGACAATGCATGAAGTTCAAGAGACCATGAACAAGGAGAAGGAGGTGCTCAGGAAACGTGTAAATAGTTTGATTAGAAGGAAAAGGCTCATGGAGGTGCAAAATCTGGTGAAACAGGATGAAACTAAACCTTGGAGTCGAGGCACACAAGCTAAGGTTTGTAGCCCTCGCCATTTCTTTCTGAAATGGCTAGCTGTGCCCCTTCATCTATTTAAGTTTTGATTATATTTTTTGATTAATTTTTTTTCTTTTTGGTTTTCCCCATTCTTCTTTCTGTCTGTTGTCCCCCCCCTTCTACTTTCTAATGCGCAGTATAATTTTGCAGCTTGGAAGTCGTCTAATAGAATTATTAACTGAAACAGCTTATGTGCAACCTCCTGCTAACCAGTCAGAGGATATTCCACCAGATGTTCGACCTGCCTTTAGGCACATATTTAAAACTTTAACAAAGAACCCAGGGTGAGACTTTATTTTCTATTGCCTTTTGTAAGCCATTTTCTCCATGTGCTCCCTATGCAGATGGGTAATCATCTAGTAGATCATTCTCAGACATCTCAGTTTTTGGGTTCTTCTTAGGGAATTGGTTGCGTGAGTGAGCGTTGGCCAGTATGTGATTCCTAGGTTCCTCGTCTTGGTTTCTGTTTGACCATTGACATTCAAGATATGGCTTTATGTTTGATTACTTGTCCATAGGCTTTACTCAAGAGATGGCTTTATGGTTGATTATTGGTCCATAAATTTCTTAGGGAGGGTGAATGGTGGATTTTATTTTTTTTGTTGGTTATATGCTTTACTTCCAATGCTTCACTCCTGGTGCCATTTTTTTTCATGACTCATTTTTATCCATGTAGGCAGAAAATTGTGAAGAAGTATGGGGTTATAGAATGTGATCCCCTCATCCTCACAGGGCTTGATGGAACAGTGAGTCAAAACAAAACATCCTTCTCATTCTGAATTTGAGGATTTTAGTACACTTAAGTTTAATTTCCATCACTAAGTTGTTCTGAAGTTGCCTACCCATTTAATCCACCTAAATAATTTTAAACAAAGTTAATGCATTTCAATTATCCTTTTCCATACTTCTTGTTTTTCTTATCATAAAGTCAGCAAATGCTTCCAAAGGATCTTACCATAGTACATTTGACATTTCAAGCTTTTTATTAGTCCTTCAGAAGATAAGGAAATTGGTTTCTGATGGTATAACTTATCGTTTACTTGGTGCATAGATCTGGTATGACTATTTTCGAATCTTTATTTTGACTCCACTAAGAACATGTCGTACTTGTAATCCACTATGAATTTGGGGAACGGGTACACATATTGGAGCTATTAAATGCATGTCAAATTGTGACTTTTGGCCTTTGGATGCTCTGCTAATATATGGCATCTCTGTCCTGGTGCAGGCTAAGCACATGCTGATTCCTTATTTTCCAATGCTGGTGCCTCCCAAAAAATGGAAAGGGTATGTATGAAGCACAAAGGATAGATAATGCAGATATCACGCGCTCTTTCTTAGAAAGATTGTTGTTACCTTTTTATGAGAGGCTGCAAAGGTCCAGAGATTTTGTTTTAAGTTAAAGCTTAAAAAAAAATGAAAGTATAGAATCTTGACTGACCCTGGCATGCTTTACCCAGCTGATTTTTCCCTTTTGAAAAATAATGTAAATATGGACTGCACATGGCCAACCAGAATGTTTTCTGTTATTTTGAAGCACTTTGGAAGTTTTATTGTCAATTTATATCATAAATCCTTGCAGGTATGATAAGGGTGGGCACTTGTTCTTGCCTTCATATATCATGCGCACTCATGGATCTAGGCAGCAACAAGTTGCAGTCAGGAGTGTTCCTGGGAAACAGATGCAGAAAGTATTTGAGGTGAGTTCTTTTTCTTCTTCTTCTTCTGTTTCTCCTCTTGCATAGAAATAAAGAAAAGGGCTGGCTCGGCTGGTAGAACTTGTGCAGTAATCGTGGAGCAGCTGCCAGGTTTCAGGCATTCTCCAAGTAGACACCCCTGTCCTGCTTCATGATGATAACAAAAATACTGAATAGAAAAGTTTAATTATATATCAGATCAACAGGATAGTGAAATATTATGTGGTATAATTAAATAAAAATAAAATCTAATTGATTTAGATTAATGGTCCTAGGACTGATATGTGCACAAGCAATAATTTGATAGTATAGGTTATTCTAATATTTTTACGATAATTATGCGCATCACCTTCATCCAAATATTAAGACCATTAAACCTAAAGCGTGGCAATTGTGTTTTTTTTTTGGTATGGGAAGTGTTCTTATAAAAATGCTTCCTATGCTAAAAGAAGACATTTAATCTTGCCAATAAACCAAAATTTATGCCTGGGTCTGAAGTATGTTGCTTTAGATTCCTTGTCTAATAGTAATGGTCTGATCATGTTGCTACTTTTCAATCAAGCCATGGCTATTGTTTTCCATCATGAAGTTGAAATATGACTTGATTTTGGTCTGATGTCATATAAACAGGCTCTGGATACACTCGGAAATACCAAATGGAGGGTGAACAGAAGATTGCTGGATGTGGTGGAGAGGATATGGACAAGTGGTGGCAACATTGCAGGCCTGGTTGATAGAGAAGATGTGAGAAGAACCTGAACTTTCTCGGCAACAATTTCCTGTGAATAGTTTGTTGTGTTGCTTGCATGGGCAATGGGATCATTTGAAATGTTAGAACATACAGTATGGCTTTATGCAAGCATTTTGATAGCTTCCTGTTTGTTGTGAAAACCATGCTAATTTGATTTGATCCTTGAAATCTCATAGAACACATATTTTTAGTTAAATTATCTATCATGCAGTTAGAATCTTGGTGTTTGTATATACTGCCACGAGCAAATAGTCCTCTAGTCAATTACAATGACAATTTCTCCAATCTGTTAATTTTTTATGTTGTCAGTTCGCCATTTAAACAACTTGAGATGTTTTTGATTTCATACTACATTGGGTTTCAGATTCCTATACCAGAGAAACCATCCTCAGATGATCTAACTGAAATTCAAAAGTGGAAATGGAGTGTGAGGAAGGCAAAGAAGATAAACCAAGAGAGGCACTCACAAAGATGTGACACTGAACTTAAGCTTTCTGTAAGATCTACTTCCTTAGTTTTAAATTGACAAGATGTCTGATTGCAGTATGCTGCAACATTGAGTAGATGATTAAATTGATTCATTCGTATGCATGAATGCTTGCAAGTTCTTATGCTAACACAGTCAAGATTATATTAATTGACAATCTCTACATCTATCACAATAAATTATTTTTTGACTTCATATTCACTTTAAAGCTCAAGTAACTAGATAAATTTTGATTTTGCATGTCTTGCCTATCAATGCTTTACCTTTCATTCCACAACCATGGCTTATGCAGGTGGCTCGGAAACTGAAAGATGAAGAGGGATTTTATTATCCTCACAATCTTGATTTTCGAGGTCGTGCATATCCGATGCACCCACATTTGACTCATCTAAGTTCTGATATTTGTCGAGGAGTTCTTGAATTTGAAGAGGGAAGGCCGTTAGGGAAGTCTGGATTACGTTGGTTGAAAATACATCTAGCAAACTTGTATTCAGGCGGGGTTGAAAAGTTGTCCCATGATGGCCGTCTAGCATTTGTCGAGAACCATCTAAGTGAGATATTTGATTCAGCCAAAAACCCTGTAAATGGAAAACGCTGGTGGTTAAAAGCCGAAGATCCTTTCCAGTGCTTGGCTGCTTGTATTAATCTGTCAGAAGCCTTGAATAGTGCATCACCACATACTGTCATCTCCCACCTGCCAATCCATCAGGTAATGCTTCACAATGAGCATGGTTGTGACAGAAAAGAAATTTGGAGCTATAAACAATTTTTTCAAGGATGCATTTCCTTTCAATGATTGTGGCAAAAATGCAAATAAACAGGTAAATATTACCTGACAGAGACTGCTGGTGCCATTACCTTTTGAATCCAGCTCTCCTAGTCAAACTATTCCTGAATTTTGAAGGTTGTAGCAGAGAGCTTAGTTGTCACTTGAAAATATTTTCAATTATAATAAAGTAAATTTAGATGAAATCTGCCACTTCTATCACAAGGCATGAATCATCCTTCAATTTTGTTTTCATGTGTTTAGGATGAAAGTGTATATTTTGCATGATTGATCTACCATTTTCAATTAGGATGAAAGTGTATATTTTGCATGATTGATCTACCATTTTCAATGTGGCAGAATTTGTATGTAAAAAGAAGTTTGAACTAATATGCAAAATGCCACACGTGTGCAGAACCCTTTACATTGTAATATTTCAATAGTATCCACTGAAGTTCTTTTAGTTGATAATTAGCAAAGCCAAACTTCTTGAGTTTTGTTTCTTTCATCTCCTTATGTCTTGTGCTATTTCTGGTGTCTTGTACCATTTCTGGTTTCGTTTCCTCCCTACTGCTTCTTGTTCTAGATAGAAAATATTTCACATGAAATGTTACCGTGGTTAATTCTCTTATTTAAGAACTCTCTGATTGGTTTTTTCTTATATATTATATTTCATGCGTGTTGCATCTTTTGATTTAAAGCATCTGGGTACAGTATTGTTTTTCAGTTCTCCTTCTGAAAATATCATGCTAATGCAACCCCCTCCCCCCCCTCTTCTCATTTCATTATAGGATGGTTCGTGTAATGGTCTCCAGCACTATGCAGCCTTGGGAAGAGACAGTGTAGGTTTACTATTTCAGTTTTTTCATGGAACAATTCATTAATGACACTGTTCAATCTGGATTTGTTTTCATTTCTCTTTCTTTCTTTGTTTTGCTCTTTTTTTTTTGGCATCATCATAGAAAAAAAGAGAGAAAACAACAGAAAAAACTCAAAAGTATTATTTGGTTGAAATGTCACTCTTGTAATTTTTATTTTGTGCATGATTAAACCAAAATGATGTTGTTTTCGGCCAAAAAAAGACACCACTGTCTGGGTAATATGACAGCATTTGGGTTGATTTTTGAAGGAAATGAAAGTATTAGGGTGGCATTTGACTTCATAATCTCATGTTTTATTTCAGTTCTGAGTTGCTTGTTATGTATTTTTTTCCTATAACAAAAGTTGTTGAGCTGATTGTGATTATATAACCACTACTTAGCGTTCAAAAATCTTTGTAATCAGGGTCTCCCTTAACCCCTTTAGATTCATTTATGTTTCATGAAAACAGGCTTGGATGTAGCACATAAATCACCTCTATGTTGTTCTTGCAGCATGACATAATTCCTTATAAGCACCGTGTTTATCCTATTACTCCCTTTTTTTAAAAATGATTGAAAATACCTCTTTCTGGTTTCAATATCTTTAAAAACAAAATAAGTAGAGCAATAAACTTTATGTGATTCCTGGCTCTTACATGTTACTCATGTACTCATTTTGCTCATCACCAATTCTTTTAGCCACCTTGGCTGTGCAATTTTGTACCATCTCTTTTTTCTCCCATCTTCTTAAAAAAAAGTGGATTGCTGAAAAAAAAATTCATAATTGAAGTTTATTTCTCGATCATTCTGCAGATTCGTTCGTAATTTTAAAGCATGCTATCCTAAACTTGATTGATCAAAACTGCATCCATGAATACATGAAAGGCTTCTCCTGGGCCTCCCAAAAACCATTTATGATCCATTGGTTGGTTATAATAATTCCAAAATAGTAAAACTTTAACTATGTTCTCTGATGCTAGGAATCAGAATTGTTCGAAATAGAGTTATGTTCTTATGCTGGCTAATACACCGCTTATTCTCTTGCATTTTGAACATAACTATCTTCCACATCTCTGGCTCATTTGAACTGAAGTTATGCATTCACTTCTTCTGGTGTTCTCCAGCTGGAAGCAGCGGCAGTTAACTTAGTTGCTGCAGAGAAACCTTCGGATGTTTATTCAGAAATTGCTGTTAGGTATTCTAATTTCCTCTACAGGATGTTGACATGTTGTCTACCATGAATATGATTCTGCATGACTGTGCATGTGTCTTTATTGCACGATTCGAATGTGCATTTGATATTTATTATGGGCAAAATGAGACGGAAAAGGATTTTTGCTGACAGGGTCCATGAAATAATTAGAAGAGACAGCAATAAGGATCCAGCTACAAACCCACATGCTTTACTAGCCAAGATCCTAGTTGATCAGGTCATTCTTTCTTTTCCTGCTCTGATGTTTGAATTATCAATATTTTTAAATAACTACAAAAGCTTGATGGAGAATAAGTCATCCTCCCACATAATGAAGCTTGATGGAGGATAAGTCATCCTCACTCATAATGAATCTTGATGGATTATCAATTTTTTCTTTTAATAAAACAATCATTTACTTCTGAACTTCTTTTGTCTAACATTTTGGAAGTTTTTCAGGTGGATCGGAAATTGGTTAAACAAACAGTGATGACTTCAGTGTATGGTGTCACTTATGTTGGGGCACGTGAACAGATAAAAAGAAGATTAGAGGAGAAGGGTCATATTACGGATGATAGACTGCTCTTCAGTGCAGCCTGTTATACTGCTAAAGTGAGCATCCAGCCTAGTTATAAGGACATTTTATGGCTGTTCTAGGATATGATAAATTAATTGCACTTGATTTCTAGAAAATGTCAATGAAAAGTTGATAGAATATAATTTCAACAAATGTGAGATATTCTAATCCTGATGTATTTTAGCCATGTTTTAATTTGTGCTGTGGATCACATGATCATCCCACTTTAGGCACGCCTAAAACTATGAGAAGATCCTTGTGTTAGTGGAATCATTCTCAAATTTACTCACTACCTCTTCCATAGGTGACATTGACTGCACTAGGAGAGTTGTTCCAAGCTGCTCGTGATATAATGAGCTGGCTTGGTGATTGCGCAAAGGTATGGCTCCATCACATTTGGGAATCAAATTACATGGACCACCTTTATTTTTATTAATAGCAACATTTTATTCAAATTCATTTTACTGCTTGACCATGAACCTATTATAGATTATTGCTTCAGAAGATCAACCTGTGCAGTGGACAACTCCACTTGGCCTTCCTGTTGTGCAGCCTTACTATAAGAGTGAACGGCATCTTGTGAGTATTAAATCTTTACTACTTTTTTTATTTGTTAGGTGCAGGCTGCTATAGATTAATAATATAACAGTATGACAGGTTCCTTGCTTTCATGGCGTTTGTAATTTTAAAAATGTTCATTTGCTTAATCTTTATTGTTGGTAGAGGAATATGAAATGGGTTGTCAAAATATTCCTGTAGATAATTTTTTTTTGAGTAATGGTAAAGATCCTTTAAGAAAACTCTGTCGGGATCCTTGCTTATAGTATGGGAGAACATTTGTAGTGAACTCGTGCCATGTGACTATGACATTAAATATCACAAGAAATGAATGACATGATATTATGTTAGTTTTTTCTCCTACACTAAGATTGGCATAAAACGTATGTCCTCTGCTTTCCCAGTTTCTTTCTTTTAAGTGAATGGAAACAGTTAGGTAACTAATTTGGTGTTGCAGATAAAAACTTCACTTCAGATTTTGGCCCTGCAGCGGGAAGGCAGTTCGGTTAGCTTTACTCTGTTGTCTTGCTTTCAGCTCTTCTTTGCTTTCTGACATTTCATTCACTCACATAAAAACAATATTATATGATCAATATCAGGTACAGGTTAGAAAACAGAGAACTGCTTTCCCTCCAAATTTTGTGCACTCGCTTGACGGCTCACACATGATGATGACTGCAGTTGCATGCAGGGATGCTGGTTTATGTTTTGCAGGTTTGCCTTGCATTCTTTAGTACATGAAGCTCAAACCTAGTAATAGACTGGATCTAACTTATTGACATGGTGTAGAAGATCAGAAGCCTTTTATGTCTTTGAAGAATGTCTTTTCAAAAGAGTCCAAGTACAGCTATTATTTACATCATTACTTTTTATAGTTGGGTTCACATTTTAGGCAAGTTTCAATTTGTTCTGTTTGAAGCAAACAAAACGTGGCAGGAATTAATATTCTACTGCTTTATGATAATTTAAGCTTTGGCTGACGAATCTCCACATATGGCTTGAATTTGACAGACACTTGAGCTATTTATTTTATTTTGCCCATTAGGCTCTCTAAAGATTCTAATTTAAGCTTATTAGAATGTACCTTTTGGGTTGATTTTGATGAGGAATCGTCTTTTATTCTAATAACTTTGATGCAACTCTGAACAATTAAAAATGATGCTGAATTTTTTATATCTCCATAACTAAACCTGTTTAGCCCTAAAGACCCATTATCTTTCTTTCTTTCTTTCTTTCTTTGAGAACCCTGTTAATGCTCCCTGGACCTACAGCATGCCAGCATCAATACCAGTTATTCATTGGAGCTTGATTTGCAAATGCTAACTTTTTGCGACTTTCCTGCTACTATGATTTACCTCGTTCTTCAGTTACCTTGCTTGTCATCCTTTCTGTCCTTGAATTTTGATTTCCTTTGAACTTATTGCGTGCTAGTACCATTAGTGTCTTAGTGCAAGTCAATTTATTATCCAAAAATCATGTATATTTATCCATAACTAAAACCTATTTGAAGTGCTATTATTCATCTTTTTTGACTTGCACATAAATGTCCTGAGGCATTGGGGATGAGAAATGTTTACTTTTTTCGCTATAGTTGTGCAGTTTCAAATGATGTAATAAGTACTCCAAATAACTCATGTTGAGAAACTGGAAGTGTTATTCAAGTACAGACAGTAATGTGTATTATAGTTAATTTTATCATTAAGTAGTTTCCATCTATCATCATAATTTTTCTGAGGTCATCGCATTCTTCTGAAGTGAATATCCTTTCAGGTGTTCATGACTCTTTCTGGACCCATGCAAGAGATGTGGATTTGATGAATAGGATATTGCGCGAGAAATTTGTGGAGCTTTATAACATGCCAATACTTGAAAATGTGAGTGCAATGGTGTGTGATGACCCAGTTTTTCTGTCTGACCAGCTTGACCTATTAAGTGAGCATTTGTCGTTGTCTTCAAAGGGAACTATAAATTACCGAGTCTGCCTAACAAGTAATTTGGGGGGGCTTTTTTCTTGGCCTTTTATAGGAATAAACACCAATTTGATCTTTAAAAAAACAGGAACAATAACAAAAAGAAAAGAAAAGAATAGCTTGTGAATGCCCCAGTATATTAAGTGGCTTCTTCCAGCTTCTCCCAGTAGCCAGGGATAACTGCTTGGCATTACTGTCGCCTTTTTGTTTTTCAAATAAAAATTAACTCAATTATGATATTTCTTCTTTTTTATTTTTATTAATAAATGTTGCTGACCTATATGATGACTTGGATTGCCCCCAGTTACTTGAAGACTTCCAGACCTCGTACCCAACATTGAAGTTTCCACCTCTGCCTGAGAGAGGCAACTTTGATTTGCAAAAAGTTCTTAGATCTCCGTACTTCTTCAACTGAATCTTCATCAAATGTAAATTGGAAGCTTTGCATTTTGCTACTTTTGACCATGAAGTTGTCAAGTTTTCCAGGCATATTGTGCAGAATTAAACTGAAAATTTGAAGTAGAAGTGGCAAAGAGAATTCTGTGGCCATTGGTGAGTTTATTATCCTGAAATCAAAGATTTTTCCCCTAGAAACAGTCCTTGCTCTTAGTTATGATAAGCTCAGGAAGGCCATTTCTAGTGCAGAGGATGAACCCTCCAGCTGGCTTGTTCGTGTACACAAAGAAGGAAGCTCTTGATATGGTTGGATTAAAAGAGCTTCAGATTCCTATTCTATGGTTAATTTGGGGAGACTAATCTTTGAGGGCTGCATGATATGGATCGATCATTCTAGCAAAGGCATACAATGAGTATGCTTAGTGCTTGCTGCATTTTTTTTCTTGTGCTGTGAGCAGATCACGAGAAACAAGGCTACTTGATTGTTGTAAGATCAAGTAAATCTTATTTTGCTTATTCTTTTTTTCTTATCATGTACCATTTCATCTGTACATATACAAGCATAGGAGAGAAGATCCTGCTACATAGCGGGGCCATGCTAAATGTAATTTTCATATGCCAATTGGCAAACCATGTAAAAGTCTTCTACATAATGGAATGGAAGGAAATTTCATTGGTGCACATTGTTAGCTCTCATGTGGATGGATTGTTCTTGTTTCTTCTTATTACATGTGATTGTGCTCTGAGTTCTTATTGTATATGATTGTGCTCTTCTTATTGAATTTTAAGGACAACCAGTTCTTCGTTTTGCAGCTGTAACATTGTGAATCAAGATAGCACGGTTTCAATAGAGTTCCTATTCTTCTGGCAGTTTCAATGCTGATATTTCGTAAAAATTGCTTACCGGATTTTACCATTTGTGAAAAAAAACTAGGAGACGAGGTAGACAACTGAAATTCAACAAGGCCACGCATTCGAAACTAGAAAATGCTCCACAGCACTTGCAGTCGGAGGAGAGACGAATACTTTGGTGACAGGTTTGGTTAAGAAAGCCAGGAGACAAGTTTTTCTATAAGAGATGCATGCACATGAAAAACAGAGGAAACCCAGATTGCTATTTTCATGTATCATATGAACATTAACATTAAATTCTGCTTTACATGAAAGATCAAAACAAATCATTGATAAACAAACAAGAAGCTAATTAATGATGTTAAGAATCAACAAGTTTCTGAAATAACCTTTAGTAATGTAAGGATATGATAGAAAAATTACATAGAATTGCTTAAAATGTTTCAAGAAATTAGGATTTTTAAATTACTCAACCATTCAAATTTTTAAGAATATATCCTTGAAAAATTAAAATTATATTATTGTATACCTCTGGAGCATTTTTTAAATGAAAAATATAATTTTGAGAGAGGGATATATTGGGAAATTTAATATTATACAACACCCAATTAGAAACATTACAACATATTAGAGACTTGATTAATTATCCGAGGATAGAGTAAGTCATTTACTCATTAGCTTTGATAAGGGCATGTTCGGGAGAGAGAAAAGGTCACACTCGGGCACTCGTAAGAAAAAACTCATTAAAAAATTAGATTATATACTTGAACTTTATACAAATATAAAAATGAATAAATTAAAAATAAAAAACAGATTGGAGAAACACCTTATTATATAATTACAAATGTAGTCATCAATATTGAAATATTCCAAGTCTCCGGGGGTACATAAATGGTGTGAGGAAGCAGCAGCGTGTAGAATATTTTTTAAAATAATTTTTTATTTGAAAATATATTAAAATAATTTTTTATTTTAATATTTAGTATATTAAAATTATTGAAAGGTATTAATTAATATTAGTTTAATATTTTTTTCAAATAAAAAACATTTAAAAACAAACCCGGAAGTTATGACAAATAAGTCAGGCACCAGTGCATTCATTTTGCTATGAATTCCAGCAACAGTAAACCGTGCCTTCTGCAAACATAATTGTCGAAGAAAAAGCTAGTTCATAGATTATAAGATCTTTTATCGACTAGAATAGAAATTGGTTGAAGAAATTCAGCTGCGAAGCTGAGTGCTTGAGCGACCAGTGATTTGACCCAAACTGGAGATAGCAAAGATTAGAGGATGGAGGAGCTGGTTTTCCCCTCGAAGATTTGAAGGCCGTGATGGATTTCATTTTTAATGAGCAGATATAAAAGATGGATTGGTAGGCATTTCTCACATATTAGGTTAGGCAGTTAAAAGGATGTTTAAGAATATGGAAATGATTGTTTTTTAAAATATTATTTTTAAAAAAAAATATTAAAAAAAATTTTTTATTTATTTTTAAACATTATTTTTAATATTAGAACATTAAAATAATTTGAAAACCCTGAAAAATATTAATTTTAAATAAAAAAATAATGTTTTCAAAAGCATTTTAAAAAAGCAAAAAACAAACAAATTAAGAATAGGGTAACTCTTGTATTGGGCAATTAAGCTTCTAAAGCCACTGAGAATTGACTAGGAGAATCTAATACCATCTCCACTGACAACCCTAATTGCAGAATAATTTACACCATAAAATCCATGCAGAATGCCTCCAAAACCTGCTTTAACAAAGATGTACTTGCAGGGGAAAACTAACAGTCCACCTCATAACGTGCGCAACAGGCTAGTGTCAGTGAAAGCACCGCAGCTTGGCAAAGGATGGTCACGTGGTACAATCTACACGCAAATGCTTGCAAAGGCTTCCTCAAATGCCCTTTTCTTGCTGAACTCTATGCTCCACCCAGCGGCGCTACTCGCCCTCTCTGTTCGGATCCTCATTGTTTCCTCATCTTCTGCATATCCATGCATGTCTGGCCCTCCTCTGAGAGGCACTGGTTGAGGAGCGATGCCTATTGGCCGAGGCTGCCCTCCAGCAATTGTAGGTGCATACTGCCCAGCTTCAACACTGATGCCTCCCTGGGAGCTCTGGTTCAACAAATACACAATTGAATTGATCAGGAGTGAGGGGGTGAGATAGACATTCCAAGGAGTAACAAAGTATGATTTGAGACAATAAACAAGCTTTCCAGGTCTGAATTCAACCTTTAAAAAGGTTAATTACTTCTGCAGTTCAACGTGACTAACTTTTCATCCTAATTGCCAAACAAAAACCAAGGTAAATTTATTTTTATCTCAAGAAAATCACACTGCTTTTGCCAATCATCAATACAATTACTTATTCAAGATTTTAGCAATGTTGGACTGCACTTCTACAACTTTAAGTTATAAGTCTACACTCCTAAAAGGATATCAATTCAGGGGACATAAGCTGATAGCATCCTCTCCTTCAGAGAGATCTATTAAGATATTATATATCAAATAGTGCTTTTGACCAGAAAAGAATAGAGAGTCAATTAAGAACAATGAAAGTTCTGTGAATCATTAAAATGGTATCCTTTCTAGTAGAAGTTAGAAAACAAATCTCAACATTGAAGTCATATGCATCAGCTATGTGGATCCCGAAAGGCATATTCGTATTGCCACGTGGTGACTCTTATAAATCATAACAGTAAAGAGATGTCCACTCTGTGTTGAACAAAGTTGTCTAGACAAATTGTTGTCTCTTTCAACTTGAAAAGACACATTTGGGATTAAAACTAGTTTGTCCTAGAATCAACTGGATTTTATCACACTAATTTTCTTTCTCTTTTATTTTCCCAGACAATTAATTTAAAAAGATATAGATCAAGCCAACCTTTATTTTTTTCAGCACTCACTACTGGTTTCATCTAAGATTAAAGATTTCACACATTATTCTATGCTATATAGTTAAAATCTAAATAGTACCATGGAGTTTAATAATTAATTTAAACTGGATTTAAAATCCAATGAAATGAAATCCTACCACATCAACCTCTTACAGCACAAAGCAGCAAGTTGAAGTAGAGATGTAGGAGTAACAACTTTGAAGAGTAGTTATTGTAGGAGCACCTTTCATAATTATGGTTGAAAAATCTGCGTACTCGGATCCACTAAAATTCCAAACTAATTTGGTCAGTCACATTGATCTTCTACCTCCTCCAATTAGTGCAGCTATGTATTATAGGTCTGTAGGCTATTGTGAAGCTACATTCTTCTTTAGCTCTTTCATCAATGTTATACTTCACCTACTTCTCCTATCCAGCTCCCCTTTCCCACTACTTCAACCAATCACTCTTTCCCACTGATGCATCCTGCCAAATCTTAATGTCAGATATTGCCAAATCTTATCACATGAGCCTCCCTCAACTTGTACTCCAATGATGCCATCTTCACCTTCCAAAAGGCACTTACTCTAAAACTGGTCCTTTCTTATGTTTTCACACATCCATCATAACATCTTAGCTATGCTCATTTATGAAATCACTACACAACCAACTCCATATCATAGAATAGCCAGCTAATTTCAGTTAGCATGTCTTTAAACAAGCAAAGATTTCAATCACATAACATAACTGCTTCAATTCAACCACCCCACTTTAATTCTATGGGTAAAGTGCACCTTGATGTTCCTCTACATTCATGACAGAAGCTATGTTTCAGAAACAGACAAGCTCTATCACCTTCCCTCTATTCGGAGCTAGCAAACCTGGTATCCCTGGCATGGCACATTTACTTCACTACTATTATTATCCTTATCGTGACACCTTTGAACTACTGGGTATGCCTCCCTTAAGTCCAATCTTTGTACACATCCACATCTATATAACCATAATTGCATGCATAATTGCCTATGGGATATCATTTACATACTGCCTGAGGGATTTATCAATAACCATAAAAGGAAAAATGCAAGGACTCAACTTGAGGAGCAAATTTACACAGTTAATTAAATGTGTACAGTCAGACAAACAGAAGAAAAATGTGAGGAAAAAGCTTTCATACACAGGAAGCAAAAACTATCCTCAATTTAAACTATCCGTACAGGCTCCTAATTTCTATTTCCTGGATCAGAAGGCAGAAGCTCAGTATAAATAGATTAACTTCCACACACAAAAAAAAAACTAACTAAAACGAAAAACAAAATCAAATAGCAATGATTTTGATAATAGAATTGGAAGAAACAATAAGAGCCTTCAAAAGGTTAAAAAGAAAAATGATGTGCCAAATAAAAGTAAGAACTCGTTATATTCTCACCCCATCAGTATTATCAGTTTGTGCACGAGGCCCCTTGCTTGCTGCCATGGCTAAGGCCAATTCTTCAGCCTGTTAATCAGGATAAACTACACCTGAGTAAATCCCAGCAAAAATTATCTACATGTTGTTGAAATGCTGATATGTTGTACTGATTTCACATATAGGATTGTTGTTTTAAAAGTAAAAATTAAAGGATTCCTGGAAGTACCTTCCGAGCTTGATTAATCAATATTAGATCTGCATTTTCTTTTTGATACTCTGCAATTTTGTCTTCAATAGCCGGGACATCAACTCCAGCAACCAAGTCAAATACTGTAAGGAAAAAAAAAAACTTTTTTTTGGTCAACATAAAATCTTGAATTGAAAACTATGCTTAAAAGTCACTGGAAAAAAAAAAGAAGAAGAAAACTCACTCATGTCTTCTACTTCCTCCAAGTAATCATTGTACTCCCTCAACGATGGAAAATCCTCTTCTCGCTTATTAAATCTATAAAATCGGTATTCAACTTTTGAATTATCATCCGCAACATAAATGCTAAACAACACTAGTATGGGGGTGAAATTGGAAGAAAGTGAGTAAAAAGAGAAATAATCCCATTACAAGCTGGTGCAGGAAAAGAAAATATCCCATCCCATTAATTCCAATGTTATTAAACCTCGTAGCTGATTACATGGTAATGTAATTGAAAGAAGAAAAGCTAAACACGAAAAAGAAAGATAACCCAGGAAGAGAAATTACATGCTAGCAATCCTTCTTCTGACCAGTATCTCCTTGTTGTGATGATTATTACTTGAGACCACCATTTTTTTATAGTTCCCACGAATCAAGAAAACAAGATCAAGCAGAACAAGATATTCTGTTGGTTTGACGCCGCCCCCGACTACAAAAGAGCCACGGCAGCTATGACTTCGTACCAGAGAAGAAGAGATTTCAATGGGATACTACTGCTATGCAGATGAAGATTCGTTGAGTCGTTGATGGCCTTTTTGTCCTACTGGCATCAAATCTTGACCCTCCCTCCGAATAGAATCACAGCTTAGCTCGATATCTCTCTGAGGTTCTTGTTCGTGGCTGTACAGAGTGCAGAGGTGTGGTCCGAGAGTGGAGAAGTCGAGAAAGGGTGGGGAGCCCGGTCTAGCGAGAAAGGCAGTGTTTGGGGTTAAGGAAACTGGGCAGGAGTCAAAGAGTTGGGTTCATGGTTACGGACTGGTGGGTCGAAGAAGCCTCGAAGGCTCTCTTAAATTATTTCAATTTCGACACGTCTGGTAGCGAAGAGATATTTTTAAAAGGTAGCTATTTAAAAAAAATATTGAAGTGGTTTTTATTTTAAAAACATATTAAAATAATTTTTTATTTCTTTTTTAAAAAATAATTTTGATATCAACATATTAAACAATTTAAACTAATAAAAAAAATAATTTTAAATAAAAAATTAAAGTTTAAAAAATATAATTTTAACTGGCATCTTAAGCTGCAAATATTTATAATAAATTCCTTGAGATGTTAGAGATAATTAAATTTGATTAATATATATATATAAGAGATAAAAACATGTTTTTGTTAAAATAAATTTCCTTTATTCGTTTTGTCACTTTTTGGCAGAAAAACAAAAGGATAAATAAAAATCAATAAATCATTTCTTCTGTCCGTAGCCCCATTAAAAAGAATCAACTTGGATTAAATAAATTAACTTGGATTTGATTTAAAAATAAAATTTTAAAAATCAAAATTTTTCTTAAAAAAAAAATCAATAAACCGGGTAAACACCTTTTATTTTTAATGAAATCTTACCGAGCTGAGTTCTATAGCATTAGTTGCAACTCAAAACAATTTGTATAATGGATTTGTTTCACGATTGAAAAATAGGAATCAGCTTTCAAAGTTTGTTGCTTGCTAGTAATCCAAGGAAGCCGTTTGTTGCTTTCACCGAGATTTGGCTCTCTGTCATCCTTGTTTGGCTTTAATTCTTCTGTTATCTCAGCTGCAGGATAGGAGGTCAAACATACTTTTATGGGAGGGTAATGGATGTGCTGATGCCATGGCCAGACTGGGAGCTTCTCAAAGTGATCCAGTTGATTATCTGGGACACTTATTTGCGTACTATTCTACTTTGATCTTCCTTTCTATCCAATGCACCAAAAAAAGAAAAATAAAAAAAGGTTCCATGACATTGAAACAACAGTAGCGAAATGGAGGTACAACTTGCAGGCAGAATTAAGATCGAATTTTTAACGCTTCATCTCCAATTCAAGTGAATCATCCAAATAAACTGTTATTTTGATGGATTTGAACTTGGCCCCTTCTCTTGGGAGGAGAAAGTTGTTAATAACATTAATCCACACCCTGGTCGCAGATTATCTTGGATTTCAACATCCACTGGAATTACGTTGGATCGTGGAATTAACCGCCAAAAGGGCACGGCGACATCAAGAGTCGCTGACTAGTTGAAGGGTTGGCATTGGAGTTCCTGATAAGAAGGCTTTGACGAGTGTGAGAGCTTGTTTGGGTTTATGCAGTGGCACTTCATGGCCTGCTCCTCTCACTACAACGAAGGTAAGTCCAGCATACTCTTGGGTCCATCCTCCCACCTGTTTGACAAAAAATGCTCCTTCATAAAAGTTTATTGGCAACTTGGAACAAAGTTCGTGAATGCCTCTTAGTTAACGAATTCTCTTGCATGGAATCCCATCAAGTGATTTACCTGTCCATCATCATACCAGGCACCCCAAGGTTTGACAGTAGGAAGTTTCAGAGCATCTATGCTGTAGCGGGTGGATGTAACTGGGATGACGGCATCTGTATCACCACTGTTGCAAAAGGAGGGGAAAAAATTACAACTAGGATTGACACAAAAAAAAAAATTGAACCAGTTTGTTGAACAGGTTAAAACAGTAGCAAGGAAAACAACTGTCAGCACCCTAAGTTGCCATTTTGTTGATCTAGTCATTTTGGCATGCCAAGGACGATAGCAAGAATATATCAGTTAGGAATTTGCTGCGAAATGCTTGAATATATTCTGTTTCATGATATCTCCTGACATGAAGGAGATCATATTGATCTTGTTTGGTCTGAGGTCCTCCAGATATTTCTGTATTAAGGATATGTTTGATAAACTTTTGAAGAGTGGGGTAAAGGATTTTTTAAGGGGAGGGAATGTTGGACTTCCACCTCTTACTTCTAGACTCGCAAATACTCTTGAACACCTCACCCTTGATGATATTTTACACCTGTAATACTTCATCACTAAATCTTACCCTCTTAACATTTCCCCTCTAAATTTTTAACCTTGCACAAAACACAATCTAAAAGGGAAATGCTAGCTACACATAGAACAACACTGCAGCAGTAAATATATAGAATGCTTTCACAGAGATGCCTGAACATCTAAAAGGGAAATGCTAGCTACACATAGAACAACACTGCAGCAGTAAATGTATAGAATGCTTTCACAGAGATACCTGAACACCCACAAATGAAGTCCTGAACGTATGAGCTCTTTATAAATGTCCAGCACTGTCCTAGGAGAATCCTTCCAGTTAATATTTACCACTTCACTGCAAAATAAATAGATGGAATGTTACTAGGGCATGCATTTAGGGTACTTCAATCAAGGTAGTCAAAGTACACAAAATGAGGGAGGGTGAAAGACAATATTAGATAACTCAGTCAAACATCATACAAGAGGTATAATTTACAATTGAAATTTTGATATTATGCAACCTAGAAATAAATAGTTCCAATTTATGCACTTGGTCAGAATGCCAAACTTTCCCAATTAAACAATTTTAATACAAATACTTTTTGTCAACTCTTGTGTGATCAAGCTGTTATGCTGTAAACCAACATCGAATCACAATAAGGATCTATTTATTTTTGGGTTCACATTAATCTACAACTAAACAGGGGTCCAGCTAACCATAACAAAAATGCACATCTGCCTCAGAAATATTACAATTACAATAAAACTAAAAAAAGTTAATGCCTGTGAAATTTTGTAAACATGGAAAATACATGTACGCCATATGTTGATAGTTATCACAAACCTACAAAAATCAATGTTAGATGATGTGGGCATGTTGCTCCCCTAATATCTGTGCAAATAAGTAGGGGAATCCAATCCTTGGCCAGAAAAAAAGGGCTCTGAAACCAATGTTCTTCCAAGTACAAGCTTAAGATGCCAAGATAAAATCAGAACTAATGCTTTTTCAAAAGTTAATTGAACAGATATACCTGCAGGTCTCCCATCTAGCTGGTGCAAACTCTGGTGAAACATGTAATGCCTTCTGAACTTCAGGTAGATTGAAATATACAGTCGAATGTGTCTCAGTACAGGGATCATACTTCTCACTGACACGACCAACCCTCTATCACAAGACAATAAATTTCATTTAAGCTGTGAGGAAATCATATAAAGGATTAGTTCGTAAAGGAGTCCTATTTAAAAATGGTCTCAAACTTTGATTTCCAATGAGTTTTGTTTACTCTTCATGTGGAAAGGGAAACCAGAATTAATGGAAGTTCTATGATAGATTAATTCAAATTTGAAAAAACAGAACAATATATCGGATACTCAAACCTAACCTGAATGTAAATGTTCCCCAGGTCCTTTAGAAAAGAATATATTTCAGATCCTCATGTTTGTGTTATTAATACATAAACCAAATGCAAAGAAATCTAAGACCAAGAAAATGAGTCCTGTACTTGCATTTATTAGATCAGATGGAGTAGGCATTTAGTTGACATGTAAAAGTTCATGGAGAGGTCGTGAAACAAGCATGCATTGTGAAATTTGAAGTAAGGACAGAGAAACAGTCGATTTAAACATTTTTAATCTGCCTCGGAATAAAAGCCAGGCAAAATAAGATAATCTAGTGTCAATAAAAAAAGACTAGCTAACGCAGGGAAAGTTTTGATATCTCATGGAATTGTAAATGCATCCATAGACTTGGTGAACTTCTCATTTCCTTGCAAAAATGCTAAAACACATCCTAAAAAAAGTCAAGGGATCGACAAAATGACATAAGATGCACACACTTTTGTAGCACATTCAATAATTTTTAATACCAACAATATAGGTAAGCAACATCTCTAAGGAATGACAATCAACAAGCTAGATTAAATCTAGCACATTCATTGAAAGGTAAGCTTATTATGTCCAAGGGCAAATAAATAAAAGTGTTCCCAGAGAATGCAGTATAGCTGAGGATCCAATGAAGTGGATATTATATACATACTGCAAAAACCTCCCCTGAAAGAGAAAAGAGTGGAGAAAAAATTAGAATCCCATGTTTGTGGATTCATCAACTATTCCCTGCCAAAAGCTCATTCATCAAATTTGTTGCACACTTAATTTGTAACAAGCTTCTTGGGGAAAATTAATCCCCCAAGTCTAGGCCCCACCCCTCCACTACAAACACCGCTGATATCAGCACCCGCATTCATCCACATGCACACTTGCACAAATATATAGAGAAGGGGATCAAAAACTTCTCATGAACCAAGGTCTTTGAAAAGAGCCCATTCCAACATTGCAAGAACTGGTTATCTGAGATCAGGAACCAGTAGACAGATTGATATTATCCATACAACGCATTTTAGATGACAAATCACAGGAAGAAGAAAAAAAGATATAGTAAGTAATCAGTTCATAAAGCAGGACTCACATGCTTTCTTTTAGGCAACAAATTAGACTGGCTAACATTAGCAGAGCAGGAAGGAGTGAAGATGCTGTATGGATCAATGTTTCCAAGTTCTTTGGCTGCAATGTCCTCCATCTTATCACAAGCGACTGAGCTATGGATAAATGATTCAAAATCACACAAAAGATTAAGTTTCTTGTATGTTTGGTCAGAAATCAAACCAGCTGCCCACATAAATTGGAAAAGTCCCAAATGGTCATGATAATCATCAGTCAGTGCATTTCCAACCTGTACCAGACGTTAAACTTGCTCTTTTAATTATTTCAAATGGTGCAAAATGACCAAAAATCTTGGTTATTACATGAATAGTTGTTTGGATGTACCATATAACTCCTCAGATTAATTTTCTCATCCTTTGTCACTTGGTTGTACCGTACAATGGCTTGACTCAGCTGAGGAACATAATGCCCTGGAACACAAATTAAGAATTAGAACCGCAATTCAGCACATACAAGCATCACAAATCAGAAGAATAGCTAAGTTCATTTAATAAACACGTCATCTTGTCAAATAAAGAAAGTGAGAAGACAAAGCTACAACTGTTATTCCTAGTGCATTTTAACTTTTTTGTTTAACCGATAACTTTCCACAAGGTGAATATCTTAGGCCACCAAAACAAATTGCAAATCAACAGATTTGTGAGTTCAAGAGGTCTACCTAAAAGCCATTCCAAAGAAGGTGGTAAAACTCAAGTAAGGCATCTGTACTCTGTAGTTCCTCTACATAGTAGCACAGTGCAGGTTGGTTGACAACATTCAAATAAAATTAGTCTGGCAACGACTGAAAAGATTCTCTTTCATCTACTATGGCCCCTCCGAGTTTTAATTACAGTGACCAGAAACCTCACCCTTAACTTTAAGGCTATGCCATCCCAAGGTGGCTTCTAAATGGAAAGCATTCTATGCTTGTTACTCATCAAATACTTCTATTCAGAAACTTTTCCGGACAAATACTGACGAAAACTTTAGCCAAGAACAGAAGGTAAAGAAAAAGGGCCCACATATCAGGTGGCTAGAAAAATGAAGCTAGGGTAAACAGTTCATTCCATCTATGTCATCCATCAAAAACTGAAGTTCGGTACAAAATTTAAAAAGAAAAGGAAATTGAAATCAAACACTACCTGCATAGCTCTCCCCTGTAATGTAGAAGTCCCTTCCTTTGTATTGGGGGAAGCGTTCAAACCAATTCAGCAAGAAAGCTAGTGAGTCCGCAGCTGCAGATTGAAGCGTGGAAAGGTGTAAATACACAAGCTAGTAACAACGAGAAGAGCCCCAACAAAGAAGTATGAGACAGGAATGGTTGAACTAGTACCGGTCTTTTTATCACCATTGTTCAACAGATCAGAAGAAGTGTTTGAATATGAATATCCAACTCCAGCCGGGGAATCAAGAAACAAAATATTGGCCACTGCAAATTGGTAAAGGTACTTAAACAAGATTGAATCGATGTAATTATAAGAAATTATTACGGTTTTGCATTCTTGAAATCTGAAGCAAGATATCGTGCAATTACTCCCAGGTGATCAACAGTAGTAAATAAGTTGCAACATCCATTTTTAGATATTATTATGATCCTAATAGCCATCACATTATCAGTTGTAGGAAATAAACATATGTTAGAGGTAAAATGAGGCACAAAAATGTCGGGGGGGCTCCAAGGATAGGTATGCGGGTAGCTTAAAAAGCAGCTGATAGAATTCAATATGTGTTTCGAAATACAAATATGATGATATAGTTCAGATTTTAAGCAAAAATAACTAATTGAATGATGAGTCAATGATGCAATAATTCTAATTTTTCAGTGACAGCACATGGTTCCACGGCTCATGGATTCATCCAACTGATTGTTCATTAATTGTTCTTTATAGCAATAAGCTTTACAACAATTGCTTTGACGGGCAACTCTAGTATATAATTTTATTTTATTTTTTTAATAATTAAATAATTGTATTACCTTGATTCCAAGAATAAGGATTCAAGTAAAGGGTCTTTCCATCTGGCTTAATATGAAATGGTCCTATTTCCTCTGCCATTCCATAAGCAATGGAGGAACATCCAGGTCCTGCAAGAACAAATCTCCAGTAAGAAACCAATTCAAGAAATTGTATTCTATTAGAGATTATCAGTTAATGAACAAACTATCAACTTTCAATGGCCTGAAAACAAAGAAAGATTAATCTAAGGAAAAAAAAACTCAGTCAAATATCTAATTCAGGAAACAAAGATGGGAGAATATCAAAAAGTAGGGGCTAATACAGTAACAATCATAGGTGACAAAGAATATAATCGGTTGTATATCTAAAGTCAAAGTTGGATTTTTAAACAATTAAGCCACACAACTAATGAATCAGCAAAAGCAAGAGAATATTAACAACTTAGATGCAAAATCAAGACTAACTAGAGTGATATGATAATCACACATGAAGCGAACCAAATAATAAAAGGAAAGGAAAAAGTGTGACACCTCCATTAAGCCAAAGAAGAAGAGGCTTGGATTGAGGATCCTCGACAGCTTCAACAAACCAGTAAAAAAGAGCCCTCCCATATTTTTCGTTGACAGTGACATAGCCAGAGTAGTGAGCAAAATTTACATCGAAGTTCTGGCCAGGCAACTTCAGGACCCTGTCTAGATGTTGCTGGGCAACTGGGTCTCGTAAAGACGAAGCAAAGACACCCAGATAGAGATTGACGAAAATGATGAGAGTAGTTGCTATAGAGAATTCAAAAGAACCAAATGGAAATCTGGGATCGGGCATTTCTTGCTTGGAAAGAAGAACTACCTCCTGCACTTGTTGATGGTATACAAGGAAGAATTAGCAAGCAGGGATGGGTCAATGAAGGGTATAGGGGGCCTGGCCCGCCCGTTCTGACACCAGCGCGAGGGAATGCTTGCTCTCGCTTTCTTTTTATTCTTTTCTCAGAAAGAAATGGTAGGCAGGTACGATGGATGTTTTTATTGCGTTGGTGAGCATTAAACAATCATGTCCTTCTGTTTTCCTATCTGGAAAGTTGCAATTTCAAGGATATGGTCGCCATAGTTGACGAAGCAAAAAGGTAAACCAAGGATACTGTTACCCTCGGCACCATAAATAGATAAATTCAATTAAGTTGAATTCAGCTAGGTTAATATTCGTTACGAATACAGCATGGAGATGTTGATTATTAAAAAAAAAAATACAAATTAGTGGAAGTGTTTGTGACAGCGAAACTGGGATTTTCCTTTTCTTCTTAATTTGCGAGTGAAACCAGATGAAGATACGAGTAAGAGTTTAACAAATAAAATCAATCAAGATGAGAAAGTCCATATCCTCCAATTTTATACTTTAACTGGAAAAAAAATTGAGTTAGATTTACAATTTTCATCAATATAATCTTCTTATAGAACATTCATTCTGTATCAAAACAAGAACAGGATTGAATAAATAATTTTTTTATATAATTTAATATTGTTTTTTAACATATTTATTACACTCTTTCTCTATAATAATACTAACTTCAGCATTCAATTCTTCACATGAAGAAGAAGTTACCCAGTAAAACCAAGATGACGAGCAAAGATTTAGATCAAATAGTTGATCGACATCTAAAGGGAGATCCAGGAGCTTTTCTATGATATCCTAGTCACTAGGACATCAGCCACCAAGATTATATCATTATCTTCAATGAAATCCTGCAAGAAATCCCTCTCCTTCTCCAATAAGGGTAGCGCAGTAGGAACTTCAAAGTAAATCCTTTAATTTTTTTTATCTTGTTTTTGTATTTAGATTGCTTCAACGTTTAAATATCAAAAATAAATTTTAAAAAAATAAAAAATATTATTTTAATATATTTTTAAATTAATAATAGTTAAAAAACAATCATTATTATAATAATAATAAACAGGATGGAGTTATCTTTGTTTGAAAAATTGTTTGAAATTGTACAAATGGAGAATTTTAAAAAACAATTATTATTATAATAATAAACGGGCTCATTCATTTATGCTAAGAAAAACAAAAAGACAGAAAATTAAGAAAATTAGCTAATGGAGTTATATTTGTTCGAATATTGTTTCAGATTGTGCAAGTGCAGAATTGAAGATGAACTTCAGGACAACTTGCTTATGGAAAATCTATTTTGAGCTACGAAAATCTTCAATGTCAAAACGAAAGAGAGGTTTTAACACACAAATCCATCGAACCTTGAGAAAAATGAGAGGATTTCACTCTATGACGCCATACTTCTTCAGAATTTTTTGCCTCCACGTTAAAAATGAGATTAATGAAACAAATTGTTCAAAGACTAGAGGGGATTTTGGACGTAATAGCAAATAATAAAACAGTTAGTCCCTTTAGTATTTTGCAAGATAAATTAAGTAGTCCCTCTAATTTTAAAAATAACTAATTATTTTTTTAATTAATATAGATATCCGAATTAGTTTATGTATATTTCTATTAATTTTATAAACTCTAGAATTAATGATTAAATAAATTTTAAGTAATCCTAAAATTTATAAAATTTAAATTAATAAACTATATGAACAAATCTAAAACATAATCATTTAAACTCTATTTTTGAAATTAAAATAATTAATTATTTATTTAAATACTAATCATGTTTAATTTAATGTTTTTTTTTCAAGAAGATGTTCTTTTTGCCATATTATTTCCGTGTTATATATCTTCTTTGTTCTATCTCTTAAAAAAACATATATAAAAATTTGGGAAAATACATGGAGTTGGTGAAAAGAATCAAAGTACAGGTAGATTTAAAAATACAAGGAACTAATTAATTATTATTGAATTTAAAAAGATTATTTAATTTGTTCAAAGAAAAATGCGCCGCTCACCGTCCGCGAGGAACATACGTACAAACTGCTAAAAGATATTTAGAACAGAAAGCTTATGAGCTAAAGATCAACCATGCACGTGGCCACCTCTTTTTAAAGCCGACGACAATTCGCAAGTCCACAATGGCAATAAAGTCAATTTTATTTTTATTTTTTATATAAATACATCCTAGAATTTCATTGCACTACAAGAACGAGTAACAGATGTATCAAAGGATGATGATTAGGGCTAACAACACCTTAATGATGATGATTAGGGCTAACAACACCTTGATTAGCTTAGGCAAAGCAGCATCACCAAAACATTAGGCTCACAAAACAATCAACAATTTGAATTGGATGACATAAAAACAAGATCATGACGAGAGAAGTTCCTCGAGACTCTTGAAGTGGAACTTAGTTGATCAATTTTAGAAAATACTTGACCCTTTTTAGTATCACGACAAAAACTAACGTGCCAAAAATATCAAAATTTAGCTGCTCCGACAAAAACCTTGGAAAATATTTTAACTTACGTGGGAATTGTTAGACATGACTAGCAAACAAGTGTCACTTCCACGTAATGGGGAAATATTGGTAGTTTGAAGGTTGTTTTTTTAATTGATTTTAGTTTGGAAATTTATTAGAATAATATTTATGTATTTATATAAAAAAATATGCTTGCAAGTAGAGGCGGAACCAGAAAATAAAATTAAAAAGGGTTAAAATGTTAATTATTTTATTATTTAGATTAAAAATATAAATATTACTAAGAGAAGGGATGGGAAAAAAAATTATATAAAATTTTACTGTTTATCCTATGGTTTTTTCAATACATGATCATGGAATTTGATAGCATGGAGTAACAACGAGCTTACTTAGCTCCTGCAAAAGTCAATTTACAACCAATAAAATTATGCTCGTGTATGCTAGCATAATTTTATCGTGTAATATACGGGATTCAATCGAAGAAAAGTAAGTATGAAATTGTGATTCAAAATTCAAAATAATTTTACATATTTAAATACGTCAAATAAGCTATCAATTAAGGAAACTCAATTGAGACCCTCCAACAAATATATTAAAGTTGACCAGAAAAAAAAAAAGTAAAAGCACCTTGCGCAGAATTAATTAGTCAATTGAGGTGGCAAGTCGGTATAAGTTATTTATCTTTTTTTTAAATTAATATGGGTGTTTTGACTAGCTTGCGCGTATCATAACTAATCCCACGGGCCCTGAAATTAACGATCATGTAAACTTCCAGTGGCTATCATATGAGCAACTAAGGACTCAAAACTAAGATCACAGAGGAAGCAAACCCCTTGATTTCGGATTTGCTCCTAAACTCTTATCACTTGGCCACCACCTAGATGATATCTTTTATTGTAATTCTATTGTGTTTTTAAAATTTATTTAAATTTTAAATTAATATTTTTGATGTTTTAAATTTTATTTGATTAATATTAAAAATAAATTCTAAAAAATACAAAATATTATTTTAATATATTTAAAATAATACTTTAAAAAATACATTTTATAAACATTCCAGTGGATCCAGGAAACGGTGATTTACCCTTTGTGGACGAATTCTTGCAACATATAAAAAAATAATTGGCAGCCCAATTCGGTGTCCAATTTCCAATCATTTCTTCTCCTTTCTCAAGGGAAACAGCTCAGCACAGGCCTCGTATCGCTTCCTTGAAACCTCACCGACCGACCTCACATGCCGATTCGTGATTTTGATAACCAACTTGATTTGATAGATTGATTTGTGATTTGCATGATTTGGAATATAGGTTAAGTAACAAGCCTAAGTTTTTAAAAATAAATAAGAGGGAAAAAAATGAAAATAGCATTATAATTTTTATTAGTGTGATTATAGTTATTTTTTATATAATTTTTTATATTAAAATATATATTAATAATATTTTTAAAAATTTTAAAAATTATTTTTAATATGAACATATCAAAATATATAAAATATATTAATTTTTTAAAAAAACTAACACTCTTTACAATATTTTAAAAACATAATTTACTTCCGAATTATACCTTACCATACCTCTTTGAAATTTCGGGTTGATTCATAACCCATTTAGCATAAAAAATCCAATTATAACCTGACAAGTGTTTTTTTTAAATGATATTATTATTTTATAAAATAAAAAAAAATTAATCTCAATAAAGTTACTTAGCCCCTAACACCGAATTTGTCCTAACTCCGTGCAGAGTACACTTGATGCACCGTCATGTTGTTTTGTTAATGTTAATTAATAGAACGAGGGCCCCATGGGCGGAGCGTGCTGCAATTCGTACCCTCCATTTTTCGAACACTTGTCCCGTTTTATAACCTCAAATTACCCATGTGATAAATCACTTTCACAGACCTTTTTCAGCATAAGACGGTGGAACTTTTCCTCTTTTTTTTTTTTAATTAAAAAAAGACAACATGATAACCCTAATGAAGCTAGTGAACCCCTACAAGACATCAAAGTCCGGCTCTCAATGTTAATAATTATCTTCAACCATATAATATAATTACTTAATCTTCACATGTTTTTTTACCTAACCAAGCACCTAGTCTAGTTAATATAAAATTTAAATTACAACTACGAGGGAAGGATGTAATTTAAATAATTAAATTTTAAAGTTGTTAAAAATTTATATAATTATTAATTTTAAAATTAATTAATATATATAAACTAATTCAAATATTTATATTAATAATTAAAAAAATTAAATTACTAGTATTTTATTAAGAATTAGGAATTAAAGCCAAATGTCTAGCAGTCTAGACCATTTGAAACCCTCTGAAATATCCCTCAATGTTAATAATCATCTTTAACCATATAATATAATTAATTACTTAATCTTCACATGGTTTTTTTACCAAAACCAAGCGCCTAGTGTAGTTAATATAAAACTTAAATTATAATTATGAGGAGAAAATGTAATTTAATTATTCAAGTTTTATATTATTTTTTTAAAAATTATTAATTGAAATATTATAAATTTTAAAGTTATTAAAAATTTATATAATTATTAATTTTAAAATTTATAAAATTAATTAAAATACATATAAACTGATCTGAATACTTATATTAATAATTAAAAAAACTTAAATAACTAGTATTTTATTTAGAATTATAAATTAAAACCAAATCTCTATAAAATTATTCATAATTCAGCATAATTCAGCATAAGGTCATCTTTTTCTTGAAAACAAACAAACAAACAAACAACATGATAGCCCTTGTGTAGTGGAAACTATCTGAAACCCTCTGAAATATCGAGGTACAGCCCTCAATGTTAATAATCATCCTCAACCATATAATATAATTAATTACTTAATCTTCACATGGTTTTTTTTTTTTACCAAAACCAAGCACCTAGTCTAGTCAATAATAATCAGCTCGTCACGTTTGGAGCTTTTCATTTCCACAAGGAATATTATTGAACAGAAAGGATTTGGCAGCCCTGTCCTCGTCATCTTGAAAGTGATGTGAAATTTTGAGCTGGGATGGATGGTGCCGTCTGCAAATGCTCCAATCTTTAGTTTTTACGTTAATTACTCATTTAATACTCTTCAACAGATAACTAATTTCAAGAAATATTATTATTTCGATTTCGATCTCGCTTTGAAAAACATATATATATATATATATACACACACACCTTTTCTTTTATTTCTCTTCACTCCCAAGATTTTTAGTTTAATTCAACATCACTGATTCCTTTTTATTTTTTAAATTCTATAGTTTCATGTGAGCATTTAATGGAATTTTTTAATGTATTTAGATGGAGAGACGACACGAGGGTAGAATTGAAAACCTCAAATAATGTAAGGGTAAGATTGATGGATGCTATAATAAAAACATGAAGATTTTCTCTTAGGCAATCCGGAAAGAAAAGACGACAATTTTTGCACAAGTCGACATTTATCTCACATGAAAGCACACTGCAAACTTTCCACAGCGAAATTGCGAGGAAATAGCCATGTTCACCCTGGCCAGTCATGTTCTTGCTGGCAAGGAAACATGAATATGAACAAGATCAAGTCTTAATCTTAGCCTCCATATTGGACTTCAAACCTGGTTGTTGCTGCATGCTCGCCAAGGCGGATTCCATTTTGCCTGCTCTGCAGTCTGCATCAATTCTTTCCCAGTATTTTACCGTGCAGTTTCCTAAGGTTTCTTCATTGGTTGCTTTAGAGGAGACCCACTGTGACACAGTCAATTTAGTTGATTCGATGACAACTTCGGTGATCTTTAAAAATAAAAATAAAAAATGACGAAGAAATTGAGAAAGAAGAAATAAAGAAAGCACCAGCTTGACTGTTTATACATTGAAGTTGGTGTGATGCATCCATTTCTTTTATTTTTTTAAAAATTAAATCTAATAAAAAAATAAAATAGAAAGATCTTATATAACTTGGATTTTTTTTAAATAAATGAAAAATCCTACATGAAACAAAAAAACACTAATGGAGCTCAACATACAATTAAATAAGTATTAAATAATAAAATTAAAAAAATATAAACTTTTAAAAAAATAAACAAGCAAATTTAGTTGAATATCCTAAATCATATCTCAATCTTGCAAATTGTTAAATTCTATTCTCGGATTTAATTAAAAATTTCAATTCTTAAATATTTTAATATTGAAGAATAAATAAATAAAAATATCATTTTAATTCTTAAATATTTTAATATTAAAAAAAATAAAAAAAATATCATCCTAGAACTAAATGAGAGTGTTGTTTTAAAAATTTGAAAGGCTGGGCATTAAAATTGAGGAGGGGAGAAAGGGAAAAAAAAAAAAAAAGTCATCAACACCAAACTAAAAAATTATTCACCATACACGCTCATTGAGAGGACACCAAAGTAATTTTAATGTTGCCTTGGAATCCTGCATTTAACTTTCGAGTGATGTTGCACGCATTACTCGGTGTGCTTACACTAGCAACACACATGGAAGCCACTTTTATTTTTAATAGTATTTATATTTATTGTGTTACTAACTATTTGAAGTAAATTTGATATAACAAAAAAAAACTATAATGAAAAGAAAAAAAACCTTAGCGAGTACAAGTTAAGGGAACTTTAGTTTTAAGGATATTAAAGTTATTTATGTGTGTTTTCAAAAAAAAGAAATACAAAAAAAGTTTGGAATATCAATTTTAAAATGTTTTGATTTTATAAGTAATTTAATTATTTTTTATGCAATTAAAATGTAAAAACATGATATATTTCTAAACAATAGGATAATAAAAAAAAATCTTATAAAAAAGATTTTATTATCTCTTATACCAAGTTATTTTAGCTATGCCACTAAAATGTAAAACAATCAATATATTCATAATAATAATAAATGGATATTATAGAAAAGATTTTATTATTCCTAGTAACAAGTTATTTTATTTTATCAAGAACGACAAAATAGTCAAGATGAAACTACCCCAGAATGAATTAGCACCATAGCGTTTGCTAATGCCTTTTAGGTTTATTTTTTTAATAAAAGATAAAAAAAGAAGAAGAAGAAGAAGAAAGGCAAGGGCAGCTTTTAGATAGCTTAAAGAGGACATCAATGCAATTTGATAAACAACCCGGGGCCAAGTTAATCATTATATAAAAAACTGTCCAATCACAACTCATGAATTACTGAAATAACACACAAAAAATTAATTAATTAATAACCCTATAAAAATAATCACAATTAATTAACTAATCAATTTATAAATGTAAATAATACTCCTACTAATGCTCTAATCTGCAATACCTAGTGATATAAAGCTGCTTGCTTTTCTCTTCTCCCCGACTTATTGCAGAGAGAGACAAGGACAGAGAGATAGAGAGAGAGAGCATAGCTCTCCTGCTACCCTCTTGGTTTGCTTCTTGCAGAAGGTTCTCTTTGGTATTTTTATTATCCTCATCACAAGCTTCTCTCGCTACTATATAAATACATATAAAAGAAAAAAAAATACCAAAACATTCGTAGAGAGAGAAAAATTAAAAACAAATATTACTAAAATTTAAGAGGTTTCGTGGAGAGAACCGTTGTGTTTGTAGAGAGAGAGAGAGAGTCTGAAATTCCTCTTTAATCTCCTCACGTAATCACTTTCTGATGCCTTTAATCCTCTACTTCAAACTTCTCTCTTCGGTCTACGTTAACCAAGAAAGTGTCATTTGATTTTCCCTGTTATTTTGCTGTCATTTCTTGTATTTTTTTTGGTATTGTGAGAGCATCATTGGTTGGTCTGTTGTGATTTTGTTTGTTTAGAGGAATTTTGAGGTGGGCTGTTGCTGATTTGGGTTTTTGTGGTGGATTTGAGCGTAAAGGTTGGAGCTTTTTTTTTTTGGTTGTTTTGGATAAAGTCTCTGGTGCGTGTGGTTTCATGGTCGGTTGATAAAAATTGGTGCTTTGTTGATTCAATCTTTGGTTGTTTACGGTATGTTAGATTTCAGTGGTGGACTTGGTGATAAGGAAGGGCTAAAGCTCTAAAAACTGTTAATTTCCCATTTGGTTCCAAGGGATTGAATTGAATCGTTTCTGCGCAATCGGACTGGTTTTGGGGATTTTTTTTATTTAAATTATCTCTCAGTGTTGGTGTTTCTTGTTGGATTTTATTTTTAAGGTGGATAATTCTGCTTTAAAGATAAGATGAGTTCAAGCATCACAGAAGGTGTGGTAAATCAGGCCAAGCTTGTAGTTCATCTAGCAGAAAATGGTCATTCATTTCTACTTGATTGCGATGAAACAACGCCTGTGGAAGCTGTTATGCGGCGTATTCAATCAGTTTCTGGGATTAACTTCAACGACCAGCTTGTTCTGTGTTTGGAGAAGAAACTTGAACCTCAGCTGTCGCTTTCTGCTTATGAGCTTCCATCTAGTGATGGAGAAGTGTTTGTATACAACAAAGCAAGGATGCAAACCAATCCCCTCCCCCCTGCACTCGAACAAATTGATGTCCTTGAAATTGCAGATCCTCCACCGCCAGCTTCTTCACATAATCCCCATCCTTTAGATGATGCTTCAGACCCAGCTCTGAAAGCTTTGCCATCTTATGAAAGACAGTTTAGGTACCACTACCATAGAGGTCAAGCAATGTATAGGAGAACCCAAGTAAAGCATGAGCATTGCCAGAGGTTATTGAGCGAGCATAAGGTTCAGGAGAGGGCAATGGAGGTTGCTAGGATTAATGTGCAACAATTCTATAGAGCACTTCTTCAGAGTTACTCAGAGTTCATGAAGCGTTATGCACAACAACACAGGATACATTTAGATCTTTTAACGAATTTTGAGAGAGATTTAGAGAAACTGAGGTCGATCAAGCTTCATCCATCTTTGCAGTCTGATTCACGCAAATGCTTAGTGGATTTTGTGAAGGAAGATAACTTGAGAGAGGCCGTGGAGAATTGTAGCAATTCACATACGCAGTTTGAGAAGAAGGTATTCGAGTTCAAGCAAAAATTTAGTGATGCAAAGCGCAAGGTGGAAGAACTATTTTCTTGCGGAGCAGCATCTTCTATTAGGAATCTAGATCTTACCATCAAGGAGCATCAGCGATTCATCAATGAACAGAAGAGCATAATGCAGTCTTTGAGGTTTGTTGATTTCGTTTTCAATCATTTGAACTGCCTTCCTATTTACAGTTATTCTGTATGATTTTTGAGCTTGTTAGATTTTTCTTGATTGATTTAGTATGTTGATTCTTATAAAGCATTGCTGTGATAATACATCTTATCACTTTCAAGTATTGAGCTTATAGCTTTTCCTATAATTTTTATAATACAGCTGGGTCATTGTTATGCCAAAATTATATAATTGTTGCTCTGAGGGTTGTTTTTTCCATTTGATAAGCGTAGAGGAACGAATGGTGTAATGGCTGCTCAGCGGTGGTTGCATTTGATATGACTCACTAGTCTGTCTTTTTTATAGATAATATTACCTGTCACCCCCCCACCCCACCCTTTTCTTATGTAGTCTGTCATTTAGATCATCAGACTCATCTCTCGTAGTCCCTCTACAGCATCCAGGGAATTTAATTGTTTTTCCATTTGATGCAGATGCTGTTGATTTTTTTGTTAAAGACGACCTATGAAAATATTGTTATCTTAAGGGACCATGAGAGTAGAATTACAAAATTATGCTTTGGCTCAATGCCACTGGTCTGACAATTTTCGTTGGAAGTAGGAGTTGGACCTGAATGAATGAGAATTCCTGGTCCCAATTCACTTCTAGATTTCAGCTTCAGCTTGGTGTGTGTGGTTTGTATATTTTAAAACATTCAAATGCGTGCAATAACTTGATTAATACCCTGTTTTTTTTTTTTCTACAACATTGGGAATTAGGAAAATATACAAAACCTATAACTCACTAAGCTAACCCCTGAAAATCCAAAAGATGTTTTTCATGAATCCATGAGAAACTAGGTTCCTGAAATCCACTAAAACAAAATTCCGAATTCAATTTGTATTCGTGAAGCAGCCATTTAATGCATGAACCCTTAAGATCCCTGAAACATGTATAGAAGCAAACTTCCTACTAAAGTAAAATACCAAATGATATTAATATTTAAGTTCTCAAACTATACAACTATATTCGATAACTATTTACAAGTAAAATCTATATTTTCTATTTTCTTGTCTCATATTGAAAACTCTAGTAGTTAGGCTGTAGGAGGATAATCTACATTCCACTGATTAATGGATGTGAGCTTTTATTCATGCAGCAAAGACGTAAGCACGGTAAAGAACCTTGTGGATGATTGTCTGTCATGCCAATTGTCTTCCTCAATTCGACCTCATGATGCAGTTTCAGCCCTGGGCCCTATGTATGATGTCCATGACAAGAATCATTTGCCCAGGATGCTGGCTTGTGAACATTCAATTTCCAAACTGCTTGATTTTTGCAATGATAAGAAGAATGAGATGAATGTCTTTGTGCATTATTACCTACAAAAGATCGCCTATGTTACTTACTTCATGAAAGATGTGAAGTTACAGTTTCCTGCTTTTAGAGAGGCAATGTTGCGTCAGGATAATATTTTTAGGGACTTAAAGCTATTTCGTGGGATCGGTCCTGCATATAGAGCCTGCCTTGCTGAAGTTGTGAGAAGAAAGGCTTCCATGAAACTTTACATGGGCATGGCTGGACAACTAGCTGAGCGGCTTGCTACAAGGAGGGAGGTTGAGGTTAGGAGACGGGAGGAGTTTCTGAAGACAAACAATTTATATATACCAAGAGATATATTAACATCAATGGGGCTATATGATACTCCTAACCAGTGTGATGTCAATATAGCTCCATTTGACACTAATTTGCTTGATATTGACATTTCAGACCTGGACCGTTATGCTCCTGATTCTTTGGCTGGACTTCCTTCAAAAGGTGATAAGACTGCAATCTTGAAAGGTTCATTTTCTACATCTAATGACTGCTATCACTCAGCTGAGATGGAAGAAATTGGTGAGGAAGCAGTTGAGAAAGATGGCTCGGAGGAGCCCCTTGAGGGCTTTGAGCTGTTAGAGATTGCTGGAACTAGCAAGATGGAAGTTGAGAATGCAAAACTGAAAGCTGAACTAGCTTCTGCAATAGCCCTGATATGTTCCCTTTGCCCAGAAATTGAATACGAGTCAATGGATGATAGCACAGTGGATAGTCTATTGAAGAATGCAGATAAGACAAATGAAGCCTTGCGGCTGAAAGATGAGTATGGAAAGCATCTTCAATCTTTGCTTAAGGCAAAGCATGTGCAATGCATGTCATATGGGAAGCGCATTCAAGAACTAGAGCAGAGATTGTCTGAGCAGTATTTACAGGGGCAGAAACTTTCAAATAGTAAAGATGCATCAGACTTTTCTCTTTTAGCTGCAAAGACTGAAGACTGTAAACCAGAAATTTCCAGCGGTGGTGAAGCACACATGCCTTATGCATTGACCTCAGAGCCCATGGATGGGGTTTCTTGCATTTCTAGTTTGAATGCGAAACTGGGGCTTTTCACCAGGCAAACAAGCAAAGGTAGAGAAGGTTTTGATGAAAATATGATGGACTCCTCTGGGATGTTGAATACTCAGTTGGATTCATCAATGGCGGAGCCTCATCATGAAGAGCTGCAAGTTTGTGATAAAGGTGGGAAGGACAAGATGGTGGGACAACTGGGCATGTCACTGACTAACAGTTCCACAGCTGAGAGCATGCCTGAGCCTCTCGATGTTGCACCATCTGATGCAGACGCTGAGCCTAAAGTCAGTAGTGACCATGACATTGTGTTAGACCTTCAAACTGCACTTGCAGAAAATTCAAACCAGTTGAGTGAAACTGATGCCAAGCTCAAAGCTGCTGTGGAGGAGGTTGCTGTGCTCACAAGGGAGTTAGAAATGAGTCGGAAGCTCCTTGACGAATCTCAGGTACTGGCACATGAACTGCCTTTTGTCCTCTGTGGTTTTCTTGGTGTTTATGTTTCTCTTATTCACTCAATTACATTGTAGAGTTGTTCTGGGTGGTGATCCCATTTATCCATATTTAGTATTTGTACCATATTGCTCAACATTATTGAAATGCTTACATAATCATTTTTGTATATGATTTATGTTTTTGGTAGATCCCGTGATGGACAAGGCGTATTAGTTATTAGTGGACAACAAGTTCCTAGAATTCCTATGAACTAATAATTTTCCCAAATAAGCAGCTTCCTTCTGTTACTAAATTACGCCTGGCTTCAATGTTTTTTTCCATGCATAAAAATGTTCAAAATGCATTTATTAACTGTTCTCAACATATACTGACAATTTCAACTTCTTGCTGTGCAAAAGATGAATTGTGCTCACTTGGAGAATTGCTTGCATGAAGCAAGAGAGGAAGCTCAAACTCATCTTTGCGCAGCTGATCGAAGGGCTTTGGAATACAATAAACTACGTGCATCTGCTGTGAAACTCCATGGCCTTTTTGAAAGGCTTAGGTGCTGTGTATATGCTCCAGGCGGAGTTGCTGGTTTTGCTGATTCTTTGTGCGCTTTAGCTCAATCTTTGGCCAAGTAATTTTCCAGAATCCTCTCTACTTTTTTTTTCTCCATACAAACTTTAACTCAGTTGCAAGGCTCAGCTCTGTCTTAGTCCCTTGCTTGTTTTGAAATTTGTTCATATCAAATTATCAATGGAACTTTTTCATCATGTTTGTAATTTATTGTCTGTGAATGTCTAGAAATGTCAGCTTGAGGCCCTGAAATCACAATTTTTGTCTAATAGCTTATCCTACACTATTTTAACCATTCATTTTTCTACACTCAAATATTGTTTGTCATTACGAGGAATCTTAAATTTAAGGGTTGCAGGAATTTTTAGGGGCTTCTTTCATAATTTCTTTTAGAGTTTATCAGTGGCATTCAAATTTCTTATGGTGATTGCTGATGGAACGAATTGCTATCTTTTTTCTGTAAAACTTCAGTTTTAAGCTTTGAAAATGACAATGGCCATGGTTTAATTTTTTAATCTGATCATTTTCAGTTCCAGCAATGACAGTGAGGATGAGGGTGCTGCTGAGTTCCAGAAATGCGTTCGCGATCTTGCTGATAAAGTTGGTTTCTTGTCCACACACCTTGATAAGTACACCAAGCTCGAAGCTGCAAATGAACAACTTGGAAAAGAATTGGAAACGAAGAAGGAGCTGGTTGCAACTTTGTACAAAAAGCATCAACTTGAGAAGCAGGTAGTCTGAACTTGCAAATGGTGTTCTTGCTTTATCTATAGAGCAACATTTAATCAGTACTCTTTGTTGCCACGGATGTTCAATCTCTCTGATTTACTGTTTGCAAGCCACTGATCCATGCTTTCCTTCTAATTACTATACGTGATCTTTTTTTTCTCATCAATTGCTTGTGATCATTGGTTTTAAACTCAACTCTAATCAGTTCTTGACTTGGTAACTGACCTTTGTTTCCAGTGGAGCCTTCAAGCAGTGGTTGGTTATCTGGTGCTTTTTTTGGCGTATTAAACTTCGACTGTTTCTGGCCCTGCCAGATTTTAAGTTCTGCCTCTTGACGTGCAGGGATCCCTTTTACATGGTGCTCTGTGCTTGTCTTCTAACTGTAAAAGTTTGATATCTTTGTTGATGTTTTTCTGCAGGCAAACAAAGAAAGGATATCTTTTAGCCGGTTGGAAGTTCATGAGATCGCTGCATTTGTTCTCAACTCAGCCGGACATTATGAGGCTATCAACCGGAACTCCTCTAACTACTACCTGTCTGCTGAATCTGTGGCCCTGTTCACAGACCATCTCCCAAGCCGACCCAGCTACATTGTTGGGCAGATTGTGCATATTGAACGCCAAGCTGTCAAGCCATTGCATCCTGCCTCAACTAGGCCTGAGCATGGTAGGGCAGATCAACTGGATCTTCTGACCGCTGACCAAGGGACTGACCTGTTGAACTTCAATTTGGGATCGACTTCCAACCCGTACAATCTTCCTATGGGGTGTGAATACTTTGTAGTGACAGTAGCCATGTTACCTGATAGAACCATTCATTCAGCGCCTCCTTCCTGATCCCCTGCTTCAGGCAGACAAGACGTGATGGAAGAAACTAAGTGTACATATATAATAATATATATATATATATAAAAGATGAGCCTTCATCTGGGAATTGAACTTCTTTGTATCTTTCTGTACAGCTGATTATCCAAATTAAGTTGATTTCCCCTTTGTACATAAATCTTCTGTTTTTAAGCATGTACAAAAACTGTGAATATTCATCCATCTCTCGAACTTTAATTTAAAGCCCCCATTTATTCTTCTTCCAAAATATGTGCCTTTTTTTATTTTGTAGTTTCTTCCAAAATATGGTTTTGGTGTGTTTTTAGGATCGAGGACCAATCATTTAAACCGAGGGGTATCATTTAGACGAAGTGGTTTGACTTGATGATTAAGTTAGCATGCTTCTCGTTTAGCCTTCTCGGTTTCGGCCCAGGTAAGGCTGCAGCATGGATGCCTACCAAAGACGGAATTGAAGAAGTGGATTTAGCCTCGGTTTTAAGATATCCTTGGCTGAAAACTACCTCTAAATGGGTGTTGGAGAAATTGTCAACTTTGGTTTATTTTTTTCTTAAAATAATATTATTTTTTTCCTTTAAAATTACCTGATATTAACTCAACGAGGTTAACCCTTTAACCCATCAGGTTAATATCAAAACTAGATTAAATTAGAGCCTGACTCAAATAAAGTTTCAATATGGGCTTGCCGGGTCACTTGTTTCGCCAAACCAAACCTAATTACTGCTTGTAAACCAGATTTCCAAATCCAAGGAGCTAGTAATTTGATAGAGATGTGCGAAACCCAGATTCTGTCATTGATGATTGTTTACAGACCCACCTAATTGAAAATATATACAAAGGCTCGGATGAATTGCATATCGTCCACTCCTTTGTTTCAGAATTTAGAAATCTCGTAAAAAATTTCAATTTTTATTTAGGATACATTTATTTTATAAAAAATAATTTATTTTTCATTATTTGAATGTGCTAAGAAATTTTTTTTAATATAAAATAAATGATTTGGTGGTAATAAAATGAGAAAAGTTGTAATATTTATGATTAAAACAGTGGTAGTGGCGTCACAACAATTATTTTTTTAGACTAGGATCTTTGTGGGTGATGAGTGGAAAAAGAGAAGAAGAATTCTTGATTTTTTTTAATAAAAAAAGATTAAAATCATTACCTAGTATTTTAGTCATTAAAAATTCTAAATAATCTCAAAATCTAAATAAAAAGACTGATTGTGTAAAGAAAAAACATATCACCTTTAATACACTCTATCTAAAATAAATTGTATTATTTATTTATTTGATATAATTTAAGATAGTATTGTATTTTCTAAGTGTTGATTTGTCTAATGGTTAAAGTTGACATTGATTCACTTCAGTAGAGCGATTCATAGCTTTATAGGTAAATCATAGCTATGTTAAAGACAAGCAAAAGCAATGCACCTTAATATCTGTCGGTGTGCACAACGTGCTGAATGTCGAGGTCGATGAGTCATTATCTAATTATTTGGTTCAGGGTCATTAGAAAATCGGATTGGTCTTATATGAAATTCTAAAGTAAGGGATTAGTTGTGGTTATGAAAAGTATTGGCACTCCTAGCATACCTTAACTGAGGTAAACTACATTGTATGATTTAGATGTGACTTCAAAGTATCGATGGGTTCTTAACCAATTGTCCGTTTATAGCTTAAAACAAATATTTACGCTCATGAATAAATATAGTATTTTGAAATTATTATGGGCTTTGTATACTGAAATAAATTCTTATAGAAAAAAAAAATCTATTAAGATGCCTAACAGAGTTCAACTATCCTGGAAGGCAAAATAGTTCTCCATAACTCGTATATCATGATGAAAAATATCACATTTAAAATTGGTGAATATCCAAAAAAATTATAAAAATTTTTCTAATCAACTCTTGGCATTTAAATACTAGCCTACTTGTAGGTCCAATATTTATATAAGAATGTTGATCATTAATTCTCAAAAAATTTTTTCTAGGGTTTTTGAAATATTGACTAAGTTCTCGTGAATTCAACAAATTGGTTATTAATTCTAAGAAATGCATGCAAACATATTTTTTGAATATATATATATATATATATATATATATAATGCTAAATCATACCATGAATTTTTTTATATTTTTTAAACCAAAATATGATTTTTATTTTTTGAGAGACTTGATCGTAGGCACATAAAATAAAATATTTTTTTTTTATTTTTTGAAATGACAAAATTTTTAGAAATTTTTGAGATTTCAACGAAAAGTGAGAATTTTTAGACTAGACTAACATCTCACATTATAAGTCTATAACTTTAATATTAAGCAAAATTACTGAAAAAACTTGTGAAAGACCCACAAATAATTGTAAATTGGTTCTTGATTTTTTTTTGAATTTTTTTGGGGCATGTTTGGCAAAAAAACCATTTTTATTCAAAGCAACATTATCAAAATAGGTCTAAGGGTATGTTTGTCAAGCAACCCCTTAGGCTAAAAATTCCTTAACATAAAAAGTAACTAACCAAACAAAGTCGTAGTACTTGACCCAAAACAAAACCAATTAGATTGACTTGAAAATATTTGTTCAACCTTGAACCAAACCAAAAATCATGGTTTGACTAGAGCCAAAAGCAAAACAAACAATTAAACCAAAAATAGATCAAAACTTAAAAAACACAAAATATAAAATTTTCTAAAAAATAAACATATTAAACACTAGAACACGATGAACATTTAAACCAAAACTCAAAAAACTCAAATCGCAAACCAAACAAGTTTTCACATAATTAAACACAATGTTTTGTTTGTAATCATACACAAATCAAGAATCAAGCATTCATCTTCTTCAATTAACACTCAAAAGCAAAGATTTGATAAAAATGTGTTTGGAAAGTTGAAAGAACCCTAGAATTTAAACATATGATTATGTGTTATTGTTGCATTTTAACTCTAGATTATTTGCTAAAGGTAACAAGCTAATATGTATATGCCAACAATTAACCTAAAAACAACTAGAAAATAAGAGGCTTAAGATAAAGTTTATGCAAAGAACATGAACCCTGAATTTGAAAAAAATTTAAAAATTTAAAAAATACTGTGAAAACCAGATTTGGCCTTCTAGACCTCTTAACACATTGCTATTAGTTCTCTAAAAGCACATTAAACTTAATTGAATTTATAGAACTAACAAATATAACATGCACGGAGTTTCAAAACTCAAAACTATAAAAGTTAAATAACAAACATATTCATGCTATTTAAATTCAAAACTTGATATTTTTTAACATTTAAATGTCAAAAAATACTTGTATGAATCATGAACTTGCATTAAAAAAAACCAAATTGATCAACATGCTTCCAAAATCTTTAACCTATAAACAAAAGCAACTTACCATTTTATTACAAAATAAATTCAAACACCAATTAAAATATTTCAAATACATTTTTAACATGCTATTGGGCTAAAAACATAGAATAAAATAAGCATCAAAACCAAGAATCATGCTTTTAGTGCAAGCCTTACTAGTACATTATTAACCAAAATTAGAACAAACTATCATAAAGAAAAATTTAGCAATATTAAACATGCTTAAAACAAGAAAAAGAACAAAACAAACTCTATTGAAAAACATTAGATTATTCTAGCATCAAAATTAATCAAAAAAAATATAAGATGAGCTCAAACAATATCATAGGTTTAAACATTAAGAAAGCATGAACAGATAGGCCACATGGACTTTATTCTTGATCTTTTATATGGTTATACCTTCTCAAAACTTGTTGGATATGGACTGCTGTTTTTCTTCTTTATTTTTTTTTCCCTTCTTTCCCTTCTACTATGTTTTCCTTCCAAACCTTTTTAGGCCCTCTATGTTAGGCTATTAAACCTTCACAATAGGGTCCTTGTATAATGTTTTTCTTCATGTTTTTCCTTTATTTCTTCATTATTTTGTTTTATTTTTCAGAGGGTATTTTATAGGGTTTTGCTAGGTTTTTTGATGTGTTTAAACATAAATTAATCAAAGCTTAGCTCTTTGATAAAAATGAGAGGGTTCTAGAGTACATTTTACAACTACGAGCCTAATACCTATGTTGGTTTTTCAATGGTGGTTTTGTAACAAACTTAATTTTTTGAGGTTTTGGTGGTTTTCGAAACATGGAAACCAACAAGTTTTTTTCTGGCCTTTTGATCTTGAGAGAAACGTGGCCAGCCTTTGATAAAAACCCACTAATAAAGCTTGAAGTGTGAAATGGATATCACAACTCTTGATAATTGAGTTGACCACTTTCAAGACTTTATTGGAGCAAGTTTGATGTCATCATCATTAAAGAGCACCTGATCCTAGTTGAGAGGGTGCATATCTTTTAATTAGATCCTACTTTACTAAATTTAGAGGTATGTAGGTCCACATTCATTTATTTAAAAGTGTCAACCGATGAATCTATAATCTAAAAATATGGTAGTGGCTGATTAAGAACAAGATATTGTTTAAAATTGAGAACAAGATATTGTTTAGTTTGTTTAAGAAAATAAGATGTAAATGTTTGATGGGAGTAGCTGATATTTATAGAGGGGATGTTTCTTAGTTAAACAGTGGAATTAAACTTTTGATTTGACCAAATTGACCTTTAGACTTTAATTAAAGCCTAAATTGACTTTAAATATCAATTTTTCTTGCAATTAATCATCAATAAAATTCTTGAAGCCTTCCAAAATTCTCATTAAGTCCTTACCTATCTAAATTTATATTTCTTTACCTCAAATAAAAATATTTTCACTAAACTAGCTATTTTTCAATTAGAATTGGGTTGCCAATTTTATCAATCTTATATATGTTAGTATTTCACCGACAACTTAGGCAAAGCTCTAAGCTTTCTTTATGTATATCCTTTTGTATTTTGAATTTTTTTTTCTTTTCTTGATTTTTTATGGTTTAAAAAATGGGTGACAATAATATCTAAAATATCTCTTACATGTAAGTTCATAATCCATGATATTAATATAAAAAAAATATTTTTAGTGTTTTTGAAATGTACATCAAGTTCTTATAAATTTTATATATTGGTTATTAAATAAAAAAATACATGCAAATATATACACAAAACTAGTTTTCTTGATTTTTTGGTATTTCAAACATGCTAAATCATGCCATGTTATTTTTTTAATTTATTGAAATATGATTGTTTTTAAAATTTATGAGAGACTTATCATATGCAAATTGAAATAAAGTTATATTTTTTAAAGATTTTTTTTTTAAAATTTTGTGAAGGAAAATTGATTTATTTAATACCAAAAAAGTACCTTACATGGAGTTCACAATTCAAAATTAAATATGAGAGGATAAAAAATATGAAAAACTCAAAATTAATTACAAAATGATCTTCTAAAAATTTGAAAATGTATGAAAACTAAACTAAGATCATGTTTGGCAAAACATAATAACATGTTTTAATAAAATTATTTTAATCAAGGTATCAACTCCATGCAAATTACTCACCAATTTAATAATACAACAAAGCAATAATAAAAGATCAAATCTTATCAGTTTCACTAATTATATTCAAATCACAAGCTAATTCAAGCAAATCAACACAATTCTAAACATAATTTATGCATAAACATTTAATGCCCAAATAGCAATCACAACCTAAGAAAAATAAATTAACAATCCAACACAAATTAATTATCAAATCATCTCAAATCCCAATATAAATCAAACCAAATAAGTAGTGTCCAAATAAGTTTAAAATTATACACAACAATGAGCATTTTATCCTAAATTTCAAAACATTTTAACAACTTATCCAATAAATAATTTAAGATTATGAATTGACCTTTTAAGGTGTTTAGTGTGTCTAAAAACTAGTAGAATTAAGCCAAAGGATTGTGGAACAATGGTGGCATGTGAGTCCACACACCACAACCACTACTGAAGGAGCGCGAGCTGTAGGATCTGAAGCTTTTCTATGTTCTCCTTGCTCTTACATCGATAGTAAGACAAACAGACATCTGAGGAATGAGATCTGTTTGGTTAAAGGTTCGATCCTCTTCTCCTTTTTTCTTTTCTCTTTTAGCTCTCTCTCTCTACTAGTTCTCAACATCTTTTTTCATTGTTACTGTTGGTTTTAAGTATGGTTGTTGGCATTATCTTATGGGATAACATGAGTTCATAGTGGCAATGGGGTTATGATATTTCCATAGCCATCCGTGGCTGGTTTTCTTAAAGCTAAAAAGGCCACTGGTTGTTATACATTCTGGATGTTTTTTTTTGTATCTATTAGTAGAAAATAGGTGTTGCTCACAGTGGTTGGTTCTGGTGGTGGCTGTCACAGTAGGGAGAAGGAGCTGCTGGTAAGTTAATGGGTGATAATAGGGAAAAATAAAATGACAAAAGATGAGAAGGATTGTCCACTTGAAAATAAAAGAAAAGTGGATGGGCTATTGATTGTGGTAAAGAGGTTAAAGATGAAGCTTGAATTTTTTAAGAGAAATGATACTTATTTTAGGAATGAAGGCAACGGTAGGAAGAGACGCAAATTTATGGACCCAGTGGGATTTGTTTTGTTTACCTTGTATATATGGCTGATGGTTATGAATAAAAATAGGTTTTAAGTTTTTTTGTGTTATTTTTTTATGCTCTAACTAATTCTCTCCTCCTTTTATGTGTGAGATTCCCTTATTACTTATAGAAAAAAAAATTATCTTTTTCCTCGTAATTTCTTGGTCATGAAGCAAACTTGTTAACCAAGTAGTTCAAAATCACTTTGGTCCCTTATTTTTTTTTTGTTTTCCACTTTTGGTCTCGATGAGAAAAATACAAAAGTAATATTTTTAAAAAAAAATACAAAATCAACATCGACTCGATGAGAAAAATAAATCAATGATTTTTAAATGAGCATGTTAAAAACTGAACACGTTGAAAGTAAATTTTTGAATTCTTTAATTTGAAAAGACGCTAAAAATATAAAAGAAAACACAAATACATCAAAAATTTATTTTTTTCTATTTTTTAGAATTTTTGTTGTTTTTTGTAAAAAAAAGGTAAAAATCAAGTTATGAAAATAATAATAGTAATTTTATTGATAATATTTTAGATATTAATTGTAGTGATAGTAGTCAAAGGATGATAGTTTTAATGGTAACGAGATATAATGGAGATAGTGATGAAACAACAGTTGTTGTGATGACAGTGATCTTGGTATTAGAGGGTTTGTTAGTGCATATGTTCTATAACCAATCAGTTGGTTATAAATGGATGGCTTTATTCATGTAAATATATTCAATTTATTAATAAAAACTTATTTATTTTTAATATTCATCAGATAATTTATTAATAAATATGATATTTGATTAATAAATTTAGAGTAAAGATAAATTCCTCGAGATAAAAATATTTTGCAAAGGAAATTATTAAGTTTTTATAATTATATGATTCTTATTGCATCAAAGCATTGTCCCTAAATACTCCCGGTCAATGCTCGATTAAGACTAGATATTAATTAGAGCTATTAAGAGCGATACATAGTATGCTCTTTTCTGTATGAAAGAAAGTAGTTGTTTTCATAAGTTAAGGTATGAGAAATACCTAGAATTAATATATAGGTACTTATCGGATGACATATACACTGAACTGACTCTTTTCTATATGAAAGAAAATAGTTGTTCTCATGAGTTAAGGTATAAAGAATACCTAAAATTAATATGTAGGTGCTTGTCGGATGACATGTACACTGAACTAGCTCGCATGAGAATTTTATATAGAGAAATCCTTGTGTTTATAGAAAGACTCATATGATAGTTGTGTAAGTGATTTTTAAACTTAGGATCACTGAGTTATCTTATATAAAAAGTGTTGTGTTTTGATGTTGCTACACGTTGTCTTAATTAAAGGTAACACATGGAAAATTATTGGGTATAACATGAACTATATAAATGTATTTAAGTTATCAAGAGAAGATTTATCACCCTATATGAATTAAAAAAAATATTTCATATATTCTCTAATAGTATTGATTGTAAATTATTGCACAAGGTGGAATGAGATTTGAAAAGAGTTTCAAATATTATTCTAAAAATTAATGACTATAGTGCTAAGAACAAACATAATTTGACATAGTAGACAGCCTTCATATTATATATATCTAAATTGAAATATTATGATGAAATGATAATAATTACATTAAAAAACTAGTTATTAAAAGGATAAGTCAAACCACCTATAACTTTTTTAATATTTGAGGGATTATGACAGGTTGTTACACATTGTACTTAATCTTAAGTTAATCAATTGTTGAATTGATAATAAATTAATTTATTTAATTCTATTTTATTTATGATTATGATTTATAGTTAAACCAACTTATTAGGGAACCTAATGCATCACAAATATAAGAATCATTGATTAAAAATTAAAATATGATGATTAATCAAGTATGATTTGATTGTAAATAAATTTTATAAATTGAGTGCTATAATGTAATAAAAATAGGGGATTGCAATTCTAAACTATAATGTAATTTTTTCCTTAAATTATATCACATATATTATTTTAAATTAGCCTAAAATAATATGTGTGATATAATTTAAGGGGAAATTTGATGTTTTTTCATTTAAATAATTTTTAGATTTTTTTATAAATAGAAAGTTATGTCTCTTATTTTCTAAGGGTGAGTAAAATATAGTACGTAAACACATAAAATACAAAAGTGAAGAGTTAGCACTCTAAGGTATAGAAATTCATCTCTTCTAAAATGATTTTAAAAATTTCTCATTGGTAGTTTGTGTGGATTATCATTAGATATTAGATATTTAAAAAACTTGTGGTTTGCGACAATTTAACTTTTAAGCAATTATTCAAAATAAAAAAGAACATCTGATCTTCAGGTAATCTTTGTATAAACCCTAAATAACCCTAGGTCTTTCTAACAGGATCCTTAGGACTCCTGAAAAATATTAAATTTATAGTTTTTGCTGTAGATATGCCCAACACGATTATGATAAAATGATGATAAATAAACGTCATATTAACAATAAGTTGATGATTGTGGTTATGGTCAATGGTGTTGAGCACCGATAGTAGAATGATAATGATGATAAGATAGTTGTAATAATAATGGTATTATAGGTTATGTTAAGGTAATAATAGGTCAATAAAAATATGATAGTGATTGTGGTGTGGTAATGATGGATGACAGTGGGTGACAGTGATGAGATAGAGGGATGATAATTTAACTCAAATCAATCCAATTTGTTCTAAATTAAATGGCCGAGTTATATATAAAAATATATATATAGATAGATAGATAGATACTTTACTTGATTAATATTTGATAAGGTATGGATATTATTAAATCTGCATGAAATCACATCTTAACCCAATATATATAACATTTGTATTACATTTATATTTTTTGAATCCAATATAATATATGCACAACCTAATATTAATATAACACACATATATGTAAATTTTTTATTTTATATCAAATAATAAATAATAGTAAAATAGTGAATATCTGAATAGATGCTCAAAACTCAATAAATAAAATATAAATATCTAAATTTATTACAGGATAAATAATAAATATAAATTATATATGTTATTTATCCTATAATAAATTTAGTGGATATACCCATTTCCATCATATAATATAAACATAGCAAAATCCTGGTTGGCATATACTCATTTCCATCCTTCAGTATCAATGGTTGTGTAGTTATGGTGAAGTGGCAATAAATATCAAAAGTTATAAGTTTGGTAGTATTAATTAAGGAAAATATTTTCCTTCGTTATTCAGGATTGGCTGAAATATATTATTAATTAGAAAAACAAATGGAATAATGTAGATTTTTTTTTTCATTTCTTTCTTCAGTAAACGGTATATCTGGTACTATTAATTAATAAATCCGCACATCAATTGGGTTGACGTATTAAGTAATTATTATAATTTTTTAGTTAATCTCTAACTCTATCTCTAGAGAAACCCTAATTTCTAGTGGTGACCACTCCGACTCCGAATATATTAAGATAAGCCTTGTAAGTTAACCAAGTCTACGTTTTTAAACTTTGAAGGACAACAGAAATCTTATGTCAGTTGTTAACTAGCTAGAGTTTCTCTCTTTAAATTTAGTTGTTCTCTTCTTCTCCATCAACACAGTTTTTCTTGATCATGAATACTGATATGACTGAGGTGCAGAAGAAACAAAGGGTAAGTTTCTTTGGATTTTTATGTAGTAGTAGTGCATGAAAATTTAGGGTAGTGCATGAAAATTCAGGGCAAACTACTATAACATCTCATGTTCCTTCAAGTGCTTCTTAATTAACCTATAATCTTGCTATCATTTGTACTGCTTGAAGTTAATTTGATTATTTTTCTTCCTTCTAATGTTGTGCGCAGGCTAGTTTGTATAGGAAAAGAGGCCGTTCAAACAAAGTTAATTTGATTATTTTTCTTCCTTTTAATGTTGTGCGCAGGCTAGTTTGTATAGGAAAAGAGGTCGTTCAAACAAAGATCTGACGAATACAATTATGAACAGAAGAAAGCTTACAAATAATAAGAGAATAGCCAACGAGAGAGACAATAGAATTGGTTTGGTCTTAAGCATCCACCATACAGAGGGCATAGACAACCCTAGCAACTATCCTTCAGTATTCAACAGGAATTACTGTGTGTTGTTTTGGGTTCACCCTGATGATCAACTTGCAACAGAATTCGTCTCAGGATCACCAGATCTTGCATGGAACCGAAAGTATTATATCGAATTAGACGATTCCAGGGATTGCAGGTTTTTGTATGTTGAGGTGCTTAGGTGTGGATCCTCGTTCGAGAGCAACCCAGGAACCTCTAATGGCATGAGATTGGTGGGTAGGGCTAAGATACCTCTACCAGATTTGTCAGGTAAAACAGAAGGCTGCTATGGACTTGTGAGGCTTGAAGAGGACGGGTATAAAGCTGAAGGACACATTACTTTGCCAATGAAACTGATCAAGATAGATCAAAGTTAGCTAGGGAAAATTACGTAATAGAGGTTTCTATGATGAATTTCTTTTCAAGGATCTTTTTCATTATTACAAGACTAAATTTGATGAGTTCAATCAATTTTAGATCTAATTTCTAATATAGAATTATATATAGTTTTGCAGCATGGTATTTGTTAATTTATTTATTGTGATTTAATGCATGGATTTTGTTTTTTTTTTCTCTTGTCTAATCAAAGACAAATACTTATGTTTAAGATGATAGATTTTATAGTAATCAAACTATTATTTTTTGGCAACCCTCTTAATAACTAAGATATCCATTTGAAGAACATGAAAACTAATTGAAGTAACGAGCCCCTTAATCTTAGGAGAATCGCTATTTCAATTAAGATAATGAATTCACCTTTTTAGCTGTAGTTCTTCTTAAAAAATATATAATGCCTTCATGGAGTTGGTACTAATTAAGAGGAATATATAATTAATGTCTCCATTATAGGTTCAACCATAGTTTTAAAACCCGACCTGGCCCAGCGGGTTGACCCAGGACCCGGCCGACTCGGGGCTAGAACCGGGCCGGGTTGATAAAAAAATAAGGTAAGTCATGACCCGGCGTAACCCGGCCGACCCGGCGGGTTGACCCGGAAACCCAGACGACCCGGCAAAACCCGGTCAAAAACCCGGTTGCAACCCGTTGATTTTTGTCTATTTTTTTACTAAAATGATGTCGTTTTGAATTTTTTTTTAAAATAGAAATTGACCTGGCCAACCTGGACGACCTAATCAAAACCCGGTGCCCCAGTCAAAACCCGGAACCCGGGCCTTGGACCGGGCCGGGTTTAAAAACTATGGGTTCAACCATGATTTACAATTTTTTTAAAAAAAAAAATTAGAATCAAAGCAAAAAAAAACACGGCATTCAAATCAAGATATCCCTGGTATCCTTTGTCAAATTAAAAAAAAAAAAACCCTTGATAAAGGAGCATACTTCCTCAATCAATTCTTAAATTCTTAAGTAATAGAAGAATATAGAAGTTCATAAATAAAATAATTGAGGTATTATGATTTTCGTGGGGAAGTGATCGTGTGTCTGGAGAAAATAAAAAATAAAAGGGCGTACAAAATAACATGTAATGGAGAAAGGGAAATATTCATCATCTCTTTTTAAAAAACATGTTCATATATTATAAATGCCTTCTCTTTTAAATTGTGCTTTGGTAGCTGTCGGAATGGTTTGGTTTCTTATAAATATAAATATCTTATAAACTTTGATGTGAGGGTTTTTCATTGTTTTTTTTAAATAATTTTTTAAAAAAATATATAGTAAAATATTTTTTTAAAAAAATATATAGTAAAATATTTTTTTAAAAAAATATTTTCAACAACAATATAAAAATAATAATTTTAAAATAATATTCTTAATCAGACAGCATGTTCTGCGTCGAAGCAACCACAATAATGACTCCTCTCAGCATTGTTTCCCTCATGGTTGCAGACGTTTGTCTTCTTAATTGACCGTGCTGCTGGAATAATATTAGCAGTCTCTCTTTCCAACAGAGATTGTGCGAAAGATGTAATGGCACTGCTCTTTACCAAAATTAAGATTTAGAAATGTATTAAAATATTTTTTTATTTTTTAAAAATTATTTTTAATATTAATATATTAAAATAATTTATAAATATAAAAACAATATATTTTAAATAAAAAATAAAATTTTAAAAAACATTCCGAACATACCTGTATGTTTCCACTAATTAACAAGGGCTGTGTATTCCTAGGAATTTGGATAAATACTAATTATGTGAGTGCGGAACATGCAATTGTGATTGTTTGCCTGGGAAGTAGTTTTGCTAAGGAAAGAAATGGTGGAAAGTAATTTTATTTTGAAAAGTAATTTCTGATGAAAAGTGAATTGTTTTGTAATTCAATCACGGGTATATCTAATTTAAGAAGAGTTGTCCACGCTAGGGATAATAATAGTTTCTTGTGGGTTGATTTTGTAAAATATTTAGATATTCATAAATTATTTTTGGGTTATATTGTTATTTATTAATTAATAAAAAATAAAATAATTAATATATATTTGAAGTATCTAAATGTATTAATAATCAGGTGAAGAAAAGGACATCCTCGTTGTCTTCAAGAACAAGTTCATCTCGCGCCAAACGGCGGCGCCATCGCCGAAGAAGTTTCTCTCTGGAACATCATATCAAGAGGGAATGGTCTGTCCGAAGGATTTCTTTTGATTTTTTTCACTTGTTGTTTGGAAATTTACCATGCTGAAAACATCAGTTATTTCCAGTTCCACGCTTGTGACCTCGCAGATTATGCAGACAATTCTCCAAATAGAATTAAGCGTCTAATAATGGGTTCCTTATATACAGGCAAGATTCCTTAGAGGTGTGCATAGCAGTGATTTGGCGTGGTATTTGTATGGAGAACTCTTGAGAAATGATCTTTCCATAGTCAAGCCAAGCATTTACATTTCTCTAGGCTACAGTGCTCCGCCACAGGCCATTTTTTATTTTTTTCAACATGGCTTAACACACAGGGATTAGACAACTATCACTTTATTTTACCGAACCCACCAGCACAGGCAACAAAGAATAAGTCGGTGTCAAAGCTCTAGTAGCAAACGCAATAGCATGAAAATCAGCGAGATTGCTGCGCTTGAAATAAATTTACCAGATATAAGGGCTATAACAGCTCTTACAGTTCGGGGGGATGAAAAATAGGGGAGAAGATCAACGTTATAATAATGTGATTCAAGGGAAATGAATGGTTACAGATAACGATTATTATGTAATTCATGGGAAATGAATGGCGATTAATACAGCTACAACCACGAAAGATTTGTACATGGGCTTTTTATCATGATTCTTCATCAAACCAGGTTCTGGAACCTCAGTGCTTTCCCGAGGTTCAAACTAATGGTAACATCTGCTTGGACGCATTAGATTAATATTAAACAACACAACAAATCTCCATTCACAAGTTGAGACAGATCAACTATCTTGCTTGATTTTTACCATCTTCTGATTATTAAACAACACATTTCACTATCTATCTTGACTGTAACCATCTTCTTCAGAAATATTGAATAAGAACTTTGGAAGAGATGCTATTCGAGGGAGATGAAGTAGCAGGTCCCCGAACGAGTCTTTCCTTGACATTCCTGGTGCCGGCTTGCTGCCAGAAATATCCTTGCTACTGCTACCTTCAGAGCCTATGATATCACCTCTAACTTTATTCTCATGAAATGATTCATTGGTGTGGTTTAGCAGAACACCCTTCCCATTTTTAGACTCTTCAAAGAAACTTTCCCCGTTACCCTGCAAGTTCTGGGTTGAAGCAGGGTCCTTCTGCAGAAGGCAACAGAGAGAGTTGACCCTTGCCATGATCCCTTTCTCATCAGAGGATGTTGTTTGTTGGGTGTCGCTAAGAAGGTACTGTGCGATGTCCTCTAGTATGTCTTGGCATTCTGACCCATCAGCAGAAAAGGGTTGATTTCCAGAGGTCATCTGTTCTGAAATACAGTTCCCAATGTGGTTCATAAGATCAGTCATCGACATAGATGGGGTCAACCCTGGAACTTTAATCTGATCCCAGTTCCTTGTTGCTTTAGAATCAACAGCTTCACAAATCCCCCTCCCTTCAATTGCACGACTGTCCATCACTGGTACAAGATGACCAATCAGTGATAGTTTAGATTAGGAGATAGAATGAACCCGTAATACTCGTAAGCTTTAGAAACAGATCCGAAAACATTCACAAGGTTTTGAACATCATTTTATAGGAAAAAGAATAATGCTAGGATCCTAGCTGCTACAGAAAAAAACAAAAAAAAAAACAAAAATTGATAGAAACAACAATACACATAGGGATCGGTGGTGACGTGACCGGAGACAAAACATCATGCACCAAGGTTTTTTACTCATAAGTGGAGATGGTACGTGATGTGACAGGAGACAAAACATCGTGCACCAAGGTTTTTGACTCTTAAGAAAAACTCCAAACATATGAACTACATGACACCAAGCAAGAAGAGATTATGGAAAAAGTTCCAGGCCTCTGAATCTTATGTGAAGGTCATTGCAGAATGCACTTTTGCAACTCTAGCACTTGGATTTGGACAGAATTTTTAAAAGCACTACGTTTAAAAAACTACCATAAATGACATCTTTCTTAAAACATATTGAAAGCGAAGTCAAGACTTCATCATACCTGAGCTGGGAGAAGGAGCTTCCCGGGACATAGGATCTGATGTGGAAGCAGTGGTATCCCCCTTCTCAATCTCTAAGGAAGATGATTGAGCTGCAGATGGTGATGCTAGATCCTGGAAGCCAGAAACAACAGATACCTTAGCCGACTCCACTTGATTAAAATCTTGATTTTTTGAATCATCCAGATCCTCAAAAACAGATGGTCTCTGTTCAAAATATGGTGAATCCAAAATTATCTCTGGCTGTCGACTTAAGAAGTTCAAACGCATGTCACACTGGATCAACTTTTCAAAATGTTTATTTAACAGCCCTTCTGGACATTGAAGAAAATGTTGCCTACAAAACCACACCAACAAAAATTTGAGCATCAATGCCTCGAGGCTAAGAAAATCTCAAAATAAGTGCACCCTCCATAATTATATTATTTAAGAGAGATGTATTCAGAAGATTTGTGCTTAATGCATGAATGTTAGCCTCAGTTTTCTGTTTGAATAACTACAAAAATGAAATATGAGGTGAAGAAAGAGAATAGATTAGAAACATTATTTTCTTCCGAATGAATTTACACAGTTTGACTTTCTAAATGTGCAATGCAGAAGATTGGGCATTTTCAAAATACCTAAAACAAAAACGGGATAAAAATGGAACAAAGAAAATCCATCACATGCAGGACACACCTACCAGTCAGAGTGAAAAACAGAGTAATATGGTGCAACTATCTTACTTGTGTATGCTAGCCTGTCCGTCAGTAAAATCTGCCGTTGCCTGCCACAAGGTATGTTTTCGGGGCTGTGGATTAGTTTCCCTGAAGAAGAGGGGCTGTCTGGCAAGCTGCATCATACAAAAAAATAAAAATAAATCCAGATTAGTATAGCCCTGACCATAAAAACACCCATCGTTAAAAAAACAAACAAAAAAGTCAATACATTACCACAACGTTCAATGTCGCAGGTTCATTATCAGGACAGTTTGCCTTGAGAGCCATAATATCAGACCACTGGATTTCAATCTTACTCTTAAGACCACCTTCAAGAACTTCCCAAACCAGCTTATGCTTGGCAAAGTAACACTTGGCCACCAAATCACCTTCATATCTCGATTTATACTGCCAAATTCAAATAAAAAAAATCCTCAGCAATCTCTATACAATTAATTCACCACCAAAACAACAATACATACCAACAACAGAAAACCATTCATTACCTCCCAGCTCCCAATCCTCAAAATGGAGGCAGGGAAATTTGAAGCCTTAAGCTTGTCCATGGAACCAGAAGCAGGTGCACTCTTACTCTCCTTCTTAACACCTAGATTCTGCTTCTCCGCCTCTTGAGTTCCAAGCGCGGAAGCATTATTCCCTTGAGTAAGCCTCATTTGAATCAAATCCAACAATGATGGGCTCTTCCTCAACTGCAATCCAAGCGGACTAGGCTCGTCTAACGGATTATATTCCGCAGCAGAAACCGGTACTGCATTAGCACCCGCACCCCACTGATCATCAAATTACCAACTAAACGCAATTAATAGCAATACAATCTCTATAACCATGCAAAATTAACCCGAATTAAAACCCAAACAAAAAAAAACCCTATAATTTCCTGAAGTCTTTATAAGTTGACCCCAAAAATTAAAAAAAAAATCCATTTCCCCTTGTTTTCTTGATTTTCTCAGAAATCAAAAACGAAAAAAAAATGTTCAAAAAAAATATAAAAATTACCTGCTGAATGGTTTGTGAAGCTTTGGATCGCTTGTGAAGAGTTCCATAGTTTTCCTCTAATGGATCCTCTACGATCTCTAGCTTCACTGCTGCTCTTTTGCCCCGCGACGACGACGACGAAGAACTCGACGTCGTTTCACGTTGTCCCTTCAAGTCCCCTGAATTCATCAACCACAAATCTTCCCTGGAGATTTCAAAGAAAAATAAAAATGATTTATTTTCTTCTCGGTTTTTTTTTTTTTTTTGGTTGAAGATCACACGCAGGAAATATCGAAGAGATGATTTATAAGTGAAAACCCTAGGCCTAGAGAGAGACTTTTAACGGTGCTTTTTTTACGGCTAGCACATGTGAGAAGCCGTGTGTCAGCTGCTTGTCTAGTGAAATTACGGGAGTAGGCTTGGGTTAGGAGAGCGAGAGGAGCTTGAAAGTGGAGGGTGGTTTGGGATTTTAACGTGGATTTAATATGAGCGTTACAGCCGACACGTATGAGTAATTGGATAAATTGTGGGGCCTGGTGATTCCTTAAAATGACGGCGGTTGTTGGTTTGGTCGGAAACGTGTCAATTGATCTGGAGGTTGCTTGTGAAGAATGTGTTCCTGGAGTTTACACGTAGACTGGTGTGATGATGACAGGGGAGAAGTTAGGGTATGGAAGGCTGTGCAAGGTAGCCAGCTACATCTGCTCTTTCTAATTATTGTTAAGAGTGTTTAAATTAGTTGATTAAGGCTTGGAGTGTCAAGATTAGTAACCCCTGGATAATGGGATTAAGTGTCGGAATCTATAGGAAGAGTTTGACAGCGAAGACTGAGTTTCAATGCTATAATTTTAGTAATAATATTAATATATGTATTTAGTATGTTTGCAAAGAATCTTCTTTATTTGTTCACCTAAAATTTAACCTACATCACGTATAAAAATGAAATTACTTTTCTTATAGTTAGTTTAAATAGTTCGATGTTTATTTATTACTAGAAAAGCTTAATCTTTTTTTTTTTTAAATAAAGTTTAGGGGTGATCATGATTTTGTAGACAACTTCGAGTCTCAAAAATTGGTGATTAAAAACTTTTACAAGGGCTTATATGTTTAGAAAAAATTTATTAATTCTTTTGAACATATTAAACTTAGAAAAAGTAAATAAATCTTGATTGATGTATAAACTAGTGGAATTTATGATGATTGAGGGCGATTAGGTTCGCAAAACTAATGATATTTAATTTGAAGTGCGGCACAACAATTATATGTTTAAAATAATGCAATAATCTCAAGTCAAGATCCCTAGAACACAGAAAGCGGGAGGGCTAGCCGGAGAAGCTGTTCTGATACCCATGGAGAATTTATTTTTCCTTAATTCTGTAAGTGGATAAGGTCCAGTGTTCTGTCTGGAGAACGGAAAAAGTGGAGAACAACAGGCAAGTGACTGATAATCGCGTGCATGCATGGGAATGGGAATGGGATGGCCGTGTCCAAGCATCCGTGAGCACACGTGCGCGCGAGCATGCGAGCGAGCGAGCATCACCAAGTCATTTGCCTGCCGAAAACGACTTAAAAGGTCATGAAATGGAATCCAAACCTCCTCAATTGCCTATAAAGTACTCTCTCTCTCTCTCACTTGTTCTGCCATTTGTAAGATTCAACCATATCTCTCTTCCTTGCCTGGGCTCCACCACAACTCTATGGGTTTTTGAGGTGTTGAAATGTCCAATTTCGATTTTTCTTTCTCAATATATATATATATATTAAAAAAATCTAGAGGGAAGGGGGAAATTATTGTACATGGAAACTCGAATTACTATACATCATTTTTTTTTTCAAGCATGAATTACTTATTTATCATTAAAAGTAAATTTTTTGGAATTAACATCAAGATGTTTTTTTGTTGTTTTTTTCACTTTATTAATCTTAAAATAATAAAAATTAAGCCTTCTATATAAGGGCATTTTAATCTTTTTATTTTTGTTTTTATTTATTTGTGAAGTTTATTATAGGAAATTTAGTCTTTTAATAAAGATAAATTAATATTTTAATAAAAGAAGTAGTTGATATATGCAGCACTTGTCATCAAACCAAAACTTCTTTCTATCATGTCATTGAAATCTTGGCAGCATCCTCCTTCCATAGCAATAAAGGTGGCTTGTTATGACGATGTTTTTTATTTTATTTTTTTAATTGAAAATAACATTGTACATTTAAATTTATTAAGTTATTCTTTTAATTTTTAAATTCTTAGTATTTCAATTTTAATCTTTATTTTTTTGAAATTTTAATTTTTATTCTTAATTTTTTATTTATTTTTAATTTTATTAGTCAATTCTAATTTGCTATATATTATTATTTTCAATTTTATCCTTATTCTTTTTATTTTTAATTTTTTTTCTTAACCATTTTATACAAATTTTATGTCTTTAGTTTTATCTATTTATCTAAATTTATAATATATTTTTTTTTCAATTTAGTTCTTATTCTTATTCTTTTGATTTTTTTATCTTTTTATAAAAAAATTATTTATTTTCTATTTCATCTTTCAATCTCAATTTATAATATGTTATTTTTTTTTAATTTGATCCGTATTCTTTTAATTTTTTTATTCTTTTATTAAATTGATTTTTCTTCTCAATTTTACCTTCTAGTAAAAAATTTATAAATATCCTTCAAATTATTTTTTATTTTAGTTTTGATCTTCAATCTTTTAATTGTTATTTTTTGTTTTAGATTATTTTATATAATTGTTTTTATTTTATCCTTCAATATTTAATTGGTTGAAGATTGAATTTTATGGTTTTGTCTAGATATAGTATTTACGATCTAATAATCTAGATTATAGGTGTGAAAAGTTGTCATGAGATGACATCTTTTTTCTAGTGATTTCATAATTGATATTATTTTTATCTTCAAAAAATAAGTTTTGTAATTTTTTTTTATTGAATTATCTCAATTTTATCACTTGAACCATGAGTTTGGTGCATTAATTCAGACTGGCTCGTCCTTTATTATCCAAGTTATCGATTTGTTATACTAATTCAGTTTGACTTGAGCTTGTTCTTTTTGCTTAATTTTTTCCATTCATGTATAATTGGCCAAGAATTGTTTAATTCACGATGAAGTATTATTTATTTTTATTATATTAATTTTTTTAAATTTATTTTTTAAAACATAATTATGATTTTATAATTTAAGTTTTTTTTACAATGATTAAAAATATAAATTAAAAAGATAAAAACTATAATCTTATTGGATTCCACCACTCAAATCGTAGACTCAACAAATTAGATTATGAAAATTGAGTTTATAAAATATATTATTTTATTTTCTTAATTATTTTATAAAAAAATGTGACATTAAAATATTTTTTAAACATTTAATTTATTTTGAATTGGTCTTTTTATTGAATTATTTGGTTTTAATTTATATATATATATATATATATATATATATATATTAAATCCAAACCATATTATTATTGGTCTTCTAATTCATTAGGTTCAATAACACTATATAAAAACGCTCTCCCAAACTTAATATTTTATTTATAATTTTAAAAAATAATTTACCTGCAGCAAAAAACGACTCAACAAGTAGTGATTCTTGAAAAGAGAATAATAGTTTGGCCGTTATCACTGATCATGATTAAAAAAGTATATAGCCAAAAAAAAAAGATTAAAAAAAGTCTTACCGTATCAAATTTTATGTCAAAGTGTACATTTGTCGCGAAACTATTTGGATCCCTAAAAGAAATGTTTTTCAATTGAGTCCCTTATCTATTGAGCATTACCCAACTATTCCTCACCTTGCAGTTTTTTTCATTGAAATCATAGAAGATGTGGACTTGTGTTGCATTGAAGAGATGCCGTTAAAGCCATTATTCGAACGACAAGGGCTATTCTGGATGGTGCGAGATTGGTGGGAAATTGGGAATCCAATTGGGTTTTTTTTCATGGGGACAGAATTGAGAATGAAGTGAAAGCCAGGGGACCAAAAATGCCATTTGTCCTATAATATGTTTACAATAGAACAAGCTTCATCGGTCAAAACCTTTTTCCCAGGAGATGAATTTGGTTGACCGAGAACGAGAAGAATTCAACAGCTAGTTTTTCTAAAGAATAAAAATAAAAAATCAGCAACTTGATGCTTTGTACGAAAATTCCATCCACAATAATAAAAGGCTGAATCAGGCAGCCCACGATGCAGTTGCAATTCAATTGATCAAGTCATAATTGATGGTTTTTGATTGAGATCGAGGCCTAGAAAAGAAAAGGTTCGAGCATCGAATCCTCCACCCTCATATAAGAAAGGGAGTCTTTTTATTTTTTTTTATTGTATTTAAAAGTGAGATAATAATTATAATTTAATTTTTTTTATTTAAAAATAAATGTATTTTTTATTTTTTAAAAAATATTTTTAATGTTAACATATCAAATATAAAAATATAAAAAATTTTATTTTCTTAAAAAACACGATTTTAACTATATTCTCAAACACTGTTGAAGAATAAAAACCCTATTAATTTGAGTACTTGGTTTTCACTACATGCATTCATTTATTTGCTGATTTAGGCAGTAATTAAAAAAGATTTTTTTAAAAAATCCCTGAAAACAACCCTTGTCAATTTAATCAAGAAAGATAAAGAAGTCAACACAATATTTCAATCCAAAAAATTATAAATTTATATTACGTATCATTTTTTACCTTTGCATTTTATATATACACGAACACTTTTTTAAGTTTCAAGGCTGAAGATAGATTATTTCATTTAGGTGTGTCATTTCCGTGATTTCAAGGCTAATTAGATGCGTGCATTCAACTTCTCTGTTGACATTTTTGCTGGTGTCATAGGCTCATAGCCAGGGATCAGGCCACCAATGCATGGCGAGAAAAAGGAAGCCCAAACGTTGGCTCCCATGGTTCTATACTTCTATTGACGATCAATCTACCTGGCAAAAAGCTCAAGATCCTCATGCTGCACCTGTGAACTGCTCCAATGTCTGGAGCCACTTTATCCTAAGCAAGAACAGTGTAATCTTCTGCATTGATACAGAATTATGTTTAAAGAGATAGGCATGTAAAGCTAATTTCAATTACAATGACTTGCGAGTAATAGACTTTGCTTGGTCTCTAATATAGAAATTTCAAGGTAGGGAAAAATCGACTACCCTTAACTGAATTAACTGGATTGGGTGAAGATGGGAATCAAGAGTACTTGTCTGCTGCATAAATGTAAGAAGGAAACCAAAACCAAACCGCTGGGGCAATTCCCATAGAACATGGAGATCATCACTTATGTTGCCTTTCTATTTACTTTAAGATACGGCAAGGCGCCAATCACATTGTCATAGTCACTCCTACTAACAGGGTGCTGCACATAAATACACCAATACACCAATGTGAGTTAAAAGGGTTTTATATTGAAGCCCAAACAGCAATCCAGAAACAACTACATAAATAAACCTCGACTCTTTGAACTATGATAATATGTTTGTTATATGTGCCAAAGCATCATAGACTCTGTGAAATTGAATCAATGTTCATGCTAGCAACTAAAAGTAAGTCTTTTCTGTTTCCTACAAACACCCAGCTGACAAAAATCCTGGCATGTCTTAGGTAAGCTTACTGTAAAATTCTGATAATGGCTATATTTTAGGCAGTTTATTTAACTATTTTAGTAAATATAATGATGTCTCCATGAAAAACCAACTCACACATTCAAGAACTGCAGTAAGCAATTACACATAAAGCAGACATGCCCGCACTCAGAAACACACAAATCCCTCACTTATTGCTAGCAGTACTATACTATTATTGTTGAAAAGCTTTAGAAAAAGAAGGAAAGCAAAAGGGTCATGGCTTTTTGAGTCTTGACAAATTAAGAATCCAAGTATGAAAGTTCTCTCCCTTAATGGTAAGTATGATGCCCCAGCTCCTCAAATACTATTTTGAAGGTTTCTTTTTTAGAGGATTAGAAGAGTAGAAACCACATGATTCAACAGTAATAAAATAGCATTAGTAAGGGAAATGCTACAACACTAGAAGGAAGGCATAAATGGGTCACTCAGGAGTATTAAGCTGCAAATTAGGATTTATATGCCCTTTGATTGAATTAAAGGCTAAATATAGGACCTTGCTCTCTAATTTCCAGGAGCATGCAAAGAAGGATGTTAAAAAGGAATGAACTTCATGAATCCCACAGAAGGACAGCTAAAAACCATAGAGAATTGGCATGCAGCTCAGCAAAACCCCTTTTATATCTGCTCTCCATTCTCACATAGCCTCCTTGACTGATCCTTTTTAACTCACTATCCATTTCAATTTTCTAGAATCTAACTACATGGAACTCCTTTGAAAACCATAAAAATTCATCTCTTGTAAAAACCAGATACATAAGGAGAATATCTTCAAGACCAAATACTTAAGATATACCAACTCTCAAAGTGGTCACACATCTATCATTCACTGACGTTATTGATGCTTTCTATGCAAAAAAAAAAAAAGGTGGGGAACACCAACGAAATTCCACGCCGGAGGTAACAAGATACTGGAAGTGAAAACTAGATTATGGTTAAATAGTTACAGTATTCTTCACAATACCCTATCTGCCAGCTAGACCAAGACGGCAATTTCTATGTGGAGCCTGAATCCTCCTTACTCGAAACTCAAACCTTCAAGCTGGGCCACAAATAATGCCTTCTAAAACCACCATCTTGTCCTAAGCTTTATACCCTCATAAGAACTTGAAAGGGGCTAAGGGAGAGTAGATTCAGAACATCAAAAGAATCAGGATAATATATTTCTCCAATTTCTTTAAGACCTGGACTTTCAGGAAAGAAGAGCCTAGTCCTAAGGTACATAATAAGACACCAAAAATTATTATCTAACAACAAGCAAATAAAGAACGAAGGACGTCCTCAAGATACCCTCAGATGTAGCATTCTAAATCATGGTTTCTTCCCCAGTACACTTCTGTAACCTAAAGAACTTAATAAATCCATATTCATTTTCTCCAGATTTGTCTCGTCTATGTAACGAGCCTTTAGCTCACATTTTCAGTCTCCCACCAATCATGTTTAAATTAACAAAAAAACCTGCAGTAGTTTACTCTCCAAATTTTTTTGGAAAGAAGAATCCCTAATAGCATTCTGAAATGAGATAATTCAAAGTTTTTTTGAAAGCTTGTTCTTTCTTCTTACAAGCCCCCTGCCTTCCCTCCAAGTTTCCTTCTTGACACACAAGTGATCCAATGTTATAACAAATTTGACACCATACCAACTTCTGATATAAACATATGCATTTAATCTTCATCTTCATAATGATGACTTTGACATGAAAGACCGTTTTTTTATTAATGTATCCAGATAACCAGCCAAAATTCTCTCATTTAACTGTATTTTGTAACAATAAGTCATTTTTGATAGTTGAATGACTTTCTAACATAAAATTGAGCAGCATGTCCATAATTCCCATCACTTAACTAAAACAAGAAAATTATGGATAAAATGTAAACACAGTAATAAAAAAACCCAAATTGACATTTAGAAAGAAAACTAATTGCAGGTGGAACACGATCCTATACGAAGCCAATGACAAAAACCTATAGGCTAAAACAATTTGAAAGAAAGAGAAAGAAAACATGAATTATCTCTGTCACGTGCGCACACACAAAAAAGAAGTAAAAAATAAACACTAATGCATTGCAAGAACGAAAGCTAAATTGAACTAGATTAATTATACTTTATCTATTTACACTAGCTAGCGAGGTAAAGCATGAAATAGAATTTTGAAAGAGACAGACCATTTTGGAGAGTCTTAATTTCCTCTTAGTATTCTTCTTTGCTAGTAAATGCTGCTTCCCAGCTCTCCTCCTTACTATTTTCCCTTTACCAGTCACTCTGAATCTCTTTGCCGATGCCTATGAACAACAAAAACCACACAAAGTTCAAGACTTTCAAATAAGAAAATCAATTTAGCTAATCATTGCTAGACTTGAAGCATTCCAATTCTTTTCTTTTGGGCCACAAAGTTCGAAAATTTGACTTAAAAAGCAACAGACTTTGAATAACAAAGAATTAAAACAACAATTCCAATCCACAGACAGATGAGGAGCGACTGACCTTGTGGGTTTTCATTTTATAGCCTTTAGCAGCGAAAACGGTGAGAGACTGGAACCTTTGAGTGAGTGAGGTGATAGAACATGGCTTTAGAGGAGAAAGTGAGCGAGACCCAGAAATGTTACGACACGAACTGAGTCTCAACGAGCTGTTAACCTTGTTGAGGAGAGCGAGTTGAGCGGACCCATAAGAGACGCGGGTTGGGAAAGAGTGTAAAGGGCATGACTTCAAATTGAAAGACAGCACCGTTAAAGAAGCCATTGTTGTTGTTGTTGTTGTTGTTTCTTTGTTTCTGCTAACGTTTTGGAGGAAGAAAAAGGAGGAAAGGGTGACGTGATATTGTGTGGATAACAGAAGGACTGAATCGGAGTCCTCAATCTTTTCTTCTATTTACTGCTGAGGACAGTGCCTCAACATGGACTTTGATAGACTTGCATTTGCATACCCATTGTTCTTCACGATTTTTATTTTTATTTTCTTTAAAAAGGGCAGAAATAATATAGAAGGATTGATGTTGATTATGATTTACTTAGAGGGGAATTTATTTTAATAAATTAAAAGGTAAATTTTGTATTTTATTTGCAAATACTATTCAAAATGGTGAGAGCACACAAATATAACAATAAATAAAATAAATAATCACAATCATTAACATATTATAATTTTTATGTTTGAAATAAAATAATTGAGTTTAATTATAATATTTAAAATTAATGTGAAAATTAATTGGATTAAAAATATTGACTATTTCACCCTTAAATCATTTTTATTGTTACAAAAAACCTCTTTTTTTTTGTTATAAGGACTTTATATTTATTATTTTTTAACTATTATCCTTGTTGATGATGTTTCAAATTATAAAATATATAAATAAAAGATTATTTAATATTTTAAATAATGGTTAATATATTCAAGTTCTTAGATTTTTTTTCTTTTTAATCTAATGAGCTTTAGACTTATAATATAAGTTTGAGTACTTACAAAAACAGTCACAATCAAGAAACATAAAAACTCTTTAATAATAAAATTAGTATATTTATAGGAAAGATATTGAATGACTTATAATAATAAATGACCTAAAAGAATCTTAAAATATTTTAGATATTGAACATTAACCAACTATTGTTCTTGAGTTTTAAGTTGGTTAATGTTCTAAAATTTATATATATTTATCTTAAGAGATGAAAAGTTGTATTTTTTTTATCTAAATAGTTCAAAATATATGTATACCCTCTAAACCTTGTCGTTTTTAGAAAAAAAAAGGTTATAAAGTCCTTTGCATTCAACGATATTAATGGAAGACAAATATCTTTATATGCTTTTGTTTATATCGATTTAGGCTTGATTTTTTTTATGATTATTTTTAATTAGAAATAACATCATCGATAGTTAGATTAAAACAAATATATTATAACTTTAAAACATTTTGTTTAAGGTAAGTTGTATTGTTAATTGCTATCTTTTATTACTAAAAGTTTATTATACCTGTTGTTTATTTACCAAGTAACAACAAGTTAACTCTAACATATTAAACTCGATGTTGAAAGTTAAACCAAATAATTTTATGATCTAATATTTTTATCATTTTTAGTTGAATAATATTGGAGAATAGACAATTCTTTAATCACTCATGATCATAACATATAATTATTTGTTGATGAAGATACCTCATTAAGTGAACAAAGTCACTCCTAACCATACTTTTTATTAATCAATTCATGTTAGTAAATTGAACAATTTGATCACTCTTGTTTATAACCTACGGCTTATTATCAATTAAATTTATTATCAATTAAATCATGTTAATGAATTGAACCATCAGACTTATAATGGGTTTATTAAAAAAAATAAAAAAAATAAAAGCATTTTTTTAACTATTCAAGACAAGCATTACATCCTTATGAATGATGAAAATGAGATTTGGCTTAACATAAATGATAAAAATAAATTTTGGATCCACGTGAATGTCAAAAATGAATTTAGACCATTTTATTCAAAATTCTTGTTATTTTCAACATTATTTATTTAAAAGAAATGATTTTTGATTTTTTGATATAGAGCTCCAAAGATCATTTTGTTTAGGTTAAGTTTTTAAAGATGTAGTAAAGTTGTTATTTAGCATAAAAATACATGCAATGAAAATACATATTTTTTTTATGGAAATGCCAAAAATACAAATGATATTTTTTTTTACTAAATATAGTATTTAACAAAAAAATAAATTATTCAAAAGATATATTTTTTATGATATTTTTTCAAGAAAAGCTTGGTCACGATGCAAATTTTCTAAGAAAACAAATTTTTATGGTACTTTTTATTTGTTTTTTATGTTATTTGTTCTAACACATGCTAAATTCCAACTCTCACGCACATTAGCTTCCACTAATTACTCACAGACTCTACAATCACATTGTCACATGTAATCATAACACATTAAGTCATCCAAGATTTGTAGGAAGCCTTTCAAAAGAGGTTGGACAAGATTTGGATGGTAAGGGAAACTGCTGGGATACATTGGATGTGAGGGAACAGTAGCTGCTGCTTTTGAAGGTTGGAATCTGGTAGATTTGAAACTTTTATGTCTCCTTTTCGATTCTCCATTGATGGTGCAGTAAACGGACACCTGTAAAGGGCCTTTGCTTTGTTAAAGTTTTAATCTTTTTACTGTTTTTCAGTTCAAGTCTTCTCCTTCTTTCACTGCTGGGTGTTATTGCCGGTGGTGATGGGTAAACCTCCTACTAGGTCTGAAACTATTACATTCCCTCTTTGATTCTCCACTGGTAGAGCAGTAAACAGACTTCTATAGAGGGAGTTCTGCTACATTGAAGTTTGATGTTTGCATTTATTTTTTTCCTTCATAGCTGGTTGCTACTGCTACTGCCACTGCTTATAGGGGCTGTTTTGTTATGATTTAAGGGCTGTGTTGTGGTGACATGGAACTGGATTTTTCTGGTATGGAAAGTGGTTGTTTAGATGGTGTTTTAGTAGCCGAAGCTTTTCTTGTCTGGGGGGGCTGTTTTAGGTGTTGTGGCTGGAGTTTCCATGGTTGTTTGGAGGTGGTTTTGTGGGCTGTTTCAGTGCTGATTTCGGGATTGTTACAGGTCTGTCGTGTGGTGGCTGTCACGGGTGGAAGATGGAGCTGCTGAAAATGGTGGAGGATCAAGGAGCTGCCGAGAGGAAGAAAAGGAGTTGAAGTGTTGAAAAAAAATGGGAAGGCCCTGCCTGAGGGAGCTGAGAGGAGCAGCCCTCTTCTTTCCTCTTTTCCCAGGGGTTAGTCGGAAACATATTTTATTGCCCCTCTTCTCTCGTGCTTTCCTTCCTTCCAAAATTGAATGGATCGGATGGCTGGTCAATTTCCTCCACAGTTATGGCGCAAGTTCCCCACCATTGTTTTTCGTCTTCTCTTTAGTGCTCTCCTTTTTTATTTGTTTCCTTCGTCCCCATTTGGCTTGGACTCTTGATCTTTCTTCTGCCTTCTTAACATCAATTTGTCCGTTCCTTCATAATCCTCCACCTGCCCCCTATACCTTTTCTTTTTGTCTTTAGCCAAGCACAACGCTCAAAAATCTAAGTGGTAGGGTGTCTTTGACATGGTAAGCTCACTTTCAATTCCTTTTTTTTTTTTTTTTGGATTTTTTATTTACTTTTTAGGAAACCTTGTAAGTACAAAAACAGAGGGGAAAAAAAGTTAAAAATTATGAAATAACTGGAAATCGACAAAAATCACTTTTGCATTTTTTTCAACTTTTTATATTTTATAAAAAAATATTTAGAAAATTAAAGTTCTATAATATAACTCATCCAAAGTTAGTTATAAATGATTCAATTTTATAATATTAAATATATTTTAATTAATAATAATTTTAAGTAACTCAACAATTTATACATAAAACTTTAGTTTTATATATATAAATTGGATATCAACAAATTATTTTCTCAGCATATATTTAATAATTAATGAAAAATTTATTATTTTATTTTATAATATGAGTAATATATTATACATAATAATTGTACGTAAACATATACTTATTGTGAATTTTAATTAGATGATTATAAATATATATACACTAATTCTCTTAAGCCATTGAAAAGAATGGAATGGTCAAAGCATAGGAATTCATTGCAAATCTTCATAGGTTCTTTACAAGTATCATGATTGTAATCTTTTTTCATCGTTTATTATTTGTTTAAGATTATAAAATATATTTTTTTATTCAAATTTTTTTATTTTTAAATTATATAACATTTACATAATTATTATGTATAAGAAACCTTGAGTTACATTTAAAAGGAGTTAGATATAAAACAAAAATTACAACCTAAAAAAATAAAAATAAAGTAGGACATACAAACTTTATTTAATATTATAATCATTCAACCATTAAAAACATAATCACATTGATTTTTAAATGTTCATAACCATTAATCATGCATAATAACATATTCATATGTATAAATAAATATATTGCATGTTTTAATTCTAATTATTGACTTTATGTTTAATTTTAAAATAATATTTATAACACTTATAAATATTAAATAAAATTCAATTTGATAATTTTCCATACACAATAAATTTTATTTAATATAATTTTTTAAAAATAATTTTCAAGATTTAATAAGAAAATTATTAATTAAAATTCTTGTTAACATCCTCAACTATTTCATGATCAATTACATAAAAATTTTCAGTTTAAAAATTCCTTTTATTTTAGAAAAAAATATTTTTTAATTAAACATTTTAGTTAAATCCTAGTCCTATTGGAACAAAACTCAAAAAGATTTAATTAAAAATTTTATTTCAATCTTAATCCTATTAGAAAAACCAATTCTATAATTAATTTAATTTAAGATTTCAATTTTAATATAAAATCAATATTTTATATGTCTAGGGATAAAATTGTAATTATTCCAGAAATACCTATTGTAATAAGGTATAAATTACTAGGTAAATTTGTAATTTAAACCCCAGAAACCCAAAAATTAGATTAGGGACATAATCATAATTCTGCCTCTCCTCTTCTTTCTCCTCCATGCTGCCAGCAGTGGGCTAGCAATTGTTACTATTATTGCCAGCATGGGCTGCCCACGCCAATGGCAGCCTTAACTGCAACACCAATGTTGTCGCTACACCACTTACAACGCTGATGCGTCTGCAGTACGAGGCAGCCGCTGCATAACACTGCCCATAGCGCCATGGCTGTTGTCGCGGCCACGTTAAGTTGTTACTGCTTGCCAAAGCTGAGTTGACCACAGCCAGGAATACTAGCAGTGCTGGTTACGTCGCTTATTGAGTTGCAACCATTAAATAGGTTTTTTTTTTTTTTATTTCAAAGGTGGATTCTGACTAGATCTGAAAAATTCAACCAAATCTAACCATAACTTTATATGAGTTTCTTAAAACATATATAATTAAAATAATAAATTAAATTTTTTTAAAAGTCTCAAAATCATATTAGACTGATATAAAATTATTTAAAGTTTACATAAAAATTATCTAAAAATTATTTAATTTGATTTTAAATAATTATTTCAAAATTAGGTTATTATAAACCACGAGTAGTTTAAGTGTGACTTTTAACATCAATCTATATAAACCACAAATAAAAAAACTTTATAACACTTTAAGAAAAGATGTATTATTATATCTTTTAAGTGTTAGTTCTTTTCTTTTATGTTTTTAAATGTTCTGCAATGTCCTCCATACTAAACCAAAAATAAAAGGCATAATATTTCATTTAGGGAAACTTGAAAACCAAACAAATAATAAAATATCACTTTGCCCCATAAATAGTATTATATATATTATTTCAAGATAATTTTAAAAATTTATTCGATCAAGTCTCTGCTTGATTTCTTTTATATATATAGAAATGTAATTCTCTATATAAATTATATTATTTTTTTCAATTTCTAAAATTTCTTTACAATCAAGTCACACTTGATTAATTATCTCATTTTAATTTCTAACAAACAATTCTTATATATGTAACCCATTAAGTTTTAAAAAATTAATGTGTAACCCATTAAGACGGTCTAAATATAAATCATAATTATAAATAAAATATAATTAAAAAATTAATTTATTATTAATTTAACAACTAATTGATTTATATTTAAAAATCAAGTATAATGTCTAGCATCCTATCATGATCCCTTAAATATTCAATAACTCATAAATGATTGGACTTAACCTTTCAGTGACTAATTTCTCATTGTAATTATTATCTCTTCATTAACAATGTTTTGATTTAGACATTATACCATGAAATGCATCTACTATGCCAAATCATATTTGTTCTAACACTATAGTCATTAATTCTTTGAATAAGATTTGAAACTCTTTTCAAATTTCATTCTACCTTGCACAAAGATTTATAATCAAAATTATTTAAAAACATATAGAATATTTTTTATAATTCATCTAAAATGATCAATCCTCTCTTAATTACTTAAATACCTTAATATAATTCATATCATACCCAATCTCAAGCAAAAACTAATAAAATGAAGCGATAAACGTTATTGGAAAAAAAAGAAGTTACAATCTTGGATGAAAAAGGAAAGAGAAGGAGTGAAGACAATGGAAAAAAAAAGAGAGACAAGAAATTAGAAGAATTTAGTCTGAAGATAGGGAGAGACGATGATGGATCAGGAGGTGGAAAAGAGAAAGACAAGAAATTTTTAGGAATTAAGGATTCTATTATTTTATTAATGTGTTTTTTACTAACAAAATTACCAATGTATAGCTAAATATTTATTAGTTTTTAAAGACTGTTCATAATTTTATCGATAATTAAAACTGAGATATTTTTAGAACCCCTAAAATTTTCCAAAACTCCACTAAATTTTTCTAACAAAATTTTATTTTGTTAGTAATTTTATTTGTAATTACGGTGACAAATAGTTATAACTTTTTTCCAACTCTCTAGAATATTTTAAGGGACTTACTTTATCACTAATTTAATCTGTAATTCTTAATGGCAAGGTTTTATAATATTTTTTCAACTTTCTAAAGGACTTAGTTTGTCAAAAATTTTATCTTTAATTTTTAATGAAAAAGTCTTATAGTTCCTTTTCAACTCTCTAAAAAAACTTTAGGGACTTAAGCTATTGGTAATTTTGTAAGTATTTTATATTCTATTTGTATTTTCATTAGTATAAAACAATAACTTTTTTCTTAATGTTTTCGTATTCCATATCTATAAAATTTATGAATACAATAAAATCACAACACGGTGAAACCAATTATGTTCAATAACATAATAAGAAAATCATAACAATAAACGTTCCAAATGTGTTAATAATAGTTTATTGTAAAGCAACAACACATGTAACAATTACATTAAAGTCAATTTCATTACACATTAATGCTTTATAAATAAAATTAGTTTGAAATACTTTTAACCTAAATTATCTTCTTCTTTTTTAATTTCATCATCATCATTATGTCTATCATAATCTTCTTTAATGAATTAAAGCTCGTCAATCTTATCATCTTCATTTACTTTTATATTCCATTGATTCTTAATATATCATTTAACTACTTAACATTAATATTAATAGAAATATCATCAGTTATATGAAAATTAGATTTTCTTCTAAATCGGTAGATAAAACAATTTAATATGGATCAATTAACTCATCAAGCTAAAAGACATCATCTCTCACGAGTACTTCATTGTTACCATCTCAAACAACTTGGATACAACTTTAAGTTCGATTTTCACAATGGATAATCAATCAACCTTAGAACAATCCTTTCTGAAAGAAGGAGTGTATGTATAATAAAAAAACATCATTGAATATTGAAGAGTGTAATTAGAGTAAAAATAACCTTTGTATTAATTTTTACCAAACTATGATGGAGATTTATTCTAATTCTTCTATCAATGATATCATATCAATATCATTTAAATAAAAAGACCTTATTATGCTTACTATGATATTGTGATTCAATCACCTCTTCTAACTTTTTATAATAAATAACTTCAAACTCAATAAAAGTTAATCTCTTAACATGAAATTTATTATTATAGGTTTTTTTTACTCTAATTACACTCTTCAGTATAAAAAACATATTTATTAATGAAATACATGTTATAACAAATCTAAAAATAGTAAATTTAAACTATCATTGACACTCCCTTCTATTTGATAAACTTGTTATAAGATTATAATCATTAACAGTTAAAGAGAAATGTATAATGAAATTAAGTATTATGAGAGTTAAGAATTAAATCTTTTATGAAACAATGAACTTTCTGATATTTAAGTCAATAAATATATATAAAAAAATATAAGAATAAATTTTAGATTCAAAAACTTATAAACCTTTCATTTATCTAATAACTCTAAGTATTTATAGACTTTGTTCATATTAGTCCATCTTATAAAATTGTATGAAAATTGATTGGTAAAAATAGTTGGTGTCTCCCATTTGTTGTAGTGTTTAAATGGTTGGTGAATATTAATAAGATATTAATTAAAAATAATTAATAGTAGAGAAAGGAGACTCTTGATTTGAATAGAACTTGATGCACTGCAATTATTGGCTATGAATGGGTGCCAACCCTGTATGTAAGTATGTGCTTGCTGAGAATCTGTCAATAAGACATTTAAAATTTTTGAGTAAAGGCGGTACACATCAACTTCTTAAAACTCAAAAACATAACTAGGTGTGACCTGTATGAGTTCGATAACCCACTACAATGGTAAGAATGTAGTTGTTTGTACCATGACCCATACAACAACAAAGCAAAAGCTGTGTTATCGTTCGTTCAAAAACCCAAATGACCATAATTTTTTTTATATATATATAAAAGAACCATCAACTTATTAGTAAGATTTACACTGGAAAGTCTTGTTAAGTTTCTCTATGTAAGGATTTATAAACGTATTAATTGATATTAATTCAAATCCAAGAAACCCATTTAGTTACTAAATTAGAGATCTGTCATCATAAATACATTTTTTTTTCTGTTTTAACATCATATACAAATAATTATCACTTATCATTTCCAGCTGTATGTGACAATACAGTCATATGACCAGCACAAAAACAAAAAAAAAATCATGTTAAAACATCTAATGCCTTTCACTAGCTAGAATAGACACGTCCCTTTTCACCTTATCTCCTGCTTGGTCGTAGATACCTTCAACATGTAGCATACAAATGGTTCTTATACACATGAAATACAACCATCGTCCCAGCATGTGAAATCTAGTGCTTAGAATATGACGATAACCCTACAAATTGGTATTTTGTTTCAAACTTTACAGTGACAATCATGCACATCTAGAAAGATGTAAGAAGGGTAGTGATGGCAGGGAGTAAGGGATAGAGGGAAAGGGAAGCGATGAGGGGAGTAACAGGGAAAGAGAAAAATGAGAGGCCTCAAATTATTTGCCTTGTGTTCTTATGTGCTTGTGTACAAGAAAGAGCTTGGCTTACCTTATCCTATCCGCCTCTCAAACACACTTCACCGTCTCTCTCTCTCTCTCTCTCTCTCTCTCTCTTTCAATATCCTCTTCCAAAAGCAGTCTCTCTCTTTCTCTCTTTCCCTCATATTCTCCTTAACTCTTGTCTCCAAGTTTTCTTTCACTTGACACTATATATTATTATGCTCAACAACAATATCACTACACAAACTTCAATTCACGAATTCCCTCCCTTTTATCCACTCTGTCCTCACCCTTTTCCTCGCCATGTAAAGGCTGTTTCTTCCTTGTACAGTTAATTGGTTACGCATACTACTCCTTATACGAGTCTTTTCTCTCTTTAACCCTCTATTAATTAATTCGAAAAAAAAACAAAAAACACTTCAAATGACCTAAAAATATTTTCATTTTGATATCAAAGATTCTTGCACTGTTGCATTATTATTTTGTTTTCTTGATGCTTCCTGTGTCTTTGTTCCGCATATACATATTTGTTTCTTGCTTGGTTTTGTTTATAGCAATTCCACGAAAGATTCTGTAAGCTTATTCTACATGCAGAGAAAATTAGTCGATAAATTCAATTTGGGATACAGTTTTCATCGTTAATTGAAGGACTAGTTCTTGTAAACCAATATTCGCAACAGAGTTCTTATCTTTTATTTACTCACAACAATGGCTCCCAGAACTGGAAAGGCCAAGCCACATAAAGCTAAAGGAGAGAAGAAGAAGAAGGAAGAAAAAGGTCATTTAATTTCTCTCATATTCATTGCATCCATCATTATATTATTTAATTTCTTCTCCTTTTCTATAGTTTCCTTTATATATATATAATATTACATATTCTTGTTGTTTTTATTCTTAAAAGTTAAAACACAACTATTGTTTGGTTGTCTTTATCTGATTGAGTTTATTCATTGCATTATTAGACCATACAGAAGATCGAAATGTACGGTTCAAAAATTTTCTCTTCCATTAATTTTCTCACCATCCCTGCACCCAATTGGACCCTTCAGTTTGTTTAGATAAAACGTACTTTTCTGGGGGAAAAAACTATACATACAGATATAATAAGGGCCTCTGTGTGTGTGTGTGTGTGTTCATATGATATATATGAAAGCAAGTAGTGAATTGGTGTAATTTTTTTAAATTTTTTAAATTTTTTTTGCAAGAATGCTGAATATGGGTCTTGTTGATTTTGTATGAAATGTATAGTTTTGCCCACAGTCATTGAAGCCACCGTTGAAACGCCAGACGACTCTCAAGTGACTCTCAAGGTAATGCAATAAGTTAGTGTTTAACATTCTGTTGTTTGTATTTGAAAATTTATAAAAATAATATTTTTTAAAAATTTAATTTTTTATATTATTGTATTTCAAACAAAAAAAATTGTTTTTATTTTAATATAATCACGGAGACAAACAGAATCTAATTTTTCTAAATAGTATTAGTAGTCCTTCCGTGTCATTAATCATTATTAACATAGATATAAATTAAAGGTTTGTTTGATAATGTGGTTAAATTTATTTTTTAAATAATTTTTAATGTTAAATTATATGTTAATAGTATTTTTTATTTTTTAAAAATTAATTTTTAACCTTTACTCCTGCATTATATTCTCTTTTTCATTTTTCTTCGGGCAAGGAAACTCTACTGTCAGATATGAGCTGCATTTTTACTGGCTTATGGGTGGTGTACTTGAATTTTATTTTATTTTTTGTTGCATGTATTTGTAGGGCATCTCCACGGACAGGATCTTAGATGTAAGAAAGCTTCTGGGGGTGCATGTCGAGACGTGCCATTTGACCAATTTCTCATTATCTCACGAGGTAACTTAACTGGTCCTTTTTGAACTAATTTTTAAGGAACTATCAATGGGTCTCTTTTCCGCACTGGGAGCAACACGGTGTGTGTTCTGGGGGTGGTCCATTGTACTCGGTTTCAAGTTCATTCAAGAGCCTAACGCATGGGAGGTGGGGTTGATAGCTTGGGGGTATGGGACCGGTTTGATTTTTAATTTTCGGAATTACAAAAAAAAATAACCGTTTTTCCTTTAAGAAATCACTTTCAAAGTAAGGAGACAAGTGTTTTTTTGGGATATAGTTGCAATTTTGTTTTAAAATATTTTTTAGTTTTTAAAAATTATTTTTAAAATTAATACATTAAAATAATTTAAAAACATCAAAAACTTATTAATTCAAGAAAAAAATTATTTTTTAAAATTATTTTTTAAAATATAATACCAAACATGTCGTAGGATATTAAAAACATTTTACTAGCTTTGTTTTTATAGTTTTGACAAAAAAACATCTTGAGAAAAACACAGAAAAAGAGAAGAAAATGTAAAAGAAATTAAAGCCCCCACCTTGGTATTTTTGAGTGAGGTGTTCATATAATTTCTATTTAATTACATATTCAAAATTTAACGTTCGCATTCATTTAGAAATTGTTTCGTTTCGTGAATCCAATTTTATTGTGCATTTTCTGGACAAGAAAAAATCACTTATCGTCTTCCCTGTTGCTTTGCCAAGAACACAAATGACCTTGCCATCAAATTCATTTGTTTTTATATTTTAAATAACTATTTTTAAATAAAAATATTTGAACCCCATACGAACTTAACTCAAACGGCCGAATATTTGAGGATAAGCAGCCGTATAAGAACTTCAGTCATCATTTATACAGTGTGCTAGTTTCATCATAAGATATCACCAGTTTGGTATAGGCACTGCCAACCTGAACTGTTTAACTTAACGCCCAGCCAACTTGCAGCTTATCATAGTTAGAAACAAAGAGGGCAAAGAACAAAGAACAAAGTACTTCGAACTGTCCCATTTTTCCTTTCTCAATCTGATAGGATGGCAACTCTTCCTTTCCTTTTTGTTTTTTTTTGTTTTTGATTGGGTATCATTCATTTCTTTCTTTATGAATTTTGCAAGGATACTTTCCGTGAGAAAGAATTGGAAAGTCATAATTAGCCTTTTGTTTTGCTTATGAATTATACAATTAATTAATTAATTAATTGTTGTTGTTTCTATTAATATCACACCACCACAAATTCACTCATCTATACTTAGAATTAGAATTATATATTGTTTTAGAGATAAACGATATAGTTAATTAGAACAGTTGCACGACAACTAAATCTTAGTTATTTCTAAATATATGGTCACTACTCACTAGTGCTTTATTTTTCTCATGCACGCCTTCACAACGAAGGCTGCACACCCGCATATATATATATATATAGGCTGCTAGCTCGATGCACACTGTTCTAGACTTCCTTTTACTAACTAGTAACTAAATAAGTTGACACAACGTACAATGGTAGAATTCTTTTATTTTAAAAGTTTTACAGCTTACAATTAAAATAAAAATATATGATTTTTAAGTTTAAATTACAGTCTGAAACTATGAAAAAAATCTGAGTTATTAGTCCTCTTGTGAAACCAATTAATATTATTGTTCTTAATCTTTCTACTCACAAAATAATAATTACATAAAAACTTAAACTAACTCTTTCTAATCAACAAATGTAAATAGAAAAAATCTAAACAAAAAAAAATTGATTCCTAAAAAAATTAAAATTTTATAATTTAACCAGAAAATTCTAACTAGGAAAAAAAAAATTCAGACACTTTCCATTTATTATGGTCAATTCTAATTCAATGGTTATATGATCAATTATGATTAATGATCAAATTTATACATAACCAATTTTTTTAAAAAATTATTTGCAGATACATGTTCAATTAATTAATTTATAATTAAATATGTTAAATGTTCATGTCATAAGTATTAACGAGGTATTTAAAGGAAACATTCTTAAATATTCAAAGCGTTGGGAAAAATAGGAACAACCAGACACCAATTTACCTGGATCAATTTAGCGGAATACAATTCACAAGTCCCAATTCTTTCTCTTTTTGTGTAGTAAAACAGAATCAAAAAATGACCAAATATAATGCAAATAATCACAAAATCAACACCAAGATTTTTAACGTGGAAAACCCGATGCGGGAAAAACCACGAGACCGTAGTCCACCTAAAAACTTATACTATCAACAAATAATGGGTTCACAATCATTCTTTCTCATATTCAACCAAGCGATACAACATATATATCATCAAGAACAACTTATTCTCAGATTACAACAAGATTAAAGGAGAATTATTTGAGAAAACCTCACAAAAATAACAGCCCTTTTTTCTATCAAAACGGCCAACTTTCACACCACCAATCTTTTATCCAACCGTCCATAATGAAGATCAACGTGTCTAGAAGCTGCTGTCAAAATATCAGCCCAATCCAACGGTGAACAAGTTGGAAATAGAAGGAAGAACGCAGGCTGCTCTGCTGCCTCTTCTTCTCTTTTTCTCTCTTGATTTTCTTCTCCTCTCTTCTATTTCCAATCTTCCACTACAGTACCCAAACCACTTAATTTTAAACACCAAGAGATAACCATCACATGAAAATTAATGTGGTGGTCCCACCATCACATGGTGTGAGACCACACACAACAAATCTCCCCCTCATACACCATGTGAGGAATTCACTATACCGATGATCAATATATAAAATTTAATTTAGGAGAGTTTGACAAACCTGTTTTTCTCCTGCAGAACTCAAACTTCTCTCTCGGTAAAGGTTTGGTTATCATGTCTGACACGTTGTCATCAATATGGATCTTCTCAATAATGAACGACTTCATCTCCATAGCATCTCGAATCCATTGATATCTAACCTCAATATCTAACCTCATGTAAGAACTTCTTCACCCATAACAACTCTTTGCCCCCTTCAGTAAGAGTAATATATTCGACCTCTATAGTGGATAATACAACACATTTTTGCAACCTTAATTGCCATGAGACTACTCCCCCTACAAACTTCATTAAGTATCCTGATGTGGACTTTCTAGAATCAACATCACCAGCCATATCTGCATCTGTGTATCCATCCAACACAGGTTTATCATTACCAAAATATAAGCTAAAACTAGAAGTACCTCTGAGATACCTGAGTATCCATTTCACTGCTGACCAATGTTCTTTACCAAGATTGGAGAGGAACCGACTAACCACACCAACTATATAAGCTATATCTGGCCTTGTGCAAACCATGACATACATCAAGCTACCAACTACGGATGCATAAGGAACCTTTTTCATCTCATCTTTTTCTTCATCGCTTGAAGGACACTACTTAGAACTTAGTTTAAAGTGGCTTGTAAGTGCAGAACAAACAGGTTTAGAGTTTCTCATGTTGAATCTCTCAAGTACTTTTTGAACATATCTCTCCTGAGATAGCCAAAGTTTCCCTTTCTTCCTGTCAGGTGTAATCTTCATGCCAAGAATCTATTTTGTTGGTCCTAAGTCTTTCATTGCAAAGACTTGCTCAACTCTTCCTTCAACATCTGAATCTTCTTAGCATCATGACCAACAATCAACATATCATCCACATACAACAAGAGAATAATAAAGTTTCCATCTGGAAACCTTTTCATAAATACACAATGATTAAAAGTGGTCTTGTCATAACCATGATCCACCATGAAAGAATCAAACTTCTTATACCATTGTCTTGGAGCTTGTTTTAACCCATATAGGCTCTTTTTCAACTTGCAAACTAACTACTCTTTACCTTTTGCTTCCAACCCTTCAGGTTGCTCCATGTAGATTTCCTCATCTAAATCACCATGGAGAAAAGCAGTTTCACATTAAGTTGTTCAACTTCAAGATTCAAACTAGCAGCTAAGCCAAACACAACTCGGATTGAAGACATCTTAACTACTGGTGAAAAGATTTCTTCAAAATCACTACCCTTCTTCTGACTGAAACCTTTCACAACCAATCTTGCCTTGTACCTTGGCTGTGAGCAATGTTTATCAATTTTTAACCTGAACACCCATTTGTTCTTGAGTGCTCTCTTACCTTTAGGAAGCTTTACTAACTCAAAGGTATGGTTTTCATGCAAGGATTTCATCTCTTCTTGCATTATTTTTAACCACTCACTTTTCTTCTCATGTGACATAGCTTCATCAAAGCATTTTGGCTCTTCCCCATCAGTGACCACCACATACTTAGAAGGAGAATATCTGGTGGAAGGTTAGCGAGGTCTGGTTGACCTCTTTAATTGTGGCTCATTTGAAGCTTCCTGCATAACCTTTTCAAGAATAACATCAATATCATCATTAGCTGTTTCAGGATCACCAACTAATAGCTCAATAAGAGAACCACCACCATCATCATTTTGCAAGTCTCCCCCATGATTAGCAGACATCAAAGGTAACTGTGGAGCAAGTCTTGGAGTTGAATTAGTTGGAATAAAAGTGGTAGACTCTGTTTTCTCCTTTTGTTCAAAGTCTTCAATAGTTTGATCTTCAAAGAAGATAACGTATCTGCTTCTTACAATTTTCTTCTCCTTTGGATCCCACAACCTATAGCCAAACTCATCATCTTCAGAGCCCAAGAAAATACATTGTTTTGTCTTGCTGTCAAGTTTAAACCTTTCATCTCTAGGAATATGTACAAATACCTTATATCCAAACACTCTTAAGTGTGCATAAGAGACATCATTTCCTTTCCAAACTCTATTTGGAACATCAAATTCAAGAAGAACTGATGGAGAAAGGTTGATCATAGAAATTACAGTCTTCATTACCTCACCCCAAAAGGACTTAGGCAGCTTTGCATGAGAGAGCATACATCTAATTCTTTCAACAATGGTTCTGTTCATCCTCTCAGCCACTTCATTCTGCCGTGGAGTCTTAGGAATTGTCTTCTCCAACTTGATACCATGTTCCCTACAGTACTTCTCAAAAGGACCCCTGTATTCACCATCATTGTCAGCTTGAATACATTTGAGCTTTCTACCAGTTTCTCTTTCAACTCTGGCATAGAAATCCTTAAAGACATCAAGCACCTGATCTTTGGATTTCAAACAAGTGGCCTAAATTTTCCTGGAGTGATCATCAATAAAACTAACAAATTACAATGCACCTCTAAGAGACTTATCAATCATAGAGCAAACATCAGTATGCACTAAATCAAGAACATGTGATCTTCTATGTGAAGATGATTTTTGAAACGCAACTCTGTGTTGTTTGCCAACTAAACAATGAGTACATGTGTTCAAGTTCATACCTTTTAATAGAAGGTAGTTCTTTTTGGCAAGGATGCCAAGGCCTTTCTCACTCAAATGTCCAAGTCGTTTATGTTACAGATCAGTAGAGCAATCTTCAATTGCATTCACCTCCCCTTTGATCACCTTGGCTTGTGATATATAGAGACCCATCTTCTTCCCTTTAGCAACAATCAAGGAATTTCTGAAGAGCTTTCATTTACCATCTCCAAAGTAATTGTGATAGCCTTCTTCATCAAGAGTACCTATAAAGATCTAGTGTATGCGCATATCAAGCATATGCCTAACATCTTTGAGTAACAACTTACACCTAGTATTGGTTTCCAACCAAATGTCTCCAATACCCACAACAATAGCCATCCCTTGATTCCCCATCCTAACTTGACCAAAGTCACCAACAATGTAGGATGTGTAAAAATCATGTCGGGGTGTAACATGGTAAGAAGCTGCTGAATCTGCAACCCAGATGGTATCCTGATATGTAAGATTAACACAACCATCATCACAAGCAATGGCAACATCACCATCAAATACAACTGTAGTTGTACCATTCTCTTCATTCTTGTCTTCATCTTTACCATTTTTATCTTTTTTATACTTTCTGCAATCTTTTTGGATATGTCCAGGCTTGTCACAATAATAACACTTAAAACCCTTACTTGATTGAGATCTTCCTCTTGGCTTTCATTTGCCTTTTCTATTGCTGGATTCTCTATCTTGCTTGTCGTGAGAGAACCTGCTCGGACTTCTCCCTCAACTTTCTGTAACAAGTGCATGAGACTTAAAAGTGCTTGTGCTTTTCCTTCTTTTCTCTTCAATGAGGATACAATCCTTCATTATTTTCAAAGTGATCTTTCCATCCAGAGTAGAATTGTTAAGTGACACCACCAAAGTCTCCCAACTATCCAGCAATGAACTCAATAGGATTAGTGCTTGTATTTCATCGGCTAACTCTAGATTCATCAATGACAACTGATTCAAGAACCCTTGGAATACATTTATATGCACTGAAGCATCTTTACCATCTCTATACTTTAAATTCACAAGGTCTCTAATTACAAAAACCTTGTTTTGTGCACTCTCATTAGCAAATGTTTTTTCTAACATCTTCCAAACTGTATAATAATCATGTTCTTGAGAAATATAATTAATGAATTTAGAAGATACCCATTTTCTAACATTAGCAATAGCCTTTCTATTAAGCCCATTCCATTTTGCATCATCCATATCATCAGGCTTTATTCCTTTACATTCAATCGGCAAAGCCAAATCATTGCAATATAAGTGATCCTCCATTATTATTTTTCATAGAAAATAATTTGAGGAAGTAAGCTTTATCATGCCTGAATCTTCCTTTTCCATTTTAACTGCACAATAAATTCAATCTACACAACCAAAGCTTTGATACCACTTTGTTGAGAAAATTAGGAACAACCGAACACCAATTTACATGGATCAATTCAGCGGAATACAATTCACAATTCATAAGTCGCAATTCTTTCCCTTTTTATGCAGTAAAACAGAATCAAATAATGACCAAATATAATGTAAATAATCACAAAATCAACACCAAGATTTTTAATGTAGAAAACCCAATGCGGGAAAAATCACGGGACTGTAGTCTACCTAAAAACTTCCACTATCAACAAATAATGGGTTCACAATTATTCTTTCTCATATTCAACCAAGGGATACAACATATATATCATCAAGAACAACTTATTCTCAGATTGCAACAAGATTAAAGGAGAATTATTTAAGAAAACCTCACAAAATTGACAGCCCCGTTTTATATCAAAACGGTCAGCTTCCACACCACCAATCTTCGATCCGACCTTCCAAAATGAAGATCAATGTGTCTAAAAACTGCTGTCAAAATCTCAGCCCGATCCAATTGTGAACAATCTAGAAAGCGAAGGAAGAATGCAGGCTGCTCTGCTGCCTCTTCTTCTCTTTTTCTCTCTTGATTTTTTTCTCCTCTCTTGATTTTTTTCTCCTCTCTTCTATTTCCAATCTTCCGCTACAGTATCTGAACCACTTAATTTTAAACATCAAAAGATAGTCATCACATGAAAATTAATGTGGTGGTCCCACCATCACATGGTGTGGGACCACACACAACACAAAGTCATTACTTTAACTTAATATATATTCAAGTACAACCACCTACATATAAAAAAATAACTAAAATGAAAAGCAAATTAATCGTAGCCATACACATGTTTTTTTATTTACTACTGCAGTTAAAATTATGCTTTTACATTTTATAAAAAAAAAAATCACTAGTTTTTGTTTTTATTTTTATTTAAGGATATTTTGATATAATTTATTAATCATTTGATAATTTAATAGGGATATTTATATATTTTTTATAATTTTTAAATAGTTAAATTACTTGATTATCTTTATTTTTTTTTTAAATAAAATGGTTGGCTAAAGATATTTTTATATTTTTTTTTTCTTCATACAACCATAAATAATTACACTCGAGAAGGAGAGATGAACAAATGACCAAAGGTACTTCAGACTTTTCAAATAGATTTTATAGTGAATCTTAGATTCAGGTGGTAATTTGTTTTTCTCTTGAAATAATATTTTATTTAATAAAATTGTTAATTTTTTTTATTTTCAATTTAATCCGTTGATCAAGGAATTTTTTATGACTTCTAATTTAATTTATTTTTTATTCTTACCTTTTTTTTCTTTTAACTACTATATTTTACTTTAAATTCTTCCATTTAATTGGTTTTTTATTCTAATTTTATTATTTGACATTTAATTTGATAAGGGTATGATTTCTCAATTTTTTTATATGCAATTTTTCTAGTGTGATGACTTATATCAGGGATTTTAAAGTTATCTATAGCATAGCTTTCAAACTCATCTAAAGGGTAACGCTAGAGCAAAATACATGTCACGTGTTAAGCGGGTTGATCCATGTCATATTGTTTGACTCAGGTCAACCCTTTCTTATAAGCATATAAAAATGATATCATTTAAAGAAAATCAAAGAAATTTTAATAGGTTTGTTCAAAGCTAAGTAGGTTGTAGGTCGACCTTATTTTTTAACTACATTAGACTAAGTCCATCCTCCCTTATTTTGTTGTATCTAGCCCGGTTTAGGTCTCGGATTATTTTAATTATAGGTCAAATTATTGAGTTAAATCAAGTTGGGTTTTAAATAGGTCACTTATTAAATTATTTGAATCTTATTATCGAGGCCAAAAGTTTTGAAAGTTAATTTCAGTTTGCTCAGCTTTTATTACCTAACTTACATGCAGTTTTAAAATTACTCGAGTCAGGTTTTTTTTATCTTTTTTATCTAATTATATATTTTTTAAAGATTTTTTTTTAGGTTATTATTGTTATTTTTTATATAAAAAACTCATTTACTATCATTGTCAATTTTTTATCACTCATTCAAATAACCAATTTATTTAACTCATTCAAGGCTATAATTTGGTGCTTATTATTTTTATTTCCTTTTATTTTCAAATTACTCTCCTATTAAAAAATGGTTTCCAACTTTTAATTTATTTATTTTTATTTTTATTCTTATATTTTTAATTGTTTTTTAAAAAGCTTTGATGTTATTGATTTTTTTCAATTATATTATTTGATTTTTAATTTGTTGAGAAATGAACTTTTTTGTTTTATCTGATCCTTCTATTTTAATTAATCGAGTTACAGATTTAAAAGTCATCTATAAGATACTTTTTAAACCAAACCCAAGGGTTAATTCATAGCAAATCCTAGATGATGAGTTAAATTGGTTGATTTGACTTAACCTAAATTAATTTTATTTTATTTTTATAAAATGTAAAAATAATATTTTTTTAATAAAAAGTGAAAAAAATCTATTAGTTTTGGCTAGATTTTCTTATAGCTAATTAGTTTGTTAAGATTATAACTCAAGTTATTAAAAAAAAATTTATAACACACTTAGAGTGTTTAAACATTTTAAAATAAAATTAGTTTGGACTTTTAGTATAACGCAAGGCTTTATCTAGTTTCTAAAACTAGAAAACATTTCTCATTCAACCCGTAATAAAATTCTATTGTGTGTTAGACAGTGAAATTGCTTTTGTCTTTAGATAATTTTTAAAAGTTTTTTTTTAAATAAATGTTAAATAAATATTTTTTTAATAATTTTAATATATTAATATTAAAAATATAAAAATAATTATTTTCATATAAAAAATTCTTTACGTAAATAATTTTAATGTATTAATACTAAAAATATAACAAATAATTATTTTCATATAAAAAATTCTTTACCTAAATAGCAAAGACACTTTTCATGTATTAGCTTCAGCCTTCATGATGTTCATCACCTGCATGCAGCGATAGCATTTATCTTTCGATCAGTTATAAAATACTACTGCCACTTTTCGAAACAGTAGATAATAGTGTCATAAGCAATAATTGGAGTGCCAACAGCAGTTTTCCTAAACTTATCGACTCCTGCTCGCAGGTACGCGGACCCAGACTCAAAGATTCGGTGGACATCATCTCTCTCAAACCCTGCCACCTCACCATTATCGAAGGTAAACCCTCAAATTAACGGTCAGAAATTCAGCATTCACTCTAGCTCACTATACACCACCAACAGAGAATCTCTACCCAAAAACCCTCCAATTTGTTATTTTGTTTTGCTTAACGAGAATTCAAATTTCTGTTGCAGAGGACTACACAGAAGATCTAGCCATAGCTCACATTCGCCGTCTCCTCGACATCGTCGCCTGCACCACCTCATTTGGGGCCTCCTCCACTTCTCCGACCAAACCAGCGGGTCAAATCGGAAATTCAAAGGAGTCCGGTTCAAAAGAGACCTCTTCGACCGAGACAAGAGGAGATAACAAGAAAACCGTGAACAAGAGCGGGAATGATGATTGTACGGAAGCGATGGAGAAAGCCGATGCGGCGGTTTCCATGTGTCCACCACCGCGGCTTGGCCAGTTTTATGACTTCTTTTCTTTCTCGCACCTCACGCCGCCGGTTCAATGTCAGCTTTCATTTTCATTATAATCAAAATAACTAACTATAATTATTCTGAGAAATTCCGAGTTTTTAATATCATTTTTTTAAAAAACTGTTCGCTTTCAGATATCAGGAGATCAAATCGGTCTTTCCTTGAAGATAAAACGGAAGATGACTACTTCCAGATAGACGTGAGAGTTTTTTTTTTTTCATGAATAATTTTATTTTTAGTGGTTTTGGTTTCTTAATCAAGGAATATATTTGGAATTGGAAAAATTGCAGGTTAGGGTTTGCAGTGGGAAGCCAATGACAATTGTGGCTTCGCGAAAAGGATTTTATCCAGCTGGAAAACGCCTTCTTCTTTGCCACTCTTTGGTTAGTTTGTTGCAGCAGATTAGCAGAGTTTTTGATACCGTAAGTTTTGAATCTAAATTGACATGTCGGTTTTTTTTACTATAAAAGTCAGTCTCTGGTGATGTTTGTAAAGCTGTAATTTTTTGTTGTAGGCATACAAAGCTCTTATGAAAGCTTTCACTGAGCATAACAAAGTAAGTCTTAGCTTCTCTCTAGCCCTTGGCTGTTAGTCTACAAGAGTAGCTTGATTGTTAATTGTATATTTTGTGTTCGTTACTGTTTCAGTTTGGTAATCTTCCTTATGGATTTCGAGCGAACACGTGGGTTGTTCCACCGGTTGTTGCTGATAATCCGTCTGGTTTTCCACCGCTTCCTATGGAGGATGAAAATTGGGGAGGTAATGGAGGAGGACAAGGAAGAGATGGGAAACATGATTACAGGCCATGGGCGAAGCAGTTTGCGATTCTGGCAGCAATGCCTTGTAAAACATCAGAAGAGAGGCAAATCCGGGACAGGAAAGCCTTTCTACTTCATAGTTTATTTGTCGACATTTCTGTTTTCAAAGCTGTTGCAGCAATCAAGCATCTAGTTGAAAGTAATCATTGCTTTTTAAGTGATCTTGGGAAGTCGGTTTTGCACGAGGAAAGAGTTGGAGATTTAATTATTATCGTTATGAGAGATGCGTCTGATGCTAGCACCAAGTTGGATTGTAAAAATGATGGGTGTATGGTTCTTGGAGTGTCACAGGAAGAGCTTGCTCAGAGAAATTTACTTAAGGGCATAACTGCCGATGAAAGTGCAACTGTTCATGTGAGTGAACTAATTTCTCCATTTGCTCATAATATTTGATTGAAGCAGGTGTGTGAGTTGCTGAAGTGAACTTTTGATCTTGTAGGATACTCCCACTTTAGGTGTTGTGGTTGTTCAACATTGTGGCTTCACAGCTGTTGTTAAAGTTTCTTCTGATGTGAACTGGGAGGGGAATCATATTCCCCAGGACATTTGCATAGAGGATCAGCCTGAAGGAGGCGCCAATGCTTTAAATGTTAATAGGTAAGTTCATTTTAAATGCTTTTTAGCTTATGAGTGAATATGTAGTTATCCATGAAATAGCACTAGTGAACTGCTTATTTGTTGAAATCCTCTTAAATCAGATCACATATTCTCTTAACTCTTCTCCGGTTCTTAATAACACTCGCATTTCAGCATGCAATATGCTCAAACAGACACACTATTTAGAGAAATTATCGCATTGGTGGCTTATAATGTAATACGTTGCTTCATATGGACATCCTCAGATGTTGATTGTCATTTTCTTTAAATTACTTTGCAGCTTGAGAATGCTATTGCATAATTCATCTACGCCTCAATCATCTAGTACCCCCCAACGACTACAGGGTGGAGATCATGAAAGTTTACGCACTGCCAGGTCTTTGGTGCGGATAATACTAGAGGATAGTTTGTTGAAGCTGCAGGAAGAATCCAGTAAATGCACGAAGTCTATCAGATGGGAGCTAGGAGCATGTTGGATTCAACACTTGCAAAATCAGGCTTCAGGGAAAGCTGAGGCTAAGAAAACTGAAGAAACTAAGCCTGATCCTGCTGTCAAGGGGCTTGGAAAGCAAGGTGCATTACTACGTGAGATAAAGAAGAAAACAGATGTCAGAACCAGCAAAACTGAAGAGGGAAAAGATGTTTCTTCTGGTACCAACCTTGACACGAGCAAGAAATCTGATAGCACTAGTCAGAGAGAATCGGAGAAAATGGATGAGAAAATGGAAGTCATGTGGAAAAAGCTGCTTCCCGAAGCAGCATATCTGCGACTTAAAGAATCAGAAACCGGTCTTCATCTGAAGGTTTGTTTGTTACTTTCAAAGAGTCTTGACCTCTCCACATTTTCTTGCTCATACTTGATGCTAAAGATTTCGCATTCATTATCTATAATTAATTCCAGTGATAATTGTTTATTCTATATTGTAGAGAAGGGAACCCCAGTATTCTGAATTTATTATCTGTTATCTTCAGATTCATATTTGCTGTGGTTATGTTATTTTGCAGACACCTGATGAGTTGATTGAAATGGCACATAAATACTATGCTGACATTGCTCTTCCAAAACTGGTTAGTATTTTTATAATCGACATTTGTTTTCTAACCCGAGGACGTTTTGGTGTTAATACATATGGTTTGTGACTTCAATTTTTTAGGTGGCAGATTTTGGCTCCCTAGAACTTTCACCAGTTGATGGAAGAACATTAACAGATTTTATGCATACTCGGGGTTTGCAGATGTGCTCTTTGGGGCGTGTGGTAATTTCTCTGTTGTGAAAGTTGTCTTTCTTGTTATTTTCCGATCAAAAAAGAAAATGTTTTGTTAATGCTATCAGAGTCAACTTGGATATATAGCTGGATTTGGAAGATTTATTTATTTTTCCTTTCCTTCTATCAATGTAGGTTGAACTTGCAGACAAGCTCCCTCATGTCCAATCACTCTGTATACATGAAATGATTGTCCGAGCCTTCAAACACATATTACAAGCTGTTGTTGCATCAGTTAACGATGTTGCTGACTTGGCTGCTTGCATTGCATCATGTTTAAATATATTGTTAGGAACGCCTTCAACTGAAAATGAAGACTCGGATATTATAAACGATGAGAAACTAAAGTGGAAGTGGGTGGAAACCTTCCTTGCAAAGAGGTTTGGGTGGTGGTGGAAGCATGAGAACTGCCAGGATCTAAGAAAGTTTGCCATTCTTCGTGGGCTGTCCCACAAGGTCTGAAAATCTGACCCTTCTGCTACTGCTTGAGAAGCATCACCATGTGTATAATCCATCTAAGTTTACAAGTCAAGTCATCTTTTGTCAGGTTGGCCTTGAGCTTCTTCCTAGGGACTATGATATGGACAATGCATCTCCTTTCAAGAAGTCTGATATTATAAGCATGGTCCCTGTATACAAGGTAAAGATACTAGTTATTCAGTTTAGAAATTCCCAATTTTTTTGTGGTAGCTGACCATATACTTCTCCTACAGCATGTTGCATGTTCATCTGCGGATGGACGTACACTACTAGAATCATCCAAAACTTCCTTAGATAAGGGTAAATTGGAGGATGCTGTTAACTATGGAACTAAGGTGAAATTTTACTTTTCTTGCAGAGATGACTTCTTACTTGTCAATTTATAAAACCAGTAATGTTAACACATGTCATATTGAATTTTGAAGGCACTGTCGAAACTTGTGTCAGTCTGTGGTCCTTTCCATCGAATGACTGCAGGAGCTTATAGTCTTTTGGCTGTAGTGCTCTACCATACTGGGGATTTTAATCAGGTGTGTGGTTTAATATGATCTAGCATTTCTATACATCTGCTGAATGTAGTGCAATAAGTTTAGCATGTATCTAGTTGTCTGGACTTCGGAGAAACTCAAGCTAGTGGAATTTATAGTTAATTTCGTTTTTGTGTCTATTTTGAAATGCTTCGAACAGCAATTTTCTCCTTTCTGAACCTGTTTGTGTTCTTTGTTTGTTGTCGTTGATATTGCATGTTTAAGAATGAGCACTATTTTTCTCAAATTTGTTATATGTTGAAGATGATTATCTTGTCAGTCAGCTTTCCTACAGGTAGCAAGGATATTTTATTTTATTTTCATAAACAAATGGATTAAGATGATAAAAATAATATTAATAATAATAAGAGGAGGATACCAATGAACTCTGAAAAAGAAGACTTTGTTGACAGTTAAGTTTGTTAAGAAACTAAATACATGTTTAGTTATCATAGATGTGTCACTTCGTGATGCCTATCTTGACACAGTATTCTGAGTTCAGATTAAGAAAATGATCTGAGAGTTGCTGAGTCCTAACGAGATTAGATATAAAACAGTTTGGAGTGTTTAAAGTACGTAAAAGAACTAGACTACCATTCCATTCCTGAAGATTTGTTAGAATAATTTATGCTTTTTTGGGGTTGATGAGTTTCCGTCTTTTTTTTTTATCATGAGGTTGGTTTATTTCGTTGTGCAATTACCAAAAACCAAGAACCTCTGAGTTCTGTCTCTCTCTCTTTTGGTTTGTAATTTTCTATCTATAGTTATATACTGGTGTGGTTTGCCATGTTTTTTATCAGGTATTGTGTGTTTTCTGTGAGAGTCGCAATTAGATTAAGGAAGATTTTATTCCCTTTCCTCTTTGCATTGATCCCAGCTTCTGTGGGGTGAATTTCGAAACAGTAATATAAATAAAGCAGACAATTTGCCTCACCTGAATAATATCCAAAAGGAGAAAAAAATTCTTGTTCGAAATTCTTTTGTATCTTAAGTGCAATCTGAATCAGATCAGCAGTTTCACATGTGAGGTAAAAGTTGTAAAGGGAGTAGTTCCATACCAAATAGAGCACGCTCTACTTATTTTGAAGGCTTACCTTCAACTTTGAGACTTACCATTATATATGTATGTATTCATGTGTTTCCGCTTGATCTAATTTCTATAGTGATTTTCAGTACTGACCTCCTTTACTTTATTCAGGCAACCATTTATCAACAAAAAGCGTTGGATATTAATGAGAGGGAGCTCGGACTTGATCATCCTGATACAATGAAAAGTTATGGGGATCTAGCTGTCTTTTACTACCGTCTTCAACATACAGAATTAGCCTTGAAGTACGTTTTCATATTTTCATAACTAAAATGATTTTTCTACATTATTCCGACCCCACAGTGGCTTCCTCTAGTTTTTTCATAGCTTTATATGGTGCTATGGGCTACTAACTATATAGTGTTATGCGATGAGTATGAAATTTAATTGAGGTTTTTAGCTTGACTAATTCAGGTGTTTCTCACTTTATTCGCTTAGAGGGCAATAGATAAAATACAATTTAAAAGGCAAGAGAAACTTTTATCTATTTAAATCATGGAATGAAATAATTTTCGTCAATTCCTCGATTTTGTTATTTGGGGCTTCCATAGTTCCAGACTAGTTGAAATTAACCTTCTGATTGGAGGTTTCTGAAATGCTCTCATGAAAAACTAAAACACCAACATTGAGAGTTGAGACAAGAAGCTTAGATTCTCCTGTCCCAAAGGGCGTCTTAGAAGGGAATTTTAGGAAATTTTCACAGCCTGATGTGGAAAACAAAGAATCTGAAGCCACCCTTCTGATAAGAAAATTACGGTGCTGGAGTGGGGCTGGCAGTTAGTCTATAAGAATCAAATACAGCTCTTTCTTTCAGGAGTCATAACCAGCGTCATGGGAAATGCCCTAATGGGCCTCCATTTTACTGTTCTAGGTATGTCAATCGTGCGCTGTATCTTTTGCATCTAACATGCGGGCCATCTCATCCAAATACTGCTGCCACATATATCAATGTTGCAATGATGGAAGAAGGATTAGGGAACGTGCATGTTGCTCTTAGATATCTTCATGAGGCTCTCAAGTGTAACCAGAGACTCCTTGGAGCGGATCATATACAGGTAAGTTATTTCCTTCCCTCTTCTCTCTATAAAATAACTTTCACAGGCAAGTCAGCTAGTGTTTATATTAGTTACTTCCTAATATTTGGCTGAATCTGAATTTCATGGTTTGGTCAAGAAAATATATGTTTTCTTTATACATCCGTAGATGCACAAGTTACTTTGCTCTTTCTTCGCAGATTCAGAGACAGCCTTTTTAATTTGAAATAATTAAAAGCTAGAGAGTGGGACAATGTTAAAGGCCTTATTAGAGTTAGCAATTCCAATAAAAGTTATTACCATAATTGAATTCATTATTCTCTCAGCTTTGATCTTTTTGGTTGATTTAGATATAGCATTAGAAGCAACCAAACTAAACAATAAAAAATTATAAGGTGGGACTACGAAGAGCTGAGTATTGGAGAGGCAGTAGTGGATCTATGACCATAACTGGTGTACTTGTTTGAAAAACCAATAAATTTCAAAAGATTGGATTAATTTAGGCATTGAATGTACAAATTAAGATAATACAGAAATCCTGCTTCTTGAAGCTAACCACTCGACCTATGTGTGTCTGCATGTATGCACATGCGCACTTTTTATTGAAGGCAATAGCTTTTATCGTCATGTCCTTACACATTTCTGGCTTCTTCAGACTGCTGCCAGCTACCATGCCATAGCAATTGCTCTATCATTGATGGAAGCTTACTCCTTAAGTGTTCAGCATGAGCAGACCACACTGCAAATACTGCAGGCCAAACTTGGATCTGAGGATCTACGGACACAGGTACCATGAAGTTTAATATTTCAACAGTGAAATCTCATGTATTCCAGTGATTTTTGTTCCTTAGATCTGTAAACTTTGGCTTTTACAGGATGCAGCTGCGTGGCTTGAATATTTTGAGTCAAAGGCTCTGGAACAGCAAGAAGCTGCACGCAACGGTACTCCAAAGCCAGATGCCTCAATTTCCAGTAAAGGTCATTTAAGGTAACATTCAGCAGGCAGGCATTATGTGGTTTACATTGATCCATGTTAGCAAGTTTTTCTTTACCTTGACTTCGTACCTTGAATTCATTGATATCATGAGTTAACAACTAAATGAAATATTTTCTTGTATTGGATCAGTGTATCAGACCTTTTGGATTATATAACACCGGATGCAGATATGAAAGCAAGAGAAGCTCAAAAGAAAGCTCGTGCAAAGGTCATAAACTCTTGTGCTTGAACGTTTTCACTTATGCTTCTGGTATTAGTTTTTTTTCTCTTTGTTGAAATAATGGGTAAATTTTTCTTTTCATCATGCAGGTTAAAGGCAAACCGGGCCAGAATGAGGATACAGTTTCAGATGAATACCAAAGGGATGAAATTTTGTCACCCATTTATCCTGTTGCAGAGAACTCAAGTGATAAAGAACACAAATCTGAAACACAATTCGTAGAGCCTAGGAATGATAAATCTGATTTAGGTCTTCCAGATGAATCATTATTGAAGAGGAGTGATGATATGACACTAGAGGACACCTCAGATGAGGGATGGCAAGAAGCTGTTCCTAAAGGCCGTTCACCTACAAGTCGCAAATCTTCTGGTTCAAGGAGGCCAAGCCTTGCAAAATTAAATACTAGCTTTATGAGTGTACCTCAGTCATCAAGATTCCGAGGAAAACCTAGCAATTTTACATCCCCTAAAACATCGCCAAATGATCCTGCTGCTTCCACTGCAATAACAGTTCCAGTTCCTAAAAAGTTTGTTAAGAGTGCCAGCTTCGGTCCAAAAGTAAATAACTCGGGCGCCTCAACTGGTGGAGCAGAGAAATCAAGTAATGCTAAATCAGCCCCAGCTACCCCTGCATCAACTGAGCAAGCTGCCAAAGCAGCTCCAATGGCAAGTCCAATCAGTGTTCAGGCAGCTGGAAAAATGTTTTCCTATAAAGAAGTTGCTTTGGCTCCTCCTGGGACAATTGTGAAGGCAGTAGCAGAACAGTTGCCAAAAGGAAATCCTACAAAGGAACCAAGTCCTCAGGGAAGCCATGAGACAGCTGCAACTGATGTCAAATCAGAAGGGGTGACAACATTAAAAGCTGTAGAGGAAGGTAAACTTCAGAAACCTGAAGGAGAGCGACAGCTTCCAGCTTCAGAGGGAATGAAAAGTCCTGTTGATCAAGAGAGAGGAAGAGGAGGGGTTTTGGTGGCGACAGAGCAACTTGAAGAAATAAATTCTGCTGATGAGGATCGCATGGCTACAGAAGATGGAGGTGCTGAAATTAAAGCAGTTGCTGTTAAAGATACTTCCTCAGAAGCAGAAAATATTTCAGACTTGGGTCATGAGAATTTGGATACTTCCAAGGATTCAAATACCATGTCTTCCCCAACTGAAGTGCCTGATACAAGAGCATCAGATGGTTTCCCTGCAGCTTGCCCTGATCTGAAACCTCAATCTACTTCAATTGAAAAGGCTGGTTTGTTGGAAAAGGATGCTTCCAGCTCAAATGAAAAGGTAGGAGATGAGAACACTCCAGATCTTTCTAATGACAATACAAATGCTAAGCTATTGTCAACTGGAGGAGGAAAGCAAGATGATGCGGAAACTGGTAAGGAGGCGACCAAGAAACTTTCTGCAGCTGCACCACCATTTAATCCATCCACAATTCCAGTTTTCAGCTCAGTTACTGTCCCAGGATTCAAAGATCACGGAGGACTTCTTCCTCCACCTGTGAATATTCCTCCAATGCTTACTGTCAATCCTGTTCGTAGATCACCTCATCAGTCAGCTACAGCTCGGGTTCCATATGGTCCAAGGTTGTCTGGTGGCTATAACAAATCTGGAAATCGGGTTCCACGTAACAAGCCGAGCTTCCACAACGGGGAGCATACAGGGGATGGGAATCATTTCAGCCCTCCTAGAATCATGAACCCACATGCAGCTGAATTTGTGCCCTGCCAACCTTGGGTTCCCAATGGCTATCCATTGCAACACAATGGCTATATGGCTTCCACAAATGGTATGCCAGTATCTCCAAATGGCTATCCCATTTCCCCAACCAGCATTCCGGTGTCACCAAATGGATATCCAGCATCGTTGAATGGTATTGAAGCGACTCAAAATGGGTTTCCAGCCTCTCTAGTCGGTTCAGAAGAAACACCCACGTCAGTTTCTGTTGATGTTGGTGGTGAAAACAAGAGTGAGGCTGCAGCAGAAAATGGTACTAAAAATTCTGAGATTGAAGTAGGAGTTGAAAACCATTCAAGTGATTATGAACATCAAAAAGATCAAGAAGAAAACGTAAATCCTGAAATAGGAGAGAAGCCTGCAGAGGTCGCGGTGACTAGTGATACTGTTGTAGCAAAAGAAACTTGTGATAGCTTGCCAACTGAGGAGAAACAAAGCAAGTGTTGGGCAGATTACAGCGACAACGAAGCCGAGATCGTTGAGGTTGCAAGTTGAAAAAAGTTGTGAACTTTTCTGAGTTGGAAAGTGATCTGCTTGCGAAGAGGCTGTAGCAATGAAAGCAACAACTGAATGCCCCTGTATTGAGTGGGAATGAGCATTGTTGCTGAGTCTGGCATAGTCATCTATCTCGGGAATGTGTATATTTTCTGATACCGCTTGGTTTTATTGCAACGATGGAGGAGAATCGGTGAACCAGCATGCAAAAGACATGCGATCGATGATCATTGGAGGAACCCAGTTATTTAGAGGCGAGCACGTGTCATTTATTTTATTTTTTTGGCTAATTTCCCCGTTATAACTTTTTGTTGTTGTGAAATTCAAACACCAACCTTGGAGGATTGATACTTTCCAAGTTGTATCTTAGGGATGATACACTATCATAGGTACGCAGAACTAAAAGTCAAAAGTAACTTGCATGCATTACACTATCTTATGATTGATCTTACGGTTTGTTATGGCTACAACTTGAATCAAATGTAATTGTTACCTTGCATTTGTACTGTGTAATGTTCCTCCCCTGCCTGGTTATGAATTATTCTTATATAATGCGATGGATGTCTGCAATCTTGCAAATCTAGGCAACATTAACACCAAGTTAGTTTATGAATAAGATATTGAATCATTTGCCAAACATGTGAAGCTTAAAAGTGTAGTTACGTATTCACGAGGTTGCATGGAATCACCATCATTGGTAAGTGAACAAGGCAGATTAAACCTAAAGAAACAGTCCCCTTATAATTACTGTAATTATAAAAATCTCTAAAATGTATGCCATAACACTGTAGATTTTTCGACAGTGGATCAAGAAACAATTCCATGTGTACTCATTGTGAGAATATTTTTTTTTTATCATCAAAGTTTTTAGACAATTTTATATTTTTGAGCCTGAAAAAAGACCAATTAATTTTTGATGAGGTAAGAGGAAATAATGGAAATTAGAGAGAGAGAGATGTTTCAAAATTGGATCAAAATTTTCGGTCTCCTACTTCACAAATTATAAACTTTTGGTTCCTCAATATCTTAAATTTTAAATTTTAATTTAAGATCATTTTTATTTATTTTCAATTCTTGATTTGAGAAATAAGAGAGAATGATTGGATTTTAGTGGTAGAAAGAAAAAAACTTCTCGAGTTTAGATTTACTATCTCAGTTAACATTGATTTAAACCATGAAAAAAATTAATTTTTGTGTTAAATAGTTTTATTCGATAAAAAAAAATTATTCTAAGTATTTTTTTTCCTTCCTCTTACTTGAGATAGTAAATCTAAGCTCGAGAAGTTTTTTAGGTCTTGGTTAATTTTGAGTTTTTCAATGGATTTTTAAGTTTTGTATACTACATATAAGTTTTTCAAGATGTTTAAAGTATTTTTTAGGTATTTTAAATTAAAAATAGATTTAAAATTAAAAATTTTGACAAAAAACATAAAATATAATTTTTTGACAATGCACCATCAATATTATTTTATATAAAAAAATTAAAGAATTATTTACTTTTTAAAATTTATTTTATATAAAAAAAATATATGCCCGAGAAAAAGACTTGGCTTGAAGGCTAGACCTCTTTCATGGGCTAGAACTAGGCTTTTTATATGCCATGTAGGGATTTAAAGGTTTTTCACTTCACTTAAAGAAAAACTTGACAAGTTAATTGTAATTAACTTGACAAGTTAATTGTAATTAACTTGATTTTTTTTATTTTTTAAATTGAATATTTTTATTTTATTTTTATTATTTAACATTGAATTAATTAGAAATTAGATATTATAATTTATTTTAATCTATTTTTTATAGAGTTATTATAGTTTTATAATCTAGGTTTATTTAAATCAGTATAATATATTATTATTTTTATATATTTATTAAAAAAATGTGATACTATATACGTGAGATTTAAAAAGAATGTGATACTATATAGGTGAGATTTTGAATTCATTATTATTATTATTATTTTCTATTACAAAACACCATAACAATATGCATGGATTTTTTTGTGTTCAAAATAAAAATTAATCTCAGCCACTTTGTTTGTATATTTTTTTTTATCATTAGACTAAAAAAATTAATTTTAATAAATAAAATTATTTAATATAATTGAATTTATTCATTATCCATGAGATCATATATTTTAAAACATATTTATCTCTTAATATTTCGATTTAATTTTTAATTATTGTCAATGATTTATTTTTTTACATTTATTATCATATATAATTCTTGATTTATATAATTAAATACATATATAAAGTTTTTGGTTTGTGATTATAACCTTTTTTTAGATTCCAAAAAATTATGTTGTAAATAATTGCATATTTTTTCTCTTTTTTTTTTCAATGAAAGAAAAATCTGCAGCTGCGAAGCACAAGCCACGTAGCTATTTACGTGCTAAAATCCATCATGATTGCGAAGAATATGCTATTCTCTATTTTGAGTAGAAATAAAGATACTTCATAATAATTATACATTGAACGTCCGTCTCACAGCACGAGAGAGAATTCATGAAAACATGCTTTCACTGCTGTCAATAAGTAGTGAGCTAAGTGCAAAATGCCTAATTAACACGCACACGCCGGAGATCTCCGGCGAAAATCCATCATAACTAGTGTGGCAGCACAGTGAGAAAGTGCTGCTAGAACAACAAACACGTGAAAAATCTGGTGGCTGTGCCCAGCAATGTCAAATGCACCAGGCTTCAAACGTTCTGGTATTCTAGTGATATAAAAACCAACTCCTGCAGTGTAGAAAATTGCCATAACAAGCTCATATCCGAGGGATACAAATATATGTGGATGCCCCCAGTGGAGGACAACTGCGTGTGCTGCAGGAATCACCCCTGAAAAACCCATGGTGAGGAAGAGGGTGGCCCTGAAAGGTCTGAAATGAGGAGTGGAAAAAACAGGCGCAAGGAGGGTGATGATTGCAAGTACACCAAGCACAGTTATGGAGGTCAGATAAAAGAACCGTGGATAGGGGTTGCAATAGAAGGCATAATAGATGGGAGCAAAGAATGAGCAAACTATCATAAGGGAGATGCCAGCATAATCTAGGCGCCAGAAGAACAAATTGAAGCGTTTGGAATGGCAAGCAAGGAGGTGGGAGAGGGAGCTGCAGACCAAGCACATCATCGCCCCAGATAGGAAAATGAACCATGGCCATCTAGGAATAACCTTATCAGAACCATCCTGCTTATTGAAGACTGATAGCTGTGAAATGTGCCTCATTAAGACCGAATCCTGCGCATAAGCAAATGATTTTATTTTTTTCATGATAATGCATACCGACACAAGATTTATGTTACTAGTGCAAAGATTTTTCATCCCCCTTGCATCTATAATCCATATCCTTCCTAATTTTTACAGATAAAAATTTCGATGTGCTTCACCAACTTAACAAATATATCATCTGAACTTTAGAACAATTCAAGACGTGGGATTGAGATTTTTGTCAGTTTTCGTTGATTATTCTTGATCAGTGTAATAACATAAAACAAAGCAATCCCTCTCTAAGACATGCATCTCAGGCCTCAGCAACAACGAAAGCAAAAACATTGTTGGTCAAACATTTGTCATACATGCAAAGATTTGAGAAAAGAGGAGATATGCCAGGTGCTGAGCTGCTTCCCTATACATGGTAATGGCAGTCAAGAAATCACGGAAGGAATCTTTCATTTCCTTGTGGAAACTTTTACACGACAGGAATCACTCATATCCACACCGCCCCCAGTGATCCCACTTCTTTATCGTAAAGATATGGTAAATATAATTTTCTTTTTGACCATTTGAATTCCATATCCCTAGACGCACAGGGATTTCACATGTGATGTCCACATCATCCAATGCACGGGGCGTGCAATATTTTAATATATTTTTTAAAAATAATAATTAAAAAAAACATATTATTTTTATACCAAAATAATATTTTTTATTTTTTAAACTTTATTTTTAATGTAAATAAATCATAAAAAATAATTTAAAACTAAAAAAATTGCCATAAACCATTTACTATAAAGATTGAAATCTTCAATTACTTACCTTTCAGAACAATTCAAAAAGGTAGTTGTACTAAAAAAAAGAAAAATTAGGCTTCGATTCCATATATTTTAGAACAGTTCAAAGAGGGTAACAATCCAAAAGGGTTTCTTTTTCTTAAAAAGAAAAGGAGAGAAATTTAAATTATACCATCAGTGCATCACATGGTGTGGCCAAGAGTTGTTAATTGAATAAAAAAAATCACAAGATGCTGTCCCTGCCTATCACAGCCATTCCTTATAATCATCATCTTCAAGAACAATAGAAAGCTCAAAAGACCCTAAGAGAAAATAAATAACTTACAGGAAACATGTGATTATCAGAGACGTTCAAGTCTTGATTCTTCTTCATCATCATCAGTGTCATCAGAGGTCCAGAAACTTTTGCTCTGTGAGTCCCGCACCAAAGCAAAACAATCAACTCAAAAAACCATCCCCCATCGAACCAAAATTGAAAAAAAAAATCCAAAGTAGAAGAAACCTGGAGAAACTGGTGATTAAACCTTCAATATTCTCCGTGCTCTCCTCCATGAAACTCAAAACCAGCAATCCCAGAAATATTAAGAAACCCCCTAAATGGCTGCAGGCTCAAGTAAATTTTCAAGTTTCATTTCACAGTAATTTATGTTAAAAAATGCAAGTATTCATGTTATTTGATCTGTAAATGAATAATTAAATACTTACGTCCAGACATTGAGAGTTTCGTTGTGCCAAGAAAATACGCTAAAAAATGCATCTTTTAAAGGCCATTCACATCGATAGTAATCCAATATATACTCATTATCTTGCAAATAATCTGGCAACTCTTTGTATGTCAATAATCTCGACCTCTTCTTTATTCTCTGCTTTGAATTTTTCACTTTCTCTGTTTCCTCATCCATTGAGTGATCCATCTTCACTTGCTGGTTCACCTTCTTCGCGTTTTTCCTCATTCTATCTCAAACCACGAAATCTCGCCGGAAAATACCTTCTCCGGCGAGGGACTCCCGGATATATTTTGGGTTCGTTTCAGGCGGGGATAATTTTATGACAGGACAGCTCTCTCGGGAGTTAGAATTCACCACGCTTTGATGGTGTCATATTTATAGACATGACTAATTAGCTGTACTGATTAGGAGAGCGTGAGCTGTTCTGGAAAGGAAATTATTAGCTGTAATGATCTTAGCTTAGGTTTTACACGTTTCACTATGTTATTGGTTGAATTTTCTGTTTCCGCATTCTGATTGACATATTATCTTTTGAATCTTGAAATTAAAGATATCACAGTATAAACTTTGGTGAACTAATCTAAAAGTATATCTATGATGCTTCATCCGTTGCCGGTTCAAAAAATGATTGGATTATTGGGTTGGTAGATTAAGTGTGAGTATTTTTATTTTATTAAAATTATAATATTTTAATTGTTTAGTAGTAAAATGGTATTGATAAAATTAATTATATTATTTAAGATTTAATCGAGTTAATTAGGTTTTTGTTAGGTTAATTTCTTGTTTATTTTAACTAAAAATTTAGCATATTATGTTTTTTAATAGTATTTTTTACTTGAATATACATAAAAATAATTATTTTTTTATTTTAAGATTAGTACTATAAATTATTATAAAATATTAAAAAAATATAATGTTTTTTCATGATGAACACGCCCAAGCACCATTTTAAATAGCCTCTAAATGAACTTGCTAACAATTATGCAGATGCTCGTACGGAAGTTCCTTGTTTTTTTAAAATAAAAAGTTTGCAAATTATATATATCCGAACACAAACAAGTGCATAACATAAATTATTTTCCTTGCCAGGAAATCATGGACACAAACAAGTGCATGACATAAGAATGGAGTTGAGTGCGGGGGATTGTTGCTTTTACGGTACACTGCCACGTGCGAGGGTAAAATGTTGTTATCTCTTGCTTAACGTTTGAAGTGTGTGAAAAATCAAACAGGAGGAAGGTGAGAAACGTAATTTAGGTGAGCGGAACCAGGACTTCATCAATTTGCTGTGGCGCCACCCTAAGTTAGGTTGGAATTAGGCTTTCTATGCTCTCAATCTTTGGTGCTTTAATTTGTGATGTGTAATGACGTGTTTGGTATTCCAGTAAAGTATGTATTTTTAAGAATATATACACACACATATATATATATATAATCAATTAGATAATACCAGATTAATTTTTATATGCATGTTAATAACATATAAATATTTTATTTTTTATGTCCAATAAAAACTTGATTTGATTTATAGCATAGCACAAAAGATTATTTTATCATAATGTCTGTGTGTATTTCACTCAATCAAGCTTTGAGAAAGTTCCAAGGGAGGGCTTTTATACGGGAATCGAAGAATGAATTACTAGCCGCTCTGTATATTCTAATCTGGGTTTTAAAAAAAAAAAAAATTAGTGGAAGTTGACCTAAATAAATTAAAATACGCGGTCAATATTATAATTCAGTTTTTTTAAATGATATATTGCTTTAATATTTTATATAAAAAATAAAATAATATTGTTTTGATTAATTTAAGTTAACCCATATAATAACATGGATTTAATTTATTGTTAATTTGAATAAACTTGTTTTTAAATGGAATTATGATTAAATAAATTATATTTTCCCCCTTTTCAGTTGCATAAATGTGTGTATAGGCATGTTTTGCTTTGACAACTTCATTGTGCATGACTGAAATCTAGTTTTCGTGAGTAAAACAAACTTAAAATGGAAAAAGTGTTACCGATGAAAACATTTTTTTCATGAGGGATTAAGAATTAAAATGATATACTAAATTATTAATCTACGATGAGCGTGATTGCTAAGATTTCCTTAATCCAGTGTCCTAAACAATTCTATCATTGGCTATGTCTTAATCAACCCTCAGTTCAGATTAAAAATTAAAATGATATATTAAATTGCTTTGACATTTGCCTTTGTGTAGATTATTAATCATGTTAGGGCAAGGACCGATTCTCTTGGTAGACTCTACGGGAATACTTGAAAAAAAAAACAGTTAAAAAAATCATGTAAGAAACAAATAAAAAAAACAAAGATTAATTATGTTAAATAATAAAATTTAAAAAAATTAATTAAAATTTTCAAGAAAACTTGAGTAGACCTTCAATACCCGACAAAAATTTCAAACTCACAAATCATTAAATACTAAATCCAATTGAAACGAAAAAAAAATAACAATTCATGTCAAACTAATAAGAATTTTGGAATAATCACCACCCCATCACAGAAAGACCTTGCAGCGATTCCAATATCACTGGTGAAGATGGTTTTCAATGGCCATATGATTCCCAACGCACCATTTGAAAGGTATTAATACTGTTTATTTGTCAGTATAAACCACGCATACACAATCAAGTTTTTTTAATTATTAAAATTTATTAAAATATAAATATACCCCTCAACCAACACTAGCTTAATATTATGAAAAAAAAATGATAAAAAGATTAAAAAACCCTTACAAGAGAGTTTGTTTGTCTTAAAGAGCAATAAATTATTTGCATTACTATGAAAAAATAAAAAGTTCAAAACGTTTATGATTGAAAGATATTTTTTTTAGGGCTGAATTAGTAATTTTACCGAGATAAAAAAAACAAAATAACTAATCTAGCCTCATATAATTTATAGAAAGTAACTATATCATGGTGTAAAGATTACCTTGCTCCCAATACTTAATTCAAAGATTTTATAGTTAAAGAATATTATTATCATTGTATTTTTATAAATAATAGTGATTTGTTTCTACAACCATTACAATAAAACCCCCTCCCCTTTATATTTTTGCTAATTAAACAGCAAAAGGTAAAGTTTCTCTTTTTATTATTTTATGCACATAGTACTAGAGTTGACACTCCATGCCAAAATGAACCTTATATTTACTTCAACACGTACTGACATGTTTAAATAAAACACCTTAGCAATTCATAATAGTCAAAGGTTTTTTAAATTTTCATCTTAATTTGTTTTTCAACTGTAGTTTTTACGCCCAAAATAATGATCAATTTAATAAAAAAAAACAAAAAATTTAACAATAAAGGACTAAAATGTAAAACAAGAAATCTAATGGAGAATCTCAATTTCACTAGAAAACTTTCTATATGGTCCACTTACTTTCTATTTTATATATATATATATGTTCTCAACGAGCCCATCTGCCCGTAAATAGAAATTCGTGGAATTTATTCTTACGTATTTATCATAAAGGTACGGGTCCAGTGGCTGAAGAATGGAATTTATTCTCGCGTATTTATCATAGAGGCATGGGTCGAGTGGCTGAGGAATGCTGACATTTCTATTTATGGGCAAATGCTTTGAACACTTGCTATGGTAGATGGGCTCGTTCAGAACATATATATATATATATATATATTTCAAATGCTTGGCCTTTGATTATAGTTGAAAATAGATAAGCAAAAGTATGAAAGATATTATAAAAAATAAAAAAATAAGAGTGAAATAAAAAAATTATAAAATGTTTTGTTTATATAACAATTCGAGGTATTTATAAATTTAACAATTCGAGGTATTTATATATATATATACATGGAGGTTTTTTTACATTTGTTTCAGTTGCATGATAGTTCAAAAATATTAGTTTGATTTGTTGTATAAAATAAAATAAAAGGACAATTAGTATAAAATATTTGAATATGTATCTATTTTTATTTTTTATTGTAAATATTAGTTTCTTATTTTAATATTTAATTAATATTAACAATTTTTTTTCAGTTTTCCTAGGATACACATATTCAATTTACAGCTTGAGACGAAACTTCAGTGTGTCTTGCTCAAGGCTCGGGCCAGATCATTCCAGAGCCACTAGAACAGAAAGTCAAATAACCGATATTTACGGGCAAATGCTTTGAACAGATGCTACAGCAGATGGGCTCGTGGAGAACACACGCGCGCGCGCGCGCACGTGGCGTCTCATTCTAACTTCACTTAACTTGAAAACAACACACCAAGAATCGTTAAAAGAGAAGGAAGAAAAAGTGTGGCGTGCCGTCCGTTTGGGCTGCAGCAGTTCTAATTGAAATGCGATGGCAGCCCAAACGCGATGTCCCTTAATTGAAACCTGGCATCCCTAACTACCCGTGGTTGAGATGTTGAAAGTCATAGCTCTACGCATGAGTAAGTTCTTACAACTCTCTTATTTATGCAGTTTTCACTTGTTTTTTCATGTGATTAAAGGACAGTGTGAAGGTTTTTCTGCGTGCTATATAACATGAATGTGCTCATGAATTTAAATCTTAATTTTTGTTGAAAAAAATATTAAAACTATTTTTTATGTTGAAAAGGTTTGAATAAGAGATGGGCATTTCACTACAGCTGCATCCTCTCCAGTTTAGCTCTTTTTATAATACAATGTTTCTTAATATATTTCAGTCATCAAACTTTTTATCTTTACATTCTTATCCTTCCATGTTAAATTGGCATTGTCTTTTTATTTACATTTCTTTTATTTTGCATTATATTGTGTATACAAAGTTTTCAACAATTAATTAAGGATTAATTTAGTTAATCTTATATTAATTATAGTTCTAAATCCATGGCAAAAGATAAATTCTTATGTACCTTAACTTGGATTTTTACTTGTTAAATTATATAAGAATTATATAAGAGCTAACTCTATGTAAATTGGTTTATTTAATAGGTTAAAAAAATCTAAATAATCATTTTTTATTTTAAAAAACCGATATTGAACAATAAAAAAACAATAATAAGGTAAAAATAAAAAAAATAAAACTCACTTTTTAATTAATTTCATATTGAATGATGAATTATTAGTATTATTATTATTATTAAATAATATAATATAATTTTTATTTTTATTATTACTTTTACTTGCTACAATGGCACAAATTTGCGAGTTGTTTTTTAGAGTCTGGCTTGACAACAGCCGGAAAGCATATTCAAAATTCACTGAGTGGGATGTGATTTTGCTTGTCATGTTATATGTGAACAAATTGAATCAATATGGATATTATTGTATGAAAATTGGAAAAAAAAAAGTTAAATTGAATCAATATTAAAATGAAATTAAAAGGAGAGCAAAAACATGTCTGTTGATCGTGGATTGTAACAGAGTCCCTCAAACGTTCTGGCTTCTCGGCGCAGGGTGTCTCCAGCTTCGCCCATCTGAGACGGCTGATGCATCCTTGGGATTCGTTTGCTCATCATAGAAGATGTTGCTCGGCTGGCTTGCTTTGGGTTTTGGTTTGGCTTCATTTGGCTTATGAGAACAGTGTTTTTAGCTGTGTACGGAGATGATATATTTTTATGTTTTTTTAAAAAATATTGATTTTTTAAAATTATTTTTTTATATTATTTTGATGTGTTAATATAAAAAAAATTTTAAAAATAAAAATATTATTTTAATAATTTTTGAAATAAAAACATAATATATAAAATGACTTCTATTGTAATATATATATTATATAGTTAGAGTAAGGTACTCTTTATGCATCTTAAAAGTATTTTTTAAAAATAAATTTTTAAAATTTTTATTTTTTAATTAAAATTTTTAGTATTTTTAAATTAGTTTGATATATTAATATTAAAAATATTTTTTTAAAAATAAAAATATTATTTTAATAGATTAATACAAAAACGCTACTAGCTAGCCAGCGGCAGTCCAGCAAAGAATGAAGAGCTGGCTTTACCAACTGTAAACGTCAATTCAATACGCTGGAAAAAAGTCTGCTTGAATTATGACAGCGCCATATTTCCTCCTGAAAGTTACGTGGAGTTTGTCTGTTTTAATTCCATCCAACGACATGGAAGATGAGCGTTCCTTTTCGGAGATTCTATATGCAAACACGCGCCATTAATTGAGACGAATCACTTTTATTTGTATTTAATTACTGGATATAATAATGCATTACCATAAACAAATCTAATTTCAATTAAAATTTAAATATGTTTTTATTTCATTTTTTTTTCCTGAGAAAGCATATTGGATACTGAATTGACTTTCAATTTCTTATCGCACTATAAAAACAATACATATTTTTGTCTTTTTATAACAAGGAGGTAAAATTACAGAGAGAATAATGGTTTTGATTTGACATAATTTGAAAAAGCGATATAAATTATATTATATAAAAAAATTAAGTTTTTAGTAAAATTATAAAAAAAAACAGTGGTTTTGATTAAATATAGTTTGGGAAAGAGGTACAAAATCACAATTTATGAAAAAATATTTTTTATTAAAGATTAATTTGTTTATATTTTAGATTATTTTAATACATTAATCTCAAAAATTAAATTTTAAATAATAATAAAAATATTATTTTAACACAAAAATACTTTAAAACATATCCATAACTATAATAAGAAAGGCATTATATAAAGTAATCCATTTTCGATAAGCAAATAAATAAAAAGCATTGGCAAATTATTCCCATGCATGGTACATCGAAATTTTCGTCTTCAACACTCTAGCTACTCTAAAAAGTCCATATGTGTCAACATCTCCGCGCGTGGAATTGATTTGTTACATTTTTTAATATAAAAAGATTGATTGGTTACCATGACTTCTAAGTAAACTAAGGTTAATTCCCCTGCTCGATCAATTTTGGAAGGCACCCTCCATGTTAATTTGATACATTTAAAAGAATTTAATAAATAAATAAATATTAATTAACAAAAAGTTAAAACTGCTTGGTATTTAAACTTTGGATTGTGAATAGTTTTTATGTAGATTACAATATTGATATGGACGTAACGATATTTCTATATTTTTCATAGATTTAATTACCAAGGAAAGCAAAAAAATATTCAATTGGCGTCAGGAGGCTATTTCATCATTTCTCCTTCTTCACAAAGCAAAATGACATAATTGCCTTTAGAATCAAAATTTATTAAGTTGGCTTTCATTTTTGTACTTTTATCATAGTTTTATTTATTTTTTATAATTTGGGTGTTTGAGAGGTAATATAATATTTTAATAAATATATATTATTATTAAAAAATGAAAGCTAGTTGGCAAGCGCCAACCGTGTGAGTTGTCTCCGCTACTTTAAAGAGGTGCGTGAGTCAATATCTAATAGCTAAATAGTGGCTCTAAGGTGGTGTTAAGACTGGATCGGTGTTCTTCTATTACGACGCGGCGTGCATGATCAATTAACCTTTAATTTGATGTTGATGACATATTTTTTCTTTCATTTTTTTTTTATTTTCATGTTTTTTATTCTAAATTTTTAATTTTTCACTTCAATTTATTTTCACTTCATATTTAATTATATTTTTTTATTTGTTTTGTTTAGAACAAGTTATTAAATTAGTTTTTTTTTTAATTTCATCTTGATTTCTTTAAATGTGTGTCTATTTTTTTATTAATATTTATTTTATTTAAAATAATTTTATTTTTTTATATTTTTATTGTCAAATTTAATCCTTCTTATTTTAATTGCTATCTTATTTATTTTGAAAAAAATATATTAATATTTTTTTTAATTTTATATTTTAATATTAAATTAATTATAAAATATATTTTTCAATTGAATCCAATTCTAAAATTTAACTAGTTATAAATATAAAAGATTCATTCAAATTTGTTTTTTTTTTAATTTATAATCTTTTTTAAATTTATAATTTTTAAATTTTATCGCTTATTATTTATTTAACCAGAGATTATGTTATCTAATTTTTATTTATTCTTCATAAAATTATTTATTAATTTTGAGAATTAACTGAATTATCTCAAAAAATTTTATTTATCATTATTTTTTAAATTTAGTTTATTTTTCAATTCCCGAAAAGTGAAGCTAACTGAGGTTCGATATCATTATCTGTTTCATTGAAACAGCACATAAAAATATATAGGTAAAGACAAGAGAGAAGAAACCACAAGGGCCGGTTAGACGGCCTCCAAAACAGTTCGCTCACTAGCCGGCCGTTTCTTCTTATTTGACAGCACACGCTTTTCTAACCCTATTCTTCCCTGTCATTCCTTTAAAAGCCTCCTCATTGGAGAGCTCAGTCATATCTCTCAAATTTTATCCCATTTTAATCTAGCTACTGGACGCGTGCGGCTAAGTTTTCATGGCGAAATTATCACAGCAGAACACAAAAAACACAGCAAGTAACAATAAGAACACGACTAATGGCGTGACCAAGGTGAAACGAACAAGGAGAAGTGTTCCAAGAGACTCTCCTCCTCAACGCAGCTCCATTTATCGTGGCGTTACTAGGTTATAAATCATTTGCATGGCTTCATTGTTATAAGTTCTTCTGCTTGATCAAATTTATTACTTTTATTCTTAATTTTTTTTCCCTTTCCTTTCCTAAAAATGATACCATTGTATTAATTATTGTTTCAGGCACCGGTGGACCGGCCGATATGAAGCTCATTTGTGGGATAAGAATTGCTGGAATGAATCACAGAACAAGAAAGGACGACAAGGTTATTCATTTTCACCACCTACATTAACATATTTTTTAAGCTGTAGAGATTATCATGGAGCGATGTATTAATTAATGTGCATTTTTTTTTCTTTCTGTGGCAATGGCCGATGGTTCTTAATTTGCTGCGATACTTGGATAATGCAGTTTACCTTGGTACGTATCATAATTAATTACATGCTTTTAATTTCTTAGTAAAGCCAATGAAAAAAAAAGTGCTATAAAATTTGGAAAATAAAGTTTGAGATTGAGCTGTAGTTCTTATGGCATATGTGATGACTACTTTTCAGGTGCCTATGATGATGAAGAAGCGGCAGCGCATGCTTATGACTTAGCAGCACTGAAGTACTGGGGTCCTGAGACAATTCTTAATTTTCCGGTAATCTTATGTCCAAAATATATATGAAAAAAAGAAATGAAAAAGTTAAGATATATTCAGATGATTAACGCAGGAATCTCTGTATTATTGGTTATAGTTGTCGACATACCAAAATGAACTGAAAGAAATGGAGGGACAGTCAAGAGAAGAGTGTATCGGATCATTGAGAAGGTATAAGCTTCTTGCATCTATGGTTGTGGAAATGAATCTTTGCATACGGAATTGCTAAATTGATGAACTAATTTATACAGCAAATTGATTCTTATTTGTGTTCAAATCTGTAGGAAAAGCAGTGGCTTTTCTCGTGGAGTTTCAAAATATCGAGGAGTTGCTAGGTACTTTACGCTAGCCTTGTTCTTTAATTACAGATACTGTATACAATTCTGAAGCCTCAAGATTTTCAATTATAAAAGCCAATAAAAAGAAGAAGAAGAAGTAGAATCCAGCCAATTCTCATAATTAGCTGGATCTCGCTCAACATATCCCATAACTTGAGATTTTAATTAATGTTATTGAAATTAATTTTAATGTTCAGGCATCATCACAATGGGAGGTGGGAAGCTCGGATTGGTAGAGTATTTGGCAACAAATACCTATATCTCGGGACATATGGTAAATTCCTCCCTGATGTTTCTCTTTTGACCTATACCTTGGGATTCTCTTTCTGATCTTGGGACAATTACCTCTCGAATTAATGCTATTATGCACATCCCAGAGAAATGCAAGCGTTCCTTAACGACATTACATTACATGCACAGAAATTCTCAAGCTCCCGCCATCCTTTTACATGCAAAATGAATCCTAACATTGATCAACCGATTTTTTTCTTGCAAAGCCTTACACTAAGTAACCCTCATATATTAGTAGTCTGCACGAAGAAAAGTTTTCAAACTGCCGATTCTGCACGCAAACGGATTGATCCTAACTTCACTCAATTTATCTTTAATTTAATGGAAGAAAAACCAGCACTGATTATGTCTCGTTGATTTTTGCAGCTACTCAAGAAGAAGCTGCCACCGCTTACGATATGGCGGCTATAGAGTACCGTGGCCTGAATGCTGTTACCAACTTCGATCTTAGCCGTTACATCAAATGGCTAAAACCCAATAACAGTGATAGCAATAACGATCTAAATCTCCCTAACCCTATCATAGGCACTGATAATTCAACTCATCCTAACCCTAAACAAGAGCTTGGAACAACCTTCCTTCAAAACCAGCAAACCTACCAACCGAGTGAAACTACATTAACTCAACCACGGCCAGCAACGAATCCTTCATCTGCCCTAGGGCTCTTACTTCAATCATCGAAGTTCAAGGAGATGATGGAAATGACAGCAGTGACAGATTGCCCACCAACCCCACCGTCGGGCTTAGACCTGACACCATGTAGCTTCCTTGAAGACGTACAGACATATTTTGACTGTCACGATTCACGTAACTACGGGGATCAAGGTGACGACATGATTTTTGGCGACCTCCACTCGTTTGTGCCACCCATGTTCCAGTGCGATTTCGAGACATAAAGATTAATTAAGGTGATCTTGTCACTACACATGAATTTATATAATTAAATTAGTTTGAAGGTTCTTTGTGAATATGAGACCTGTAATATGGTCTATGGCTTTCCCTCATCAATTGGTGAAGGGTTAAAGTAGTTCTTTAGGGCTGCATGCGCTTTATTTGGAGAAGAAATGAAGAAACGAGGCGGAGAAGAGATTTATTATTCGGTTCATTTGTTTGTAGAGCGACAAGGGCAAATAAACATTGGTATTTTATCATCATTTTTTGTACGAATAAGATGTATAATTTTTTCTATCAATAAAATGTCTATGAAATTGATGTAATTTTCATTTTTCATTAATAAAATGTCTACATGTGTGCATAAAAAAGAAAGATTCTCTAAGAGGGACTAAAGCGATATATTATCTCTTCATCTGCACAAATTATTCTACAAAAAATAATGCATCAAAAAAGTTATAATTAAGCATATAGAAAATTATAATTTGATTTTTTTTACAGAATATAAACATTACCGTCTCTAATTTTTTACCCTTTTTTCAACAAATAATAAAAAAATGCAAAAAAAAGCCAAAGTTCTAAAAAATAATATGGTTTCCTACGTGATTCGGTAAATTTCTGGTTATTTTATAATTTTTTTTTATGATTTCTATAAAAATATCCCTCTCATTGAAATCATCCTTGTCCTCAAGGATGCTCAATAATGGAAAACAAGAAATAAGGACTCTAAGTATGTGAGACTTTCCAACCACCCACTTTAATATTGTTCTCTAGTTAACAACAAAAGTTTCCCTTTGTATTGACCAGCTAAACTTGGGATGTTGAGATTTATATTGTCAAATATAGAAATATATCACTATGTGTAATGTTTTCAATAAATAAGTAGGAAAATAAAATAAAGCCCTTGGTGGCTTAAAGTGTAGATATAAATGAATGAGGGGTAGTGTAGTAATTCAACAAAACTTGATAAATATAAATAGAAAGTAAAAAAAAAAACAAAATAAATGATATGAAATTAGAGAGAATCGGCAGGAGAAAGAAGGGAGAAAGAAGAAGAAGAGAAAAGAGAGAAATTAGAAGAAAAATAGAAAGGAGTTGAAGGAAATAAGTTTAAAGGTAAGATTATATATAAATATGTGTTGATTAAGTTTTAATTTTGGTTTTGATAAATGTTAGGGTTTTGAAAATTTGTGTTTTGGGTTTGATTGATGAATTAATTGAATTTTATGGGTTGATTGTTATGGGTAATGGATTATTTGGTGGATTTTGAGAGATTGAATTGAAAGATGATGATTTTGAGTTATGATTTTGTTTGAATGGTGAAATTATGTTAGAAATAAGGAAAGAACAGTGGGTTTCTATTGAAATTCTGGGTTGGAGGTTGAAGATGACGAAAATTCATTTTGGTCCTTCAATTTGTGGAAATTACAGTTTAGTCCCCAAACTTTGGAAAATTTACAGATTGGTCCCTGGGGCATATTCCAAGATTCTGAACAGAATAAAAGATAAATTATGGGCAGAATTCCTGTATAGTTATGAAATTTTAACACTTTCAATTTGGTCCTTCAATTTGACAAAAATTACCATTTAACCCTAAAAATTTGATAAAATTCCAGAATGGTCCCTGGAGTATAATGAGATGATCTGGACAGAAATGAGGATTGATTATGGTCAGAATTTCAGTATATTCATGGATTTATGATAAGTTTAGTTTGGTCCTCCAAATGGATTAAGTTACAATTTGATCCTTAAAAATATAATAAATTACAGATTAGTCCCTAGCTGTAATATTAGCTTTTACAGATGTGTTTGATGAATAATTGAGGGTTAGTTAGTGAAGTATTACCAATTTTATTATTTGTTTTATGATGGATTAGATTTTGAGAAAACCGTTAATTTTTGGGTTTTTGGAATATAACTAATTAGTTCAAAAATATATAGGGTTATGGAATATATCCTTAAATAAGTGTATTAAATAGGTTATATATTCTTTTGAGTCATTCTTGAATATGTCTCCTTTGTATTCAGATAATCCTGATATTCTACCAGCAGGACGTCAGTAGGATTTTCTTCGGTGTCTGCTTTTGATTTCTGTTTGCTTTCGAGTCAGGTAAGTGGATAATTTTCCATATGCATGAGAAATATTATAAATATTTGATTTGTTAATATGAATTGGATCATGCTTCTTGATAATATATATGGTGATTATTATCCTTGTTATAATAAGCATGATCATTTGTTGAATCCAAATTCTTGATATGAACCAGTATGTATTTTGGATTGACTTCTGAATTGATAGCTCCTCATTTGATTGATGTCATGAGTTGAGTCTTGAGATATTAATATGTCTGTTTGAGTATGATTATGACCCTATGGTATGTCAGTCAGAATACCCATGCTAACAAGGTAGTGTTAGTCTTTGTGCACATCGTATCTGAACCCTAGTTGGTCGGGGGAGTCACCAACCTGTGTGGACTGATCATCCCACAGTACGGAGCCTCATGCTCATTGCATTTTGATTTTCTGACGATTTTACCATATGACATTCTTATTATGGCCTATTTGAGAAACCTGTTTATAAGAACCTAAATCCATACTTGTATATATATTTCTCATTATTGTATTATTTCGTGTGTATATATTGAACATTATCTACTCACTGAGTTGTTAAACTCACACTCTCATTATTTATCATTTTCAGGCTTATAGCTTGATAGCAGGTCACTTTTATTGGACCTTCAGAACCTGCTCTTTTTGTTGTAATCCGTGCATTTTCCTTTATGTCTAATTAGTGCTCCAAAACTATGAAATTATATTAACTCTTGTATTAAGACAATTCAATTATATTATGAAGTTGATTTTGTTATTAATGCTGCGTTGAACTCTGATTGAGTTAGGATAAATTTGTATGTAAGTTTAGGTTCGCATAGGTATGGAACCTTGGAGGGGAACCTTGCCTATGTGCCGGTCATGGATCCGGGATTCGGGTCGTGACACTATGAATTTTCATAATATATTCTGGTATTTTCTTTTTCATTTTAAATAGATAATGAAATAACTAAATTACTTTTAAAAGTAAAAAAAATTATAACATGTACAAGAGAAAATTTAGCATTTTTACAATGATTTTTATTTTTATTATTATCAATTTTACTTGTGAGGTATTTAATCAAATATAAAAAATAAAAAATAGAATGAAACGATCAAAATATTTTTTAAAAATAAAATTATTGCCTTAGGGCATTTTCATCCTTTTTGCAATGGTTTTTTTTAGTTATTATTAGATCATTTTAGATGTAGTTAGATATTTCTTCAATTACAAAAAATAAAAATAAAATATTGAGTGCGTGTGCAGCACACCATTCTACATTCTTTTTTTAAAGTTGTTGTGCTTGTAAGCAGTAGTTGTTTGATTCGTTACTGATGGATTTTTTTTTACCTCTTCTATTAAAAACTACATTTTAATACTTTTTATTGTTGATATTTCAACTTGCATTTTTATTTTTTATTTTTCAATTTTATTTGATTTTTTTGTAAAAGTTTATATTTGTTTTCAATTTTATATTTCAATCTTAATTTATTATTTTCAATTTAGTCCTTATTATTTTGATTATTGTTTTGGACCTTTTTTTAAATTAATTTGTTTTTCGATTTTATCTTTTAATAAAAAAATTATTTTTATTTTTTATTTCAATGTTTATTTTTTTCATTCTTTTTGTTCAATTAATTTTTCTTTTTCATTTCAGTACCCTTTAATAAAAAATAAAACTTATTTTTTATTTTAATTTTAATTTTTTTAGATTCTTTTATATAATTAGTATTATTTTTCCAAATTAATTTTTCAACATTTAATTAGTTGAGAATTGAACTTTATGATTTTTTCATAGTACTTTCAATCCAATATCTAAGGTCATAAATTTGAAAAATTAACACGTGTTAACATTGTATATTTTACTTAATTTATTTTCAGCTTTGTGGTTCTTTATATTTTATTTTTTACTAGGTTACTCTCATTTTATGACGTAGATCGCGGGTTTAACGAGGTAATTTAACGGGTTTAATGAGGTAATCCTAGTTGACTTGTTTTTTACTTTTTAAGTTACAAGTTTGTCATTCTAACTTTCAATTTTCATCATTTTGTGTTTAATAAGTTGAAAATTAAGTTATATTATTTGTCTCATTTTACAGAAAATATTTTTACTTAGTTTATTGGTATCACTTTTGTTGTAATTGTTTTTTTTTTATTATCAAATTAAAATAAAAACTAACTTATTTGATTCAATCTAATTTAAGACCAGCGTCACTTGCACAACTTAAACATTATTTCAAAGCACAAAAACAAATATATTCTAATACCACAGCTATCAATCCCTCGTTCAAACTACTAATAACACTCCTCCACATTGTCCTCTCATGCAACTTCTCAAATTCTTTCATTGCATCAATGAGTTTTCTATTTCCAATTCGCAAACACAAAGCCTTAACAAACCTATCCCGAGTTAGATCAACCCGGTAAGCCAACAAATCCTAGAATCACACCCTCACCTTACCATTCAGAAAACACAGTAACATGTTCAAGTTACATGACCATCTTGAAATATGATCCTATCCAACCCCTCATCTTTTTTCTTCAAAGAAGGACAATTAAGTTCATGCCATGCAATTTGAAGGATAGTATTAAATTGTAAGTGCTCACCTACTTTACTCTTCAATTCTCGTGACTCGAAAGTTGCAAGACCATCATGATCTAATTTTAATAAATTTGGCAATTAGATTTGATTTAGAAATTATTTATCTAAATTCTGCTTGAGAAGCTTTATTTACTCATCAATTTCTTAAAATCTAACCATATGTATTTCAATTGTTTCTCAATGACTAACGCTTGATTATTTTTCATCACTTTTCATATTAGTCTGAACCATTAATTTGGTACCAAAATTGTAACATATCATGGAAAAGATAGAAATAAAAACAAGGTTTATGACAGAAAAATAAAAATAATAGTTGTAATTGGTTTAAAAAGCCTATTCTGAACTTCGAGTCAGTAAATAATTAGTCCCTAAACTATTTGTGTTATAGTTTGGGCCATTAATTAGCATGTTTTTTTTTGTTAGTAATGTTATTATTCTCTTAAGATTTTTGTCCACTTCGACGGCATATGTGATTACATGGCCAATCAAGAGATGAGGTCTTTACTATAACCTAAAATAACTTAATAATTAAGTTCTTTAATAAATTAAATTGATTTTAAAAAAACTCTAATTAGCCTAGAAAAGGAAAATCATCTTCCTCTAGAGAAAAAAATAAAAAAAAATCTTTTTCCATCACATAATCAAATGCCACCGCCATCAAAATTAATCTCGATGTCTATATACCCTCCCCACGAATTTATTTATCATAAAACTAATTAAAAGAAAACAATCTTAATTATTATTAAACCATCACGAGGGAGGTGTATATTTATTTTTGCTGCTGTTTTTGTTTTTAATGGTGAGAATCATGGTTAAAAGCAATAAACACAACAATAAAAATAAAAATAAAAATTTATTATTTCTGCTCTAATATTTTTCATTATAGAGAATTATATAACATAAAAAAATAAAAGAAAAACAAAAGCAAACACATCCTAAATCGAACACCACTACGAGTCTACGACATTGCTTCTCTCTCGTGGTGACATAACCATTATATTTTCTCTCCCTCAACGCGATCTTTTCATAATAAGCTCAAATTATTTGGTGACATAATCATATAACTCCCACCCCCCCTAAAAAACTCACGTGCTTAAGAGTATCTCTTCTAGCTCACGTGACTTTATAAACGGTCAAACTTACCTCATAAATGAAAATGTATATGAAAAGAGGATATTATCAAACAAAAATGAGTTAAGGATTCAAATCAGAGTAAAAATAGATCAAGGACTAGTTTATAGTTGGCCGGAAGTTAATGATATGTTTTAACCAATTGGAAATCCAAATGGTAAAATTCAACAACGTCAAACGCCACAGTAATTAATAAGGAAGACAAGCCACCGTAGTTTTTAATATTCTCACAGACACGCTCCTCCACCTTTGCTGCTTGTTCTTGTGTTCCAGGGGAGTTCGGCAGTCCAACAAGTTGTTTGTTTAAAAATATTTGTTTTAATATATTAATTTTAAATATAAAAAATATTATTTTAAAATGAAAACTATTTTTAAAAGTATTATTTATTAATTTTTTAAACATTTTAAATGTTCATGTGTTTTAAAATTATATTCAACTTGAAAAAAAAAAGAGTAAAATTAAAATATTTTTTAAAAGGTATTTTAATATTTTTAAATAAAATGTACTTTTAAAAATCATGGAATAAAAAACACGCACTTACCGAAATTGACCCCCACAGTCACGGGGCACATGAGCACGAATGCACACTGTCATTTCACTTGGGCAATCCCGTAAAATCCCGACAACATCAACCACGGTAGAGCCATTTCACAGCTCCCAGCGCCACAACCTCAAAACTGCAGGCGTCACCTTTTCCCGCCCAAAATACTCATATCAAAAACGAAAAAAAAAAAACTCAAGTTACTGCTAGGAAGGATTTATACAAAAAAATTCTCTCCGATAGTGGAGTTGCTAGAGAGAGAATTAAAATGCCAGATCTAGGACTAGGAGGTAACCTCTCTCTCTCCTCTTCTCTTACTCTCACGCGCTGCCCTGCTCTCAAACCCAACTCTCCTCTCCCTCCTCCTCCTCCTCCTCCTCCTCCTGATGCCATTGATCAGTCAGATTCAATTACCTCAACGACAGCGACAATAACATCTGTTTCAGTCAAAACCCTAGTTAAATGGGACCAAAGTGTTCCAGAAGGAGCGGCAGATTTGTGCAATGGGAGTTCAATTAGGGCTTTGAAGCGGACCAGTGGTGGCCGATTGGGTTTCAAGAAGGGGTTTAATAATAATATTAGTAGTAATAATGGTAAATGCTTGGATGATTACGTTAGGGTTTGGGTTCAGAAGAAGATGGATGCGGGTGTCTCACAGTCTCGCTGCCTTCTTCCTTTTCTTGTTGGTGCAAAGAAAATGGTAGATTTTTTTGAAACTTTTTTTTTTCTTTGAAGTTAAAATTTGGGGTGGAAATTTTGAATTTTTGATTAAATGGTGTAATTAATTGAGGCAATTTTTTTTAATATGAAATTTCTGCTTCTTAGCTTCTATTTTTTTTGGGGCTTCTTAAAGCAAAACTTTGGTGCTAGGATTTTCAGTTTTGGTTCCTTGGGGTAGTAAATCGATGGTTTGCCTGAATATTGGAGGCTACTCTAGTGTTTCAATTTTATCTTCTTTTTTTATGGTAATATCAAGACAGAATTTGTTGCCTTTCTTACTTACTTTTTAGAATCTTATTGGACTGTATTCTGCTTTTGTGTTAGTTAATAAGTTTTCCGAGGGAGATTGTGATTTCTTGTATATTTGTGCTGCTCAATGATTTGGGATGTAAGTGTTGTGATATTATTTATATGTTGGTTCTAGTATAAATTTTGGGTGATCTTTGGAAAACTATTTGTGTAGGATCTGATGATTTCCCCACTTTTAATTGCTTCTAAAGATAGGTTTTACAAACTGATCTATTCGAAGATAGACAGAGTTTAAGGTTTTTAATTTAGATTGCAAGAAAGAAAATTATGAATTGATTATAAATGGAATCTTGGTTAAAGTTCTGGAATGGGTCCTTATGGCGAACATTGTCTGGTGCTTGATGGGCGAATTATAGCTTGCTTTCATTCCAGGGGACAATTGTAGAGATTATATAATTCAAAGCACATTATGGATAAATACTAAGTGGATAACAGCTAATCAATTTATTAAATGCTAAATGGATTCTGGGTTGTTCAATCATCTTGAGCTCCATCTTTTAGCAGGTCATAGACTTTCAACTCCTGTGTTTTCCTTGTACGAAATGATTTCTGTAGTGCCAAGCCTGCATATTGTGTTTTTGGTTTTGGTATGAAGGATGGAAATAAGGTCAATAGGGATGTGAGGGAGCTTGGTGCATTTTCTCTTTAAAGCTAAATATTTCCTTTTACTAATTGTTGAGGTTTGTGGGGATCTATGTAGAGCTTTGGCAGTAGAAATTCGTATTCTTTTCATATACTCAATAAGAACCAGAACTCAGAAGCCTATGGAAGAAGTTCATGTCTAGCACAGTTTCTTGCTTGCTTCATGACTGACTATGAAGATTTCCAGATTTCGCTTACCTTCTTACCAAGGAATAGAGTGTAAAAGTTATCCATGCGAAGAATTTGAAATTTTGAATATTATAGGGAATGTGGTATGTATAAGCATTCCTGTTTTTGAATTTAGAAATCAGTGTATGCATTTGTGGAGCTAACAGTTTCTTGTTTGATTCATGGCTGACTTTGAAGATTTTCAGATTTTGCTTATTACCAAGGAATGGAGTGTAAACATTGGTCATGCAAAAAAGTTTGAAATTTGAAATACTATACTGATTGTAATATGAATATGGGTTCCAGTTTTTGAATTGAGAAATTAGAGCATGCTTGTTCCACCCCTTTTTTGCAGATTTGTAATTGTGAAGCACATTGTGTGCAATTATGGTTTCCTGCAACTGACATCAAAGCCTTCTTGTACCCATTCCAGGTGGAATGTCTCTTTTGCTGTAGATCTATCTACCCCGGGGAGGGAATGCAATGCTCTGTTCGTAACTGTCAGGGAGTTTATCACTTGACATGTGTTGTGGAAGGGCTTGGAGTCTCAAATCTGAGAAAATTCAAGTGCCCTCAGCATGTAAGATCTAGTTAGTCATGATATCATTCTTTGATACATAATATTTTTCACATTTATATTCGATGCTATTTTCTGTCCATGTAACAATGTTGTACCTTTTTTACTAAAAGGAGGAAAACAAGGTGAAATAGATGAATAGGAGTTCCCAGGATGAAAGGTTAATCGTGACTGATGTCCTGTCAGCTGTGCTCTACAATTGCTTATATATATATATCATGATTCTTCTTGTCACAAATATTGCTGACTATTAGCAGTAAGCATTCTTGGTTCTCTTGCACATATGTGACATGTCACTACAAACAGGAATGTTTCACTTGCAAAGGGAAATTTCATTGGCGGTGTATTCGATGCACAGTAGCCTCACATAATCAGTGTGCACCATGGTCTGATGAAGTAGTTTATCTGGAAAACCAACCAGGACGAGCAGTTTGCTGGCGGCATCCAACTAATTGGCGGCTAGATAAGAAGGTCAATCTCTTCTTTCCTTCACTAGCAGCTCATTATTATCCTTTTTGGAATTTTGGTGCATAAAGTTTTCTAATACAGTTATTGCTTTGTCAAAAAATTACTGAAAGGGTTGACAAAGTTATAATGTACTCTCAGTATGATAGCTTAATGCAACTGTGTTTATTGTCTCACATGTCTAATCAGTTTTGTGGGGTATCATATGGTTCCACTGCCAAATTCTACAGCTCAAACAAAATTTTTGGTAATTGACTATATGTGATGTGCAACTTTTGCTTAGGGTCTTTCTACTGGGTTGGCAATTCAAAAATATGTTATTCTTTATCATGCTCCATGATGTTTGTTGTTTGACTCAAGATTTTAAACCCAGCTATAAAATGTAAAATATGGAGTTCTGGAGTCCAATTCTAGGAACAAGTGGCTAAAATTTGTTAAGTAGTTTAAAGATTTGGAGAACTTAATGATAATAGGACCAGGAATTATTCCAGCCATGTAGATAGTTCGTTTATATTTCATTTAAGTTGCTTGAACATGTTAATTCCACTCATATTTCTAGCATTTGGTTTATGAGACTGCAAAATACCTTGGGTTTGTCTAATGAGATTTTGAGGATCCCAAAGTTTGTTTTGTAAAGGAATGTCGGATTCCCATCCCAAAAACCTTTTACAAATCAATTTGGTTTAAGTGATTCTCTCTCCTTGTTGAAGTTCTGAACCTGGCTGTTCTTGGCATCACTTTTCCAGCAATTTCATGCTCATATTTCCCTGGCTAATTTTTTATCTAATTTCTTGACTTTGACTTGTTAAAATGGGAAGTGGTAATTGCTAACTACAGGCAATATGCTGATTATTTTTTTCAACACTTTTGTAATGGTTCAGGTTGATGCTGATTTGTCCAATGAGCATTAATTACTACCTAAACCTGCATCCTCCCCTATATTCATTTGGATGCAATTTGTATTTTTGTCAGATTTATGCTATTTTGATGCAAATACATTCACTTTCCTCCATTTTATAATCTTCAGGTCCTTGTCATGATCAATTATGACATTACATATAGTGTTTTCCACAAAAATTTGAGCCTGTGAATCTCTGTAATTCAGCTATGTTGCTTGTTTGGTAAATTCATTCATTTGGAGTTCTTATCCAATATGTGATGGCACACAGTACTATAGTCATTTTGTTTTACTGTCAGCAGTCCTTTTTTTGATCTGCAAAACAATCGTTTAACTTGAAATGGTAATAATGCAACACTGATCGATGGTAATCCCTGTGATAAACTGATTACTTTTGTGGTCTGGCAGTTAGAACAAAATGACTTGAGAATAACATAACCAGTTACTTTCATCTTATTGAACACTTTTCTTTTGTTGAGATTTTATTTCTTCATTCCTTTTTTTATTGATTAGGCTGGCTGACAGGTCTGATATTTGTTGAATGAGCAGCATGTGGTTCCAGCAACTGATATCGAGGTCAGATTTTTTGCAGTATATTTTACCTTGATAGTCGACATGTCTCAACAGGGAAAAAAACAGTAAAGACAATGAGAAGAGGCGTTGTAGGGATAAGCATGCCCAGCTTGTTTAGCAATGTCCCTGATGAAAGAAACAGTCAATATTGCTCATACCAGGATAACCTACAACTACTAATTTCTATCCCTTACGGATACATCCTGCAGTTCACAAAATACGCCCTTCATTTCAATGTTAGGTCAAAGACACAAAGGACAAGTATTTAGACATAACTGAAACTGACTTTTATCTTGATCCATGGGCAGCTTAATTGAACTTGTCTAAATATGCAAGACCAAGTCAGTCGTGTAGTCTACATCAAGTTATTTAGTGTAATCACAAGTAATGAATACCTTTTCTTTTCGCCCTGGCATCTGAAATGGAGAGGCAGTCACTAGGTTCTTATTTCAATAGTGTTTGTACTTGCAGTGTCTCTTTTTGTCTTTTCTTAATAATCCGAGATCAGCATGGAGTTGGATGTGAAGCTATACAAGATTGAATGAGAAAGTTAGCACATGCAAAAAAGAGTAGGGTTAACTACAAAAATACCCTTCACCTATAGGATCATTATCAATATTTCCCTTCACCAAGTAGTTCCCTCAATTTCACCCTTAATGTTACTAAATGTTCTCAATTGTACCCCAACCTATTCTATCCAAATCTGGTGACATATTCTTGTAAATATCCATGTGGCAACTCCAGAATTTAAAGACTTGTTAAATTTAGAATGAAACAAACAAAATTGATAGTAAAAAATTGGAATACAATGAATTGAAACCTGAATAATTGTATTTTTCTTTCTTATTTTTTATTTTAAATGGGATTCAAATTTTATTAACTTTGAACTTTTAACTGCTTTATTTTTTGTAATTCTGAGTCTACATGAAATCCAATTTTTTCAAAATTTTTAAAATTGAACTCTTCTTTTTCATCATCAATTTTTTTATTTATAACATTAAATTTGATTAATCTTTAAATTCTGGAGTTCTCACATGGATTTTAAGGATATATGTTTATGAAACAGAATTGAAAGGGTAGCACTGAAAACCTCTGGTAACGGTAAGGATGAGATTGATGGAAGCGATTGGTGAAGGGAAATATTGATAGCAATCATTTGGGAAAGGGGTATTTTTTAGTTAACCCCAAAAGCATCAATTCAATTTCTTGAATTAAACTACCAAGAATTCACGTGTGGGTTTATCATATGGATTTTTTTTGTAAGTTAACTAATTTTGTTCCATTTTGTATTTTAGGAAATATTTTGTCGTTTGCCTCTACCTTACATTGATGAGGAGTTCAAGATTGATCTGACGTGGAAAGACCTGACAGAGAATAAACTAGAACCACCTGCATATGTGCACATCAGGCGCAGTATCCTATATTATACAGTTACATTAGACTAATATCATATTTTGAGTAATTTAGTAATCAAATCACATGCTTATGGATATGTTGACAATGCCAGTATGTGCTATAAAATCAATGATCTTTTTCCATTTTGTATGTACTTAGGCACACGCACACACAGGTGCGGTTGGTCATTATAGTTGTGTATTTGATTTAGCATGGGAATGACCTTAATTGACATTAGATATTTACCTGGTCAAGAAGAAGCGTGATGATTCTGATGGTGATGTTGGATGCACAAATTGCAGCTCTACATGCTGTGAAAATTGTGTGTGCAGGTATGCTTTTATTATTCCATTTTTTCTTCTGTGTACAAACAATAATCAGTTCTTTGATCATCTATACGTATCAGATCTTATTCTCATTTTCTCCCATGAGTGCTAATTGGGTCAAGAAATGGATGCATATACAAGTCATATTGATAAAGCCATCAAGAAATGGATGCATATACAAGTCATATTGATAAAGCCCATGTACTGATGTTCTTAAAACGATTTTTTCTTCTGTATGAAAATCTGTTAAAAGATATTTTGTTGAACTTTTGGCTCTATTTTTATTTGTAAACGCAAGCTATAGAAACAGAATTTGTATTTCAACAATAAACATGTAGTGATTCGTTTTTCTGTAATAAAGATGCTTCTCTTCATATATCATCGAGCTTCCTGTAAATAAATCCAGCTATGGTTGCTTGTGGCACTCTAAATTAAAGTAGCAGGTTCTGCTGTTTATTTATTGCCTTCTTAGCATCATGTATAGCATTCTTTGAATAATGTTTTTATACCATATCCTCTATGACGAATTTCTCTCTCTCTTTTTTGAATTTGTCATGTTCGTACAGCTTCTTTGCAAAATTGTCCAATAAACAGAACTTCATATTTTATCTGCATTATATGGTTGAAACATATTTTGTATCAGCTGACTATACCATACATTACTGAGTTTGATTATTTCAACTTTGCAGCTTTGGTTGTTTATATATTAGGATTGTTGTGGCATGTAATAGTGTGTCACTTCAGGTGCTTTTGAAGGTGTTCCTTTAACATAGAAAGAAGTTTCTTTGCTGATTTTAAACGAGTTGCACTTTATTATCTCAATATTGATTTCTTTTATTCATAGTTTGGAGGTTGGCTTACTGCCCAAACTTTTGTTGATTTTATATCATCTTTAAACATATATGTAGTTGGATCGTAACCTGAATGTATTGTCTACTAGGGTTCAATGTATAAGCTGCTCCAAGGCATGCCGCTGCCCTGAAACTTGCACCAATAGGCCATTTCGCAAGGAGAAAAAGATAAAAATTGTCAAGGTGTGAACTTTAACTCATGGAGCCATTGAATACTTTCACCTGATTTTATTATTCTGTATAGAAATTACTCGGTTTTGCTTTGTTACATTTATTAGTTTAATGTATTTCCATGAAAATTAATAGAGGGATCTTGATTTTCATAATTATTCACGTGGTTTTTGTGGTTAATTTTTCTTCTTAGACTGAATTTTGTGGTTGGGGAGTGGAGGCAGCTGAACCACTAAATAAAGGCGATTTTATAATTGAGTATATTGGAGAAGGTATAGTTTTTAATATCTGCACCTTTTTTATATACAAATATATTCAAGCATACATTAATTCTTACTTTTCTTTTTATTTTCAAGTTGGCTGTTATCATATGGCTCGCATTCTTAAGCCCTGGTCCTTTTGCTGTTTTGACATTTGAACCATTGTGCTTTTGACTTTCTGCGTTATCTATGATTAGTTGGTTAGTCTGCAATTTGTTTATTGCCTACTTATATTTAGGACACATGCAAACGAACAGGATTGCAGCTTGCTGCTGTGCTGTAGTTCTCGTATTCCTTTCCCTGGTGTTATGAGGCATGATGGTTAGGGCAGCAGGTCTTGAATTGAAATAAATACATTTTGAAATACAGTATCATTTTCTTTGTTTTCTTGACATTTTGGTGTAGGTTTTGAGAACATTTAAAGATTAAATGTATCACAACTAGTTTCAATTTATGAAACTTGAGGATTGCTTGTGTAATTACATAGTAGTTATAGTTTAAAAATTATTTCTGCATGCAAAGTTTGATTAATGTCAAATAGCAAGGATTTACAGTATTTCTGTGTGCAAGTTGCTATCTTAAAGGTTTTAGAATATAGCTAGTTGCAGTCTTGAGAGCTCTGCATTGCAGTATTGCTAAGTGGATGCTTTTGTATTTTTTGATTCAGTTACTGGCAATCTGCCGCACAGTTGTGTAGCTTAGTTTTTGGCTGTTTGCTGGGCCTTTGGCCCAGGTTTCTACTGAAAACAAAAAATAGAAAAATCAAGAAGACAAACGGAAAGAAATAAAAGCTCTTCCATGCTAAGTATTTTTCTTCGTCCTGTTTTGCTGTCACAAAATGCCATCACTGGTGATCAATATTTTGCCTTGTACTTGTCTAAATTATGGTCATAAAGTCATGGTATTCTGAATCTGAGAACGAGTCTCTTTACCATTCTATGATGCAAACTGCAAATATGGTCTCTTTACCATTCATTGAAGCATGTAATTCATTTTCAAAACTTAATAGTTTACCTTTTTAAAACTGCAGTGTATTGTGCCTCGTTAAAGATTGTGTTTTGGTTTAATTATTTTCCCTTTCCTCAGTCTATATTGTATTAAGTTGTGTGCATGTATTTAACAAGAAATAGAATGAGCTAAATTATTTATCCTTCTGTTTCAGTCATTGACGATAAATTATGTGAACAAAGGCTCTGGGACATGAAATACAAAGGTGTGCAGAACTTCTACATGTGCGAAATTCGAAAGGACTTCACAATTGATGCAACTTTTAAGGGAAATTCATCTCGTTTTTTAAATCATAGTTGCAAACCCAACTGTATCCTAGAAAAGTGGTTAGTACTATTGATATGCTGCTTTTCTGTTATGATCCTGGCAACTTCTCTCTCTTATATATATATATATATATATATATGCTTGACACATGTGCAATACTTGCTCTATATCTCGTTTTTTCTGTCTCAATGAAGTTTGGGAAATGTAACTATTATTTCAATACTTTGAATTAAATAGCATTCTCCAAAAATTTGCAGGTTGCTTTGAAACCTTAACAAGGATGGCCTACTGGCTGCTGGCTTCAGCTATCCTTATTTTATTTTTAGTTGAAGTCAGTTCCAATCTTGGATGTGTATTTTCTATTCTGTATTATGGTTGGAAGAAAACATTTCTTGCAATTGCTAGTTTAATAAAGGAATGCCCGTCAGTGATGGTCTGTCTAAACTATGGTACATGTGGTAAATATGACTTGAGATGCAAATGTTATAATTCACTGGTGTTCTCTAGGAAAGAGTTTTTGAAGGCATTGATTTGTTACTATTTATTAATAATAGCTCTATCTAATGCAGTTATTGAAAAAATAAATTTGAACGTGTTTCTGTTGAAGAAGGTGGGGATTTTTCAGTTGGGACATGGTCTTAACTTTTAACCTTTGTATATGGGTTTATTTAGGGATGTCGAGGGGGAGACTCGGGTGGGAGTGTTTGCTGCCGGTTCAATAAGAGTTGGAGAACCATTAACATATGACTACAGGTACATATCGAAATTGCATTTTCATTCCTGCCTTCCTAGTTTTATTAACTAAAGAACTTTTTGCAATAGTCATTGTTGAACCTGTGATGTTATAAGATTTCTTTTATAAATGATAATTTTTCTTTTTTGTTCTGGTGGTTTGAACTGTCATTCTTAAATTAATTTAAGCTAATCTTGCCTGGCATTTTAAAGGTGCTAGGTTTCTTGTGATAATTATCTTATCTGTTGTGAAACTCTAGTATAATAACAAACTTGGTATCTGTCCTTTTACTTTTCGCCTCATTAGCTGCTGTTTGCCTGTCACAAAAACAATAATTCAACATTTGTAATCAGCTTAAAGCGAGGCATGTTTTACATGCGAGCAATCTAGTGAAATCAAGGTTCACTTTGTTACTATCTAGATTGGTAGCCTTAAAGTATGCAGGTGCAATTAGCGGACAGGTTACTGGACTACTTAAGTTGATGAAAAATGTAATGTTAAAATGTTTAGCTATAACTTAAAGTGGCTGAAATGTCTCAGACATTCTCATGGCCTGTTTCTACATTTTATTCTCATTTCCTGCCACCTGTAGCATTAATGCCTACCATTGGGAGCAAGAGTAGCATGTGAATTGAAATTATACTTTGACCTTTGCAGGTTTGTTCGATTTGGACCTGAGGTGAAGTGCTATTGTGGGGCTCCAAATTGTCAGGGATATCTTGGAACCAAAAGAAAGATAGCTAAGTTGAACATTGGGTGGGGTGCAAAACGAAAGAGAACATCAACTGCATGTGTAGCCATTATAACCATGTGATTCACTTCTTACACCAGCATCCCATTCCAGCTGGAGGATTCTTATACATTTCTCCTCGATGAATGGAAACTTAAAGTAAAACTACTCTCTCTTTATCCTTGCTGCTGTACCATTCAATCTTTGGCATGATTTTTTCCTCTTCAACTTTTTCGGAGCATCCCCTTTCGACACACCCTGCAGGACTGCAAGAAAGCTTGTAAATTTATTTCCCTTATTGGGATTACGTGTTGTAATTCTAGAAAGATTTCAACTTTTAACCACATACACGATCTGGAGGATAAACAGATTCATCTGAGATGCTGATGCTCATCCAGGTTTCTGCTCACAATATTTTCTTTTTGCGCTCATCCAGGTTTCTGCTCACAATATTTTCTTTTTGCTTAATCCTTTTAACTTCACAGCTTTCTATTTATATCGTATTTCAAGCAATGCAAGTCCATGGATCTTAAAGATTGTTCCACAGCTTGCTTGTAGCTGCAATCCCTCGTTGAATCATTCTGTAAAATTACATGCCATTGGAGCATTCGGAAGTATTTAAATATCAGATGCAAATCAACTCCATTGTTAATGACCACTCTTTTATCATTATCCTATTTATTTTCTCATATCTGTTTCCCCTGCTATTAAATTTCATTTCTCCCCTTCCCTTTCTTTTCAAAGCTTCTTTATTCTATAACTAATGACTGCCCATTATTTTTAGTTTTAAAAAAGAAACCCTCAATTGCAAAAGATCCAAAGAAACAAAATAAAATTATATTGAGTTGTGTTTAAAATCAACGTTCCCAATGCCCTTCTTTCGGCCCATCATCAACCAACAAACTTGATCGATGATATCCTTGAATATCCTCTGCTCTCCCCCTCCATCGTTTTGTTCTTGCTTCACTTTTTTCCCTTCTCTATTTTCCCTTCTTTCCAAAACTAGATGTCCCTTGCTTTCTAAAACTAAAGAGAAGAACCCAGATTTGATTTCGAAGGACAAGGAGATAAACCATGAGTATACTAAGAAAGAGAAATCAGAGATACAGAGAAAGAAGGAGAGTGAGCTAGCAAGGGACATCTAGTTTTAGATAAGGCAGAGATTTGATTTCGAAGGACAAGGAGCTAGCATTGAATGTTTTTGGAGCTAAATAATTTCTTATTTAGTTTGATATTGTGTTCTTATGCAATATTAAAAAAGAAGAAGAACAGAAAATAGAAGAATAAGTTCCATGATATTTTCCTTCAGAACAAGTTTTTTTAGCAGGTTTATAACACGTGTGTAAGTTGGGTTTTACCAGCGACAAATGTACTGTCAAAACTCAAAAGTGTAACATTGTACTGTCGTGCTATCTTTCCATGGTTTGTGATAAATATGTTGGAGTATCTTTATAAAAATGATTTTGAATCATATAATTCATATCTTTTTTTTTTATTTATATGGGATGTCTGGATCAGTTTACGCGCACCACGACTAATCTCCACGGCCTATTGAATATTCTGTAAACCTAGTGAACAAGTAAGACATCACGAGAATGATAGACATACATAATAAAATTCAAATTTAGATATAAAAAAAAAAGACAAACTTTTCCCACCGCTAAATCAAAATCTCACTTATCATATAATTTATATCTTAACACACTACGTAGGCTTTCATGGCCTTATCTAATCCAAACGTTTTATTTTATTATTTTTTATTTTTTTAATGAAGATGACCAGAATCCAATTTTCTTTTCTGCCATTTACCGTATTTTCCTTAACAACATCATCATTTGATCAACTCCCTAGTGGATGGAAATCATTCAATATTAATGTTTGTACCATTAGAGTACAAACGGCTAGAATATATATATATATAAACTAAGGGACATTATTAAAACATTACATGAGTGCACTCATTGTGAATTATTATAATATAATGATATTTTTAGTTTTTACACTACAAGTCAAAGAAGTATAAATTAAAATAATATAGTTTTTTCACGAAATTTAATTAAATTACCAAATTAAAGTGAAATAAATCTATATTTTTATATCTTTGACCTTTAAAATAAAAAAATAACTAGAAGGCAAAGATCATTTTTTTTTCAAGTTTATTTAGCTACCCTTGAAATTTTATTTTCTTGAACCTTAATCTAGAGATGTTTTAATCATTTTATTATATTTTTTTATAATTATCAAATTATTAAGAGTATTTGAATATATATATATATATATATATATATATATATATATATATTAAAAATAGATCGTGCATGCAACACACATGTTAACAAATAAGACAATTCGGTGTCTTTCAGGCAACCCATACAAGTTTCTCTAGTGATCAAACATTACCTTACACAACAATATTATAAACAGTACACTAAGATCTTATTGGAGGTATGTCATATGTCGTTGCTGGATTAGTAGTATGACTTTAGTAAATTATTTTTTTTTCTTTTCTCTCTCTTCTCCTTGATAAATTATATAAGTTACATTTCATTTTTTTATACAATTTAGATTTTATTTTTTTGATTGCTACTTATATTGTTTTTTTTTATCTTTTATAGATTAATTTTCATCTTCAATTTTGTACTTCATCATTTGATTTTATTTAGTTTTTATATTAAATTTGATTATAATTATTTTAATTGCTATTTTTTTATCCTTTTTTCTCATTGAATTTTGTTTTCGAATTCTTCCTTGAAAATTTAATTTTGATTTTTTATGTTAAATTCAGTCTCTTTTCTTTTTATTGCTACTTGTTTTGTTTTTAATAAATTTTTTTTCAATGTCATCTCTTTTTATTTGATAATTGAGAATTTTAATTAGTTACTTTTTAGGGTTTAAGGTTCATGGAGTTAGTCCTGGGCTTATGATTAAGGTCACGGGTCTTGAACATTAACACAAGTTGACTTTAATCTTTTTTTAGATTATTTAGTAATTTTTTCCCTATTCTATCTTTCAACATTTGATTTTTTTGGAATTGGTTTTCATGTTTTTTTCTTTACATGGGGTTATCCCAATCTTATGCTCATGATATTAAGGTCAACGAGCTAATTCAAGTCAGATTTTTTAAAATTATTTTTTTTGTTTTCACTCTCTAATATTATGCTCTATAAAAATACTTTAAAGTCTCTCCATACTAAAATTAAAATTTTTAGATAAAAAGAGCAAAATGACTGTTTTTGTTATTACAATGAAGAGAATTTTTAAATGTATTGCTACTTGGGAAGCATTTAACAACATTGCAAGCTGAGAGAGAAGAATATTAATATACATATGAAAAGCAGGAGTAACCCATACATTCTACTTTCGAAATATTCCAAGGTTCCTCTGGAATATAAGCTGTTCATCTTAGTTCTTTGAGAACCTGGTTCGTATATTATCTTCGCAATTTGCATCAATCTGGACATTAATACAGTTCTATTGAAAGCACGAGTTTTAACTAATTAGTTGACCAAACTAAGATAATCCAAGTATTATTCAAAATCTTTCGATAGATTTAGGTAATATTGACAGAAATTCATATCGTTTGAATAACTGAAATTGTAATTTTTTCTTTTAATTTTCTAATTTATAAAACTAACGAGTCTGCGATTTCTTCTTAGCCTCATCCAGGCTAGTCAAATCTTTTTTTATATATACATATATTTATGCGTTTATTTATTTTTCTGTTTCAAAAGTTTTTTTTAATTTAATTTATTTTTTTATTTAAATTAATATTTTTAAATATTGTATATGAAAAATAATTTTTATAAAAATAAAAAAATATTTTAAAAAATAATTACTATTATATTTTTAAATACCCTACCCAAGCAAGTAGGCGCTCGGTTCGAAAAGCATCACTTAGTGAGCTCACCCTAGCTAGCTAACAGCCCTTTAAAAAAGAAGAATGAGGAGGGGTAGGGGAACAAGGAGCTCAAGTTGTTTGAACATTTTACCTTTTTTTTTTTTTTTTTTAAGACACTTTAACTATCATTTCTTGACGGTGCATCTTGCTACTAGAGCATTTGTGTCATTTCATTGGAGGATATTTTGGACAGTAGCAACGGCCATGGTCCCAATTAACATAGTTTGGTTTGTCTGAGATTTAAGACTTATAATAATTATCTGAAGATATTTTAAAATAATTATTTTTAATTTTTTAAAATTTATTATTAACATTAATATATTAAAATATCTGAAAATATACAAAATATTTTTTTTTATTTTTTATAAAATAGTTTTATAACTCGAAAACAAACATAATAATATGACTGTGATATATCTATGATTTGTCTTTTCATGGAACCCACAAAAAACAAGCAAAAAAGAGAAAAACTTGCTATTAATGGTGGTAAAGGCACTGTTTAATCTAATCTAATCTACGGCTTGGTTTGGATGCAAAAGCACCGTAAATGAAAAAATAAAAATAGAAAAACAACCACATTTCACCACAACTCTATCCAGACACCCTACAGGAGAAATTGGCAGCCACAGATGCGAACAAGGCTATCGGATGAATCTTAAACTGTAGTAGACAAATATCTGAAGTTAATCAACTCAAATTTAGTCTTTCCCCACCAAGTTATCTGGTTCATTAAAATTATCAAGAAGAGGACATACATTCGACACGCACGTTGCTTCACGAGCTAGCTAATCGCTCTTTTTTTAGCTAGTCTTGTGAAAACGATGATAGAACAAAAAAGAAGAAGTTCAAATCAATATACAAGGTTAACCTTATCATCTACCCTTAAGAAAGTTCTTGCAGATCTTTTCCCAGCATTTTCTGTCTGGTTCAGCTATCTCCAATCCAAACTTGGCCTTTTCGGCAAAAGCACTCTGCAGTCATCAAATTTTGGAGAACTTAATTATTATTTTCGTCAACTAATTAGAAACAAAAGTTTGTTGATGAAACTGGGTTAACAATTAAATTAAGTGATTAGTTTTTTAGTTACCTCTATGCAGTTGTTACTCAGAAGGCGATCGATGAGATTATAAAGAATATCCTTGGTGTACTCGGGATGGCCTTGAATGCCCAAAATGTGATCTCCAATGGTGAACATCTCCACACCAGTTTTTTCTGAGAATGCAATCACTTCAGCTCCTAATGGCACCTCCCACACCTCATCTTGATGGCACTCGATTATTGATAGCGAGGGAGGGATTTCTGTCCAGTCACCTGGGAAGCTGCATGGTGACAGATCCTTCACTATGCTCACTCTCCTTAACCCAATATCCCACCCAGAATATGATTTTCCAACTTTTCCACCCAGCGCTCTGCACAAAACCTGTAAGCAACTCCGTAACAACAGAAGACACAATTCAGCACGTACTCGAGTCATAATTATGCGTATATTTATCCAGTTAATTAGTTTGGATTTTCTTGTCTTTCTCTTTTTTTTTGGGGGGGGCTAGTTTGGAGTTAATTTGAGACTTATTGTTCAAATGGCATGGTCAAAAACTAAATCAAGTACCTGATGACCAAAGCAAATTCCAAGGACTTTCTTCTCCATGTCATCTAGAGTTTGCAAGATGAAGCAAAGCTTGAGAACCCAGTAGTCATTTCCGTAGGCATCATAAGGGCTGCCGGTAATTACAAAGCCATCGTATTTGTGAAGCTCATTCATGTCAGGAAACTCCCCCTCAACAACTCTAAACAAGTCCCATGTTTCTCCTTCTTCGGCAAAAGCTGCAACAAACACATTAAAGTACCCTCCGTACACTTTCTTTACATATTCAGAGTCCCTTGCTGCTTGCAAAAGAGCGTATCTTTTCTCGGATGTAACCTTCATATCTTCAAGCTATCAAGAAATTAAACTTAGATCAAGAAATTGAAACCAAACCGTTTCAAAGTCAACAATAGTGGTAAGCTATGTGGACTTTTGAAGAAGCAATAAAAAGACGAAGATGGTGATGGGAATTATGAGCAGTTATCAGCAGGAGCGGATGGCTTTTAGAATGAGAAGCTGAAGATGGAATGAGCTGTATATATAGAAAAGACGATAGATTAGGGACCCAAACGGGCAACCATTGTAATATTAAAAAGCAACATGAATAATTTTAGAACGTTTTGGATGAATTTGAAACGTTTTTACACTGTGCATGAGAGAGTGAGAGACAGAGACAACATTTGACATTTTTTATTTTAATTTAAATTACTATATACGACGCGGTTTACGAATTTTCTTGGATAGAAAATGTTCCAACGTCAATATAAACGTGCTTAGTGAACAGTGGCCGGACCGGGGGGGGGGGGTGCCATAAAAAATAAAATAAGTTAGAGCTAGGTATTATTATGCTAGCTTCAGTTTGATTTTTGAAAGTCAAAGTCCAGAATTAAGCAGGGCGTAGCGTGTATCATCAAACAATAAATATTTCTCAATTTCACCTATCCAATTCAAGCCTAATTTTAGTTAATATTCAAAGAAATTTCCTCTTAAAAAGCTATTTTCTGGCACTTTTATCTATTCTTATAAAAAATATAAAAAAAATAAAAATGGTTGGATCCAAGAATTTCTCATATGCATTGTTACACGATAAAGAGTTTAGTTCTGGGAGAAGAGCAAGGATTTCATGATTACTTTATATTAAATGCTATAAATATTTTCTAATTATTAAGTAAATAACTCTCAACTAAATTAGTTTCAGCTCTGAATAATTAGAAAGTTGTGGCCTGAGCTGGAAAGCTCCGATCTTGCCTAACTTTCTTTACGCGGCCTGTCACACTTATATGCTCTTATTTTTTGGTTTTAAAATTGTTTTTAAAAAAATTTAATTTTTTATTTTAAATTAATATTTTTGATATTTTTAAATTATTTTGATGTATTAAAATTAAAAAGATATTATTTAAAAATATTTTTCTAAAAATATTTTGAAATATAACTGCAAACACTTTTCCAAACTAGATAGATGTTTTGATGAAAGATCCTGTACAGGAAACAAGATCCAATAATACGAGAGCAGATCTCTAAATCAGGACAAATATGAATCAGAAAAGGACAATAGGGTTTTTACAAAAAAACAAAATTAAAAAATTGGTAATGACCATCACAAGCATCTACATTTTAATCATTGATTGCGGGTTTTTTACCCCTTCTTTTTTTATTTATTTTTTTAATACACATGCACTTCCATTGAAGTATGGATCCAATTACCTAAACAGATACTCTTATATACTAATCATTTCCACGAAAAAAGAAGAAGAAGAAGAAAAGAAATAGATAAAACTAGTTTACTGCACATGTTTTGGTCGTGGGTTGGACACAAATTTTTTAAAATGTCAAATACATAATCTAAATCTTCATAAATTTTTTGGCATGGTAAATAAACTTGCTTTAATGGTTCAAACTTATAAAATTATAACATGATTGTTTAATTAATATTCAACCCGATAGTTATAGATTTTATTAGATCAAATTAATTATTTTTATTTTTATATAAAAAATATAATAATTAATTTTTTATTAATTAATATTAAAAAAATAAATTAAATAAAAAAACTTATACTAAATGATAAAATTAAAAAATAAAAAACCTATAAAAAAACAAAATAGCAAGGAAAAAAAAACCAAGCCGTGTTGGGTTGAGATTGTCCAAAAAAACCAAGCATGTTGGACTATCACCTGGCCAATTAATTATTATTTTTTATAAACCATTTAGGTGGTGGCCAAGTGATAAGGACTTGGGATTAAGAGGTTTGCTCTTTCTGTGGTCTCAGGTTCGAATCCTTGGTTGCTCATATGATGGCCACTGGAGGCTTACATGGTCATTAACTTCAGGGCCCGTGGGATTAGTCGTGGTGCGCGCAAGCTGGCCCGGACACCCACGTTAATCTAAAAAAAAAAAAATTATTATTTTTTATAATAATTATTATAAAAAAATTATTATTTTTTATAATAATTATTATAAAAAAATTATTATTTTTTATAAGATTTTTCCACCTTTTTTTTCCAGGAAAAAACAGTACTTATTTTAAAAAATATATACGTCCAACAAGAACCTGAAGCCTCAAGAATTCCTTACATGCTTTAACCAATGGAGCTACCACATGAATTTCATACATAATGCCTAAAGTAATATATTAACCTGCTTCACTATTTATATAAACAATTAAACTAACCTCATACCTTTTAGTTGGTTTGGTAATTGCTAAGCTCTAATACATACCATATTAACAAAGTGCTGATTGCAATAGCTCCGAATGGTTCCTAATTTGTTTCTTCTTCTTTTTTGTGATTTTAAGTTATAGGATATCTAATCCTAGATAAGTGTCCTCTGTTGTTAAGCTGTGTATCAAGTCAAATGTTTTTTAACATAAAAAAATACTCAAATAATAATAGTTTTTTTAAAGAAATAAAAAAATTAAAATTAATTAGTTTGATAATATGACTATATATAAAAAAAGACTCAATGTTGATTAAAAGAAATGACAATGACTAAAAAACAATACGATGCTTATCAATATTATAAAAAAATATTATTTAAATATTTTTAAAAGGTTTTAACAATATTATTTGATAACAAATCAAGGAAATGATTAAAAAAAATTAAAAAATAATAATAAAAAAATGAGTATCAAATATGATAGATAAAAAAATTAAAAAAATATAAGATTAAAAATTCATTTAATTTATAAATTATTTCAAATAAAATAAATAATAATAAAAATAATAAAAACCTAATTAAAAGAAAAATCAAATTAAAGGGCTGGTTTTGCCCTCTAATTTTCACTTCGTTGACTATCAAATGCACTTTATAGAAGGATCATTTGGCCTTTCTGTATTCAATGGGCTGGTCTTCAAATCCATCAAAATTTTTGTTTAGATCCCAAGAGTTTTTTTACAGAGATCATCTTCCAAGAGTAAATTTTTTTTTTTGATTTACATGGGATGTTCGGACCAGTTTACGCGCATCACGACTAATCCTCACGGTTCATTAAACATCCTGCAAGCCCAGTGAGCAGGTAAGGCACCGCGAGGATAATAGACATGCATGGTAAAATTCAAACCCAAGTGCGGAGGAAGGGGACAAGCCCCTCCCACCGCTAGGCCAAAACCTCAATGATTACTTAATTAATTCATAATTCAACCAGTAAAAAACTATATCCCTAACATCTTATATTTTAAATTATTATTATTATTATTATTATTATTTTTGTAGAGAAATATTATATTGCATAGGAATGTTATTTAAGTAAAGACAATGAATATTTGAACTTATTTTGTTTGTACAAAATATTGAAATTTATCTCCAGACTACTAGAAAGTACACAAGTAAATGGAAGCCCAAACCAAGGATACTTCGGTATCTTCCATGAGAGTTCTTAACAAAAAGGTTGCTTATAACATCGAACAATATTGAAAGCAATATTGATATTTTGCGGATTCTTCCATGTGAATGGCATTTTCTCAAATTCTTGTTCTCTGATTAAAGAACTATGTTACGGAATATAATATACTATTTCACCCATCACAAACAGCTGCTTAAGAAAAAGATGATGATCACGACAAAGAAAGTGGCAGAAGGTGCAAAGCTAGATGATTAATTAAGAAATATTATAATAATTGTGAGAAAGTAATAGGCAGAGGGTGAAAAGCTAGATGCAGAAGACTATTATGAACATATTAACTTCCCTTGATGTAATTACAATAAAAGGATTAAAAAAAGGGATAGAAATGAAATGAAAAGCAGTAACATATTTTCAAATTTATTTTACTTTAGTCCTTTTTCTCTTACCATTATAATCTAACACATAAATTTCAGAAAAATATATTCCAAAATTTGGTGCAATTAATTAAATCGAAGACTATAATATTATATATGATATAGATAAGTACAAAGCTGTACCTTAATGGTTACTCATCTTCAAATTTCTTCCGCTTAAGCTCTTTGTAGCTTTAGTATTATAATATTACAATCCATAAATTCAACCATTTTAATATATATATTTAACATAAAATTAATTATAACTTTTGGGAATCAATCATCGAGCTCTGATTTATACCAATTACAAGCTCGTCCAAACCCTTATCCTTCTAAACGATGGAGGGTGGAGGAGGCAAAAACATGTTTGTAGTCAGTCTCCTTAATCATTCTTTTGAAGTTGAAGCAGCCAAGGAAATTCTCTTAATTTCAGATTAATAAACTAGCGATATTCTTTGAAATTATTTCCCAAATAATATTTTTCTGCATTTATTCCTTAGAATGTCTCCAATTAATATTTGGGATTCTCCCACTAGATCATTTGGTGTCTTGGAAATGGTGCATGCATTTTGGTGGAATTGGGTTACATAAACAGAAGATGAACTTGCAAAGGTAGATCAACATGTTTTTAGTCATACTTGGGATTCTCTCAATAGATCATTAATATTGCTGCATGAATCCAAGATTTCTTGAAGCATGAAAATTCCATGTCTCCTTCATCCACCACAGCCATGGCGACCCATCAAGTTGTGTTTAATTTCTACCCAAAATCCCACTGGATATACTTATAGAAGTCTTAATTTTACTCGCCATGCAGAAGGGTGGTGAAAAGATTGATAAGTTATCGCTCTCTTGGCAATGGAGATTTAATGGCACGGTCCCGTTGCAGGAATAAGGCCGGATCAGCATTGAGCCATGACGTCTTAGCCTGCACAGTTGGAAACAGATTCTGATAGTCTCTCCCTCTCCACGCCATAAAATGGAAGATGAAATCCATTCAATATTGCTTTCCATGATCCTAAGCGACCAATGAAAATGTTAATATTGCCTTTGCACCAAATTTGAAATTCTCGAAGTATAAGGTTCTGATTCCTTTTTAAACTTGGGGTGCATGATCGCATCTTCAAGACTTGTATCACATGAACAAAATTGATCCTTCTCGCAAATTGATTCATTTGATATTATTCCTGTTTATATATCTAGATTGAAAGGATAAGATAATTTTAATATGCAAAATATATAAACACTACAAAAAATTAACAAGTTACATACTTCCTGCCATGATTAATTAAATATTGAAATAATTATTCACAAATTTTTGTGTTGTCAAAAATAAAGAGTCATTCTCATTTATGTAAAACTTTGTGGTTACTTTGCGTGAATGGAAGATATAGAACTTTTTATTAATTTATTTTTAACTACATCAGCATCCTTCATATATTACTTAACTTATGTATATCCCTTCATCATGCATGTACTTGACCCATTACTATAGACTCCAGGCATTAATTATCACTTAATTTAGAATATAAGATATATGAGTTATCTTAAGAATATTTTTCCAAGATTCTCTCACTGTATCTATATAACACCATCTGATAAGTAATAATATTATTATAGAGTATAAAATATCTAATAAGTAAAAACAATCATATTTAAATTAGATACATATGAATGATAGTGGTCACACTTTATAATCAAGTATTTTCTTTTATGTATTAGAATATATTACATCCTAAAACAATAAGTAATTCATGAATAAAAAAAACTTTATGAATGAAATTCCAATAAGTCATTTGAGTTCACCTTTATATATCCTAATAGATATAGATAATAACACTTTATATGCATAAAACATCACTTTAGTCTCTAAGAATAACTTAAAGAAAAATATATAAACTATAAACTAGAAGAAAATAAAGTCAAACATTAAATGGGTTCACTAGACCCATACGATTCACATAATTTATATATTGTTTTATTAACAATGCTTTAGTTATAAGATCTACAATCGTTAGATATTTTATATCAATATGCTTGTTTTGGCTTCTACTCTTCTTATTCTTAGAGAAGAAAAATGCAACCAAATTATTATAATATATCTTTATTCATTTGATATGGAATTAATAACTTTAAGATTAAAAATAAAATTTATTAACTAGATTAATTGTGTCATTACTTTATAACATGCAATGAATTATACTTCCATAGTAGATGAAACAACAATAAATTTCTTAATACTTCTCCAAGATACAACTCCTCCAGCAAGAAGAAAAATACATTATGAAGTAGACTTTCTTGTGTCTATACAACAAGTAAAATTTAAGTTTGAATAACCAATCACCTCAAAATGGTTAAAGTGCTTGTAAGTTAACTTGTAATCCTTGGTTTCTTATAAGTGTCTAATGACTTTCTTAGCAACTTTCCAATAGTTCATTTCTAGATTATTTTGGAGTTTTCACAACAATCTTACTGTAAATATCAAGTTAAGTCTTATACAATACATACATCAAACAATCAACTATATATATATATGAAATGTTATTCATCTACTCCTTTTTTTAATGTATTTTGTGGGCATTGTTTATGATTGAATCTATCCCATTTGACAATAGGTTTTATTAAAGGTGTACAACTTGACATCCAAAATATTTGAAACTTGTCTAGATAAATTTTTATGACAATAACATAAAAAGTAGTACCTAAATTCTTTATATCAAAATTGTGAGAAAGAAATTGCTTTGTCTTATATAGCAAACCTAAGTCACTATTTGCAAATAAGATATCATATATATATAGAACAAAAAAGATATATTTTCTCCCATAAACCTTAAGGTGTATATATATATATATATATATATATATATATATATATATATATTGATCAATACTGTTCTTAATAAAATCATATAAGATGATAACATTATGAAACCTTCTCTCTTAGTTCTCTAGTTTCTAAGAATGATTCATTTGCCAAATGAATTTTTCTTAGAAAGTAGAGAAAAGATTTCATAATAGTATATGCTTTCTTTTTAATTATAACTCCTAGTTACAAATTTGGCTTTATATCACTCGGTATTACTAGAAGTATCTTCTTTTTTTTATAAACCTTTTTACAACCAATAAATTTAGATCTTTCTAATAATTTGATGAGGTCTCAAACTTCATTTTTAGACATGGACTCCATTTCTTCTATCATGACATTATACTACAAGGCAAACTTTTCTTTATTCATGACAAATGAAAATGAATTTTAATTAACTTTAGATTCAACATCAAAGTCAGACTCTTGAAGGTGTATAACATAATCATTATAAATTGTTGGCTTTTTATTTTTAAAGATATTTTTAATTCAATTTTTTTCACGTGGGTTTACTTCATCAAGAAATAGTTTTTAGTTCTTTTGAATTGATTTTTCTTGAATCACGTGTTCCTCAAATTCTATTATTTTAGGGAAATCAGTCCTAGAATTGAAATCCTCAAGAAATTTAGCATTTTTTTGCCTTTACTATTTTTATAGCATAAGAAGGAAAATAAACATATATTCTTAAGAGTTCACTATATAACCAATGAAATATCCACTAGTTGTTCTTGGATTTATTTTTTTTAGTATAAATCTTTGCCTCAACAGGAAAACCCCATACATGCGTATGTTTTAAACTAAACTTCCATCCATTCCATAATTTAAAAGGTGTCTCAAACACAGTTTTAGATGGAACCCTATTTAAAATATACACATTAGTCTTTAGTGCTTCACCTACTGAGGGTAATGGTAGATTAGAATTACTAAACATGCTTATTACCATGTCTATAAATATATGATCCTTCTTTCAGCTATACTATTTTGTTGTGTTGAATCAGATATATATATTATGCAATAATATTCTCTCCTTCAAGAAACTTTATAAATGGACCTGGAATTTATTCATTTTCTGTGTACCTATCATAATACTTTTTACCTCTATCTAACCTTGTAATCTTTATGGTCGTTTTCTTTTGTTGATCTACTTTTGCCTTACAAGTTTTAAAAAAGTTAAATGCTTCAGCCTTCTTAAATAAAAAATAGAGTTATATAAATCTAGATCGAAGTATAAAATGATCTATAAATATCAATATGTATGAAATCTAAAACTTATGAGCTTTTTATGACACCTTTAGTGATCTTATTAATTTGTTTTCCTTTTATACAACCTACACAAGTATAAAAATTAGTAAAATTAATAGTATTTAAAACTTCATCATTCATCAATCTTTTAATTTTTTCAATAGAAATGTGACTTAATCTCATATAATTCTTTCAATAGAAATGTGACTTAATCTCATATGCCATAACATAGAGGAATTATCATCAATCTGGCTCTTTTTAATACTATAATCAACATGTATTGATATATAACTGAGCTAAAAAAAGGGTCTAGATCAATTCTATATAACTATTAATTAATGTTTCACTACCAATAGAAATTTATTTTTCAAAATATTAAAAAAAAATTCATCAAACAAAAATCCATAACTAATATTAGAGAGTTTGGAAACTAAAATCAAATTTCTAGAAAGTGATGGAACATAAAAGATATTTTCCAAATCCAAAATAAATCCAAATTCCAAAAATCTAAAAGTCTTCATAGCTTTAACATTAAAGCACATCTAGTTTCCTGAATATATGCCTCATTCATTTTCCTTTGGCTTCCTTAGACTAAAAAAGCCTTATATGATATTAACAATATATATTGTAGAATTATAATCAATCCATCATGTATTACTAGGAGACTCAATGAAATAAAATGCATTACATAATACAAAGATGAGCTTATCTTTCTTTATGAGTTATTTATTATACTTAGGACAATCTTTCTTAACATTTCCCCATTTCTTGTGAAAGAAACATTGATTATTTTTTCCATGTTGCTTTATTATCATAATTTTTATGTTTCTTCACTTTAAGGTCCATTTTAATCTTCTTGGCATTTCTATTAACTTCAGAAACCAAATGAGCATTTTTAGGTTGCGTAAGTTTTAATCTTCATTCTTCTTAAACACATATTATCAATAATTCATTAACTAACCATTTTTGTTACGTGTGTTATATGAAATCTTAAATGAATCATATTTCATAGGGAGATAATTCAAAATAAAATGAATAAAAAATGACTCAAAAATCTCAACCTCCACGAACTTAAATTGAGCTACAATGTCCTTTATTTATTTAATGTGCTCATCCACACTTTTAAAATAGTCAAATGACATATTTGAAAGCCTCTTCATTAAGGTATTGGTCAATGCCTTATTAGAGTGAACAAATTGTTCCTCTAAGATCTCATGAAATCTTTTCTTTTAGACAATTGAAGGATGAAACCCCTAATACTCTTACTTATACGAGATTTTATGAGTATTAAACTTAAGTGATTAGATTGCTTTCATTATTGTCTTTTCCTGAGCATTACTTGATTCTACGGGAATGAATGGTTCATCCACATGTAAGGCCAAATCCAAATCCACGTACCCCAATGCAAAAGGGATGTTTTCCTTCCAATAAACTAAATTATCACATTATAACATAAAAATACTAGATGTATCAATAAAAGCAATAGAAAAAGTTGTAATAACCAAAAAAAATATATTTTAATGCTATAAAACATATACTTTATTTAATTTAACCAATATCAATTTAGCATTAAATTCTAACCTTCCTATGGGCAAAAATTGCATTATACATAGAACTAACTAATTCTTTAATAACAAAACTAATAAATAAAATACCAAGAATAAAATTTATTCACACCCGAAAGCCTACAATAAAATTCATCCTTAATGTCCATTTATTATTTTATTCTAATTAAATCATAAAAATAACAACCTCCCTTAAGGCCAAGTCATTACTTTTATAAAATAATTACAATTAAGCTATGTAACTTATGAGCATATTAATTTAATAAACTTTAATATGATCATCAAAATAACTTAAGATTTTGTGGCTACTCCTAAGTTAATTAACATCACAATCTTATCTTAGCGTGTTTAATTATCGACTAAACTTTAAGTTGATATACCTCAATAAAATTATGCAAACTATATCATAATTTTTTTAGCAATTTTCTACAAATAAATATATTAATAGAACTAAAAATATTTATTTATCATTAATATATAATTGCAATGTCCAAATATTCAAATAACACTATCAAAAAATTGATAAATACAAATAGAAATACCGAGGGAATATTTCTGTCAATAAATTTCTGAGGAATTTTACCGACGGAAATATTTTCTTGGTATATACTGAGGGAATTATAGTGAGAAAAAAAATAAAACAAAGCAAAAAAAATAATAACGTATCATTTTTACTAATCGAAGTACCGACAAAATGAAAAATCATCGATAAATAGTGATTCTCTTTGTAATTGACATGATGAACAATATTCACAGTTTACACCAGAATGAAAAATAATTGGTAAATTTTACCTGTAAAATCATTGGTAAACTATGAACACTGTTCATCATGTCAATTATAAAGGGAATCACTAACGAAAAATTTTATCGGTATTTTCTAGAGAGCTCTAGAATTGTTCACTTTCCAATTGCACTGTTAATTGTTGTTGTTTATGGACAAAATCACCAATGGATTAAAATGTCATCGGTGTTATTTGGTGATTTTTAAAAAATATTCAATTAATTTAAAATTTTCATTTAAATATTACAGACGGAATCATCGATGAATTGAAAAATCATCGGTGATTGTTGGTGGTTTCTGAAAACTTTTTATGAAATTAAAAATTTAAATTAAATATTATAGATGAAATTACCATAAAAATAATTAAAAAAATATTAATATTTAATTATTTATCAATAAAATTATTAATAACACGTTCCAATAAAAAACCTAAATCATCTTATTTCATAAGAGATAGACTTATTTGTTATTCTTCTTCTTTTAATGCTATTTCTTTTTCTTCTTCTTCTTTATATTTTTCTAAAAACAATTATGCATGCTTATACTAAATGCATTACTTTCCTACAGCAACATGATATCAACAATTTAAAATTTATACATAACAAAATAATTTTATTATATAATATTAATAACAATAATAATAATACTTACCTAGTAATGACAAAGCAACACTACCGTCGCTTAATTCTACACAATTCACCATTAATATATAGGAGAAAGTAATGAGACATTGACTGGTAATGCTCAAAGGCTATATTACCTCTCACTTTCATTAGTTTTGTAATTTAGCAATTATGGTGAATCCATTATGTATGTGTTTGCAGGTTATCCCTTAATTGTACTCCTACCTTTCTTTATCATTATTAATTATTTTATATTCTAGGTAAACCAAATCTTGACAGTATATGTGGCAGAATTAGCAGAGTATATGAGAAATTTGGGTGATAATCGAAGATTTTACTTAAAAAAATTCAAGAATAAAGATATATTTATTTATTATGTTTTATAAATATTATCTCCATTTAACAAAAGGTCATGAGTACAGAATGAAGATTACTCAAAACCTCACTTGTCATACACTCCATTTCTCTATCGGACAAGAGCTCAAGTGTGAACAATTGCTAGATAATGCTGTGTGTAACGATTTTTTTGACAGCTTGGGAAAGTTAAATTAAACTGGTTACTGTTTCATGACAAGTAAATAAACTCGAGTGTGAGTTTTAGAAAATTAGATCCACTGTTCAATTTGCTGCGTAAAGTGTCTAACCGAGCACAACATTTTGATCAATGGAGTATTATTTGTTCAGTGTATAGCACCAAAGTGGGGAAGAATCATATCCCAAACTCAGTGGACCCCAGATAAGATGCGGGCATAAGAACGCTGGCCATTAAAGGATGCTAAAGACTTGGACGACGACAATGGTGTTCGAATAAGATTCAAAATGAGCAGGATTTTACACAGATTGTGTGAAGTTGAAATGATCTCAGCAAAGATGACTCCCCCCATGATTTAATTGATGACATCATAGGCGAAACAAACTTTGGTTAAGGAACGCTGATAGAGCCTTAAGTATCTTATTAGGGGATTGGCAACCCTTTACATTCGGATTCTTGAATGGATTTTCATGGGCGTCACTCTCCCGGTTCACGGCACCTCAAAATTTTGGTAATTTATTTTGTGTGTATTTTAATGAATTTTATGTTTTTTAAAATTAATGATTATATAAATTTTTAATAATTTTAAAAAAATTTAAACTTATAATCATTGAAAAAAAATCTAAAGCCTAACCAATTAAATTACCTTTAAAAGTTATATTTATTGTTGTTTGACTATTCCTTTCTACTCTTTTTAGTCTTCTTTGAATAAAAAAAATATAAAATCATCTAGTGATCACCTTATCTTTTTTATTTTCTCTAATTTTAAAAATGTATGACTTTAACTATATTTTTTCATTGCTTCAAAAACCTTGTCAGTTTGTCTTTAACAAATCTTAACCATTTATTTTCAATATCCTAATCTTCCTTTTATTCTATCCAAATTTTGACATTTTATTGTGTAATAATGGTTAGATACTTATCAAGTATGGTGCGTGATCAAGTATGCTTGTCGTGGTTTTTACCCTAAATTATCTTTTTATTAATTTTATTGTATGAAATTTATTCTTTCCTTAAACATCTTATCAATGACATTTAATAAAAAAATGGGAATTAATAGGTAATGAGATCAATTTTATCTTTATTTGTCAATCATATTGATCTTTTGTGTTAATTTTAATTTTAAACTCTCTTTTTTCCTCTTTATTACTTATTAGAGTTTCCTCAATTTATTTATGAGATGAACTTTTTAGTGACTTTTCATCAATTTATTTAGAAAAAAATAGTTTAAAATTTTAATCAGTTATAAAATATAAGAAAAAACATAAATATCAAAGTCAAATAATACAATAAAAAAAAACAATTTAATTTAGCAATCAACTTGAGAAAAAGAAGGAAAAATAATTAAAGGATTTAACTAATAGGGTGGTGGTTTTATGATGTTTAGTGTTAGGTTATATATATATATGCACTAATATCATTATATATCAAATTTTATAAATAATATTTATCCTATTTTGGTTGAATTTGAAATACCAATAGAAATCACAAAATTGATTTAAATTTGGTTTTATAATTAAAAAAATTAAACTAAAATCTTCAATTTAATTTGGTTTTTTGACTCCATAACTCTACTATGTATTAATTTTGAGTCATATTTCTAGATTATTTTATTAAATAATTTATGTATAAAATAAAATCATCTATAATTAACAAGTTAAACTTTAAAAAATCCAAGTTTTATTTGTAGTAATGTTTTGAATCAATCACAAAAAATACCTTAACTTTTTTATTGAAGTTAAAAACTATTTTTAATCAAATATAATTAATAAGAGATTAAATGGAAAACAAAAATCAATTCACAAAAACTATTAGATAATCTCCACTTTTATAAACTATCAGTCAAATCTTATTCTTGACAGTCTCCATGCAGCCTTTGAACAGAAACCCTGATCGATCTGTGGCTATTGAGCACTTTGAGAATTTGGAGGCAAGAACGGCCAAATGCCATTGGCTCACACATTTAGGCATCCCCATCACAAGACTTGGTCAAATAGACGATTGACACGTCAATGAAAATTGTAAAGGTTGCCTCTGCCATTCGAGTACGCACTGTGCAGGCTGCAAGGTGGTCCAACTAGCTAGGGCTTTCTCCTAAGCTTTTAACGCTGTCCCCTTCTCTCTTTTCTCCTCCTTATTTTATTTTCTTTCTGGTCCCTTCACTCGGCTTTCTTTTCTTCTTTTTTTCTTACTTTAATGCATTGTGATCATCCTGTAGCTTGAACTTTGAAGAACAGATCATAACACGGCCCAAAACATGAAAAGAAATTGCCCAGAAACATGCATGACCGCGCAACCTGATGGAGGGAAGCCTCCTCTCCAGTCCTTGATAATTAACAATCCAGTTTGAGAAAGAACAGCTGACCAGAAACACATCGCTAAATTTATCAGAGGACTAAGAATTTAGATCAGACATTGCTGTCAAATTAGAAACGACAGTTGACAGTGAAAAAAATAATCAAGAAGAAAAGGGAAGAGTGAGCTCATTTTATTCCCATAATCTAGCCTTAGTTTCTACTCCTTTGAGACATGTTTTATTACTTTAAATCTCGGGGTATCATTCTCAAATCCAAGATATCTTATAAAAAACCAAGTTGTCATGTGGTGTCAAATTTCATGGTTTTTTTTTATATTTAATTTTCTTAATAAATCTGACTTGGGTTTGAGCTTTTTTTTAAATCAAGGCATTTCCATCGTAATAATATGTGGAGAACCACCTTGTGCTTAGAGACAAATTGAGAAAAGTTATATTTTAGAAGATTTTTTTTCAATTTTTGTGTTTTAATTTTTTTTTAAAAAATACATATTATTAAATTATTTTAATATATTAATATTGAAAATAATTTTTTTAAAAAAATATTACTAGTAAATCAATAGTGGGCCCAAAAGCCCACCACTCAAAATGTGCTTTAAGCTCAGAAAAAAGAAAGCTTAGCCGAGTTCAATTAAACCGAATGAAGTGCCTTCACGGTCATCTCTCAGATGTAGCAATCATAATGTTTGATTCAGAATTGCATACAGCAACAGACATGTTGGCACTCTTTGTGGTTAGAGCCCGAAAAAGGGTCCAGGATTTTTCATTCAATCAAGTCATAGTGTGTTTGTCTCAAAAATCATGGGTAGCTAGAAAAAAGGATAGCGGCACCAGCTGCTTTTCTCATTAAAAGGCTATAAAACTTGCCCCATTGATGATTCTGCATTTTTATAATCATCACCTGCAGTACTCCATCGCTTTATTATAGGCAGGAAAACAGAAGAACGCTGATATCAAAAAGCTTCTCTTGAGATTTTAAGAAATTGGGTTGCTACTGTAAAGAGCAGACCTTTTGCTTTAGTAGGACTGCATGTAGCATCTCATTTTATTGCTGTCAATTTTCTTTACCACGAAAGAGAAACATTACTGTTCATTTGTATGACTAAAATACTCTCTTGGAACCTTTTTCTGGCTAAAATTCATCTCTAGTTTGTTTCAGCGGTAAAAGATCAAGAATCTGGTCTCTTGAAACACAATTTTCTCGCATTCATCAGCAAACAACAGGTACTAAATTACCTCCCTCCCTCTGTCTCTCTCTCTCTCTCTCTCAAAAGAGAGCAAAGATGTGTTGTATGTTGTGATTACCAAGCTACTGAAACAATTTGGTAAATTTAAGCTGTTTCGGTTTCTGTAAAGCTTGGATACAGTAGTAAGGCCAGGAAAAGAAGTACTAGCATGATGTTTGAATATCTTGGCTGAAAACGATTGATATCTTAGCTCCTCTTTTATCTTCTTGACCCGCAGATCAGAACTGGGATATTTCTAATTCTTGTGTTCTTTTTCAACTCTTTTTCCTTAGTGCTGGCACAGAAAAGCTTCGAAACATACAGTACCTTCTTTGGAAAGAGACAACCCAAAAACTAAATCACCATTTTTGCATGAGAGATCTCACTCGCACCGTCTTGAATTATCAGACCCCCTTCATTTATATTCCTATTCTTGCTTTACTTCCCTTGTTTCCTTCTCTTTTATCTGCTTTTGCTTTTCTTTTTTTGTTTGTGTTGTGACAATTTCTAATTGCTAAAATTGGATTATATTTTCAGATTTGTTGTTCTCATTTGGTTGTATTTTTCTTTAATCAGGACCGTATGATCATAGATTCCTGATCAAGCCTTGTCTTGGTTTAAGAGCTGCCCTCCTTTCTCTTGAGGTACCACTCTCTCAATTTTCCTTGAAAAATCCGTTCCTCTTTCTCTGGTGCCTGACTTTACCTCAGGCATTCTGTCCCTTGCTGCTGATCCTCTATTATGATAGTTTAAAGCCTGGATTTGGACACCAAAGTACTCAATGTTCCATTAGAAGGTGCGTTGGATTTATGGTGCACCCTAATCCCATCACCACACACGTATCCAAATCCAACATTTTGATTGATCCTCGACATCCCAGATTCCTATGCTGTACTGTCGTGTATGAACTGTGTCCTACGATTCTCCCCATCATTCAACAACTTGAAGGGGAATCTTGTCCATCCAAATTCTACTTGAATTGTAGTTATAAGGCTAAACATGACCCAGTAGGTCCATCCAATGATCCATTAATTTAGGATTTGGCTTGGACCAAACTAATAGAAAAACCCCTTCTTCTTTTTTAATGTAGAAGGTTAAGTTGACTCTAATAAATTTAGGATTAACTATTTTAACTTGTCATCCAGATCTTGAACCCAGTAGGTTTTTAACAATGATTCTAATTATTAAAACAGCACTAAAGTTTCTGTTTTTTTTTAAAAGAAAAAAACTGTGTCATAGTTTATATTGTTGGTTGTGGCGCCGATTCTTAGAATGCACCAAAACAAGCTTGGTTGAGGTTTCTTACTATTCTGTCCTGCTATTCTCTTGTAAATTAGCTTAGGTTAACTCAATAATTTATTTTTGAATTAGGTTATATGTTTAATCGGGTTGAAAATTAATCTAAATAAACTAAAACAAGACCAATTTGAATTTTTTTTTCTCAAAATCATGATTGTTTTAATTAATTTAGATTGATTTGAACGTAGATTGATGCACTAAATCGAGGACACAAAACTTAAACCAAGTTATAGGCGACCAGGCTAGATTTTAGAACTATTCTAGAAAGCGAACTCCATAAAGGGCAATTCGCATCACTTGACACTTTCTTTCTGATAGCATGGATACGTAAAGTCAGGGGTGTTTTTACCCTTCTCGGACCGACTGCACCCGATCTGGTTTTCGCAAAATAGCTAAGAAGAAGGGACCTCACGACGGAGTTCTTGAGGAGGAGCGATACTTGACCAGTGGGTCAAAGCTGAAAGCCCCATTCATCTGTAAATTGATTGGATTTGGCCCCATTTATCTAGGCACTAGAGAAGAGAAGCTGCTTAAGGTATACCAACTCCTCAGTCCCTTGAATCCACAAACGAATGTTAGGCCAAGAAGCGCCGTTGTGTAGGGTTTTGGTGGCTGTTTCGAGAAATTTAACCTCGACCCCGATGCCCGTTTTGTCAGGAGAGCCAGTCCTCTTAGTTTTAAAAAGAAATCACACAGCTCCAAGATTTTTTTAAAAAAAATTAGCTTTGTTTAAAATAAAATGAAGTGATTAACACAGTTTATAATTTTTTTACTTGAAATAATATAGCTTGTATATATCCTGATTGAGAAATTCTAAATTTAAAGTTGTGGCTGGTTAGAAACATTCCATTACAAAAACTCAAATCAAATGACAAATTACAATAAAAAACAAGAGAATAAACAAAAAATAAAAACCAAAAAGAAATACTAAAATTCTAGTCATGAAATCACTAATATCGTTAAAAAAAATCTCAATAATAAAAAATTTAATATCATTAAGTAAGGTTATTATCAATGATAGAAATAGATCATAATCTTTGTTCAAAAATAAATGAGCAATTACAATAAAAAAAAATAAAAAAATTAAAAATATATTAAAATTTCAAATACGATACCTTTTATATCTTTAAAAAGTTATTTATAAAAAAAATACAATGATATCAAAAAAACATTACTAATTATTATTAAAGTAGTTAATTATTATTAAAATAGGTTATACAGCTCTCCAGTAAATAATGAGCTAATTAAAGAATATAAACTATTCTAATAACTTTAGTTATTTTTTTATAGTATTATTGAATTTATTTTGCTAAGATTTTTTTGATAACCCTAGTGTTATTGTAATTAAAGTTTTAGTGTGTTATTAAATTTATTTTATTGATAATTTTCTGATAATACTAGTATTATTGTAGTTATTTTTCTAATAATACTAGTCTTAACATAGTTAAAGGTTTAATGTATCATTAAATTTATTTCATCAATATTTTTATGGTAATACTAATATTATCTTAGTTAAAGTTTAAGTGTATCTCCATTATTATTGTTTTCTTCCTCTTCTCGTCATTATTATTTGTGCCATATCTTTTGAAATGTCGCATTTTCAAGCAACGACGACTTTAAAACTCGTGTTTCTCTGTGTGGAAGCTTTGTTATTTCTTAAAAAGAAAAATTGAATTATTTTATTTTATTTTATTTATTGAAATGGTGTTGATAAAAAAACAAAACCCCCCCCCCCCATCAATAATAAACCAGGGAGAGAGGGGGATGCGTTAAAAAATAATTAATTTGCTTGAGTCGTGAATCCCAACATGGAGAAAGGGTAATAGTGGAATCTTGGAAAATAATAAAGAGGAGGCATGGAAAAGGAGAGAGGACAGAGATTTCTTGGGCAAATCTAGCTCATCTGGGCTTCTGGTACAAGCAAGTGAAGTAAATGGGAGTTTGAAGGCAAACAAGTGCAGACCGCATCCTACAATCAAGAATCCCATGTTCAATGCCGTATAAAAAACACACAACTCTCTTCACTTCTTGCCCACATTTTACTTGGCCTCATTATGTTTTAGGCAAGGTTCTCACAATTGCAGCCAGTAAGTGGATGTGCACACAAGCCAAAGCCCTCATGTCCTCAGCGTCTTCGCATCATCGTAGTCACCCCCTCTATCTTCTTAAGATAGGACAAGGGAACCCATCAAGGGCTTATCTCAGAGGAAATAAGAAATTGGCAGAGAAAACGTACAGACATCCAATCCCAAGTCTATGTTCGCTCTTCTCTGATTTCATCTTCATTTTGGCCATTTTCACCCACTCAGTTATTGTTTTTCTTGCTTACTCTCTTTGTTTAATTTCTTTTCCTTCTTTTCTTTCTTTCTATTTTGTAGTGGTACGAGTTTCAAGTATCAAACCTTCGCTCATTGGTTTTTCCCTTCATGTAATGATAGGGTTCTCCTGCCGCTGCCGCTGCTGCTGGAACATGGTGAGAGATGTGGGTGCTGTTACTTGGGGCATTGAGGCATGTGTGGCCTTTGTCATGAGAATATTTGTCAAGCAAATCGGAGTTTTAGGCTTGAGTGGCGGCAGGTCTGGATTCACAAGAAACCACATTTCTTTTATCCAATCATTGCAAAGAGCTCACTTCTTCTTCTTCCTCTTCTTCTGCTTCCTTGGCTTCTGGTAAATGGTGGTGGGGCATGGTGGTGATATTGGCTAGACGGCTCAATCTCTTTATTATGATATAGGACTACTTACTAATCTAGTAATCTTTTGCTTTCACTTTTGTTACTAGCTTTCCTATTTTTTCCCTTCCCTTTCCTCTTTTTTTTTTTGGCTGATAGTTTTGTTAATATGTAATTGGCATCCAAATGTTCATGTGGAAGTGCAACAAAAGGCTGGCATGGCATCTTTGATTCTTATTTCTTTCAAGTAATACTAATTAACTTGCTGTTTGGTGTTCTAGTTTCGTGCCTTGACTCCTGTTCAAGCATAGAACAAAATTTACCCCATAGAGAAAGCCAGAAAGAGGTAGGATTTAATTGCAGCAAATGGGGGCACCTACCTTCTATGTAGTTCGGTGAGTAAAAGCGTTAAAATATTGGGGTCCCCTAAAGCGTACAGACTTCAATGTTTCAGCTCTGTTTCACTGTCAGTCTTTGCTTCTGTCCCTTTTGTTAATTAATTTTTCTTGGGAAATGTAGGGGCTTGATAGTTGATAGTATGTGCTCCAATCCTCAAGGAATTATTATGTCACCTTCATCCATATCAATTATGTATCGAGATTTTTTCATGAAATTTCCCCTTGTATGGTACTCGGCCTGTTTAATTTACTCCGAATGGTGTGTTTTTAAGGGTGTGCATTATGAAGTGACAATGCATCATTTCTAAGGTCCAGGGAACACTGAAACTGCTTGTCAAGGGCCTCTAGAACTAGGCCTTGCTCTACCATAGGGCACTATGTGCAGCCTATGTGTGTGACTGTATGAATTAAAAGACCGGGCAGGAAAAACTAAGGCAAGGACAAAAAAGTGTGAGATCTGATCTGCGACAGATCAGAGAGACCCTCATATTTCGTGGAAATGTCACTTTGTGTTTTCTTTCTTTAGGTTTTGGTTTGCATGTGGAAGGATCTTTGTTTGATAGCCCCGCAGTTTATTTTACAGGATTTTATGTCTTGAATAAAGGGGAGGGAATGATGGTGGGTTCCTGGAAAGAAGAGTTTGAATAGAAAAACAAGTGAATTAGCCCTTGGCATTTCTTGTATACCACGCAGTTTTTCTTCTTCTTCTTCTTTTATACAAGACCCTTGAATTCTTGTTATATCCGTTCTCAAAAATCTCCAGGGAGGGGGGCGATTGCAGGGCTGGAATCAACTTTAATAGAAGATTAAATTAACAGAGGAAAAAAACAAGACTGGGAGACAAGTTTTTTACTCCCATCTGTCCCGTGTATAGTTCCTTTGACTGTTTCTGATTAACCCGTGAACATTTGTTGCCAAGGAAAGACAACAAATTTCAACAGTAATTTATTTCAGAGATTTACTTTAATAGTAATAGAACATGATCATAATCGATACCGACTAAATTCAGAGTTCAGTGTTATGAACACCGACAACAACTGAATTGTAGTTATCTGAACATTGTCTTGCACCTCATGGAGAACAGCAGCCAGTTTCCTGTAGAGGGGTCACCGCTCCGCTGTGGGTGGATCGTCCACTTCAAGTATATTTTCCTAAAACCGGTAGCATCCAGCGTTCTCTGGTTTGTTTGCAAGCCTAAACAAAGATCAAAACATTTCCATTTTTACAAGGCAAAACATTTCCTTACCTGCCTTGAAATGGATATCTTGTTCTTTTGTTTGGCCAACAGAGACTCCAAATAACTCTTCAAGCTATAGCTAGATACCAGCAAATAAGGGCAATCAAGACTGGCCCCATCCCATCCAATGGATGATGTAGCATCGGGTGCCTTTGTTTTCCTCGTACCTTCAAATTACAGGAACCGGATCAAGTGCATGGCAGCTAGCTAGCATCCGCGCTCTTTAGGTTCATGTGCCACGTTACATTAGTTCTCCAAGTCATTTAGGTTAAAAAAAATAAAAAAGATTAAATAATAGGTTCAAACGAGTATTTTGGTGCTAAACCAAAGTCTAGGCCGACGAGGACACACTTGGTAATGGGCTGAACTAAGTGGATAAAGAAATTTGGATTAAGAGGAGGCGAGATATAAAAAAGACGTGATCCAGACTTGTAAAAGAAGCTAACTATGGATTCATGGAGATGGGCAATTACAGTGATGCATCCTGGAAATAAGGAAATAATAAAGAAAGTGGATGGTTAACGTATGGTTATCCATAACTTCTTCCATATAACTTAGGGCTAAAAGAAGATAATTAATACATAACAACAACAACAACAATGAAGAATCAACAACAATTGTGAATTTGCAATAATTGAGCTAAGTAGATAGCCTTTAAGGGATGTTTGTGGGTTAATAAGATGGTGTTAAGATCAAGAAGAGGTCTGGAGCACATAAGGTGATCAACCTCACAAAAAGATTCACATTTTAATTGTATTTAAATTTTTTATGAGATTTTATAAGTTCAATCTATTAATATTTTATTAGTTATAATTGGTCGAGGTTTAGAAAAAGGCATGCAAGTTAGGCCTAAAAGATATTATTATAGCTAGTTTTTTTTTGTTTTTGGATTTTCTAATTTGTTAATGGCCTTAATTGCTTTCCTTTTTATTTTTTGAATTTCATAATTAATTGGTTTAGGTTAGTTTTTAAGTTTATTTAAAGAGTTGTGAAACCTCTTATAGAGTCAAATTACTTAAATGAGAAAATATTTAGTAATAAATTTCAAAATAAAGTTTTTATGTGATGATTTTATTCAACATACTATAATGTTAAGCTGTTATTCTTTGTGTTTTTTAAGCATTCGTCACATGGTGTACCCCAATCATTCCTGCCCTCATCATCCCGGTCCTCATTTTAAGCCATGAAACTTGGTCATCAAAATTTAAAGCTGCTGTGACTCCATTGAGGTTTCTTCATTCTCACGACCAGCTGGCTGACAGCAGGAGGTATTTGACGAGCATGTAAACCTCTCGTTAACATTAATTTCTATATTATCTTAATGAAATAATGCCTACAAGTTGAAAACCATGATCATGAATTCCAGATTCAGCAATGGGGCATGGCTTTAGCTTAGGGTGACTGCAACAATGATTTGAAGTCATGGTTTGTTTGTTTACCAGTGGTCTCCTCTATTAACCAGAAAAATTAACACACTGCTACCCTTTCCTCAATCCTTCTACAGGTCAATTGGGCTCCTCTCAAGGTAACAAAAATAATTCTCAATTCCATTATCTCAATTATGCATTATTGCACGTAACCATGTCCTCTAAGATGTAAATGTTTGAGCGGGGTTATTACAAACCTCCTCCCCCTGTTATCCAAGCAGGCTGGAATTCCACAAAATCTTTCATAGTGTCGTTCTTCTGTGCATCTAACAGCATGATATGGTATGGTAACAGTCCATAAATACCCAAAACATAAACAAGAGCTAAACTCTTCCTGACATTGGATGAAAACTCGTAGCCGCTGTCACCTGTCTACAGGTTTCCATTATGTCTTCACGGATACCAGTCATACACAAACCACGGTTATGTTTTCCAGCGCGAGAGGTTTCTCACTCATCTATCTAAAAATTATGCTTCAATCATGTCATGTGAATAAGAAAAATAATGCATTTGGATATCTGAACGAAATCCACAAACTTGTTTTTTCTGTCATTTTCTACTTGCAGAAGCCAATGTACAAACTCCATCAGCAACAAGCATTTTAGATCGCCGAGGATTGAGTACTTGTTGATCCTGATCCCGCAATTCAAATCATGATCGAATCTTGAACCATCGTAGGAAGAGAGAATCTTTGCATCTGATTGTATCTACCATTTTCTTCAACATGCCTGAAGGTTACAACCCAGAAATTGATGCATGATCACATTGTTACATGAACATAAATGCTTACACCCAACTTCTGATAACCAGCATGACCAGTTAAAATAGCATAATTTGGAGAGAAACTTCCTTTTAAATGATGCTCTCTTTTCTATCCATCAAAGCTTTATTCAGGAAAATCATAGTTTCAGTTGCCAAAATTATTCCTGATTCGGACATTATTCGTGTAAAAATATAGGCACCATGAAAAATGTGCTAGTGACCCTGTAGCAGAGTACCATAAACCAAGCATACCAAAAAAGGACAACAAATTTCCAGAAGGAAAATATTTGAGTTAGCAATAAAGCACCCTAACTGGTACAAATCACTTATAAGTCTTTTATATTCAATGACGTCTTCAACAAATGCCAGAACAGGAAGCAAAACCAAGTAGCGGGAGCACAGGTAAATGCATGTCATAAGGTTGTATATTGTTTAACTACTGTCTTTGAGATGAAAAATCGTAGGCTGTGAATTTAGGCTAGTTGAAGAAGCATCTACTCCGTTGGGAAAAAGCTCCCATTTCCCCACCCAAGCCCCAAACCTACAACGGCTCCTTCCAAAAGATATATTGAAAAAAAATCCCAGAATTGAATATCTTGGTGTAGGCAAACCATTTAGGTTTAGGTGAACGAAAAAAGATATCGTTTGTTCCAATAACACCACAATTTCATCCATGGTTCATGTAATTGACTTGAGAAGGTAACCACACCAACACTCGCACGCGAGGTTCCAGATTCTCAAAGATAAAGATCCATATCATTTTCTTCATTTTTGGTCCTAAAAAATGCAAATGGAAGGAGAATTCGAGCACAAACTAAGCGAGAACAAGAATGTCGTATGGTGTCCCTTCGTTACCTTAGGCTCAAATATGTTCCATACTGTCATATTGGTTTCCCCTGTCCTATGATTCTACTACCACTACTGCCTACTATTTGCTGAGCAATCCTATTGGAACTGACAGCAAAAGTTTTGCCTGAAGTGATCAACCTTCTGATGTTAGAAAGACAATGAACTCGTTGTTAATACGAGGGCTTAGATGCTCCTGATGTTGGATGAAATAATTTTGCACGAAAACTCATAACTAACAAGTACATGTAATGAAGAAACTGTGCGGCCACTGGGCAACGAGGCTAAACGAGAATGGGATGATTCTAGCTTCTACATCAATTGAAAGCATCATCCATTTCTCAAGGTTGTGTACAGAAAATCAGGGGAAAATAGAAAACATGTATAATGTGGGGAAACCACAATAAAGATCAGTGAACAAAATGGAGGAGCATAAAACTCAGGCAAGAGAGGTGTCTTTAACAAAATAATCACAAAATAAACCCAATCTGAACACCAGATTTCTGAAAAAAATGCTGGGTACTTAATGGTAGGAACTATCACCAATTGAGGCAGGCATTAGAAACAAGAAAGCATATAGCATGTTACCTAAACAGTTGCCCATCGCTTGCTGCACTATCTACAATCGCCTATATTGCAATCGAAAGAAAAAGCAATGGCGAATCAAATAACGCTTGCGATGGAGCTGGGACAAAATATCAAGACAGGCACGAGTTTTGATTATTCATGTTATGCATACACTACAGTCCAGTGTGACGAGTACACAATGATTTCTGGAGTTATTGAAATGAAAGCACAAAATATCAAGCAATAATTCAAATGATTGCCAAAAATATCCACTGAAAACACATTAGAATTATAAGCAATGAACTTCATCATTGCTTTACCACATTCTCCACATACCACTTATAAGTATCAACTAGCCCATCCTTCAGCGAAATCTTTGGCACCCAACCCAACCCCAACAACTTAGAACTATCCATTAACTTCCTTGGAGTCCCATCGGGCTTTGATGTATCCCAAACAAGCTCCCCTTCAAAGCCAACGGCCTCCTTCACCAACTCTGCCAACTCCTTTATAGTAACCTCCTTCCCACTCCCCACATTTAAATGCTCCAATCCACTATACTTGTCCATCAAAAACACCACCGCATCCGCCAAATCATCAACGTGCAAAAACTCCCTCAACGGACTCCCAGTTCCCCAAACAACCACTTCTTTGGCCTTATTCACCTTCGCCTCATGAAACCTCCTCATCAATGCCGGCAAAACATGAGAATTTTCTGGGTGAAAATTATCATTCGGCCCATATAAATTCGTGGGCATTCCAGAAATAGCATCCCAATTATACTGAATCCTGTAAGCCTGACACATTTTGATCCCAGATATCTTCGCAATCGCGTACCACTCATTCGTTGGCTCTAAAGGCCCAGTAAGCAGTGCATTTTCAGGAATCGGCTGCGGTGCTAGCTTAGGGTAAATACAAGAGGATCCCAAAAACAACAGTTTCTTCACTCCATGTCGAAAAGAGGAGTCGATTACATTAGTTTGGATCTGGAGATTTATGGCAATGAAATCGGCAGGATATGTATTGTTAGCGTGTATCCCGCCAACTTTAGCGGCGGCTAGGATAACATATTGGGGCTTTTCAGCGGCGAAGAAGGATTCCACATCGGATTGGCGCGTGAGGTCGAGCTCGGAGTGGGAACGGAGAACGAGATTGGTCAAGCCGAGGGATTGGAGCTTGCGGACAATTGCGGAGCCGACTAGACCACGGTGTCCCGCCACGAAGATTTTTGCAGATTTCTCAGTGAGGAAATCGGAGGAATCTGCAGAGAAATGTTAGAGATTAGAGTTTGATTCATAAGAAAACAAAAGCGGAGATAAGATCTGAGAGAAGAGTGATTGGCAGAAGAGAAATGTGTGAGAATTGAGAGAGTTTACCGTGGGTTGGGCCGCCCATTTGGAGGAGGTGGTACTGGGGATTTAGCGAGGAGGGAGGTGCAGCTTTGTTCGCCGACAGGAAATCAGTTAAGAAGGAAGTGTTCCGGTTTCAACCGCAATACTTCAAATAGATGGCAGGTGAATGCGGGTTGGGCATACTCTACTATATTACGCGGTATAACCCTGTATTCATGGGCCGGGTTGCTTGGCATTTTTCAATTTCTGCGCCTAAAAAGCCTAACTATCATGGTCGGTGAGTTAAATACTTAAAATAATATTATTTTAGATAAAATAAAATTCTCGGAGTTATCAATGGAGTCAGGTCAACTTTCACAATACTTGGGAAAAAAAAAAACTCGCTTTAATTAAGGCTTCAAACCAATTAGTTAGGCCAACTTAGACAAATTTCAAGTTAATCATTCACACTAATTTTAGTTTAAGAACCGTGCCAAAAAAACACTGAATTTTAGTCATCAATTCTTGGACCATAGGAAAGCAATTGCTTTTGTCAATTAAGGGGAATGGAAGCATCATAGGAAATTGCTTTTGATTCCATAGTTGTCTGATTTTTGGACCTAAGCACATAGATATGAAACTCATGTGGTTTGGTCCGACTCAGTGAACAAGCCTTTGAACATGGTTGCAATATAATAATAAATCAAAATCAAGGTCAGTGCCAGAGTAGCGAACGAGTACAAATCCAGAAACTCAACCCCCTCTTTCCAAAAGGAAAGCAAGCAAGATTTTATTTTTCAAAAAAAGAAAAACAAAAGGGTATCAAACACCCAAAGCAAAATGATTAAAAAAAAATCGTTGAGATATTGTCAAGGATCCGTGCTCATAGTAAGTGACCATTACAGCTAGCTAGCTAGCCATGTCGAGCAGCAAAATGATGAAACATGCCGAGATATTATTGACGAGTGTTCATGCTAGAGGTGACGGAATAGAAACAGAGAGCCGAGATTCAATCCAATTTGTGTTGAATCCCCTTTTAAGATCACGTTGCTGATCTTGAGGGAATGAATTGAAACAGCGATTTGTTGCTAGCATTACCTGGGCTAATTCACTCCTTGTTTTCAGAAGCCATCTTGCATTATATGGAGGAGCAAATGTATCTGATACTCTAAATTAGTGAAAAATAATATAGATTATATATTAAAATTTTATTTAATAATTTAAATTATAAAATTAAAATGATTTTTTATTATAGTTTCAGACTTTTTATAATTAAGTAATCATGAATTTAAATCTTATTATTTTTATTTATTTGATAAAAATTAAATATAATATAATACATACTTATGTAAATTTTAAATTTAAAAAAACTTTTATTTTAAGAGATGTAATAAAAAATAATATAAATTATATTTTAAAATATTAACTAATAATTTAAATTATTAAATTAAGATAGTTATTTATCACAACTATTTATTCTAACGTTGAAAATGTTATACAGAATTTACAAGATAAATTATAGAATAAGTAAACAATTATGTTTATGTTTAGTATATAACATGCAAACTTATAATTCAAAAAATATTTAAGATTATTAGGTTATCATGTTGAGTTATTGAGTCAATCCATTGATTTCTTAATCAATAGTTTTTTATATATAAAAAACAACTTTGTTTTATATTAACTCTACCGGGTTTAATTAGGTAAATAAATCACAAATCTTCTTCTCAAGTCAATCTCCGTTATATTCAAAATAAAATTCACTACAGTTTATACACTAAATCGTGTTTTTCAAAGCAGCCTATAAGAACTATTAGAATTTACTGAGTTTAATAATTTTAAGGCATAACTTTTCACTCACATAATAGTTAAAAATATAATTTATTAAGATTTTATTTATTTGATGAAAAGTGATTTTTTAAAAAAAAAATAAAATTTTTTTGTTTTATTTACTATTATAAAAATTGATCAAAAAAATATTTTTCAGTTAAAAAAAATTAACTTGGTTTTCAGAAAAATATTTTTATTTTATCTGAGGTGGAAAATATTTTTCAGAACTTATGAAAAATTTAAAAATATCATATTATTTGATAATTATAATAAATTTGGTCTTTAAACTTTTGATTGTTATATATTTTGTTTTGAATCTTTTTTTTTTAATTTTACCTCTTAAAATTTAATTTTTATATTAACATTATTTCTTATTTTTATGATTGTTATTTGCTTTTCTCTTATAATTTTTTTAATTAAATTTTTTTACTTATCAAATTTAATTTTTATTATTTTGATTGTTACTTATTTTATTTAAAGTAATTTATAAAATTATAATTATTTTAATTTTATCATCTTTTAATTTTTTTTATCTGTTAGATTTATCTTTATTATTTTGATTATTATTTATTTTATTTAAAATAATGTATAAAATTATTTTTTTATTTTATTCTCTTTTAATTTTTTAATTTATGAGATTTATTCTTTATTATTTTAATAAACTTAAAAAAATACTTATAAGTTATTTTACAACTTATTTTCTATTATATAACCAAACACTAAAAAATATTTTTTAATTTATTTTTTATAATATTATCAAATATAAAAAAAATAATTTACTTCTTAGTAATTTACTTCCTAAACAAATTATTTTTCAAAATGAAATTATTTTCAAGAAAATAAACAGTAAACAGGATAAATGTTAAAGAGGTGAAAACTGAAAACCAGTGGGAAACGAGTAAAACGCAAAAAATAAAGTCTTGTCCTTCCATGAGTGTCGTAGAATTCTTGTTGCGCTTCTACTGAAAAGCATGGACGTGTTAATTCACCTAACGCATATCAATGCGCCTTTTTCTTTCCACCTCTTTCCATGAACGTTAAAGCATAGACTTGGCAGGTGAAGTCAATTAAGCAAAGCAACTGCGAAAGGCAATGGTGACTGAAAGTCAGTAAATGCTCACTTCTTTATGCTCTAAGACAGCGATCTTCTTCTATAAATGGGGACCTAGAAAGATTTTATTTTGCACCACAAAATTGAGACCTTAAAGGAGGACGAAATGGGGTTTAACATTGGATCAGCTCTTACAATGGTAGGCATTGTATCATGCCTTGTATCTGTTGCAGATGCTGCTGAAGGAATTGCCGTTTTCTACAAACCTCCTTATACTCGTAAGCTATAAATTTCATGAGTCCCTGGATCTTTGAACTCTGTTTTCATCTATTAACGTCAAATATTCATATCTGAAGTGCTAATTAATGCAAGAGTTAATCTGTCTTCGTTTATCCTACCATTTAGAAATTCTTGTGCACTTCTAGTTATTTTCTTGACGGTACAGTATATGTTTCTTACACAAGTCCTCGATGACGAGCCAGCTAGTCTTGTGGCAAAAATTATGGTGTTAGTTCGACCATTTACAAATCAATTTTCTATGAACATAATCTTTGAATATTTGTAGCCTCCAAATGCTATGGAAATAGGAATAATGGAGTTATGGTAGCTGGGGTGAGTGATGCCCTGTGGAATGGTGGAGCAGCATGTGGGAGAAAATACAGAGTATCATGCGTACGAGGAGCAAATCAAGCTCCAAGACCTTGCAGAAAAGGTAGTGTAGTAGTCACAGTAGTCGATTTTTGTAGGAAAGGATGTAATGGAGTCATCAATCTCTCTCAAGATGCTTTCTCCCGAATTGCTGATCCTAATGCTGGCAAAGTTGTTGTTCGATACGATCAGTAAGTGTAACTATATATACTTATTCATTGCTATCTGTACCATAACATATCTTGTTCTTTAACAATAGCTAAAAACTATTATTTGTTGATTTTTTCCCCCTCGATTTGCAGGGCTTGAGGGTTTAATCATGGGAGAAGGCTGTTTCGAGACCAAGCTGATCTTGTTACTGTTAAAATAAAATGGCTCGTTATGGAACTGGTCTGTTTCATCGATGATGTACCACTTATGTAAAATCAATCAATCAATCAATCAAATGAGAATTGTCTCAAGTGAGATACTTTTGAGATCGTACTGTAGTTTTTCATGTCAAATATATGAACTTAACTGCAGTTTGTGCTCCGGCCGGGGAATTCCGTGTCAGAAAAATGCATGAACGCGCACCCACTGTATTAATTTAACGTTAAATTAACAAGTTATCCAAGTAACACTAGCATAACCGTGCGTTAATCCTCTCAACTGTTTGGTTAATTAGTTTACAACTATTATTCCCCATTAAAATGAAAATCCCTTTTGGATTATCTCGAAGTCGGAGAGGAGTTGTGTCTGTGCTAAGCAGGCAGATTCACTGTAAATTCTCTTTTCTTATGCTGCAAAAACGAAAAAACAGAGAGTGTTTTCGTTGACCAGGGGAGCATCCAAAGAATACAATAAAAATGCAAGATTTAGAGCAATGAAAGCTGCATGTATCAAGTATTTTCTATACGCAGACATAAACAAGTGCTATTGTTTGGGGGGGGGGGGATCATTTATGAAATAATTCTTGCTCTTGGACCAAGAGAAAAAGATTTATTAAAAATTTAAAATAATAAATGTGATGTTAATCTAAATAAAATTATATATTTATCATTAACACAATCTAACTTAAATATATTTAGAACCGGTTAAAAATAAAATTAGATCCAATTACACATTTAATAGCAACAACAAGAATAAAAATAGTAATTATCTATAATATAATTTTTTAAAAAAAATTAAAAAAAATTATTGTGGTTATTTTCTACTTCCATGAATGGGAATGGAAATATAATAAATATTTTTTAACCACTTTTCCCTTTGCAAAAGCTATCATTAGTGCGCCTAACAAGGGATTACCAAATTCTAAGAATCATTTGGGGCAAATCATGTGAACGGAAACTTGCTAAAGCATACTGTGTCCTCCTTCTCCCCAATTTCTGGACCTTTTTAATTTTTTGCAGTAGATTCCTCATGGGCCAAAAGCCCTAGAGAAAAAAAACCGAACAACAATTGTTCGGACCAGGCTAATTTGAGAAGATATGGGCCTGGAGAAAACCATGAGGGAGGAGAGAAGACAAGTCACCGATACGTCATCGTGCCTATACACCTGCATGTCCTAGTTTAATCGACTCCATGGATACCATACGTGACAAAACATGCATCAGATTGTTTAATTTTAATTGTGATAATATTATTTTTTAAATTATTTTTTATTTTTAAAAAATTATTTTTAATATCATTACATTAAAATATTTAAAAACACTAAAAAATATATTAATTTTTAAAAAAATCAAAATTTTTAAAAAATAATATATTTTTAAAATGCAAAAACAAAAAACCAGAATTGATGTGGGTGCTTCTCCCGTATATTCCCAGTCAACATAAAACCGTAAAAGTTAGAACTACAAGAACTCAACCTAATTGGGCCTCGACTCTTGAATTTGGCCCAACTAGCATCGAAGAAGGCAAACCAGGCCGAACCCAGTTGACTTGCAAACGAGGGCAAACCTCCAACGAGTCCTTCTCGAGGACTCTAACCACGATGTCCGTTTCCATTCCTCTTGAATTTGATTTAAAAGTTACAGAAATTCTTCGATTAATCTATACATTAACTGAAACTAAATTTTTTTTTTAATAAGTCTTTTTAGTTACCTATACAGAAATATGAAAACTCTATTCCAAACTTGTATGCAAATTACATGTAAACTCAAAACTCAATATCCATTCGCTATTATCAGATTAAATAAGAGCACCTACATCCTTTTAAATTTTTAAAGCTGAATCATTTTTTAAACACAATAAAATAAAATAAAATAGTTAACCATGGTCTAATGTTTATTTTAATTTTTAATTTTTTTCAAAAGATAGTAGATAATCAAATTACTAGTAAAAACAGAGGTTATTTAAGTACTGTAAGAGGATTTTTATTTATTTATTTATTTATTATTATAATCATGTTAACTAAGAAACAATTTAATATTTTTATATTTAATAAATATAAAATAATATTTAAAAATCAAAAGTTATTAATATATATGTTGTGAGCGATAGCAAACCAACTTGAGCTATCCTTGATATTAGTTTACTGGACTTTAAGCTTTAAGAGTTTTTTTTATTTTTTTTTTATAAAGTTATCCAAATTTCATGTTCTAAATTTAGTTTTTTTTTATAGGGTTATTTTAATCTCATATTCTAGATTGTTGGTTAGTCAAACCAACTTGGGTTGTGTTGAGATTTTTTTTTAATTTTATCTTTTAATATTTTGTTTGCTTGAGAATTTATCTCCATTGTTTTAATTTATTTTTTATTTTATTTTTATTTTTTAATATTCAAATGATTTGGAATTTTTTTTCATGAGCTTTTCATGTTTTTCTTTTACAGAATAATTACGATCTCATAATCCAAGTTATGAATTTCAAAATTTAACTTTATTTGAATTTAAACTTTTATTAGATCTTTGTTTTTATTTTTTTTTTAATTTAACGTTCAACATTAGTTTATTGGGCCTTGAACTTTAAGAGTTTTTGTAAATTTTTTTATAAAGTTATCTTGATCTCATGTTCTAGATTTAATTTTTCTTTTTATAAAGTTATTCTAATCTTATATCTTGAATCGTAAGTTGGTCAAATTAACTTAAGTTGCGTTAAAGTTATTTTTTTAGTTTCTTCTTTGAACATTTGTTCTGCTTGAGATTTTATCTTCATTGTTTTATTCAATTTCTTCTATATGATATTATCTCGGTCTGACAATTGATTTGTAAATTTAACATGTTAATAAGTCAAGTTTTTTATCCTTTTAAAAAAAATTATTTTATCCTCTAATATTTGATTTGTTAATACTGCAGTTTTGAATCTTTTTTTTTCTTATAAGGTTATTTTATTTTCATTTAATTTTTATTTGTTATCAAACAAGATTGTTGGGAGCTTTTAAAAATACTTAGATGATATTTTTTTTTCTAATTCTTGCAAGAATATTTTTTATTTATTTTTTTTATAATTATATTATTAAATTAACTGAATTTATAAACCCAACTGTCGCAATATTTTTCTCCTTTAAAACACTGTCACCAACTAAATTTTTTAATTTATTTTAGATAAAATTTAACCAGAACAGTGAAGGAGCGCGAGCCACGCATCAGTTAAGTTCTACTTCCGATAGGCCTCTTCGGCTATATCCCATCGACCAGCGTGTGTCATAGTCTTCCTCATACGATGACAATGACCTCGTAATCTTTGCAGTTTATGTCCGTTCAAGTGCCTCGCGGTCTCAATGCTGCTTCTTTAAGCCTTCTGCTTCCTCGCTACCTCTCCCACCTTCCGATTAACGGTGTCCATGGCTGGTTACACAATCTGTATAATTAAGAACTAATTTATTGATGATCTTTTTATGTGGTTTCTCCTTCCTATTCGCAGGGTTTGAAGATACATGATTAGAGAAGGCTCTGTCAAGTCTAAGCTTGTGTTCGTGTTAAAATAAAACTGCAGATGGTGAAAAGTTGTTCCATAAATTTACACTACAACGACCCTCAGCCAGCCCAAGGATGAGCTTACTTCTCTTTCATGTATGTTATTAGCAGTTCGGTTCTAACTCTTCTGTTTAATTCAGCCCAGCCTACATGAAACATGGTTACCACAACCGCTCCCACCTCAATGGCTGGCATAATAGTAGTCTACTCTCCTTACTGATTTTTCTCCATGGAAATTACTTGCTGATTGATTGAAACGGAATCTTATTTAGGACTGCTTAAAATCATGATTAGTGTTTTTGTTAAAGAGATTAGAGTTTCTAGGATAAAGTGCGAAATCTCGGGATATTTGATAGTTAAATCTCCTCTTCTTTTTTCGTTTCTAAATACATAAAAAAAATTATTTTAATATATTTCCAAATAAAAATATATATTAACTTATACAACTCTATAAAATTTAAATAAGAAACCTTGGTTGTGTTAAAAACTTAAGATAATATAAAAATTATTTGTTTTGAAGTTCAAAAGTTATTCTTTCAAAAATTTAAATCTCTTATTTTTTATTTTACTTTAAATTAACTCTTTTCTTTTAGTAGTTTTAAATTATTAAAATAAATTTAAATAACTACTACCATAATTTCAAAATACCAAAACATCGTAATCCATCAAGGACAACGGCAACGGCAAGAAAAACCTAACAGAATTAAGGAATCCTGGCCTGTGCCACAATCTATGATCTTACATTTATGTCTTTTCTTGCATAAAAGCCTCTATTATTTAAGACTTTATGACCTGCGTACTTGTCTTTTCTTGTACAAAAGCCACTGTTACTGGCCCATCAATCAATCATGTCAAAACAGTTTTGATCTTTGCGGTTGTAAAAGAGTGGCCAATCGCATCTCAGTACGCCACCATCCATCTTTGTGATCCACAGTTGCCCGTGCACTGCCCCCGGAAATATGAAATTGAAACTTGGAATGCAAGTCTTCAGCAATATACTAGGCAAAGGCAAAGGAAAATGTTTTATGGGAGAGATTAGATGGATTACCAAGAATTAAATGGCCAAAAGTAGCAGACATAGTTCAATCTATGGTAATAACTTAGAAATGCGTATCATACAAGGAGAAACAAAAACAGCTTCAATTCAACGGCGCCAAACAGTTCTGGGAGCCAGGTAAAGAAAGACGTCCACGGCCAAGCAAGCCCCTTTATTCCAAAGACTAAAAGAGTTGTACGCAAGAGTAAATAATAAAGACAGAACAATACCCCGAAACATCAAAACAGAGAATAAATAATCGTCCACCCACAAGTAAATCAGCCTACGGCGTGGCTCTTGACTTACAATGACGAAATATAAGGCCAGGCCATCATGCCACCACCAGCACCGCCACCACAAAGCCCCAACACCACCTCCTCCTCCTCCGCCACATCCTTCCAACACGGCATGTTCATCATCTTAGCAGGTGTGCACCCTTTGGACTCTTTCACCTCATGATAGGTCATGTAAACCAAACACCCACCACCTGGCAACTCCTGCCTCACCACACTGTCACACAAGTACCCCTCCACGTCAGCACACTCAATTGCCCACCACTGGATCCCAACACCACCACCACCATGGCACGTGACTGCAACAGAGAAGTCGCGTGGTCCAAAACACTTGAGCACCCTCTGCACCAACCCCCTCAACTTCACCTCCCCACAGTCGAACCCCGTAGCCTCGTAGCTAGCATAACTGAACCCATCCTCTGGGGTCACATGCACTGTAGACAATGCTGTACCCTCAATCCCATTCATAGAATACCCACAAGGATCAAAGTCAAAGTCACAAATCACGTGACCAGGCATAATCTCGTTAATCCCGGACATTTTAGTCATCTCAGAAGCCGAATAATCACCCGATTTTTTATAAAATACAGCCGCTTTCATCCTATCTAAGCCAGTCATGCACATCTCTAGAGTAACTGCAGACGTGTGATCTTTGCTCAACGGCAGTGATTTAGAATCCTTAGATGCCACATAGATATGCCAATTACGGTTAGCATAGGTGGGATGGCCAATAACATAGGCATTAGCATTCAAGTTCCCGAAATACCCATTCAGAGCAGTGACTTCTTCAGCAAAGCTACGGTGAGGGGCAGGCTGGTAATCAGGGAAGATGAAGCTGCCACGTGAGTAAGTCACGTGACATACATCAAGAGAGAGCGACTCGGCTAGTTTCAGAATGGGGTCTACAGATAAAAGCAGCTTCGTGGTACCGCAGGTTTTGAGGATAATTTTTAGTGGGTAAATGAACAAGCTTGACTCGGAGAGAACGTAAGAGTCGAACTCACTGTTGGAGAGCTGAGATACTATAGTGCAACGAGCAGGTTCGAGGATTGAGTCGATTTGAGATCGAGTTAGGGCACGTAGTCCCAGCCCATTTGGGTCCTTGAACAAGGATGGCTCAGAGAAAGTGATTTCGAGGCGCTTTTCAAAGCCTTCGAATCCGATAGGAGAAGGAGGTGGTGGTGGTGAATCAATGAGCATGGTTTCGAGACTAAATTTTGAAAGCCCAAATATTGCAGAAAGAAGAAACTGATGTGCTTTTCTTGGTATTCTTTTTGTTTATTGGAAATTTAAAGGAGAGGTAAAAAGGAAAATGAGAAAATCTACTCTACTGAAGGTGCCATGTGTTTTGGTTCTTGGGTCCGTATCAGGATGGCATCCTCACGCACTGCAAACAAACCCACAAAAGAAGAAAACGAATTATAAATTTATCAAAAGAAAAAAACCTCAAACAAAATATTTATGTGCGTGATATTTAGGTTTAGAGTTGTGAATGATACATACGTTGGAGTAAGCAGCAGATCGGAACTTTTCAATGCCACCGTTTGGACGAACGTCTTCAATGCTGTAACCAAGAGGGACTTCGTATTGAACTGAATTACTGCTACTACTACTAGACTTCTTTTTGCCTCCTTTTGTCTCCATCACAACATCCACGCCTCTGCAAAAACCCAAGATTATAATCCCAAATTCAGATCACAAAATATATCTACAAATAACAGAAAAAACCTTCAGGTATTACGAAATCAAAAACCCAGTACGTAAAATAAGAGAACAACAGGTGTTACATGTATAAAAAGCAAAGAGAAATATTAGAAACCCTAGATTCAGAGACTTACGTATCTTAATTTCGCTATAAAACTTCGAGTATTCTAGAGGGTAGGTACGTATTGACTTAGCAGATACCAAAACAGAGAATTAAATTTGGGAAGCGAATGAGAGATGCGAGCAAACTGAAAGAGAGCAAGAAAGGCGTTTTTCTGTGAGATAAAGACGCTGCAGAGGGTTTTGTGTGAGAGCAAAGATGAAAAGAGAGAATTTATAGAGGAACCACGGAAGAAATTAGAGGGACTCCACGCGGCGGATTTGAATTAAACCCTAGGCACGTTGGCCTCTTACTTGCCACTAATTTACTGGGGAATAACATTGTTGTTTAATTTCACTTTCACGAATAGAACGTGTATTGCACGCTTCAATGAGATAAAGACAAATCCTCTGGTTCTGCCGAGTTCCAGAATCATACCCAAGCAAATGGCAATTGGCCTCTTATATGCGCAGTTATTAGTATGTGCATGGGAGGTTGAGTACACTATTATATAGCGCGTGGGAATATTTGATTAGACTGAGTTAAGTTAATGTCCTTTGTAGAGGCATATATTATACATACAACTACGCTGCTGTGCAGCTCATTGGATAACATGTGGCAACTGTTGAACAAATGACCAAGATGATCAAAAAATCCTTTTTCGACACGACATAAAAAGTGTATACAGGAAGATCAGTTGAATAATGTTTTTTTTAAGGATATCAATACAAATCATGGCTTAAATGACTGCCATTAGAAATGAATTTGAAGATGGATCTCACAATCAAAGGAATAATGAAACGAACATGAAGCCAGTAAAAAGTTATATATTGGACCCACAATCTTAACATGTCCACTAAATTATTTCAAATTTATAATTAATTTCTCTAATAATAATAATAATAATCCCGGATGGTTTGATTTTATTAAATCACAAAACTTCAAATTATAAATTTAACACCAAAACATATCCTAGCCTTATCTCGTTGTGCATCTTCCATATATCCTGTAATATTCACGAATATCTAATGTATATCTTGTTGCATCCTCCATGTATTACCATTAATGAAAAATCGTTATGCTGATTTAACTATTTATATAAGTAGTGAGCATGGTTAGTATTATTTTTTAATTGCTGGTTATAAATTTTATTTCATAGCTTAATGATTAATGTGTGAAATAACTTTGAGGTTGTAGTTTTGATGCTAGGGAGTGCATTTAGTTTATTAATTTGAAGGTCTTTTTTTTAAAAAAAAAAAAAAGAAAAGAAGAATGGGCAGGCGTGTCTACCCCTAATAAGAAGCGGGAAAAAAATTAACCCATGCCTTTGGGTTTTGTATTGACTATTTGGGTTTTTTATATATTTTTTTAAATTTATCTTTTAATATGATATTTTTATTTTTTTGGGGTTTTTGACCCTTTTATTTTTATTTTTTTATCTAGTTAATGGTAAATCAAATTTTATATTTTTTAATATATAATAAATTTATTTAGTTTTTTTTTAATTTCATAATTTAATATGTAGTTTTTATTTCTCTTGGGTCTTTTGATCTTATTTTAAAATATATTTTTTCTAGTTATATATTTTAATATGATATTTTTATTTAATTTTAACTTTTAGTATTAAATTAGTTTTTTTAGTGTTATTGTATAGAAAAATTCTCACATAATTAAATTTAAAATTCAGGTTTAGTAAATAGATTCAGCTAATTGTTCCTAGTTTGACAATTTCCGAGTTTGAACAATTGTTCCTAGTTTCATTGTAATATCAAGAAGTTTGTAACATTCGTGTGTATACATTCAAAATTTATTTCTTCCAAATTGCAACGAGAATATGGTTAATAAATTAGTGGTAATGTGGTGGCGGGACATTTTTAAGAGCATCCCCCTTCCTGGATTCTTAAACCCCAACGTTTCTGATTAATGCCATTAATTGGGCTGGCAAGGTTGGTTCATCAATTGTTTTAGAAGATTGGTAGCTCGTGTGGTTGATCAGTGTGAGAGCATTTAAAATAAAACTAGATTGGTAGCTGCGTGTGAGGTTTTAGGCTAAATTATTTATTAAAAAAAATAGATGATGATTTCATTTTAAAAAAATAAAATTTTTTTTGATAACTAGGTTAAATCTTGATTAACTTGATAATATAATAAAAAAATAAAATAATGAAAAAATATATTACAATGAAAAGAGCTAGATTAACATGTAAAACTCATGATCTGGATATTAGATATGTTTAGATTACATGTCTATCACATGTGAAATCATAATAATTTGATAAAAAATCAATAAAAAATATAAAAAAAAAAAACATGAAAAGTTAAGAAATAAATATAGATCTAAATATCTAATAACATAGCACTAATTATTTAACAATCATGTTAGATGAATTTGTTAATTAAAATCATTTTATTATAAAAACTAACATATATAAAAACTCCTCTTACCTAGTGGAACTTGATCCAAACTACAAATTCAAATCGAAAAAAATATTTTATCTCAATGTAAATCTAGTTTTTTAGATTATACGGAGACTTAAAAAATCTAACAAGCTTTCCTATTACAAAAAAAAAAAGTTTTGAAATGAAAAAAATAAAATTTAATATCAAGATGAGAGTTTTAAAAATTAAAAGGACCAATTATAACATAAAAAAAATAAAAGATAAAAATAAACTTTTAAGATAAATTTCAGAGTCAATCACTTATTTTACCTGTTTTTTCACTTTAGATATTTATTTTTCAGTGCAATCATTCCACCTAAAAAAATAGACAATTAAGTTCTAATTTATGCTCAAAAGGATTAAATCATGCAAGGTAAATGATCAAGGATCAAATTGAATTTAAAAAAAAAATCATAATCCACAATGATATTTAAGACAGTGAACTGTATTTGTGCAACAGTAAAAAAGAAAAGAAAAGAAAGAGCTCTTTATGTGTATATTAATACTAAATTTATCTTCAACAAGAACAAAATGATATATAAAATATCAACTTTAGTCAAAGTGAAACGAGTTGTGATGTATAAATAAAGATGAAAAGGAATAATTAAATTAAGTTAATTGTTTTATTTTTCTATTATTAAGACAGGTTGGTCCACTGAGAAGGCAACGTTATTGATTAGCAATCTTGAACGTAATCCCATTTTGATTCTAGCTAGACAATTCGACAATGCAACTATTCGATGAAGTGACGTCCCTTTATACTACTCTTAATAATAATAATAATAATAAATTTTAAAAGCATTTCATGTTTAAATTAATTAAAATACATATAAATTGGACTGATTATTGAAACCCTGAATCTTGAACTAGGCTGGTTCCTAGATCAAATCTAAAAACTATGGGTAGAATAGTTGTGGGAAATGAATTCATACGGGGTTAGTAAATATGAGCCTCGTGCAAATTCATTTGAAAAATTAGATTTAAGAGTATGGTGTTTTCAACCCCACGTTGGATATAATTGATAAAATTAATACACAGTCAATCTTTTTTAGAAATTATATATTATGTGTCATGTGAAGAAGTTAAAAATATAAATATATTTTATTTTAAAATTCACGAAGAAAAATAAGTATAGTATTTGTATAGACATGTCAAAAGTTCAAGTCCTAAATTTAAACGAGCCAAAGCTTAAACATACCAAAGCTCAACTTGGGTGGACTGTTTACACAGTCCTAGCTGGTCGTTGAAGGAAAACACACGAGACTACACGATATGCGTCTAATTTTTATTTTCTTTAAAAAAAATTATTATGTTAATATTAAAATTTATTTTTAAAAAATAAAAAATATGTTATTTTAATATATTTTAAAAAAATAATTGTTAAAACCCCCGAGTAAAAATTAATTTAGCGGTAAAAGGTAGTTAAAACAAGAAACAATAACTATACTATAGTGTCTTTTTAAATTAAACAGAGTTATCCATACAGTTAAAGACAAGTTATAATAGTAATAAAATTAATTTTACTTCTTGCACGGATTTAAAGGAGTCACATCATAAGTTATTTTTATACCATGAGACTCATTATTTAAAAAGCAAACGCGATCTTGAATGATTTTATCAAGGTGAAATAATGTTAACTTTTCCTTGAGGATAAAAGCTTTCTTGTTGTTGAAGTGATTCTCGTTATTCTCTGTCGAGTTGCAACTTTTCTGGTTTCTTTTGTCTCATAGTTTACATCCTCGTTTTGTTTGTATTAGGCTATCACTGTACTGGGATTTGTTCCATGTTCTCGTCCTTACCGAGAGGAGAGATTTTGCGCTGTTAACTCATAAAATTTATTTTTTAAAAATAAAATAGTTATAAAATATTTTAGTAAAATTATTATATATTATGCCGTGACTTTATAAATTGTTATAGCTTCATGAAAAAATTATATGAAGAAAAATTCTTTTAATTTATAATATTTTTTTTAAAAAAATATAAAATTAAATTTTTAACTAGTTTAATATTAAAAAAATATAATTGATAAATATAATTTTTTAAAAAAATATAATAAAAAAATATGCAATGAAACATTATTGAAATCTACAGTATTTCATAAAAAAATTTACAATCATGATTTTTAATTAACTCAATATTAAAACTAATAAAATCATCAAAGATAATTTAAAAAAATCATACAAAAAAATCATGTGGAGAAATATTGTAGCAATACATATTATTTTTTTAAAACTAAAAGGCTAAATTTTCAACCAGCTCAATATAAAAAAAATTAACAAAGATAATTTTTAAAAATATAAAAAAATTATAAAACTAAAAAAAATGAAGAAAATACTATAGCAATCTATGGTATTTTAAAGAAAAAATTACAGAGTTAAATTTTCAATCAATTCAATATTAAAAAAATAAAATCAACAAAAATAATTCTGAAAAAAAATAAAAAAAGATGATATTTTTTGAAAAAAAACAAAAAATAAATGAGAAAAAAATATAGAGAAACACTATAATAAAACAAAAATTATGTGTAGAAATATTATAGCAATTCACAATATGTTTTTTTTAAAAAATATAAAGTAAAATTTTTAATTAGTTCGATATATAAAAAAAATTGACAAAAATCATTTTGAAAAAAAAATTATAGTAATCCATAATATGTTTTTTTAAATTACAGAGTTAAATTCTTAATCAATTTAGTATTAAAGAAATGACAAGGATAATTTTGAAAAAAAATAATAAAAAAAGAAGATAATCTTAAGAAAAAAAGAAAAAAAAACATGTAAGACCTAAAAAAATAAAACAAAAAAAAATATAGTAAAAGCTACATTATTTTTCTGATGGGAGTATTACTTAATACTTTGTTTTGGTAGCCACGGTTCTAAACAAACTACATAAAAATAAAAAATACTATGATTAAAAAATAAAATACTAAATCAATATCATGTTTATTCTATATAGTGTTTTTTAGTTTGATTTTTTTACATGTAATGTTTTGGACCATAACAGCCAATAAAATGGATAAAAAATTCCAGTAGCTAAATCTCCTTTTGCATACGATGAACCATAATATATATATATATATATATATATATATATATATATATATATATATATATATATATATATATATATATATGAAGGGGAACTTGTAAGATTTATCATTAATTGCATGATAACAATTATCTTTGTCCTGTTTTTGTAAATAAGTTTTATACGGGTGTTCTGCATCTCATTCTCGAGCACAGACAAATAAGTCAAGCTTGAACATGCCAAAGCTCAACTTGCGTGGACTATTTGCAGGTCCTAGATGGTCGCTGAAGAAAAAAACGCTTGTTTTGGCTGCTATAATATAGTGTCTTTTTTAATTAAATTAAATTAAATCAAGTGGAGAGAGGCTATCTATACAATAAGATTAATTCTACTTATTGCATACAGAATTAACAGGGTCACATCATATTTGTTTTCAGCCATGAGACTCATTATTTAAAATGCAAACACAATCTCGATTGATTTTATCAAGGTTTTTATAACATTGCTTTAACTTTTCTATATTGATCACGGGGATTAAGCTTCCTCGTAGCTGCAACTTTTGGTTGCTTAAATCCTCGTTTTTAAATAAGTAAGAAAAACTTATAAACTTAACATGTTAACTGTATTGATTATAATTATTTTTTAATTTATTATTTTATTAGTTTTGTTTTTAATATTAATTTTTTTATAATTTTTTATAATTTATTTTTTTATAATTATCTAATTTTTTAACTTGAGTTGTAAATTTAATAGGTTAACTATAGGTAATATAATATGTTGCTATTTTAAAAAATATAGTGTTTATTATATATTGTATTTTGAGTGTATGATTAATTTTTTCTTAAAAGAATATATTAGTAATTAAATATTTTTTTTATATTAAAAAAGTTAATCCAATTTCCTATTGAATTTTAATTGAGTTATTCGATATTTTAAGGTAATACAATTTTTTAATATGCTGACGTGGAGTGTACAGACAGAGAGTGAGAGGGAGAGAGATGCAATCTTTTGAAGAGAGAACACAGGGCAACCACCCATTGGCGGATGCATTGTTTTAAAATTGCTGGGAAAGAAATTTCGACCGCCCTTCGTGCCTAGGTCCACTAGGGCCAAATTGCTCTCGTGATGTGTGAGCGTGTTCCTCAGATTTAGGCTACCATGTATTAAAAAAAAAAACATATGATTCATAGAGATGCTCGACGCACGGTGTATGGAAAACGGAAGGTACAGTTCATCTATGATTCTCCACTACAAAGGCCTTTGGTTAATTTATGATTTTTAGCCGAGCAGCACATGGAGCCCTGCTGGGTGATGAGTGATGCCTTGGCCTTATTATTTACTTGCTTGTTAATCGGACTCCGTTAGGCTAGGGCTGGATTAAAAATAATGTTGAGGCCATAAAGAATTATTTTATATTATTATTAAATTAATTTATTGATTTGTGCTTTTAGCGAGTCCACGTTTAAAATTAAAATATATATAAATTATTTTAATATCACATAATTGAATTAATAAATTTAAAGATAATTTCAATAATAGCAAAAGGCAGAAAGTATGTCTGAATTAAAAAAAAAAAACAAGATAATACTTTTTTTTTTAACATTGAAACTGTGAAATATTAAATTAATCTGAATTTCATAATTTAATCCATCCAATCTGCAATTTGAATCATAAATTTAACCGAGTTTAATAATTTTTTTAAAATTATTTTTATTTAATTATATAATAATAAAAATAAATATTTATAATCTCGGGAACTCGATCAAGTCTTGGGTTTGCTTCCTTACTATTATATGTTTAAGTCATTTTAGAGTCATTAAAAATCTACATAATTATTAATTTCAAAACTTATAAGATTAATTGAGGAACACACAAAATAATTTAGATACCCAACACTAATAAAAAAATTCACAAAATAAAACACAAATCAAATAGTGTAATACTTATTTGAGATTAATGATAATTTTATAAAAATTAAACTAAAAAATTATAAAATTAAAATTAAAATTAACTAAATATTAATAAAATAAACTCAAATTTAATATTAAATAAAAAAAATAAAAAAACCTCCTTAACATTTAATAAAATTAAAAATAACTTAATTGGTTAAATTACACCTAAGCTATTCCAATCATTCTTGTTAATAATACCTGTTAAAAGAAAAGTAAAAAAAAGTGACATACCCCTACTTCGTTTAGTACAGAGTAGGGTAGGTTTTAGTTAGGGCATTTTTTATTTTAAAGGAGCCATTTTCTATTTATAGTAAGGTTTAATCAGGGGCAATATAGACTTTTAAGAAATGTTATTCTAGAAATCTTTGGAAAGTAATTTACATTTTTTATACAGTAATTAATAAAAGTCGTTGTTAAGCATATTCGCAGCTAAACTCGATATCTTTATTTGATAAAGTACTAAACATGTAAAAAAATAAAAATCAAGAAAAAACAAGAGAAAATTTGAAAAAAATTGTGAATCATTCGATACTGTGATTCTGGGTTCTATTAATCTCATAATTTACATTTTTTTTAATTTTCTTCTTAATATTTAGCATTACACTAATAAAAGCTGCAATAATCTTGGTTTCAGGGGATTGAGATCCAAACCGAGATAAGTTAAAATTTATTTTTATTTCTTAAAAATATTTATTTTTTATTTTTAAAATTTTTTAATGTACATGTTTCCAAAGAACCCGTGATAAGTAGTAGAAACTCAAATCACAGGCCGGCGGCGGCGGGGTTTTCGGTATTAAATGTAGATTTGATCAATACTTCAACACAATGACACTCTTGTATTTTTCAATCACCTCTCACGAAATCTGCAACAATTTAGGGATAGGAAGCATCTCTGGATCCTCAAACCACCCGCTCAGAGGCGGAAATAAAAAAGAAACCGCCAGGAACTGTTCGCCTTGTCCACCATTATATGCAATACAAGGGCGGAAAGCACTGTGCCCCCCCACACATACAAGTACAGTAAGAGATTTTGGACTCTCTTGAATAAAACAATCGGTGCCATAGCTGTGCCATATCTTCTCATCATTATTAAATTCCTCCTCTTCCTAACGAGTCAAATGCCTAGTGTGGTCCTCCTGCAAATCCAAGCATAAAAAACTAAAACAATACTAAATCACAGCTTAATTATTCAAATTAAGAACTCCATAATCTGTATCTACCCTGTTTTGTTTGCTCTATCCTCTTAGGCACAGACGCAGCACCCACTAATCACATATTTAACAAGCAAAAGTACAAATATCTGAGAAATGGATAGCATATGTTTGCCACTATGCGGTTGGTGAACATAGCCATGCAAATCATCCTAATTCATTGGTTCTTATACATTTTCAAAATACCCAGGAGCTTATTTTACTTTCCCTCCGACTTTGTTTCAAGTTTCATTATTAAACCCTGCCTGATATAGTATATTAATATTAACCTGAGATCTTTCCGTTCTTAAAAAATATAACTTGAATTGACTTGATGAACTCATGGATTGGCTAATTAGATCAACATAATTAAATTCTTTTTTAAAAATATTATATTTTTATTTGGGTTAGTTCATCTGACTCATACCTCAAGTTTTATATGAAATAAACTCGAGATGGGTTTAATAATTATGGATTAAATTTGTAAAGGGCTTGTTAATAATTGAATAAAAAAGGAAGTGCCTTTTTGGGCTTGTTGCCGATTAACGAAAAGAAAGGATTTGGATTCGGAGAAAAAGGTTAGTGGCGCATGCATAGGTTAAAAGGCCAATGGCTAGTGCCTTCCTCTACGAGTAGTGGTGAGGCTACTAGCAAGAAAATGGAGTAGGTACAAATTACAATTTTATTATGATAAAGATATTCAATAAATGCTCAATTATTTAGCTGGAGCTCCGCATGCTAAATAAAATTTCAACTTGAATTTCTTTACACAAAAACCGGGCCTGGCTCGATTCTCATTATCTAATCATTGAAGAAAATTAAAGCCTGTTGGATCGATAAAAGGATTAATTAATCCATTCTCTGAATCATTGCCGGGAAAATCCTTATTGTACCCTCTTCATCTGCAACGAAGAGAGAACAGTATCACTCTATCATGTTTCATCGGAATAGGCCAATCGCCTGAGAGAATAGTGTCGAGTGCTGATAGGGACTGTCTACAGGAATCTCATTGATTCGATCGATCGTATTTCATCAGAAAGAAGGTTTCCCTGTTCCAGGACCTGATGGGTTCTTCTGGCCGAAGGAACCTCACCGATGATTTCCAGTAACAAACGTCTCGACGAAAGATATAGTTTTGTTTGCAACCATTTCTATGCAAGCTTCTGGTCCTATTCTCGACGAAAGACAATGAGTTAGCTTCCCTTCCTCACCTGGTCCACTCGGATTCATTTCTTTGTTTTGTTTAATATTACAAGCACCAAATTCATGTTATTACATGTTTTCAACATGGAACCAGTCTTCAGACAGACCAGGCTCCTTGATTTAAGCACCAGCCGTCCAGATCCTAAGGAGAAGTTCTTCCGTGGCGTGCTTAAATTAAATTAATTTAGATTGAAACTCTTGCCATTTATAGATCCTGCATGAATGTTTGGTACAAGAGTTATGTCATGGGCTAAAATCCTACCTCATGTCTTTTCATCCAGCTGCAAACCATGAGCCCACACAAAAACTAAGCTCTCAACGTTACTGAATTTAGAAACGATTCCCATAGACATCATAAAAGAGCTGAAACAAGTTGCCACTTTATCCCCGGCTTGGTCTTCTCAAGCTTTGCTCTGTTCGATGGTGATGGTGATTGACAGGGACCTCCAAGTTGTATAACTTCTCGAAATTGCTATTTGCAGAATCGGATTGAATTGATCCATCAAGAACATAGCTCATATAGTACAAAATTTCTGGTCCAGCCTGCACGACTGAGTCCACTGCTTCTAGCTTTGATGAATATATTAATTTTCGAATTTTAAAACATATTCTGAAACCACACAAAATGAATATGTTTTTTGATTTTTTAATGGATAATGAAAAATGGAAATGGAATAGAAAATTGAAGATAGAGAAAGGAAAACATTTTTTTATTACTCAACACACCTTAATCACCTCAAGGACTTCAATATCATATGAACTATGAACAAGGCCCATCTGCAGGGAGTCCCACTACTATTAGGCCTGGACCTAAATGGTAAGGTATCTCTTTGGGCACTAAAGCTCATCTTGTTGGAAAAAGAACGTCCCTTTTGCCTGGTATCTTCACAACAACGTTGTGGAATTTCATGGCTAGATGCTTGCAAGCCTCTCAGTGAGAATTTCTTATCTGGTCGACAAACATTTTTAATTACAGATTCAGTTCTGCTAAACAGAAAAGGAAAAGGAAAAGGAAAAGGAAAAGCAAGAAGAGTACAATGCAATGGCAATTTGGCATGGCGTGAATATGATCTTTTTCTGGGATATTGACGGAAAAAGAAAAGGAAAGAACTTTAGGTGCATACTTAATTATTGATGGATACCTTTTGTGTTAGACTATGATAACCATATTCGGAGGACAAAATATGTTATGATTTCAGTGTTATCTCTCGTTCAAGAGAGCTAAATTATTGATCACTGTCATAATTTGGCTGGAATTTTGAAGAACTAAACGCCAAAAAAAAAACAGAGAGACTTAACATGATTTGAATATGATTGAGGGATCTTGAATTCTTGTTATTGGATTATACAGTTCCAGGGTAATTCTACAGCAAGATGGGATTAAAAAGATGCATTTGGTATGATTTGCATGCAACTTTAAAATCTTTATGAATCATGGGCTAAAGTACTCCTGGCTTGTTCCTTTCTGTTTCCCGTGTTACGTGAAGGTACAAACAGGGGAAAAATCCTTTGGATGTTGACAACTGAAGAACAACAGTCAATGTTGATGTAGAAAACTCAAGCCGGACGCATGAATTTATTGAGGATGGCAGCAGCACATTGATAAAATCACACAAGTAGAGAAGCTACCTCTGTGATTGAAGAGCAGAAATCCATGGCATAAAAAGTACCCTCTCTGTTTTATTTTTTCCTCTCCAGAAAATATCATACATCCCAGCAACACCTTCATGTGCTGCATCCAAGCAAGCAAAAAAAAAAAAAAAAAAAAAGGAGAAACGAGCAGAAATAAATTTGAAACCCGTAGTAATTCAGACTTCGTATAATCGACAACGTATTTTCAAATCAAAACACATCCACTTTTGCTTCTTTTTTTTGTTTTTTTACGTACGTCACCATGATTGATTCACCATGAACGCATGTTAACGTCTCCCAGTGTAAAAATCTCGAGAGAAACCAGGCTTGGACAGCATGCAAGTCCCATCAATGCTCATACATCTTGTCCAGGGGAATACTTGTAAGAACTAAATTTGAAATTAAAGAATTGAGATAAAATTAAAACAATAATTAAAAATAAATAATCAATAAAAAATAAAGAGTAAATTTAATATAAGATTAAATAAAATTAAATAATGAAGGGTGAAATTAAAAAAGAAAACCAATAATAATTAAAATAATAATAACTAAATTAACAACAAAAAATAAATTAAATAACGCTTTTATATTTTAACAAAAAAAAGGGGAAAAAAATTATTGGAACACAACCACTATCTCATTATACATACATGCAACATCAATGGAAAAAGGACGGTGAGGCCCGCTCTGAAAAATAATGTTTGAATGTAGTATCATTTTACACATGCTATCCAAAGGCACGAATATACCAGTAATTTTTTTTATAATATTTATATTTATAAAAAAATTAAGTCACTTTTGATAGCTTGTTTATTAAAAAATGCAATATGAAATGACAAAAAAGACCTTTGATGCAAGTTTAATAATTTGTGCTTTTAAGGGTAATATAATTTTTATATTGTATGTTTAAAATATTTATTTTCTTACAACTCTTTAAAATATTATTTTTTATGCAATATAGTAATTATATTATTCATCTGAAAAGTTAAAAAACTAAATTATCTCCATAAATCTTGTTGTAATAAATAAATCTTAAATGAAAAAGATCAATTCACCCGATCTTTTTAAGAATAAAATAATAACTACAATTAATAATAATCTATATCTAAAAACAAGGTGGATGCACAATGAATTTTATTTTTTTTCCTTAAAATCTTTAATGGACATGGGCATGTAACCCATGTATTATATGACACCATAATACCGCAACAAAAAGATTTGATAGCTACGGTTTTAAATCAAGGGTCTCTGCTATTTTAAGAGCAGACAATTACCCTCACAATAGCATGGCCTCTAGCTATATCCACATGCTACGCTTACTAACTGTAGCTCATCTTATAAATAGCCGGTCCATTTCATTGATAAAGAAATTAAAGGACATGCAAAAGACAAATAATATTAATGCCACTAAGAAATAAAAAACTTTTTAATAAAAGTATTATTATTATTATTACTATATGAGAACATAAAGAAATGACTCAGAACATTATTTTTCTTATAATATGCATCATTTAGCATATATTTCATATCCAAAACTACACACAGCGCAAGCTACGCATGGTTGGTAAGAAGGCTACCATTTGTGGGGCCAAGGCAAGGCACGGGCGTCACCTTTTGCCTTTTCCTATTCTCAAGCTTTAGCACTTTTTGGGCGAATTGCACTGAAAAACAACACCAGCCCATCGCTGGAAGAATCAATCCACCCTCAGCTCGCATGGAAGAATAAGCGCACTCCAACGAAGATTTGATCTTGAGCTTTCTCCCTCTCCCTGTATTATTATTTTACTTCTTACAACATATATAGTATGATCACCTTTATATATTCATATCCAAGATGTTCTTATTACACACTTTTCTATAAAATTTAGTGTATAGTTTAATGGGTTTGGTTTGGATTTTGGAATAAAAGCTTCTTCACGACTGTGTTTTTTGTTTTCCTTTTCGTCTTTTCGTTTTTCAGTGCTGTTCTTTTGCTTCTCTACGGGGATGGGTGGATTTTGTTCCATGAAAGCCAGGATGATGTCTGTGTTGCTCTTGCAATTAATTCACTAGCCACAACAATTGTAAGAAAATGGTTGCTCAGTTATGAAGTGTTAAAGTAAAAGGTATTTATAGAATAAGAATTTTTAGTGGTTGAATGGTGGATTGATTAGGTGTCTTTTTCAATAGCTTTTTTCTTTAATGTTAAGGTAATTTTTTGTTTTATGAATGCATCTGGATAGTTGTTAAGATTACTTTTTTAGGGTGTTTAAAAACTTTTTAATAATAAAATCAATAATTTTATAGAAAAAATAAAAAATAAATATACTTATAAAGCTTTAAATTTTAAAGGTCAGGTTATTTTTTTAATCTCTTTTTAATATGAAAAAGACTTATAGCAATTAGACTTTATCTTTTTTTTCACGGAGAGCTAAAGAATAATTTTACCATGTCAACATCTATAAGAAAAAAAATATTCATTACACAAGTATTAATTAATATTAATGGAGAAAACTATCTTTTACATGAGCATTAACAAGGAAAAAAAAAAAAAAAGAACCCAACATATATTTTTGAGTTTAAAAAGTAGGTTATAACATATCTTTTAAGGGTTAGGTTTAGATGGTCCGAACCCATAAAAAAATGTTGTGAATGATCAGTTCTTGGGCTTGGACGAGCGCTCAAGCCCACCAAAAGTGTTTGGGATACTCAACTTTTAGGTTTATATTGCAGCTCGAACCTAATAAAAAGTATTTAGTACTGATAACAATATTTATTTTCTAGAAAAAAAAAGATTTTTCTATGATGATATTATGGGCTAGATTTATGTTAATGACCATAAAAGTTTGTTGGAGAGTCATATATTTAGAAAAAATCCTTATAGTAACAGGGTTTTTCAATACGCCCCTCACAAACATGCCTGTACTTATAATTCTAATAAGAAGAGTCTTCAAAGATTTATTTCAAGTGAAGAGTCTTTAAAAATTTATTTCAAGCGAGCTATTCTTGTTTATATCATCATTTTACTTGAGAGAATATTGACTGCACTACTATCATCTACTAATATCCTATAGACACGATGATTAACCAAAAATGTTAAGAGGATGAGAGCTTCCTTGTGTGGAAAGGTTACCTCCTTCCCTTTTTTAAGGGCAAATATAAAGGATTCATGCCATGTATTATATAGGCAAGTGATAATAAAAACTTGTTTTCAATGTTTTCCTTTTCCACTCCTATTGTTACCTGATGTTGAAGTTCCACCCAAGATGACATTGATCTTTAATAAGACCTGGTTAGGTTGTTCAATGTGGGTATCTCTCTTCACAAATTATTGTTTATAGTCTTTGGCTATTAATTATTCAATCTTTTTCTTCAAATCATAATATTATTCGATATCATATTTATTGTCCCGATGGAACATGCAATACTTATTAGATTTGTGTGGGTAAAGAGTGGCTTTCATTGATATAAGATATTAGATAAACTCTTTATCTTTAATTGCGATATAATTAGGAAGAAAATGAAGATCATAAAGTTAAAACTTACCTTAAGGTTCAAGGTAGTTTATATAATCTTGAACTCATGCAATAATATTTGGATAAGAGAATATGTGTGTCACTTATAATCTTAAACTATCTAGAGATGTAAGATTGGAGTGGCAATGAAATTATGAAAAAGTTGTTTAACTTCTAGGTTTTGTAGGCTACATGTATTAATGATGATCATATAATTAATTTTAAGGATATATAACCACCAAAGGTGCTTTCAATTAATGCATATATGTTTTATCCATGTTGTAATTGACAAGTATACCAATGATGATACGAGAATAATGCATTCACGCTAAATAATAGGTTTTGGAATGTGTTTCGGTGATTTGAAATTGAGTTCTTTAGCTAGGAATCACAACAAATCGTCTACTTAATAGTATTGTTTAATGAGGTTATGTAAACATCCAAACCTAATTTGGAGATAAAATGTATATGATTGGTGATTCAATAACATTTCTAGGGGGTTTGGTCATCTTTTTTAATTTAAAAAAACAATGACACACACACATACCTTACTTAAAGTTGTGATATGTGCTTGGAACTCCATGATTCATTGGAATTTCGGACTTGTATGGCTTATAAGAGATTGGTGTGATAAAAACACAATGTCATGGACGATTATATTTTAAATGCCAATTTAATTATAAGATATTTTCATATATTTACAAAATACTGATTGAAAAATGCATGCATGTCTTGTTAAGGATTCATTTTTGACTCACGGTCTCATGTCTTATTATTGATAATTACAACCTATACAGAAACATGCATGAAAACATGCAAAAAATATCCACCATTACCGATACCAATAGCGCTAGACTGACATGAAATAATCATTATAGAACAATTCTAGTACCTAAAATTATTTTTCAAGTTACTATTAATTTTATAGTAAATGATATTTTTACCGTTGTCATGTCTAATTGCATGATTTGAAAGAAAAAGACAAATTATCTACTCAAATTAAAATACTCACTTAAATTGATGTAAATAGCATGGCTTGTTAGGTTTTAGGTTTTGTAGGAAAATGTTTATATATATATATATAATATTAGAATATTAAAATCATAAAAAGTTATCAATTTATTATTTTCTTAAACCAAATACACTTTAGGGCCTTGTTTGTTTGATAGAAAGTGGTTTTCTAGAAATTACTTTCTAAATTTTTTTGTGTTTGTTTATTGTCAAAGTTGGTCTACAAAAAACACTTTTCAGTTAATGAAAAATTTAGCTTAGTTTTCATGAAAGTGTTTTCTTTTTATTTTGAATAGAAAACACTTTTTGAAAGTTGTAAAAAATTTAAAAATATCATATTATTTGCTGATTATATCAAATTTGATCTTCAAACTTTTGATTGTTATATATATTTTGTTTTGATTTTTTTTCAATTTAATCTATTAGAATTTAATTTTTATATTAACTTTGATCCTTATTTTTATAATTGTTATTTGCTTTTCTCTTATCATTTTTTAATTGAAATTTTTTATCAATCAAATTTGATTCTTATTCTTTTGATTGTTACTTATTTTATTTGAAATAATTTATAAAATGATAATTACTATTATTTTAATTTTTTAATCTTTCAATTTTTTTATTTGTTAGATTTGATCTCTATTATTTTGATTATTATTTATTTTATTTAAGATAATTTATAAAATTATTTTTTAAAATTTTATTCTCATTTAACTTTTTAATTTATAAAATAATTTGTTCTTTATTATTTTAATAAACTTGAAACAATAAAATGTTAATAAGTTATTTTCTAGGTTATTTTTTATGACATAATCAAATACTAAAAAATATTTTATAATTTATTTTTTATTATACTACTAAACATCAAAAAATAATTTATTTATTTTCTTAAAATTTATATTTTAAGACAGAAATCCATTCCACTCACATTAAAATGCTCAGCTTTAATGCTTCATCTTCACTTCCCTGTTTCATCCCTATGCACAATAATTTCAATGGAATTGTATAGAAATAATAATTAAGATTTAAGAACATTTCCTTTACAAAGAGCCATAATGATGGCAGAACACATGTAACAGCGTAGCAGTCTAGCAGACCATCAAAAGTAGCAAATAACTTCTACTCACTAAAAGAAAACAAATGTTCTTCAAAATTATTGTTTTACTTTTAAGGGTTCATGAGTGGCATCACAATTGGTTTTTGATTCTCTGGGACTACACCTCATCCATGTCTTGGGTGCAACAAGTGAAAAATGAAAAGACGGAGATAAGCCAATCTTTTTGACAGTACCATGCCATCCCCTCCCTCTCAATTTCTGCACTCTCCAGCCTGACAACATCACCCAACTCACACCTGGTTCCTTCCCTCTACTTGTAACTTTCTCTCTCTCTCCCCCCCTCTTACAAGACCAAAAGCAACAAGAAAAGATACTACTCATGGAGAGAGAAAAGTAAAGGATGGTGTTGTTTGTTAAAAGATGGTGACAAAAAAGAGATGAAAGTAAAAAGAAGAAAAGAAAAAAAATATACTAGCCGCTGTAGTATATTGTTTCATAACTTACATTTGCCTCACTCACAATTTTAGGCTCTCTTTGTTAGACATGTTCATGACTAGAATTATTGGCTAACTAGTTATGGCTTTCAAGCTGTTGCATCTCTCTTTCTTCTCTCTCTTTTTCGCTAAGCTGTCTCTTTCATATGAACCTAGAAACCATGAAGGTAACAAGAGCTACAACCCTATCAAACGTCTATTTTCTACATGTACATTCGTTTTTGTTGATTTTAATATTTTAAAGTTGTTGGCTTTTTTTTTCTGTTTTTTTGCAGTGGAGGCTTTGATAGGTATAAGGGAAGCTTTACATGATCCACATGGAGTGTTAAGCAACTGGGATGAGGATTCTGTTGATCCTTGTAGCTGGGCTATGATCACTTGCTCTCCTGAAAATCTTGTTATTGGCTTGTGAGTTTCCAAGTTTTTCTCCTCCTTTTTTAGTTGTTGCTGGCTTTATTTAATGTTAAGAGACTTTGTTTCATAGAACTTGAAATACAGTTCATTTCTTGGTCTTGCTTTGTAGGGGGGCTCCAAGCCAGTCTCTCTCTGGTTTTCTGTCCGGAACCATAGGAAATCTCACTAATCTTCGCCAAGTGTAAGAACTTTGAGCTTCTTTTCATTAGTTTTTCTTTCTTTCAATATTTTTTATAGTTCACTTTCTGATAAACCCACTTCTAGTTTCTCTTTTGAGTTTTCTGTTTTTCTTGTTTCTTGCTGTAATTAAGAAAAGGAAGGTGAATTAGTAAAAAGAATTTCTGCGTTCTGAATTTTCTTTCCAGTTTGATTTTCTACATCTAAGCAGTCTTTTGGCAAAACTCTAATATTAAAGTGGGATTTCATGATTCTAAACTCTGTGTCTGCAACAAAACAGAGTGGATTATCTTTGTTTATCTGTTCTAGTGTGAAGAAAATTCGTGAATAAGAAATTACAACCCCATTTGTCTCCTTATGATTAATACTTTATTTTTTGTGTTTCGACTTGTTGGTGTGGATGTGAAGGTTGTTGCAAAACAATAACATCTCTGGTCAAATTTCGCCAGAGCTTGGCACTCTCTCAAAACTTCAGACTTTGGATCTCTCTAACAACAGGTTCTCTGGCGAGGTACCAGAGTCTCTTGGCCAATTAAATAGTCTCCAATACCTGTAAGTTGTTTGCTATTTTTATTCTTCATAATCTGTATGGTTTCCAAGAAGGTGGAGTAAAGGAAAAGAAAACAAAACGCCAACAGAATTGCATGCCTTGTTTCATGGTTTCTATTCCTTTTTTCTTCTTGTTTTGTAAAAGGTGTACGCAAATTGGCAAATTGTTGCTCTGATGGAATTGGTTGGGTAGTGTGGTTTGTTATTTTGATCTTCATTAAATATTCACAATTAGTAACCAAACCAAATATTTTTATTTGCTTTATTTTGATATCGTTGTGGCTAACTACTGTGATATTTTTTGTTATGTAATACGAGAGTAGGAGGCTAAACAACAACAGCTTGTCTGGGCCTTTTCCTGTGTCTTTGGCCAAAATCCCACAGCTTGCTTTCTTGTGAGTTTAGTTTTCTTTTTCTCAGTTCTTGTTTGTATTTTATGTTTAAGTGCCTTGGAAAACGAACACAGCATGCAGCATGCTGGTAACCTTTTGATGTCATAATGTTTTTGCTCAGCAACTCGCTTTGGATTTTCTTATTTTTGATCATTACACTGGTATTTCAGGGACCTGTCTTATAACAACATCAGTGGACATGTGCCCAAGTCCCCTGCTAGAACATTCAAGTATGGTTTATTTATCTACAACCTCGTTTTTCAATTATTGTCTACTTGGTCAATGCTTTATCAAATATTATTTTATATTTGTGTTACATTGTTGGTTAATGCAGTGTTGTGGGTAATCCAATGATTTGTGGAAGCGGCTCTACTGAAGGGTGCTCTGGATCAGCCAATGCTGGTCCTCTTTCTTTCTCTCTTGGTTCATCACCCGGTGAAATCTCTATGTCCCTCTCATGTGTACCTTGTGGCTAATCTCTTTCAGTCAAATTGTAATATGTCTGTTCTTATGTAGGTAAGCATAAACCCAAAAAATTAGCAATTGCACTTGGGGTTAGTCTCAGTCTTGTATCTCTCTTCCTCCTAGCACTTGGAATCGTTTGGTTCCAGGGGAAACAAAAAGGCCAAATGATACTTCACATTAGTGGTTAGTATAAGCAACATCCTATTTTATCTAAATTTTAGTAAATTACAGCATGAGCCTGAAAAACGCTGAGATGGGTCATGGAATTTTGTTGCAGACAATCAAGAAGAGGAGCTAATTAGCCTAGGAAATCTCCGGAACTTCACTTTCAGAGAGCTTCAAATTGCTACTGACAACTTCTGCTCAAAGAACATTCTTGGTGCTGGAGGTTTTGGCAATGTGTACAAGGGAAAGCTAGGAGATGGGACCATGGTGGCTGTGAAACGGCTAAAGGATTTGACTGGAACTGCTGGGGAATCACAGTTTCGAACAGAACTGGAGATGATCAGCCTTGCAGTTCACCGCAATTTGCTGCGGTTGATTGGATATTGTGCCTCTCATAGTGAGAGGCTTTTGGTTTATCCTTACATGTCAAATGGCAGCGTGGCTTCAAGGCTTAGAGGTAAGCACTTGGTTACCTTATGCAACTTTATGCATAAAAATGCTTGGTGGACAACAATATTTCTGGCAATATAAATCCTTTTGCTTTGTGATTATTGAGGTACTGCCTGTTTCCCATATTATGGTTTCTAACCATTTCTGGTCTAATTGGTGCCCTTGGTTCTAACTTCATCATGGCACAGCTTTAGAACGTGTTAGATTTGTTCTTATTTCTGGTCAATTTATTTTCTTTTTCTCTCTTTGGTCTTGACCTTTTTCCTCTTCGCCAATTTCATGGTGAATGTATAGTTTATTATTGTTATGCTTGTTTTTATCCATGTATTTGTGTTCAGTTTGAGACTGAAATGAAGATTTGCTTTCTTTTTTCGGTTGAACGTGAGAAAGTGAGCTGAATTCCTCAAAACATTTAATTCAACAGTGGCAATACTAGAGAACTTTAAGTTTTCATGCTCCCATTTTTTTCTAAATTGTCTTGATGTTTATTTCTCTGAGGCACAATTGTCCATGTCTTTACTTTCAAATCTGAATTTGGTCGATCTTTAGGAGATCCTGAGAAACTCTCCCCGGCCCCACTGTCATTCAAGGAACTAAAGGTGGCTGGGTGTGAGTTTTGAATGCATGGTTACCTAATTAGAATTTGTTTTTCTTTCACATTCTATTACTAGAACTATTACTAGAACTACTGTGATTTATGTTGGGCCACTTGGAATGTTCCTGAGATAATCAATTCATCAAACAGTGAAACCTGCACTGGACTGGAACACTAGGAAGAGGATAGCAATAGGAACTGCCAGGGGTCTTCTGTATCTACACGAGCAATGCAACCCTAAGATAATTCATAGGGATGTAAAGGCTGCTAATGTGCTTCTTGACGAATTCTGTGAGGCTGTGGTGGGTGATTTTGGCCTTGCCAAACTTTTAGACCATGCTGATTCCCATGTCACTACTGCTGTCCGGGGCACTGTTGGGCACATAGCACCAGAGTACCTATCCACTGGTCAGTCATCTGAGAAAACCGATGTTTTTGGATTTGGCATTCTCTTGATAGAGCTTATTACTGGAATGAGAGCTCTTGAATTTGGCAAAACTGTTAATCAGAAAGGAGCTATGCTTGAATGGGTAAGTCTCATCTGCTGCTACTATAATCTTGAACTGCTTCCAGCATATGGCTTATTATTTTCATTGGGCGTACCATCAGACATGATCATGCTAATTATAGCTAGGTTCTAGATGTTGCTTAAATCCATATAGCTTCAATGGGATTCTAGACCGCATATAGCACTCCCAATTGCCGTAAAGCATTTGAAAAGGACATATCATTGATGTGTTTGTGTGGATAATTGCATAGGATTAGTCCTATCCGTGAGGGACATTTCATGCTGTGGGGCCCTGCATGCCAATATCTGTAAACATGATTTGTTTTGTTTATTTTCAGATTCTTATGCTTTACATTGTTGCAACTGAGTTAGGAGATTTCAAACTCATATTCACAAATAACAACAGTTGGTAAAAAAACGTGTATGACAATGGTGTCAGGTGAAGAAGGTACAACAAGAGAAGAAAATGGAAGAGTTGGTGGACAAAGAGCTGGGGAGCAACTTCTGTCGCATTGAGGTGGGGGAGATGTTACAAGTGGCGCTTCTCTGCACTCAATTCCTCCCAGCTCACCGTCCCAAAATGTCAGAAGTGGTCCGGATGCTTGAAGGTGATGGTCTCGCCGAGAAATGGGCTGCAGCACACAGTCATTATAATCCCACAATGAGCCTCTCCCATCCTAACAACAATAACAATAGCACTACCTCTGCTTCAAAACATGATGAAAGTGGTCCTAATCGTTCCAGCAGCATGTTTAGAACTACAATGGATGAGGATGATGATGAGCACTCTTTGGATTCCTATGCAATGGAACTTTCTGGTCCAAGATAAACAGGAAAGAATTAAGAAAAGCGAAATTTGAACGAACGGGAAAATGATTCTTTTCTTCAAGTAATTCTTTACAACTAGAAGCTGTCTTTTGTTCAAGAAATATATAGGTTTACTTTCTCTCTGTTAACTGTCTTTTTTGAGTTTTTTTAGCTTCATGGAAATGTAATGTACATATCCCTTTTCATTTCTAACCGAACTGAAAGAATCTCGTTATATGGGTTGGGGTCCAATAGTACGAAAGAAAGAAAGTTTGGCTTGCGAATGTGCATAATGGGGTTTATTTATACAGTGTTGATAAGTGAAAGCATCGTCACATACCCTGCCGCGTCCAAGGGCGAGACAGTGCAAACATGGATGATATTGATGATTTGTCTCGGAGATTATTTCCTTGTACAGTGTCTTTTAGCTGATGAAAAGGTGTTGTCAAACGGTCGTTTTCCTTGGTAGCTTTTGCAGGGTCACGCGGCTCGTTTTTGCTCAGTGTTCTATCTTTTTTGGGTCTTTCAGTCCTCTCAGCTCCTTTTATCTTGCTCTCCAGCCAGGCAATTACCCCCTAATCTTTTCCTTTTCACCCTTGCTTTCTTACGTATGGTCGAGAACATGCTTCCTCTCATAAGAGATGTTTCAACAAGATTGGTCTTGTAATTTGTGCAATTGCAAGCGACGAAAAGTTTGGTTAGGTCGAGGTTACGAAGATATTGACTTCCAAGTGTTTGGATTTGGACCAACAGTTAATTCATTTCGGCTTATAAAATAATATAGCATTGCTAGTTGTTTGACATCAGATCATATACCATTTGGGTTTTCAAGACTATCGGCTTTGATTTGAGATGGAGTTTCGGACCCATTAATCAGGCTCATCGCAATTCATGATCCAAAGAAGAACTCAGTTGCCTCTTCATGTTGCTTGGAGGAAAAAGGAACATGCGGTGAATTGGTGGTTTGTGAAATTTTGTTGACGGAATGCGTTTGGATGATGAACAGAATGAAATAGATCGATCACCCGTGCTGTATCGTGTGCTGGTCAATTTTTTTTCAAACATGAATAAAATATGCTCAGGTTATATTGCGCATTTTTAAAAAAATTTAACATTATTGACATGATTAGATTCAATAAAATCAAGTAATCTTATTTAAAATATAGAAAATGATAGAAGATGCATTTTAAAAACTACATTTAGCACCCATTACTGCAAGAACATAAGACATCGATATTATATTCATAAGAAGAAGGAAAACATCATTACTTTATTATAAATATCAACTATTATCAAAAGAGTTCGATAAAACGGTTCAAATCCTATTGCAAAGGGTTGCACGACACCGTCAAAGAAAGCAACATGGGCTATTAGAGTAACGCCTTGAAAAAGCAAATAAAGTAAAATGTAATGAAGTGAATATTCACTTATATTTAATAAATTCATTCTATTTAATTAAAAAATAAATTTTATTTTTATAAAAATAAATTTAACAAAGAATAACAAATAAATTTTGTTGAGATAACTCAATAAAATAAAATAAAAATACAAAAAATAAAAGATAAAATAAAGGACATAGAAAGTTGAAAGAAATAATGCTTAATCTCTAATTGATTAAATATTAAAGAATAAAATTTAAAAAAAAATATTAATTTAAAAAAATGATAAAACAAAAATAAAACAATTACAGACAAACCTCCAAAAATTAGGTTAATTTTTTAAACTTACAATCCATAAACTAACAAAAAAGCTTAAATCTAAACCAATTTAATGTTAAAAAAAATTAGATAAAAAAACCAAGCTAAAAAATTAATAAAGGAAAAAAAACAATAAAAAAAATAAAAATAAAATCTAACAGGAAAAAAATAATGAAGGGTGAAATCACCAAAAAATAATAATTTTAAAAATGATTTTAGATTACATAATTAGCAATTAAAAAAATAAAAGCTACGTTTGACAAAGAAAAATAATAAAGGAGGGTGAAATCAAAACAAAATCTAAACCTTATAAATCGCTTTAAATAAAAAATAATAATAATAGAAAGAACTGGGACAAATTGAAAGGAAATTGAAGGGATAATTTGAGAAATTATAAGGTAGGGCACAAACACCAAGTAATAAAGAGAGAAAGAAAACATAGTTATCAATGTTAAATTAAAGCTGTTTTTAGCGCAAGCATCGCTAGTTCATGGAGGAAAATATTAAAACCTAACCAAGGCATATCTTTTATTTTTTTAGGCTACAATGTCAAGCTATACATATTATAACTCTATATATATTTTCACTAGGATTGTCATTTATTATAAATAATATAGACATGCTATTTTGTGATGAGGCAAGCTGTGCAATAGAATTGACACCTTACAAGGTACATAGCTTTAAATTTTTTTTTCTAAAATAAGTTATTTATTTCTAGGAATAAAAAGATTTTTTCTTCTCATTTTTCAATATGAAAGAAAAATATATAAATCTCCTTTTCCCCTTTTCTTATATGATATCTACTTGAAAAAAACTTATACTAAATTTATAAAGAAAGCCTAGATCTAGTGAATTTGTTCTAGCTTCTTCAAGGCATCATCTATGGGAATGTAAATTTTTGTTTCCTTTTTATTATTCTTTTGTATTCTCTATATAAAATTTAAAAAATTAAATCTAAAATAAATAAAATTTGTATAAAAAGGTTAAGAAATAAAATTTAAAAATAAAAAGAATAAGAATTAATATAAAAATACCAAAAATAAAAAAAATTAGTTTATATTAAAAAAAAAGAAAATAAAATTTTTTTATTGGTGACAAATCATTGCAACTCTACTTACTTAGAGAAAAAAGACACAACGACATAATAAAAATATGAATTTAACCATTGAGAGGTAGTATAAGTGTTGCTTAATGGGCATATACATTTTCAATACATTGATATATGTATAGCTCATGTTAATTATTTTTTTAATTTTAATATTAATTAATTAATTTTAAAAGATAAAAAAATATTATTTTAATATATTATAAAATAAAAAAAATATTTTATTGAACAACGGATGCCGCCTTAAAACAATCTTTAGCAATCGTAAGTCTTTAGAAGGAATAAACGGTTGTTGATCTTAAAATACTAGGAAATAAATTAACGAAGACTTGAAGTTATCTCAACAGCATGGACGGTGGAGATGAAGCACCGCAGGCATGGATGATGGGACCCAACCAAGAAACCGCAGCAGCAGCCGCAGCAGCAACAACTTCAGCTTGACTTGCCTTGTATTGTACTCCTCTATTCCAACTCCAACGCCAAAGTTGTCATCATCTCTCTTCACTATTCCTTCTGTCTTCTGTATCATTATAATCCAAGAACACATGTACATATGCGTATGTATGAGCAAGAGAAGAGAGAGTTCTTTCTCACTGAATAAAAATTATAAAGAATTAAAGAACCCAGCACCCGTTAATACATCTTTGAAGCACAGCCAAGCTAGCTGTAATCAATAAATTCAGTAATGAGTAGTGGTAGTCAGTCCTCCTCCTCCTCCTCACAATATCCAATCCTCTGCGCTTCTTTTAATCAAGACAACAGGTAATCAACATCGTTTTATTCTTCATACACCTTCCCTTTTCTTTTCTTTTTATATAATACTTCCTTTTCTTTTCTATTGAGTCTTCGCAGTGGCTTTGCGATAAGCACCAGAGATGGTTTCAAGATCTTCGATTCTAATACGGGACGTCTCTGTTATGAACGAGGCAAGCTACCCATTTTTCCTTTTCCTTTTCTTTTCGTTTTTTAAAATGAAAGCGAATATTTCTTGAATAAAACTGTATTTATTATTTTTTGTTAGCTTCTGGAGCTTTTGTAGTTGTGGAAATGCTATATAGTTCAAGCCTCCTTGCCATTGTTGGCGGCGGTGAACAGGTGCTTCCTTACTACCTTTTCTTTTTGTTTGTCTACTACTCTCTAAAGCATTAATTTTGTTTCCCCCCCCTGAAACAGCCATCTCTATCTCCCCGGCGACTCTGTTTGTTCAATACTATAACAGGAACTGCTCTTCGCGAATTGAATTTCTTAACTTCAGTCCTCGCCGTCCGATTGAATAAAAAGAGGCAGAACACTCACTCTTTTATCTTTTTCAAATTTGTCCTTAATTGGATTTGATGGAAGAATTCTTTTGTTGTTGTTGATCATTGCAGGCTTGTTGTTGTTTTGCAAGAAAAGACTTATATCTATGATCCAAATACGCTGGCAATATTGGATGCCATCGATACAGTTCCTAATGTAAAAGGTGAGACAGAAGATCCTCGTTATGTGGGTTTTCGAGGTAGCCTTCACGACTGCTTTTATAGCTATCTATGTTTTATTACTAAATTGATGTTTAAACAGAAGTTCTTGCAGAATGAATTCAAACAGTCGTGATTCAAAGTTTTGTTGTGGCAAATTGTATGATCTTGCACATTCTAGAGATGGGTTTCTTGTCATGCCAATCTGTGCTTGTTAAAGAAAAGAAAAGTGATGAGTGCTGAGTTTATATAGTTCTACGAGGATGAGAGAAAGACTAATCAATCAAATCGTATATGCCATTAATTGCCTTGTCATTTGTTTATCTTTTCCACAGGACTTTGTGCATTCTCTCCTAGTTTGGATGGCTGCTTCTTGGCTGTTCCTTCTAGCACGACCAAAGGATCTGTTTTGGTGTACAATGTCATGGAGCTTCATTCACATTGCGAGGTTGTGGGAAAAATCTTTGAAAATTGATTGATAAGCATAACATGTGATTGAAAATTTCATATCTTCTTGGAATTCTTGTTTCTTCACTCTTCAATGCTCCCGCTCCCAAAAAAGAAGTTCAAATCTTGGATACAAGTTCATTAGAAGGAAAAGAAGAAGAAGGAATCTTGGATACCAGCTTTAGTATGAATTTCTCAAGGGGGGGGGGGGGGTGTTCTTCATCTCATTTCACTAACATTATTCTAACCCACTACCCAGCAGAATCTCATACTTTTCGCTTTCCTTTATGGTGATTGGATAAGAAAGAATCCTTTTCGTGCTCACTCATGTGCATCCTCAGTTTCACTTATATATTTATTGAATTCAATGACAGATAGATGCTCACCGTTCACCATTGGCTGCAATTGTCATGTCTTTCAATGGGATGTACATCGCAACAGCATCTGAGCAGGGGACCATAATCAGAGTTCATCTGGTATCAGAAGCAACTAAGGTGAGCAACAATACACCATTTATTTGATGATGAACTTATGGAAGTCTGGACTTGTCAGCAAGATAACAAACACAGTTTCCATTTGTGCAGCATGGGCAAATGGGAGAGTGGACCTACTGCCTTTTCTGTCTTTGCTATAAAAATTATCTGGCAAATTTGCCTGCATGACTATTTACACGGTTCTAACTGACTTTCAATGAATACAAAGAAATGAGAAACTGGATGAAATAGGAATTATGAAACCCTAATTATATGTGCTTACAAATGAGGTGTATTTAGAGATTTGCAACTTCTGCAGAGCTTAGCAATACTCACAAGCCAAAAACAGGTGCTAATTGTCTAAAGGGATTAATTAGTGAAACAAATACCATTCTGATAATTATTATTGTTTTGTTACTGTTACGTCAACTGCTTTTTGGTGTGGTGTGGGTGTTGATAATCAGTTTGATAGCCATGTTGTCCCTTTCATTATTTATGATGTGCATCCATCCATTTTTTGTATTTCCACCTTTTTTAAAACTCATTAAAGAGTAGATTCCGATGGATCTTATAGCATTTCTCTGTCAATGGATTCTTGAGCAGTCATATAGTTTTCGAAGGGGGACATACCCATCAACAATATTTTCCTTGTCATTTGGACCATCAACACAACTTCCGGATATTCTTGTAGCCCTGAGTAGTTCAGGTTCCATTCATGTCTTCTCACTGGGTCTTGCCATAAATCAGAGGTGAGAAACTACATGAACTATGTAGTTTGGATATGTTGATTTAGTTGAGTGATATTTTGTTGCAAAAGATCTATTCTTGTTGATGCTTTCAATAATAAAGTCACATAGCTACTGTTCATTCACCTCTTTATGGAATGCAGCATTGCCCCATGGTTACCATTATGTTATAAAATCACTGGTATAATACGTTTGTCTATTATGTACATGTCAGTTATTTTTGTATTGATTTGTATTGATCCTGCTCTATTTATGTCTTCATTTTAAGAACACATGAATGCAGCACATGACTGGTCCAAGGTTTTACCATGTGCTTCACAATGTTAGAAAGGCTGCCTCTGATTTCTCCAAAACTATTGCATGTCTCCCTTCTCGTGCACTTTCCAAGCTGAAATTGCATCAGTTCCTTCCAGAAGGACAATTTTGCCCCCCCCCCCCCCCCCCCCCCCCACCTCTAAAAGGGTATCAATTTGTATATTTTGCTAATACTAACATGGGGTTTTATTCATACCTGATATGGATCCTGTTTCTCTTTGGATGTTAGTAATCGATAAGATCAGCACTGACAATTTTTTTGCAGATGAAAGGCCTTACAAAGCTCTACTACATAACGTGTCAAATGTGTTTGATTTTATGAAGTATTTGCCAAGTCATCTGATCTTTCTTGCTTAATTGTTTTATTCCCAACAGAGGCAGAAGATCGAGCAGTTTTCTTGGATCATTATTACCTGATTCTGTAAATGATGCATTTGATCCAGCTTATCACCGTGTGCTTCATAATGCTGTTCCAGCTGGAGTTAAAAGGTGAAACAGTTTGTAAATTAACTCCTGACTGATTTCTAATTTAAAGGATCCTTCTCTGGCGACCTATTGTGAGGCCTACTCTTGGCATTTCAATTGAACTTCTGTTGAAATGGAAAGATTGCGTGACAGAACTTCATAGGTTAACCTAATTCTTTTAATTATGACTTAAATTCTACCATCTACAGGATGGATTTGCTTTGTTTTCTTTTTTCTGTTTCTTTTTTAATACCAAAAGAATGGAGAGTATGCATAATCAACAGAAAAAATGTTTTTTGTTCCTGGTTCTAAACAACAAAATCTGCATTGTGTGCTTTTTTTCTTCTAACCCCAAAAAAGATGTGCATGCTTGATCTGAGAGAGCTTCTTCAGGGTGTAGATGTATTTTAGTTTACAGTTCATATTCGATATGAAGTGGCTGCTCACATTTGTTATTTTCTTTAAGCTCATTGATTTACTAATCTGGTGACATAATGCAGCAATGTGGTCGTGCGCAAGGTAGACAAGATTGCTGACACAAGTTTATCTGAATCTGTAGCTTCTAGGTAAGTTATCTGTATTATGGCAGGCTTTTTGTTTCTATCTCATTTCATCTCATCAGTTTCCATTCCTCCATGTTTTTATTTTCCTTTCTTTGTATCCCACTGGCAGAGCTTCAAACTTGTCTTTCTTAGGGAGTGGGGGCAAAATATTACTAGTATCCAGAACATGGGGGGATTTTGTATACAACAATATACACCTATAAATAAATAAAGTCTTACGGTGTTGGGGGGTGGCAGTCCCGCTTTGGGGTTGTTTATTAGCCATTTCCCCTCCTGTCACCTTCTCTATTTTCACCTTCTAGAAACTGGATAGCTTCTGTCAACCTTGATTTAGTTTTTGGTAAAACAACTGGACACGTCAGATCTCCGCCTACTGCATCTCTTCTTCAGAAAAATCAATTTCTTTTTCAGTTTGCATCCTTGTATGCCAAAAATATTTTCTAGTCTCAATTTCATCAATGAGCTTCATTATATTATTTGTTAATCACACATTCCTATTTCAGAAGCATAAAAAATGAGCTTGGATGATTTCCCTTGTGCTATTCATGTAACATATATTTATGATATTGTCATTTATATTAATTTGTACTGGATGTGTTTTCATTTGCTTGTTGTCTTCTTGTTTTTGAACTCTTTTTAGGGCCACGCTATCAGTAATAGCCTTTAATGGGCATTTTTTAGAGTACACTGTATATGTTAACACTCAAAATGAATCTAAATGGAGTTTGGAGAGTGAATTTAATCTCTTGGCAGTGATATCAGGTAATTTTGAAGGCTCATGATATAATTTCTGGACTACATCTCTTTCTTTTTTACCGCAATTGTATTTCTGGTAATTTACTATATCTTTACTATTCTTAGGTGAAGAGCAACATTTTCAGCTCGTATGATGATGCTCTGATAGCACCGTTGGCAGCATAACAGAACTGTTCAAGGAACTTGAAGAAACTGTTCTTGAAATATATTACACTGCCTAACCGAAGACCGAGATCTGTGATTCTTAGTAGCATACATGTAAATAAACCAGATTTTGATAGAGCAAAGCAAATTTCTACAGTTCCCTCATTTTGTACAGTTGTAAAGTAGAGAGATAATCTAAGTAATAGATACATGTTCTGCATTATTTTGCACATTTTCCAGCGATCAACACTTAAATTTACGGACTTTCAGAGCTACAGTGCGGGGCGCTCCACGTGAGATTTCAATAAGAACTCCATTCACTAATTTGCCCTCTTTTCCTATTTATTTAGCTCCGGTTGTCGCTGTTTTCGTTTTTAGAATCATAGCCTGGGGGGCTGGTTGTTGTTGAAATTTTATCTGCTTAATAAATAAGTACCTGCTCTCTGAGAATAAACGTCTTGCAAAAAAAAAAAAAACGTTCATGTCCAAATTCTCCCTTAATAAGTGAGTATGCGCCCCTTTGAAGCCAATCTAACCCTTTCAAGGCATAAAGAATAATTCCATGGCTTGATATTTTATTTCAGCAGGGATCATGATTTTTGTTTTATATATAGAAACAAATAGTGTTTCGCATGTGTTTTAAGTTGTTTTATAAACCCATAAAATTCCGTTCAACAATTTTGTTCGTTCTAGCTTAGCTTCTTCTTTCTTTCTTTTTTTAATTTATCAGCTTGGCTATTTATTTAAGGTGTGGTACTGAATTAAAACAATGATTTATATGAAACTTATGATAATATTTCTCATTTTATAATTGTCGAATCACGTTTCATTATGAATAATAAAAACTCTGGAAAGTCCAAAACAATATATAATATGCTTCAAAAAAAAAAAGCATTTTGTTAGGGGTTATCTCTACTAGAAGTACATGTGTTACTTGAATTACGAGAGCTCTGAGCCTGCATGTAGACCATATATATCTTCATGTATTCCTTGTAAAATATAGGAGCTCTTACGTGGGAATAAACATTTTAGTAATGGGCTTGAAACAAATCTTTCATGTAAAACATTATGAATTATGCAATATCTTTATACTTGTACTATCAAATAAATGACTTTATTTTTATTTAAGAGTAGCTCTTCTATTTGCAAATGATTTATAAAAGGAATCCTCTAATTATCTATTATATTAATGGAAATAGTTATCGGATCATCTTTACCAATACTAAGTTCTTTCAAGACTTCTACTCAAACATCGACAAGAAATTCCATAGAATTAGAGCTTGATGATTTAGACGAGAGGTCTACTTGTTGAGTGTTTTTTCTAGAAATACGAGTGATTGAAATGTTTTTAAGTTCAACATTGAGATAAGACGTGACTTTTTAAAAATACAATTGTATGATGGGTTCTCTTATTTCAGTTGTTCCTTAGCATTAACTAACCACTAACTAGAAATCATTGTAACCTTGGAGGGGATAGGCATTCAAAGCTTTTGCAAGATGTAATCTAGCAAGAAGAGCCTCTACTGTAGGATGGCATGATAGATAAACAACCTCTTTCTTACACTGCTTAGATGGATGTTAGAAAAACCACTTCACTTCTAAGCATCATAAAGCTATGCATGCTTTTTGAAATAACTTGATGAACCCTGAGGTTGAATACCCTCTAATAGATTTTTTTTTTGTATTTTTTTGGATAGTGTAATCATCTGCGAACACTAGGTAGGGCTTGATGTTGTAGAGGTAAGTGGAGAGATATAGGAATTTGCTGTGGAGGAGCTAAAACTCGTTGAGGTTTCTCTCGCTTATTGATTTTCCAACACTATATAGATGAGGAGTTGTATCGGTTCCATAAGTTGTTAAAAGATTGGTTGTGTGTGGGCTGGGGTATCTGTTGTGGTTGGAAGATCAGTAACTCATTGTATTTCTAGAGTGTTTTGATTATTTGTTATTGATGATGTTTCAAAATCTTAGATATGTAACTAAAGTATTATTTAGTATTTGAGATAGTGATTAATCAATATATTTAAGTGTTTGGATTTTTTTTTAATATAAGGAACTCCAGGCTAATAATAAAAGTTTGAATACTTGCAAAAACAGTCTTAATAGAAAAACTTAAAGATCCTCCGATTATAAAATCAGTATATTTATAAAAAAGATATAAAATGACTTAAAGCAATAAATGATTTTAAAAAGCCTTAAATTCAAGGAATAAAGATATTTATTATTGAGTTTTAACTTGGTTAATGCTTTGGAATCTATATATCTTTTATCTTAAAAGATGAAAAGTTATGAACATTTTATTTAAATGGTTCATAGGGTATTTATACTCTCTAAACCTTATCGTTTCTAGAGAAAAAGAACTAAAAAACCATCTATTTATGGCAATATTAATGACAAATAAATACTTCTTACATATCATTAATGAGATAACAAATATGATAGGTTCTTTAAAAGATCTTATATATATCTATAAGTATAAAAAATTATTACCTTAACATGAATTATTATTTTAAATGGAGAATCATAATAATTTATCATTTCTTTTATATTTCTATTATAGAGAATCGTTAAAGATTAGGCATATAAATTTAATACTTGATAATGTTTAAATTTTTTAGATTTGACATGTTTTTAATATCCATATTACTTTGAATTTAAATAATTGTAAAGATTAAATTTTTTAAGTCTGATATATTTGTCACATCAATTCATTTAAAAAGATTTTTTATAAATAAAAATCTTCACCAAAAATTAACTAATCAATTTACAATGAAGAAGTCAGGAATAGGGTAGCATGATGCCTAACTATAATAGCAGAAACAGAGAACCTTTCAAGTGGCAGCTCCAGAGCAGAAACAGAAGTAGCTAAGGTTGAAGAAAACGTAAATAGAAGTCGAGACCTCTACTGCAGCACTGGTAGTAACAGGTTCCACAAGGTGGGAAAGCCAGTCGGCTAACGCGGATGACAAACAGTAACAATTTCCAAGCAGTTAATATTCTTTTTCGTAATCTTTCGAGCACATTTCGCTACTTGGATCTGTCACCATTTAGGGATTTAACTTATCTATATCTTTAGGGAGTCATCGATGACGATAAGTGGACTTGGTGCTATTGTTCTGAGGAATAAACAGGAGATTAAAAGTCATATAATAGAGTAAAAACAAAAATTAATGGGGTAAATTGATGAGTTATTCTATTCAACCATTCATTGTGAATATTCAAGTGAAAAAAAGGCATGAAATTCGAAACAATAAGCTTTATTACACTTGGTATAATTTCTTTGTAGACATGTTTCGTTTTGCCGATGGACTATTTCTCACGGCTATCTATTCAATTTCTGGCAAGACATGAGAGAATCTGACAATGATTGGATTAAGGGTTCAACATTTTACAAGGTCGAAGGATAGATTGTAAACTCAAGGATCAATCGCATTGATTGAGAATAATAATCATCGGATATTATTTACTGTTCTATACACTCCTAGTTTCACTATGATCACCGCCACCTCCTCCATCATCTCTTTAACAATCTTTTGGCACTACTCATCCAGAGAATTCATAATGATCCGTCAAGATTACCAACCAAGAAAATTCATGTCAACAATAAACTTTAAGCCCCCTGCATCCTAAAGATGGTGAAATGGCTTAGGATTTCTTCACCGGAAAAACAAATTTCAGCTTTATTATGCAGGAAAAAAAAATTTTGTTCGAACAAGGTGATAATTGCCAGTATTGGGCTTGTCCCATACTCACCAAGTTACCTCCCTGAAGAGAATGCGCATTGGTTTGGTTTCGCCGAGTCTATTTAAGGCCAAACCATCTTACCAAACTAAATGTGATTTGGTCTATTCTCAGAGCACAAGATGTCCGAGGCTCGCCCCCTTGAAAGCTTGCTCTCTTCATTATGCATGAAGCTTATACTCATAGCAACAGCAGTAGTGACACATTATAAAACACTCAAAACCAGAATAAACAGAGATTACATCAACATTTCCCTTTCACCAAAAGGAAAAGAAAAACAAATTCATTCTTGTATTATACCATGAATTTCCTCAAGTTACACCAGATTTCCAAACTTCTCATACTTGTCTAAAATTGGCAAGCAGCCTCCATTTTATAAGAACCAACTTCACCTATGAGTCACGCTTAACTAATTTCAATCGTGTAACCTATCTAGTTCTTGTCTTGACAAACTTTCCTCGTGAAGCTTTCTTCTCCAACTTTTCCCTCTTCTTGCGGGTTTTTTCATCCTCAGCACCTTCCTAATCAAGGGAAGATCACAGCCAGGGTTATATAGAGGACATAAAAGTTTTTAATGCCTTTAAAAGATGGTCAACCAAAATAGGGTAAGAAAAGATACCTCTGAACCATTTGATAAAAATCCTCTGAAGAATCCAAAAGATTTGTAAGCTCCGAATGCTGGTATCTGGAAAGAAACATAGAACCAAAATCTCACCATGTGAATAATCATAAAAAATTATCTCCATGTGTATCTTCAATAACATCTCTAAAACGAAAATAGACACCTCCTACTTCAGGTCCTAGTTTCACATTATTCTTGTTAAGAACTCACCTCAATCCCCAATGCACCACCCTCATCCTTCCCCCTACAAAGAAGGAAACAAGAGTTCCCCATTGAAAAAGCGAGGGCAGGGTTTACCAAGGAGTTTAATCTTCTAAATGAGCCATTAAAAAAACCAATTCCCCTTTCTTTAGAGTTACCCATTTTCTCATAGCAAGCAACAAGCTAATGTTGCAGGAAAGATAAAATCACAAGATGTGCCAATAAACTAGCAAAATATACCATATCTTTGCATCAATTTTAAATTGAACTGTTCAGATCCTATGCTTGCAGACTAGTATAACTGTACAATAACTTCATCAAAATATATTGATACTCAAACTTTGTCACCGTAGGATTAGCTAAAACAACTCATCTCAGATCACCATGACAATAACAAATCCAAAACACACACACACACATATATTTCAGACACGGTTAAGAAACTTAGGTTGAATATTTAAAATACCCAAGTGAATGTGGGTCTATCTTCCCTTCAAAGACAGGAACAGGAGACCAGTATTCGTTTGAAATTTATCCATGCTACGAGTTCTTTCTCATGAAAATACCAAAAGCTTTCACTCATGGTGCTTTAACATGCACAAATAGAAGCAATTTTATGAGCAATCAAGTAAATGGGATCTTACCACCAAGTATGTGTACCAAAACTTTCCAGATATGATGGACATGAGCTGCACAAAGCTCGTAATGTAGATAACATCATGTAGATAGCTGCAATGCAAGACATCACCATCATCAGTCAACGATAACTCATAATCCCTCAACAGAATCAAAACTGGCATCTCACACACAACACAACGTCTAAAGACAAATTAAAAGCCACCTTTCATGCAAAATCATTAGCCAGAATACCCAACAGAAGACTCAATTCAACTATTCATTTATCCTAATAAAATGAGTCAAAAAATTAAAATTAGAACAATTAAAACATACCCACAAATCCCACCAGTGCTCATATCAAATCCACCATCAAGAAGGTCACCGTCGTCAGCATAAGCAGGGCTGGCCATAGCAGCAAGTTGTCGATAAGGTATAAAATAGGCCACAGATGTCAAAACCAGACCAATCCAATGTTTCCACGTGAAACTGGAATGGAAAATCACCAACCTCACCAACACATAAATAACCTAAAATTAACAAAATAAGGATAAGAAAGAGGGAAAATCCGGCAAGTCAATAGTGAAATGATAAAGATGAGGGAGAAGGGGCGTACGTTACAGGCGATGATGAGGCGACGGAGGTTAGCCATGTGACGGGAGTTCTCTTCCTTTCGCTTCTTTGCGCCTTGATTTGCCATTTTCTTTCTGCTTCTCAGGTGATTGATTCTAATAAGTTCTCACAGTTTAGTTTAGGGCTTCAAAAATGAAAAAATCACTTTTATCTGTTCTCTGTGTGTGTGAAGGAACGGAGGGAATGTCAGCGAATCGAAGAAGTGAAGGAAACAGAGAGGCGAACGCACCAGATCTCAGTACTTCAGAGTAGCGGAGTGGTTGAATGGCGTTGTCGAATTTGACCCTTCCATCGTTTACTTGAAGCCCAGACTTATTTGGGCTAGGCCCAGTTAGCTTTATCTTAACCCAGGCCCGTGTTAACATTCTTCTTCCGGATTGAGTTTTTCACACATAACAGGAGGTTCGATGGCTCTTTTTTTAAGAATGGATTTGTTTTGTAATTTGAAAGCATGAACCTTTAAAGAAGACAGAGATAGGGTTGTTGATGGTAATAATTGTTGAAGGATGCAATTAACTTTTTCGAGGATGTCAGCAAAGGACAACTTGTACAATGGAGCACCTGTATTTTATTTTAAAAAAATCAAAAATAAATAAGATAAAATTTTCAATTATACTTTATAAAATAAAAATTATATACAAAATAAAAATCATTCAAGATTTACTTGTGAGACATACCTAAAAAATAAAAATAAAAAATATCTTTCAGATATAATATTCCCACGTGTTCAAAATAAAACAAATAAAGATCACGGGTAATTCTGGAGACACTGTTTTATACTGTTTCAGCGATTCCCATGTGCTCGAGTAATGAGATAAGCTGTGAAATTCCGGCAGGCGGTTACGTGTACTTGTCAAAATCATCAGATATATAAAATAAAATGGTAGGGGAGGAGGGGACCCCTTCAAGGCAAATTAATTAATTAATTAATAACAAGTAATCTAACCATTCTAATCCCACTTACCTGGAGTCTAGGAGTTGGTGAAAAATCTCTCGACTGCGTATTTTTGTACTTTACAGAAAAGCTTAATAATTATGTAATTTGTCAACCTCTCTCTCGTCACGTGCATTGCAGAAAGCATCTTTATCAGTTTCAGTTTTTTCAACTATTCACGTGCCCGCACTCCTGCGAAGGTTGGACCCTAATTATAGGCAGTGGCAACGCCTTTTACATTATAAAAAAAAAATACTGTAGATTAAGAAGATGGTGTTCTGAATAAAATAAATTAAGGACTACATATATTAACTATATCAACAATCATTAAAAATATTATGATTCTAATAAGAGATCAAGTTGATAGATTAATATATATATATATATATATATATGATCATGTCATTGTCATGTCGACAACTCTTCAGAATTTTTTTATTTAGATGTACAATAATAAAAAAAATCTTGTAGAATAAGAAATTATTTAAAAGACAAAAAAATTCTATTTTAATCTCTCTTTTTTCTATTAATATATATTTTCATGGGTTAATAGTATGATAAAAATAGCTAGCAATAAAGAATGATAAAAAAATTATAGATAATTTAAAATAATAATAATAATAATAATTTAAAAAAAGGTTTCTATTTCGTTAAGACACGGTTATCAAACCAAAATGATTTCTTTTTTTGCATTGTACTTAACTAGAATGATTGTTTTTTAAACATCAGCTTATTAAAACTATAAATGCAAGTTTTTTTTTAAATAAATAGAAAAGGTGTATTTTGATACTTTATTATGCTTTAGTATTAGAAAAAAAAGAAGATATACCACTAATGCTCTGTAACGAAAAAATTTTTAAAATTCATTTTTTAACTAGCTATACGATTATAAAAATACACATTGATGTGGAAAGTAATTGCCAACGTCGTAAAAAAGGATAGGAATCTCATTCAAAAATAAATATTAAATTAATCCATATCTAATAAAATAATATCTTAAATACAATAATATTTATTCAATTATAATTAATTTTGACTAAACTTTTAAAAAAGCACAGTCATGAAGAGCATAACAAAAAAAACCTATTAATATCATAAGAAATATCATGTATCCCACTCAAACAAATTCAAAAGGAATTTCAAATATTTTATTTGAACAAAATTCAAGCAGTTTTTTTTAAATAAATGAGTTGAGGGGGTTAGGTACAGTGGGCTCCTATCCGTGAGCATTTTCAACTATTTTTTTTTAATAAATTCAAGCGGTTTCAACTATTTATTTTTTTTATCTGACACACCTAATGATAAACCCACACGTGTCCTTAAATTAAGGATAAATGGGTCAAAAAGATGAAAATCAACCCAGTTTTTAGAAACTTCTTGAGATCCAATCTATTTTGTAAAATAAGATGAAGGCAAACAAAACCTTCACAATACTATTTCTTTTGTAAAAAAAACTTGTTAACATTGAAAATGACTTTTTTATTGTTAAAATCAAGTAAAATTATATAAGCTTTAAAATGATTTTAAAATAAAAAAAATAATAATTTAAAGTAGAGAAAAAATAAAAAAAAATAATTTTTTTAAAATAATTTTAAAACATAAAATCAATTAGAATCCTTAAATAAGATAACAGGGTGTTTTCTTGTAGTATCATCTTCTCAACTCTTTTTTTTCAAAGTAGCATAGTAGAAAAATAATTAGTAAAATAATACATTTTAAAATTTAATTAAAAAAATGATACAATTTAGCGAGTTACTTGTGTCTTCTATAACTTTCCAAAAAAACATATTTATAGCAAATGCAATTTTATTAAATTTTTGAAACTTATCTTAATAAAAAAATTGTGATAGAAATATTATTTATTTATAAATGATAATATTTTTAAAACAAGTCACTATCATTCTTAGTCTCAAGATGTGATGGATATAATATAATATTTAACTTAAAAGGAAACGGTGACGGTGGATTCGTGGCGATAGGTTCAAAAGATAATAATTTAGAATGCAAATTGCCGCGTGATAAAGACTTCTCGTATCAACGTTTCCCAGCGACGGGCGTACATGGATGTCGTCTACGGGCTTGTTTTTCATGATGAAGAGAGATGGATAAAATGTTAAAATATATATTTTTATATATACCTATAAAAAAAGTGGAGCCAACAAAAATAAATAAATTAATTAAATGCAGCTATATAAATAAAAAATTGACATCAAACCCGTTAAAAAAAATAAAGCACTTATTTTTTCCCTCTAATACAATTGGCTTCTGAAATAATTTTTTTATTGAATTATATAAAATAAAAAAATTATATTTACACCATTTAAAATACTATTTTATCATCTTTATCTCTAAAAATACCGGAGATGCTCTGAGCGTGGTGTGTGTCACGGAGGAAAGCAGGGTAACGTGCAAGGCTGGTGAAAGCAAGCCATTATGCATCATCTCACTTAACTTCCTAAAGTCAATAGTCAACAGCTGCAACAATCGATTTGATTTGTGTGTTGATCTAGGCAAAATCAATTTCCTTTCGTTGAGAGGACACCTGTGCAACTGTTGCTTGCCTTGTGCGAATGAGTTCATCTTTTATTTGGAATATTTTGGCCCCACGGGGCTTTTGTTTTTATATTTTTAAAGTTTTTCTAATTTGAAATTATTATTATTTAAAAAAAAATTAATTTTTTTCAGTGAATTTTTAAACATGTTGCTGTTAAATACACTTTTTTAAAAAATAAATACTGCCCTCTGCAACGCCTGAAAAATCAGAATATTGCACCACCTACGATGCACAATAATGTGCCTAGACCGGAACGGATCCTCATTCCCGATGCTCGTTTGGTTTCGTCTCCTCGGGTCTCTTCCATCATTCCCGATGGGTCTTGTATTTATCGACACAAGATGCCATTTTTGTAAATCCTTATTTCAATTAAAATATATTTTATTATTATTAAGCTGTTCTTATAAATAAGGGATATTTACGATTGACTGTGAAAGGGATGGCATTAATCACACGCCCTCTTCACATATTTGTTTGCAATTTGTTGGTAATTAAAGACAAGCTATAACATGTTTGGATAGATTGAAAGAGGAAATTTTTATCTTATCAAATCTTGAATTTTAATTTATCATGTGTACATCATGAAGTATCCGTGATCATATTCATTCAATTAATTAGATATTATCCATTAACATATCCTATAGTTGTAAACTCTTTCCACTTATAAATTACTCAAAGATTAAATACTTTTAATGAAAATTTTGAATTTACAATACCTCCGGTTGTCAAAAGAGATAAGAATGGATTCTCAATTCTACATTGGTTCAATTTGTATCGTGATGGCATGACGTCATTGCTTATTTAGCTATTGAACATTTTTTAGCTTGTGGTTTGCTGTGGATTAAATAAAAAATATAAACATTGTTATTTCTACCTACATATGATGAAATATTTAAAATGAGCATTAAAAATTAACATCATTTTATTAAAACATGTTCTATTTGTGCTTCCTGTTTTGAAAATATAAAATATCATTTTAAAATTATTTTATAAATATATTTATTTATATATCTCTATCACTGTGTTATTAATCAAATATATTTTTATGTCTATTAATTTTATATTTGCTGCCACATATATAATAGTAATTAAACTTCACCTAACGCTGTGTTTAATTAGTGTCCAGTGAGATAAGGGATAATAATAATAATAATAATATGTTTGGTAAAACATAAAATAAATGTCTATATAATAAATTTTTAAGTAAAATTATATATTTTTCAAAATAAAAAAAATACACAAACCATGTTATTTTTGTTTCTACGATCTCAACCTTTTTTATCTTAAACTCTATTTAAAAACTGCCATATAAGAGGTAGGGTCGCAACTTGAACTAGATCCCAATTTTTTCCCGTACCCAACGATTTACAAACAGCCATCCCCCACAAACACCCCCCCTGCCCAAAACCATGGCCGTAGGTCCATTCGTAGTTATTTATTTATTTTTCTATTTAAATTAATATTATCACTCTTATTTTTAAAACTATTTGATTTAGTTTTATTTTTAATTAGTGATTGATCTTTTTCAAGTTTTTTAATTTCATGATACTTCAAAGAAACTAACTACTTGGATTTTTCTTGAATTTTTCTTCTTATGTTTTGTATAAATTAACTATATTTTTATGATGTATTTATAAAAATAAAAATCATTTGTTATTAATTAGTAGCAACAATTAGTCTTTATGATAAAAATAAATAAAAAGGAATAAAATTAAAAGGGTAATTAATGTAAAATATTTACATGTGCATCTTTATTTTTCTTTTTAAAATTAACTCTTCACTTTAGTATTTAATCAATGTTAGTAATTTTTTTAAAATTTACCAGTTTATATATTTATTTGCTGCGTTGCTGGGCCTGGTGCAGCATTTTAGATTTTTATGATTACAACGCAAATGGTGCGTGAGCTTTTTTGACAATTTTTTTTTTTGACAAGCTTGTGGATTTTTTTATTTTTTATTATAAAGCTTTTTCTACTCACAGGGAATCATTTTTTTATTTTATATAAATGATTGTAATTTTTTTTTGACAAATAAGATATAAATAAATAAAATTAAATATTTTAGAAGTCTTCCCAAAATTATGGGTTTTTTTTTTACGTTTTGAAAAACCTTTTAAATTGTTTATTAAGTTAGTTGTGCTACTTTCCGGATTGTAACTTATAAATTACGCTACTTCGATTAATGTAAATTCTAACCTGTTATTTCCTTGAATATTTTTAAAACACGTTAAATTACTATAATTATCCTAACAAGTATGCTATTAAAATAAAGGGTAAATGCTAAAAAGAGTTCAGAAATTTATAAGGCAAACTTGCGACAGATCCAAAAATTTCTCCGAACCCAACGATTTACTAACAGCCACAGGTTCCCAGAGTATTTTTAGATTCTGTCTTGTTTATTTTTTTTTGATAAAGTAATACACATCAAAAAATTTAGAAAAATAAATTATTATATATATATATATATATGTAATTCATGAGCTACATGTATCTTTTATAATTTATAAAAGATATGATTTGATAAGACCATGGGACACACCAAAAGTTCAATAATAACAATACTAAAACTGTTTCAAAGATATTGATGAATTAAATTTAATTATATAAAAAAATTATTAATAATAACCAAAATGAATCATATAAATAATTAAAATTAAATGAGTTAGTCTACCATGATTCATTTCAACCATTATTAGTGACTTTTCTTTTTATCTTTAAAGTTAATTTTTTTTATAATATTAATGATGTTATTATTAGAGTTGTTATAATATCATTTTAGATTATTTTTTTCCTTTACAAATAAAATCTTGTGTTTTTTAAATTTTATAACTTGAATAAGTTGTAAATACTATTTATAACTCACGAATAATAAGTAATAAGTATTACCTGCAACTTTTGAATTATATTGTTTTTTTAAATAAAATTTTTGTAATGTGTCATTTTATTATATATTTTTTTCACTAAAGCGAAAGAAGTCAAGGCTCCCATGCATGTTTCATGCAGCATGGGTCCCATTTATAATTTTATATCCAAATATTACCTCTTTTTTTTTTTTTTCCCTACATTGGGCACCTGACACGACCACGAAAAACCAGAGGCCTCAGGCTAGTCCAATTGACCTGAGAGGCCAGCTGGATACTACTTCAGAGCGCATGCTCACCGTCAGATGCGGTTAAAACCATCCGATTGCGCTGTACACATCCATGATGTTCGCACTAGAAACAAATTCCACCAAGATCTGTCTAGTTGATGGGGGCCACACAAGCAAAGGAAAATAAAAGAACGCAGTCCGTTTGTGGCGATTGGCTGATCATGGGATGGAATGATGTCGAGTGGTGCCCACATTTCCCCATTATTAATAGTATTGTTTGTTTGTCCGGTGGAAGTCGACGTAAATTTGGTTTTTAATGTATTTATTTTAGAAATATATTAAAATAATATATTTTTTATTTTTTAAATTTTATTTTTAATAATATAAAAAAAATAATTTAAATAAAAAAATTAAATTTTATGAAACTTTATTTGGATTGTAATTTCAAAATAATAGCTTAGATTGTATTTGTTTTTATGTTTAAAAAATATTTTTAAAAATTATTGAAATAATTTTGGATTATTATGATATATTGACGTTAAAAATAATATTTTTTTTATATATTTATAAATATTTTTTTAAAAATAATAATTATTATAATTTTAATTACTGAGAAAATATAATTAGTCAAATCTTATCCTATAAGTAGTCAAATCTTATCCGAATGCGCATTGCATTGCATGCTCATAAAAAAGAGATAATTCTTCTCGCATCTCATGTCATCTCATCTCATGATGGCTTTCATTTGTAACCGGTAAATAACTGAGCTTTCCTATGTATTTAGTATTGTGTATATAATATTGTTAAAAAATATTTTTTTATTTAAAAATATATTTAAATATTTTTTTTAATATTAACCCATCAAAATCATTAAAAAACACTAAAAAAATATTAATTTAATATTTATTTCACATCAAGAAAATTTAAAATAAACTCAAATACAATTATAATCACAGAAACAAACACATATCTACCATTTTTTTTAACGTGTCTTTTAAGGCAAAACATTTTTTTTTAAATAAGAAATATAATTACTCATATAAGAATATAAAATGCAAAAAGGTATGATTTATAAATAAATAAATTTAAAAATTGTGATTGAAAAACACTTTTATTTAACAGAGTGTAATGAAAAGTTACGAAATTTTAATTATTTATCATTACTAAATATAAGTAAAAGTTCAGAATTAATTTAAAATGACGTGTAATGTATTTAATATACATGAACATGCCTATATCATATTTATGCACAGAGAGGGTCCATGATAGATGGTTAGGTGGCCGGCTCCCATCTGGCTGGAGGTTAATAAAACTCGAAAAAGGTAAAAAATTGTTTGGGTTGATTTGAAAAATAATAATTTTTAATTTTATTTGAAAGATGATCTTTTAAATAAATTTTTATTTGAAGTGAGAAAATTAAAAAATATGATCATATTATTAAATCCTCTCATATGAAAGTCACTCTATTTTAATATTGAAAAATAATTTTCTTTAAAATTTATAGTTGCAGAGTTTAGTATAAAATTTCTCATATTTATCTTTTTTAATCCTCCCTCCCTCTCTGTATATTTATCTTTAGCGCCTAGAAAAATTAAATATTTTTTTCTTCAATTATTTTTGTATTTTAAAATTATTTTAATGTAATGATATTAAAAATAAAAAATATTTTAATATATTTTTAAATATTGTTTTTAAAATAACTGCTACAGTAAAACCAAAACTAAAAAAAAGGAAGCACGCAACGAACATGGAGCAGCCACCTCAAAATAACTCGGAGTTGTCTTGTCTCGAATCTCGTAAAGGTCTCCTCTCCTTCATCGAGGATTCTCCTAAAACATAGGCTCTCTCTCTCTCGTCCTTTACTACCACAGCTACTTTTTTCTCTGCCTCTCCCGGAAAGCATTAAATAAGAATCCTTTATTGACCGGGTTCTTTGTTTTTGGTTTTTTTAAGGAAGGAGGTAATAACAGTCTCTCTCTCTGTATTCTCATCATTCTTTCTCTTTGAAGATCAGAAATTCAGATAGGAGATTCTATCCTAACTGGGGCGCTGTTTTCTTCTTTCTTCTTATTTTCTCTATTTATTTATATACTATTCTGGTTTTTAACTGAACTTATGATTCTTTTAATCATTGGAAAACTAAAGGTTTATCTGGTGCTGATCTTCCTGGTTTTTTTTTTTTTTAACTTGTCACCGTTGAAAGTGACCCTTATTTAATTATCTGAACAGCGATTTTTCTTTTTTCATGATTCCTTGTAAATTTGAATTTTGTATGAAGTTAAATAGTGGAAAATTCTGGTCTGCTTTTTTTCGAATTAATTACAGGACTCTGTATATTCTAGAGAGCTTGTGCTGATTTGATTGGTAAAAGCTCCGCCGAGGAGAAGTTTTGAAGTTGAAAATGAGAAGGGGTGTTCGATCATTTCGCCAATTTCGATATGCTTTTCAACGAGAAGAATGCAATTACTCCTTTAGTTTGGTGAAATGTCAAAAGGTTTTGATAGATACCGGTTATAGAGTTACCGATAATGCGGATATTGATAAATTTAGTTGCCCCAAATTTATTGCTTCAAGAACTTTGACGACGGATGCGGCTAGAGTTTCCAATGGAGGTGACATTCTATTCTGGGTCCATTTGGCTTTGATTTTGTGGAGTTTAGTGTTTCTGCAAATGGATTTCTCATTGGTTTTGGTATGGGGGTTTTGTTGGATCTGCAGATGTTAATGGAGGGGGGCCGCTTGTGGAGTATGAAAGAAGGATTGCCGCTGGTGATCTTGTGGATGGTGACAGCTGCCAGGTATGAGGCTCACTTGAGTGCTGGAGATGTAAAACTGTAGAGTAGTTTTGTCTATCGTTGTCAACGCTATGTGAAAAACAACAGCTTGTTATTGGAGTTTAAATTGAGACATTTTATCCAGCCATACCTTCTGTTAGCTTAAATAGAAAATTTCATGTGGCTTTGGTTGTGAATATTTTGGAAACTAGTGCCTTAATTAAAGAGAAATTGTGGATGGTGGATGGTTCACTTGAGATTTCAAGAGGGATTATTGGGCCTTCCTTGTGAAGGGTTTGCTGAAATTGATTTTTGCAGGTAGGCACTTTAAGAGAGCTTCAGAGGCTTTATGATGAGCTCGTTGAATCAGCTGATGCCTGTAAATTGGACCGCTATACTGCTTCAGACAAATCTGGAAGGTTCATATTCCATTTTGTTTCTCATGTGTTTATATTTCCACTGGACTCTTCTTCTTATCAATTTTACCTTCTGTTTTGGAACTGCAGTTTCTCTGGGTTTGATTCAAATTCAATTTTGCCACCATTTTCTTTATTTTCAGGAGTAGGTGGTTGTGGTCGCGTTTAATGCCACAATCTTCATATTCACCCATCAAAGGACTATATCTTTATGGAGGCGTTGGCACTGGAAAGACTATGCTAATGGATTTGTTCTTTAATCAATTGTAAGTAAGCTTTACTGATCTAATTTGTTACAGTTTACTTTCCTTGTTACATTTGCTGTGCTGTTCCAAGATTATTGAGAAAAAATATGGGCAAACTTAAAGTGGAATGACAATATGCAAGAATTAGAATAGATCATCTTCTCATCTTCATTGTTGCCCAATAACCATTAATTTTTAGTTTTATTCCCTATTGATATATATTTTCCCAGGCCCGTCAATTGGAGGAAAAAGAGGATCCATTTTCACGACTTCATGTTGAATGTCCATAGTCGCTTGCAAGTAAGATTGTAGCTCATGATATACTTGTCCAAATTATATTTTCAAAAGAGAAATGTTTTCCCTTGAAGCAGGCTTTGTTTCTGGTATGATTGAGTGTTTGAGCAGTTAATCTTAACTGGACTTTTATCACACACACACACACACACAAAATTAAGGGATTGACAATATACATAAGCTAGCAGGTAAAATATTCTCATATGTATAGTCGTATTGTTAATGAGGGAATGAAGTTGGCTCTCATCGTGCATTGTCTGCACTTGCACACATACGTGTATATCATGTGCACATGCACAGGATATCCTGTGAATTTTACTTTATGCTTTTTAGATGAATCCAACTCGGCTCTTGATCAATTGTAGATACTGAGCTTCTGTTAAATATTGAATTCTTGCAGAAACACAAGGGTGTTGCTGATCCACTTGAAGTTGTGGCTGGAGAGATATCTGATGAGGCTATTTTATTATGTCTGGATGAATTTATGGTATGCTAGTCACACCATTTATTTCCTAGTGCTTATTGACCAGATTTGATTGATTTATATTATTATTTTCATATATTTACTTTCTTTGGGTGGTCCATAATAGGTGACTGATGTTGCTGACGCATTGATCCTTAACCGTCTTTTTAGACATCTATTCAACAATGGTGTTGTAAGTATATTTGTGTAATCTATCTTCACAATGTGCTCCTTCATCTATGGTTTAAGTTGAAAGTTAACGCAAAACTTGTATTTTGTGCATGATGGACACAAGCGTAGATTCTTGTGGCCACTTCAAACCGTGCCCCAGATAACCTGTATGAGCGTGGATTACAGAGGGATCTTTTTCTGCCCTTCACTGTGACTTTGAAGGTATGTATATTCTGTTGACAACTTCTTGCTGTTGTTGTTAGCACAGGGTCAGGACTTACTGAGAGCTATTATTCATTTCTGATATTACAATGGTGTATGAAGGTATTATTCAGATGCCTTATATTGTTGTAGGAAAGATGTGTGGTTCATGAAATTGGTTCGGCAGTAGATTATCGGAAGATGAGTTCGGTATGAATCCTGTTATCTCTTGTTCAGATCTGAAAAACTCACTTGGTATTTCCTGCTGTTATTTTTTTTTTCTTTTTTGTTTAAAATTTCGTTGATGTCAATTACTATTCTTGGCCTGCAGGCTCAGTACGGTTTCTACTTTGTTGGAAAAGAGTCATCTAGCCTCCTTAAACAAAAGTTTCAACAATTGATCGGGGAAGAAAAAGCTTGTCCACAAGAGGTGGAAGTAGTAATGGGAAGAACATTGCAGGTAGGTGCTAAAATTTGTTTCGCTAGAACATATAAAGTTCCTCTGACTTGTTTTTGACAGTTGTTAAAATCTAATTCTATCAGGTTCCACTGGGTGCCAATGGATGTGCGTATTTTCCTTTTGAAGAACTTTGTGACAAACCACTTGGAGCTGCAGATTATTTTGGATTATTCAGTGAGTCATGCCCAACTGAATCAATTTGACTTGCATGTTATTCATGAAAAAGAACTGATACTTGGGGCATGGATATGTCAAATGCAGTTACGTTTGGCATTTTGAGATTGGGAAATAGACTAGACACGGTTTGAACCATAGAACTGAAAGTGTTACTAAAAATGAAGAACCAAGAAATCATATTAATACTCATCTTGTTTTCCTACTCTAAAAAAATTGCTTTCTCGTTGGTAGGAGATGTCCCAGCATGTTTCTTTCATCTTGTGGATGCGAAATGTCTAAAAACCCACTGCACCATGTCTCAAACACATTCATGCAAATTTTTTATGAGTCCTTGAGGGAATGCATTTTTCTCTCTTTACAGATAACTTTCATACCCTGGCATTGGAAGGTGTCCCGATCTTTGGACTCCATAACAGAACAGCTGCATATCGATTTGTCACCTTGGTTGATGTACGTTCAATGTTTCTTATTTTCTTTTTTTTACTATCTTGAATTTAATCCTGCAAAGTTTTGGCTGAATACTATGGAATTGCGCTATGGTTCCTTCTATGTGCTCATCCTGCTTAAGCCACGGTTTGGCTTATTCTTATGCAATTACTTCTGGAGTTTAGGTCTAATTAGGGCTTCGTCTGGTGAAGTAAAATAAATGACCCTGCTTTTGTTTCTCTCTGACCACCCAAATAATGAAGTTTCTTTAGTTATCATAAAGTTGTCCTTTATAGGATGCACATCCCTATATCTCATTGTCAACTTATGTTTTGAACAGTAATTGGTTTTTGGTTTCATGCTCATTGTACCGAATGAAAATTTGTCTATTTGTTCCATCCTGTGTTGCGTTTTGGTTTGCTTTGATAGTTTTCACTTTCTTTTGAATCTGAGGATTGAAATTGTGTTTGCTGGTGTCTGGGTTAAAAAGATCACAATAAGAATAAATGCAATCTATTGATTGCATTATGTTTCAAGGTCTCTATGGCAAGAAATTATTAGCATATTTTCCTTTTTTAATCTTTCTTTTCCCTTTCACATAATTTTATGGGATATTATTGCAGATGATGTTCCCACTCACTTTATAATAGCATAATCACTTCTCTGCAAAGTAGATCTCTGGCATTAAAGTCACTATATATAAACTCGGTCTCTTTGCATCTCATGGATTCGCTGGTGTAGAGATGTTTATTTGTTTTTTTTTTCTTGCTTCTTTTTTCTTTTTACAAAGTGTTATATGAAACATGTTTTCCCCATTTTTCTTTAAATGTTGCTGCCCTTATGACCACAGGTGATTTATGAAAACAGAGCCATATTGTTATGTACAGCTCAGGGGAGTCCTCTAGAACTTTTTGATAGGATAGTGACAATTGCTGATGCCCAGCAAATGGCACCTAGAACCTCTACAAGATCAAGGAAAAATGATGATTCTGATCTCTGTGTGGACAATGAACTTGGATTTGCAAAAGACCGCACCATTAGCAGGTAATTATGGATTTTTTTATTGAAATTTTTATGTTTTGTATCAGTTTTTATGATTCTAATCTCTCATTGGATATGTTCTAATCTATCCGAGAGACCAATGGTAAATTTACAAGAAAAATGGATTCCATTAATTAAGCCATTGAGATTTTAACTCAGTTCTTCTTTTGATTTTGAGATGGACTTTAGGTGATGGGATAATGCATATACTCAGGTGTGATCCAATAGGACATGAGCTGTTATTATATTTCTTGATTAGATGCCCTTGGATGATATTTTTTATATTTATGAATGCTTTGAGAAGTACATTACCTTGGTAAAAGAAAAGGAAGAAAGAAACACAAATAAGTAGGATACTAATTGAAGGTTTAGAGATAGAAGATCTTCTATTTCCACTATTTTGAAACAAATTCCATTTCAGGTTCAATTTGAATTGTTTTACTACTGTCAATGCCATATCCAGTCGTGACCTAGGTTTTCTTTTCTTTCTTTTTGCTTGTTGAGCGATGTTTCCTTTTCCTTTTCCTTTCCGTCTTGTTCTCACTTCTTTTATGTTTAAGTTCTTACTCTGTACTTTTTATTTAATTTTCGGCCCCATAACAGTAACAAATTTGGATGTGCTTATGACATTCTATCATAACCCTAGCTAATTAAACTGCCAAACATTGAAGATTAACAGAGATGAACAGCAAAGAATACCTCGAGCAGCATGCTGCCATGTTAGCGGAGAAGCAGCTCTCAGAGGAAGCTAGCAACGCCAACACCATCCAAGCATCAGTCGGAGGGGGGTCCATGTTCATCTAAACTTAGCAAATCGTTGATGGTAAAAGTAAAACCATATAGGCTATGTGCTTGAGGATCAGCTGACAACTGACGCGCTGGTGGTTTTGGTACCAAATCTGATATCTGCTGTTAGAATAAAATGAAATTCTCCATCTGTAAAGTATTTATAGTAGCTTGTTTGTAATAAAATCTTGTTTCTATTGAGTTACAAGATTCTCATCTTGTCAGGTCTTGGTTACTGACCAGAAGCTTAACGCGAATGTAACTATCGAATGTGATTAAGACCTTGTTTTAACCTCGAGGGGTTGGCTTGATTTTTAAAGTTTCTTGACATCTTGGGTTCAAACCTTGAAGCCAATGCCCGGAGAAATTTAATAAATTTCTGAGAATGCATCAAACGATGCAGAGGGTGCTTTAATTTAGTCTCGGAGCACGTGCAAGATCTTGTTGTTGGTGTTAGTGACTGGTGCAAGATCCTTTTCTTTCCCTCCTATCCAGTTTCCATGCAAAGATTCCTATCTGGATACAAGGTTTCTTTAACCAGATTGAAAGTACAAATAACAAATGGGAAAAACCCTTTAACAATTTTTTTTTAAAAAAGCATGAACACAGGAGCCAGAAAGATCATCACAAGAAAAAAAGAATGATTCGAGTTCTGATCACATGATAACAATGGAATAATTAAAGTTTGAATTCACTCCTTGAATTTCACCAATATATGAATAATATCTGCATGTCTATGTATGCATGTAAATGTAATTGTAAATCACATCATTTTTTTAGGACAGATTGCAGATATACACAGGCAGGGCATGATCTCTGGGACACCTTTTTTTGGATTTCCATAATGTATATTTGCTTTTTGAAGGGAAAGGTTAGTTAATTAATGAATCAATTACTTGTTTTTATTGAATTAAGAGAGCTTGTTCTAGGTTTTGCTGCTACAAGATTGCTTGTGTTAATCAATTAAATTTTGTATTAGCTCAACTGGCATATCTGTATTTCCATCTCCTTAGCCTGTATTATCAGAAATACGTGCGAAATTGTTTGGTCATGAGGTCCATGAACTTTCTTACGAGACTAACTAGAACTTCTAATTCCTTCATTGATACAATGAAAAGCCATCGCTTTGAGTTCCTGGAGCTATGATTTATATATATCCTGGTAAAAAAGTAAGATGTTGCGAGAATATACCTTTTCTTGTATGTTGTCAGCTAATTTATTTAGGAACTTTCCTTATTGGATTTGTTCCAATGTTGTGCTTGAATATACCTTTTCTTGTATGTTGTCAGCTATATCCACTGCAGTTTCTGCTTCAAGTCCTCGTGCTGATGTTGCTTATCGCATACATGGCCGTACCAAACGTCTTGCTAAAACGCATAATAGGGCGGTATGCTCTTGATTATCTTGCTGACGTCAGCTTCTTACTATTCTCTGCGAAGCTTTAAGAGAATATGCAAGGTGGTTGAAATTAACAGCTGAATGGCAGTTTATATCCGATACCCTTATCCCAATTTTGAGGATTAAAGGGAGATTGACGAGATGAAAGGAATGGCTAATGGACTTATGTGTAACGAGGAATATTCCTTCTGGACAGTGAGGATAAGAAGCCTAACTCGGTGTTGCCCTTGTAGTCCCAAAAGCTTTTCAGCCATGCACCAGGTCCCTCCTCCAGGTTTGGGGTGTTACAATATAATTCCGATAGAAGTTGCAGCTTCTTTTTTCAATGGCTTGTAAAATTGTTCTGCCCTTTCATGAAAATCTTGTTATTCTGTCAGGGTTTGGATGAGTTTACTCCAAAAGCACCTGAACTGGATGAAAAGAATTCCCTTGCACTCGCTATTGCTCCTGGTAAAATATTTGTTCGTAGTGGCTCCTATTTTTTTCTATCTCCGAGAGCTTTATATATAAAATTGTGTATATGTTTCTCTATATTTTTTTCTTCTAAACCAACGGTAGAGGCAATCCACTAAGTTGTGAAAATGAATCTGTTGGGATTAATTTTGAAATCTTCATTCAAAATGTTGTTTTAGTTCTTCTAGATGCGTTTATAACTGTTAAAGAATGTTCATCTTTTGAATCTATTGATTTATCACTACACTGATATAAGAATTCAATGTTAAATACTGTAATCCAAGTTTAGGTATATAGGGACTTCCTCTTATTTGAGAGGAACGAAGAATAAGAGCCTGAATCCCCCCCCCCCCCTAATTATTTCAAACAATTACGGCATCACAAACTACAAATTAGGAGCCCGAACTTGTTACAGCTCCGAGCTCTGACGAAGCTGCAGTTGCAGACAGTGAATTGGTTAGTCTTCCATGTGAACAGGATGCTTTATTAATGAACTAATATGTTGCTGCATTTGGCATTACATTCGTCAGTCATCTGTTTTCGTCATTATTTCAGCGACTTCTAACCACAACGCAGATTCTGGCACCAAGTATTATGCCTTTTTAACCTTTTGGTTATTTCTGATTACACAATCACATGGCTTCAACTGCAGGCCGGTGGAATAGACAGATTAACACTCGATAATGCATACATGATAATGCGATGGCTAGAAGACTGAATCGGAAGAGTACATAGGACATGGGACAGGTGCCTCCTAATTTTTTTGATTCTGAATATCAGAATCAGGATCCATTTTATGCATCCAGTAACACTGCACTGCCGCAACTCTTTGGCAGTCATGAGCCAAGAACAAGCTTTCCTTGTATGCAGCAGCAGTCAAATATGGTTGGCCATGGCCCATGATCCAGCTAATCCTTCTTGGGAATCCCTTTGAAGTTCAAAAGCCGCAACTCTATCCAGCTCAAAGTTCAAACCATGGCTTAATTTAGAGAGACAGGATTAACGCATTTCGCTCCAAAAGCTTCTAGATGCCAATGCAGCGGAATGACAGGAGAGGAGCTGACAGGTTTTAATGGGGAAACAGCCCTCCATTTCAATGCTTGGGCCACTTTAGAAGTACAAAGTAGGGAAATTGCAGTTTACGGAAATGAACAGTGATTCACTGGGCCCAAGTTACTGTAGGGTTAGAAGAGGAGTTGCAAGTATATTTTCTTTTAAAAAAATTAGTTGTATGGAATTTATCAAATATAACTCGGTGAATTTAATAAATTAAAAAATAATCTATACAACAGTTAAAAATATAATTTAAATAAAACAAATTTCAAGATATTTTTTTTAAATATATAAAAAAAACATATTAAATCAACTTATATTAACTCAAATTAATCAATGACTCTCTAACTCAACTCATAATACTAAAATAAATTTATAAAAAATAAATTAAAATAAATTATAAAATTTTATTTTTAATCAATTTAATATTAAAATATAAAATTAAAATAAAATCAATTAAAAAACACATAAATTAATTATAACTTAAAATATATGATTATGATAATTTTATAGTTTTGAAGATCATATTTTAATTAATTTATTATTAACAAAAATAAAATTAAAAAAATAAAATCTTACTTAACTCAACTTAGGTTAAATTATTAAACTCATAACTTATATAATATGACTTGATATAAAAAGTAAATCAATCAAATAAAAAATAAAATTTTATAATTTAGATTATATAAATAAAAAAAAATTAAAGGATAAAATTTAAAGAAAAAACCTAAACCTTCAAATAAATAAATAAAAATTTATGAGAACATAGCTAGCTATGCAAGGAGGTACCTCGTTTAGTCTTTGTCAATGATAATGATAATAATAATTTTCAAGTCATCTCGTATTCTATTCTATAGTAGAAGATACAACCCTCCCCTCCGAGTCTCTCATGCCTCGTGGAAACACCCCAGTGGATATGGTCTCCATAAATGCAATTGCAGTTGTCCCTGAACTACTTAAAACAATAACAAAGAGTAAAACCCATATGAAAGTTCAGGCCTAAGAATCAGAAATCCAGAAAAACATGATAATACCTAAACAACTGAATCATTTAAAAAAGTTATGAGTTAATGACCACTAGTTGATCCTCAGCCTAATGAATACTTGATAGAATAAGGAAGCGAGAAAGTGAAATAATCGCAATGGGGAAGAACATTTAGGAAGCGATTACCAATGTTCATCACAGGACAGTTTCTATAATCAAGTGCCACAGATTACTCAAACCACAAAACCAAGCAGTGCATGATTTAAAAACTAAAATTTCACTGCCCAAATAGGAAAACTGCGTCACTTAATACTGTCGATTAGAGAACCAAAAAAAATATGTTCCCTTGCATTTACTCCTTTATCAACTCCTCGTCCTTCTTGTATTCATAAATTCTGCACACAAAATAAAGTATCGGGTTGGTTTTTACTATCTTTCCATCAGACAGACAGACTTCTTCTCATACTGTTCTTCCAGGAGCTGATGATGTTGCACTCAAGGGACCCGATCCAGCCAAAAATTAACGTTGGAATGAGATGGAATAGGAGCCAGTATTTGGATCTTGAACAGCTTTGAAGTTGTCAACGCTCATGCCAAAGCGGCCCAACAAAGAGTTCCCCATATCTTTCAGCTTTCCTGCTCACCAGGAAGAAATCAAATTTGATGCAGGATCAGAAGACACACACATTGCTCAGTAAAGATGACAATGAAGTTCATAGCCAGGAAAAGAGAGCACATAACCAAGACAAACACAATGGCATGACTTCACAACTATAAAGCACTTAAGCTCCTTCAATAAAAATGAGGCGCTGCATGATTTTGATAAGAACAAAGCTTTTGAGATATCATCACATTGATTAAAATATTTTCTTATTCACCTTGCTTCCGCAACTTTGATATCTGTCAAACAAAAAACTAACTAAAAAAAAAGTGAAAGTGAATGAACAACCACTAAATAGCAAATAACAGATAAGGACAAGGACAAAAAATTCTAATTGAAGAAAACTTAATCGTGAAACTACTTTCATTTTATCTGTTCTATGCGGACCAAGTGCAGCCTAAAAATGAAAATTCTATAAATTTAAGGCAAAACACACAACAAGACTACTTACTAGATTGGTATAATCACCAAGAGAAAAAAAGAAAAAGAAAAAGAGAAGACATTAGAACCTAGAGTGTTTTTTTAGCAAATGATGAACTGTTGAAGAGACATTAATCTAGTTAATGCCTCACCACTGGTTGCCTCAATGTTATAGAAGATTCGAGGGGAGTAATAGGTGTTTAAAAGCCTCTTTGGCCCCTTGCTTTTCTTGTTTTAAACAATCTGCTTTAAAGTAAAGCACTAAAAAAATGTGCTTGGTTGATATTTTAAAAATCAGGAATTCAAAAGAACTTTTGAGGGCGAAAGATGCTTTTTATAAAAACAGGTTAGAGGTATATTAGCTTCCACTTCAAAAAGTATAAAAAATATATTTTTTTGGGATGAAGGATGGTTATTTTATTTAAAAGAAATTTTTTTTTTTTTTTGGGATGAAGGCTGGTTATTTTATTTAAAAGAAAGAAAAACTTTAAATATTTTAAAATTTACATAGCACTTAGCAAATATTTAATTACATGGTTAATTTAATAACCTTAAATATTTTAAAATTAACTAACCTTAATTTTTTTAATTTAACTATATTAGTTCCCTACTTGTATGGATCTTAATTAAATTATTTTATACTTATATTTACTAAAAAAATAACTACATAATGTTTTAATTATTATTTCTTTTTTACTTGTAATTTTTTTATGACATTTGTTAGATTTTCAAAGGATCCATTTTTAAACAATTCATTTAGTTTCTTTAAGAAAATGTTTAATTTCATAAAAAAAAATTTAAGTTTTGTCCAAAATAATAACGTGTTTGATCTCATACACGACACGACACAAGGGCTAAAAGGGCTCTAGTTTCACTACTGTGCTTTTATGGTTTTTTTATTTTTTTTAGTTTCCTCTTCTGCCTGTAAAAGGAGTGGGTGTATGTTGAGAGGGAGAGGAAAAGTAAGAAGGCTTAAGTTTTAGCCTATTGAAATTGAAAGAACCATCTTCCAGTATTCAACGCAGACTCGGTGCAATATAATTCTAATTACACAGGCTTCTACCAAATGAAAAGAAATTGTATTCAAGAATGTTGAAACAAAAGGGCAAATAAAAGGCACTAAAAAAGTTGCTCATTTCTTCTTACCAATCATCTCTTCCTTCATCTTTTCTCGCTTAGCGGCAGCCAGTGGCTCCAAGCGGCGAATGGTTCTCTTAGCTTGGTCATTTGAAGGATCCAATTCCAAGATTTTTTTCATATCTGCAAATAACAATAATTAAAATTTTTCTTTCTTGACAAATAGAATCCATGTTTTAAATCTCAAGAATCCAGACTCACCAGCAATAGACTCCTCGAAATGTTCAAGCTTTTCATGAGCCTCTCCTCTTCTAACAAGAGCTTTCATGTAAGAAGGATTTAATTCTAATGCTTTTGAGCATTCCTTGATCGTGTCCTCAAATTTTCCCTTAAACCCCCCAAAAAACATTTTTAATCAATTTCAATTTCTGTAAGCTTTAATTGCTGTGGTATCAAATCAAACAATTAGACACAAATTAACAATCACAACATCAATACCAATTTCAAGAAACAAACGCCGCGATTGGAATGGCAAACGGAACGCAACTCAATGGATGATGGCACGTCGGGTGGGGAAACTTGTAAAGCCACATCATACTGTAATAATGCCTCCTCATATTGCCCATTTCCAAACAACCTATTCCCTTCCAACTTTGCTTCATTTGCTTCCTCTATACCTCTCTGTTTTAAGAACCAAATTAAATAAATAATAAATGGAGAAAGAAACATCGATTTTGCCTCCTTCTCAGCCGATTAAAATAAGAGCGAGTGAAAACCTGAATCAATTCGTCGTGGTTTTGAGTATCTTGTTTTGGCTGATCCTCAGTGGTGTTTTTGCTACTGCTTTCTTTATTGACATTTTCTTCCTGCTCTTCTTCGTTGTCGCTGACTCCGCTTTCGCTTGCCGTTTCAAATCCATCGGAATCGCTTCCCTTCACTGCTGCTGCTGCTTTCGTTGTCGTTGTGGTGGTTTCGCTGCTGGTCGAATCCGTCGTCATTTTTGATCTTGATGGTGCTGGTTGAGGAGGTTTCGGGGTACTTTCGAGTACTGTTTCTTCTGGATCGATCACCACCATTGTTTTGTTTCTGCAGAGAGAGAGGTAGTGGTGGTGATTGAGTTATTTAATCAAGCTCACGTTCTCTCTCCCCAATACGAAGGGAAAGGAAAGAATCAAATTATCAAAATGTTCTGGAACCGTCTTTTTCAATCATTTTTATTGATACATACAAGAATTTACTCTCTATTTCCCTTGTACGCACCGTTTCCTTCGCTATTTTCATAATTCTCAGTAACTTCCAATTACATCCCCTTGGTACTGATTTAAGCAAGGTTACTCTGAGAGTATTTGAGCCGTTTGAGTTTAAAGTTTAAACTGTTATAAGCGCTCTTATCACCGTTCGATTATATTATTTTCGAATGCATCAACGAAAGTTGATGATGAAGTAAAACTTTATTATAAGTTGCATCTATAACCACATTTTTAATTACAGATGTTAATTAAACACTTCCTTTTCATATCTAAGCAAAATATACAAGAATAATATTTATTTTGATAGTAAAATTATTTGAGAGTATGGTAAAAATTATTTTTAATATATTTTTTATTTTTAATAATTTATTTTTCATATCAACAAATCAAAACAATAAAAAAAAATATAAAAAGGGTTAATGTTAAGCTACAAATAAATTGTTTTTTTTAAACTATAATTGAACTATAATGTAAAATAAAATCCAAATATCTTGTGAAAGCTACACCATTTATGTCAAAATTCTGCTCTAACAAATCACTAGCTATCACTTTGAAATCCTCTCTAAATTCCTTGATTTAGGTTGGACGGATAGTTTCATTTTTGAATCTCAAAGTTCAATCCTAGCAATGGAGTGATAGAAAAACATTCATTCAACACGGGTCATTTTTCAAATTAAAACTAACGGCAGGGACAACATTAGTAAATGTAGTGTATTTTTAGAGAAATGTGGATAGAATGATTTTAATGCCTTGTTTGTTTATAGAAGACCAAATTCCTGCTACCATTTCCTCATTGTCTCATGTTTGATAATCATATATAAAGTTAGTTAAAAAAATATTAATTTCAATAAAAAAAAATTCATCGTGAAAAGTATTTATCTTTTAATTAAAAAAAACACTCCTTTTTCTTTACATAAAACACAACATGTTTTTAAATTTATGTCTCTTTTTATCTTTTTAATCTCTTTCTAATAGGAACTATTAAAGCATATATCTAAAATAAAACTATTTGAAACTTGAGAGTAGCTTTGGAGTTGCGAGTTATATTTTAGTTTTTGTATGAGATTATGGTAGTTTTTATAGTTGTAATTTTAAAAATAATTTTATTTGTATATTTTAAAAGGTAAATTAAAAAAACACATAATTGAAATCATAAAAATTTTTATGAGTGAAAGCATTTCAAAACATAACTATATATAAGACCCAAAATAATATAAAAATTAGAAATTATTTAGTTAATTAAATAGTTTTTTCTTCTTGGTTGAGAAAAAAAAGAAGAAGTTATCACAATATTAAATGTTTTATAAATCATTTTTTAAAATATTTTTTTATTTAAAAATATATTAATACAATATTTTTTTTTATTTTCAACATCATATATCAAAATTATTAAAATATATTTATAAAAATATTAATTTAATATTTTTCAGAATAAAAAAACAACTCAAAAACAATTTTGAAAATAATTTAGAACACGAAAACAAAGGCACAAACTTGTTTGTTTGTTTTCTTATTTTCTTCTTTTTTTTAAAAAAAAACAAAATCCTTAAGAAATGGGAAAGGACATGGGAAAAGGGCGGCTACCACTATAAATATCGCCGCTCGATCGCGGCACTCGGTATTTGGAGGTACTTTTTCCTTCTTCGACATTTCTCTTTCAACTTACCCTAACAATGGGGCACAATCACTGAAATCCACTTGCCAATCCATGGCTGCCTTTCGAAGGCTTATCCGTCTCCCCTCCTCCCTTCCAGTACCCCCCCTCTCTCTCTGTTTTTGCTTATAACGTTATTTTTTTTTTAAATTCTGATAAACGTATTTATCTCTGGATTGCAGAGGACGAATATTTCTTCCTTTACTCGAATTCGAGAAGGTTATTTTGCTTCTCTCTATCTTGCCTTAATATCCGAACAAGCGGCTGCATCTAATAATATAATCTCGGAAATGAATGAATGAATTATTAATCATAATTTTTTATTTAATTAATTAGGTTTTAATAATTCGTACTTGCATATAATTATTTTGTTTAATATTCAAATTTGAGATAACTAGGAACTCAAGCCGACCGATAGATGTACGTAAATTAAACTATCTAGCAAAAAAGAAATACCATAGGAGAAACCAAACCAATCCATGCTGGTAATTTATTTGGCTTTTAATTCAATTCTAGGTCTGGCAGGAAGGTTTCGGAGCTACAATGCAGTTGCGTCAACTGAACAAACAGTTTTGAAATTGGATGAGGTAGATGATTTGGTTCTTGATGGTGAAGTAGCAAAAATTCGGGGCGAGTTTGAAGCAGCAAAGCAGGGTTTTTTGAGGATTCCTGAGGCAGTCAAGGGAATGCCAAAAATGAACCCTGAAGGTGCGTTCCATGATGTTTTGGCCGAGTTTTTGTTTTATTTATTCATGGCATATTGCAATGTCTGTGTATTTATTATTCTTGTTTGATGGGTTAGGCATATATGTTAATAAGAACCTGAGATTGGACAATATTCAAGTTTATGGATTTGATTATGACTATACGTTGGCACATTACTCTCCTAACTTGCATCGATTGATATATGATCTTGCAAAAGAGCATATGGTTAATGAGGTTAGATTGAACTTTCCTTTATTGCTGTTTTATAAATTTTATCTTATGTGGAATTCTGTGTTTAGTGTTGCATCCTGGGTTTATTTTTTTTGGCAGTTTAGATACCCTGAGACATGCTTGAAATTCAGATATGATCAAACCTTTCCCATTAGAGGCCTATCCTATGATAAGAAAAATGGATGTCTCTTGAAGTTGGATTTCTTTGGGTCAATTGAGCCAGATGGATGCTACTTCGGGCGTCGCAAGGTACCCCAGAATATATTTTACTTTATATCCTTACCTTGTTTATAGATGCCAAAGATTGTAGATAAATTTTGGTTCGCTGTAGGATTTTTTCTTCATAAAGCAAGGTAGGAAAGAGAGATCTAATGCTTGAATTACTGTTCAACTTCAAAAATTATGATTGGAAAATGGAGGGCGTCTTATCCTCCCTGTTGTGTTTCAGGTCTCATGTAGTTATATGAAAGTTCGTTTTTTTTTATGAAAAGCTGATGGCTTAATGGAGCCACTGCAACCATCGATTAATTAATACATAACTAAATGGATGGACACCAACCAACATTCTTGCCAAGAAGTTGCTTCAACTGAACTTGTGACATCCCAAGAGGAATCCATAGCTCTACATGATACATACCAACCCAAATTCTTTGTGGAGGTAGATGATTAATTGGTTAAGAAGGTGCTTTCTACAAAGATACCGATGCAACTTTGTAGGGAAAGCACAAAGACCATGAGTGGCCAATGCAAGGGATTGAAAGAAATTTCAACATAATAGCTTGATCCACACAAATATGAAAACTCTTTTCTAGATGCATAATGGAACAATAAACATCTCGAAGAATTCAGGTGATGGGATAGGGCTGAATAATCTCAGACTAATCAATCTCGTGTTTGAGTGATTCCAGTGGAAACATGTGATAGAATGCTACCAATGGAGATTTGTGGGTTTTCAGAAATTCTAATGGTGTAGAGCATAAATTAATATTTATGGTAGTTTGTCTCCTTTGAGCTGGGTTTCCAATTAATAATTGAAGTTTTGGATTTTTTGCTTTTATTAGACGAGTATTTTATTTTGATCATTGTTTATTTAATGTTTTTATTAGTTTTTCTTTTGCAAGCAACCTGTATACTATAATTTTTTGGATCCATATGAAACTTCATGTCATACCCTCTAATTCTTGGCAACACTCTTCATATCTGCCCAAATTACCAGTTAGCTTATATTCTCTGAAGGATCACCTTACTCTCTCCTTATCCCTTCTCATCATTTCTCACAATCCAGAACCTTCAACAATAACCAACACAACATTGGACTTCTAGAATTTGATTGTGATTTATGTGCTAAGAATATTGTGATGCTGTTGTTTAATTAATTGTTGATTTATGCACTTTTCAATGAAAACACTGACTTGTCATATTGTTTTCTTTTCAGCTCAGCAGGAAGGAAATAGAACAGATATATGGCACAAGACATATTGGTCGTGACCAAGCACGTGGGCTTGTTGGCTTGATGGATTTCTTTTGCTTTAGTGAGGTTAATTTCACTTTCCATTATTCTTTCTGGACCACCAATCCAAGATCACAAACAAAAAAGAAAATTAAAAACAATCTAATGAACTTTTGATGGAGCTAGCTAAAAGTATGGTTTTAACATGCCGGTCGGTGTTAATGATTTTATTACACTTCAATATCCTGGGGATGAGTGGAAAATGTTATGGCTCTGAATTCTTTGAATAGTCAATATTCAGAACCAGTAAGGTTGAAGTATATGAAAACTATGAATTTTTTTTTCACTTAGAAAAGATAAGTTATATTCATTTTTATTTCTTTAAAATGCAGCAGAGGGGCCCCTTTATTTCTTTTATAGGATACACTTTTGGTACTATAATCAGCTTCCCTCTACATTTTTAGTCTCATTATAATTCTATCGGATAAGAAATATTAAGCTAATCCAAGCCTGAGTGTGTTGGTTGGAGGAGATGAATTAATCCCTGACTATAATAATTTATAGTTCTTGTGTTAGCCTTTAGAGACCTAAATCCGCCTGGCATTATTAGTAATTACTGTCATGATGTGCAAGTTCATGAAAATTTTCCTGTATTTAGAGCACTTACATAGGTCTGAACTTGAATGTTTATTATGTCAACTCCCAAAGCATCATATCTTTTGAAATTTAGGCTATGATGCATCACATCCATACTGTCTCTTTCCATCCCATGTATTATGTCCACTTCCCTAATTTAAGATGTCCTGGAGTATTATTTTCACTTTGAACTGGAACTATAACATAGAGTACCTTAATGAAATCTCCCTTGTAAAGTAGTGGTAAAGCAGAGTATTCTTGGAAAGTCACGCAAATGTAAATAACATAATTAGGTATGTCCAGGGGCCAAGCATTTACTGTTAAGCCGGTTTGTTGATCTTTTGTAGTCAAAAGAGGTTTACAGCTTGGCATGGATTTCCTTGGTGCTATATGTTTCAGCTAGTATCTTAACAGGACTTGAACTCGATTGCAGCTGATACTCAGTTGCTTAACAGTCATATATTTATTTTTGTTATTCTTGTTTGATTGCATAATCCCCTTCATGGATCCATAGGATGAAGCTTTGACTGTTTGGCTTGTGCATTTGTGTTTCCCTTTAATCCTAAACTACTATGTCATCATTTTATTTTGTAGGCTTGCCTTCTTGCAGATGTTGTACAACATTTTGTTGATGCTACACTGGAATTTGATGCAACGTACATTTATCAAGATGTAAATCGTGCAATTCAGCATGTTCATCGCAGTGGGTTGGTTCACAGAGGAATTCTTTCTGATCCTGACAGATACCTTGTCAAAAATGTGGGTTCCAATTCCTTATATATTTGGCTGTATTTACAATCCGCTTTAAGTTAAACAGACCTGTTTCCCAAATCTGTTCCTGTCAGGAATGTGAGATGGCATTTCTGCTTGATACTTCTGAGTTCTGAACTCTTCCATTTGGGTGAATATTTCAGGGCCGGGTACTTCACTTTCTTACAATGCTAAGGGAGAAGGGAAAGAAGCTCTTCTTGCTCACTAACTCTCCTTACAATTTTGTGGATGGAGGGATGCGCTTTATGCTGGAGGTATTCACTTACAAGAATCTAATCTTAGCCTCCTTTTGTGTCTTAAAAGGGAAGGTCAATATCCCGTCACATTCACTATTACACTACTGCAGTGTAACAGCTGGCCTGCTATAATTTTTATTTTCAAGTTAGTTCGATTTCCCTATAATAGTTCAAGATACTTTGAGAGGCAAATGCATTCTATATTTCATGTTTATAGATCTTCAGTGCATTGTTTTAAAAGATTGTTCTTGCTGTTGTCGGAAATACAAAAATAGGATGCTGTAAAATAGAAGCCGGTGTACGAATGATATAAATGGCACAATTTCATTGATGATTAATTGATTTATGTTATGAGGAATGTGAATGAAATGCTCTCATGCACTCAGAGTGTGAATCCTATCCACCATAGCAACTTTCATTTTTGACACTTGGAATTAATTTTGCATCTTAATGTTATTTGAGATGCCCTTTTTTTCCTGTCAGGTAATATTTTCTTTCATATTTCTGAATTAAAAAATGGCAGCTCATTGAGATTTATTTCATAAAATAGGAGGTTGTAGACCATGGAATGCTCCTAGTTCAATTTTCTCGTTCCAGTTGCTATGAGTGGAAGTGCTGAATTTCATCATTGGAAATGATTTGGAACTTGTTTCAATAGTTAGTGCAAGATTGAATGCTTATTTGTCTTTTGTTTGGTTTGTGGGTTTGTTGTTAGTATCATTATGGTAAGGTTGTTGTCATTACTGCATCAGAAAAATTAATGGTGAGTTTCTTGGCTTGCTTCAACATGCTCTTTAGGATTCTTTGGGTTACAGAGACTCTTGGAGGGAGCTTTTTGATGTTGTTATTGCCAAAGCCAATAAGCCAGAGTTTTACACTTCGGAGCATCCCTTTCGGTTAGTATCTTCAACCTATGAAGTTTTGTATTTATTTTGTACATATACATGCAAGAGAAACCAGACATGGGGCTTTGTTCTGCCACTTCACAATGTTCTTAATTTTCTTTGGTTTTTGATTAAATCTTTGTGAGGGCTTTATGATATCAACTGCAGCTGTCACGAATAATGAAGTGATGGATATGCTTTACTTAACAAATACAACCACGAGAGAGGTTGGTGATGCAAAACAAGAGAGTAAAATCATCAAAAAAAGGGAATTGATGTAGAATAGGAGCCAAAGCCACCAACAAGAGAGACAAACTCAATCTTGAAGAAAACTCAGTTTTTTTATTCAATGATTAATAACTAATGTCTAGGTGCTAATTTATATGAACCAAACCAAATAAAAAAGGAAAACCTAATAAGTCTTAATTCAATCAGGAAACTAAAATTTTCATTCAACTACTAAATAATAAATACTAATATTCCTAAACAATAAAATATATAATAGTAATGCAATATTAAAATTCCTAAATATAAATATTAATTCCCATTGTTTCCCTTCATTCTCCATCAGTTTGGTCTTTTGTAGGCAACCTGAAAATAAAATTATTAAGCATAGGGATTAAAACCTTTTAAAAACTTAGATTTACATCTTCTGTAAAAACAGGGCCTTTTGTACCTAACAACCTATGCGTTATAGTATCATGCTTCTCAAGAGGGTAAAATTTATTGCATTTGTGTCTCGACAGGATTAGCAAAAAGAAATCAACAAGATATGGAAATGCACTTAGGTTTACTTTATCTTGCTGACAGCAAGTTCCTTGCCCATGTGGTGAAACCTTGATGAATTGCATCTATTGCTGAATTTATAAAACTGAAACGTGAAAAGGACATAAATGCCCGTTTTATTTTATCTTGTGCTATAAAATTAAGCTGCCAGCAGTGGTCCTTCATCCTACTCTTTCATTTTTTTTTCCTGCACTTTGGTTCTATGTCTGTTAACAATGAAATCCATGTATAATAATTCATTGTTTGATGATCCATCTTTTTGAAATTTATGAAGCTATTATGACATGGAGAAGGACACCCTAGCTTTCAATAAGGTGGATGCGTTTCTTCCAAATAAAATTTATTACCACGGATCGCTCAAATCTTTTCTCCAAATTACCAAGTGGAATGGTCCAGAGGTACATCATATATGACTTTTCAGTTTTGGGGTGTTTCAATAGATTTTACATGCTGTGGTTAAAGACCAATAAGTAAAAGTATATATATGTGAGCTCTGTAAGTTTGTCCCACAAACCCTTTTCCTTCTTGAAATTGGATTTACATATTTGCTCATCTTCTTGATTTGGGGAAAAAAGAAACATGCCTTGAATATACATCCTTTTCTCCTGCGCTTTTTTAGTGTAATTTTCTTTACAAAACAAATATAAGTGTTTCAACATAGAGTTTTTCATTCTTAATTTGTTATTATCCTTCTTTTCGTATAGGTAATTGTGATGAAAATCTGAGAAACATATGTTTTTCCCTATATTGAACTTTATTGCCAAAATCACATCAATTCATTTAAGAGTTTGGGTTTAGATACCACTTCTCTGTATAATTTTTCTTTGATGAGCTTGTTATAATGAAAAATTCTTGGATCAATAATTAATAGAAAAGATTTACTGAAACCGAGGACAGAAAAGGTGTATTTGGCTGAAAGACGAAGGTTTCTCTGGTTGTTATTTGATGTTTAAGATCATGTACAGTTTTCCTTTTTATACAAATTACTCTTATCCAAAAAAAGTTTAAGATTATGCATCCAAAGACGATGAATTGTGTTGTAAAAGATATATTCTTTTGATAATAAAGGGTTTTAATGTATAACCATTTCTTCTATAGTAATTGGAAACTAAAATACATCTCATTTGTAATAGAGGAAAGCAATCCTTATGTGCTCCCCCCTCCCCTCTGCTTTTCAATCGAAATTTAACAATTAATAGATTGAGTTTTTTTTTTTTTTTTACATGCTTGTTGGGCAAATCAAAATTTAATCACTTTGGCAAATCCTTGTTTGACAGTTATACTGAAAATGTTCTCCTGTGACGTTTGAACAATTCACCATTTATTTCCTTTGTAGGTGATTTATTTTGGTGATCACCTCTTTAGTGACCTAAGGGGGCCTTCAAAGGCCGGGTGGCGCACTGCTGCTATAATCCATGAACTAGAAGTAAGGGTCATTTCTCATTCTTTTCTACCTGTCAAGTAAATGCCCATGTTTTTAAATTTCAGCTTATCAAGCACTTTATTCGGGTTTTTTTCATGATGCAGAATGAAATACTTATTCAGAATGATGATAATTATCGTTTTGAACAGGTATGCTCTGCTCAGCTTTTTGACAGTAGTAGTTAATAGCTTTTTATTTTTGTATCTTTCAACTCTGGCTAAATAGCATGCATGTGTCTGGGCACATTTAGCTTCCTTTAAAGCTTTGTTGTTTTAAGTACAGTGCTTATGTTTTTTGAATTTTTTTCTTTTCAGTTGAAGTATCCTCTTCCTCATCTACATCATTGTTAGTTTATTCTGCTACTTGTTACTCTTGACTTGGCATATCTGTATGGCCAATGTCTAAATAGAGTACATCTCTGCTTTGCTTATCCATTGAGCTATAAAATTTTTCATTCTTGTAAATGTCTCATGCAAGTAAATGACTCAGCGCAAATTGGGGCTAAATGTAGTGTGATGACTTTCAAGTTACAGGCAATCTTGATACCTCAAGGAAGTGGAAATGCATTTGCTGATGATGTCAATTATATCAATTTTCTGACATAAGTTCTCACTGGCATGATTAAAGAAATTTATCTCTCAAAAAAAAAGCACAAAAATGTTATTGTTTTAGACTTCATTAATTTGTTGAAAAATGGACCAAGAATCTTGAACACTCAGGGCATTATAAGAGTGGTCATCTTATCTGCATCCCATAATGCTGGTATTGTCATGTCTATTAATTTGCTGAGTGAAGTCCTCACAGGCGTGATTAAAGCCTGCAATTGATTGTGATGTAGATTTCAGTGAATTTTTGGAAAATGGACTAAAACTCTAGAATAGCTAGGGCACTAGACCAACGATGTTCTGATTGACATCGAAGAGGTGGTGATTGTAATCTGTTCTGAACTAGATCTGCAAGTGATTACAAACTTAAGTAGTGGTAATCAGCCACAAAGTAGGCTATAGCACAACAAAAAGAATGTCGCAGAGCAACTTCTGTGATTGGGTTAGTGAAGTATTTGTATTGATCATAGGAAGATGATATAAGACTCATGGCATATAGTAAGTGCTATAAGATTCAAAAGATTTTACATTTTGAGTTGCCTGAATTGCCTTTCATCTTCATCTTATGTTTCATATCTAATGAAGCAAATATTTATTGTTTTAGTTGATGATCAGCTTGAATCTTCTATTATCTAGCCTTCTCTGCTGTGTGCATTTTAGAAAGGAAAAGAAAAGGAAAAGTTGAACTGAAAAGACCCTCCTTTGTTACCTCCAATCTCACCTATCCATGAAAGAAAGCCATAAAAATTGTCTGTTTGGGATGAATATGGTTGTGTCTTTCACTTATATTGTCCAATGAAAATTGTCAGGCTTAAAGTTGTTTCTTCCGGCTGATCATAAGCCCTATTTTGGTCTCTACTCTGCTCCTGAATGCAGGCAAAATTTCATATCATACAAGAACTGCTTGGTAAACTACATGCAACCATTGCCAATAGTCAGAGAAGTGAAGTGTATCAGTTGCTTTCAGAGGAGCTAAATGATGAGAGGCTAAAGGCAAGGCAGAAGATGAAAAAAATGTTTAACAAGTCTTTTGGAGCAACTTTCCTAACTGACACAGGTCAAGAATCAGCTTTTGCATACTACATCCATCAATATGCAGATGTCTATACAAGCAAGCCTGAGAACTTTTTGCTCTATCCGCCTGAAGCATGGCTTCATGTACCCTTTGATATCAAGATCATGCCACATCATGTGAAGGTATGTTTGCTTTGACTTGGGAAGAACTTCATTTTTCTCTTCTTTAATGAATAGAAAATGACTGAATTGGTTTTCTATGTGAGGCTTTCTTCTTTCTATCCTGAATGCTGTCCACATGGTTGCCTGGCCTTATGTTACACTTCCATTTTATAAATCATGGAGGGTTGTCAGAACTCGGAAACATATTGTATTTCTTGGTTCCGTTTTTTCTCAAAACAAATAAACCCTATTAGTTTTCTGGTAAATGTTGGACTTAGATGTCCCATCATCTTTTGATGTGGATGTCATTGTCATTCAAGACTATGTTCCATTAATAGAAAGATGCTAGATTTCAATTCTGAAGAAAATAAATATATTTTACCTTTTCTAGTTCATGTCTCTGCTTTTAGCATTTCGTCTCCTACTTTTCTTCACCAGTCTCCTGTGTATATGTACGAGGTGAAGCAGCTTGACATATCCTCGACTAAAGACTTGTGAACTCCAATTAGATTTATATCTTTTAGCACAGCAGCTTAAATTTTATATTTTCAATGCCTAAAACTTGAATACATTTAGGTTCAGCCAGATAGAAATGATACTTCTCTAATTCTCTTTACCAAGCTTTATCTGGTTGGTCTGCACTAATATTTTCATGAAACTAAGTGCCCATGGAGCCTTTCTCTTCTTCTTTTGGGGAACCCTGACATTCCATCCGTTTATATCTATCTGCTTCTTTGCTTATAATGTCTCTCTTTCTTTTCTTTTTTTCTTTTTATTTAGGTTCCATCAAGCTTATTTAAGAATCAATAGATTCTCATTTTCATCATGTTTATCTGGGGCCGGTTTTGCCAATATTCAGCATGTGACTCACATTTTTGGATGATGACACTAAAGTTTGTTCAGATAATGATGTTTCAGCAACGAGGACATGGCAGTACCCTTTCAGTTATTTCAATAGGACTAGGTATAAACAAATAATTCTTTCTTTTTTGCATGCAATGCTTAATTTATTCCTTAGCTGCACTTGAATTTGAAGAGTCAGAACATGCTCTTCTCATGTATGTAAGAAGTTGTTTGATATCATAATGAGATTAGGTAACTTTTCTAAACATGGAGAAGATTTCCCTAAGTCCTATTTACATGTACAATAATCTGTTCTTTAAAATATGTATTTGGTTCCATGATTTGCAACCTCTTACTAACAGAATGTGTCAATCGGAACATTCTCAGGCAGTCCACAATTTTATAAATAAAGTTGATTATTTGACCTCTTCATGCATGAGTGCAGTTGGTGGTAGAAATCGCGGTGTTCTTTTGTTATAGTTTCAGGTAAGCAATTGGATCGTTACCTTGGATTGCTATATGATGATTGGCGAGGGATGTCAAAGTTGCGTCATCTTTATTTTATGATCATATATTATTGCAGAACCAATTATATACTAAGCGGGCTTGTGCCTTCCTTGAACTTCAACTTGGTATACAGCTGAAGCCGGAACGAGATTGTTTCCCCTGACACTTGAAATCCCGTAGTAAAAATTATTTTCTCCCATGGTTGTGTAGTTGGCACTCTAATCCTATCTGGTTACTATATGCCTAACATGTGGTTTTATGAGCAATCTGGTGTGGATATACGGGAGAAGGTTAGGCACCGAAGTTCTCAGCTGTATTTCCTAAATTTGCACGCGCACAGCAACCCAACAAAGGGCACGAGGCTTGAGCAGGCAGCATTATTAGATATCCTTTGGATGGTATCGGCTAAATAATGAGCTACATCCTTGATTTTTAATAGTCAATTGGCCAGGAAACTGTTTTCCTCACCATTAGAGATTTACTTCGAAGCAGGTTACGCTACTCGGTACAATTTACTGCTGCGCTGAATTTGCTTATAGTTTCATACAAGGTGAGGTTAATTTCGTTTTGGTGATTTGCCCTTAGTCATTCTTTTCTGTTCCCCCTTTTGAGCATCAGAAATGATGGAGGGTCACGTAATCAGTAAAATGACGTAACAACATGCTTGGCGTCTTTAAAGCCGTGGACTGTGGAGGGAGGGAGAAGAACCTTAGGTCAATAAATATATAGCCAGGAGGACAAGTCAAGGAAATAGTAGATTGCCTCCTCCCTCAAGCCTTGCACAACCTTACACTCATCTTCAAGGGTGCTTGATGTTTTAAGCCAATCCCATCTTGTCTACAATAATCAAACTCCCCCTGATAAGGCAAGGTAAGTTGCCGACATTTCAAAATGTTAAGGTGATTAAAAAAAGTTAAATGTATAAAAAGAAAACGTGGTTAACAACAGATAATCTCGCATAAGCACAACTATTCACATATGTGACCTTTGTCAAACTTTGCACTCATGTTGTGACCGCACCCACTAAGAACCACAGAGTTTTGGTGATTAGTCAAATAAGAAACAGGCAAGCCAGTACAATATTCAATCCAGATCATGGTATAGGCACCAGTTTTATGCCCAATAGTTCATCAGCACCATGCGTGTAAAATTGGTGCAAGTTTCTTCTAGTCGTAAAGTTGATGCTCTATCCATCATAAAAATGGGTTCAGATGTGGATTCCATTAAATGAACCTCTTTCTTCTAATTAATTTGGAATCAAATTGTAGAAATAATTTAGCATCAACATAGTAGAAAACTTATTTGGAAATATATTACAGTTTGAAGAGTTGCAGTTGTCATTTACTATTTTTTAAAAAATATATATTGAAGAGATGATTTTATTATTTTTTTAAAAATTATTTAAAATCTTTAATTTAATAAACAAGTAAATATTATTTTTATCACAACCACTGTAAAGATAATATTCTATAAATAAATAAATATTAGTTTCAATCTCAAATTATGATAAGATAACATACACACACATATAGTATCACAAAATGATACATCATAATAACAACAAATGTATGTGTATGTAACATTGTTATGTATTTTATTTTAATTAGTTTCCATTTATTCCATTAGATTTTGGATATTTGTGTATCTCTCACGAGGTGTATGAATCACATCTTTCTAATTGATTAGAATTTCTGATACATGTTTTTGTGATGATTTAGAGAGTTAAAAAATCTTCAATGCAATGAAATTAACGACAAGATAACCTATATACATATATTATCACACTAGTAGTAGACATCATAATAATATATAAATGTTGTAACATTGTTATATGTTTTTTAAATTAGTTTTCAATTATTCCATTAGATTTTAGATATTTGCGTATCTGTTACTAAATGCATGAATCACATCTTCTTGATTGATTATTATTCTCAATTCATGTTTTTGTGATGATTAGAGAGAATAATATTTATTTATTTATTTTAAAATGTTATTTTTTAAGAATAAATAAATATTATATTTATCGTAATTTTCATAAAGATAATATTAATTTATTTTTTAATCTAGAATTTATAATAACTTATTTTTTAATAAAATTGTCTTTACCTCATTTAAAGAAATTACAGCATATACAATTTTTTAAATTGTCTTATTTTTAAATAAAATTTTAAATATATTTTTTAAAAAAAATTAATGTGCTAATTTTTTTAATTAAAAAACTCTAGAAGGGTCCTTATCACAACTTTTGTTTCTTGTTTTAGATGTTTCTTAAGAGGGTATTTTTACTTGAAAATATATTAAATTAATATTGTTTTTAATACATTAATGTTTTAATATAAAAATATTAAATAAATAATTTTAATATATTTAAAAAAAACACTATATTAAAAACAACCATTCACCACGACCACAAGCTACACCAAATTCAGATTTATCTTAAAAGAGTTCAATGATTGCATGTGGACTTGTTAACTAGTTACGTAGCACCTGGTCGATGAGTAGCAAGAAGACCAAAGGACCATTTCCGATCACACACAGCACAGCACAGCACAGCACAGCACATGTGACCTTTTTGTTTACTTGTCAAACCCCAATGTCAATAGTTAATTCATCTCCTCTCCAACACATAATCACGTTTTCTACCTACTTAAATTAAGCCATGATTTTTTTCTCCCTTTAATTTAATTTAAACCCAGAGAAAAACAGGAGGAAAAAACAACTAAAATGAAGTTTTGCGTCCTTACTTTACTTCCCAAAACAGACATTTTACGTCTAGACACACTCTTGATACATGCATGCTCAATCTTTAATGACTTTATAAGCCTAACCTTTATTGTTTAGTTTAGACTAATAAATAAAATTAAGGTTGATGAAATTGAAACAAGGTCGATTGAAAAGATCTTTCAAGCGAAAAGATGGTGAGTAGATGGGAACGTGTAAGAACACAGTTCACCAACTCTTCTTCTATTATTGTATCTTGCGTTCTATCGTAATCATTGCTACATGTATATATAAATATATGTAAAAGCTCATTGGAGGAGGAGCAGCAAAGAAACTTTAGCAAAGAGAAAATTGAAAGAAAGTCGGAAGAGCTGGGATGGATATTGAAGAGCTGCCCCCAGTTTGTGTTCTTGATGCCTCAACCTATGTGGGTTTTTGGATTCTCAAAGGACTATTAAGTAAAGGATATGCAGTTCACGCAGCCATACAGAAGTATAATGGCAAGTCATCTTCTTCACTCTCTGGTGTCTTTGGTTATATTGTTATGTGTCTTTAGACTTGTGTTAATTATCAGCTTTCATGTTCTGGGTTTTCTTCAGGTGAGACTGGGATGGAGAAGAAGATAAGGGACTTGGCGAGAGAGGAGGAGAGATTGTCGGTATTTGAAGTTGATGTTTTGGATTACCATAGCATTCTAATTGCTTTGAAGGGTTGTTCTGCTATGTTCTGCTGCTTGGACTGTCCAGATGGTTATGATGTATGTTAATTATCTAATCAAACTATCTAGCTTGTCCACTATATCTACAATTTTGCTCTCTTCCTTTTGTGATTAGGAGACACTGTTTTCATGTGATCTTGGCAGGACAAGATGATTGATTTGGAAGTTAGAGGAGCAATCAATGTAGTAGAGGCATGTGCACAAACCGTTACCATTGAAAAGATTATATTCAGCTCTTCACTGACTGCGGCAATATGGAGAGAGAACATTTGTTCACAGGAGGATGTAGACGAGAGGTCTTGGAGCGATCAAGAATTTTGCAGGAAACTAAAGGTTTGGACCCCTGAAACTATTTTTTGCCCTGGTTCTTGGGTCCCTTCTCTTTTGATGATGCTGTATGCTATGAACACATTATGATGCTATTTAGCTTTCTTTCCTCCACCAGAGAACATCTTGAAATAGTAAAGGACCATTTCTGTAGTGCACTGAGCATCTTGTGATAGATTCGTATTATTCAAAATGTCCCACATATGTTATGAAACCCATTTAATTTATCTTTCAAGTTGGTGCTTGATTTTTATAAAAAGTATAAGATTCGAAAGCGAAATTTTTATTTTTTTCTAATTTAAAAAATGTCATGACATGATTAAAAATACTGTTAGTGTGTGTGTGTCGCTGGTTTTCTTCTCTGTGCATCGTCTATTGCTTTGAAAACTACTTCTGAAAGGTGTCATGACCAAATTCTCAGAGTTCTTACTTTCAGAAGCAAGAAGATATATACTGGGATTTTGCTTCTATGAAGGGAAGTGCCTAGACTAGAATTTGCTTATGTTAAGAAGTTTTACCTTGTCGTTTGACAGTTATGGTACGCCCTGGCAAAGACACTCTCTGAACATGCTGCTTGGGCTTTAGCCATGGACCGTAAGCTCAACATGGTTTCCATAAATGCTGGACTAGTTTTGGGTCCTGATGTCTCTCAACAGAACCCCCTATCAACAATGTCATACCTCAAAGGTACAGATGCATGCGATGGCATATCCATCTACTCTTTAAGTTTTGACCAAAAAAGAAAAAGTTGGTCGGCATCTCAGCGTGAGATTCTGAAATGATCCTCAATCTGTTTCAACTATAAAAAATGTAACAGGGGTAGCTCAAATGTATGAAAATGGAGTCCTCGCCTCTGTAGACGTGAACTTTCTGGTTGATGTCCATATACGAGCTTTCCAGGATCGCTCCACATGCGGGCGGTATTTCTGCTTCAATCAAACTGTGCATACTGAGGAAGAAGCTGTCAAACTTACTCAAAGCCTGAGCCCTCTGATATCATTGCCGCAAAGGTAGTGTTATAAAGGGAAATGAAGATGCTACGTTGACGCAGAAGTTTTACTAATTTGGTGCTTTCCTTATGTACAGGTACGAATACCAAGGAAGTGAGGTATACGCTGAGAGGCTGAGGACAAAAAAGTTGAACAAGCTGGTTGAGGGTACTGCCTAGATCTGTTCATGGGACACAGGCGAGGTCGAGTTCAGGCTGGATCTACATCAAGCGCGGTTTATTTTTGCCAGCTTTTTTCTAGTACTGCTACTTCGTATTATTAGTCAAAAAACAAATAAATTCTTCTTCGAGCTCTTGCGTAGTCGGTGTAAATCCAAAGAAAAAAACATAAAAAAACTCTGGCAGCTAGAACTGTACTGTTTGACTTTACTCAATCCTGACTTTCCTCGGGCTGTCCAATACTGCCATGTGTATACACCTCCAAGCTTCTTTTTTAAAGTTCCTAGGAGTCGCGAACCACTCCCCTTGCACATAAATTTTGTGCAGCCTGTGTAGGCATGATGACACACGTAGCAGACACAAATTCTCTACTTACGATGAGGTGACTCTCTCACTGAGGTACCTGCAACTTTATATACCATGAAATAGTATTAGATAGTCTCTTGTTTCGACAAAGAACCTGTGTTCCAAAAAACATGGAGCTCAAAACGCAGCATGTGAAAACACTTCTCATCAACATTCCAGTTATTTGGCTACAGACCGGGTATAAAATTATGGTTGATCATATAACCAAGAAGGCCATGGTTATAATTACATTTGTTCCATGTGCTCTTGTAACTATGCGTGTGGGTAGAGATAAACCAAGAGGAGGAGGATTTCTCTCATCCATCGCTACTTCTTGCAAGTTAAGGAGGGATAAACGGAAGAAAAAATGCATGACCTGCATGGATAGTTAGGTCTCTGAAACATATGTTTAGGTCTCAAGATTCAGATTGAAGATGTTTTAGCCAATAAGATGAGAGGAGACTGTGGAGATATTTTTCCAAAACTTAGCATTTTCCAAAGGATCTAATTAGACAATTCATAAGAACCAAGAAACAAAGCAAGTACCTGAAAATCTGAAATCTTTGAAGTGCCAAACTATTTTTCCTTTCTTCTTCTTGATGCTATCTCCAAGGCTCATGCTTTTCCCACTTTAGTCTGGAACTTCTGTAATGAGCAAGCATCGGCTTCCGTAGCGGCGTTAAAAGCGTCAAACAGCGCTATTCCTGGTGGCGCGACGCGTGTAGGTGGTGGTTTTTGTGTACGATTAATTGGTTTATTTTTACGTTTTGGATGATAGTATGAGATTGTGACCTTTCAATTGATAGACGAACAAATAATGATGACCTTGTGTGATTTGAGGATTCTAAATGCAGAAAATAGAAGTTTAGTCTATGCGGCATGCTTTTCATTTGATCTTGGGAAAACTGTCTACATTCTTCGGAGGGGATAGTATGAAATTAGTTAAGCATCCAGCATGTTAGTATGTTTTGTGTTGCTGCAAATACGTTTTTGGATGGGTCAGCGCTATGGATCTCCAGTTAAGATGAACGTCTTTTCGTGGGTTACTTGGAAACAATTTTGGTTAAATCCATGTGCATGTTTAGTGATTTTGTTTTTTTAAAATGATGGAAGTCCTGGGCGAGGTTCTTCAGAGTTTCTCGCTTTGATCGCTCAAGTATAGCAATTGATTGTTTCTTTTGTTTGTGGGTCAGGCTACGTTAATATTGAAAGAGGAAATTGGGCGATGTCTTTCGGTCCAGCCCGTTCACGTTTTGGATGTAGTTTAGTTTTAGTTTTGGGCTAATCCTTCGGTTGATTTCAGCTTATGGGCTGGCGTTGTATTTTGTTATACAGGCCTAGGCTTGTTCACCTATGTTTGGGTTTAGTTGTTTGTTATGAGCTTAGGTTTTAGCCTGGGTGAATGCGCTGATTTGTCTCCTTTAATTGGATTGGATAAGAGGCCTGGTAAGGTTTTCATGCCATTACTTAAATAAGGTGGGGGCACTATTATCTTGCGTCCACTTCCATTAGATTATTATTTCTTTTAAACTTGTAATCTTAATATGTTTTTGCTAAAAATTGCATACGGAGAAATTCTAAGATGATTTTCAAGTATATTTTTATTAAATACGAAATATTTTCTTTTAAAAAAATCAATTAATGAATTTTAAAAATGGTTTATAAATATCAACTAGAATTTGATCTAAATTTTTAAAACAAAAAAAAATTATTTTTCATATCATTATTTACAAATTTATAAATAAAATATATTTCCAGTGCTAAGAAAAAAAATATAATATAATAAAATATATTTTAACTTTAAAATGAGTATGTTAGATCTATAACGTCATGGTCTATCATACTAAAATGTATCTTCTTTAATCAATAAATAGACTAATGTCTAAACAAACATAACAAAACCTTAATAATAATTAGAAAAATAAATAATGTAATTCATACATAATCAAATTTTTTAGACCATTTAAGATTCCTAAAAAACAATTCAATAAGTAGACTTTAAACCTTTAAATTATATATAAAAAAAAATTTATATTCTCTATGTACATAAATCTAACCCAAAAGGATAATCACTCTAATGTTATACATGTATGGCAATTGTAATAGTGTAATTGCCTCTTTTTTTTCATTTTAATCAAACAATCAATAAACTTGATATAAATGTTTTATGTATGATCCATCAATAATTGTGAGATTAGTGATTTTTTTTTTTTGATACTTTGACTTTTTATGAGCAGGAATATATAGATTATATTACTTTTAAAAGCAAAAAAAAATAAAATAAAAAGATTGATATGGTGCAATTCAGCTTTTTTATACTTTAAATTTAAAATTATAATGTAAGGATTATATTACCATTAAAAGAAAAAAAAATTAAATTTACATATAAAGGCCTATATTTTCAAACAGTTTTTTGATAACTGAGAAGTTGTTCATAAGGCAATACATTTTTTGATAAATCTAAATCTAATTTTAAAATTAAAAATAGTTGACGTGTGTAATATCAGCGTCCTTTCAGACAGCAAGTAAGGCGTCATTTCATATCCGAATGCTACCTTTCACAATATTATTGGAATGTCTTGTCATGATCTTCTTCTTCTCTCTTTATTTTGTGTTATAAAGTTGTCCTTTAATTTGTTTTTTTTTTAATTTGGTCCATTTTTTTATTGATGTTTTTCTTTAATAATATCCTTTATCATTTGATTTCATTTATTTTGTATATCAAATTTAGTTTTTATTGTGTGTTTTTTTTTATCATTTTTCTAATTGATTATTTTTTTCAATTTCATCTCTCAACATTTGATTTTAAATTATTTTTATATCAAATATAGTTCTCATTTTCTTATTTTAAATCCATTTTCATTGCATTTTTATTTTCATTTTATCCCTTAATATTTTATTAATTTATAAATTTTTAGGGTTAGCCTTCTACAAGGTTCATTATGCGCTTATAACTAGGGTCACGAGTTTTGAAAGTTAATATGAGTTGACTTTTATTTTATTTTAGATCATTTTTTTAAATTATTTCTTTTTTAATTTCATCTTTCAACATTTAATTTATTAGTAATTGATTTTTGTGCTTTTTTTTTTCACTTTCTCTTCTAGGGTTATCCTAATCCTAAATCCATAGTCGTAAACTTAATAGGTTAACTCAAGTTGACATGATTTTTTTTTTTTTTGTTGTTGATGCTTTTTTAATGTTTTTCTCTATAGTTTTTCCATTCAACATTGAGTTGTTTAATTATTAAGCTTTATGGTCTTATTCAGTTTGCTTTCAATATGGTAACCCAGATATCTCGACTAAGTTGCGTCTTTTATAATGATAACCCGGATGAGCTTGATTCAAGATTTTTTATATATATATTGTCAACATGTTTGTCTGTTTATTTACTGTCTTTGTATTTTTTTTATTCATATTATTTAAGTTAAGTCAATAACTCGAGTCTAAAATTATTTTTTTCTCAGGAAAGGTTGCATCACCTTAACATCTTTTCTTTACATTAAAAAAAAATTCAAATTGACCCATAACATAGCGCAGGTCCATATCTAGTTAATTCTAGGAATGTTATGGTATCATAGTAAACATGTTAGTCAATCAGAACCTGTTTGGCAACGAGATTGATTGCGTGTTTGTTGAAAAACTAAAAATTTTTTGTCTATTTTTTTTATATTTATGAATTATTTTAATATATTGATATCAAAAATAATTTAATTTTTTTAAATATATAGATATTATTTTGATGTATTTTGGACTGTAAAAAATAATTTTAAAAGTAATTGTTTTCACAATACTAGACACTACCTTATACTATTAAGATTAAAAGAAAAACCCATACACAATAAAAGATTTTATTAAAGTGTAAATATAATTATTAAACCCACCATGTGCTTAAGTTGCATAGTGGTTGGGTCAACCTAAACAAAGTAATTTTAATGATGTTATTTTCTATTAAAAAACTAAAATAATATCATTTGAGATAAAAATAAAAAAAATCTTTAAAATTGACTTGATCTGATCTCATCCTAGCATGACGAGGTTAACTAGGTTTTATTGAGCCATTAAGTGAGTCCACACTTGATTTTAAATAGGCGAGCCATTAAGTTGACCTGTTAAGTAAGGAGTAATAACTATTAAGTGTAAATTGAAATAAATAATAAAACTAAAATATTAAAAAAATAAAAATGTTAAAAAATGAATATTTACTAAGAAAATAAATACAGAGGGGATTTTATTGTACCTCTCCTCACATAATACTATTCATTAGAATAATAATTTTTTTTCTTTCTAGTTTTTTTTTCAATTTTGATTTCATCATTCAATATTAGATTTGTTAAAATTGAATTTTATAATATTTTTCAGTTTATTTTTTACGTGGTCATCTCAAACTTGGGGACTAGACAACGAGTTTGATTAATTAACTTTGTTAACTTGATTTATTTTATTCTTTTTTAAATTGAGGGTTTGTTTTTCCTTAATTGCATATTGCAATATTGGATTGATTGAGAATAAAGTTTTTTGATTTGTTCTAGTCTTTTTTACATTAGATTGTCCTCATCTAATGATTGAGGTTACGAGTTTGATAAGTTAATTCTAGTTAACTCAAGTTGTTTTTTGTATCTTTTTTGTATTGATTTTTATTTTAATTTTATCTTTTCATATTAGATTGATTGATAATAGAGTTTTATAATTTATTTTCTACTAAATTATCCCAATATCATGACTCTAGTGTTTTTTGTTCTTTTTTAAATTACCTTTTTCAACTTTATTTTTTAACATTGAGTTTATTGAAAATCAAAATTCGTAGTTAGTTTTAATTTGTTTTTTATGAGGTTATCATGATCTCATTAATTGTTATATAAATTGATATTTTTTTTAATTAATTTATTTTAGTTTTATTATTCAACATTAAATTTATTAGAAAATAAGTTTTGTAATTTATCTCAATGTTTATTAAAAAATATTATATTAAATATTTATTTAAAATTAAACCATATTTTTATATTTCATTCAAGTTATACTTGAAATATAACGGAAATGAAGTAAAATTAAATTAAATTACACAATGTTTAATTATTTTATTTATTTATTTATTTTTGTCTTTGTTTATCACTGTTCAGGCAGTGCCTTCATGAAGGTGTGGTTTCTTCTGCATAGGTTTTACATTGATGCTATCACAGTGGAAGTCGTTCAATCAAAGCTAAACCCATTGATCTCAACCCAAGGAGATCAAGCGTCATCCAGCTCAGACATTTTCCTACGTCATCTTTCGGTCTGAATGACAATTTCAGAACAGGATAGATGTCATCATGAACGGATAGGAAGTTTCTAAATCCTACCGTTCGGTCAAAATTTGTTGGCAAAAATTCAGGATTGGATATGTATAATGGCTTAAACTCAAAATAAATAAATAATTTTAAAATTTTAAAAAATACATGTATAAATAGACACTAAATAATTATAAATTACAACATTTAAAAGTAAATTATTAGTAGTGATGGATACTCAAAACCCAATTGAACCGAATTTAGGTAGAATTTTAATAGTTATTTGGGATTTGAATTCAAACAAGGATGACACAAAAACAAATCCCGTTAGTATCCATTATCATGCCTACTTTTCAAAGGCTAATCAATGACCACTTCGCATATCATAGAACACGTCAAAATTCAAATTTTGCAAATCAATAAACCAATCAGTCAATATACAAGAAATTAATGGAGAGTTAGTCAAATCAACTGCTAATTTTTATTTTTCAAATTATTTTTTATCTGAATATAATAATATCAAAAATAAAAAATATTATTTTAATAAAATTTCAATCAAAAAACCCATATTGGGAATCCGCCAAGGCGATTGTAGAGCACAATTGCCTCACGATTAAAACAATTGAAAAATATAGATAATTGGCCCCGCCATTAAAATCCAGAACCAGCCAGGCTCTAAAATCACCCGCCAACACTATCCCACATGCTAGCCAATCAAAAATGGGTCCACAAAACTGTCGGTGCCTTTTTGGTTTTAGTAGCAATTACTCTGTTTTTTGTACACCTTCATTGGATTCTTCCCCGTCACAAGAAAATCCAAAAGAGCTGCAGCTATAATTGATGGAGTGTCTTAGCACCGTTAATAATTGCTGACAAGGACGCTACAAACCGAGAAAGATTAACCAAGGCAAACTCGCGAGCTAAGGAGTGGGTTTTTATTTTTATTTTAAAAAACCTCTTCTCAGGAATTTAAAAATAAAAAAGCTGGCACAACTCATAAATCTTTTTAAGAAATATGATATATCTTAAAGGATATCTAAAATAACACGACCACTTAACTAATTTGAATTCACTATAACTAATTTAATAAAGAATCCTATTGAAATTTAAATTGATTATAACTAATCATTTTCCTTGCTAATTATTATAAAAAAATGGATTATTATTAATAATAAACAACGATGTTAATCCTTTATAAATTTTAAAAATGTGCTAGGTTTGATTTTTTTAAACAACGTAATTAATTAAAAATAGTGGTAGAATAGATCAGTTAAAAAATAATAAAATAATATAATTTATACATGTTTAGATTGAAAAACATGATTTTATAGCTTATTATTATTTAAAATAGTAACATCCACAAAAAATATTAAATGAACAAAAACGAGGGGAAAGAAAAAAACAATAAAGAAAAAGACATGGAGATATAATGAAGATGCAATTATGATATCATTAAAAACAAATCTGATGAAATATCGGAAAAATTACAAAATATTAGAACAAAGGACCCACATCAAGCCTAAGGCCCATAAATACCCAAAAATAGCCCGTCTACCGATCACCTTCATAACTATTCCCATCACTGTCGGCAAGCAAGCCGTCCCAGTTGCGGCACCGTTTGAGAGTGAATTTTAATTTATTTTTTAATTAAAATCTGATTTTTTTAATTATATATTTTTCTATTTTTAGATTATTAATATATATATATTAATATTGAAAATAAAATTTAAAAAATAAAAAATATTATTTTAATAACATTTCAAACAAAAAATACTTTCCCAATAATCGCTGGCACAGGCTTTACAGCTGGATCTAAATGACGCGATCCGAGCCCTTGGATTTAGAGAAACCAGTAGGTGCCGTACGTTGTCATTTTGTTTTGACAAAAGCGGACGCAACATCCAAACATGCGTACCATGGTTGTACCACCAGCTGTCTGTCTTCGCTCTTAGCTGTCACCTTCCTTCTTCTTCAGGAGCTAGCTAAAGATATCTTCTCAGTTCTCATCAATCCGATATCAATCATTTATCTAGATATCGAATTAATGCCAACAAATCTCCCTGATTATCAGTGCGATATATTCAATTTTTGAATTTAAATTAATTAATATTTTTAATATTAAAATCGCTAGAAAAATGCCGTAATTGTTATAATATTTAACAATAATTATGTTTAAAATATTTTTTAATATAGAATAAATAAAGGGTAAACCATATAATACTGAGAAAATTCAGTACTATAAGTTCAACAACAAGAGGGGAGAAAAAAAAAACCAGGAGATGTTTCTAATGAATACTTTACATAAAAAAACAAAAAAAAGAGAAACAACAAAATTACCGGGGCTTGCCCCTCCAAGAAAAGAATAATTTGTCTTTTTCCCCCACCTTGAAGACCTTGTATTTTCTATTTCCCATTTCCCATTTGTCTTTCTTTCCCTTTTTCAATGGGAAAACAGAAATCATAAGAAAAGAAAAGAAAAATAAAGAAACAAACTAATGTACAGCTTTCCCACGATTATAGCCGTAATAAGTGAGATACCACTTGACAAATTTCTTCAACCCGGTTTCCAGATCAGTAGTCGGTTTATACCCAAGTTCTCTCTGGGCCAAACTAATATTTGCATGAGTGAATGGTACGTCCCCGTTCCCAGGCATGTCTACAATGTTCCTCTTCGCTTTTACCCTCAGATGCCTCTCCAGAATGTTCACAAGTGTCGGCACCGTGACTGGTGATGTGTTACCCAAATTAAAGATCCGATAAGGAGCGGGTCCCCGCTTTTTCCCACCGGACCCTGTGCTTTTACCTGAAGTGTCCAATGACCCAACGCAACCCTTCACAATATCATCGATATAAGTGAAATCCCGGGCCAAGTCAACCCGATTCTTGCCCCGGTAGATTGTAATCGGTTTCCCTTGTAAAATGTTTCTCGTGAAAGAAAAGTAAGCCATATCGGGTCTTCCAAACGGACCGTAGACAGTGAAAAACCTTAACCCAGTAACTGAAAGACCGTAAATGTGATTGTATGTATGGGTAATTTCCTCACCTGCCTTCTTCGTTGCCGCATAAAGACTGGCGGGCTGGTCCGTCCGATCAGATTCAGAGAAAGGGACCTTCTCGTTTAAACCGTACACAGAACTTGAAGAAGCCCAAACGACAGACGGCTGAGGATTAGCCAGCTTACAAGCCTCAAGAAGAGTAACCAGGCCCGCTATATTCGAATGGACATAAGAGTGTGGATTCTCCATGGCGTATCTGACTCCGGCTTGAGCCGCCAAATGCATAACGTGAGTGAAAGCCACAATATCAAAGAGCTTAGCTATTAAACGGGCGTCGTTTATATCTCCTTCAACGATAAAAATCCCTTGGTTGTTGAGGAGAGATTTTCGGGCTTTCTTCAACGATGGGTCGTAGTAGTTGTTAAAATTGTCAATCCCAACGACGCCATCTCCGCGTTTCTTGAGGGCTAGAGAAACGTGGCTTCCCACGAAACCTGCTGCTCCGGTAACAAGAACGGACATGCCCTTGGAACGGTGGATCTGGGCAGAATTTCGGATTTGTTTCTCCCATTGAATGCCGCCCCAAGAAGCATTGAAATATCGGCTGCCGGAATCGACAAAAGACTGGAAACTCAAATAGGACGCCGTTAAAGCAATCAAGAAAAGTGCCCATAAGAACATAGTGCCTGTCGAAGCGAAGCAACGGTTGAACTGGCGATTCATGTTGTGGGCACGGTCGATCTTGAACTTACCAGGTGTTGAAGGGAATAGCTCTTCCTCTAACGATGGCATTTCGTGACGATCCCCCTGGGCTTCTATTACGTGATTCTTGAAATAGGTATTGGTTGTCTTGATTCAAAAAGATAATTGGGCTATGGTCTGGATTGGAGAAAATGAATCGAACAATAAACTAAAAAAACAAAGGTGGTACAGATGCAGAGAACAATGGGAAGACTGCACCTGCCAATTGAAGGAGGAGGAGAAGGTATATATATAGTGGTAACCCACAAAGAAGCGACAACTAATACGCGTGAACGCGTTAAAGGACGGCCAGAGTGGAATAATAAGAAACAGAGGGAAAGAGTGGGACTGTCAATAGGCAGCGGATACAAGGACGGAAATTATTGCTACGTAGTATTTTGTTGAGTTTCGGAGTTTTAAATTTTAACAGATAGATAAAGATAAAGAGAGATTACTTCCAATAATTTTTTGAAAAATATACAGAGCTGGGGGTTGTGTTGCGGGAACACAGCACCCCGTTTTTGCGCTAAATTCTGTTGAAAAATGAAATGGCAGTAGCAAATAATTTGGACGGATTTTAATGTTAATCTTGACGGGAGCGAAAGGATGTTCATGAGTGATTCGGGGTGCCGTTGTTTTTTTTTATTATTTTTATAAGTTATAAAATACATTTCTTCTGAAAAAAATATTAAATTAATATAATTTTAATGATTTCAAAATATTAATATTAAAAATAATAAAAATGACGTGGAACTGGTGTTTATATTTATTTGTAAATATATGCGGACTTTTTGGACAACGTGGGAGAAGTGAGAACAAGGGGCCAATAGCCCATTCAGGGAGCTGGAAATATGTGCGCATAATAAAAATAATAATAACAGCTTATTAGAAAAGAATTGGATAATTTAAGGAGTGCTAGACACCGGAAGAACCAGTCATGACCGTAAGATGCTGCTGCGGTTGACAGTTGATAGAGGAGACAAGACTAAATGAAGCCGGGAACAGCCAGCGTAGCAGAATCTGACGGTGAATAAACTAAGAGCTCCTTGAGATTTGCCAAGATTATGGCTAGTTACCTGAATGTCTTTGCTCTTGACACTATGCTCCTATTAAAAAAGTTGCTTGCAATTTACTTATAATAATTCATGTCAACAAGTTCGGTCCGGCTGCATATTTTCAGCTGAACCAGAGGTTCCCCTCTGGCAATTCCAAGTCAATAAATGAAAGAAAATCTTAAATGTTACACGTTGGCTTGTTTTTGCTGTATAATTAACTATGTTTTTCAAAATATTTTATATATTTTTAAATTGTTTTGATAACATAATAAAAAAATAAAATAAAATATATTATTTTAATACATTTTGAAGTTAAAAATTCATTTAACTGTATTAAATGAGTGAATCTCAAATCCGTATACATTTTGTGGCATTCGATTGCAATTTCATAAAGTTGAAGGAGCTGCCGTAAATTACTGTTCTGTTATTTGATATTGCTATACCTCCTCGTCTCTCTGGCATTTTCTTTTCTTTATTCAGCTGGATAACTACTGCGGTGATGGGGCCCATTAAAGGGAGGTCCTTTAATGGCCGAATGGACAAAGTCGTCGGCTAAAATTGGCTGGCATAACATGAATATCATCATCTCTCTATCCAACTTTCTGTGGCACGGGTTTATGTCTCTTCGCTTCTGCCTCCGGGAACTTTCCAGGACACTTCTTTTCCTTTTATTATTGCCAGAACCAATTCATAAGCAAATAATTTATTTGATGCTTTTTTTAATAAAAATATTTTATATAATAACTGTTATTATAATATTAGATAATAAGTTAAACATTAATTTTTTTTATCTTGACACATTCTTTACTTTTATTTTTTTAATGTATTCTACATTTTTTAGAAATATCTTTTTGATGCAATATATTCACCTAAAAATCATTATTTCTGCAGCAAGAATGATGATTATGATAAAAAAAAAAATGAATATATAAAAAAGTGACTAAGATAATGAAACATCAAATAAGAGAAGATAAAATTTGGGAAAATTAAAGGAATAGAGTCTACATGGTAAAAAAAAGTAGAAAATTTAATTAGTTTTTAACCATATAATTTTCCAATTAAAATCAACATTCAAGAAAGAAATAATATAAAATAGTGTTAAAAAAAAAACCTTTTTGAATAACACATTAGCCAACCCCAGTAGAAACGCTCCACGCAGAAAAAGAGACAAAAACCCCAGGTTAAAAAAGACCAATAGAGAGGGGAAAAAGAAGAACAGAAAAAAACCCTCCATGTAAAAAAAGAAAACTAGCCATCAGCCTCTCCCTCCCTCTCTCTCACAGACGCGCACACACATCTCGGCGGATCCCATTGCATCGATCCAGCCCCATTCTTCGATGAGGTCTTTCCTCTTGATATCCCATTAAAGGTAAGCGAGTTAATGTCCAATGCATCTGAATATATTTATATGTTTTCACTCTTTTGATATTATCAGTAATTTTAAAACGCGTGGAAAAAAAATTATAATTTTGCTTATATATTCTTTTGTTTTTGTATTTTTTTTTTTTAAAATTAACTTTTTCTTCCTTTTTTGTTTTTTTTTTATTTTTAAAATTACCTTTGCTAATTTTTTTAAATATTAAATTAGTTAAGAATTTAGTTATGCAATTTTTTTAAAATATTACAGATATATTTCTCTATATTTTTTTTTACAAGATAATTTTTATCATTTTTTAATTAAATCGATTGATAATTTATTTTCATTATTTTTTCAAAAATAACACTATAGATTACTACTACAATCTTTTTGGTTTTTATTTTGTTATAGTGTTTTCACACATGTTTTCTTTTTAAATTATCTTTATTGAATTTATTTTTTTAATATTAAATTAGTTGAAAATTAAGCTTTGGTTTTTTTATATGTTTTTTTTTAAATTATTTTTTTTAATTCTTTTTATTGTTGAACTAGTTGAGAATTTAGTTTTTTAGTTTAAAAAAAACATTATAAATTACTACAGTATTTCTCCACGTGATTTTTTGATGATTTTTTTTCAGAATTATCTTCATTAATTTTATTTTTTTATATTAAGTTTATTGAGATTTTAGCTTTATAGTTTTTTTAAAACACTGTGGATTATTGCAGTATTTTTCCACATGATTTTTTTCTTACTATAGTGTTTTTCCATATTTTTTAATCAATTTTTTAAAATTATCTTTATTGAATTTATTTTTTTCATACTAGGCTAATTGAAAATTTAGCATTATATTAAAAAAAATACCGTTGATTGATACAATTTTTCCCCAATTAATTTTTTTGTTATAATGTTTTTAAAAATTATCTTTATTAGTTTTATTATTTTTAATATTAAGCTAGTTGGAAATTACAACTGGAGATTTTCTCATAAAACACTATATATTGCTACAATGTTTTCCTGTATAGTTTTTTTTTCCTTTTTTTTTTATGTGATGTTTTTCAAAATTATCTTTGTTAATCCTATTTTTTTAATATTAAACTGGTTAAGAATTACAATTGTATATTTTTTAAAAAAACACTATAAATTGTTACAGTATTTTTCTAATTGATTTTAATATTAAGTTAGTTGAGAATTTAACACATGTTTTATTTTTTTATTTGCTTTTTTTTCTTCAAAATTGTCTTCTTCTTTCTTATGTTGTTTTTTTCATAATTGTTTTTGCCAATTGTTTTTGTAATATTGAGCTGATTTAGAATTTAACTTTATAGTTTTTTTTTAACATTACAAATTATTATATTATTTCCTCACGTGGTTTTTTTTTTATGATTTTTTTCTAGAATTGTCTTTATCGATTTTATTTTTCTTATAATAAGCTGATTGAGAATTTAGTTTTGTAGTTTTTCATTGTGAATTGCTATAGCATTCCTCCACTTAGTTTTTTTTCTGTTGTGATATTTTTTAAAATTATATCTATTAATTTTATTATTTTTTTTATCGAGTTGGTTAAAAATTACAATTTTAGAATTCCTCATGAAATATTGTAGATTGCTATAATGTTTTCTTACTTGTTTTTTTTTTTTAAAAAAATTTCTTTGTTAAATTTATTTTTTTTAATATCAAACTAATTAAAAATTTAGCTTTATAATTTTTTTTTAAAATATATTGTGAATTACAACAATTTTTTTCTATATATATTTTTCTACAAACCCACAACAATACATAATCCTATGGCATTGTGCAGGTAAGACATACAATGATAAGTGAATTCAGGCTAGATAGATCGATGATTCTATATATGCACATTGAATATGAGTGGTTATGGACTTTAAATCTATTTTAAAAATTAAAAAAATAGATAAAAAACATGGTTACAAATCTACCCCTCTCCTTCCTAGATTACATTTAAGATTTATAAGATCATACACAAGCTAATTTAAACATTCATATTAATAGTAAAAAAAATAATACCTTAAATAAAAAGATTGAAAATTATAGGAACCAAGGTATAGAAAAAATAGTTAAAATGAAAAAGGTGATTTTTTTAATTATTATTAAGTTGGGTCTTTGTTCTTTTAATTTTTTAAATAATAACCTAAAATTATGATTAATATCACAATAACTTCTGCCATATGATACATGAGACAGCATGCAAAGTGAAATAAATCACTACACATAAAATTATGGTAGCATAACTTGTAAGGATGACTAAGTGAACAATATGATGAGTGTGTTTCAATAATTGGTTACAGTAGAAACTCTATATCTTATTTTATTTTTAAATAAACTATAAAGAGTGCCAAGCCATAATTAAACATAATAAAATACATTGTAAACTATGGACAATCTTTTTCTTTCGACATCAGAGAGGGTAAGGTGTCACTTCCTTGTTGCTTTCTGTGGTATGAGAGCTGAATAGTTGAAAGATTGATGAAAACTACTCAATTTCAAACTACTCCATCTATTTAAAAGCTTGCTTGGTAACCACTTGTTTTTCAGATAATTTTTAATATTAAAATATATATATTAACAATTTTTTTTATTTTTTAAAAATTATTTTTGATATTAACATATAAAAATAATTTAAAAATACTAAAAATATATTAATTAAAAATAAATAAAAAATAAAAAAAGTTTTTAATTTATTTTAAAAATACCTTCAAAATACATAAATAAACAGGCCATGAGATTGGATTTTATGGCTCTCAATTCATTTTGTTTCTAGTTTTTATACCAAAATCAAGACCGGCTCTCTTAATTGTTTTATTTGGTTAGTTTTTAAGAATTAAATATTTATTTCTCAATATAAATTCTTAAGTTTTAGGTTTTTTATATTTTTAAATTATTTTTAGTTTTTTTATATTTTTAAATTATTTTAATATAATAATATCAGAAATAATTTTTAAAAATAAATAAATAAAATATTATTGAAAAACAATAGTGACAGGTAAAGAAGTCATTGCGACCATACTTTTTTAGGGTCTCAAATGGCAAGTTGAGTTATTGGATTTTTGCTAGAAAGTCAAGAGATACGTCTCAGGCCCCAATTCACGCCCACAAATCCACCGAGTACAAATCCTCCAAAACCTTTCGTTTCAAAGCTTGTGCTTGGATAAGATCAACTCGTGCGTGAAGAGGCCCTGTAATTCCACTCATGAACATGGAATTGCACAAGGTGAGTCTCCTGTTTAAGAGAGGATACTCATTAAGAACACCATCTCGCATGAAGTCTTCAAGATCATGAGAATCAATCCTCATATATTTAAGCATCATAAGGTCTCCATAAAGCCTGCACCACCGTTGAGGTTTATAAATAATTATACATATAAATCTCATTATCTTGACTTTATATTATCGAATTACGATATGATAAGCTACTAAAATGTTAAATCTTTTAATTAGCGTGAATAATTGAAATTATATTAGTGATGAGTATCGTGAGATATCAAATGCTTGATTGTAAAACCGTTTTCAAAACAGCCCTAAAGACTTCGAAATCATATTTAATTATCTGTTAATCTTGAATACGTTCAGTAAACAATTTCTAGCTTTAATCTGAGGTACCAAACACCCTTTGTGTCGATTAAAAAGAAGAAGATAAATCCTTGGTGACTAGTGGCGATCGTCAAGGAATTGAGAAATATGGTAATTAAAATTTTAAAAAAATTGCTAAAATAAAAGACAAAGAGCATAAACACTAGGAAGGTTCTAAGCCTTCTTCAATAGACGCATTGGGGGTAAATAAGGTACAAATTACAATATTGCAGTGCACTTATAGCACAGGAGCAAGACATAAAACGTTCACAGCCTTGTGGTGAATGCTTATTGGTATTCATAGTGGAGAACTGATTTTTTCTTTCAAAATAATAAAAAGAAGTCCTTTTCACTTATTTACCATTCCCGTTTCTTGACCCAGACCCGGCCCTAGAACCAGCAGACGAACCGGCTTCTGACCCGGCACCAGAACCAGGAGACGAACCGGCTCCTGACCCGGCCCTAGAACCAGCAGAAGAACCGGCTCCTGACCCGGCCCTAGAACCAGCAGAAGAACCGGCTTCTGACCCTGCACCAGAACCGCCTCCCGACCCAGAACTGGAGCTTGATGAAGAAGAGGATGAACTGGAACTTGAGCTAGACCCGGATCTTGAACCCGATCCCGAACCAGCTCCAGCACCAGAACCAGAACCTGATCCACCACCTCCCAGCCCAATACCCACCCCAACACCCAAACCAATCCCTAACCCTCCAAGGTCCAAGCCCAAGTCTTGTCTAGCGACCCGGCATTCACTCACGGCAAAAGATGCAACGAGGAGACCAAGAACTGCTAAGCACTTCAAATTGGCCATCTTTTAAGCCTGCGAACCAAAGGTCCGAGAATACCAGACACTATGTATGTATACACTACTACTATAAGAGTATTTTCTCAGCTACAAAGAGAACACGAGCTTTTGTGAGAGGGGAATGGAAAGATAGAGCTGCATTTATACTAGTAGATAGTGAGGTTTAGTATGTGGCTGTGAACACAATTAAAAGGTTGTAGGCGTGAAGAGTGAAGACTGTATCAGAAAGTGGTGCTAAGTTGCCTTATGAATTTTGTGCATGCCAAGTGTATTGTGAAGGTTCTTTTACTAAATCGGCTGTTTACAAGAATTTGGTGGCAAAAAAGCTGAGCATTGGGACAGGATTTTGGTGTCTGATACGTTGGACACAGCATTATGAAGATCATGCCGTCCCATTATAGATAGTGGACTCTGACTGGCCTGTGCTGTAGGATGCTGTCAAGAATGAATTTAAGGAAAGTTATCGCTTAAACACATGCCGGGGAAGATAATGTCTGGAGTATCATTACCAAGAAGGCATCGCCCAGGTGAAGAAGAAAGAAACTATAACAAACTTCGGAATCCCACCTCGCAGGATGGAATCAAGAACCAAATACAAAGGAAAATCTGGCAAAGCTCGTGAAAGTTTTGTTTGACTCCTGTTTTTCATGAATTTATTGATTTGTTTTAAAGTTAATTAAGCACTTGAAAATATCAAAGAATCACCCTTACTTTTCTATAATTTATTTGCGATTATACTTTTTTAAAAAGTTTGAGAATTACAATATATATTCCAAGTTTAGACAATTTTTAAACATTTCAACTTGGAGACCAAGGTCCAAGCCCAAGCCTTTTCTTGCAACCCCGCTTTCACTCTGACAGCAAGAATTGCGAGACACTTCAACTTGGCCATTTTTTTTAATCCTGGCTAACAATGGTCGAAAAATATCAAATACCATGTATTTATTGTTTTAGCTATGATGTACTTGGATAGTTTTTGTGAGAGGGAAATGGAAAGCTAGAGCGATATAAGAGTGCAAACCAACGGGCATGTTTCTAGTGTATAAGATTAGAGATGGTACGACTGTAGACTGTAGCAGCACAGAAGTGGAGCCTGGAGACATATCCTGCACGATTGTTTCTAATTAATTTGCTTTATGAATTATCCTGCACTGCCAAGTGTGCATGATCATGTGAACACGTTTTTAAATTAGTATTTGTCCAAAGTTTGCGGCTGAAAAAAGCTGAGAATTGCATTGCCAAGAGTGCATGGTTGTTTCGGAGTCTGAGATTATGAAAGATGGTGCCGCCCATGAATTCCAAACCCACTACAGATACATACATAGTGGAGCTTGATGGGGTTGCACTGTAATGAATTAAGGAATAGAAAAATGCTTAGACATGTTCAATTAACATGCTACCTGGCTAATTAAATTGATTAATTATAAGATATGGAAAGATGTAAGATTTTTCACGATCAACTACATCCCATAGAAAAAAAGCTAATTCATCTTAAGAAATTTGATATATAATATTCATTCAATTATTTATCTTTTATCTTTTATTCTTATATCTAGTTTTATTTAATAAAAAAATTATTATTTTTATTAATATAGATATACAAATCAACTTGTATGTGCGTCAACTAATTATATAAAATATAAAATTAATAATATCAATCATTCTTGACTATATATACAAAACAAGTAATTAGGGGTAATGTAGGATATATCATCTAGTAATTTTTTTTAAAAGAAACTTTTGTACACATTGTTGTAATAACTAAGATAATTTTAAGAATTAATCACATCTAATTGAAAAATCAAACTAAAATTTCAAAAACATTGAATGGCAACATTTAATTTTTTTTCTTCCATGAGTATTTTGATTATCTTAATATTATAAAAATATTGATGAAAAAATAAAAAACAACACCAAACAAATTATTAATGATTTATGAAACCTGTGAAACCCTATTCAAAGGTATTTATTTTTTGATGAGAAGAACAAAATAATCACTACATTGCAGAATTAAAACTTGTGAGAGGAGGTACAACAAATCTCCCTTGCCTTATAATATATTTGTTATCTTTATTGGAGGCTCACTAGTACTGTTGAATGTTTAGTTCTTTGGAGTACACTATGTATCTTTTTTCCCTTTTCCTATAATTCCAACCATAAAATCTGGAAATGAATGATATAGTATCTGTATTACCGAATCGTGGTTATCTAGTGTTGGAAATTAACTTGTTTAATTGGAAAAAAATAGAGTAATCTAACCATTTAATCATCTATAAATAAACTAATTAAACAGTAAATTAGGTGACATTTTATTCTTATTAAAAAAATAATATAAATTTTATTTTAAAATCTCATATAATAATTAAAATTTTTAGATTAAATTAGTTATTTGATACTATATCAAAACATTAATAATTAAATGATTACGAGTTTAAATATTATTATTTATTTAATAAGAATTAAATATAAAATTATAAAATAATTTAAATTTATATAAATTTTAAACTAAAAAACTTTTATTTGTATATAAAAAATTATAAAATAATTTAAATTTATGTAAATTTTAAACTAAAAAACTTTTATTTGTATATAAAAAATAATATAAATTTTATTTTTAAATTTCACTTTACAACTTAAATTTTTATATTGGATCTACATTCTTACTTTAGCAACCGGCATAATAATTTATAAGAAAAGGCTCCAACGAATTGTCTTTAGATTTTGTTAAGAGGATATCTGTGGGGTTATTGTCAAGGATGTGATAATCTCCTGCATAGCTTTTAGCTCTCCTATGAAAAAGAAAAGAAAAAAGCAAAATCTTATATATACCCCTTTTCAGTTTTCAAACAGATTCTTGTTTGATAAACTATAACAGTCGAAGATGGTGAGTCAAGTTCGTGAAGGGATTAGCCACAAAAATTAAATTAAAACGCCTAACCTCGAGCTCATGCATGGCAATATCAATAACGTTTCTTGGCCTCTTGGGTAATAAAATGCTTGAAGCTCATGATGGCAATGCCATTACCGTAAGGTGACATCAAAAGAAATACAAGGATGGTAAATTATTTGATAAGCCATGCGCATGAACACAACGATAATATATTAGGCAACAGGAGGGACTCATGAGTTACATAACAGGTAGACAACTAGGTTAAAGACTCCATGGACGAAGGAGTGCTCTTATGATTCTACAATCTGTTTATTTATTTATATATCAAACGGTGAGCTGTTCTATTTTTATTTTCACCACACTGGTATTAATTATCTTTCTCATTTAGTTACCACTTCCACTGCCATAGCCCGATCCTTGTCCACTACCCTCGCCATAGCCTTCACCGTTGCCAGACCCACTTCCCCTCCCAGAACCCTCACCGTATCCCTCCCCATGTCCAGAACCGGAACCGGAACCTGCTCTACCACCTGATCCTGATCCTGCTCGAGACCCAGCATAGGAACCCGCTTCAGAGCCTGCGTCAGACCCGCCATTAGAGCTTGAACTGGACCTGGATGAGGATGAAGAGGACGAACTTGACCCGGAACTTGATCCTGAACCAGAACCAGACCCAGCTCCAGACCCAGAGCCACTACCTCCTAAACCCACGCCCACTCCTGCTCCAAGCCCAACTCCCACACCACCAAGATCCACACCCAAGTCTTTTCTTGCAACCCGACTCTCAGATTCTATAGCTGACATGATCACGAGCAATGCAATCAAAGCTAGAGACCTGTATGGAGCCATTTTTCGTTAAGGCTAGCTGTTAATCTCAAGGGAGGCTTCAATATAATTAAGGGCACTTAAGAGAACACGATCGGGGTAGAGGTCTTCAATATTGCAAGTAAATGAGAGTGGAAGACTGATTGTTTCGTGGGAGAGACTATGGAGAGACCATGCTATTTATAGTTGATGATTCTGAACGTAGTACATCGTGACAGAAAACGAGTGAACTACCGGATATAAGAATATATTTTTCACAATTTGATTGAATTGGAAGTGGAGGTGATGATTTGGCTGATCATGGGTTTTGCTGGACAGAAATTTGTGGCCAAGAAAAGCTAACCTGTTGGAGATTTCTGTATTCTTGGACATGTGTTCCGATGTTGCCGCCCCACTTCACCTGCACCCACCATAGTGGAAACGTACTGTTGCTATCTGCAGCATGTCTGTTGACTCTGCTTCTACGACTGTTGACATTTTTATTTCCTTGCGGTCATTATCTGAGTATCGAAAGTGGAATTCAGGCATCACCAACTTCCTGACACTTATATACCAATATTTGGTCCAATGCTAGTGGCTCTTATAATTTGCACATGCAAGGAGGGGAAGGACGACTCAGTTTCGGTGAGTGTGCTAAAAAGATGATGCATGCGTGCTCAAGAGGTGCGCCATTAGCTAGCCTCCCTCAATTCTAGAATGATGGTTAATTTATTTCATAATATGATATCTGCTGTGATGTTAACTACTAGCTAGCTAGCTAACTATTAATGTTTTGCTAACTCTGACAAATTCAGAAATATCAAGGAAAAGACGCCATGCATGTGAACAACAACATAACACCCACGTTAAAGACGCCATGGCTCTTATAATTTGCACATGCATTTAGCGAGGGTTTTCTTTGAAGGCGGCACATGGTCGCGATGGAGCTTTGTAATTGTAATGTATTTAAAATTACGTCATGCTTGACATAGCAAGAACAGAGCAACAGCAACTAAAGACTTAATGCAGCCATTGTTGTGAGGCCACAACAAGAATACAACTTCAAAGCAAGTTAATGACTTCTGTAGCAGGAAAGAAAATGCAATTCTTGACCTTAATGGATTAATTGATAATTTGCTAGATGAAGGGGAACCTTAATTTATATACTTAATTTGATCATGATACTTAAGATTGGAACAGAAAGGGTATGGCACGTATATGTGGCCAAAACCTGAAGGATGTAGGGCGGTGGAAAAGTTGGTTTTGCATAATTTCCAACTAGGATTGTTAGACAAAACTTCGTGGTTGTTCTCGGAGATATTGTTCGTTTTCGACACTTGGCCAAAGTGCCGACCCATTTGGTTTCCACTAACCATAGTGGAGTAACATTTGTGTATGATGAATCAATATTTTATCAGCAATTTTTTGTATATTTTTCCAAAGGAAAACATTTGAGAATATATGTCTTGAACTCTTGGACAAGCTGCGCTGCTATGTACCAGCTCCAAACACGCTCCTATAGTTGTTCATTGCTAGCCCAAGCACAGCTACGTCTAGTAGGTGTTGCCAAACCCAAAAGTTATTGGGTTTGCTTCTATAAACCCAAAACTTGGATCTAGTAGGTGCTGTTAGGCCCAACAACTTGGCCTGGTGCTCTAGTAAGTCAACAAGACAGGTCTGGCACGCATTTTCCGCAGGTGTTGAGCTCAAGACTTTTACCTGAGCATGATTGGATGCTCCATGTTCGCCTAGGCCTAACACATGGCCGGACCTGCAACACCCATATGCTAAATGCATTGGTATATACAAATTCTCTTGCCATATGCAAATGTAATATGGAAGCAACCCCTTGATTGCTGTGACATAGCTTGCTATGCTGCATAGAGGGACAATTTTTGAGGAAACCAGATACAAGAGGGACGGGTGAAAAAGGTTAACTGCAGAAAACTTATATTCGTCTTGGAAGTAATGGATGATGCAAAAGTTGATTAAAAATCAATTTTTGTCTTATTTGTGAGCATGCTGGTTATGCAGTGTACACTGATGAAATGGAGCTGAATATCAGCATAATAATACAAACATTGATATCACAAGGATTCAACTTTTTGCGTTGATATTTTTTATACTGCGATGTATAATGTACATTTTGTTGAGTTCTAACTTACATGTATACTATTTTTATCTGCTGTTTTCGTGAAAGGAGTTAGATTTGAATATGAAAAAGGCTTAAATATAGAGAAGTTGGAGCAAATGAGAGCCAATGGAACAAAATCTCATAGGGATGGCAAGAGAAATGGAAAAGTTGCACATTGATGTCTTGAATGCTGATAACAGAGCGCGCGGCAACTTTTTCTTGCATCTGAATGTGGTGGTTATATCATTCAAAATTTTCTTTCATTTTTCTCTAATTCTTGTGCTGATCTGTGTTGTATTAGCTCCAAACCAATATTTTGTTGGCTATGCGAATCCTGACGCTTCTTATCCACCCCCAGTAGAAGGTGGTGGTGCCAATTTTGATGGATATGGGAGGACTTTTGTTCACATGGGTGTTGGGTCAGCTGGGGATTGGATAATTCCATACAACGGTAGCAATGGTGAAGTGTCCAGTGTTGCATTTGGTGGTGCAACAACGTCCAATGCTGATGGTGTTGTTCACTGGGTAGGGCCTTTTGGATCCGTCTCTTGCTCGGGGGTGAACATGATGAAGCTTTGATCAGAAGCTATCCAGAAGCTTTTCTGCCTTGCCTGGCATTCTGGGCTTACTGCAGCTCCTCAAAGGTTCCATCAATTGCTACAAGGTGAACATGCGAGTCTGATGAAGTTTTCATCAGAGGCTTTTCACAAGCTTTTGCTACCCGCACAATGCTCTGCATTTGTAAAATGCAAAGTTCCGTTGTTCACTTGGTAATCTATTATTAAATTTATTTCATTATTTCCATTCACCAGTCTTCTTGTTGAATCAATTCAGCAGTAGGATAGCCATAGAGTTTGCCTTCTTCCTCAATCAGAACTATCATTTTCCAGCCGCCTTTGTTATAAACGGTATAACAAGTTCAGACAGGTTCTCTCAAGAATGGGAAAAAGAAAACAAAAAAACCAACATATTAAGATTTGGAGGTGACTTCATGCGGGTAGCTAATTAAAGCTAAAATGCCGAAACTAATCCTTCACAAGAGGCTTGATTCGTTATGTAGATAGACTCATTTCCTTGCAGCTTAACTGGGTAGCTAAACTTGCAAGCTGTTGGCTTCTACAGATCAAGATCAGTCAGATCTGTATCTGCCATGGTGGGTGAGGCCAGTTAAACGCATAGCAAATGGCTCAGAGAAAAAGGCATGTGCTTCGTTATTGGTAAAAAAGTTTCCCCTCATACATGCTAATTCAAAGCATAGAATCAAAAGTTGCAAAATAACAGCGATCTAGAAAACACGCGCACAGGTGACCAACACCATAGAACAAAGAAAAAGAAGAAAACCATTCTTATTTCATAAAGATTAAAAAAAAAAAGGAACCCTTTTCGTAAAAACTATCTGGCAACACAATAAGAAAAGGTCCTCTCTTTCTTGAATTTGTGGAGACGAATCGATCGTTCTTTATTATTTCTCCCACATAACCATAACGAATAATAATATGTGAGCAATAACAAGAAGTAACCCCATTAGGATGAGGAGGACTCCGAGATTCCTCCATTTGCTTTCCATTATTCTCACAAAACCACGTTTACAAGATCCACAGTTGTAGCACAGGCTGCTTGGATCATTCCGCCATGTAGCACAGTCACTATATTGCAGTTGTGATTCATCCACTGCGCCGTCAACTTTTATCCAAAATGTGGCATTCACATACTCCATTTGACATATTGATGGTGGTTTGCAACATCCAGACTTCCATATAACAAAATAAAATAAAAATATTTTAAAATAATTTGGAAGCAGAGCTGATATGCAAGAATGTATTTAGATTTTAGATTATTAGTTAGTTGCACTCAATACCATAAAAACTAAAAATAACACACACAAATCAACAAATAACTAATTGCATATCACTTGAAAAAGCATGGCTAGTACTGCGATTAAGAAGGACGTTTGCTATAATGATAGGGTCATATATATATGTACTTTTTCTTTCTATCTAATTCTTCATAAAGAGCAAAAATATGGGTTCGAAACCTACTCATCCCTCCTCTCTTTTCTTTTTGTAGGAGCAGAAAACATTGGTTAAATATGTATTCATAATCATGTATATGCTTAGCGATTTTCCTATAGAAATCATATCCACGTAAAATAGGCGCAAAAAATGATTCAAAGACATCAACATAACATGTGTAAATGGAATAAAACTACCTCTATAGATGATAATTTCTTGATACTGAAATCAAATGCTTTGAGATTCAACGACCTGGACACCAAATCATCGCATGTTCCTGAACTGAAAATGCAAGATCTAATATTCTCCCAGTCGTCATGATTGCGGATTTTTTCTCTGAACCACATTGGTGTCGCCACCAATCTCCTGCTTTCCATCTTGTTAGCTCCCACAAGTGCAAGTCCCATTGTGAACATCACGATCAACGGCACCATAACGATGAAAAAACCTGGCACTGGAAACCGTGATCTCAAGAACACGACAATGCTGCTAATCAAGGAAACAAATATCAATCCAATGCCAATGCCCATCTGTAATCTCGGTAGCCTCAAGAGCTTCTCACAGTCGTAATCTCTCATGTAAAGCAACCAAATAGCTAAGGCAATGATCAAAACAGAAAGCACAAAAGTGAATATTGATAATAAGCCTGCATATTTTCTTACTTGAGTTCCTTTATCAGACTTTGTATTTTCTACAATTCTTTTATTAGTTTTGGTAGTTTCTTTTGTTGTTTTCACTGCAAGTGCTTCTGTAGGGTTAGAATTTTCTGCCATATTTGAGATGAGCTGATCACATAAAATCAACAAGTGGTGATGGGTTTTATTATTGTCAGGTGTTTACCAAGTCAAGTTCGTTTATGAAGTGATACTGTTCATCATAAGTGTGAGGGAAAAGAGATCCTAATAAAAAGTAACGAGTCAGCGTTGTTTAAGGGATACATGAATTTAGCTTCTTTTTTTTATATATATATATTATTAAACCCAGCTGGCTTATGATGTGAGTTATATATTATATGAGTTAATTCAAATTTGTTCTGTTTAGTTTAATTTAAAATAATGTTATGATTTTTTTAAAAAAATATTAAAATATTTTGATTTTTTTTAAATAATCAAATTTAACTGGATTAATTGAGTTATATTACATCAATTTCTATTAAATTTAATTTTAAACTTCATTTGAGTTAGGGATCATAGAAATCACATGTTTGACTTAATGGTGAATTTAGGTTTAATAATATTTTTTTATTAAATATCTATTATAGTCATTGAAAAGAGATTTTGGTACTCAATAATAATAATAATATGATTCTTTAATGTTTTTTTTTCTTTTCACATGAAAACAAGAAAATTAAATTATTTAAAATGGGTCAAACACATATAAGATTGTTATGTATCATTGAATCAAAAAACTAGACTACTTGTTAGGTAGGTTAATAGTAGGTTTTAAAAAAATAATTTTTAAAAATAATTTTAATTATATTTGGTTTGATAAAATATATGTTTGATTGAAATTATGATTGAATTTGATATTAAATAAAAAAATAGTTCAAGAGTGTTTGGTTAAAATTATGTTTGGAAATAATTTTAAAAATAAAATGATTAATATTAATTTTATAGTTTTTAAAGTAAAATATTATAAATTAAATTATTAATGTTATCTTTGGCTATCTACTGTGTTTGGATAGAATTTTTCATCTAGCCTAATAGCTAAAAGGAAGAGGTTTTAAAGGGAGAATGAGCTAAATTATGGGTTTAAAGGAGGGTTTTAGAGAAATAAATGTATTATTGTAGACCGTGTGAAGAGGAGGGAGTTATGAAGAAGGGAATTTGGCAATTAATTGGTGAATTTTTCAACAGAGATATGATTTTCAAACCAAAAAAAGAGATAAATGAGTGTTTCAAATGGATTTGATGAGAAGAATTTTAAGAGATGTGTGTAGGACTATAAATAGATATGTGGTAGAAAAAAAGGGTTATTAAGGAAGGTTTTTTTTTTTCTGTAATGGTTATTAGAGGTAAGAAAAAAATTGAAAAATAAAAAAAATCAGAAAAAAATAACTAAAAAACTGAATGATAAAAAAATTAATTAAATAAATTAAAATTTTAAAAAAAATTATTTTTTCAGTTCAATTTCAGTTTTACATGTCTGAAACTGAAAAAACTAAACCGAAATTAAAAAACTAAATCAAATAAAAAAAAAACTAAGTCAAACTAAAAAATCAAGCTAAATAAAAAAATTGAGCCAAATTGATTTAAATCGGTTTCAGTTTAGTTTTGATTTTTTTAATTATTTTTTTAATAAAAATCAAATCAAACCTAAAATAATTATTTTTAATAATCATTTCTCTCTCACTGATAATGTGTACTGTTAGTTAAAGGAGAAAAAAATTAAGGTTAGGACTCATGAGAAGCTAGTGTAACATGCTTATCTTGAAATTGAGTTTCTACCTTATTTTTTGATAGGTTTTAGTTTTAAAAATATTAATTAATACTTTAATCAAAAATAATTTTATATGGTTTCTTAAAAAACTAATATATTTTAAAAGTGTTGTTTTATATATCATGATGAGATTTTTTTTATTAAAACATTAAAATTATAAAAAATATTAATTTAATATTTTTTTAAAATTAAACACATTCTTAAAATGCGCTTAAATATTTTTTTCATAGTAAATATTCTTAAATATTTTTTTTTTCTATGCAGATACGCAAAACCAACTACTAAAGTTTCGTAAGAAAAGCGGAAATGTTAAGTGGTCTCGGTCTGGCCCAATAAACATAACTGTAATTCGGGTTTAATATATATCAAAGCCAACCAAACAGTAGTTCATAACCCGATTCACAGTCCATGCTTTCTTGTACCCAAACATGACTCTCTCAATTTTTTCGTTTCGTTTTGCACATGGGTCCCAATTTTATTGTTAATCGGACGAACCGCAGGAAAAAAAAAATAAAATTAATTAGTCAATACTGAGCCCCTCTCCCCATTCGAACTCTTTCGATTGATTTCTCGCTTCTCTGTGTCTGAATTCGATCGCTATTGGCAGCCATGGGAAAAGAGGTATTCTTTAGTCTCTCCTCTATCTTCACTTTTCGGATTTGAAAATAAAGGCAATCGAATTCATTTTCATACAATCAATTCCTCGGATCTGCAAAAGATTTATTATATCTTCTGGCTGTGTTCTATATTTTACGTACTATGTTTTCATGTTTTACAAATAATTAATTATTTAAGTTAGATTGATTCCTCCTAATGCTTACGACATCGTATGCCTGGTTTGTGGGTGATCTATTAAGATTTAGGTTTTTTTTTTTTTTTCCTTTTAGAATTAAGAATAAGGAAACAGCGATGAGACATTTTGAAAATTGTGATTGATTTTTATTTTTTATCTGTTGTTTGAGAATGATGTGATGTTTCTTCGGGTAATAATGGCATTGTTTTACTGCGTAGATTGAGCTGAAAACAGCTCCAGCTGATTATCGATTCCCTACGACAAATCAAACCAGACACTGTTTCACCCGCTACATTGAATTTCATAGGTATTGTTCATTAGTCTTTGTCGATTTTATTTCATTTATCTGTCAATTATTTAGTGGTTATCTTTTTCCCCCCCATAAACGTTAATTATTATTGACTGCAGGTGTGTGGCAGCGAAGGGTGATGAAGGTAATGATTGTGAACGTTTTGCTAAATACTACCGTTCCCTTTGCCCCTCTGAGTGGGTGAGTATACTGAGCCTCTTTTTTTTTTTGTCTCAATTAATTTATGATCTGCCAAGGACATTTTTTTTTAATATACTGTAGTTCTCTGTAAAATGTTGGCAAATGATTTTCAATGAAAGTTTGCCAGAAAAAAAAAGCAAATTATTGAATTTAGAATTAATTTTAGTGGTTTCTTATTCACGTGGGATGTCATCTTTGCACTGTAGCATTATCGTGAATGTTATTGCATCATTCATGGTTTGGGAGTCAGGCTAAATGTAAACACGCCTGTCTGATGCTACATGATGTGGTGTGTTTCACGACATTGCCAATTTTGTTTTAAACTGTATTACTTCCATTTGCTATTGGAATACACTGATACCAGTTGTATGAGCTTATTTACAATATTGAGCAAAGGGCTTATTTACAATATTGAGAAATCAGACAAGCTTGCCTTTATGTTAGAAACCTATTTCACCTCTCAAACATCATGCTCTCCACATTTGTCATCTGTGCTGAACAACAAGCCATCTGTATTTGCTGTTCTATATATAAAAGTTTAAGTTTGACAGCTTGTTGGTCAATTTCTCAAGAGTATAATTGGTGATGTAGTGTGGGAAGAGAAATCAACTCAAAACAACAAAGAACAATAAATTGATGGCAAAAACTAGAAAAAAATTGAACTTGGAACTGGAAAAATTGGTTTAGGGTTTGTAGACAACCTTTTAAACATATTATGATCGATAATATACAGAACATGTCTGAAAAATAAGCTAGGCAGCTTTATTTATACTAGTACTAGGTCTAAATCCTAATCCTTATTGGAAAAAGAATCCTTAGACAGTTACATGACTAATATTTAATCCAAATGGCATCAGGATTTTTAGACTAATAAGAAGAGTAAAATTACCAAGTAAAGCTCCATGTTGATTACGCTTGTTAGTATCTGACTGACGTATTGTGAATCTGAGACTGTAATGAAGATCTTTTTGCATGACCTGTTTTCTTTCATTCCCTGGCTAACATAGACAAATATTTGGGCCTAGATTACACGTAAACAGATTATCTCTGCATTTGGTGCTTTAACATGCCATTACTTAGAATGTGGAAGCATCCAGTCAGTGGTAAGATATAGTTTAGGATTGAATGAAAAGTTTATAAGACAGAATATTTTATGTGCTGACTTAGTCTGTTCTTGATTAATGCTGCAATGCTATGTTCATCACTCTTGTATACATACCTTCTACTATTTTAACTTTGACTCAAATTTTGTATGTCATCTCTCTGCGTTGTCAGTAGTCAGTGAGATGTTGTCTTGGAATATACCATAATTGGTCTATTATATATTTCAGTCTCTTAAATGGAATCTGTCTTGTAGAATATTGTCTTTAGTGCTTGAAGTGGCAGTGATTTGCTTTTAGTGTCAATAAAAAAATTTACCATTGTAATTGACCATTGTTTCTTTCTTTTTCATGTGAATGAATTGCTGCAGGTCGAGAGGTGGAATGAGCAGAGGGAGAATGGAACATTTCCAGGTCCCCTTTGATCTCACATCAGCGAGCTGAACAGTCTTTGCCCGTATTTGTCTTCTCATTTTCTTCTAGCTACATTTGTGGTTGTGCTTTGACTATGAATTAATAAGGCACTGTTTGGAATTCCTTGTCAGTTTGTTGAATTGACATGAATTATTGCGGATATTTGTGCTGGTTTCTAATTTGTTTATTTTCGTTGTACTGTTAATTGTTCTTCACTGTTAGGGGTGCAGTCTTTGATTGCGTTGACAGTGAATGGTTCTGGAATACCTTGATGATTTTTAGAACCTGAAGAATATACATATAATGAGGTCAAAATGGTTCTATCACAGAGTTTGGGGTGGATTTCTCTGGAATCTAGAATAGGATACCAACAAGCCTGAGATGGCTATTTGTGGATTTGGTGGAAAGGACAAGAAGCTAGAACAGCAACCAGTGTGTTTACGATTGCTTAGCAATGCTTCTACCTTGTCACCATTGTAATCGTTAGCCCAAGTTTTTGGTTTTTTTATAGACATTTAGCACAAGTTCAGGAATGAAATTGGCTGAGGTAAAATGCAGCAACTGTATGCTGGAGCCGAGACCGAAAACAGACTTCTCAGGGCAGGGAGGCCCTGCTTTGGCGGTAGTCTAAAACCTTGAGGTTTTGGAACCAGCCAGGGTGCCTCGCTTTTGATTCTTGTGGATGGTTCGATATTAGTTATTATTATTTATTAGAGAGGTGGATTGAAGAATGGGGCCAAGCCATAACTGTGGATTGTATGTTAAAGTTTCAGTGCTGAATCCGTGGTCGGATGTTGACATTTAATTTGGCTACCATTACCGTATGCTCGTAAGAGGTATGTATCTAAGGAATTCGAGCATTACACAAACAAAGAAACAAAAAATTCCTTGGTCAAAGTTGGGGGAGCTGTCCCTTTGTCTGTTCATCATGCCCCAATTAAATAACCTAATATAATTAATACGATGAAAAATGAAAATCGTCGTAGGCGATAAAGTGAAGCAATTTGATTACCAGTCCTCATAGAAGAGAGTCTGCAAACGAAAGTTATCGTCCTTGCTGGTGGATCAGCAACAACCACCATCACCAACCACCTCTACTTTGCTTGCTAGTTGCTTCCATTCCAATTTTGCTTACCTTGACGTGACGGGATAGTAATTTTCTTAATCAGCGCCGCTAATCTATGCATGTCAACTTGTTACCTCAAATTCACTCCAGAGGTTATCGGGAGCTCTGCACAACAATGTAACTACTTTGCTTCTACAGCCATAAAGCTAGAGAAATATGGTGATATTCAAAGCATTAACAGAAAATCAGAATCTTCTTCTCAAAAGGTTGCTCTCACTGACAGATTGACCAAAGCATCAAATGCCATGTGATCATGTTAAGAAGGTTCTTTTGGCTTAATTAAACATCAAGTGATTACTGGGAAAATATTGGGATTTCCCGGGATATGATTTATTATACTGTTAAACTACACTAGCTAGATTGTCATAGTTTGCAGGTACAGAGCATCGGAAACAAGCCAGACGAGTACATGGTATGCGCAACACCACCACGTTGCCTCGTGACAAAATATCACAGAGGGGCGACAAGGCTTCTTTCATCTAAAATGGATATCATAGAGCGCTGTCTCGCTGACAATGCCATCCACAATGTGCAGGGGCGTAAGAACGAATCGTCTTAATAAATGAGAACAGCATAGAATGTGATTTCCGTAGCTTTTTGGCTCCTTATTGCTTCAATGATCTGTCTCTGTGAGGAGATCGTGTAGATTGTGACAATATATAGTGGCAGAGCCTGCAAAACCGTCATGGAATGGTTAGCATATAACAAAAATAGATTAAAAGAAAGAATAAAAGGAAGGAAAGGAGAGAGAGAGGAGGGATTGAGCTTGAGTAATAAACAAGTTCAAGATGGGGCAATATGTTGACTTACCACCTAACGCAGAAGAGGTCACAAAACTAGTTCTTGGTCCAAAATGTCATCTGGTTCGAAAGAGGTATTCTCACATTGGGATCTCCACCCTCCGTATGCCATGACCCTGTGTGCTTCTCTATTTGAAGAAAAAGGCACCACAGTTGCAAAATTTATAAATATGCTGTTCAAAATAGATAAATAAATGAATAAATCTGGTAAAATATATTATACCCTTCAAGCGCAGGGCCATCGTATTTCTGGAGCTAAACGCGGCTTTGCAAGTTTCCAGGCAATTCGCGTTGTCCTTTTGGAAAATATTAGTATATGGGTTAGCAGTGCATGTGAAACTTGCACACAACCTCATACATTAGCGTTTCTTTTTATTTGATAAGTACAATCTACAGTTACGGCTCTACATGTTCTCCGTCAGTCCTCTTTCTTAACCTTATAATTATTTATTTATATTTCTTAGAGTGCAAATTGCTAAAAAATGACTTGGTAAGCACACTACACAAACATTTAAAAAAAAAAAACAGGAGGGCCAGATTACTTAGATTCAAAAATCAAATTGTTGAAACTTTATCTCCTTTTCTTGCTCAGATAGCATCTGATAAGTAACGTATATTTTTCAGTGCACCCTATAAAAACATTAAGATAAAGTCTTTCTACTTTTTAATTGCATCAAATGTGGGCATAGAAAACAGATTTAGAGATGTTAAGATTATTAATTTCAAGATATTAATTCCTTTTACAATTCATCTTGTGATATTGTTTCTTATGATTTGTCTTTAATTGATTATTATCTTCAAATATAGATATAGGAATTTCAAGTGATTCCAATTAAGAATATAAAAGATTTTTAAAGTAATAAACACGAGCATTATCTTGTGTTTTCAAGATTTTCAGACTTAAATATTATTATTTTCAAGATGTTAATTGCTTTTGTTATATTTGTTAGAGAGTTAGAACAATATTACTTTATGATATATAAAATTTTTGATAAATTTTTATAAATTTTTTAAGAATTTTTGTTTTATTTATGATGAACATAAACAAAAAATTAGAATTTATAGAAAAAAAAAACAAAAAAAGAAGATTATTTTTATCATTATTAAACTAAGATTTATATATATATATAAAATAACATTTTCTCAAACCAATATATTTTTAAAATTTAAAAACACGTATCTTCGTACCAATATTTCCATAGAAGTCGTCGGTGACAGCATGGACATTGAAGTAAAGCCAGCCATCCTAGTGTTTTCGTGTCTGCCGTGTAGACATCCCTTTTCTTGTAGAAAATTACTGCCAGCATTTTACCTAATGTCTTTGATGGTTGGATGACTTTGGGAGTGCTGGGAACTGCTTGGTTTTGAAAAAGAAGAAGAAGAAGATAGACAATTTGAATATCTCATTCTCAGCCAAGCTTTCATGTAATATTATAATTAAATATCAATTATTTAGGTTATGGTTAAATAATAAGAATAGAGCACTAAAATTTTTGTATTTTTTTGTGATTTTAAATTTGAGTTCTTAATTATTTATATGATAATTATTAAAGACTTATATGGTTGTTAACTTTATAATCCGTAGAATTAGTTGTAATGTATATAAACTAACCTAATATCTATATTAATTACAAAAATAAAATAAAATATTTATACTTTATTGTAGCTTATAAATTAGAATGGCTTCACTTGTGAATTAGATCTAATTTTTCCTTTTCAACAATATTATGTTTAATTTTTATTTTTTTATATTATTTTAATATATTGATATTAAAAATAATTTTTAAAAAATAAAAAAAATCACTAAATAAAAAACAAGAGTTGACCGCTTTTGTCAGTAGACGTGGTTAAATCATACATTGACTGATGTAGGATTTTTGTCATCATAAATAGCAAAAATAATAATAATAATTTGCCTGATTTAGAAGTGGACGCGTGTGGGACATGCCGGTCACCTCTTATTCATAGTTACCACGCCGACAAGCCGCGATGGGTGACGCGTGACGGGTGCATGTTGGTAGTATAGCCCACGGGGTCACCAGAAGACTGCTACCTAACGGCTACCTCTGAAACTTTATTTTATTAATTGCTTTTAAAAGGAAGACTTTATGATTTCATTATTGTAATTTGTAAAACATGTAATTGGCTAATAATTAATATGTAATCCTTTCTTATTTTTATTTTGTCTTGAACAACTAATTCTTTCTTTAGTATTTTTTGTGCATGAATACATTTTGTGAGCAATATTTTTAATATTTTTTAAAATAATAAAAATCAATTATTTTACAGTTATTTCATAGTTAGATTTGCATTGTAATTAACGAAAACTATTTTATTCAAACAAAAAATAAAATAAAATATTATTATTCTTAAAAAAGAATAGATATTTTAAATGTAATGAAACAAATTTCAATGATGTATGTATCTTGAAAAACTACAATGTATCTATTTATTTTATTTTATAAAATCATAAATTTATATTGATTGTTATAAAATTAGAAATAATTGTAATAGCAATTGTTTTGTAAAATATTTTTACTTTGAAATAATGTATATTTTTTATTTTTTAAAATTTATTTTTAACACAAATCCATTAAAACTATCTAAAAACACATAAAAAATAATATTTTTTTTTTTGCTAAACCACTTCTCTAACATAAAAAAAAATGCAATTAATGAAAAATTACATTAGATTTTTAAAGATATGCACAAGAAGGATTTACACTAATTAATTAATTGAAAAGAAGAGATAAGTTAAAACGTTTTTGAAACACGTAGTTGTGCTAATTACTAAACCATCACATCCATACACGTTGACCAGTACTGTTTGTATCCGTTGAGGATTGTAATATTAAAAACCAAAATATATAATAATAAGAAACCCTACGTCTTTCAACTAACCACGCGTGACTCAATAAATACGCGTCCTTTAGCGCGTGTGTCGTAACCTCCCACGCTAAATAGAAGAACCTTCCCTGCAACCTCCATCCCCATCTCCCCCCCCATCCTCCATCACTAACCATTATAAATAGCCTTCTCCCCTCGCCCTATCAAAACCCAACGAACGCTCCTTTCTTTTCTGTCTCATATTCTCCGCAACCAAACAAGAAGAACAACAATGTTTCGTCTAAGCAACAACTTGGTAGGAATCCTGAATTTCATAACCTTCCTGCTCTCAATCCCCATCCTGTGGGCAGGGATATGGTTAAAAAACAAAGGGACATCAGAATGTGATAAGTTCTTCGACACCCCAGTTATTGTCTTGGGTGTCTTTCTCTTGCTAGTCTCTCTAGCTGGCCTAATTGGCGCGTGTTGTCGCGTGTCATGGCTTCTCTGGACTTATCTCCTAGTCATGTTTCTCCTCATCGTCTTGCTCTTCTGCTTCACGATTTTCGCTTTTGTCGTGACCAACAAAGGTGCCGGTCAAGTTTTGTCCGGGAAGGGGTATAAGGAGTATAAGTTGGGAGATTATTCGAATTGGTTGCAGAAGAGAGTGGGCAATGAGAAGAACTGGAGGAAGATTAAGAGTTGTTTGATTGATGCTAAAGTTTGCAGTGATTTTAACCAGAAATTCGTGAATGATACTGTTGACGTCTTGTATACCCGCCATCTGTCTGCTCTTCAGGTATTTTTTTCATCTTTTTTTTTTTTAGCTTTTGAGTTATTCTTTGACTTTGCGGTTTTTTTTTTGTTAGATCTAAGTTTTTGTTGTTAAAAAGAAATAATGTTAAATCTACGATGATAATTTTCAATATTAGTATTTTTCTTTCCTATTGAAGAAACGAGATGTCACTCGTGAGTCATGATGGGTTACTGGTAGTCGTTAGATGTCAGTAATTGTGTAATTGTGGATTAAGAATGTTGTGATTAATAATTTTGATTTTATATATATATGGTTATGGTATAAAACATTATTCTTGAGCATGTTCTATGATTTTGTTGTTTCAATGTTATCATAATGACAAAAAAAGAAGAAAAAGGCTTTGTTTGTGATATAGGAAAAAGGAATTTTTTCAATTTTTTTTTCTTTCTTTCAGTGTTATTTTAGGATTACTCGCAGTTGCTTCTAGTTTACTATAGCTTTAGAAAGGAAAGCAAGAGCACTTTTAGGTTACCGTATGAAAAATATGATTCTTTTTGGTGAATTAGTTGATTCTTGTCATCATATGGTGTTAAAGCAAGAGCACAACCTTAGATTATATATATATATGAAAGAAGCATTTGTGCTCTTATCTTTTGCAGTATCCTTTGCTGGGATTCTGTGTCTAGTGATCCTTCCTATGTGCTGATATGTGAAATATACCTCATTTTGCGTAGCTCTACCTGTGCTTGTGCTTGAGTTGTGATGAGTTGGGGGAAAGGGCCCTCTTTTATCCTCAATCATTATGGTTAATTACCTTTGATCATTAATAATTTTATCATCTAATAATTGTTTTTGTATTGTGACATAATTTTTCTGTAATTCTGCAATTGTTTCTATGAACGTTTGGTAAATAGCTGTTCTATGTAGGTATTGTCGCAGTAGACTTTCTTCTTCATGTATTTGTAGTTCTTCATGTTTGGTAAAATGTAGTTCATAACACTACACTGGGATCTGATGTTTCTTTATTGTTTTTGCAGTCTGGTTGCTGTAAGCCATCAGATAGCTGTGGCTTTATTTATAAATCACCGACTAACTGGGAGAAGACAACTACAAATTCCACCTCCGATCCTGACTGTAATGCATGGGATAATCAAACAGATGTTCTCTGCTTTAACTGCAACTCTTGCAAAGCTGGACTGCTGGACAACCTCAAGAGGGATTGGAAGAAGGTGGCTGTTGTCAACATTATTTTTCTCGTATTCCTCATCATTGTGTACTCCGTCGGATGCTGTGCTTTTAGGAACAACAGAAGGGACAACAATGCTTACTCTTCTGGATGGAAGCACCCTTAACTTGGAGAATTCTTGCAGCTAGCATGGATGCCGATAGCATCGATTAGGATTTTAGTTGTAGGCAGCATACTTATTTGCTGCGCATTCTGATGTTATATATTTTTTTTCTCCACAGTTGGTTTCTTTGTATAGCATTCTTATGCTTTTCTTTTTATTATCTTTGGAACATATTGGTTTTATATGGCCTTGTATGCTCTGCGGAGCTCACATTTTCTATATCTGAGACCTTGTTTGATCATTCTTCTCTGATTTGTTTAATGCATCAGTTGCCGAACCATGCATTGGTTTAATGCGCATGCTGAACTAGCTTTAATACTATTCCTTTAATATATTCATTACCATGGTGTGTTGAGCGGTTGCTGATAAAAATAAGGTCAGGGAAACAGGGTTTCTGCGGTTTCTAGGTGTGGATTCTGTGGTTACAAACTGAACCCTGCTAATTGCTTATGCAGAAGACTGATTTCACTATATTTGTGAGCGGTTGCTGCCATGTTTTGCAGGAGTGGAAACACACCATTAATTGCAGGGGTCCCATTTCGTATTCCAGATACTTAAATGCTGGGTGCGAGGTGTCAAATCAACAAAAAAAATGGTAAATATTCTCCTCAAGCGTGTTGACTGCAAACGAGAGGACGAGGACTTTCTCTGAAAAGTCTTTCGACGTGAACAGTGAGAAGAAAGGTGTACATGCCAAAATACTGTCTTGTCTCAGAGTTTGGTGAAGATCAAATGATACAAAACAAATTGACATGCACTTTGGAACGTCTTTATCTAGCACAAGGGACTACATAGATGATTAAAGGTATCCTTTCTTAATTATTAGGGTTTAAACTTCAAAATAAAATGTGAAAAAAATTCTAATTTTGATAGACTAATTTTATGTATGCTAATTTTAATTATTTTTTTAGATGAGGAATTATTTTTTCAAGGTTATCGTAGTGTTTTTAAATGAAAATATGTAAAGCATTTTGTCGGGTGCATTGCTGAGGGATTTGGCTTACGCACATGAATAAAGAGATTCATTTTATATTCAATAAAAATATTTTTAAAATAAAAAATAATTTTTTTATTCATCCTCATCTTTTTCTTGCGTTTATCTATCTCAATAGAATTATTATCAATATTTATTTCTACAATAATATATATATATATATATATATATATATATATATATATATATTCTAAATTATTATTGTTAATGATGACTCATGGGGTCCATTTTTCCTTGAATAGTCTTGATGAGAAAACTTTAAATATAATCACTAATTATGAAGAAAATTAAGTGCCAATTGAATAAATTTTTTTAAATAACTGAATAGTGTAACTGTTTTATGTTATATTCCTTTATATACCTTTCTAATTGGTTCATCCTACCATTAAAATTCCTGTTTTTTAACAAGTCCCATTCTGCATTCACACTTATAAGTTAAGTCCTATTAGTTTGTTTTTTTAGAAATTAAATCAATTTCTTTGAAAAAATATTAAAAAAAAAGGCTAGCCATATAGAAGTGGTTACCCAACACGCCATGCCATAAAACAAGTTTAGGTGTGGGTGCATGTTACTTTTTTTTTTTTATTATTTCTTTGAATTGCCACCCCTTATTTTAAAAAAAAAACAAGTGAATTATATGCCATTATCAAACCTAGTTTTTGACCACCATAAAGGTGGCTTAAAAATCAAGTTGGTATTTTTTTCAACTAAAAACTTAATTCTTTACATATTTATATTTAACAACACTTTAATAACCTTAAAAGAAATAATACCTCAGCTAGAAAACACTCAAAATCAATTACAAAACACAAAATCTCTAATATATTATTTCAGGAAATTGAAAAGTCCAAAATCACTTTAATGAAATTTTTCTTTCTAAAAAAAAAACTTTGATATTAAATTTATTTATTTCTGGTATTGAAATTCTATCAACCAATCTTTTTCTCTCATTCGATATTTTTTAATGACTCTCTCTCTTTATTTTTAAATTTATAAACTTAAAATATAAACAAAATAAAATTTTAAACTAAGTTGTTTAATTGCAAAGCTAAAATGACTAAAAATAAAACTTGAAAATATCCTAAGAAAAAATTAAGCAAAAAGGCCCTAACACCATTTTATTTTAAAAGAGCCTTATTTTTTCTTTATTTCAATTTTCTTAGATTCTTTTTTTTATGAAATCAAGTATCAACTTAACATTGAAATATTTTTTTAGATCAAAATAACTATATAAAAAATATATTAAAATAAATTATGAATTTCAAATCTTAATTAATCCAATATTGAAAGATAAAATTGAAAAAAAAAAGTGATGATAAAGCAAAAAAAAAGAAGAAAAAGGATCAAAGTTCACACCATAGTTTTTATTTTTTTTCAATTTTAGTCCTTTTATTTTCAATCTCTTGCAAACAATAAATTGAATTCTTTTTGTCAAATTGAGCACTAATTTGATGTTAGGATATTTTTTTTGAGATCTTAATAATAACATAAAAGACAAATTAAAATAAATCATCAACTTCAAATGTATATCAACACAATATCAAAGAATAAAATTGATAATATTATAAAAAACAAATCATCAATTCCACAATTTCAAATGTATATCAACATAATATCAAAGAATAAAATTGAAAAGAAGAAAAAATTGATTATTAAAGCAAAACAATAACTGGAAAGAAAAGACAACACATGAAGAAAGATGCCTTTCATCAATTCTTTTTTTTTTTTTTAATTTTATCCATAGATTTTTTTTCGTTTTGGCAATGATATTTATTCTCATTTTCTTATCAGTGTCAGTCTTTGAGTGGTAATGCCAGCAATTTTCTTCTTCATGGAATGATATCTATTCACGTCATCTGTAGAATCTGCTTCTTGCAAATCAACATGGCGGCAAGCAAAATTGTAGCTTTCTAGATTTAGAAAAAAAGTTAATATTACCATTGTATATCCTACACTTTCCTTCACTCAGTATCCTGAATTGATCTTTGATATCATCATTTTTTAAATGCCTAATACACATGTCGACCTGAATGCCTTCAAAGTGAAAATTCAATAATCTTGAGTGGAAATGTTTTTTGTTGAATTGGAAATGCACTAGAAGATTATGTGTTGCAGATTTGCCTCGATGAAAAGGAATTATCCTTGAAAATTATTAGTTTTCTACTTTGCTACATACATTATTATATTGATCCAGAAACTTTGAGAAGTAAAACTTCAATAATTAGGAGGATTTTTATAGTTGAAATGTGATGTCAATCAATATAAACACTGAAGACTTAAAAAATGAACAGAGTTCAATATGGTGTTACCTTTTCGGGTTGGCTATAATATGAGTTCTGAAATCCATTCTCTCTGTCTTCGATTGCTCGTGTATGTGTCATCTATTTATCAGGGGATTTACGTTGTTCTATATAAAACTTTGATGAGACAGGGAACATCACAATTTCAGAAAGTAACCACAGAAGAGTTGTTCTGAAGATGGAACCTGAGTGAAGCATGGCACTAGGATATTTCGACATGAAATTTGCATCTCCGAAAGGAAAAAAACTAACTTTGAGGATGTCATTCAGATTCATCACACTCTGTCCACATTAGGGAGTTTTTCATATAGAAGTGGCTCTTCCAAATGTTTTTTTACAGATGTTATGTCCTGAAGATCCATCCACAGAACCTTGCTGAATATTTGTCCCGTCAGCTTGTGGCAGAAAATTTGTCCCTTGTTTGATCTCCTGTTGGTCTGAAGCTTGACCCGATATCATCATACACAAACCAGAAATCACAACAATAGCACCTAACAAGCTGAAGTGAGATAAATGTATCAGATGACCAATTTTATCAGCACTAATTAGCTATTCATACTTGTTTCTTTTTATAACTAACAGAATTCTTCATAAAGAATATAAATTGTCATGAAAACATTCCGAGGAGTTATGTACCTTGATAATGATGCTTGCCGAAGCAATTCACTGGTCAACAAAGGTTATGGTCACAGTAATTTAAATAGACCATGGAAGGACATGTTTATGATTTTGAATTAACAAAATATGTGCAACACTGAGAGAGCATGCTACATTCTATGTAGAGTAAACAAGCATGCTCAAGAATTGAATGCAGTTTCCATGCTTGTGGATCTGGTTTTATGAAGATCGTAATTGCTATTGTTGCAGGGATCCGAAGAAACGCATCCAAACAGTAGAGAGTAAGGGATCAGGACACCTAGCTGATATTGGAACCTGTTCTGAATTTCAGCAAACATGTAGACCTAGATATGTGATTTCACTAATTTTGATAAAGCAGGAAATTTGGAATGAACTCACAGAGCAAATACCTGCATGATCTTCTAGATTACAATTGAACAACTGTTTCAAAGAGGATTATTGAACCCAACAACCAAGTCTTGCTTCCAGAACCAGTACTGGAAGATTTTGTTGGTAGAAGTTCCGTGTTAAGCAATTTTGGTCCTTTGAGCAGTGCCATGGACATTTCTCCACTAACAGAGATGCATGCCCTACTATTTTCCCGATACTTCTCAAGCTTCGGATATTAGCTTTCTCCATTCTGTCAAATTTAAAGAATAAGACATTTCAATATCAACATAATTCAAAGATTAGACAGTTGTATAGGGACGTTTGCCAGCTGGGTAAATTTGTTATTTCACTGCTTAGGCTGCCCATTGCCATGACCTGCTGCATCAACTTGGTTCGTATCTTTTCATCTGTTTAACGGATAGGAAATACAAAACTCAAAATCAACATGGACTAAAACAACATAGACTACCATTTGGTCAGTGACGGAGCTACTAAGGTAGCCCCTAGAATACAGCTTATGTATTCTAAAACTGTAACTGCACTGTTTACTCTCATGTTCACTGACACCAGAATTAACACAAGATTTCTTTGCTTTCCAGACTTCGGATGTTTGCCTGGATTTGTGCGTTGAGTAGTATGGTAGGGTGGATGGGTGAGATAATTTCCTTGTTGGCACATGATAGCTGGAGACCCAAGGAAGGAAAGCAAGTATGCTTCCTATCCTTCCTCATTTGTCATTACAATCCATCTAATTTGGACAGATTGATCAACATCTTTCCTTCCCTTGTAAGATGGATTAGTTAACAAAGTGTATCCTTTTCCCTTTCCCCTATCTATCCTTGTTGACAAACAGATAGAGTGACAAATATTGAGATTGCTTGGAGACTCCAATCCTATGGTGGAAATTTCCAGCTGCTAAAGACTCCTCAAGGAACTTGTCTGGTTATTATAGTTTTCTTCATCTATATGCATCCAAATCGAAAGCACATGATGAACAAAAGTAGAAGAACTAGAACTTCTGCTTTTACCCCATGGTAGCTGTGAATACATAAGTGAGTCCAGGGATTAAATTAGCCATTGTGCTTGCCATTGTTGAGGATGATAAAAATTTGCCTTCTAAAAAGGCAGTTGAATTGATTGTTGGTCTGCAAAAGAAAGCTTCAGATGATGTTTCAATAAGACTCACAACTTCATCATACTTTCATAAAACTAAATTCATAATCTCCTCGGAACATTCTCAAGATAAAGGGATTCTTAGAGTTGATCTTTTGTATCATAGAACCTTTTCCCTTTCAATTTTGATCAACGAACTTTCAGTTTGTCAATCCATTTTGGAATGCTTTCAGGCTGTCACATTGTAACAACTGTACTAATATTTATAAATTGTTGTCAGTGCTTGTTTTACCTCTCCACTGTTTCAGTTTTAGGGTAACAGATTGGAGCAGCTCAAGGAAGGGGGAGGGGGGGTGGGTTGTGTTGAAGTTTCAAAATTCATCTAGTTCGCGAAAAACAGTTAGGGATAGATATAAAACAAATTCATACCAAAATGCTGGTGAATTCTCTACTGCACCTTTCTTGTAGCATTTTCTGATGACAATTAAAAAATATCAAGATTGGGACAAAATTTGAACCTTAGAAGACCTTTGGTCGTCCTCTTGAAGGTAATAATACCGTTGCACTCTCCTCTAACATCTGTGACAGCCAGGATCCATGTCATAAAAGTTAAACATGAAGAAAATGACAGGGAAAAAGATATTACCTTCCAGTTTATGTCTCCTTATGTAGAACTATAGCAGAGAAAACGGCGACAATAACCTTGCATAGAGGATTGAACATTGAAGAGAAGAGGGGACCTCTCATAGAAATTACCCAGACTTGAACAAAGAATGACACATCTAGTCCAGTTCCCTGTAACAAAAATAAAAGGGTCAAGTCCAAAATTACAAGCAACGCTAAATGAAAACAATCATAGGAAAAAGAAGACTGCATACCACGTATAAACAGGAAGCAATTTCAAGATGTGTATTCAGCTTCCAAGCAGCAAGATCTTTTTCGGAGAATCATGCAATCGCAGTTGATTGCAATGATGCGAGGAAACACATCCATGCAGATGAATATAAGTGGCCAGGGCAACTTGCCGAAACAGGTACCTGTAGATAAATTGAATAAAAAAACTTAGTCATCAGGATATCCCATGATCGATCAGTAATTGAAAGGGAAGTTGTATACCTACAAGATCATCCAAAATGAACAGAAACAACTGCTTCCAAAGAGAAATAGACACCCCAATAACCAATTGTCGCCTTCAGGGCTCAAAAAAGATCTTGGTTGTAACAGTACTTTGTTAATGCTTAACAGCTTAGGGCCTTTTGAGTAGTGCCATTGCAATGGCTCCTGTTACACACATTACTTTCCCAAGAATCTTGGAAATACTTCTCAAGCTTCGGATATAAACTTTCTCCAATCTGATTAATTTCAGGGACTCAAGTAGAAAAACAGGCATCCACTTCAAAAGAACAGAACCAATGCTTTCTTAGTAGCAAAAATGACTTTGGCCAAAAGCATGCTCAAGTTTTCTGTCAGGTTCAACAGAATGGTAGCAATTGGTCAACAACTCAACATGTGTTGCCTGAAGCTTAGATTTTCCAATACAGTAAGAGGAGGAAATCAGCAGAGATATGGCTCGGAGCTTATCCCACACCAGTAAGGATGAGAAACAGTGTAAACAGCTGGCACTATTAAAGGCAGCTCAAGGCTCTGGCAGAACCATACCTTCCTCTATTCTAATTGTAATATACGTCCCTCTTAAATTAATTTTTTGAAAGGGAGAGCTACAACAGTAGGTTGCTACCAGGGCTCTCAAGCGGCGCTCGTCCGTTGTTCTACGGCAGTTGTACTCCAGCACCCTCTAAATTTGGAGTGCAAATTTTTTCTTGTAACTCAACCCTGTATGGCCTCCTTAAAGTAAAGTTACTATTACGGATAGCTTAAATTATTGCTTGGGAAATTATTTTAAAAAACATATAAATGTAATAAAAAAAATAGAAGTAAATAATAGTTAAAGTTTTAGTAAGTTTTAAATTTGAGAAAATGATCAAATTACTATATATATTATTCTTCTTTATTTGACCATAATCAACATTAAAAAAAAATCTAATTTTTGGTAGTGGAAAATCTTTTATTATTTTTTATTTGAACATCTAAAAAGAACCCTGATGTGGGCAGAAATAAAAAATGAAAGTAAGAGCAGGTCCACTCAAAACTATTGGCCTGAAATCCTTATAACTAGTAGTCGATAGCCTTTCCTGCTTAACCACATTGAAGCCCAAACATAGCCATTGCAGGCCTGTAATCATCAAATCCACCCATGTTTTCTCTGTCAAGGCTTGATATTAGGGCAACGATAAAAGTTCTGCTGTGACATGCACTGATGCACACACCTCATCTCACGTGTGTGCAGTGTGCTCTTACATGGACAAGAGAATCGTTAAACCAGGTATTAGCAGAAGGTGACGATGATATTCCTAGTATTATAAACCTTTCTGCCAGTGTAAATTAAAAATCGAAGTTAAGGAAGAGAGACAAAATTAAGAACAGACTTCCCACATGCATGTGCCTCGTTTTTTCTTGTCATTAATCTGACAAGGGCTTCCTGGAAATCAGAAACCAGGATGTTACTGCTGTGCTTGTTTCCTCGTAGTTCATGTTCTGTTAATATAAACGCTAATCAGCCATACCTCCATGGGCCAATCTTTTGTTCCACTCTTCTGAAATCAGAAATTGTTACATCGATTTTGAAAGGCGACCATGTCTGAATAAGACGAGCCCCACTGGATGATGCCTGTGAAGAAAATTCAGAACGATTCATGCATATGACAGCCTAATCATATGGGCTAGCGTAGTTCCCATAGGCTGGTTCTTATTCTAGAATCAATACCGAGGGCCACATACAAATGACGGTTGAATCACAGGATCGGAAGAAAATTTTATTATTATGGTTATTATCAATATGTTGTCCGAATTAGTTTGTACAGGTCTTGAGTAATTTTATATATTTTAAAATTAATAACTATGTAAATCTTTAATAATTTCCTAGATTTACAATAATCAAACTTGTTAGTGGCAATGGAAAACATTAAAACACCAATTGGAAAGCATTAAAATAACTTTGTGAAGCCATACAGAGAGGCTGCAATGGAACCATGTGCAGCGAAGAGAGCAAAAGATTAAATAAACCTAGAGCCTAGACAAAGCCACATCACTTGGCATGGAACAAAACAATAATGAATTCAAATCCAATGATCAAATAGCTATTAGTCTTTGACAATATTCGTGTCACATCAACCCTCTTTGTGGTCGCATATTGCTTCAATTAAAAAATAAGGCATAGTTTAATCTAATTCATAGAAAAATAGAGAAACCATGCACTCTAGCGTCCCCTGGATTAGGCGTGCTGGCCGATTCAAAATTTTCTAATATAAGATGTTCCGGTGACGTTAATATTTTTTTTTTAAAATAAAAATTAATCCAGTCTTTTGAGTCAATTTAATTCAATAAACATTATTAATTTAATAATATAATTAAAAAAACAATACTGATTTACTTACTATTATTGTTTATTATATATAACGATCATCCAAAAAGTAAGTGTTTTTCAATATTATAGAAAGATATTCTTTCAATATTTAATAACAAAAAAAATCAAATTTTTATAGAGAAAATTAAAAAATTAAATTAAAAATAAAATACATTTGAGTTAATTTATCAAATACATAGTCTGAGATTAAGATAACCATTAAAAAAGTAAATTGAATAAAAAAAACACTTAAATCTAAAATAACCCAATGTTAATTGGCAAAATTGAAAAAAAAATTCAATCTAAAAAACAATAAAAAATAAAAAAACCGAGTAAATTTAAATTTAACCTACTAAGCATGTGACCCGCAACATGAGATCCTAATAACTTCATAAAAATAAAATGAAAACTTTCATAAAATTCAATTCTCAATTAATCCAATATTAAATAATAAAATTAAAAAAATTAATTTAAAAAAAAACCTATAAAAATATTAAAGTCAACTCATACTAATTTTTTAAACTCATTACCTACATCATAAAATCTGAACTAACCTTATAGAAAATAAACCTAAGAAAATCATTGAGCCAAGCCCTCAATCAATAAGATATTGAGGGGTGAAATTGAAAAAATTCAATAAAAAAATAAAAAACAAAAAAATAACAATAAAAAAATAAAAAATAAATATTAGGTAAAAATAAAATAAAATGTTGATGGATAAAATTAAAAAATAGTAATAAATAAAAAATAGAAAAAATAGCAATAAGAAAATAAGGACTAAATTTGATATAAGAATTAAATGAAACCAAATATCAATGAATAAAATTTAAAAAATAACTTAAAAAATAATCATTAAAAAAATAAAAATAAAATTTAATACTAATAACAGGACACCTTTGAAATTATAAAGACAAGTGCAATTCTTAAAAAAATAATAGAGAAAAGAGGAAGGAGATGAAAAAGTTTGCCTGAGCTGAACATCCATACCACAACCCACACAAGTTGCACCCCTGAAGAGCCTCCTCATTCACACTATAAATGTCTCATACCTATTAGCGTCTCCTCATTCACACTATAAATGTCTCCTATCTATTAGCGCATGTGCTGCATAAGTAAAGTAAATTAATTATATGCTTGTTTATCTCAATTCTTATATTTATTTTAATTTTAATTTGATCCTTTAATAATTATTTTAAATAACCAATTTTTATTTTTTATATTTTGTAAAACCAAGCATCAATAGAGCACTAGAAATTTTTCTTGATATTGTACGATCTCCGGTAACAAAAACAAATTACAAAATTAAATCCTAAATAAATCTAATATAATGTGATCAAATTGAAGAAAAAAAAGAAGAAGTTACGAGATATTTTCTCAACAACTTGAGATCCCCATATGCACCCCTGGAAAATAAATTACTAAGGCCAATTGCAAAGTTTTGAAGGACCAATTTAGAAACACTGAAATTTGAAGATTAAAGTGTAAAGAATCTCGGGGATTTAAAAAAGAAGAAGCACAGTGCTTCCTCTCACTATCTACAATGTTTAACTATGGGCTATCAGTTTTTTTTTATATATAAAATTATAATTATAATATTATTAGATGAAGATTAAATATTTTTTAAATGAACTGGAATGATTAAACTCAAAAACATACAAAAAAAAGTGAAGTTAATTGTCCGAACTTCAATCATGTAGAAATGGCGCCGCCTTACGCAAATGGAACCGAGTGGCAGCGCAAGATTAATTAGGATTTTGGAGTTATCTTCTTAATTAACTAGGTTAATTGGACAGCGGAGGTGAACGAACCAGGCCGGCTGATCATCACTAATGAGACAAGAGTTTTCAACGTGTTACTTGACATAAGCAGGATTACTTCTGACAGGTCTTCGAGATGGAAGCTTTTTGTCCTTTGCTTGGCTTGCAATGTCTAAATAGCATCGGGAAGGTCCAAGGTCTTTCCCAAACCATCCTTTCTCGCAGCAGGTTTCGTGACATAATTACTAATTTGATGTGCACTGATTGAGAAATAAACTTCTTCAAAATTATTATTATGTCATGTTCGATGTACGTAATCTCACAAGAACTGCGAAATGATACACTCTACTGATCCACTCTATTACTGATGGACATTACTGTTTTCTTCAATGTCATTTGATTTATCAGATAAAAGGGGCTCTTCCAAGACAGGCTTGTCTCCTCTAGACTCCTCAATCGTGATTTTAACTGTCTGCCTTCCATCAATTTCCAGCTTTGGATCGACTTTGTCTCCCTCCTTTATGAAGTCTCTGGCTTTTCCCCATAGCACAATATATAAACCAATAATCACAGCAACTGCTCCTATCAAGCTGGACATGTTGCAAAAGAGAGCTTTGATGAGAACCGGGTATACAAATAAAAAGAAAAGAAAGGGTCGACAAAGATAAAAGTTCAAATCCTATTACCTTCCAGTGTAAATCTCTTCGTGGAGAAAAATGGCAGCCAGTATAGTGACAATAACAGTGCATAGAGGATTGAACATTGCGGAGAAGAGAGGGCCTCTTTGAGAAATTACCCAGGCCTGAACGAAGAAAGAAATCCCAGATCCTATAATTCCCTGTGTTCATATCAGAAAATTGACCTTCAGTAATTGGGATATCTGTCAAGACCAGAGCATAAAAAATGCCAGCCTGTTACCAATATCAGGAACAGAGAGAGCTACTTACTGTGAATAAACAACCAACAACTTCCAAGTATGAATGCAGTTTCCAAGCATCCAAGTCTTTCTCTAAGAATAAAGTCAGAATCCCTGACTGCAGTGTTGCCAAGAAACACAACCAGGCTGACAAGGACAGGTGGTCAGGATAGCTAGCTGTAACCGGAACCTGTTAAAATTAATTTGTAATCTTATATTAGTAAACAAGATCTCTGAATGAGTGAGCAGAAATTTTAGATCCACACACCTGCAAAATCAGCCAAATTGACCAGCAAAAAGTGCTCGCAAAAATAAGCAGACAACCCAGCAACCAATCCTCACCTCCCGACTCAAAAATGGTTGTGTTAAGCAGCTTTGGTCCCCTGAGCAATGCCATTGATATGGCTCCACTCACACATATCACTGTTCCTACTATTTTCGCGATACTTCTGAAGCTTCGAATATTAATCTTCTCCAATCTATTCAATTTCAGAATAAATTGCAAGTGTTAATTACACGTTAACTTTGGAGTATATAACCTAAGAAGTGAAAATCTAATTGATTAATGAGGTTTTTTCTATAGTTTATTTGGAACTAAGCATTCCATTATTTTTCTTTTAGGCCTTGTATACAAGTCTTGTCGGCTGATCTCATAATTCAAAGTGTTGATAGCTGCTACCTTCGCTAGTGCCTTTGTATGTGAGTTTTAACAGTGCATCAACCATCATTAATAAAGTTAGAATCATTAACCCGATAAGGAATGCCATGACAAATGTGATTGCAGGAACGAGATTGCCCATTGCACTTGCCATTGATGATGAGGCCAAGTATAGTCCCTCAGCATAGACATTCTGATTGATTGTTACACTGTAGCAGGTTAAAGTCAGGAATGATCATGCTAGCTGCTGCTGGTGTTGCTCGATTTCAACACATAGAAGCCAAATAATAAAATTAAATTAGACTGATATATACTTGCATACCCAATAAGCGAGGCCGAAAACACCAAAGAAAAGCTCCTCAATCCCATAGAAGTTCCACCGGATTTTCTTCCGTGAACATAAAAGATTGAAAGAGAATATCAAACGAAAGTTGGGGCGTGAGTGTGTAGATATACAGAAGATTTTAAGCATATAGAAAATACCTTGAGAAATGAGCTACAGGTGCAATGACCACAGTTGCTATAGCTTGCCTGTAGACAACGAAGACCCTAGGACTCATTCCTTGTATAAGAGCAGCTCTTGTGATTAGAGAAACAATTGCATAGCTGAATTGCATGCCTAACATAGCCAGCACAGGCTTGGAATCCTCAAATGCACCCATATCTTGCTTGTCAATTGCAACAAATTAAACTGCTTTATATATATTTTGCTTGTTACAAAGCTCACCTGTGTATGGTATATATAGGCTAGGCAAGCATACACGTGATGATGAATGATGCTGCTGCTGCTCCAGATTTAAAAGAGGATCAATAAATCACAAAGGACCATAAAACTGTGCTCAGTGACTCTTGGGCCCGAAGATTTTAAAAACATCAACAATTGATAGCGTCTAACGTAACAGCTGTGTCTAGGATGGTAGGGATATATATATATAAGTTAAAAAGAGAGTTTTTCTAAGGTGCTGCCACTTGCGGCCAATGGACACAAGAACATGCTAAGAGATAGATTGAATGCACTAGAAAATACAAAAGCATACTTTAGAGATGATGAACAATGAAATCGATGACATGAAAAGGGCTATACTAAAACATAAGATTTCATCAATTAAGAAAGAACTTTGATTTCTTTAAAAAAAGTAGATTTTTAACAACAAATGGGACCATACTAAAACATTATAGTAGACTAATCTTGGTTTTAGAATATTAGTCTGTAAAGATCTTTTTAATATGAGTCAAAACTGAATGAGTTTTATAAACAAATTATAAAAATCAATATATAAATATGTAATCTGATAAATATTTTTTTTTTAAAAAAAATATAAATATAAAAATACTAAAATAACATGATAATTAACAAACTTGTATAGAATTTAAATAAATGCCAAAATATTTTTTTTTGGGCGTTAGAGAGAGGTTTGATCCAAATGCATGGGATTTGAAACACATTTTTTTTAGCATGATCATGAAGATAAGGATAAATACAACAAGTATGTTAATAAAACCCCAGGATAACAATTCAATCCTAAAAATAAAAGATATAAAATTTCATATTATTCATTTATATTTCATTCAAGCAAGCAAAAACACATATAATGATGTTTTCTCATTCATAATCAAGGAAGCATGCAACACTTAAATTAAAAATTTTTTTATACACAATCATCTAAAAAAATGAAGCATGTGCGTGCATGTATATATATATCTAATTTTATAATGAAAATCCTAATAATATAACCTCTCTCACAATTCATAATTTTTTGATTTCAAGTTGAATAATGAATAAAACCTTGAATAATGAATAAGACAAGAAAAATTAATTTTTTTAGAAAAAATAAAAAATATTAATAACTTATTAGTAAACCAAATTCAATGTATAATATTGAATCAATGGTTAAGCAACTTCAAATTCCTATATAGTGCATGTTAAAAATACAATTATTGTGGTTTTTAAGGAAGATATTTCTTCTGTTTTATATTATTATAATTTTAATATTTAAAATATAAAGTTTAAATGTATGATAGCACTACTACCATGTATAGAAATGTAACAAAATATTAAATAGATATAGAAAAAAAATTGATGAAGGGAGAAGTTGTCAACAATTTTCGCTTCCTCACATGCCTAAAGCCAAATAAAAAAAAGAAAAAAAAAAGAGTTACCAATAATATTAAGTGAGAATCATTGTTATATTATTAGTGAATCTTGTCCTCCATGTGACCAAGTTGTGAGTGCCGAGTCATTGCTCTTGGAGCTTCGTTCATGGTGGGTGGGTATTGATTTGTTTTGTCTTCTTCATTAACAAATTATACAAACCTTATTTATGATGTTGAAAGACCTCTACTAGACTGGTTTAGTGAAGGATAATCTTGAATTATACTTGTTATGCATTCGATATACATTTCAAGTTAATTTTTAATATATTAAAATACATATTTTATTGTATCATAATTTTTTTTAGTTGAGAAAAGTGAAGGAGTTATACATGTTTAGCAAAACAAAAATTAAAAATAGTTGAATCGTATTGTTAATGCTAATTAAATACTATTTAAGTCAATATTTCTTCTAAAAGAAAAGATAGATATCTATGCAAATATTTAATTCCCACTGTTCTTTTGAATTGAAGTGTTTTTTTAATTTTGTTCTTGAAGGTTATTTTTTCTCATCAAGAACAAATATTTTTAAAAATACATCATACAAATATGGTTTATTTATATCCAATATAAAAGAAAAAAAATGAAAATATAAATGACAATATTCTCTTTGAAAAATTATAAAAATAAAAAATATAATTTTTTAAAATAACTACTATTTAAAAAAAATAACAAATAAATTTAAAAAAATAAAGAGAGGTTGTTATTTAAATTAAAACTAAAAATTAATGTAATCTAAAAATATATACAAAAGGTGAGGCATTCCAATTAGTCTTCTACCCAAGCCCAAACATGTTTAGACTTATAAACTCAAGGTCATATGCCTAGCTTATGTGTTATTCTCTAAAATAAATGTGCATTTTATTTTTAAAAAAATTAAAGTTAATAATGTTTCATTCGTGTGAAAAGATATGGTTCTCATGTTGCCCAATTCCCAACCACCTAAATTGACATGAAAACCATATAAAAAGTTGGGTTTTGTACTTTTCAGTGAAAGACTTATTTTTCGCCCAATCTTTCTCACATAAACATACTTAAAAAAACACTTTGGAGGATATCATATCATTTCTCTGTTTTTAATGTTTTAATTTTTTTTCTTTTAATTTGAACTTTCTAATAAAATATTGATATGAGATTACATATTGAAACGATTTATTTTAATTTTTTTAAAATAATCTTACTTTAGAGGATACTTTTACTAAAAATAATCCTATTAAAAAATAAAAAATTGAGTTAAAATACTTGATTTAAAGTAATTTCATGGTGCTTAGGGAAAAATTAGCCGCATCCTAGTAGTTTTTTCTTAGATTCGCTTTATAAAAAGAGGCAAAAATAAGTAGAAGAAAGAATGCTTAAGTGAAGATATTCTTATTATTTTTTGTAGGTCTTGAATTTGAATTTTTTCTCCTTTTCATGTGTTTGTCTTGAATTTGATATCATTAGTTATTCTCTTGATATCATTAAAATGTTTTTAATGATAAAAAAAACATTGGTATATCAAAATAAAAATATTGAAATTCATATACTTGATTGATATAAAATGAAAAATAGAGTATTAATAGCATTTTAAGGAAAAATGGCACATCATCTAATAAAAAAATTTGATGAAAAGTGTACGGAAACACTTGATTGAAAATTTCCAAAAAAGGCAGTACACTAAAATTTCATGTACTCAATTGAGAAAAAAATGTAAAGTTAGTGTACCAAAATGCAACTATCCCATAAATATCTTGATATTCAAATTACCAATTTGATGATTTTTTTTTAAAAACACTTGTTAATAGTTACAATATTTTCACATCAAAACCATAAAAGTTACTAGAAACAAGTAATTTAAAGCATTTTGAACCCCAAAGAATTTTGAAAATATTTGATAAAGTAAAATAGATATATCACATATAAATATAAAATCGAAGCATGATTTATTAATGAGTGGTGATATCTTTCTTATTTTGTGTTTATGATTAGGTAAAAAAAATTACACTCGTGTAATTTGAGTCGTTCAAGTTTTAGGCTTGCAGTGCATATATATATTATTGAACATTATTAAATAATTTAAAATTTAAAATTTAAAATTAAAATGATTATTTAACATAGATAAGCAATTGAATTTGAAATCCTACCCTCTCATTCTTCTAATTAAATAAGGAATTTAAGCACAAATCACTAGTATACTTGTGCAACTATGAAACCACAAGAAATCTTGTAAAAGCTTTCATCATTAAACAACAAACCCACATAAATGATATAAAACAAGGCTTTCAGAAATTTTTAAAATTAAATCTTGATGGAACTAATTGATTCATGGTTTTTCCTTAGCTACTCTTATATCGGATCATGTTCAATGTCTTGTATGCACAGAGCAGGGCATCTGATCCAGGTTGCCTGGTTGATAGACAAGGAAAGGGCCTTGGAGCTGAAATGGGCTCATTCGTTGACGCCCGAAATGCCAGCCTGACAATGGAAAGATATTTGGAAACTAAATTACAAAGCCTGGTCCTTGGCCTACATTATACAATCGCAAATTCTAAGTCCTTTGGGCAAACCGAAATCAATATGTTTGGAATAATAATAATATATTAATAAGCGATATTATAATATTAAATATTTTTTAAAAAAAATTCAAAAATATTTTAAAATTTGTTATAATTTTCTTACATGTTTTTCTATTAATTTTGTATGATATATAGTTGTATATTTACATTATAAGATATAAATTTAATATTAAAATAACTAATTTTCTTCAAATATTTAAAACAAATTTAAATTTAAAAATATAAAAAAGTAAATTAATTTCCTCTTTTTTTAAAAAAAGAGAGTTTTGGTTTTAATAAATACAGCTAAATTCTGAAATTTTTCTAAATATATTTTCATAAAATTTAATAATATATGAAGGAATAAAACTATATTGTAGAATATATCTTTAGATATTAAAAATAAAAAAATAAATATAATATTAAAATAAAAACTTTAAAATGGTTAAAATTTAGCTTAGAAAGATAAAATATTTCTTATAAAATAAGATTTATCCGGAATTTTATAAAAAAACAAATAAATAAAAATTTTACTTATAAAAATAATCAAACAACACTATTATTAAATTATTTCTAAGACAATAAATTATTACACTAGGAAACATAATAATGTGCAATAATGGATATGCTAATCATATCCAAACTAACCTGCAATAAGTATTATTTATATTTTTAATTAGAAATATTTTTAATTAAAAATAATTATTTTTAATTTAGTTTGATTTTTATATAAAAAAATAATTAAATTAAATTTTTTTAAAAAAATTAAAAATATTCAAACCAACCAGTTTTAATTTGATTTTTTAAATAAAAACTGGATGAAACCAGTTTAAGTTAAGTTTTTTTTGTTTTAGTTAAGTTTTTTAGATTTGGTTTGATTATTTTTATTTCAAACTTATAAAATCAAAAATCAAATCAAATCTAATTTTTTAAAATTTTAATTAGTTTTTTTATAATTTGATTTTTATAATTTTTTTTAGTTTTCTCAATGTAAGTAATTTTTAATTTTTTTGCTGACCCTACTCATAATATATCCTTGTCACTCCTCTTGTCATTTAGCCGGTCCTTCTTCCCACGTAAATTTCTCAAAGTGATCACTCCATCCAATTTAACATTAATACATGACAAATGGCTAATATGTGCAAGACCCTTGTCGGTTTTTTTGGACATGTCAAGAATAAAGAGTAAATTCGAAGGATGTTGGTTTTGTTCAACACGGGGTGTTAACTCTTGTTCATTTTTATTATTCAATCATGAGCCGAAGCTAAAGAATTTACTAGAGTACGAGGACCAGTTAATAAAAGAATGGAGGGGCCACATTAAAAAAACAATACAAGGGCCAATATACAATTAATCCCTAGCATTATAATTTAAAAATGAGTTTTTTTTTGTAAATGATTTATGATAAAAAAACAATTTAGGTTAGAAATACGTTTTTTAAAAAGATCGAAGTAAATTTTATGAAGATGGGTTGATTTGTAAATTGATCAAAAAATTAAAAATTAAACAAGTTTAATTGTTGACTAAATCGAATTTTTAATTCAGTTTTATGGCAATTGTTTTATTTAAATCAAAAGATTCTTTAAACAGTAATATTTTCTTGACTTTAAGTAAAATTACAAAAAAATCAGATCAATTTATGAAACCCATAATAAAAATTAAAAAGAATCTTATAAGATTGTTAATTCGTACGCTATAAGAAATAATTAAATAGCTCTTCAACCTGCGACGAGTCATCCGTCAACCATCATCACTGTAGTTCTCTTTATTCAAAGATGCTTTATTTTCTTATAACCTTTTCTCATATTATCTACTTAATTCTCTTATACTTGTTCATTTAAAAGAGTTAAAATACAAAATAAATCGGAAATGGAGACGAAAGGAGAGGAGGATTAGGTAAGTATTTATTGAAACTAGAAGGGCTGATATCGTACCCTGGGTTTAATTAGGTACGTCCGCAGCAGAAACGTGTTTCCTACGGAACCACAAGAGTCAGATCACCGTGTGGCTGTACGTGACACCATCAAGTCCTCCATCGCACGCGCAGCGCCTCCCAGCCCCACCACGTTTAGTGGTTTCTGCGTTGGTAAATTAGATTTAAAGGCCACATGTACTTCCTGGTTTCTTCAGCTGGTAGTTGATAGAAAAAAAATTAATTAAGGAGGCCCTACGCCGTCGGTCCATCGTGGTAACTTTGCAATAAAAGCAAATCGGTACAATGACTTTTAAATTTGAAAGCTAGTTAATGTATGATATGATGTTTTGTATTTACTTTAAAGTATCAGAAATAGGTTCTTTCATATGATTTTTTATCCAGAGATGCATACCGTGTGTTGTTCATCATTTAAGTTTAATCTATAAAAAATAATATTTAAACCGACTGCCCTCTTTTTTTTATAAGATCATATAGGTTAACAGGACATGTATATTAAAGTTTTGTAATTATATATTCTAGAACTTTGTTAATGGAAGAATCATCAAGAAATATACATTAATTAAATTTAGCATCAAATTTTCTCAAATTATCTTTACCATTCAAAATAAAACATTTTAATTTAAATACATAAAAATAAAAAATATTAATTTTTTTCAAACCAAAACTAGTATAAAACTTTATATAAAATAAATTGAATAAAAACTCAATTTAAAATATAACTGAAAAGTATTAATAGTTTTAGTCTAATGATCAATTCTAATTTTGAAAACCAAACAAATTTATTATTTTATTTTTGAACGATTTTGTAAATTTTTGAAAAGGAAGTGCTTTATTTTTGCGAGCAAGAAATAAAATACATATAAACCTATTATAATAATTGACAATTACAAAAGCAAATCTTTTACCTTTTGCCCCATAGACTTAAGCATACATGATATCAAATAAATATCTATTTATTTTTGTGTATAAAAATATTTTTAAAAAATTAATTTATTTTTATTTTTAATTAATATATTTTATTTGTTTTTAAATTATTTTGATATGTCGATGTTAAAAATAATTTTTTTAAAATAAAAAATTATTAATATATATTTTAATATAAAAAATTATTTAAAAAATAACCGTAACTACACCGCCAAATAAATTCTAAATTTATAAAAAAGTTAAGTGTATTATTTGTAGAGATTTGATTCTTAGCTTTGAGGGGTCACATATTGTTTTCCTTCTGTTTTAAGATGTGGGAGTCATTGAGAAGACTTATATATGTATATATAGTTTTTAAATCAATTTTATGTTGATATATCCTGGTCTTTGAGGCCAAATATAATATAAGTCTAATAAAACATATTAAAACACTTTATTTATATCAATCCTGTAAATGTTTTCAGGTCTTTTCGCAATAAAAATTATTTACTTATCAACAATACAAATAACAAAGCAATATATAGATTCAAATATAATTATATCATATAATTGGCTAGTACTAAATAAATTATACTTCAAACCATCAATAAATAAAAGGGGAATTTCCAACATTACCAATACCTTTTATATTTTTTTGGCATTATCTTTGAATATCACATGCCTAACATATTTTTTTTGAAGGAAATAAATTGGGATTTATCACCCGTCATTTGTAGAAACATGTTTCTAAGGGAAGCACAAGAGTTAGATCACCGTGGCTGTATGTGACACCGTCAAGTCCTCCATCGCACACGCAGCACCTCCCAAACCCCACCATGTTTACTCGTTTCCGTATTGATAAATTCAGTTCGCAACAAAAGCAAACATATTCATCGTTAATTAATTTATAATATAATGTTTCGGAATTTCTTTAAAATTTTCGAAACAGGAAATCTGTAAGGATAGTTTGATTTGCAACGTTGTATCATGTCTGTGCTGTGGGGGTGCCATTTGTGAAATTATAAATTAATCTTAGTTAGGTGGCCAGCTGCGTTCATAAGGCTGGCTTTGGGGGGATACGCAGGAGAATTTAAAGCTCCTCGGTGGTTTGTTGGGCACATTAATATTCCACACAATTTGCATGGCCATTTGACATATATACGATTTGGTGGCTACATTTATGAGTCCGCCATCCCTCCTTCCCTTCCTAGCACGCCTGTCTACAGCCCGTCGATGTTTCTTTTTCTTTTTTTACTTGTACATTTTATATTTTTCTTTTCAACCCCTGGAATATATTTATTTATATGAATTTTATTACATACTTATTGCAATTTAGAGATCAATTTTTTTTACATGGATTTTTTCTTAAAAAATAACTAAAAATATAGTAATAACATATCATTTTTAAGTTTAGTTAAGTAATGAGCCTAGATATATATATATAAGTTTGGCAAGTTATCAAATTTATTATCTTTAGATTTAGCTAAGTATTAAGCCTATAATTTTTTTTAGTATTGAAATATGAAACCGAGAAAAAATAATTAATTTTAAAAATTTCTCAAACTAAATAAAATAGCAATCAACATATATTAACTTTTATTGAAAAAAAAGAACTAAATTGGGATAAAATTTTAAAAATTATCTCAAATAAAATAAATAATAATAAAAAGAATAGAGACTCAATTTAACATATAAAAAAAATTTAAAAATGATGAAATTAAAAAAAATCTATTTTTATAGATTATTTTATATAAATCAAATAGTAATCAAAAGAATATGAATCAAATATGAATAAAAAATAAATTAAAGGATTGCTTTAAAATTTTAGAGGGCTATTTATAGAAATTAAAGAGGAGAGAGAGAAAAAAAATTCATCAATAATGAATTGAAGGCCTATTAATTACAAGTGTTAACTAGTAGTAGAAAGTCACAGAACAATTTAAATTCCACCTTTAAAGTTGGTGTTCAGTTTTCGAGCTATGAAACATGTGTATGTATAAAAAAAAACATGATAATTATCCACATGATAATATGTGTAACATACATGTTAATTATATTTTTAATAATATTTATTTTTGTCAAACTATCAAATATTCCATAAATGCACTTGATTATAACAAAATAAAAATAAAATAACGGAGAGACAAAAGGGCGCTCAAACTCAAGTTAAAAAAATAGTATTAGAGATAATTTAGTAATTTCATAATACTTTAAAAAATTAAAAAGATAAAAAAACTTTTTTAATGTTAGTTTATTTTATTTTTTGTTTTTAAAAATAATTAAATCATTTTTCTTTTCTAGAGAAATATGAGGAGACCAATTTGTTCACATCAATTTCATAATAATTAATGTATCATATGAAAAAATTATATCATCCCTTATAGCAAGACACTTGATTTTGTTTGAAAAAAAAATTGGTGTTATTAAATCCATTTTAATACAATGAATCTATATTCCTATTGTTTTGCTGATTTTTTTTTTAAATGAAAAGCGAAACCCTAGGAGGAGCTGTCTCTTTTATTTCTTCACTTAAAAGAATTAAAATACAAAATAAATTGAAAAAGGGGACGAAAGGAGAGAAGGATTAAGTTTAAATGAATAAAGAATATAAGGGTCAAGTAAGTATTTATTGAAACTAGAAGGACAAATATCATACCCAGGGTTTAATTAGGTACGTACACAATGCAAGAGTGGTTCTTACGGAACCACGAGTCGGATCACCGTGTGGCGGTATGTGGCACCATCAAGTCCTCCATCGCACACGCAGCGCCGCCCAAACCCCACCATGTTAACTCGTTTCTGTTTTGGTAACTTAGATTTAAAGCTACATGTAGTTTCTGGTTTCCAAGTTTCCGCTGGTGGTTGATTAAAAACTTAATTTAGGAGGCCCTACAACGTCAATCTGTCGCTATGAACTTTATTAATTTGTTCGGAATATGAATTCATGTTTTGGGATTTCTTGAAGATATTCGGAATAGGAAATTGTCCCATCAAATTTGTTCCCTCTCCTGAACAAGGATACATTCATTTGCAACGTTGTTACAAACAATAAAAGGAAAGCAAGAAATTTGTGAGGTTGCTATTTGAATACTAAAACTTGATATTATATATTAATAATCTTAACAAGGCACCTGGCTCCATTCATATGCCTGGTTTTGGGGTTTTAATCGGGAGGATTTAATGCTCGGGCGCTTAATGGGTACATTTCATTATGAGAAAATAAAAAAAATATTGAAAAAAATATTTTTATAGCATATGAAAAAGATTTCATTAATATTAAAAATTGATAACAAAAAAAGATAACGGAATAATACTATCAAAAAATAACTTGTCAAGTTTTTATTTCATCAGCATCTTTCAATACCAACAAAATCATCATAAAAATATCATCTTTTATCATCTATTTTCTATTAAAAATTCCACCACCATTTATTTATTTAATAGAAAATATTGTCATTAATTCCATCACTGAGTCGCTACACATTCTATAAATATACAAAACATATTGTATATTAACTCTTTAAATGTACTATAATTTTACTACATCCATTAATATCAAATATTCAATTCATATTATTATATTATCCATTAATATCAAATATTCAATTCATATTATTATATTATCCATTATTATATTATCCATTAATATCAAATATTCAATTCATATTATTATATTATCCATTAATATCAAATATTCAATTCATATTATTATATTATAATACCATTTGATACCAAGTTTAGTGTAGCTCATAATGTAAGGTATATCTCATTAGTACTTTATTTATTACTTTTTAATTATTTATATCTAGATTATTGATGAATCTACTCAACTTGCAATACAAGTATGCAATATTTAGTCTTGTTTCATTCATAATATATATTAAATTAAACTTCTAATTATTTAGGAATATTCTAATTAGTGCATCCTATTATTTTTGTTTTTGGATAGATGTAAACTTACATCAAGTATCTATCTTGAAAGTGCTATTATGATTTTTAGATAATTTATTGAGAATCTTCTCAGTGTAATGAGAAAAGAACAATGCTCTAATTTTTTTTATTCATAGTATAGTATGATATTTTAAATATCAAAACCTTTCATATCAAATTTATTAATCAATATTTTTTTAATAATCTTGATTATGTATTCATTATTGCTCAAAATTAACATATTATACATATAGAGATATATAATGACATAACTTTTATATGTGTTTTTTACATAAACACATTTATTAATCTCATTGATTTTAAACTCATTTTAGAATATAAAATTACCAAACTTTTCATGATATTGTTTATGAGCTTGTTTCAAACTATATCATAACTTGATAAGCTTATAATCTTTCTTTTCCTTCCTTTCAATAACAATCTTTTGAGTTTATTTCATGTATATCTCTTTGTCAAGTTCATTAAAGAAAGAGGTTTTTTTACATTCATTTAATATATTTTTAACTTGTTGATAGTTGTGATCATTATTGACCATTATATGAAAGTTATTCTTGATATAATCGAGAATGTGTTAAAATAATTTATACCTAATTGTTGCTTGAATTCTTTGACAATAAGTTATACTTTATATTTATTAATTATTCATCCATCTTTCATCTTTTTTTTTTAAAGATTAATTTATGACCTAATAGTTTATTGTTAGGTGGAAGATCCATTAGTTTTTATGTATGGTTTTGCATGATGGATTTAATGTTGTTATTTATTGTCTCCTTCCAATAAAAATCTTTAGGGCATAACATTGTTTTATAACAACTTCAAGGTTTATTTTATAATATGTTAGAAAATTAAGACCAAAAACTTTTCTTTTGTTTTCTTCCTTGTATTTTTTATCAATTTAATTTCATCATTTTCTAACTAATGGTGACCACTTAAGTTTACATGATTCATCATTTTAAATGAGCAAATTTATTGTGACTATTTATAATATTATATATTTTCAAATGATGTAGCATTTCTATTATTGTATTAGCTTGAAGAAACTGATATGTATTATTATTGTAAGCATATCTAATAAATATACAATTCATTATTTTACATCTTATCTTGACCTTTTTAAAATTAAGTGTTGTTACTTTTACAGATATCCATACATTTTAAAGTATATGTAGGAATGACATCTTCTTTTTCATAACTATATAATATTTTTTTCGTTATTTTTTGATGAAGTGCTTTGTTAAATATATAATTAGCACTTAAAATTGCATCTCACAAGTTTTGAGATGCTTCAAAAAGTATCAATGTAGTATTCATTATTTTTTTAAAGTTTAGTTTTTATGTTTAGAAATATCATTTTGCTAAGCTTAATAAGGAATGATAATTTAGTGGATAATATTATTTTTAGAATAAAATTCATTAAAATATGCCTCATATTCTCAGTTGCTTGTTATTATCTTTATCCTTTTATTAAATTAATTTTCAAATTCATTCGTTTAATGTTTAAATATTTTAAGAATCTCATCTTTGTTTTTTAGCAAATAAATATAATAATATCTCATGCAACCATCTATAAAAATAATATAAAATAATTTTTACCTCTAGATCTTAGAAATTTTAAATCACTATTATATAAGTGAATTAAAGATTCACAACTTTTTCAATTGATTAAGAAATTCTTATGAATTTTTATTTTACACAAACTTCACAATTATGATTTTTTTAACCTATCATAATTAGTAACAATTCAAGATTAATTAATCTATGTATATAATTATAATTTACATATCTTAAACTATCATGCTACATATCATAAGACTCAACAAATTAAAAAGAATATGCATCATCCTCATCATTATAAGTTTATCTATATCATAAGACTTAAGAAATTAAGAAGAATAGGTATCATTATCATCATCATCATCATAAGTTTATCCTTTTGTTTATTTTTTCTGGGACTTAGCCATTTGTTAACCATTTTTGCCTTAGGGTAATTGAGGGTGAGCTTCTTTTTTTGAATAATTTATTATCCTTTTTTATCTTAAACCTAAGAATAAGATTTTCAACTCTCATATTCTATTTTTATACTTAAAATAATTTTTAAACTCTTAAAATGATGACAGCTTCTAAATAATAGTAGCTACTTAAAAAATTTACTCAAAATCATCATTTAGTAAATATATCTTGTTAGATAAGTTGAAAATCATTAACTTAGCTCATAAATTTTCCTGAATTAATAATTTTAAATTCAACAAATTTGTTGAATATGAATTTGATCAAACTAACATTCTAATCCTTGTACTTTTAATATGAGAATTTCTATTGTTTTTTAGCATATCAAAAAAATTATTCACATCATAGAATGTATTATATAATCAATTCAAAATATAGTTCTTGCATATGAATATTTACATGCAACAACTTTCAATATAATGATGTCATAATATTTTTTTAATAGCTTTTACACATTTCTTATAAATATTTTTTGTCAAGTTCAAGGTGGTGAAATAGACAACATCTTATATGATGTGATGTGATGTATGTTAAGAAATCTAAAAAGTTTATTGGAGTAACCTTCATCCTCTCAACATCACCTAATATAAAAATAATGACTTTAGTTAAGACGATGTAAAATCCTCTCTACATCACCTTATATAGAAATAATGATTTTAGGTTTCTTAACATGCATCAAAATTATAAAGGTAAAATATCTCTATCGAAGCAATGCTTTTTAGAGCAACATTTAATTACCAAACTAATATTTTCAAACTAAATGCTAAATAGGATGATTGATTACTTTTGTGTAAACTATTAAAAATAATTTTGCTTTTTTCATTTCTCTTTATATGAAGAAATAACATGGCACAATAATAAGGTTTTATAATAACATGTAACTAATAAATATTTTTAAACTAAATTAAAATAATAAAGCAACATATGCATACTTATTTGATTAATAAAAAATAATAATAAAATGCTCAAATAAAATTAATTTGAATTAAATCCTTTATAAATTATTAATTAAACAATATTTAAAAATAATTAAACATTAAACTTTTTATTAAGATTGTTGACAAATTTTAATTTATTTTTTAAGAAATAAATTTATTTAAATTGAAGCTCATTAATTATTAAATCTATATATTAGATCAAACAATAAATTATGAACTACAAAGAACAAAATAACAATGCATAAAAAGCAACATATTCCTTAGTTAAACTAGCATACCAATAAAAGCATATTAAAAAAATTAACATATGAACAAATTAAATCACATTACCTTGTTGAAATGCAAATTAAACGATACTACAACAAAAACTATACCCTTTGTCATTAAGATAGTTTTTTTGTTAATTAATGCAAGCAATAAATGCAAATTGCCCCTCAAGATTCAATAATCTACTACTTGGAGTTAATGCATTTCAACTAAGTAACAAATCTGATATGCATGTTTATTTGTTTTTCCCAACAAGGTGATCATTCAATTGATTAAATACATGACAATATCACAAGAAAATCATCAATACTAGAATGGAACTCTAGAAAAAACCACATAGAACTTGTGATTATCAATAAGATTTATTAAAGAAAATCCTTAAAACATTATTAAAAATAAAATTTAAAGGTGTACGAGCTAACTTTTTCAATAGAACTTAAACACAATCTACTTGATTTCTTAAAAGAAAGACTTACTTATAAGGTAAATTATACTTTTGAATTATATGATAAACAACTCTAGAATGAAGATGATCAAGTCTATGATGTCATATTTGATTACACTCTATGATTAACATATAAGGACTGAAGGAACCTAAAGGTAACATTTGGTTGGTATTTCAAGTAAAAAGAGTTTGAGATGTTTAAGAGAAAAGAAATAAAATAAAATATAATGTTTATGTACTATATTTGGTTGATGGAGAAAACTAGAATAAACAAAATATTGAAAAATATGTTTAACCCGTTATATCCATTATCATCAAACTTGTAATGTCTCGAGCAATAAACAAAAATAATTATTTTTATTTTTATTTATAATGTGCATTAATTCTTCTTAACTAACCTAAATGACAATTGCTTTATTCATTACTACATGTTAAAAAATGAATGATAAATATGTAGCTGTTATGTTGCCTGCTAAAAAAAAATTAAAAAAAAGAAGCGAAATGTTTATTTTTAGATCTAAAGAATTTATTTGATGTTCTATGATTTAAAAAAAATTAATATAAAAATGTTAAATGTTAAATGTTAAAAGTATTAGAAACTCCCATTTACTTTATTGCTTTAAAGGACTTGTCTTCTTTCATTTAATTAGCTACATTACTCTTCATATTAGAAAGCAGGGAGTTGAAAATAAAGGAAATGGATTAATGTTGAATTTTTCCAAGTAGGACTTATTTTGTAACATAAAATACAAAACTTCTTTGTTAGCATTAAACTTTTGTTCTAGATTCAATTTAACAAGAATATCAAGAAACAATTGCAATATTTATTAGTTGTTGAAGTTGTATATTAGATTCAATTAAGTAGAAACTAGATTTTTTTTTCTTTTTACCCTCGTTATACCATAGAATGGGTTAGATTTTTTAATCTTTGAAATCAATAATTTTGATCATGAAATCTAGATAACTATAAGAGAGACCAAAATAAATTATGAGCAAAATTCTTCATCATAAAAAATAATAATAATTAAAATAATAAAGACCAAATTTGATATAAAAAATAATAAAAGAAAATAATGGGGGACTTTATTGAAAAATATAATAAAAAATAAAAAATGATAAAAAAGAGAAATTACAACCAAAATTAAATTAAAAAATGAAATAAAATGCTGGGGGACAAAATTGAAGAAAAAAAAATTAAAAAAAGAATAAAAAAGAGTAATTATAAAAATAAGGACTAAATCTGAAAAAAAATGAAATAAAATGTTGAAGGACAAAATTGAAAGAAAAAAAACCAAGAAAATGATAAAAAAAAAACCAATAATCAAGAGAATAAATACCATATTTGATATAATAACAAAACAAAATTAAATAAAAAGGGATGAAAACAAAGAAAGAATAATTAAAAGAAAGATGATCGTAATTGATTTTTTTTCTCCATTATTTTTTTTATCAAAATAATACAAATGTCACTTTTTAGCTGAATAAAAAATCAAGCGATTAGATAGGGAAAAATCTTGTTAACACTCATCAATTTTTTTGCTTGCCATTATTTTTTATTATCAAAATAATATCATTTTTACTTCATGCATAATAGAAAAACTGGATTGACCTTGGTAACCCTAATCACTCAACATAGCCCATGACTTAGGACATGATGGGGGTCGAATCTCGGGTCGGATTTTAAAAGTATAATAAAAAATTAAACACCAAATATGAAATGAAAATATAATGAAATTAAAAAATGAATGATTAAATTGTCAAAAAAATTAATTAAGAAGTGAAATGAAAATACAAGGAATTATAATTCAAAAAATGATGATCAAATTTTATATAAAAAAGAATTAAAATTAAATGATAATGGATTAAATCAAAAAATAAATTCTGGCTAGAAAGATGTTAGAAGTAAAATAAAAAGAAATCAAAATAATTAGAATTAAATTTAACAAAAAAACATAAAAAACTCAAATATCAAGGGATGAAATTAAACAACAAATAAATCTGATTCGATACAATTAACAGATTGAGGAATGTTTTGCAACTTGACAAGGCTAACACATCTTTTGAGGTGAAGATAGAGGGGGGGAATAAAATTTTCACATAAGCTCCACCATGCGACTGATGCTGACATGTGTTGGGCCACCATATGGAGTGCGGCATGACACTTTGGATGCCGTCATTAAAGATTACAAACGACTATTGAGAGGTGCCTTATGCGTCGCTTAAAAGGGGCGAGCATCTTCCACTTGCTGGCATGTTCTCTACCCGCCCTAACCACTCTTTTTTGAATTACAAAAAGACCAGAACACCTCTTGTAACAGCTTGGTCTAATTTGCTAGATATTATCCGCTTTAGCCTATAAGTCTTACAGATTTGTTCTTGACAACCGCGTATGACCCTAAAACACATATAATAAGGTAACAACCAACACTACTAATAAGGTTAGCTATCAAATCTTTACCCACCAATATGAGATATTATAATCCACCTCCCTTAAGAAGCTCGACAATCCTGTCGACACAATCGAACAACTTGTGATGTTGATTTTGATATCAAATATAACAGCTTGACCCAACCTATCAGATATTATTCACTTTGGCCCTTGAACCTCATAGATTTGTTCTTGACGACCACGCATGACTCCAAAACATGTTTGATAAGTTAGCAACCAACATTAGTAATAAGGTCTGCTACCAAATCATCATCCACCGATATGAGATATTACACCCCTGACCCTATGTGATAATTAAAAAAACATAAAGATTAAAAAAATTAAAAATATCACTTGACTTTAGGGAAGAAAAAGTTAATTCCAAGGATTATTTAGTAATTAAACTATATAAACAAGTTACAAAGACTAAAAGACTAAAAAACCCATCATGCCACATGATAATTGCAAAAAAAAAAAAAAAACTAGGTTTTAAGAACAGAAAATACCCATTACCTTTGGAAAAGGTTTTTGACCTAAAGGGCTATTTAGTAAATACAATGTGATAAAAAAAATACCTCTTATACCTAAGTTTTTTTTTCCTAAAGTCATGGGCATAATTATTCTATATAACAAAATATAAAAATATTATTCCACTTCATTTTGTACTCTATTTTTTTTATATCTTTGAAGAATAAATTAATTGTTTTACTAACTGTGGATAATCCACAATAAAATATTGATTTTTTTTAATTATATGTTAAATATTAAAGAAATTTTTTTCATGATTATTTATTTTTATATCTTTTAATTTTTCAAATTTAATAATAAAAATTAAATGGGATGAAATTATTAGCCTAAATAGGATGTAAACATAAAGATTAAAATTATAAAATTTTTAAAGAGATATTTATATATAAGAATTAATTTATTGTTATCCCTATCTTTTATTTTCTTAAACCTTCTTTGCTAAGAAGATAAAACAAAAAAAATATCTAAAAAGTATTCTTAAAATCAAGAAAAAAGTTATTTATTATTTTCAATTCCATTATAAAACATGTTTATCTCTTATGAGTTTATTTAATATTACAATAATGATTATGTTTTAGAATGTTTTTATTTATTTATAAATATATTAATGAATTTTTAAAATTTATTTTTAATATTAATATATGAAAATAATTTTTAAAAATAAAAAAAATAATTTTAAATTAGAAAAATCTATAATAGAATGCAAAAAACAAACACGTATTTTGAGTTAATTACCAATTGGGCACAAACCGTGAGCTGAATTCTCCAACTGCCCAACCAAAGAGTCATTAATTTCTAGGAGCAGGAGGCCATCACTCCAGCTGTGTTCCTAATGACAAGGGAGAAGTGGAAATGAGACAAAAACATGGAAGGGTAAGCTACTAAATAAAGATTGATTAAGAACTTCCAACTGTATTTTTGGTCCTCCTTCAAGCTATATGTAAGTGGGTGCCTCCACACAGATATCGCAGTAACGAGTAATAGATATACAGTGTTATGTCGAGTCTTAGAGAAGAAAGCAGAGAGAGAGACTAAACTTCATACTCTCTTCCTTTGATCTCTCTCTCTCCCTCTTAAGTCTTACCCTCTAAAGGTTGCTCCATCTGGAGCTTGCGTTCATGTTTTTTCGCTTCATTTGTGGTGTAGCTAACCACTTTGAGCCATAACCAGGGAACTATCCTTTTACCCAGCAAGATAAAGCTGCTTACAGGAGCAAAATTGAGACGCATACTCCAGTAAGAACTCAAGAAAAAATTGAAGAAAACCGTTAAAGATCAGGTGCTTTACTGCAAAAAAATGGCAGGTCCTTTGTCAGCTTGGCCTTGGGAGAACCTGGGCATTTATAAGGTATAGGAACTTTCACATATCCTTGATCAAGAATTCCTTTTGCTCAGAAATTTAATGAAGTATTATCAATGTATGTTTTTCTTCATTGTTTAGTCTGTTGTTATGCTTATGCTCTCTCTCTCTCTCTCTCGTGTATTTTGTGTGAAGTATCTGCTATACGGACCTTTTCTTGGTAAAGTCTTGTATACAAGGACTCAAGAGGGTTCTTTGAAGGATGATTGGTGTCTCCATATTTTGATTATATGTATTGCTAGAGCTTTTCTTCATCAACTGTGGAACAGTTTTGTCAACATGCTTTTCCTAACACGTACTCGCCGGATTAATCGACAAGGCTATGATTTCAAGCAGATAGACAAAGAGTGGGATTGGTACAAGCTTCTCCTGACACGATCTCATCTGTGTTTTTAATTAAAATTTAAGATTTGTCACAATTCATAATTATGGCTGCTTTTATTTTTGCTGGTTATTTTTACAGGGATAATTTCATACTTCTTCAAGCTCTCATTGCATCCATTTCATGTTACATCTACCCACCATTTATTGATAATGTTCCTCTATGGAACACAAAAGGTTTTATTGCCATTTTGACTCTCCATGTGGGAATTTCAGAGCCCCTGTACTATTGGGTTCACAGATGCTTTCATAAAGGTTATCTCTTCACCCAGTACCATTCAACCCACCATTCTTCTCCAGTGTTACATCCTTATACAGGTAGGAAAAAAGAATCAGTATGATATGTCACAGATTTTGACAGAATCGTAACTTCATTTTATGATCAAGATATTTCATTTTTGGTAATTCAGGTGCAGATGCAACCTTTCTGGAGCATCTGGCTCTATCCACAGTCATTGGAATTCCAATAATTGGATCTCATATGATGGGATACGGATCAAGAAGCATGATTTATGGGTATCCCTTGGCGTTTGATTTTCTTAGATGCTTGGGGCATAGCAATGTGGAGGTTGTTCCTCATCAATTGTTTGAGACCCTTCCCTTTCTTAGATATCTTCTCTACACTCCAACGTAAGTAGTAATCTTTGCAATTCATATAATTAAAAAACAAAAAGTAGCACTAACATTTGCTCTCACAGCACTGTACTATGGTGGAGGAGAATCCATTCCATATGCTCGCTTTCATGATTAATTTATAGAGGCCCTACTTCCATCTATATTATGTACCAATAGGGTGAGGTTGGTGAGGAAATAATTGCAATCTCCAATTAGACAATCCAACCCAAATATCAAATATATCCCGTTTCAATTTTGCATTTGTTTAATTTTATTCTTAAACTTTGAAAATATTCTTATTTCAATGTTTAACAATAAACATTTTTCCTCTGAAAATATTCTAATTGGCAGTGATAAATTTGTTTTGGTGGGTGATGCAGATACCACAGCCTGCACCATACAGACATGGGCACCAATTTCTGCCTCTTCATGCCATTCTTTGATGCAATATGGAAGACACTTAATAACAAGTCTTGGGAACTACACAAGAAATTGAGCTCAGATGCAGGCAAGCCAGACACAATAGTAGTAGTACTCCTCTATCATACAATAATTGGGACTGTGATATCAAGTTTTGTGCCTAAAAGATTTAAGCTAGTCAATCAACAATAGATCCATGCAGCAATGATGACAATAAATTGAACATTGACAATAGGGGACCATCGATCAAGTGGCTCCATAAATTCGATGGAACCCATTGCGCTAATAGCGCACCTGAAAATGCTGTAGACAGTAGAGCATCGCACATGCACAAAGTTACAATCAATAATGGAAATCTAGAACTACTCTTTAGGGATGGCACTTGGTTAAGCAGGTAGTAGATTTAAAAACGTCTCCTTTTGCCATTCTGACATGCTTCATGATTCTAATATCTTTTTTTTGTAGTGATTTTTGCATTTTCCCATTGTTTTCAGAGTTGAAGCTTAAAAAGTCAAGATATTTGACAAATGATTTGCTGTAGTGCAGGAAAAGACAGGAGAACTGTACCTGATTTCGTTTTCTTAGCACATGTTGTGGATGTAACATCTTCAATGCATGCCCCTTTTGTCATACGATCGTTTGCTTCATTGCCTTACCAGACGAGGCTCTTTTTGCTGGTTTCCTGGCCTACGGCATTTATTGTCCTGCTTATGATGTGGGTCTGGTCTAAGACCTTCCTAGTCTCGTTCTATAATCTCAGAGGCAGGTTGCATGAGACATGGAGCGTTCCTAGATTCGGCTTTCAGGTTTGCTTCAAATTTTGGCTTTGCATTCTCTGCAATATCCCATTGTTGAAGCTTGCTAGGAAATTTCTTATGCAAATTTTTTTATGCAGTATTTCTTGCCATTTGCTAAAGAGGGTATCAACAAGCAGATAGAACAGGCCATTCTCAGGGCTGATAGGCTCGGGGTCAAGATCATTAGCCTTGCTGCATTGAACAAGGTTGGTAATTAAATTAATGATAATATATATATATATATATATATATATATTTTGTCCTTGCCATATCGTACTTGTTTTGGAAATTAAAAAAGAAAAAAAATTACTTCTGGTGATTTCTGATCGTGGTCGTTGAAGGAATACTAGACATCAACCATGTTCTGAATTGAAAAAAAAAAAAAAAAATCCGTGCTGGAAAAGGTAGGTTCACTTTTTTGTTTTTTTTTGAACTTTTGGCAGTCCGGTAAATGCATATTCAGAAGCAAATAGTCTCCATCAATGATGTTCTCCTAGAATACTATACATGCTTAAGCGATTCGAGTTCATCGGGACCCATTAATCAGTCATATTGGTTGCGGTTTGTGTCCGGAAAGGCCACCGCCGTAAATTAGTGAATGAAGGTTCATCAAAATAATTGATGTTGCCAGTCTCTTTATTTAGTCATTCATGGTGGTTGCAGTTTTCTCTCTTTCTTTAGATACTGACGCATCAAAACAATATAAAAACATAAATTTTTACAAGTTAAAAATAACAACGTTTCCCCCAAAATCTGTGTGCAGAATGAAGCTCTGAACGGAGGTGGTACACTGTTTGTGAACAAGCACCCAAACCTTAGAGTTCGAGTTGTCCATGGAAATACCTTAACTGCTGCAGTTATTCTCAATGAAATCCCTAAGGATGTGAAAGAAGTGTTTTTAACAGGAGCAACTTCCAAACTTGGAAGAGCTATTGCCCTCTACCTCTGCCAAAGGAGAGTAAGAGTTCTAGTAAGTGTTCCCACACTACCTATCTTCTTCATTAAATTTTCTTATTTCAATATATAATTTACAAATTTTAATGGCTATATATAAGTATACATCTTTGGTTTTGATGGAGAAAAACAAATATTGCAGATGCTTACTTCATCAACAGAAAGATTTGAAAAAATTCAGAAAGAGGCCCCACTCGAATATCAAAGTTATTTTGTCCAAGTGACAAAGTATCAGGCTGCTCGTAGTTGCAAGGTACTGTGACCAAAAACTATTTATGATATTAAAGCTTGTTTCAGGAAAAAGAAAAGGAGGCTTGTTTCTGCTTTATAATGAAGAGGGTTGCGATGTCTGCTTTAATATCAAACTGGATTTATGTGAATTTGAATGTGATGTGCTGAATTTGGAACCCAATTGTAGACCTGGATCGTGGGAAAGTGGATCACACCAAGGGAGCAAAGTTGGGCTCCAACAGGAACACATTTCCATCAATTTGTTGTGCCCCCAATTTTGCCTTTCAGAAGAGACTGCACTTATGGTGATCTTGCAGCCATGAGACTACCTGATGATGTTCAAGGGCTTGGAAACTGCGAGGTAACAAGCTTCTTCAATTATTTGATAGAGAATTAAATGATCAACAGTTTCTGCTTCAACTTCATAGACTTTCCTAGCATATCATATCCCAGTGCCCACATACAGGCCCCGACTATAATTACCGAATAACACTGATAATCTCCATGGAAAAAGAAAATGGAGACCCTAGCTATAGTCAACACAGTCGTCATGATGAGCAAGCAACCTTGCTGAGGTTAGTTACATGTTGCTGTTTGATTAATTAGCATTTTGGTGGATGATGTAACAGTATACCATGGACAGAGGAGTAGTCCACGCATGCCATGCAGGTGGTGTGGTTCACCTGCTAGAAGGTTGGACTCACCATGAAGTTGGGGCACTTGATGTTGACAGAATCGACGTGGTTTGGAATGCTGCATTAAAGCATGGCTTGAAACCAGTCTCAAACTCCACCAAACAAAACTCCATGTGAATGCCTTGTTATGAAGAAACCAAGGATTTAGAGAGCGGAACACATAAGTGGTTTTAAGCTGCAATTCATAAGCGATATATATCGTCATCGGTACTTCCAAAATTCGATCTGCATGTTACTGAATGGAGCAGAAGATGCTGCTTTTATTTTATTTCTGTTGTCATGAAATTCTAAATAGTAATTAAAGATGTTCTGGATATAATAAATATTCTAATTTTTCGATGGTTATTGCAATCTATTTATTTATATATAAAAAGAAGTAGTTAAAGAAAATCACTTGTCCATGGTAATGGCGTGTTCTTAGGTTGCGCGTAAAACTATTTTCTTCATAAAAAACTTATCTATTAAATCTGGTATTTTTAATATTACTAAATTAATTCAGTCTGTTATTTTTATGCCCCTGGCACTAAAGAGCGGCCTTGAATTATGGAGCGCTACGACAACCTAAATAATGAAAAGAATTACTCGCGTAAGTTGGGAACTTTTTTTTTTTTTGAGGTTTTAGTAAAATTATATATTTTTTATCACATTAAATTTAAAAAATATTAGAAAGTAACTTGTAACATCCTTTTCAAAATAGATCATTTAAAATTACTCATGTATATTTTGAAAATATATACAGAAACATATATTAATTTTATTTTATATTAAATAAAACTGGAGTGGAACTAATTTTATTTTATATATAGAAAATTGGAGTGAAATTAATTAAGCCCCAAAAGAATGTGAAATTACATAAGATTATATGTCTTCTATAGAAGAAAAGGATGCACATTTATAGAAGAGTTAGGGAGAAAAAATAAGATAGTAATATTTTTATTATTATAATACAATCATAGGATAATATACTTTAAAAAATCAATATCTTAGTTTAAACAAAAAATGTATTAACCCGTGTGTGTGTGTCTATATATATATATATATAATCGTCTTGTTTTTTATTTATTTATTTAGACATAATAAGAGTTATCCTTCTCATTTTTAAAATCTTGAGGACACAAGGAGGAGGCATGGCTTCGTTATGGCCCCAGCAAATAGTTAAGAAATTAGTCTGCCTAGGTCCAAGAAAGCTTTTTCTACTCGTCATTGATTGCCATGGTTTGTATCTTGTTTGTAATAGGAAGTTCGTTGTATCCCCTCCCATAAGTGTCCTTGTATCCCTGATCTGAACGCTTTCGTATATCTCCGAACAACTTTATTACCGGTTAAACTGATTTAGCACCCATTGTCATCGATCGGTGTAGTTGTTGACTTGCCTCAACTAAATTGAATGCTGAAGCAATCAAAAACAATTATTGCGACTCTTTATAAGTAATTTTCTTCAGCTTAAAGACCCTCGACTCCAATCTGCTTCAGCTTCTGTGAAGGGAGTCCTCTGCTCATGTGCTGTCCATTCATTTGGCTCATGCCCATCATGTTCTTGACAGGAAACTCACGTTACCTCTTGGAATCTAAACCCCTTCATTTGGCTCCAGACTTGCTTGCACTGTTCCAGTAATTCCATCATATTCTTTCCTCACAACACGTCACTCGCTTGTAAGCTTTGGATTTGAGCTATCCAACTCTGTAAATTATCGTCAGCTATATATTAGCAAATCAAGACCCAGTAGCTTCAATCACCGAGTATATTTTTCTTTCTGAAACACAGTGTAGAGCAACATTCTAGCAGGTGAACTCCACCACCTTTCCCTGCTACAAGTGAACTCCACCACCTTTCGCTGCTACAAGATCCGCCAAAATACTAAATAATCAAAAAACAACACGTAACTAACCTGAGCAAGGTAGGGCCTCCATTATCTTTTTTCTATGAAGATGATCAGTATTCAGTAATGAGAGTAGGGGCCCATTTGGGCAAAATTTATCTAGGTAGGTTATGATATGCTAGAGAAGTCTATGAAGTTGAAGCAGAAACTGTTGATGCATTTAATTCTCTATCAAATACTTGAAGAAGCTTGTTAACTCGCAGTTTCCACGCCCTTGAACATCGTCAGGTAGTCTCATGGCTGCAAGATCACCATAAGTGCAGTCTCTTCTGAAGGACAAAATGGGGTGGCACAACAAATTGATGGAAATCTGTTCCTGTTGGGACCCAACTTTTTCCCCTTGGTGTGATCCACTTTCCCACGATCCAGGTCTACATTTGGTTCCAATTCAGCACATCACATTCGATTTCACAAAAAACCAGTATGCTATTTAGAACGAACAGCCTAATCCTATTCAATATGAAGCAGAATTAAGCAAATTAAAATAAAATAAAAAATGTCACATTTTTGGCAGCGAATCGAAATTTGCTGCAGAACACACAATTCTGCAGCGAATGCTGATTCGCTGCAGAAGACTCGGTTTTGGCAGCGAATGCTAATTCGCTGCGGCCGACACTTTTTTGGCAGCAAATCGAAATTTCGCTGCACAACACCCAATTCGGCAGCAAATTCTAATTCGTTGTAGCTGACTCAATTTCGGCAGCGAATACTTATTCGCTGCAGCTGTCACATTTTCGACAGTGAATCGAAATTTGCTGCAGAACACACAATTCTGCAGCGAATGCTGATTCGCTGCAGAAGACTCGGTTTCGGCAGCAAATGCTAATTTGCTGCGGCCGACACATTTTTGGCAGCAAATCGAAATTTCGCTGCTAAACACCCAATTCAGCAGCGAATTCTAATTCGCTGCAGCTGACTCAATTTCGGCAGCGAATCGAAATTTGCTGTAGAACACACAATTCTGCAGCGAATGCTGATTCGCTGCAGAAGACTCGGTTTCGGCAGCAAATGCTAATTCGCTGCGGCCGATACAGTTTCGGCAGCGAATTGAAATTTCGCTGCAGAAGACACACATTGAAAACCATCAATTACAACATATATCTTTCAATCATTCCAGCAGAATACACACATTGAAACTATCCATTCCAGCACATAATCGTTCAGCCAATCCCAACAAAACACACACATTGCATGCCGGCCAACCCCATAGTTAAAGTCGGCCCCCTACTATGATTTGTTGTTTCTATTTTATTCATTTTTCTTTACTAGATGTTCTAAAATTGGCCTCATTTCATTTCTGTTTTCTTTGTCCTCTTAGTAAATTTCTGTTTTCTTCACAGCTAGCTAAGGTCATAGTTTAATTTTCTTAGGGTTTTTCTTCTTCATTTCCGGTTCTAAATCTTAAGGAGAAGAGGAAGGAAGTTTCATGACCCATACCTTACGAATCTAGCTAGGTTTGAGGAAGGTTTGACAGTGTTCTTCCTCCTCTCCTGCTGGTTTTCTTCCTTCTTCTTCCTCTCACGTTGGTTCCCTTCTCCTCTCTCTCTAGGTGGTTGTCCAATCTTCTCTCAAGGTCTCCTCTCTCTCCCTCACACGTTCACAAGGCTAAGGTTTCTGTTGGGGAGGAGAAAGGGAGAGTAACAAGCAGCTGGACATACGGCTGCAGCAACTTTGATAAAAGCTAGGGTTACCTTCTCTCTCCTCCTTATATTTATACTCCCCATTAAATGAGGTGGGTGTTTGGGGGTTGGTTTAGATGTGTTCTTATCCTTGTTTTGATCTATCTAAAACCAGTTTTACCCCTCCCTCTCAACTCCTTAAGAAAATTATTATTATTTTATTTTTTTAAGACAAAAACTGCATCGCTGCTGATGTAGAAATCGGCAGCGGAAACTGCGTCGCTGCCGATGCAGAAATCGGCAGCAAAAACTGCTTCGCTGCAGATGCAGAAATTAGCAGCGGAAACTGCGTCACTGCAGATGCAGAAATTGGCAGCGGAAACTGTGTCACTGCCGATCGAGAAATCGGCAGCGAAAACTGCTTCGCTGACGATGCAGAAATCGGCAGCGAAAACTGCGTCGCTGACGATGCAGAAATCGACAGCGGAAACTGCGTCGCTGCCGATAGAGAAATTGGCAGCGAAAACTGCTTCGCTGCAGATGTAGATATCGGCAGCAGAAACTGCGTTGCTGCCGATCGAGAAATCGGCAGCGAAAACTGCTTCATCAGTTCTGTCTATATATATATATATATATATATATATATATATATATATATATATATATATTTTCTTTTGGGTGTTTACATTCTCCCGCCCTTAATAGGAATTTCGTCCTCGAAATTTAAGAGGTTTCATACTGCATACCTGGTAGTTCAAATAAATTAGGGTACTTTTTCCTTATCTTAGCCTCCCTCTCCCAAGTTTCCTCTTCTACTTGAGCATTTCGCCATAAAATTCTGACGATGGGGATCTTTTTGCTCCGTAGTTCCTTCACTTCCTAATCAAGTATCCTTATGGGCCTCAATTCTAGTGTTAAGTCTTCCTTGACTTCTACTGGAACCTGGGGTAGGATTCGGGTGGGGTCCACGTCAGCCTTTCTTAACAATGAGACATGGAACACATCATGGACCTTGGCTAACTGTGGGGGCAAGTCCACTTTGTAGGCTACTGGTCCTACTTGCTGTAAGATTTTGAAGGGTCCAATGAAGCGGGGAGTTAGCTTCCCTTTCAATCCAAACCGTAACATGTTCTTCCATGGGGCTACCTTCAGGAATACCTGGTCCCCTGTACTGAACTCGAGAGGTCTTCTCCTCACATCATCATACTTCTTCTGTCTATCTTGTGCGGCTTTGATGCGATCCCTGATAGTTCTCACTTTCTCCGTGGTGACTTGGACCAATTCTGCGCCATATAACTTCCGGTCCCCGATTTCCTCCCAACATAAAGGAGTTCTACACCTCCTACCATACAAGGCTTCATATGGGGCCATCCCTGTTGTGGCTTGGTGACTATTGTTATACGTGAACTCCACTAATGCCATGTGTTCCTCCCAGTTTCCTCCAAATTCCAAAACACAGGCCCGTAATAGGTCTTCCAAGACTTGGATGATTCTTTCTGACTGGCCATCCGTTTGAGGGTGAAACGTAGTGCTCATGTCCAATCTTGTTCCCAAGGCATGTTGTATGCTTGGCCAAAGTCGAGAGGTGAACCTGGAATCTCGATCTGATATAATGGACACTGGAATCCCATGAAGCCGTACCACCTCATTTATATAAATCTTGGCAAGCTTGTCCACCGAGTCGGTCATCTTTATAGGCAAGAATAGTGCGGATTTCGTCAACCGATCTACGATAACCCATATCGCGTCATTTCCTTTCCTTCCTTTGGGAAATCCTGACACGAAATCCATGGTGATCATCTCCCACTTCCATTCTGGAATTTGTAATGGTTGTAATGGTCCCGCCGACCTTTGGTGTTCAACCTTGACTTGTTGACATATCCCACACTTAGACACGTACTCAGCTATTTCCCTTTTCATACCAGGCCACCAATAGAGGTGTTTCAGGTCTCGATACATCTTAGTGCTGCCAGGATGTATGGAGAACCGAGACTCATGTGCTTCTTGTAGAACCATTCGTTTGACTGTTTCGTCACTAGGCACGTATAACCGTTGTCCCATCATCAAGGATCCATCATCCGCTACTCGAAATTTCATTTCTACTCCGGCCTCCACATTCCTCCTAATCTTACACCCCTCCTTGTCATGGAATTGGGCATGTAGTATCTGTTCCCGATACGTTGGTCGCACCAATAATTGGGCTACTATCCCACCTCCAGCATTAATGTCCAAATCTGTACCCATCTCTTTCAATTCCGCCAATTGCCGCTCCTTTCCCACTGTTAACCTTCCTAGGGTGGCTTTATTTTTGCGACTGAGGGCATCTGCCACCACGTTTGCTTTCCCCGGATGGCATTCTATGGTGCAGTCATAATCCTTAATGAGCTCTATCCACCTTCTTTGTCGCATGTTCAACTCCTTTTGCGACATCAGATACTTCAGACTCTTATGATCAGTAAAAATTTGGGTTCGAGACCCATACAAATAGTGTCTCCATATCCTCAAGGCAAAAACTACAGCAGCCAGCTCCAGGTCGTGCACTGGGTAGTTCACCTCATGAGTCTTTAACTGTCTTGATGCATAGGCGATCACTTTCCCATATTGCATCAGAACACACCCCAATCCCTTCCCCGAAGCATCACTATATACCACAAAACCCTCGGTCCCTGAGGGAAGGGTCAACACTAGAGCAGTGGTGAGCCTCATCTTCAATTCTTGGAAGCTTTTCTCACATTCTTCTGACCACACCCATTTCTTATTCTTCCTAGTTAGCTGGGTCAAAGGGGTTGCAATCAGGGAAAAACCTTCGATAAACCTCCGATAGTATCCTGCAAGTCCTAGGAAGCTACGTATTTCGGTGGCTGAAGTTGGTCTTTCCCATTTCAAGACTGCCTCAACTTTTTGGGGGTCTACAAAAACACCTTCGGCTAAAATGACATGTCCCAGAAACGTCACTCTCTTCAACCAAAATTCACATTTACTCAGTTTTGCATATAACTGGTGATCTCTCAAGGTTTGTAAGGTTTGTCTCAAGTGTTCTTCGTGCTCCTCGAAAGAATTTGAGTACACCAATATATCGTCAATGAACACCACCACAAACTTATCAAGATATGGTTGGAAAACCCGATTCATCAAGTCCATGAAGAGGGCTGGGGCGTTCGTCAACCTGAACGGTAGCACCAAAAATTCATAGTGTCCGTAACGAGTTCTAAATGCAGTCTTTGCTACATCCGCTTCTTTAATCTTCATCTGATAGTACCCTGATCTCAGATCTATCTTTGAAAATGCCCTCGCTCCCTTTAATTGATCAAACAAATCATCTATCCGAGGTAATGGATACTTGTTTTTCATTGTTATCTTGTTCAGTTGTCGGTAGTCAATACAAAGTCTATGGGTTCCATCTTTCTTTCTTACAAACAACACCGGTGCCCCCCATGGAGAATTGCTAGGTTGTATGAACCCTTTGTCTAACAATTCTTGTAGTTGAGTCTTTAATTCGTTCAGTTCTGCCGGAGCCATCCGATACGGTTGTTGGGCTATAGGTGGGACTCCAGGAAAAGTGTCTATAAACACTTCTACCTCTCGTTCCGGGGGTAGTCCCGGTAGTTCTTCGGGAAACACATCTGGGAATTCCTTCACCACAGGAATATCCTTCAATCGTGGACCTTCATCATCACAGTTTAAGATGTATGCAAGGTATCCCATACATCCCTTTCTTAAAAGTTTTTGGGCTGTTACCACCGATATCAAGGCGATTGGTTTGAGAATTCTCTCTCCTTCAAAAATCATTCTCTCGCCCTTAGGGGTTTGGAAAGTAACAATTTTAGCATAACAATCTATTAGAGCCTTGTATTTACTCAACCAATTCATGCCTAGGATTATGTCAAAATCATGCAGCTCTAAGGGAATCAAGTCTACTTTTGTTTCATACCCAGATAGACTAACCCCCACATCCACATACACAATATTTGTTTCAACCATGTTTCCCATTGGAGTTCCAATTAAGAATCCCTTCTCTACTTTTTCTACTCCCTTTCTCAGTTTAGTGACAATTCTCTTAGCAATGAATGAGTGGGTGGCACCCGGATCAAACAGCACATGCACATTAAAATCATTCAATAGTAGTGTACCTGCCACCACATCCGATGCAGCCCTGACCTCCTCCTGTGTCAAGTGGAAGACCCTCCCCGAGGTCCTATCATTTTGTGCCCTCGGTCTCCCTCGACTAGAGTTTGCTCCTGATTGAGAAGATCTCACTGGCCTATTCACGGTGACTGACTGTTGTTGGCTCTGGCTGGGTTGCCTATAGCTTTGTACCTGTCCAGTGTTCCTTTTCGGCCAGTCCCTCTTGAAATGACCTCTTCCGCCACAGTAATGACACCCTTGACTCAAATACTGGCAATTCCTCCACCTATGACCTTCTCCTCTGCACACAAAGCATCGCCCGGGGGAAACTGAGCAGTCCCCAGGGTGTTTTTGCCCACATTTCATACAAAAAGGATAGTCAATACCCTTGCGGTCACCAGTCCCAGTTGAAGAGTTTTCCCTCGAGTGTGACCGTCCAACCATCACTCTCCCACTTGACTGTTGGTGGGGCGGTAACATCAAACTCCCCTTCTTCTTGTACTGCTCAGACACTCCACTTTTTCCTTTCTTCGGGAATGGTGGCCTGTTGCTGAAAAAGTCCCCATCTCTTTTTTTGCCTATGCCCTGATATCCCCCCTGGCCTTCTCCAATACAAGCCTCCAAAGCTTGGGCAGCCTCAATCAACTCTCTCGCTGATTTAAATCGTAAGGCGATCAATCCTTGTCTTAAGTCCTGTCGCAAACCATCTCTCAACTTCTCAATCATATGTTCCTCTGTTGGCACATAATGTGGGGCAAACAATGAGAGATCATGGAACTTCCTTTCGTACTCCAATACCGACATATCACCCTGTCTTAATGCCAAGAACTCTTGTTCTTTCACCTTACGATGGTACCTGGAATAAAACTGATTCTCAAACTTTGTCTTGAATCACTCCAAGTTAGTGTCTCAGTTGCACGCCTCAGCTGAACTGTTTCCCACCATGTCATGGCCCTATCAGACAATAACTGGGTTGCACAGTTTACCCTCAACCTCTCGGGTATGCTTATTTGAACCATGGTCTTTTCTACCTTCCTAATCCATCTTCCAACTATCTCTGCATCTTGTTCCCCCATATACGGTTCACAGCCCATTTCCCTCATACTCTTGACTAGTCGTACCAATGACACCACGTTATCTGTAGTCATGCTTGTTATAGGGGCTGCATGTGGAATCTGCGTGGTGGGAGTTGCTTGTGTTGCTGAACCCGCCATACCCTCCATCACTGCTTTAACTATTTGTACAAGGAGTCCCGGGTCTACATATTGTGGGGGCACACCAGTTGGAATAGTCGATGGTTGTGCTTTTGATCCTTCTTGCTGCACTGCTGCAACTAGGGGTACTCCCTCTGTTTTGTTAGACCTCCCGCCATCCCCCGCTACCGCAGCTTCCCCCTGCATGGTTTCAGGTGGTACTATCAGAGCATGAGATGCCGTATCATCCAAGGGATCTTCGTCTTGCCAACCTTGGGCACCTTGGTTCCCGCCCCTCCTTTCTAAGAAGGGCGGTTCAGTTCGTGTCCCTTGTCGGGTGCGTACCATCCTGAAATTCACCACACCAACACAATTATCAGTGATCCCCAGGATCTAAACTAGGGGCTCTGATACCAACTGTAACAACCCGGCTTTTCAAACCCCAAAACAACAAAAAAATTTTTTTGACACACATCGTGTCGGTAAATTGCGAACCTATTTTCCTCACATCATCAAAATGCAATCCATACATCAACTACATTCAACATTTAATTTAAAAGGGAAATTTACATAAACACATAATATTATTTTTGCATGCTTAGAAGTTCATATTATAATATTATATCCATAGACATGAGTTTGCATTCCTATCCTACTAATAGTCACCATGAATTTAAACAAAATGGTTCAATAAAAGTTATACGTTTAATACATTGATCCATACAAAATACATCGTGAGTTAGGATGCAACTACATGATTCCTTGCAAAAGTAGGTTCCCGTGTATCGGGTTTCCTAGGCATCTCGTTGATGTGATGTCCCTGTTGCAGTGCAAAATATTTAAGAGAATGCAATTGCTTATTAGTAATAATGATAATTAAATGATCTAGCAGGAAAAATAAAACATTAACATTATTCCATGGTTGATGCATGATATTTGTAGTTTCGTCATGTACATAGTATACACAATTTATAGTACATATAGTTGCACCAATTCTTGTAATCAACCAAAATCTTAAACCCAGCTATCCTCTCAAGGTATCATTTGTTGAGATTAACCGTTCACTCACCCCGATCATCCACTTCGGATGCCTTTAGCCGAAACTAATCAATCACTTGTCCCGATCATCTATTCGGATGCCATTAGCCAAGGCTAATCATTCCTTTATCCCGGCCATCCATTCGGATGCCATTAGCCGAGGCTAATCATTCCTTTATCCCGGTCATCCATTCGGATGCCATTATCCCAGCCATCCATTCGGATGCCATTAGCCCAGGCTAATCATTCCTTTATCCCGGTCATTCATTCAGATGCCATTATCCCGGCCATCCATTCGGATGCCATTAGCCGAGGCTAATCATTCCTTTATCCCGGCCATCCATTCGGATGCTATTAGCCGAGGCTAATCATTCCTTTGTCCCGGTCATCCATTCGGATGCCATTAGCCGAAGCTAATCAACCTTTTGACAACATTTAACATTTGACAATCTGTTATCTATTCTAACCCAATATGGTAACATTCATGTTAAAGTATCACATTATTTAACGTATGAAAAAGGAAAGTGAAAGTCACCTACCTGCTCCACCTGTGGTTTGTTCTTGTCTTGACGATGGTCCGATCCCGACCGCACCACCTAAGACAACAATGGTCACAATTCAGTACATTTGTATTTTTGAATCACATTTGTCACCACACTTATTTCAAAAGTTCATATATTCACATTCAAGTGTTCCACATTTTACACCATCATACCATGAAATTGTTACTAGCATTTAAGTCATTTTTACCTAGGAGGCTTATTGTAGAAATCGGCAACGAGAACTGGTTTGCTGCAGGCTGCCAAATTCAGCAGCGAGAATTGGTTCGCTATAGGCTGCCAATTCGGCAGCGACAACTGTTTCGCTGCCAGCAGCCAGTTCGGCAGCAAAAACTGTTTCGCTGTTGGCGTCACTATTCCGGCAGCAGATGCTAAATCGTAGGGGACAACTCAATTTCGGCAGCGAATCTCAATTTCGCTGCAACCAACTCAACTTCGGTGGCGAATCACAAATTCACTGTAGAACATGAAACTCGACAGCGAATGTTAATTTGCTGCAGACAACTCAACTTCAGCAGCAATTCACTGCAACCGACACAGTTTCTGTAATGAATCGTAATTTCGTTGCGAAACATAGTTTCGGCAGCGAATGCTAATTCGCTGCAGAACACACAATTCGGCAGTGAATTCTAATTCGCTATAGAAGACTCAATTTCAGTAGCGAATACTTATTCGATGCAACTGTCACATTTTCGGCAGCGAATCGAAATTTGTTGCAGAACACACAATTCTGCAGCGAATGCTGATTCGCTACAGAAGACTCGGTTTCGGCAGCGAATGCTAATTCGCTACGGCCGACACATTTTTGGCAGCAAATCAAAATTTCGCTGCACAACACCCAATTTGGCAGCGAATTCTAATTCGCTGCAGCTGACTCAATTTCAGCAGCGAATATTTATTCGCTGCAGCTGTCACATTTTCGGCAGCGAATCGAAATTTGCTGCAGAACACACAATTCTGCAGCGAATGCTGATTCGCTGCAGAAGACTCGGTTTCGACAGCGAATACTAATTCGCTGCGGCCGACACATTTTTGGCAGCAAATCGAAATTTCGCTGCACAACACCCAATTCTGCAGCGAAATTCTAATTCGCTGCAGCTGACTCAATTTTGGCAGCGAATACTTATTCGCTACTGCTGTCACATTTTCGGCAGCGAATCGAAATTTGCTGCAGAACACACAATTCTGCAGCGAATGCTGATTCGCTGCAGAAGACTCGGTTTCGGCAGCGAATGCTAATTCGCTGCGGCCGACACATTTTTGGCAGCAAATCGAAATTTCGCTGCACAACACCCAATTCGGCAACGAATTCTAATTCACTGCAGCTGACTCAATTTCGGCAGCGAATACTTATTCGCTGTAGCCGTCACATTTTTGGCAGCGAATCGAAATTTGCTGCAGAACACACAATTCTGCAGCGAATGCTGATTTGCTGCAGAAGACTCGGTTTCGGCAGCGAATGCTAATTCGCTGCGGCTGATACAGTTTCGGCAGCGAATTGAAATTTCGCTGCAGAAGACACACATTGAAAACCATCAATTACAACATATATCTTTCAATCATTCCAGCAGAATACACACATTGAAACTATCCATTCCAGCACATAATCGTTCAGCCAATCCCAGCAAAACACACACATTGCATGCCGGCCAACCCCATAGTTAAAGTCAGCCCCCTACTATGATTTGTTGTTTCTATTTTATTCATTTTTCTTTACTAGATGTTCTAAAATTGGCCTCATTTCATTTCTGTTTTCTTTGTCCTCTTAGTAAATTTCTGTTTTCTTCACAGCTAGCTAAGGTCATAGTTCAATTAGTTCTAAATCTTAAGGAGAAGAGGAAGGAAGTTTCATGACCCATACCTTACGAATCTAGCTAGGTTTGACAGTGTTCTTCCTTCTCTCCTGCTGGTTTTCTTCCTTCTTCTTCCTCTCACGTTGGTTCCCTTCTCCTCTCTCTCTAGGTGGTTGTCCAATCTTCTCTCAAGGTCTCCTCTCTCTCCCTCACACGTTCACAAGGCTTAGGTTTCTGTTGGGGAGGAGAAAGGGAGAGTAACAAGCAGCTGGACATACAGCTACAGCAACTTTGATAAAAGCTAGGGTTACCTTCTCTCTCCTCCTTATATTTATACTCCCCATTAAATGAGGTGGGTGTTTGGGGGTTGGTTTAGATGTGTTCTTATCCTTATTTTGATCTATCTAAAACCAGTTTTACCCCTCCCTCTCAACTCCTTAAGAAAATTATTATTATTTTATTTTTTAAGACAAAAACTGCATCGCTGATGATGTAGAAATCGACAGCGGAAACTGCGTCGCTGCCGATGTAGAAATCGGCAGCGAAAACTGCTTCGCTGCAGATGCAGAAATCGGCAGCGGAAACTGCGTCAGTGCAGATGCAGAAATCGGTAGCGGAAACTGCGTCACTGCAGATCGAGAAATCGGCAGCAGAAACTGCGTCGCTGTCGATGCAGAAATCGGCAGCGAAAACTGCTTCACTGCAGATGCAGAAATCGGTAGCGGAAATTGCGTCGCTGACGATGCAGAAATCGGCAGCGGAAACTGTGTCACTGACGATCGAGAAATCGGCAGCAAAAACTGTTTCGCTGCAGATGTAGAAATCGGCAGCAGAAACTGCGTCGCTGCCGATCGAGAAATCGGCAGCGAAAACTGCTTTATCAGTTCTGTCTATATATATATATATATATTTTTCTTTTGGGTGTTTACAATGGTAGTTAACTATCTTCGAGTGAACATTTGTTGATATTTTTGCATCCCAAATGACTGTTATCAAAGATTTATGATAAATATCGAATTTCAACAAGCACATAATTATATATATGTTATTTAGTTGTGATGAATTTGTATTTTTTGTTAAGTAAGTAAATTTTATAATTAAATATTTTTTTTAAATTTTCTCTTATATTCTCTAATAAAATATATTTAATTAACTTCCTTACTGGTAAAATTATCAATTATTATTATCTCAAAATTCAAATGTTAGTAAATCACAAAATTACCAATAACAAGATAAATAATTTAGTAAGTAGTTTAAAATATTTGTAAGTATTTAATAATTTGTAAATTCTAAGTTTTGATTTAATTATATTTTGCTTTAACCATTAATGGTTGTTAACTTTAACCACATATTAATGATAAAAGTAAATTCTATTAGAAAATTTGACACATCATTAATGCCAACAAAATTACCAATTATATTTTTATCTTTTTTATTTCATCATTGATTGCATTGACAATAAAAACTAAATTTTTGATGGACTATTTCATTGCCAATTCTTTTGGCAATTCCTAAACTTTTTATAATTTTTTGATGAAAGATGGTTTGTCATTGATTTTGTTGGAAATGCATTTCAAGTAGTAGTGTTAAGAAATAAAACAGATTTATTATTAAAAAAGAGATATAATAAAGCCCTAACAAGCAGGGAAAAAATCCTAAAAAATTAGTAGTAAAGAACCACTTGAGCTTCAAACAATCAATAACAACATTTAACCTTAGCAAGTAGAAAGAATGAATATTAGTATTAGAACATAAAATCTAAATTAAACTACCTAAAAGCCTTAAATTTAAAGTAAACTAATTAATTAGTAATACTTTATGTTTGAATTTAGTAAAATTATAACTACGAGTTAAGGTTTTTGAAGAAAAAAATGGATTATCAACTTTGAAACATCTTCTCTCCTATTTCTATGTAATTTTTGGGTTGTTTTTCTTCTTGATCTATCACAAAAAACAATAAGGAATTGTTTTCATTTCTATCATTATAAAAATAAAAGTTGTCATTCTAACAAATTTGCAAATGTGAAAAAAACTCAAATATATAACAAATTGTTATTGATTTTGAAGAGATAAAAAGGAAGGTGGTCATTTCAATACTGAAACAAGGACAAAACATCTAAAATAAATAAAACAGTTGTTTATTTTTCAAGATTAGTTGAGATAATTAGCAATTGAATTGATGAGATTATCTATGAAATGGGGAATTCAAAGAGTATGCAAGTAGGTTGAGTTTTGCTAACAAATATAATAGAAGAATATAATGGTTATTTTGATTTGGTTATTTTCAATTGTTCTCTCCTTTTTTTTGTTAGTATTTTATTAGCAAATAAAATAAAACTAAAACCTAAGCTTAGAAAAAACATTTTCACATAACATCTCAATTTTGGTAGAACTCACCCTTAATTAGCAATTTAACAATAGTTTTATGATTAACAAAATTTTCAAACACTCATAATTTAAAAAAAATAAAATATTGCCTTGTTCAGCTTATTATGTGATGCGGTCAGATTCATACTAATAGGACATTTAATCCCACGTGTCTCGCCAGCTACGATATCCTTAATATCCGCAAAGACAGGTAGCTACTCTCATTACGTGCCACGTATTTCTTAACGATCCCAACCGCCAAAAGAAGCAAGGAAAGCCTTGTTTGTTGATTTTGCCTCCCTTTCTCTGCTCTCTGTTCTGAAGTGTTTCCTTTAAGACCACACACGCACACAGGCCTCGGAAGAGAGTCTTGTTAGGAGTTCAAAACAAGAACATGTCAGCAAACCCATCAAAGATAACCAGAAAACAATAATTGGCTTTCAAGACTAACTGCTTTCTCTTTCCAGCCTTCCCAAAAAAATCGTTGGCTTTGAGGTAAAATGTCTCTGTCTGTACTGTCTTTCTTTCTTTATTCTGTTTAGAATCTTTAATTGATTATATTAACATACATAGATGATAGATATCGATTCATCAGCTTGTGTTTTCTTTTTGTTTGTAACTGTGATTTGATTTCTGACGATTTGTCCGATTCTGCATTTATTTTTGTGCTTTATTTTTAGATGATTTGTTACAGGGTTTTTTTCCCAGTTAATTTTTCTTCTTTGCTTTGGTAAATGCTTTTATTTCTCTTCTTACTTACAACTTGCCATCATTACGCTCATGGTGACTTCTCTTTTACGTTTTTTGTGGGATTGGAGCCTCAGAATTTGAAAAGTTGATTATGTAATTTGGCCTAATTGAAAGAGTGATGAATTCTATGTTTGTTTCTGTTTTCAGAATTCCGAGTGGATCAAGTAGAGATGGAGAAGAGAGAGTGTAATTAGGTGTTCAAAAGAAGAGCAGTCCCATTAAGAAAAACAAGAACAGGTTCCTCGAGAAAATTGTGGACTTCATGAAATTTGATTCTTACATGTTTTCTCCTTTCATCTCGACACCACATATTGCTTCAAAAACCAGCTCTTCGTCTACTACAGGTAATATCAGTTCCAGTCCTGTTTGATGTTTCAGTTTTCTAGAAGGATGCTTGAACAACAATAGGCTTTTTATGTTACCAGCTTTGTCTATTTGATGTTTCAGTTTTCAAATAATTAGGTTTGAACTTCTCTTTTATTTCATTTTCTCTTGGGGGTGTTTGGATGTTCCTCTGGGAAATAAATTGTTTTTGTTTTTTCAATGCATGAGCTCTAGGCTGATAAGGCTTTCCTTCAAATTTCTAGTCTTCTTAGATTCATATTGCTGGCTTGCAGAGGCTATTTATCCGTCGAAAGTTATTATATCAATGGAGATGACCATTGAAAATTAGGGAGTTAACTTTATGTAGCACCTTAATCCTTACATAATTTGAATTTTGTGATTATAATGCATTTTGCATTGGCTAATCGATAGCTTGCATTCTGCTCTCTTTAGCTCTAGCGTCAATGAACAAGTATTGGACGTTTCCTATTAGTAAGAAATTTGATTGGAAGAATAACAAGGTGGAATAGCATCAACAAATGAATGCATGATGTACCAACGTGTATATACAAGAGAGGTATCAAGGTATCTCCCAGGTATTCAGAGTGCTATCCCGTTTTTTGATTCCATCTGAGCTTCTCAATAAATCACAGCCTATATATGCAAATTGCTTGTCCAAGAACTTAGCTCATTTAACAACACTAAGGAGAGTTAAGGAGAGCAAATCATCCCAATCAATGGATTTTCCATTCAAAACCTTGGCATTCCTTGGCAACCGAATGGACCAAAATGGTGAAAGTAGAACCATGAGCCACATTTTCTTGTGCATTTTCCCATGAGCATGCAGACTCCACTGCTGAAATAGGCCATCCACTGTTCTAGACATCACCCACGAGCATCCCCACCAATTGAAAAATCTTGACCACAGCTGCAAGACCTGTTGGTAGTGAAGGAAAAGATGGGCCACCGTCTCCTGATACTCCCCACAAATAGAGCAGAGGCTTGCTGGAAAATCAAGAACTCGAATGCGCCATAGACGCTCCCTTGTTTGAAGGTTCTCAAGTGCAGCTAATCATAGAAAAGCCTCCACTTTTGGAGAAGCTATTGACTTCCAAACGTCTTCAAATTGGTATTCTGATACAGAATTGATATGGACATCCAAGGTGGTTGTAGAGTGTTTGTGATTCACAATGACACTTTTATCACAGAATTATTTGAAGCAAAAGCTTAACCCATTTTTTTGTTTCTAATTTCATATCTCAAATCAATATATGCTAGTGTATGGTTCAAGTTACTCCAGCTTCCAGACCATGGAACATTATGGTGTTTGTTGCATGTTTTCTTTCATTTTATATCTGCTAGTGCAACTCCATATGTTTTGGCACTATGTTCAAATAACAACGTACTTGAACAGTGATCATGCAGCCTCTTTTGCCTGCTTTATCTCTATAATTAGTACAAAGCAGTAAGAGTAGATGGATCATGTTAGTGATGTATGAACTTACTCAGATCATTCCAATTTTATCAGATGTCTCTAAGGGGACAGGGCTCTGCTCATATTTAACCACTGTGCAACCTAAGAGGTGATCTATATCCATGAGCAGCTTAAATGCTGAATTATTGTTCATGCTGCTGCTAACCGATAGCAAACCTGCAATGCCATTGACTTCTGTTGGGAAGTTCAAACGGCTGGCAACAAATTATTTGTATGTTGGGAAAAATGCATCCCCAGCCTCAGGAAGACATCACTGTTGCTAAACCTGTTGTTCACCGTCTGAACTATTCGTGTAGGTTTATATGTGCTGGGCTTTATTTGTCTCTGCTCATGTAAATGGGTTCTGTATCTGTTCTGTTGTATCTGCTCTGGAAAAGACTTCATGGTTCAAAGTGCATTAATAAAAATAAAGTACTACGGGTTTCCCTAGCGTTGGTTCTTGTGCTTCATTTATTTGAATCAGTACTTAAAATATAGCATCCATTGCTTGCTCCTTTTACTATTGGCTAGTATTAGTTGTGAGTGACTGAATCAGATTATAGCTTTTGATAAGCTATTTCTTAGAAATTATGAGTTTGAAATTCGTTGGGTTTTTGTTTATAAATCCTTTGAATAACTTTTGGTAGCCATTAAAGAATTCCTTTCCTAAGGATGAAGGAGGTCAGATGATTTTTTTTTTTGGAGGGGGGAGGGGGAGGATGGGTGTTTGATTTTCAGGTTTTAAGAAGAGTTTTGAAGAGAGGATGAAAAGAATTCCTGTATTTTTTTTCAACAAAATTTATTAGTGCAGACATTCTCCTTTTATACACGTTACATACATGTAGTTAATAACAGAATCCTAAAATTTAGAAATCAAATCATCTCCTACCATCCAATGATTGAAGGCTACGATTCTTACATCTATGCAAAAAAGGTTATAATATAAATTAACAGAAAAACCAATTGTAATTATTTTAACTGCTTTTAACATAAATATTCTTCCATTTCTTCATTCTTTATTCTTCTCACTATAGCCTGCAAGATTTACTTTTGAGGCTTTAAAAATAAGTAATCAACTTAACTTTCAATAATCTCTTCTAAGCTACTTACTAGTTTAATTCCAAGTTTTAATCTTAGTTTCTTGAATCTGCCTTTAGACAATGCTTTAATAAAGATGTCTGCGAGTTAATCGTTTCTGCAAAATTGTATATTTTTCATTTCCTATTGCAAAGCTTCTTTTATGAAATGATACTTCTAGTTTATGTTTTTGGTTCTTTGATGAAAAACAAGATTTTTTACTATTGAAATTACTATCATGTTATCACAGAACAAAGGTGTTACTTCATCTTGCATTTGATCAAAATCATCAAGAACAAATCCTAACCAAATGGTCTAAACTGTTATTTCAGATGTCGAGACATACTCAGCTTCTGCAGTTGATAATGCCACTATGTTTTGTTTCACAGAGGCTTAAGAGAATGCTCCAATTCCAAAATTGAATGCATAGCCAGAGGTGCTCCTGCTATCATTTTCACTTCTTGCCTAATCTGTATCACAAAATCCAATAAGAGTTGTTGACTAATCTTTCACATATTCAATGTTATAGATGAGAGTTCCTTACACATATCTTAAAACCTTTTTTGCAACTTTCACATCAATTTTGGCAGGACCATTTATGAACCATGATAGCAAGTTGACAACATACATTAGATCAGGTCTTTGGTGCTTACTTTAATCCATATAAAGCTTTTCTTAATTTATAGATTTTGTGCTAGATTTTGTGTCCTGTATCCTTTACTTCAAACCTCTTAAGCTGCTCAACATACATATATTCTTCAAGCACACCATTTAGGAATGCTGAATTAACATCCAACTAGAATAAGGTCCACCCTTTTTGTGTTGCAAGTGCAATGAGGGTTTGAATTGTATCTAATCTTGTTATTGATGTAAAGGTTTCATTGTAATCAATTCCAAATTTCTATGCATATCCTTTTGTTACAAGTTAAACCTTGTGTTTTTATACTGTTCCATTAAGATGAAGTTTGGTTTTGTACATCCATTTCACTCTTATAACAAGTTTGTTAATCATTCTCTTCACCAATTCCTAAGTATTGTTCTTCTTTATCATTTCTAATTCTTCTTTTATGGCTTCTTGTCAGGCTTAATCTCTAGCTGCTTCTTGATAATTCTTAGGTTCTATGATGCACATGTGACACCTTGTATATATATCTTTCAAAGTTTAAGTTTTTAATTTTACTGAAGTAGAGCTAGGTGTGAATTATTGATTATTATCACTGCCAATGTTCTCAGGTAACTCGCCAACTGTGGAGTTTAGATGGGAACATCCAACATTATCAAGTTACGTTGCAATATACTGTTCTTTAGAGTTTTCACCTTCAACTTCATATCCTTCAAGGTTAAGAGGCATTGGCATTGGTTTTATCTGATTTCTTCTCCAACTCCATGACTTATCATCACTAAAGATCACACTTCTTTAAAGAATAATTTTCTCAGATTTTAGATCATATACTTTATATCCTTTTTCACAGTTTCCATATCCCACAAAAATTCCTTTCCAACTTTGCTATCAAATTTTTATCTCGGGGATGGTGGAACATAAGTGTAGTATATACAACCAAACATCTTCAGATGCTTGACTCTTGGCTTCCTTCGTGTAAATGCTTCAAATGAAGTTTTTCTTATAACAAATATTGTAAAACATCTATTCTGAAGGTGCACGGTTATACTCATAATTTTGCCTAATAAATCACTAGCATTTCTTTCTTAGTTAACATAGACTTCACCATCTCACAAATTGTTTTGTATCTTTTTTTCATAACTCTATTCTATTGAAAAGAGTATGCAATTGTTTGCTGCCTCTCTGTTCCTAGATTTGTATAGAATTCTTGAAACTTATTTAAGGTATATTCACCATCTCTATCACTCCTTAGCTTTTTCAATTTGTATCCATTTTGCAATTCAACAAGGATTTTGAATTTCTTGAACACATTAAGTGCATCAGATTTATTTTTGAAGAAGTATACCCAACATATTCTTGAGAAGTCAGTCAATGAATATGATGAAACCCTAATCGATTCATTCTGCATTGGTCCACACAAGTCTGTATGTATTAGATTTAGTGGATAGCTTGCTCTCCATGCTTATTCTTTATCAAATTTTCCGCTGTGATGTTCTTGAAACACAGCTTGCATACACATCCTCCACTTCTGTCAATTTAAGAAGTCCACATACCATCTCCATCTATTGTATCTTTTTTATGCTAGCAAAATTCAAATGTCCCAATCTTCTATGCTATATCCAGGAATCTTTAATCATAGATGCTTTCCTTCTTGCAGGTGTCATGGATTTATCATCAAATATCACTGCTTTGTTACCCCTAAAAAGGATATAATATCCATGCTTCATTATTTAACCTACACTTAATAAGTTTTCATCCAATCCTGGAACAAGCAACACTTCTTTTATATATCTCTTCCTATGATGAGTCTCCACCACTAGTGTGTCTTTTCCAGTCGCTTGCATAAGATCTCCAGAGCTCATCTTAACTTTGCAAGTCACAGTTCTATCAATGTTGATTAGTTTGAATTCTTGAGATGTCATATGATTGCTGTAAGCACTGTCCACGAACCATACATTTCTATTTTGCAAACTTACAAAATGACAAGTATAGAACATAGTTTTTGTGGTTACTCCTTCTTCCTTTGCATAATGGGTAATTGTTTAGTACTATGACTATCACAATCCTTTGTAATATGGCCAAATTGATTGCATCTTTCACATTTTGGTTTTTCTTTGTGCCTGTATGATCCAAAATAATGCTTTGTGGCAGACTTGACACTGTGGTTTTACACCTACTTGACTACTCCCCCTAGTAGTGTTATTCCAGCTTGAGTTGTTATAGTTATTCAGGTTTAGGTTTGGAGTCCAATTTGATCCCCTCCTGTCTTGTGATTGGTATTTTTGAGTGGATTTGCCTTGGAAGCCCTTATATGTACTATAGGCATGGTTATTTCCAACCTTCAAGTTGCTAAAGGTTCTCTCTGTTCCTGTTAACTTGTCTTTTCATCATGTAGATCCTCCTTTTTATCATAGACTTTGATAAATGTAATGACCTCTTCTACTCTTAAAACATCAAGGTCTTGTGTTTCTTCAATGATGGACATAATGGACTTATACCTTCTACATAGGCTCATTAGTATATTTTGCACAATTCTAGTTTCAGATATATCTTCTCCAAGTGATTTCAAATTATTCACAATTACAAAAAACTTAGTCAGGTAGCTATTTAAGCTTTCACTATCTGACATTCTCATACACTCAAAGTCTGCTCTATTTGCTTGAAGTTTCACAGCTCTTACCTTTTTATTTCCTCTGAACTCTTTGCTCAAAATGTCCCAAGCTTCTTTTACGGTCTTCTCATTTCTAATACATGAGAAACATTTATCAGTTAGTGCTCCTTGTACGAGGCTTAATGCCTTTGCATTCTTTATTTTATTTTCTCTTGAGGTAATGGATGCTCTTAATAAGGTTTGCTTAACTTCACTCTTTTCATTGCCAAATCCTTCTACAACCTCAGGTGCTTACTGAGGTTGTATTTCAACCTTTATTACGTCTCATAGATCAAATGTTAAGAAAATAATTTCTATTTTTACAGCTTAAAAGCCAAAAAATCATAATTTATATTCTTAAATTGTGGAGTTTGTAGATCTCCGTCACCCACCATTTTGTGAGTAAGACCAGGTGAAGCAATCAATGAATCTATTTTCATAATTTACGCCCCTCTCAACAATTAGTTTAAGTGATCTACTACCATGTTTGATTTTCAGGTTTTAAAAAGAGTTTGCATAAGAGTTTTGCAAGGAAAATGAGAAGAATTCTTGTATTTTTTTTTCAACTAAATTTATAGTGCAAGAATCATGCTTTTATATACGTTACATGCAGTTAATAATTGAATTGTATAATTTAGGAATCAAATCATCTCGAACCATCCAATCATTAAGGGCTACGATTCTTACACTTATGCAAGAAACGGTTGTAACAGAAATTAATAAAAAAAACCAACTATAACTGTTTTAACTATTTCCAACATAAAAATTCTTCCATTTCTTTATTTTTCTTATTATAGCCTGCAGGATTTACTTCTGAAGCTTCAAAAACAAGTAATCAACCTAACTTACTGCGGGGGGTGCTGCGGCACATGTTTCATTAACTGAATAACATTTAGTTATCATAATGTGATGGTTCAGTTCTGGTTTTTGCGTTGGTAGTTATATAGAAGTTTAAGCAACTTTGGTTTCAAGTGAAAGATACTTCAGTTTTGTTTGAACCATGGATTCGGTTTGATTTTCTTGCTGCATGGACCAGGTTTTGTTTGGCTTCATACTTGTTTCTTACTTTATGCATTTATTTGTTTTTCTTCTTTTATCCCTTCACTTTGGAGCATAGAAATCATTGATGCTGTTAAGGATTGTACTGAAACTTCTGAGCCTTATGATTTATTATGTCATTTCTGAGGTTGTTTTAATTTCAGGACATGCTAGGCACGTTAAAAAATTTTACTGTGGAAGCTCCAACCAGGAAATTAACCACGAAGTATAATCAATCAACTGTTGAGACATCAAATGTAACAGTAGAAGACCCATTCTCTGAGCTTCCTGAGAAATGCATTTCTGGCCAGCAGAAGTTCGTGCACAAGGAAACAGTGAAGCACATGGTATCCCAAAGTTGCCGCTCTTCTCTGTCAGGTTACTTATGCCACGTGCATTTTTCTTGTTATTTTTCTGGGTTTCAGCCTCTGCTTCCTCTGATTTAGACAAAATGAGGATAATTGGATCTTAAAGAACTGATTTTCAACAATATCCAGTTATATAGGGCTTATATGCTGTTTCTTGTGTGAAGTTTTTAGAATAATGTGGGCGGGACTGAAATTCAACTGTAAGAGGTTTTGCACATGAAACCATCTGGTGGGATGCAAGCATATACATTGTCTCTCAAAAGTTATTGGCAAAAGAATACAGCGCATTTAACATCATAATATATGGCCAAGGCTAATCGACATATTGTTTCTTGCATTTAACGCAATGACAAGAAAACATCATAATATACAACGCATTTAACATCACAATACATTAAAATAATATTTTTTTTTATTTTTAAAAATTATTTTTAATATTAGAATATTAAAATAATCCTAAAACATAACAAAATTAATTTTAAACAAAAACAAAATCAAAACTTATCCAACCAGTATGATTTCCATGCATGCGTTGAGTGTGCAGAGCGTGAACTATGTTTTAAGATTCGGTTTGTTTTCATCATCTTGTCGGGAATGAGCACTTAATTCTATCATATAACACTCTTAGTTTGTTGAGCTCGAGTTTTCCGTGGATGTTTTCATAGTTGCAAGTGTCCCGACCTTCAAAATCTCAGGTCCAATTTGCTCAACTAAACATGACAAACAGTTAATAAGTCATTCTGTTGATGGAGAAAGGAAGTTTGTATTGGAAATCACTAGAACAATTCTAAGAACTTAAACTACCAGTTACAGTTAAGTAGATTAGACGGCACAAAGTGTTCATTATACTGGGGCCAGCTACATGTGTCTTGGAAAGTTGAAATGCCATTTGATCTGATTATACCTGGCGTTTACAGGCCTACATAATTGTGTACCACTGGCTGTAGACTTGATGCAAAATGAACCAAGGGTTAGGTATTAGAGATGGTGCAGAGGCAACATTTCTTTATAGGATAACAATGATAGCAATCTAAACACTGTTTTTGTTTTTCCTAATTTGTGCTGTCTGTATCGCGATTGAACTAAGACATTGTTACTTTTTGTTGACAGGATTGAATAATGAATTATCATTACATGATTATAAGTGCAAGGTGATGCACATCAAGAGTTAAATCTGTGTCTTGTCAGTTTCAGAAAGCCGAATTACCTTAATTCCCTCTCCATGAGGTCAACTACAGTGGATTATCCTCCTGAATGTTCGTTCAATTGCTATTTTCTTTCATGGCCTTTTCCTTGTGGATTTATCTGTAAGCATCACGGCTCCATCTCCAGCGCTGAACTGCAGACTGAAATTTACAGTACGTCTCTTGCTGGTTTATAATTGCTAGGTACAAGGTACTGTGGTATAACATGGAAGTTTGGTTCTATTGCGTTCTAAAAAATAATAAAATAAAATTGAAAATTCATATCAGATTATTAAATAAACTTATTAACTTTTTAAATAAGGATCTTTCAACGTCAATGTCTCATGTTATCATCAAGATTTTATTATTTCTTTCTAAAATCATGAAAGTAATAAAAAAATATTAATTTCTTAGTTATATTTATTTTAATAGAAATAATGTTATTACTAGCCTTAATTGATTTAAAATTATTTTATACTTATTATTTCTTGTATTCCTATCCACACATAAATTCAGAGTTGTGAGGATCACTATTAGCTAGGAATTCAGTAGCCATGAGCAGCAGTTTTCCGATATTTTCCCTCTGGGACCAGTTGACATGAAATGTGTGTTTGGTATTCTAACGTAAAGAGTTTTTAAAAAGTATTTTTTATTTAAAAATATATTAAATTTTTATTTTTATATATTTTAAATGCTAGCATATCAAAATAATCCAACAATATTAAAAAATATTAATTTAATATTTTACAAATAAAAGAAACTTTTAAAATATATTCAAATATAGTTTTAAATACAAAATCAAACCGAAAATTGCTTTCCTGTAAGCTACACGTACCCACATGCTTCTTTGTTTTAATATATAATTCAACAATGCTGTTGAGTGAAGCCCAGGGTGTTTTTTTTTAAGAGTTGTGGTAGTGCAAACGTGTATGCATAAGATAGCATTCACTGTAGGACGACCACGGCCTGGCCTGCATGATTTAAATTAGGTATTATTGTGCAATTATTTTGCATCAACCACTCTCCCGGCCGGCCGAAGCTGAAAATGAAAGGGCACTGTTGGTGGTAGAGTAGCTTTTTTATTTCAACAGTTTAGATTTTCTTGAAATGAAGAAAAAGAAGTCTGTGCATATTTTTTAACATAAACTTGCATGTAAAGAATGTCTATTATGTTTTACATATATCATTTGCTGCAAATCCTCCCTCTCAGTTCATTCCATTTTATTGAAAAGATCTTTAAAGCATTTTATTTTCAAATAAACAATCGAGCAGTCCATTATTAACTACGTTTAATTATTATTGAGAATCTGAGATACGATTGGAAAAAACAGAAGAAAGAATTCATGAATATTGCTGGGACTCAATTGCTTGGGCGGCAGCTTCACAGACGCTGGAAAGGCACACCAACGTGGCATCATACTAACCATAACCATTGAAAGACGAAGCATGATCCCTGGAAACTACTGGCCAAGGCCATGATTGAAATATCCACAAGATGTTGATGAATCAGAACACGCGACGAATTGGGTGGCATCATTACTAGATGTTGAGATCCGTAGAAAATATTCATTAGGGTTTGATAAACAACCCAACACGTTTTTTCTTCAGAGAAGGGATAGGCTCGAGACAGGGCATCATACAGCATAGTTTTGCAGTCCATATGTTACCAAAATGGTGCCTATGGCATGGTAAACACAGGAAGAAAGAAAAGTCATAGCAAGAAAAGATGGTTTTCCCACATGTTGATGTTGTTCTCTCCACCAAAAGTTTCTGTCCTCCGCACAGTAAATGGAATTGATGTGTTCTTTGGAAAATTCCGAATGAAAACATGAAGGTGTCGTATAAATTAAAGACCCCTATCAACCCATGCACGTGTGTGGCATTAATTTGGCTCTCTACTGGAAAATGACCACTCCCTGCAGCAGCGATGCCACCCCCTCCCTGACGATCTTTATCCAGGCTAGGCTGGTTTATTGGTCATCTTCAATGACTAGAAAAGGACCCTTTATGCTCGCATACGGATTTAATTTCTACAATATTGCAATCTTAATTTCAAGCAATTTCCGTTACAAGTTATACAAATTCCTCAAACTGTTTTTATTACTACAGATTAATATAAAATTAGTTTATACTTTATTTAACTTTCTAAGTTTTTAGATTGAAAGTATTCTTTAATATAATATCAAAAATTTAAAAATCAAATGATTTTTACCTATTTCATTAGTATTCATTAGATTAATAAAATCCAATCAAGTGTAAGATTGTAGTAAATTTACACTAATTTTAAATTTAAAAAAACTTTGAAATAAAATGATGTGTTAAATAGTAATATAAAATTGCTTCTCAAATTCAACCTTACAACTTAACTTTTTGAGCTAAGATTCTTCTTAAACCTTTTTTTATTGATATATCATGGAAAAAATCATAACAAAGTTTTTATTTTTTTATACTTGGTCCTTGTAGTTGTAGGTTTGTTTGTTTCAGTCCTCTATCTTCATTTTCATTATGTTTCTGTCTTTAGGTTATGATAGGAGAGAGAAAATTGTCAAAAATAAATAAATACAAATACAATCACATCATGATCATAAAGAAATATGAACTTGATGTCAATAATTTATCGTGGATAAGAGAATTCAATGGAGGTGGTTGTGTCCTCTAAATATAACAAAAAAAGTAAATTTAGGCCTAGCTAGGTTTTTCTTTTAACTCGTTCTGGTTTTTTTGTTTTTAAGTGATTAATTGTTGTTTTGGATTGGAAACAATTATTTTGAGGTTTCTATGATTTTCTTTTGGACAATTTCAAATGAAACCAAGTTGAAAAAATTAGACTTGAGCGTTCCAAAAACTTGGACACCGAATTTCTAGTCACCTGAGGTGATTGAAATTTACACCCGAAGACAACGCATTATTTGCTAAGTAGATGATGTATTATCTTGTCTATTCAAGAAAATAAATAAATCAATTAAAAGATGGATGATACATTGGCTGATTTATTAAAAAAAATGAAGTTTTTTCTTATTAAAAAGATAATTTTTTTCTTTAATTCAAGTTATTAGAATTCAATTTTACAAATATCTCTTTTAATTGTCATTATCTTTTATCCAATAAACCATGTTGATAATAAAAAAGTATATTATTGTCAAAACAGAAAAATTATATGAACAAAAAAAGGTAATTTCCATTAAGTTATATTTCTAATCATCATATTTTCTTACTAATATCTATTTTAATTACTGTATAAATATGTATTTTAAAATGTGTCATCACATCGTGTGCTCACTAGTTAAGGGAGCAGGATCATGGCTGGATTTTTTCGATTATGATCGGAATTTTCTAATTAGATCCAATATGGAGGGCCGGATGCTTCACCGAGTGCCTTTGTTATTCATATTCAACACTCTATATATAGCATTGGAGAAGGTACCATTTTGAAGATGTTAACATAAGCTAATTAAGAAATTTAACTCATATATATCCTCAAGTGGATAAGCTAAATTTTTAGTGATACTAAGACATTTCTTCTTTTTTTCATTGCTAATAAATATCTGAAGGGAATTCTGCCTATGATATAATTTTTTTTTTGTGGTATTTGAAAGTATGATGGTTATTTTTAAAGTATTTTTATTTAAAAATATATTAAAATAATAATTTTTTATTTTTAAATTTATTTTCACATCAACATGATTCAAACAAAAAATTTAAAAATAAAATTTGGCACATTTCTATTTATATTTAGACGTCAATTTTCAAGAAGAAAATTAGAGTAGCCACGCAAGTTACCTAAGGTAGCTCAATTGAATTGACAATTAATGCATACAGGACTGCAGCTCTAGGAGTTTACGCAACTCGTTAGGGTAAAAGAAAGAAATTAATGGAAATAGAGTCCGTATCACTTGTCAGTTCATTGATCTTGGATGAGTTCATACAAAGTTACAGACATTAAAGTTAGACCAGCCTAAGACCATCCTCCGCTAGCTAGGAGATGGCGTCTTTGCCAATCTATCTTACCTTTTGAGTACTGGAACCTGTTTTTTTCACCAAGGTTTCACTTTCATGCTGCTTTTCAAAAGTATTTTTTTTTAATTATTATTATTATACAATAGTCTTAACTTATAGTATATTTGGTGACTGATAAGCCGCGGGCTTTATTTTACATATATATATATATATATATATATATATATATATATATATATATATTGATGGAATGATAGTAATTTTAAAGAAGTGAAAAAAACTTAAGAGTTGATAATTGAATGGACTTGGTTTGATAAAATTAGATAGTTTAATAATATGATTAAATAAAATTTAAATATTAGAAATTTGATGTTGAATGTTGAAACTAACATAATTTATTTTAAAAAAAATAAGTCAAGTCAACTCGAGTTAATCTGTTAAGTCTATAACTCGAAATACAAGATCATAATGACCTCATAGAAAGGAAAGTGAACAAAATTATAAAACTCAATCTCTCAATTAACTCAATGTTAAATAGTAAAATTGAAAAAGTAAATTAAAAAAGATATAAAAAAACAAAAGTTAACTCAGACTAATCTTCAAAACTCGTAACCTAAATCATAAGACTAAGACTAACCCCATATAAGTCAAAATGAAAAGAAGAAATCATGAAGCCAAATCCACAATCAACAAAATATTAAGGGGTAAAATTAAAAAAAAAAGAGTGATGAAAATAAATAAAAAATTAATAAAAAAAATTATAATAAAAATATTGATGATCAAAGTTGATATAAAAATTAAATAAAATCAAATATAAAGGGATAAAATAAAAAAATTAATTAATAAAATAATTAAAAGTAATAATAATCAAAACAATAAAGATTAAATTTAATAAAAAAAAATAACATAATACTTTTTCATTTTAGCTGGCTAACATAATTCCTGAGAAGGGGAAAGAGAAAAGCAAGAAGAGAAGTAAAAAAAGTATTGGATCCCAACTGTCATGCTTTTACCAACATGCATCGAACCATCAAGAAAAGTGCAAATAGATGCTTCCAACACCTCTATAGAAGTTGACCAAATGACTTATCATGCACCACTTGAACATCATGGATGTCTATACCCATTAAAGCTCGCGTTGCATATGCCTACCTATTTGTCATACTCATTTACTCTAATCCTCATATTTGATTTAGTTTTAATTATGGTCCATTTACATTAGGTTTTATTTTCTTAGGGTCCATCATCATAAATAAGGACTTGAGATACATATAAAAGAATATAGAGATGAGGGAAAAAAACCTAGCAAAAGTAAAAGAAAAAAGCACCAAAACACTTAGTTACCGACAACCCCTCACCAAAAGACAATCTCATCATATAGAAGTAATTCTTCTTCTCTCCCAATCAATCCTCTTGTTGAGACTAACAATCATTTTTTTTTTTATCAAACTCGTTTCTTCCACCGCAACAACCCCATACAAACTCCTCTCTTTCACAATAACCACGACACAAACAATTACAATCCTGCTCTCCTTTCATTGATTTTCTTAAACCATACTAGTCTTTTTTTAGTTTAATAAAAACTACCTTTCTTCCTTATAGATCCCACACAACAATAGTAATCATCATCATTCTCACATAGCATAATTGGAGTAAACACCGGCACTGAAAACTCAACAGCTTCTAACTCAAATACAAACAAAAAATTGATCAAATCTAGCCTTAAAATAAACAAAAATTCAACCCTAACTATGATAGCAATCAAACCATAAAGAACACACAAAATCACAGATTAAATCACAATTGTTTGTGGTGTTTTTTTCCATATATTAAAATTGATGAATACATAGTTGGCTCTCTTAGTATACTGTTATGCATTTTTATTTCTTGTGTTGATTTAATATCATATACATTGAGAGCTCACTTAAAATCAAATGGTCATTCTCAATTTTTATCTTTTAAGATTGATTATTAGATATTTAAATTAGTAACTACATGTTTAAGTGAGTTCCAATACATGTCTATCGTCAAAGTAAGGATTGAGCCATCTCAAGCTCAAACCCAAAACCACTCTTTAGTTTAAATCTAAAATAAAAACATTAGGTTTTGATTATACCTAAGCATAATGAATACATTTAATTTTATAATAAAAAATAATACAGCTTATCTTAGTTATAATAAATAAAATCAATATATATATTTTATTACATTATCAATCTTTTACTTAGAAAATATAAAAAATGAATTAAGATTTTCTAACTATTATAAAATTAAAAGACTCGTATTTTTAGTTTTACTTTTAATTTGTCGACACGTACTTTGCAATTGATAAAAGCATTGTTAAAGATTATGTTGTTGTAATTCTTATTCTGTTAATTCTTGTTGTAGATTCTATTAATTAGTGGTACGTACGTGGATGTTGTTTCTTAGTAGTTTAATTAATTATGTTTCAAAGTGATCTACCTTGATATTACGAAAATATTATTTTCCATTTTCCTAGAAAGCTTTTAAATTATATAAACGTTAACATCTATAAGACAATTCCATAGTGTGTGTGTGTACATTAAATTGGCAATTGTATGAGTAATTTGGATGATTGGTGAGTTGCAAATCCAGGAAACTGATCCATCAATTGAGAGGCCAATCAAGCATTACCGATTCAAGTTTTGAAACTTTGATCGATGGCATGAAAATCAAAACCCATGTGTACGGCATGTGCACGAAGTGTGAAGGTTGAGATAAGCTAGCTAAAAAGTTTCTTTGACCTTGAATAGAAAGGGCCAAAAAGAACTTTAGGGTTTTCAATTTCATACCGAAGTTCGATGCATCTGCCACTACCAAATTATTGGAGCCAAGCTTGGCTAGATTCATGAGAAAGAAATTTGCAAATAAGGTTGTGTATACGTACGAGCCTCGTGACGGTGATTGAAGTTACCGAAATATAGTCTATCTTTGATAGTGAAAAGACGTGTTCTTGAAATAAATAAATAGAAATAAGATTTTATACACCTTTTTTCTACCTAAATAAATAAATACGTTATATGGCTACGTACTTTCAGTTTTGTAATTAATTTCTAGTTTTTCCGCAATCTCTCTCTATATATGGGGTGGATCTACTACTTATGCTATGGGTGCCGTGGGACCCCAACACAAGCTAGAAATAAATAAAGTGAAGGTAGAAAAGTAAGATTATAGATTTTGAAGGACCTATTTACAATTTTCTTAGTGAGGGAGGGGCTAAGGTAGAATTTTCTTGAAAATGAGTGAGTGTGCTAGATGAGTGGGGAAATACGGAGGTTTTTTTTTTTTTTAATTGTCTCTCGTCTTTCTTCTTGGTTTGGCTTTGTTTTATATCCAGAGTTGCATTTAGCACACCGCAATTAATAGGAGAATGTTCATTTCAAAAAAAATTAAAATTTCTTTATATGAATGCCCAGCTACCCTCTTCATACTCCTAGCTTAGGATGCTTTTGTAGAGACATGCAGCATGCCACATTCATATATTACTTTAAGCTATCATAAATTAAAAAGGCAACATATAGCACTACCATGCTTCGTAATAAAGAAAATTCTTGCTCGTCATTTAATATCAAAATTTTTTAACTAATTGAAAACAATCATCAAATCTTTATTCAAGATAACTACAATCTAAATAACTAGAGGATCAAACCCCAACAACATCAACACATGAGAATACAGATCAATACCTTCATCTAGATCCACCCACAAACATGTAATTAAGGACTTAATTTAGATAAAATCTTTATTGGAACAAAGAAATAAAAAACACATAGGTCTAGAACTTTTCGAAGTCTCTAATTAATTAAAAAGAAGAAGGATGAGAAGAAAATAAATGAAAAACAAAAAGATTGCGGTCGCCGGTGATGAAATAACATGGACAACAAGGGAAAAATCTTTTTGGAGATCTAGGGGGTTTTTCGTTAGAGAGAAGAAAGAAGGTTTACTGGGATATTACTTCTACAAATGTCACAATGATTAATTGCTGCATGTCAAATGTACAAGACAACCAAAATTAATTTGGACCATCGAGAAATTTCTTTTATAAATTTGATCTATAGAACGAAACAATCAGAATTGAGTTCCTTGCTCATAAAATCAATCAATTCATAACGATAAGGTCCTCTACACCACTCAATTAAACTGTCCATGCAATAATTTTACGACTGTGTCACGACATGGTTTACTAATGAGTCAAAGCATTGATTGTTTGTCAATCATACAACCTAGCCGTCACCTATCAAGTAAAGAATCGATCCGTGTAAAAAAAACAGAAAGAAAGAGAGAGAGAGAGAGATACCACTCCAATGTAATAGTTCAATAATTCGAGTGTATTTTTTTTTTATTGTATAGCCTAAAGCTTCATTATTAGATTTATTATACCTCTTGTTAGAACTAAGAGAAAAATAAGAGTTGACAATGGCCAAATACTGGTACCAGTGAGGGAATTAATGAAGAAAAACAAGTATCTTATTTTTGTAACCACAGTTTATTAAAATCTTCATGAAGTAGTTCTTGACGCGCCCTCAGTTAAAATCTTCCCATTCTAACCAATGAGCCAAACTATAACAACAATTCCTAAATATCGTTATTAATCACCCTGCAATATTAAAATAAATCACAAAGCATATCCTTTTTAGGTACAAGATCAAGATAACAAAGACGAATTCTTAAAGCATATCCTGCTTTGAATTCAACTTAATTTCATATAGAATTACTGCCTTGCAGGGTCTAGCTAGTTTGAACAAGCCTGAGTATGCATCTCTCAGCTTAGACATCATAGAGAACACATAAACTCTGGAGAAAGCTCACTTTAAGTTGCAGTACAAAGATGTAGCTTGCAGTCATTTGAAATAAAGTTTCCATATTGTCCATAACTTCACAGCCTGGAATGATCTTGTGGAGCTGATGCAGTTTCTTCCGCATGGAAACTCTAGCAGTCCTAGGGTTGTTCCTGATTGATGAAAGTTTCGGCCTTTTCATCTTTCTCCATTTGCAAGAACGTTTTCTCATTTTGTGTCTCAGAGAGAGGGGGCGACCTAGAGAGGGTGTTTTCTTTGAGAGAGAGACGGCAAGGGATGAAGGAAGGAGATGTGCGAGAGCATTAAGAGCGGGGAATCTTTATATAGGCAAACATCCTAGGCAGATAATTCTCCCTAAGGTCTTATTAATTAATACTCAGAGATTAAGGAAGAACCTACCACGTGCGAGTGTGTACGAGTTCACGTGTGAGAAAGATATACGAGGGACACATGATAGGATGTGGTAAATTTTTTATACGAAAAGTTAGGCTAACAAGAGTCACATTTTATGATTAATTTAGATTTAAATAGTTGCAATTTTAAATTTTTCTAATTAAGATTCTACTAAGGTTGTTAACTTTTTATGTTAAGCATCACATTGGAGTCTTACCTAATTAAGAATGTATATTGTCTTGGTAAGAATTAATTGTTTAGTATAATGCAATGTGAAAACATGCAGGGTTAATATATAATTAAAAAAAAAACAGCATACAAATCTATAATAAGTAATAAATTTAAAATAATGTAAATAGGGTATTTAATTGCTGCTGAATTTTGAATGAAAATAAAGAGGTTTTATACCCTTTAATATTTTTGTCACTTGGTATAAACAATTTTAAAGCAAATGGTTCTTAAAAATTCCAACAACACTATCTTAAAATTACCTTTCAAGGTTAACAAATTGAAAAACAAACTTGATAATCTCCACAAAACAACTGAACTTAAAGCTATAGAACTTGTATACATATATAATAGAAAAAATAAAAAAAGACAAGAAGAAGACAATATGAAAAGGATTGCAAAAAAGGTAGAGCTTGCTAAACTTCTTATTATGTCTCCACGTAGTCGCTCCATCCCCTAAGGACCTGGTTGCAAGGATTAATTATGATTCAGAGTATTCATTCTAATAATTTTTAAATAAAAAATATTAAAAAAATTTAAGATATTAAACATTGAAATGTTAAAAATATTTAAGTCATTAATCTACATCAAAGATGTTTAAGACTTTAACCAAAACTCTCTAGGTACTAAGTAGGATGATAACAGATCAAACAAGACATGTTAGAAAACGTGACATATTCAGTAACTCTGGACAAATAATTGCTCGTAGGTTGGAAAAACAAATTCTTAGCTAAAAAATTATTTTACAATTAACCTAAATTAAATCCTAAGCCGAAACGAGTGTGAGATTGCTACTCTGACCCATATCCCATAATATCTAAGATCTCTCATCTTAGAAAGTTTTGGTGCAGCGTAATTTTTGCAACTATATAAGCCTCTTGAAATTTTCTAATATGAGATTAAGGTTTTAGGATTTGAAAATTTTGCCATTTAAAAAAAAATTGAGATTAATTTTTTTAGAAATGTTATTGTTTTATATTAATTAAAGTACTTATGTTTATGTTTAAGTTTAAGAATATTATTCAATAAAATATTAAATCTAAATATGAATGGATCCCACTTGTAACCATGTCAAAATCAATTTCCAACAATCTTTACATGAATGAAAATTATCTAGTGAATTGATAAATCATTATATCAAAGAGAAAGTAATTAATAAAAATTATATCTTAAATTATTCAATTTTTTTTATGTAAATTAAGATAATAATATCACATATTTCTCTTACGGTAATATTGTTTTACTTCTTATATTTATATTTATTTTAGCACTGAATAACTTTGGGTTGATGAATGACTTAATGAATTTAGCTTTTCAATTTTTTTTAAAGAAATAACCATATTTTTCTTTCATATATATGATTTCTTATTAAAAGTATTATATGCATACTCAACTTGAAAATTCATGATATAAAAATCATTAAAACCATGACTTAATCTTATCATGCTACAACTAACACTCTTTTTCATCATATAAATAAACATAAATTTATTATTGCTTGATGCCATCAAGAATGTCACTTGATTTAGTTTTTCCTTTGAACCTAGATATTAAAATTTCTAGTCAACTAGGTATAATTACCATCATGATAATATTTCATCTTTGAAGGTTTTAAGCTTATTTTGTTGATGAATTATACACAAACTTTGTCATTAAACTTTAAGTAAATGAATTTGTAGTATTTTTCTTTGACCTCATAAAGTCAATGAAAATAATTTCAATTAAGAGCAACAGTTTAATGGTATTACACACACATATCTAAATTTATTATTATACATACTACTTTATATCATTCCAGTTGTAAATTGGTTGTCATAATGGACACAAATCACTAGTACTAAATTTGGCAAACTCTGAATATCCCTTAAGAAATTTTGAAGCAATTCAACTTTCTTTCCAGTTTTATCATAAGTTATAAAATCTAGTTTCATCGATGATCTTGCAATACAGGTTTAATTAGATGATTTCCAATACTCAACCACTCTACTTAGTGTGAAAATATATAAATTAGTGGATTTTGAGTTCATAATGTTAAATATCCAATTTGCATTACCATAACTCTCAAGTATTACTAAGTATCCAATATAGTGCAACTCATAGTCTAAAGTATATATCAAATATTTGAATACTATATTTATAGATTTTTAATTGTCCCACCATAAATTATTAGTAAATCTACTTAGTTTTTTCACCAAGTCAGCAATATTCAATCTTGTATAATTTATAACATATATCAAGCTCAGGTGTGAGAAAGATAAATGAGAGGTGCATGATAGATTTTGGTCAATTTTTAACAAAAAAAAGTTAGGTTAATAATAGTCATATTTTGTGATTGATTTAGATCTAAGTCGCAGGATATAAATGATGGCATTCATATGTTTTTCTTTATGAAAGTGCATTAATTGAATAATAAAAAATTATGAATGATCTAATATATGAATGATTAATTATGCAATTCCAAGGTGTCTAGAGAGTTGTAATTCACTTATATTCTCCCCCTAAATTAGACTTGTCAAAATAATACATATATATTATTACAATGAAATTTAACATCGAAGGTGAATAACATTTTGACTTAGTATGTCAAATTTCAATATAATATGATAGGTTAAATAATTATTAACAACTGAATCAATTATCCATTCACAATTATTATTATTAAGTGCATAAACTTTAAAAGTTTTACCTAGGTTACTTGAATTTGCGATCAAGGTTAAGGATTCTTTAGAAAAAAGTCTAATGACAACTTCTTTTACTATAACAACAAAGGCATGGTGATTTGGTTTAAAATTTTAATTATTGGGTGACTTGTTAGAACCCTACCATTCTAGATATCTAATCAACTACTAACATTGAAACTTAATATGTTAAGTTTTAGTATGTGATCTTACAACTGCTACTTCATAACTATACTTTTATGATCCAAATAACCAATCTTGATAAGCTTCATGATTTAGTGAGCTAAATGTTCACTTAGATTGTAGATTAAATTACCTTTATTGAAGTTTGGACTAGCGAACGATTATAACAATTGACTCTAGATGATTAGGTTTCTTATTCAATGTTGTTCAATAAGCCACTATGACTATTTACTCTAGATGATCATGTTCTTTATTTAGTAATATTATGTGAATAACATCATGATGTAAATATATAAGTTTCTTCAAAATCTATTATTATGTTCTTTTTAAGAATCTCACATTGAATTTGTTCATACTCTATATCAATTCCATTTAAGAAGATATGTACACGTAATCATATAACTAACTTTTTATATATGAGAATATCATTAGGATCTTTTATTATAATCTTATCACCATATCATAACCTCTCGAAACTTTTAACAAGACAATCATAATAGGTTGATAGAGGATGATCAAGTTATTTGGTAGAAAATTCTTGCTAATTCAATGTAAAGATTTATGGTTCATTTAATCTACAATCAAAAGTTTTGGCCAAAACACTCTAAATCTCACTTATAGAGCCTATTTGGAAACGCGGTTTAATTTTAAATTTTTTATGTTTTTAAATTATTTTAATGTGCTGATATAAAAATAAATAAATATATATATATATATATATATATATTATTTTGATGTATTTTTATGCGAAAAACACTTTAAACCATTACCATAATCTCACACAGATCCGTAGTAAGCAATTAAAGACAATACTTCTGATATCAAGTACAAGAAAATAATATAATAATAAAGAAAGAACAATATGGTTTTGAGGAAAGGTTTTTCATTGTATAACTTTTTTAATTGATATAAATAAATAATAAATGTATAATATCCAAATTAAAAAATAAAAAATTATAAAAGATTAGAAATTACCTTTCTCTACTAAAAGAATTAGCCTATTTTGTAGAGCTTCATTATTTATGTGAACAATAAAGCTCCCCCCCTCTCTCTCTCTCTCTTCAATTTAGCTCTTTTTTTATTCCTTCTTTTTTCCTTTAAATTTGATTTTTTTCTCAATTCATCCTCATATATTTTTTTTTAATAGTCATTTGGATTGTGTTTAGAACGACAAGCCAACCAAATTATATTGGGGCAACTCCTACATAGTATAATACAAAAAGATGAGTCAAGAAATTTTTTTCTTTTAATTTAATTCTTAAAAAAAAACTTTATCCTAAAACTTTTCTTACTAATCCAACGAGTTCCACTAAGTTGACCAAGTCATATTAAGACAACTTTCATATTATTTAATTTTAAACTTAAGTTAGGTAAGGAATAAGATAGAGAGATCTTTTTTTTTTTTGTCAATTCCATCTATTTTCTCTCAATTTTATACTTAAAGTTTATATTTTAATCTTGAGTTAAGCAAAAAATTAAATCTAAATTTTTCTTCTTTAAATTTCATCTTTTATTTTTTAATTTTATCCTTAAATTTTTTATATTGATCAATAGAGTTATTTTTTGAACCTGGTAAATTAATTAGGCCATATTGTGATAGCACCTATATAATTTAATTTTAAATTTAAATTAGAAGATTTTGAAATCAACCCACTAAGATAAATTTAATAATACTAACAAAAAATTGTTTTTTATTTGTTAAATTTAAGATTCTTTTTAAAACTTTAATAGGATTTTAAAGTGGAATTGTAGTAGTTTTTATTATCTGACATTGGAGCCCACTACCACTAGTGCACATGATAAAGCAATCCCTCAAATTAAGCTAAGCTACACATTCAGCTCAACAAGTGTGAGTGTCTGTCTGAAAGAGAGACAGAAAGAGAGAGGGAAAGTGAATAAGCTGTTTGTTTGGAAGACACGGTGAGGGACTTCCGGGGAACAAAGGCAAAGGGCAAACGCATGCGCCTCTCCAGTCTCTCATTTTTCTTCTCTGTGAGCCAAATGACAAAGCAATCATTCTTCCATTTTGGTCCCACCCCATAAAAAGATTTTTTATATATATAAAAAAAGGACATTCTATATAATTCCTAAGGGCATGAATATTACCCCTTCTTTTGTTAAAAATTACTGTTTTTCTAATTAATAATGGGTCTTACGTGGAAAGATCAGTAATCTATATTAAAAATTAAAATATAAAACAAATTAATTAAGATTGGGTCTATAATGCAAATATAAAAAAAAGGTGGACGATAATTAGGTTAGTATATTTAATTTCCATCAATATTTCTATAGTATTGTACATGTGGCTGCTTAATTAGAATACCACATAAACTCGTTGTATACATTTTACAACCGGCCTATTGTATTAATAAAATCCTACGGTGATTATTGCTGCATTTTATGTTGCCTAAGACGGTTTGGTTTTTCCTCTACTTTGCCGCCTTCGTTTTCCTCTAAAGACTTGGGTGCAAAAATAAAATAAAATTAAGTATTGCTGATAATTTAAAAAAATAAAAAAATAAATTATAAATTCAACATCTAATGAGTACATTTATTTAATAATAAAAAATGTACATAAAAAAATGTTGATATTTTTTTTTGTAACATTAATTATTTACTAGGTTGTGAAGTTAAGAGACAAGCACAAATAAAAATATCTAATTCAAAGATGGGTTGGAAGACTAGTAAAAAAAATACTTAATTTTAAAAAATATTTTAAGAAGCTATTTTTTTAATATTAAAATGATAAAATCTTAAAATTATTTTGGTTAATTCAAGTTAACATGACAAATTATTAATTTAAATTATAGACCAATCCAAATTTAATAACTTAATATTTTTTTTAAAAGTTATCATAATATAATAGAGAAATTGATACTCACAAAAAAATATCAAATAAAAAAGAAGAAAAAAAATTATAATGGGTTGTATAAAAAGATCACTTTTTATTGATTTAATAAAATAATATACAAAATATATTTTTAATTAATTTTACAAAATAGCATCTAAATTATTGGGGAAACAAAAAAGAAAAAATGGGAGAAGCTTGTAGGCATGTGTGGCTACTACCATTAGAACTTTAAAAATAAGCATAGATATATGGGCCTACCAACTTAAGCCGAGGCATCTAGACTTTAAAAAAAAATATTCAAGTTAGGCAAATATCGCATCATTCATCTAATATTTTTTATATAAAAATAAATAATAAATTAATATTTTACTCTCTTGTATAAATTTTGATTACCACAAACATAACTAAATAAAAGTATGTTTTTACCTAATTATATATTTTTCAACTCATATTCACTAAAAACATCTACTAAATAGTCTTAAAGTCCCCTAAAAAAAACCAATTTATCAATTAAAAAATAAAAAAACAAGTCAAAAAAAAAATCAAAGTGGAAAAAAAAATCCCCTTACTATGATCTGCTTTCCATGATAAATCAAAACTTAATAATATTATTCTTGTTAAGAGAAATACTTTGACATTAAATCTAACCATTTTCTTCAAATATTGACAAACCAAATAACCTGTTTGTCCTTCTCTGTTGTTTTTTTTTAATAATTCTCTCTCATCTCTTATAATAGGGATTAAAAATTAAATAAAATAAAATTTTCAAACATTTAATGACAAATAAAGGAATGAAAATTTTTTTTTGCTGAAACCGTAAGGGAAACCCCCTCTAAAAAATAAAGGTGTTAAAAACACAGTGCTCGAAAAAAAGTTTGCAATTTTTATTTATTTTTTTTTAATTTTTTAATTTTTAATTTGTTGCAAACATTGAAATTAACATTTTTTTTCATAAAAAACCAAGTATTAATCCAATACCAATATATCTTTTTTAAGACTACAATAATTTATAGAAAGTAAACTGAAATTATAAAAATCAATATCTAATAAATACAATGTTGAAAGATTAAATAAAAAAAATTAAAGAGTTAAAAGAAAAATTAAAGTTACTAAGTTAATCCACAATGACTTGTGAGTATATAAATAATAAAATTAAGAGTTGTTATAGATTTCTTTTAGAGTTTAAATCTTATTAAAATTAATAAATTAAACACAAGGCATGGATTATATGTATTAATTTCAAGTCTAAAAATTTCATTTAAAATAATGTATTGAAAAGAAATATAAAAATATTCTTTAAACTTCACTTAATAATTTAAAAGTATTAAGACTTTTAAATTGAGAATTTTTTTTAACAAAATATAGCTTAACATTTGAATAAAAAAAAATATATAATTAACAAACACTCTAAACTATGTAGAATATTTATTATATCAATCCATAATAAAAAAAAAACTACTTTACTTTTTTATAAACTACCTGTTTAACTATGGTATAATAATATTTTCTATGGGATATATGTTTTATTGCTAAATTGTTTGAGATCACAATGGTTTTTTTAAATTGTTTAGAAATAGTAAAATGTCTAAAATAATCTTTTAGAAGCAAAAAATAATGATAGCAAGAAATAATGATTTGGCATTTAGGGGGTTTATTAACCTTTTACTTTTTTAAGTATACTTAAATTACTTAACTACCCTTATAATTAAAAAAAATTAAAACTTCTTTGCAAGGTTTTTGTTCTTCTCACTATTAGTTTGTAATACTCACTTTGAATAAGTGATAATTTAGCCCTTTTGCTTTCCAAGCACAATTAAACAAAGTTGTTAAAAATATATTTTTAACACAATACAAAAAATATAAAATAAACTCGGATTGTAAAATCATAAGGAAATTTTTTATATATAAATAATTCAAGTACTTTAAAATATATTATTGAAATAAAAATTTATATATAGTTCAAACATCTTTAAATACATGATTCAAAATGTCGTACCCTCGCGGCGGCGCGACGACCATCGATTAATTTCGGGGTCTCTTAGTTTTATTATTTTTGTGTAAAAGGGAGTCGCCACCTAGTATTATGGTCACTAGAAAACCTAGCTAGTCTTTCAAAGATTCTAAGGCAAGGAACTGGTTGCGTAAAGAGATGGTGTTAGCACCCCTAGTACGCCCTATCTAAGGTAAGTTGCTTGATGTTTGGTTTGTCTTGTAATTGCTATGGTGTTAGTGTTTTATAATCCCATTAGTTTTTCTCAGTTTGATTCTAACTAAATTTATTAAGATAGAAATTCAAAGAGATTCAATATGCTTTACAATCTCATTTTTCTCTTGGTATTTCAAGAGTTTGCGACTCGTAAATCGCAAGGAGGAGGAACAAAATTTTAGAAATTTAGGGTGCTTTAAATACCTATTTTTGCCTTTGTATTTTATAATCTCATGGATCATAAACCGTGGAGTAAAAAAAATTGAAATATCCTCGATTATAATCAAGGTTTCTTTCAAGGATGTGTGTTGATTTATTATTCCTAGAAAATTATTTTGGATATTTACCACTCTGATTTTCTTTATTCAAATATTAACAGTGAATAATAACAAATTATTCCTAATAATAATTTGGATATTCATCCTTTAAGGATTTCTTTATCCAAATATTAGCGGTGAATAATAGATGAATTCCCCCAAAATAAGATTTTTATATTTTTTGGAATATTGGCCAATACCCATTGAAGTTTTACAAACATGTTGTAAAATCTAAAAATACAAGAAAATAATTTGTGTTTAAGAAATCCAAGCGAAAACACATTTTCAAAACTTGCAGTATTTTATATATATAAAAAAAACGTTCAAAAACATGTGAGAGTACTGACCGTATGCAACACATAAGAAAACATTTTTTAATATATATGTATATTTTCTATCAAAAACACATACATCACATTTAATCACAATTAAAGTCAACAAACCACACATTAGTTGAATTCTTAAGGTTTTAATAAATTAGTTATTAAATCTCAAAAATATGTAGAAACATGTTCTTATATTTTTATAGGAAATACAACATGATTTTATTTATCTTTAAAATACTTGATCATATCCAAATTAAAACATTAATTTTTTTGGTTTTTTGTTGGAAGTTCATAGCAAATTTAATTCTGAAAGTCATCAATCCCCACCGCAAATGCAAATCAACATTGAGCAAAATGATAAATGGGAAACTGGAGCTACCTGATTCAATTGAGATATGTTTCATTGTAATAGTTCTTCAGCCTGCATCTACCTTATATGTATGCCCCCACCAGCACGGCAACAAGATTCTAAATGTTAATACTAGGAACCAGGCAATTCCATTGCCAACAAGATTGCAGGCAGAAGCGGCAGCAGAATAGACTTCTCGTGAACTTGGAATGAAAATAAGTAGAACATGAAAGAACTATTTAGCAACCCATAAAGGAAACCTTTACTGCTCGGAGCCAATATTTGTTGAATTATTGAAGGCAGAAAAGTCAATATAGTAGCAACCAAGTTGACAAATCTTAGAGAATGTGTTGTAAATAATCTCTTCCACTTAATTAAAATTGAGGTACTGCACCAAAAGTTAGCCACATAATCTTTATATATCGCTCTTTCAAATGGAGCAAGACGTAAAAGAACGCCTTAGACAGCTGCCAAACAGATGGCTGGAAAACGCAGAAGCATAATATGCACTTATCTGTTTATGGAGATGAGTCCCTCTCTAGTTCTGGGAGTTGGGGAAAAAGAAAGAAATGGGGCTGGTTTGTAGGCTGGGACTTGAAGATGAGAGGAAAAATAGGGGGAATTGTGATGGCTGGTTTGGCCTAGGAAGAGAGCTTGCTTCGATTTGGGAGAGAATAAAAAAAAAAGGGGGAGCGGCGATCCAGGGAAAGAACCAAAATCTTTAGGTTATGGTTTTTTTCTTTTCATGATTCCCTCCATTTTTGTTTTTAAAAATTCTCTCTTTATATATTATTGGAGGTTCACTTATATAGAAAATTTTTATATATACTATTTAAGAAAATATTACAATAATTATTACAGAGATTATCTTCTATAACCAGCATCAATAAATCATATATATATATATATATATATATGGTATTTTATATTGCAACGATTATTTTCAATAACTAGCTCGAATTAAATCATATATCTATGGTATGATTATTTTCCATAATCAGCACGAATCAAATCATATATCTATAGTATGATTATTTTCCATAACTAGCACCAATCAAATCATATATCTGTGGTACTTTATATTACAATAATTATATATGATTCAATAATTATCTCCTTAATACATTGCTTCCTTAATATTAGCTCTGATGTTCTATGTTATCGCTACATGTAAACCCTTATTTTTATTTTTATTTTTTGTTTTTTAAAAAAATTATAAAAACATGAGTCAAAAATTGGGTAATAACACAAATAAAAATTCATGTATAATTTAAATATATTTTCATTAACTAACAATTAACAAACTTAAAACAAACAATATGGTGTTTCATGTAAACTAGAACTTATATTAAATATAAATACAATATATTTATTTTATATTGTTTTTTAATTTGCTATTTTGTTTGTCTTTCTAACAATATAAATGGTCCTTTCCAATTACCTTAGTTTTAGATTTTATTTATTTATTTGAAATCATTGATGTTACATTTTTTTTAATGTTATGAAAAAATTAACTTGGCATGGGGTTTAACAATTTTATTTATTTTTGTATTTGAAAAAAGCTTTTGATTTTTTTGATTTAATTTTTTTTAAATAATTTTGAATTCTTAAAAAAAAAGTAACATGATAAATGATCATCCCGCTCATATCAACTAGACAATCACAGTCTCTCTCGCTCTCTTTCTAAAATCATCACCAACATCATCATCATCAATCTTTTTTTTCCTTTTTCTTTCTCACTTTCAAGCTTATCTCTTGCGCTTTCTTTGTTAGGATTAATAATTTAGTATCATTTTCATGGTTTTTGCTTATTACTTGGTTGTCATTTCCTCTAAACCCTCATATCTCACAAAATTTGCACTCTTTAGTGCCTCTTTCTCCTTCAATCCTCCTCCACCTCCTTCAACCCCACTTTCTTTTAATAAAAATGACTTTGATTTAACTTTCTCTTGTGCCTCAATGAAAACTAAAGCACATGATTTGTTAATAATAATTATTTTCAGGAAAGGCAAAGGTGAAAAAATTAGAAGAGTTAATAGTTTTTGTTAATTTTATCAAACTCAATTTGAGTTTACCAAGTTCACCGAATTTGACTGATTTTAACCGAGTCTGCTGATTTTCAAGTTTTCTACCCAATTTAACAGGATATATCTGTATTGATTCTAAAACCATACAATTTCACAAGTAAACTCGTGAATTTAACAACCATGCAGTTAAATCATTTGAATGAATTCAAAAAACAAATTGTAATACTCATGATGGATTAAGGGTTATTTGATCTTTTATCAAAGATATATTATTAATAAAAAAAAAGGTTATTGGGGTGTTCAATGCACATGCTAGCAACTGGATATCGTCTACATTGTTTAGGTGATGTGTACAGTGTCACACGAACATCAAATGTAGTCATTTATGGAGGCAATTAAAGCACGTCAATGTTCTATTTCTAGTGGTGTGGCATGTGTGGACTGAGGTGCGATGATTTATCATTGATAGACCTTTCTTTTCTTTTCTTTTTCTTTTCTCTCCTCCTCTGAAAATAACATGTTGACCCTTTTTATTTTTTTATTTCAATTTTAATCTTTATTCTTTTGATTTCTAATTTTTGTTCTTATTTTTTTTTTCAATTTAGTTCTTCAAATTCAATTTTTCATATATTATTTTTCCAATTCAGTTCTTATTCTTTTACATACTAGTTTTTTTCCTTGACTCTTTTGTAAATGTTTTATTAATTTTTAATTTTATCATTCAATTCAAATTTATGGTGTGTTATTTTTTTCAACTTGGTCCTTATTATTTTAATTTTTTTTCCTTTATTAAAGTTAATTTTCTTTTCAATTTAATCCTCCAATCAAATATTTTTGGGTTGACCTCTATTTAATATATTTTTTATTTTAATTTTCATCCTCATAAGTTTAATTAATATTTTTTTTATTTTATATTCTTTTATGCAATTGACTTTTTTCATCCAATTTCATCCTTATTACCTATGCTACACGTTTATCGTGTTATCTCAAGCCAATTATTTTTCTATTTAATTTTTATTCAGTTTTGTACTTTAAAATATTTTTTCTAGTTATTGTTATTTTTTTAACAATATTTATTCATTTACTTCTTTTTTTGTTATCTAATGAAAATAAAATCAACTTATTAAACCTGATCAAGGTTATAACCTAAGTAATTTTTATTATTATTTCTTTGAAACACATGATTAGTACTTAAAAGTGTATTTTTATCATGATTTTATATCATCATTTTGCACTTGAAGTATCAATAACTCCTTAACTAAAGTATCTAATAATATACGATACCTTTAATTTGTGGTAAATATTCATTTTAAATTCAGACCTATCACATAAATGAAAAGATTAATTGATAACTTTAAAAACTTAAATTACAAGGGCAAAAAGATGACCAAAATTAGAAAAGAGATGTCGGTGTAGTCCATACCAGAACACTGTTCTATAATCGGATCATATCTGGAGTTGTAGATCTCAGATTTAGGTCCACTTTATATGGATGGAAAGATAATACATAGGCCTACAACTTTCAAATGGAGCCCAAGATCTAAAAAGGCTATTTTCAAGTCCAAATTATAGCAACAACAAAGAAGCCCAAATCTGTCCTACAGCCCGAACACTGTTTAGTATTTTGGTCATATCTAGAGTTCTAGAAGTCCAAATGAGCTGATGTTTTTACAAAAAAAAGCTGAGATAATTTCCTACAACTTTCATGTTTTTAAGTGGCTTCAATTTTGACGTTAGCAATGACGTTTCGGGAAAACAAGAGAAGGATTGTCACCAAGTCAAGAGTTGGCCACCCACTCATCAATTAGTCATCAAATCAATAGTTTTCAATTTTGGCCTATAAAAGGAGGCATTTGCCATGCATTTAAGCATCTTGGTTTCTAGATCAAGATCATCCTCTTGCTTTCTCTCTTTGTATTTTTTGTAATGTTTATACTTTGTTTTCATTAATATCGAGTTTATGGCTTTCATTTTCTTTCCTTTACTTAGTTAACTTTTATCTTATTTATGTTTTTATTTTGTTTATCTATTTTTATTTCTTTCATTATGTCTAGCTAAGTTTATTATGTCAAGGTGAAAAGGTTACACTAATGGTGTAAGAATAAGTATAGTCTAAACTTAATATGGACTTTAATGTTTGATACTAACATATTTTGTATTTGTTATCTTGTTCATTCTTTAATACTTTGCTTATTAAATGACTAATCTTGATTTATGTTGTATAACACTTGGTATAACAAATACTTAGCACTTTCATAACCCATACTGTATGGTATAACCAATACCTAAGCTATGAAAGGAACTTGATTTATTGTTAACATAAGTTATAATCATGAATGCTTGACGAGATTTACAAGTATTAGCATTAATCGAATAAGATGACTAATTTTATCATGTTAACAATTTATAATCTAATTGGAACCTCCTTTATGTGTGGTTTCCAATTGAATAATAAGATTTTATATTATACTTGTTTATATATCATTAGTGGAATCTCTAATCTTGACATTTGTTATTATCATTGTTTAATCGTTACATTAATATTTCTTCTCAAAGTTCTCATCTTCATCTTCATCTTCATCTTCATCTTTATCTTCTTCTTCTTCTTCTTCTTTATTATTATTATTGTTATTGTTGTTGTTGTTGTTGTTGTTGTTGTTTTATTGTTATTTATAATTTATACAATTAACTTGCCGGATTATTTATTACTTCGACACTCCTACACTTGGGAGAAGACATCAATCTTTTAGTCGTGTCAACACACTTGAGGTACCTTAACTATCATTGCCTTTTTCTTATTTTTTTTAATTCTAATTTTGGTTTTTATTTTAAATGATACCTTTTGTAATATGTCTTTTTTCAAAATATTTTAATTGATATTCATTCTTTGTGATTTTTTTGTTTTGTTTATTTAGTCTTTCTTAGTAGAGTTTTATTTAAAAAAATTATTTTGTTTGTATTTAATTTCTAAAGATATAATTTTGATTCACCTTTAATTGTTTTTTATGTTTTATATAGATAACATTTATTTTTGAAAATAATATTTATTTATTTTTAGATCATATTTTTAATATGTACACCATTTTATTTCATTTAGTCAATTTCATGAACATGTATCTTTCTATTAATGTTTGATTGAAAAAAAATTAATTTTAATAAATAAATTTAGTAAATTAGGTAAACATTACATACTACGAGATCAAATATCTTATTTATATACATCTCTTAGTTTTGTTTTTTACATGGATTGTTCTCAATTATTTTAAAAAGATGCTTGAATAAACCTTTTTTTTTACACTTAAAATGTTTTATGTAATAAAATACATTGAAAAAGCCTACATATTCGAATCTTCTTGTTGGATAAAAAATATATGATCCGCATTAAAACCCATATCAAATAGCTAGTTCCAAATCTATTAATAGTTGAAAGAACAATAATATATTTATAGATAATAGATATGTTGCAACCCTATACACTAGATGATATTACTTTAAAACATGAAATTTTATCAAAAATTTAATAGGTTTAAAAAACCATTGAATGTCCAAAAACCCATGATTTCAAGCAACTTGTTCAAGCCCTGCCCCTAATCTTTGTGGGCTCAGTCTTAAAAAGAACTCAACTCATGAACTCAACTTAAGCTCATGGTCATAGTTTAAGAAACAGCCCAACATCATGGGTTCAATCTTAGAAATAGCCCAACACTGGAGAACAGACCAATGCCATAAGAGAAGCTCAACCTGTATAGGCTCAATTATATTTTGAATTTTACCCTTCTTATACTTTTAAGTATATAAAAATCTTCTAAAAATCTATGATATTTCCATTTACATTAATGTTATATAAGTGATAATGTATAAAAAAATCCTTCAATAACCTACTATATTTTCATCGTATTAATTTTTATGTAAGGGATATTTATCCCTCATTAATATATATGTCAGGGATATTTTTTCTCATTGATGCTATCAAAACAAAATTATATTATAATCCATCTTTTCCATAAAATGATAAGACTTATTAAGTATATGATATCCTATGAATTTTTCAAGTTCTAGGTTTATATTTTTATTTTTTATTATAAATTTATTTTCAAAGTTTTTCTCTAAGATATCATTTTTTTTCTCAAAATAATATATATTTACACATCAAAGTGTATCAAAAGCCACTCCTAGAGATGAGCACGAAGCTCAAATACAATTTGCTCTTGGAAGAGGAATCCTAGCTATATCTTCTATGATGGGAATGAAGAGGCTTCCCAACCCAGGGAAGGTATTTGATGTTTTCCATTGTGCATGTTGTAGAGTACCGTGGCAATTAAAGGTATGCACTTAATTTGTATTTCCTCGTATAGGTTTAAGCTCATCCAAACTTTTAATTTTTGTTGGTACAATCTTTGACTTGCTGGATCTGCCAATCTCTTTCTAATGTTCAGAAAATCATAGCACGATTTCAAATCCTGATTTCTTGCTATATAGTGACTAATGAAAGGATTCGGTGCCAGTGAAACTATCTTAATTGGGATTTCTTGGTTTTAATTAACAAACTAAAGATAGTAATATAGAATATAAGTTTGTTTTATCTTAGCAATTGACATCTGCAGGTGGTAAACTTCTTCTGGAGCTGAATCGTGTGTTGCGACCTGGTGGCTTCTTTGTGTGGTCGGCCCCTCCTGTTAATCAGAAACTAGCTGAAGATGTTGGAATCTGGCAAGGTGGGTTATTTTAAAAAAAACCAAAAATGCAATAATTTTTTAGACAGTTGATTGATTCTAACGCATTGTGCCTTTTATGGAATTGTTTGCAGCCATGACTGAACTAACAGAAGTTACACTTAATGGAGTTCGTGTAGCTACGTACAGGAAGCCTCCTTCCAATGACTGCTATGAGAAAAGATCAAAACAAGAGCCTCCACTTTCTGAAGCCTTGTGATTTTACTCTTAAAGCCAACAGATGTTTTCGGAACATGAAAATCATAGCAACAAAAGCAATGAAAGGCAATGTAATTTTTTAGGGTGGTTTCTAGCTAGTGACATAACACCCTGATAAAGATTGTAACAGTAGCCTTCACAGATAGGGGTGTTCACTCTCTACGCATTTATTAGCAAATGGTTAACTAATTTGAATGTGTGCTTAAAGTAGTTGAGGATTTAAAAAGCTCGAACCTTTGATCATTGTGATGATACTAATATTCAGAATCTTGGTTATTGGAAGATGGACAAATACATAGCTTGCTAAATATATAGACATTAAAAGGCTAAATGGAGCTCAAGCTTTACATTTTTATGTGGAAGTTAATGAGTTTCAGCGGTATAAGTTGGAAGGAGTTGAGATGGTTTGGTTTAGAAAATCCAGTAAAAAACATTTGTTTACGAAGCCTAAAAGAACCTTTAGTTTGGTTAGATTTTTTGGCCCAAAATGGACCGAACCATACTAAATCGTGAATATGTATGTATGTATGTATGTATGTATGTATGTATGTATGTATGTATGTATGTATGTGTATTTAATCATTTAAAAAAGATTGTACTTTGAGTGAGCCTACCATCCTTTTAAAATCCCATGTGGAGACCATGTGAGAAATTTATTTTCTCTCTATTCTCTGTCCATGGCCGAACCCCATGCTATAAAATTTCTCTTATGTGGGTCCTTTTCAGTTTTCTCCCTCTCAGCATTGCCATGTTTTCCGGATCCTGCTAATTCTTCCCCCCGAATCAACGTCCTCGCAGTGCAATTCCGGGGATCTCGAAGCCCAAAAATTGAAATAATAATAACAATAAACTTTAAGAAATATAGTTTAATTAGTGGGTTTGTTCTTTAAATTTTTTTAATTTGAGTGTTATAAATTTTAAGATAATTAAAGATTTTTTAAAAATCTTAAAAAATTAGTCAAAATACATATAAATTAATATAAATATTTATAATAATAATAATAATAATAATAATGCTTAATTTTATTTGACTGGTCCAACATATTCTTGCAGCATTACTGAGATTTCTATAATTAATATACAATATTTCATATCACATATCTTATCTTGTAGTGGAACACGTCCAAGCTAGCTTGGACAGACCTGCAAAAGAGCTTTGAAATTATTAACGTAGTTGAAAATAGTAATTAGGAATTTTAAAATGGTAGTTGGGAATAGGAAAATGCTTAATTTCTGTTTAATTCAAGATCATAAAGCATCCGAATGCTATGTAAAGAAAATAGAAGTAAAAAACGATTTTTACATAGACTTTGGGGTGATCTTAATTTTGTATAAAGTCTAGAAGGACAACTCATGAATTCCAAATGCTTTTTACTCAATCTTTGTCCGAAGTACTCCTTTCCTTTCGGAATCCTAGATGTTAAGATAAGTACTCTGTATGAATACAAATTCCAATGCCAGTCTAGAAACAATATTTTCTGCTAAGCATAATAAAGACTTGTTTGTCTAACTGCTTTCTCCTTTTTCTTTTCTTTTTTTATTCAAATTTCTTGTTCAGATTTGGTAGCTTAAGAAATCCCATGTTTTAATATGTCCACGTTTCATCCCTAGCTTATTTTCTTTCTATGTTATCTTTTTTTTTCTATTTAAAAAAAAAAGGAAAAGAAAAGAAAGAAATAACATGAAATGAGTGAAAAGGGTCAAGTTAAAAATAGATTTAAGAATATAGGGACTAATTAATGATTCCTAAGACCAGGGGGATTATCCAATTAACTTTACAAGACTATAGGGACTAATTTATATCTTAGGGCCAATTTCTTTTTTCGCATCTTCCGGTTCTAGGGTTTGTGTGGTGGGCCATGGACACCATGTGCCTGCATGTGCTGTGTCTTTCTCTCTGAAAGGCCCACTGCTGCTTTTCCTTTGAGCAAATAAATGGGTTGGCTTCACTTTCTTCTTCCTTCACGTTCTTCTTCCTTCTCATTCTCTCTCTCTTACATCATTCTAGGATTCTGAGACAAACTTTCTTGGATCGTAGAATTGCATCGTTCTGCAACTTGTCTTACTTACTTCTCATGATTTTCTGTGCTCTTGTTCTATACAACAAAGGTATGCTTCACATCATTATATATCTTGCTCCAACAATGCATCATGTAGTTCCCATGACTAGATAGATCCCTGAAAGTGCATAAATTCACCTTAAACTTGCCGTCGTCTTATTTTTTGAAATAATTGTCCACCTTCACCATCTCATGATTCCTTAGATCTTATTAACTTATACTCACTCGCTCTTTAAATCTTTTCCCATTTTTCCTTTCTTAATTTCTTGGTTTGGGAAAATATTTACTTCTTCAATTCTATGCTACGGATCCTCTCTTTGGTTGAGAAAAATTGTTGGAAGAAAATATTAAGAAAAGTATAAAGCCAGCTAACTGACCAAACTAGCAGCTACACTGAAGCTGTAAAGCTTGTAACATTTCTTTTCCTGTGCTCACATCTTTTTCAAATTCTTCTTGTACTGTCTTATCTTATGCAGAATGTGCGATCCTAGTTCACTCAAGCAACAATTTCTCAAGAAATGGATATTGGGTCTCCAAATATGTGGTTCTGGGAAGCAGAACATGAGCATCTTGGAGAGAAAGAAGGCAATACAGCTATCAGCAGACATTGCATTAGCTTCTACTAGAGACGGAAGGACTTGTTGGAGTCGTGCACTCATTGCCAATGCTTCAAAACATGATGATAATAAAGTCCTTGTTCAGCACCTATTAGCTCCTGAGAGTGAGAGGCTAAAGAAAGCGTCAACTGGATTGGTCATGGACAGCAAGAGGGTTAGATGCAAGAAAATCTTGAAGAGGAGTTGCTGCATTAAAAGAGTAAGAAAGAGTGAACCGCAAGTTGTTCTTGCTAAATCTATTGCTAAAAGGATGGTAAATAGAAAAGCACAAGTATTGAAGAGTCTTGTACCTGGAGGGGAATTTATGGATGATATCTCTCTGATTGAAGAAACCCTAGACTACATAGAATCACTTCGAGCTCAGGTTGATGTCATGAGAACTCTTGCTAATGTTACTGAGCTAGTCAATGGTAAATAGGAACATCGATGGAAAAGTAGCTACTTTCTATAAATTCTAGATCTTCTATTTCTTATTTCTTTTTTTTTTCTTTTTCCCTTGCAAGACTCTACAATAAAAAAAATCAGGAGGTGCTAATAGGTAGCAAGGCATGTACAGATGAACCATATTTATTAAATCAATCAAAATTTTCGCTTCCCTCGCCTCTACTAGCTAGTCTTAGTTTTAATTTACATTAAAATGATGAGCAAGATTCCGGAAATGTTTGCACAAGTTTCTAAAACTTAATTATTGGTAGCCAGCAATATTGCACTGAGCATTTTCTATTTCCCTTTGTACTGATAATGTTTCTTCTTTTCATTGTGTTGTCCAAGATATATGGGATGTGCTCAATATGCAAACAAATTAAGGCTTGCAAATTATGTTCAAGAACATGACTACATAAGGAAATTCATTAACAACCCATATTTCATCCACAAAAAGAAAAGAAGGGAAAGAATAAAATAATCCAAAGAAGGAACTTCCACTATACGAGTACTTGAATTGTTGCTTGAAATTCTACTTTGATTGTCTTTTGATAGTGTTCTTGTGTTTGTCCTTCAGTAAAGGGAACTAGCTTGGTACATACTCTCTGTTGTCACTCAAACTGATATCTTACCGTATGAAGTATTGCTTAGACAGCTAGCAGTTTGGTTCTTCTTAGCTTATTTTGGTTAAGGACGTGCGATGATCTTGCATTATTGAGGCATGTAGGAGGGAAAGTTGGTGTTGACACAAGATAACAAAGAAAGGCCATATTACTATACTCGTGCAACGTGGACATACTATATTTCTTTGATGGTGACAGCAGCAAAGATTTTAAGATGTAAGAATGCATAAATTGTAGTCCATGATGATGCAGATATATGTTATATATACACGCACACACAACCGTATCCATGAATTTGTGTGTGTGGCCTATAAAATATTTCAAATGGTTGTTACATGTATTGGTGGGAGAAACTATGAATTTGTGTGTGTGGCCTATAAAATATTTCAAATGGTTGTTACATGTGTTGGTGGGAGAAACTACTGGTGGTGATTTTGAAACACTCGGAAGGGATAAAATACACTATTTTATTTTAAAAACAATAAACTTACAACACAAATAAAAGCTTATAATACACACCATCTCTCTTTCTTTCTTTCTCTTTAGTGTTTTTCTCAAATCTCTCCATATATTATAATATAAACTCAGCTAGCTATTTATACATGAATTCAAAATTCAACCTTCAAGTGTGAAGGCGGCTATAGCTGGTAGCTGGCAGTCGATGGCTGACGGCTGGATAGTTGGGTGGTGACAGCTGGTAGTTGCCTTCCTTGACCTTCTACATTAAGTTTACTTCAACAAATCTCCCCCTTAAACTCAATCGAGGGATGTCATTCCAAACATGAATTTCAATCTGATAAATACTTTTCTCTTCAATGGCTTGGTAAAAATATCTGCAACTTGATCATCTGTCTTGCAGGATATCAACTCGACTTCTTTGTTCTTTACATGCTCAATTGTTTTATCTCCATTTATTTTTACAATCTTTTGCTTATGAGCTTGCAAAGAACTTATAAGTTCATCCACTGTTAACTTGTCCACTTCTTTGAACTCTTCAATAACGACAACAACAAAATCAAATTTTGGATTTAGGGATCTCAAAATTTTTTTAGTAATTCGAACATCTGAAAGGGCTTCTCCATTTCTTCTCATCTGATTAACTATCACCATAATTCTTGTGTGATAATCAGAAATAAATTCTGAGGACTTCATTTGTAACAATTCAAATTCACCTCGCAAAGATTGGAGATGAATCTTTTTTATTCTGTTAGCACCTTTGTATTTTTGTTGGAGAGCCTCCCATATTTCTTTTGATGTTTCTGCAAAAGTAATGATTTTAAATGTTGCTTCATCAACACATTGATAAATGGTGGTCTTTGCTTTGTTGTCTTTCTTTCTATTGGCTTTGAAGACTTGCTTTTATACCTCTAGTAAAGCATTTTCTGATTCTTTGGACTCTGGTTCATCATAACCATATTGCACAATGTCTATACACTCTTGTGAACCAAGAAATGCCTTCAATCTAATGCACCAACTATCATAGTTGTCTTTGATTAGCTTCGGGATGAGTGTTTGTGCATTTTCTATAGTCATTTTGCTTTTTAAATGACTATATCACCTTTTAGGAGTTGAATTTGGCAAAACCGACACCGTAGATGAATCTGGAATAGTCCAAATAGTAGGGAATCGGTCTGACTTTGTAGAAAATGAGTCAGAAATATGGTGAACTAGTCTAAAAAACCAATTCGGGTGGTTCGTTGGGTTGAACCAGGAATATTTCAAGGAATATTCTTTTTGGCTTGGCTTTAGAATATGGCTCAGAGCTTGGCTTGACTTTGGAATATGGCTTAAAGCTCGGCTTGGCTTCGGAATATGGCTCGTGGCTTGGCTCTCAGCTCGACTCAAATATGGCGCGCGTGTGGCTTAGTCGTCTTCTTCCTCAGTGCACATAGGCTACAATATTGAAACTTCAAACGAAGAGTGTGGTCCACCCCATGCTCTGATTAATTTGATTTTTACATCGTTGAGTTCATATGGATGAGCTCTACACTTTGCAATGATCAAAATGTGTTTTTAACAACTTTGAAAATTTAGATATATCCTAAAAATACCTCTGTTTTCTGACAAACGGGGCTCTGATACCAATTGTTGGTGGGTGTTGCGATGTCGTGGTCGCACAAATTAATTACCCTAGCTTAAAACACAACACACAAGATAGTATAGAGCAAGCAAGGGGTCGATCCCACAAGGAAGATTTAGTTCAGATTTTTATGCTATATATTTGAGTGTTTTCCCTAAGTTTAATAATGTAGTTCCGCCACAATTATCAAGCTTAGTTGCTTCACAAGTTCATACATCACAACTCCGGTTTTGATATCAAACTTAGGAATAAATTGTTCACAATAATAACTTAGAGTTCCGCTCTAGCAATTATCAACAACAATCATAGAAAATATACATAGGAAAACAACCATACTTATTCATAATATAAACTGAAAATAAAAGGAAGAATAAATCTCACGGTTCTTGAAATCCGAAGGTTTGTTATGTCCTTGCAACCAAGAAAAGAGCTTAGCCTTGCATAACCATTGAACAACTACTCTTTAAGAATAAAGAGAGCATGATGTTTTGGGTTTGTAGAGGAGAGAATTTGTGTTTCTTCACTTCTGGCTGCTGCTCCCCTTCTCTCCTCTCTCTCTTTCTTTTTATATGCTAAGAAACCCTAGTTCCTAATTTACAAAGTAGTCCTCCCTTAAGTTGACAATTGATATTTAAGTACTTCTATAACTATTTTCCCTAAAAAAGAGAAATAACCTTGCATGAAATCTTCAAACTCTGACTTAGAGGAGCTAAATTGCTGATATAAAAACTTGGATGACAGTTTAGAAGCTTCGAAACGTAAATTGGACTCATTTCTTCACGAAACCTGATTGCTGGCAGAATTCATTTGTCATCTTTGAAAAATTATATCTCCCTCATATGACATCGTTTTTAGATGAAATTTGGAGCGTTTATAGTCATTTGAGTCAGGAATCCAACAAAATTGATTTGCATAAATTGGACTTCTATAGCTCCAGATATTGAATCTTGAATAGACAAAGGTCAACAGTGGCAGAATGCGAGATTTGACTTTGAAGGATGTGATTTCCATGATCTTCCTCTTTTTATTTTTCTTGCATTGCATTTCCAGAAAGGTATGGATGTTAGATTTTTATTGCCACTAGAATCACTTCATTTCGATCTCTAGAACTCACGCTCTGCACAAAACATTGACTGAATGTCAAATCTGCCAATTATCTCCAATTTACTCCTTTTTGCATTTTTCATCCAAAAGTGCCTTCAAAACATAAAACAAAGAATATCAAGGCATTTTATATATAAAACATGGACAAAACATTAGGTAAATATGGGTGAAACTATCGAATAATATGGTTACATCAAATACCCCCACACTTAGCTCTTTCTCGTCCTCGAGAAAGGATAAATAAAATTAAATTGAATTGAAAATAACCATGATCAATCTCTTAATCTCCCATCAATATCTAAGAGTACAAGTATTATAAATAAGAATATAATAAAAAAGTATAAAATAAATAAATTTTTATGAATTTGTTTACATGCAAACTTCAAAATTCAATCAATCGTCGGGATTTAAATGAAATCTATGCCATGCCAAAGTGATAGGTCCTCTCATTGATATACACTCCAACACTCATGTGTTTAGGGTTTGTGTGTTTAAATCTCTCAAATTCAATCAAAGAGTATGTTCTACCATAAGCTTGCTTTTCAATCTCATCTCCATTACTAACATATTACAAACAATGCATGAATCAAAAGGTCTTATTTTCCGGTTGTAATGGGGCTAAGGTTAAGGTGAGGTAAAAGAGAGTAAAAGAAAAGGTTCAAATTAAAGAAAGTAGAGCATTCCGAAAAATGATATTTCAAACAAGATATTCCATCAAAGCTCATAAATTTTTCATCTTTAATCACCAATGCTTAACTCCTTTTGATTGTAAGCTCTTTTAACATAAAATCTTAAGAACATAAAGGAACATTTTTTTCTTCTTCTTTTCTTTTTTTTTTCTTTTTTTTTTTGTAATTTTGCCCATCTTTTCATCAAGCATCACTTCTTCTATCTTTTCATATAATTTCCAACCATAATTCCATGAAGTATCATAAGTACATGCTCTACTAATCCTTGGCCAGGGGAAAAGGAAAATATATATAAAGTTAAGGCTTATACATGGATAAAGCAAAGAAAAGATAAATAAGCTCAAAAGGGGCTCACTAAGGATAATATGCTTTAGGTTGGCTTTTTGGTTCAAGTGCTTTAAAATTCCTATTGCCTTTATCATCTTCATGTATATTTGTAATGTAATATAATCTCAATAAGATATGAAGCAAGTTCTAGAGATACATATCATTGAAAGAATGCACCTCAAAGAATACAATGTTGAAGGCTCAAAAACTTGCAGTGGTATAATACTATAAAATCAACATGGCATATTCTCAAAGTCAATCCCTAAACCAATTAAACCTTAAAATTTGCATGCATACTCTTTCATTTGATTTATATCTTCATCTATCTCAATTAATTCTTATACATAATACTCATATTCTCAAAAACCAATGGGAGTTAAAAAGATCAAACACAAATTTTTTTTTTTTAAGAACAACAAAGAAAACTAAAATAAGAAAATAAAAATTCTCCCAATACCCCCACACTTAAAACACAACATTGTCCTCAATGTTGAAATAAAAGCAAAGGAACATAAGAGAATGACAGAAAATAAATTAAAATGCAAAAAAAATAAAAGATAAGGAAAAAGAGAGCAAATCTGATTTTTTTTTTGTGTGTTGGGTTGCCTCCCAGTAAGCGCTTTTGTTTTATGTCATTGGCTTGACATGTGGCATGCTCATTCTTCATAGATTGGTTCAGCTAACTCTACAGAAGCGGTGAGTTCTGCCGTCCAACCTTTATAGAAAGGTTTCAAACGATGTCCATTGACCTTGAGTACTTTGCTGGTTTCTAAACTTGTAATTTCAACTGCACCATAAGAAAAAATATTAGAAACAATAAAGGGTCCAATCCAACGAGAGCGCAATTTTCCAGGAAAAAGTTTTAAACGCGAATGATAAAGAAGGACTTTGTCTCCAACATGAAATTCCTTTCTTGTAAGCATTCGGTCATGAAGATTCTTAGTCTTTTCTTTGTAAATTCTTGCATTCTCGTAAGCATCATTTCGAATTTCTTCCAACTCTTGCAGTTGCAATTTTCTTGCAATCCCAGCAGCATCATAATCCATGTTGCATTGTTTAATTCCCCAAAAAGCTTTGTGTTCAAGCTCCACCGGTAGATGACATGCTTTCCCATAAATCATTCTATAAGGTGACATTCCTATAGGTGATTTATAAGCAGTCTTATAAGCCCAAAGTGCATCTCCAAGGCGTAGACTCCAATCTCGTCGGTTAGGTTGCACTGTTTTCTCCAAAATGGACTTGATTTCTCGATTGGAAATTTCAGCTTGGCCATTCGTTTGCGGATGATATGTTGTGGATGTTCGATGAGTCACATGATATTTGCGTAGCAATGCTTCCATGGAACGATTGCAGAAATGAGTGCCACGATCACTGATGATAGCTTTAGGGATGCCAAACCTATCAAATATATGAGTCCTGACAAAATCTAAAACAACCTTAGCATCGTTAGTTCGTGTGGCTTTCGCCTCAATCCATTTGGACACATAATCAACAGCAAGAAGAATATAAAGATTTTCAAAAGAAGAAGGAAATGGACCCATAAAGTCAATACCCCAAACATCAAAAATTTCACTTACAAGAATATTTGTTAAAGGCATTTGATTTTTATGAGTGATATTACCTGTTCTTTGGCATTTTTCACATGATTTGCAGAAGTGATATGCATCTTTAAAAATAGAAGGCCAATAGAAACCACTTTCAAGTACCGTGTGGGCTGTTCTTTTTGCTCCAAAATGCCCACCACAAGAATGAGAATGACAAAAAGTGAGAAGAGAATGACAAAAAGTGAGAATGGAATGAAATTCATCCTGTGGTACACATCTCCTTACTACTTGATCCACACAAAATTTCCACAAGTAAAGAGTATCCCAAAAATAATATTTAGCATCAGCTCGTAACTTGTCCTTTTGGGATGTAGACAAACCTGGAGGGAATTCTTTGGTGACTAAATAGTTCACCAAATCAGCATACCATGGTCTTGTAGAGGAGTGCAACATATACAACTGTTCATCAGGAAATGTTTCTCTTATTGTTTCAGTTGGAATATCATCGGTCCTCAGTCGACTCAAGTGATCAGCCACATGGTTTTCGGCACCTTTTTTGTCTTTGATCTCAAGATCTAATTCTTGTAAAAGCAAGATCCACCTAATCAGTCTTGGTTTAGACTCCTTCTTCTTCAAAAGATACCCGAGAGCTGCATGGTCAGTAAAAACAATGACTTTTGTACCAAGTAGATATGACCTGAATTTTTCAAGAGCAAACACCACTGCAAAAAGTTCCTTTTCAGTTGTATGGTAATTGCATTGTGCTCCATCCAACATGCGAGAAGCATAGACGATAACATGCAAATTCTTCCCAATTCTTTGCCCAAGCACAACTCCTACTGCATAGTCACTCGCATCACACATTATCTTAAAAGGTTCATCCCAATTTGGTGGTTGGATGATAGGGGCAGATGTGACACGTCTCTTAAGCTCATCATGGGCATCTTTACAGGCTTGATCAAACACAAAATCCACTTCTTTGGCTAATAGTCTGCACAAAGGTGCTGTAATCTTTGAGAAATCTTTGATAAAGCGTCGATAGAAACCTGCATGACCTAAAAAAGAACGAACTTCCCTCACGCATGAGGGGTAAGGCAATGATAAAATAACATCTATCTTAGCTTTATCAACTTGTAATCCACGTGAAGACACAACATGCCCAAGAACTATTCCTTGTTCTACCATAAAATAACACTTTTCATAGTTCAAGACAAGGTTTGTTTCAATGCACCTTTTTAGGATCAAAGATAAATTTTCATTTATCAAAAGAATCACCATACACCGTGAAATCATCCATAAAAACCTCGATTATTCTTTCAACATAGTCAGAAAAAATACTCATCATGCATCTTTGAAAAGTTGCAGGAGCATTACAAAGACCAAAAGGCATTCTCCTATATGCATATATACCAAATGGACAAGTAAATGTAGTTTTTTCTTGATCCTCGGGATTAATAACAATCTGATTGTATCCACTATATCCATCAAGAAAGCAATAAAAAGACTTACCTGCTAGGCGTTCAAGCATTTGATCTATGAATGGTAATGGGAAATGATCTTTGCGTGTAGAAAGATTGAGCTTTCTGTAATCAACACACATTCTCCATCCACTCGAGATGCGAGTAGGAATGAGCTCATCATTTTTGTTTTTCACCAATGTGATTCCAGTCTTTTTAGGCGCCACATGGATTGGCGCCACCCATTTACTGTCAGTGATGGGGTAAATGACTCCTGCATCTAACAGTTTTAAAATTTCAGCTTTCACTACCTCCATCATAGGTGGGTTCAACCTCCTTTGCAGTTCCCTTGTTGGTTTTGCGTTGTCCTTCAATAGTATGTGATGCATACACATTGAGGGACTAATGCCCTTGATGTCAGCTAAAGTCCATCCAATGGCAATTTTGTGATCACACAACAACTTCACAAGTTTTTCCTCTTGTATACTTGTCAAACCTTTTGCTATGATAACAGGAAGTGTATTATTGTCGCCAATGAATACATACTTCAAATTATCAGGCAAAGGTTTTAATTCTAACTCGGGGGCCTGTAAAATAGATGGCAAAAGCTTTTTATGTGAGAGTAATAAATCAATAAAGACATTACCATGGGGAACGGTTTGTAAAGCTTGTAAGGCCAATACTGATTCGTGCATGTTTTGGGGAACACATATGTGCCTCTCCATCTCTTCTATCTTGGTGAAATCATAGCCATAGCTCAAAGCTATGCTTAATCCATCTTCGCAATCAAAATCACAAACTTGCTGCACACACTTATCAATCTGGTCATAGCATGTGATAGAATAAACATTGCTATAAGGATATTTCATTGCATCATGAAAATTGAATTCAATTTTTTCATCTCCTACCTCCATAGACAAGGTATCCTTACCACAATCAATCTTTGTGTTGGCAGTTTTCAAGAATGGTCTTCCAAATAATATAGGAGTGCTGGTTGATGAATCACAAGAATCATGTTCCATATCAAGAATATAAAAGTCACATGGAATAACCAAAGTATCAATCTTGACTAGGACATCCTCTATCACACCAAGTGGGTAAACCAAACTACAATCCGCAAGTTGTATTACAATGCTAGTTTTATGCAAAGGCTCAAGACTAAGAGAATCATAAACATGTTTGGGCATAACACTAATGGATGCACCTAAATCACACAAGGCCCTCTTGAAACTAGCATTACCAATAACACATGGGATAGTAAATGCACCTGGGTCCTTTTGCTTCAAAGGCATATTCTTTTGAGCAACAGCAGACACAACTTCACCCATACTTACCATTTCATAACCTTTCAATTTGAAAGCTCTCTTGGTAGTACACAACTCCTTCAAAAATTTAGCATACTTGGGAATTTGCTTGATAGCATCAAGTAAAGGAATGTTGAGTTCTACTTTTTTGAAAACCTCTAAAATCTCTTTTTCTTTGTCCTCTTTCTTTGACCTAGAAGAACTCACAGGAAAGGGTGGAATTGCTTTAAAACTGGAATTCATTGAGTGAGGAGTTACCTTTGGAGTGTTGGTCGATGTTTTAGTTTGTGAAGGAGGATGATGTTCCTTCTTTGTACTCAATTCAGTTTCTATCTCTTCTTTTTCCTCCATCTCAATTTGTTTTGACCTTTTCTCTTCAAGTTCTTTCCCACTTCTCAGCATGATCGCACTAACATTCTCTTTTGGATTCAATGCTCGGGAGGGCAATTTTCCGTTCATTTGTGCCTCCAATTTCCCTACACTTGAAGCTACTTGCCCCATTTGCTTCTCCAAGTTGTGAATACTTGACCTTGTTTCCTGTTGAAAAGACATGACATTTTGTTGCAAGGTAACAGTATTAGAAGCCAAAGTTTTCATCATCTCATGAAGATCATCATTGGATGACGACCCCGTAACATTGGAGTTTGTGAATGGAGGGGGTTGTCTTGCTTGATAATTCTGTTGGGGCTGAAATCCATGGGGATGGAATTGTCGGCCTTGATTGCCTTGTTGGGATGGGTTGCCATAGCGTAAGTTGGGATGATCTCTCCATCCGGGATTGTACGTGTTGGAAAAAGGATCATATTTACGATGGGGTTGTCCGTTGAATGCTCCATCAATTGCATGAGCTTGTTCAATGTAATCTTCTTGCATTGTTGGGCACATATCTGAAGCATGTCCTTGTAAGGAGCATATGCTACAAACTTTCACCTGCTGCACATTTCCACAAGCCAAAGAACGCACAAGAGAAGTAAGATCATTAACTTTATTTTCAAGGTTAGAAATACTTACCTCATTTACTTGTTTGTTGGAGAAGTCTCCACGAGTGCCAAACTATTTTGAGTTAGCTGCCATGTTTGAGATCAATTGGCGTGCAGCCTCAGGTGTCTTATCCACCAATGCGCCTCCACTTGCAGCATCAATGATACTACGGTCAGTAGGCATCAATCCTTCATAAAAATATTGAATGAGCAGTTGATCGGGTATTTGATGATGAGGGCATTGAATGCATAGTTGCTCAAATCTTTCCCAATACTCGGAGAGTGTCTCTCCATGAGATTGCCGAATCCCACATATTTCTTTCCTTATGTTGGCAACTCGAGATGCTGGGAAATACTTCTCAAGGAAAATCTTTTTCATGGCATTACAAGTTCCAATAGATCCTGGGAGAATAGAGAAAAGCCATGCCTTTGCTGGCCCTTTTAAAGAGAAAGGGAAAGCTTTCAACTTAACTTGTTCTTCATCAACTCCATTCGATTTCATGCCAACACAAACCATATGGAACTCCTTGAGATGAGTATGAGGATCTTCTCCTACAAGACCATTAAATGTTGGTAACAAATGTATAAAACCAGATTTAAGCTCAAAGTTTACGTTATTGTCAATGTTTATGCATAGTGGCTGATTTTCCACGTTAGGAGCAGTAAGCTCCTTGAGTGTTTGTTGTCGTGCAATAGCCATGGTGTTGAGGCGAGCTTCCTTGCGTAACCTGCGTAAAGTTTTTTCTATTTCGAGATCCAACTGCACTTGAATTTGATTAGTAGAACGAGTTACTGGCATAAATCATCAAGAAAACTCAAAAGAAACCAATCACATAAGAGACCGAAAACAATACAAATTGTACGAAAATCCTACGCTAGAAACATAAAACTACCTAAAACCCTTAGAAAACAGTGGAATTTGGCCTCAATAGGGTGGGGCTAGTAGTGTACCACTAGTCTTGTTCAGAACGTCGTTTTCCTTCAAAAAAAAAAAGTTGAAACCTAATTCCACAAACAATTCTGTTTTGAATAGTACCGCCACCGCAAATAAACAGTACCGCCGCAAGAAAAGAAAAAAAAATCTGTTTCTCTTTTTTTTTCAGAAATATAAATAAAAAATCACAGCAACTAAAAATAACAGTACAAGCACAAGAATCAACTAAAATTACTTCCCCGGCAACGGCGCCAAAATTTGTTGCGATGTCGTGGTCGCACAAATTAATTACCCTAGCTTAAAACACAACACACAAGATAGTATAGAGCAAGCAAGGGGTCGATCCCACAAGGAAGATTTAGTTCAGATTTTTATGCTATACGTTATGCAATTGGGGGGTTTTGATTTGTGATGATCTAAACTATGGAAGAAATTAAACTAGCAAACAAAATCAATTGAAATCGAAATTTATCAAGAAAACAAACCTTGGTTGCAAGCACACATCCACCAATGGAAATTAGAACCGATCCTTGAAACAAAACTACAATTTATATTCTGAATTTTTATCTTTTCTTAATGTTGGTTAATTAACGGATCCGCCGTATAATTAACCCTAACCAACAAATAATCACAATGTCCGCATTAATGATTTAGTTCAATGGCAGCCCTAAGAACTAGATATTTGAGTGTTTTCCCTAAGTTTAATAATGTAGTTCCACCACAATTATCAAGCTTAGTTGCTTCACAAGTTCATACATCACAACTCCGGTTTTGATATCAAACTTAGCAATAAATTGTTCACAATAATAACTTAGAGTTCCGCTCTAGCAATTATCAACAACAATCATAGAAAATATACATAGGAAAACAACCATACTTATTCATAATATAAACTGAAAATAAAAGGAAGAATAAATCTCACGGTTCTTGAAATCCGAAGGTTTGTTATGTCCTTGCAACCAAGAAAAGAGCTTAGCCTTGCATAACCATTGAACAACTACTCTTTAAGAATAAAGAGAGCATGATGTTTTGGGTTTGTAGAGGAGAGAATTTGTGTTTCTTCACTTCTGGCTGCTGCTCCCCTTCTCTCCTCTCTCTCTTTCTTTTTATATGCTAAGAAACCCTAGTTCCTAATTTACAAAGTAGTCCTCCCTTAAGTTGACAATTGACATTTAAGTACTTCTATAACTATTTTCCCTAAAAAAGAGAAATAGCCTTGCATGAAATCTTCAAACTCTGACTTAGAGGAGCTAAATTGCTGATATAAAAACTTTGATGACAGTTTAGAAGCTTCGAAACGTAAATTGGACTCATTTCTTCACGAAACCTGATTGCTGGCAGAATTCATTTGTCATCTTTGAAAAATTATATCTCCCTCATATGACATCGTTTTTGGATGAAATTTGGAGCGTTTATAGTCATTTGAGTCAGGAATCCAACAAAATTGATTTGCATAAATTGGACTTCTATAGCTCCAGATATTGAATCTTGAATAGACAAAGGTCAACAGTGGTAGAATGCGAGATTTGACTTTGAAGGATGTGATTTCCATGATCTTCCTCTTTTTATTTTTCTTGCATTGCATTTCCAGAAAGGTATGGATGTTAGCTTTTTATTTCCACTAGAATCACTTCATTTCGATCTCTAGAACTCACGCTCTGCACAAAACATTGACTGAACGTCAAATCTGCCAATTATCTCCAATTTACTCCTTTTTGCATTTTTCATCCAAAAGTGCCTTCAAAACATAAAACAAAGAATATCAAGGCATTTTACATATAAAACATGGACAAAACATTAGGTAAATATGGGTGAAACTATCGAATAATATGGTTACATCAGTGGGAGAAACCACTGGTGGTGGCTTTGAAACACTCGGAGGGGATAAAACACACTATTTTATTTCAAAAACAATAAGCTTACAACATAAACAAAAACTTATAATACACACCCTCTCTTTTTCTCTCTTTTTCTCTAGTGTTTCTCTCAAATCTCTCTACACATTATAACATAAACCCAGCTAGCTATTTATACACGAATTCAAAATAAGAAATTTCAACCTTCAAGTGTGAAAGCGACTGTGGCTGACGGTGTGAAAGCGGCTAGCAGCTGGATGGTTGGACGGTGACAACTGGTGGTTGCCTTTTTTAATCTTTTAGATTGAGTTTACTTCAACAACATGCAGAGCCTAATCCTTGCTTAGTGACATTTATGGAACCACTAGATTATTGATCGCATGACCTGGTCAACAATCGTAGAAGTGATTACTCTCCATTGGTGATCAACATGAAACGTAAAATATATTATAGTTTAGCATTTTCCAAGGTTTTATAACTGGCAAGCCTTAATATAAAAGATGGTAGATATTAAATGAAGATACAAAGAACAGCAATCAACCTTTCTCGTTCAGATTTTTATGTTTATTTATTTTTTATGAATATTGTTCTAGTAATTCTATTAATAAAGATGGTACAATGTCCAAAACTAGAGAATTGGCCAAAGGAAACAAAGATAAAAGAGAAGTAAGAGAGGCTTCAGAATGTCATGAAGCTAAAGCAAAGATGGGGACTACAAACGGGTTGCAGTTTCCTTTTGTTTGTTGTTAACATCAGAGTAAGAAGATGGTAATCCATACCAGTTTCCATTGTTATTATCATTTATGATCAATATTAAAGAACATCATTGTAAGAAGCACCAGTTTAGGGGGATCTCTATATATAGTCCGGCCATGTATTTATATTCCCCCAACTGTAATATCCTGATTGTTTTAATAGTGAAATATCAAGGATAAATTAATTTCATGATTATAACTCTTAAGAAGATTGAAGATAGGGTTATGATCACAACTACTAATAAAATAGTTATACTACAATTAGGACGCTATCCAAATTTTGCCCAGATGAAGATGGCTAACAATACAAGAATAGAGCAGCAAGTCCTCTCTGCCTTGTCTAGATGTAACGAAGAGTTGGTTGGCCACTTAATTATGTCCCATCTAATTAAATTTGACCATTTACCGTCTAATGTTGCTGGCCAGCTATATATAATCAATTCATTCTCTACATATAATGACAGACACATGCATGATTTTTTGGAAGTCATAATGGTCTTAAAATATGCAAAAGTGTGTGTGTACCATCATGGACAGTGAGTTGATTGTCTTTACTAAGAAGCGAGACCAGCAACCCTAAAGTAAATAATAATGCTACTGGCATTTTCCATTTGAGAAATAAGTTTATGCACAAAGGAAAGCGACCTACAGCTAGATTTCTGATTTGATGCCCCTGCACAAATTATTATGAGCCTTTGAAATCTAGACTCAGCTGGAAAGTATCTATGTTTAGCCATTTCCTTCGTTGTAATGATCATAGAATTCGTAGGGTTGGGGGCAAGTTATTATCTGTTGTGTCAAGGAAGAAATACATGGTATTATAGTATATCACTTAGGTTTACGTAGGGTGAGACAAAGGCAACGAGCCAAAGACCAGGCTCGAGATGTTTTGTCTGTAGCACGCTGCCTCTGCCAACAGACTCCATTGATAGTCCCACTGCAAGACCACTTTCAGGTTCTTGAAAGGCCTATTGAGGACAAATCGGCCCCCCTTCAGGGCCTATTGGTATTTGTCCAAATTGTGTCTGTATAACCTTTCTTATCTGATAGGTTATGATTTTTGTGGTCAGCAAGTTCAGTCCAAATTTGGGTTTGAGCATGAGTTCGAGTTTGATCACAATAACATTAAGCCTGCTCTCAACTTCACTAGACACAGACAGAACAACTTTGGGCCAACCACATCGACCTAATAAGGATTTGGGTCACACTTCAAAGAAAGTACCTAATCATATAAAGCCAGGCTCACAGTGATAACTTATCCGCCTGAAGAAGCAGAGACAGGAGATTTTATTTTTTTTTGCCCTGGATTTCCACGAATATATTTTACTATGCCGTTTATGGAAAACAAATTTTTATATTACTTTTATATTGAACAATAAAGGATATTTTTATATATTGTTTTAGGGGACATCTTACGAACTAAGAGTAAAAATAAAAAATAAAATCTAACTAGTTTTATAATTTTAGATAAAAAGTTATTTATGATAAAGTAAAGATAAACATCATTTTAAAATATTTTATTTAAAATAAGTTTTATTATAATTATTACTAATAATAAAAGTACCTATGAGCTCTTGCTAAAATTAGCCTAAATTGGTACGAGTATAATTAGTTAAAAGACAATAATTTAGACTTTTGCTTGATAATTAAGATCAATCCTAATATAAAAAGATAAGCGTTGAAATAATAAATGACAAATTAAACTTCAAACATATTTCTTGAATAATACTTAAAATAAGTTTAAAAACCATTACTCATACTGAATAAGTATTTTTCGGGGTCATGTTAACTCAAACTAAATTAATTAGTAATGATAGAACAATATCTTAATTACATAAAAAAATTATTTAAAAAAACACACACATTGACATTAATAAAGAGAAAAAATATTTACAAACAAAGATAAATTCATTAGTATAATTTATTTTAAAAAAAAATAAATCTTCTCACCTTGAAAGTGACTTTACGAGTAAGATAATAGTTTATTATATGAAAAAAGGTAAATTAAAAAGGAACCTTTCCACTCATGGATTGAATTTATATCTTAAAACAACAGATAATATATATTTATAGTTATAAAAAGCCAAAGAAAAAGGCTAGTGGTTGCGTAGGAGAGAGAGGAAGATGATGAAAGAAAAGAAAGGGTCAGGATTTTTTTCTTATATGTTTCTTTTCTGTTAGTTTCTTTTTCTTTTTCTCTTTGCTGTATTACTCTCTAATTTTTCTGTGATTTTACTCTAGAATTTTTTTTTCTCAATTCTTTTTAATTCTATTTCCATAAAAAAAAATTGCACTTTTTATTCCTTTATTTCTAGGCTCTTTTTCATATTTTTTTAATCTCTTAACCTCTTGATTTCCTATTTTATTTTAAATCCATAGTTTTTTTATTTTGAGATGGACTTAAACTCCTGTATTTTTTTTATTTTAGTCTTGATTTTTTAATCTAATTATCATCTCACTCTTTAATTATTTTTTTGAATGTGGGGTAAAAAATCAACTATGAAAGCTTTTCTTTCTTTGCAATACTTATGGTACAAAATAAAAAATAATATTTTTAGTATTCATTTATCTTTTAGATATGTTATTTAACATTCACTTTTTTTATTTATTTTATCTTGGTTACCCCTCATCATTGTAAGTGAACAACCCTAATCATGTTTGTTTTTAATTTATTATTATTATTATTATTATATATATGAAACCTGTATTGAAGACTAAATATCTCTTATTCAAAATCATAGAAGAAATATATGAACAATATACATATATAAATTATACAAAGATTTATTAGGTATGATATGTATAATATCGACATAATATGAAAGGATTGACTTATTCTTCATCAAAATGATTTGAGTCATAACGACTCATTTTTAATGAAAATTAGCACTTCATATTGATATATAACAAAATTTATATATAAAAAAAATTATAGTGAAATGGAAAAGATTTATTTATAAATAAAGGATTGGATTTATAGTGAGAAATAGAAGAATTATAAAATTTAAAGAGATAAAAGAGAGAAAGATAATAACCAAGTGCAATAAAACAATGAAAGTGCTTATATAGGAAGATAGTGTAGAAAAGGGATTTTTATTTTTATTTGTCACGTTGACTTAAGTCAACCTAACTAACTTAGGACTTGGTATTATTCCGGATCAACCTTCAAACCTAGTTTTATAATTAAGGTTTCTAATGGTAGAAATAATTGAGTCTTTTTGTTAAAATTCGGTGAAACAAATATATATATATATATATATATATATATATATATGATTAGAAAAAATCATTAAACTTAAGATAGTGATTTAGAATTAGATCCTCATAATAATAAGGCCCAATTCTTTCTTTAAAAATATAACAATTGAACCTAGTAGGATAATAAATGACAAATTAGATTTTAAACTCGTTTCTTAGGTCATGCCTAACATATGCTCAAAGACCATTACTGATACTCAATAGAATTTTTTAGGGTCATATTAACCCTATCTAAATTCTCTTACAATGATGGGATGATATTCTAGACACATAAAAAAAATCTTAAGAAATGCATATAATGACATCAATAAAATAAAATATTAATAAACAAAGATAAATTCATTGGTATTTGTTTTTTAAAAAATAAATATTGTCAGCATATATGATAGAAAATAATGGTCTATTAAATGAAAGAAAAGTGAATCAAAAAGGAACCTTTCACCTCATATATCAAATTCATATTTTTGAAAGAAATAATATATGTATGTATTTTTATGAAAACAAGTTACTTTTTATTTAATTTTCAAAAAGCATGACTTGTTAAGTGATTGTATTACCTTGAGTTGAACCTAAATTACTAAAAACAAATTATAAAAAAAATGACATCTAATTCATAACATATATTCAATGATCTACTAATAATACACACACACACATTTAACATATTATATAAACTCAAAATATTCCTACCATATTTTAAAAAAAAAAATCATTGAATATTCTAGCATTCTGAATTAAAAAAAAAACTACATTTAAATGCATTGAGCATCAAATTCAAATGCTTACCAACATAAATTATCCACACATATTTAATCACATCCATGCAAAATCAATAAAATTATGCTAAAAAACTATAAATCACTCAACCTAGACAGATAAATACAAATATATATCAATAAATCAACACATATAAAAATCACATAATTTAACAAAGTGTCACCTAAATTATATTAACACATATGCAAATAAAAAATCAATTCACACTAAATCATCCACACATCAACATTATAACACAAGTATTCAAACAAATTAGCTTTTGGATATGAAATTAATCCTTTGTAATTATTAAAAATGAATCAAACAATACAGAATAGTATTAACATGTGCTTGTCATATATTAAATTACTAGGTTATGATAAATATAGAAGACATATGCTCTTTATATTCTAAAGATATACATGTAAAATCACATAAAAATGATGACTTTTTAGGTGGATATGGAAGTTGGTTGTTCTTTGTTTATTTTGGGATGGTTTGGTTAGGTTTTAGTTGTATTATCGAGTTTGATTAAGATAATTTTTTAATGAAATTAAGGTTATAATTTTGGATTGAAAAAAAAATTGATGATATGTTGAGCAATGACTTTAAAGGTTATTTTATTGCGTGATACAAAAAAATAATGGATGTGTATAACAAGAAAGTGAAAGGAATTGTTGTTTTGGAGGAAATGAAGGTACTGGAGCAATATGGAGAAAGAGAGAGAAAGGATAGTAATTATGTTTGTGATAGTTTGAGAAGTTATTGTTAATTTTGGTTTTTGAAGAATGTGGTTTCTAGTAGTTTATTCGGTTTGTTATTAGATTTGAAGTTGCTGGTTTTGTCAAAATTTAGCAAGAAAAAAAAAAGGCTTACAATTATGGAGGAAAGGGAAAAAAAAAGGCTTCTTTATAGTTGTGGAGGAAAATGAAAGGAAAAGGTTTTCTCCTCTCTCTTGTGGTTTATCTTATTATCAACCTTTTTTTTCTTTTTGTTTTTTTCTAAAAAAAAATTACTTTCTAGCTTCTTACATAAAAAATTTTCTAGGATCTCTTAAATTTCTCTCTATTTTTCTTTACATATGATTTTTTTTTAATTTTTTTGTCTCTTGGTTTTCTTTAGTTTTGTTTAAGAAAATTTTTTTACACTGTTTATTCCTATATGTATAGTCCTTTAACCATATATATATATTTTTTCTCATTCTTATATTTTCTCCTCTATTTATTTTGGAAATGAAATTAAAATCTAGTAGTCTTTTTAATTTCAATCTTTATTTCTTTGCTCCTCAAATTTATTTTATTTTTTTAATATAGGGTAAAAAAATCATTTATAATATATATAAACTTATACTAAATTCTTTTTCCAATGATCATAATTATATATCCCCTATATTACTATGATATATTTAAAACAATACATTCATCAAACTTATCAACTACTCTTAAATAATACAAAAATGCAAAAAATAAAAATAATTGCTATATATCTTGTGTTACTTCCAAGAAAATATTGATGATATTTATGAATTTGATTGGCTCCGGATGATTCAAATAAACAAATTGCATGTATATTTTTTAAACCTAACTTGATTCGATGGCTGCATCCAAGAAATTCGATGACCTAGCGTTTAATTTGGATCGATTCTAAAATTAAATAAAATAAAAAGTTGAATAATTCTATTAACTAAATGCATCGCGTGCCTCTATTCCCCTCGAATAGGTTTTCCTCATCATGAACAGAAATTGTAAAATTGAAAAGAATCCGAAATATCACCCCTCCTTTGTTTTAAGATAATGTTCGATTGATCTAAAAGTAACCTTGAATTGCAAGGTTTCCAAACTACCCGCATAATAACCTAAGCTTAATAATTTAGGACAAAACCTAAATTTGGACAAGAAATAATTCTCGAATCCTACAGTTGATATCATCAACAGTTACAAAAAAAACATATATTAAACACTTTGAAATTATAAGTTTTGATCGTGCACTAAAACTCACCATAATTTCATTTACAAAACAAGATTAAGCTCGTTAAAACTTCCTCTATATCGATTAAGCCTCTGTAGCGTAGTGATTTACATGCCAAAGATCCCCAGATCGACATGAATGTCTTCGAGGATTAAAATGCAAGAAGCTGAATAATTCTTTATCCCACTTTGGCCGAAACTTTAATTCAGAATCCGAACATTAATCTTTAGGCTCTTAAATATAATCTTTACTGGCGTTCCAGGAAGATCAAGAGAGGAGTACATTGCCCATAGTCTCACGTCGGTGCTTGGCTTTTATTAATCACACACTCAACATTTAATTAAGAAACACAAGTGATCACGAGCACTCAAATTATTCGCTTGTCACATGAGTCTAATGAGCACACTTTTAATAAATAAAATAAAATAAAATAAAAAACCTCTGCAAAGTCCAGTAACCCATCATCAAAGCAGAATATTGATGACCCCATGGCCATTTTGAGAGATAATCGACCCCATAAAAAGCTACTCAACTAATTATCATAAAACCCTTTTTAATACAAAAAGCTAAACCCTAAACCTCGTCGTTTAACAACTTGTTAATCATCCAACCAATATTATAATCATTGAATGTCTAGCTTCACTATTGATACATGTCTTTGTAGCATTATCATGGTTAACATCAATCATACTTGTCTCCATCCTTTTTAGCAATGTTGGCCCTACACTGCATGCTTGGTTACAATAATGCCTCACAATTCTTGCATCTTACTCTCTTAACTTTTATGGCTTGTTCTCTCAACTTTTATGGCTTGTTGTGGCTATAGCCTTAGGAAATGTTTGTTTTTGGTAGAAACCGTGTTTCACAACAAAATAAATTTAAAAAATCACTTGAAATTAATATTTTTAGTATGTTTAGATAATTTTAATGTGTTGATGTTAAAAATAATTTTTAAAAATAAAAAAAATATTATTTTTATATATTTCATAATAAAAAATAATCATTATTATATTATCAAACACTGCCATAAAAAGGCTAGCATGGTGGCCCTGGACAGCTCGAAGGAGTCACATATCACTTCCTCATCAAACCTATTCTTCATGCTTAGCTTGAGTTTATGGTTTCATTTAAAGATACAAAAGGAATGGACCTCTCGATACCTTTTTTGTATGTATTATTTATTATACAAGCATTAATGCTTCGACAGCGGTAGCATGTGTTCTCTATCATCAAATCTTGAAGGAACCCTCTCTAATCTAAATCTATTATTATCTAGAAACTCTTGTTATACCTAGTAGGTCCCTTGTTCCCAGCTCCATGTTTACATATTCATAAACATCCAGTTACCCTTTCCAACTGTAATATCTCATCTGTCTAAAACCCTTTTTTGATGAACTTTAGGATCTGCATACGAGGACAGCAACAAGCTGTGCCTGCTAGCACTAACCTTTTAAGGCCATTTTTTCCCCATAGATGCATAATTTCCCATTTGAATCTGATCTCTCATATGGGTCAATCACACCAAAGGTGGTGATTTAAGGAGGACATTTTGCAGCTCTATTATATTCAATAAATTAAACAAGTGTATGGGCCATATGTTTAGAACCCTCATCACAATATTGACATGATAGTGATTTAGGCATAGTCTATTTAGCATTCATGCATGTTAAGACTTGTTTATATCTGAGACTTAGTTGAGCCTTTCCTCAATCTGCTGTTAATTTTATCAACTCCAGTTAAACACGAATACAGTCTATAGATCCTAATCGCATACATGGATTCAATTATGAAGCCATCTCCCTCTGAGGCACATCCTGAGACAATGGATTTTCTTTCGAGCACTTGGTGCAACTTTGCTGTTCAAGCTCTCCAACCAGACTCGCAAAACCAGCCGATTATTCTCCTAGATAATCCAATCAAGAAACTCGATTGCGACGCCATGAAACCTCCTTTCTCGGTGAGTCAATTTGTAGCATTTTCTATGTTTGCAGTGTTTTATTATTTGAATGTTGTTGGAGTAAAAGACATGAATGAAGGTTTATTTGCTTACCTTGCAGAAGACGGACAATAGTGTCAAAATGGATGATGCCTTCAAGTCTCTGCCACCATGGAAATCCAATGATATGAAGGTAGGCGCACTACAGCAGTAGTATAGTGGTTATGATCAATGTTTATCATTTAGTTGAATTTATTCAAACCAAATTCATTGCTTTATTTCTTCGGTTTTTTGCTTACAGTCATGGATATGGATGCAACAAGCAATGCATCCTGAACTGAACTACAACAGTTGTTTCCGCAAGAAATGGGTGCACAATCTTGTTCTCATTAACTTGAGCTTTTTTTAATAAGCTATAAAAACACATACCAAAGAAATTAATCTAAAAAATTCTTAATGCAGTTCCCATGGAAAAATATACTGCCCTTTAAGACCATTTCAATAAAGAAATGGTTGAAAGAGATAAAGCTGAAGCGAAAAGAAGAAGAGAGGCTACAAAAAGCTGAAGTACATGCAGCTATATCAGTAGCGGGAGTAGCTGCTGCCTTAGCTGCAATTGCTGCTGAGAATTCTAAGAAAGATGAATCCAGCACTGCCAAGGAGGCTGCCATAGCCTCTGCTGCTGCTTTGGTTGCAGCTAAATGCGCACAAGTCGCAGAAGCAATGGGGGCAAAGAGAGAGCAGCTTAGCAGTGTCATAGGTTCAGCCATGAGTGGCACCAATGCAAGTGACATAGTAACACTCACAGCTGCTGCAACAACTTGTAAGTTCCTTAAATTACTTTTCTGTAGAAATATGAGTGCTTTTAATTCACTTGATAACAGAAAGATTTTTTTTCTTTTTGGGCAAATAGAGCTATAATTGGGATCTTGGGTTTAGATAACTAGATTGGCCTCACAATTAGGCCATAGCAACAAAAACATGCTAACCCAGAGAGTTTTGTTCACTTACTTCCCTAGTTGTGTGCTTTTGGTTACAATTGTTTATAGCATTGAAAGGAGCTGCTACCCTTAAAGCAAGAACAGGATGCAAGAACAGACTAAATGCACCAGTTCTCCCTTTAGAGGATAACAATGACATTGATTTTGACTTTGAGAAGTGTAGATCAGTACTTGCCAATGGAACAGAGCTCCATGTTGAAACACCTGATGGTATGTTGGAAAAGTCACTACTGGAATGTTAGCTAGTTTAAATAGTAAAATCATTTGGCATTTTGCTTGATTATAAATTTTTGTGTAAACAGGAAATTTCAGGGTGAGATCTGTGTCTATCATCCTTAGCAGCAAAGCCAAGGTTTGACTAATATTCTAGTCTAACTTCAGATTCTGCAATGCATTAATCATCAGAGGTCATTATAGTTCACAAGACATCATCATGCATGGACAGTTGAGATTAAATAGTCAATCATCCATAACATTTCTTTAAACTAGAAGTTTATGTAAATTTTTCTCTGTTGTAATCTTAACCATTGATCCTTGAATTAATTATACAGGTTATTCTTAAGTTGAGGAAGCTCAATATCCTGAAAGGCAAGAAGGAAAGTAGGTTATACTATTCCTGCTCTCGATTTTTCCTTTCATTTACTTAATCTTAAATAGTACATGTAGCACTAAGCTTTTTTTCTAAATACAGAACAGAGAATTAACCATTATGAGTACCATAAATATGCTTCAGGTATTGTACTGGACTTGCATGCTGAGTTGTACAAAGATTCAGAAGCTGATCGAGAAACTGATCATACATGTTATCTTATCGTGTTAACAACCAATATGGGGATAATCAAGCTAGATATGGGGGATGATTATCATCGTTACAAGACTTGGGCCACAACCATTAATCACATGCTCATGCTCTCTACTTCTTATGCAAACTATGGGCTTCAATTCTATGAACACTGAAGCTGCTAATCTACTCTGTTGTGCCAGGTCGATTTGCATATTTTGTACTTCTACTATGTAATTATTATCAATTACATTATATTTTTTGTTTAATACATATAAATAAAAACTGTTTCAGGGACATCATAATCTAAGGTATTGTATGTCCAAAACATTGTTAGTCAAATGGTGTAAGCGATTAATCAGAGAAGAACATAGCTGTCTCAAGGTCTATCTTAGGTAATAGTTTTGCAACCAGAACTTAATACCAAAATAATAATCAAGTCATGGTGGATCAAAACAAGATACATGAGAAACATCACTGTACATAAATCATGCGTTAAAGCACACCAGATATGATTGAAAAATATGAAGTGACTGCAGGTCATGATTTAGAGGGGGGTAATGGTAGAAATAATGTCTTTGTATGTCTTAAATCTTCTCATATTGATTAAAGCAATATGTCCCTCAAAGGGCTGGAAGTTATGGACATGATGGACCTAATATCATTTAGCTACTGAAAAGCAAGGGCAAAGATTAGCTTTCGAAAACAGTGAGAAAAGTCTTGAAGTGGAGGAGATGGGGGCGATGGGGCTTCGAGGGAAGAACAGATTTATACTTGGGTCAGAGATAGAAACTAACAGGCCTAAAGAAAAAGCTGGAATGGGAAGATGGGTTTCTAATTGATCTCTTGACATGCCTCGATTCTGAGTGAATCAACTAACTATAACAAACGCAGCAGAGCATAACATGGGTGGTCTTGCTTCCTTGAACTTACACAAGCATAACCAACAAAACATAACTTGATTCACCATAGTAACAAAGAAGTTGCAACAAATGCTATTGCAGTTATTATGATGTCCACAAACTTCAAGAAGTGTCTGACAAAAATTACACTGGCAAGTGGCATCTAACAGCTGAATTTGTGAAAGTTACACTTGGAATTGGCACTTACATATTATAGTGTTACTGATATGCCAATGCCACGAAGCAACTCAATCTAATTAATCTCATAAACCTCTAGGAGACACTTAAGAATATGGACTTGCAATTTTAGTTTCATAATATGATCAATAGACTTCTGAAACAAAGTTTCAACATCAGCCTCTTCACAACCAGGAATCATTTTCTGCAAAGTAGAAATATTTCTTTTCAAAGAAAACTTAAGCAACTTCACCTTCTTTTTGGCTATCAAATGGCCCTTTTTCACCTTCATGTCTCTTTTATTCATGGATATCTAGCACGCAAGCACGTCTAGTGTTGAAGGAAATCCTAAAGGTCAAGATATTTGTGAGACTTTAAGACCTATGGGATAAAGCAGGTTTATATAGATGAGCTTCACTCGCTTTGGACAGTGGTGTAAAGGAATATGGGGGAGATATGGAGCAAAGCTTGTCGAGGTCCGTTACATTTTGTCATGTTGTGATTTCTATTTACACATTTTAAACATACTCTAAGCTTTTGTTCCTAAAAATCACAAATAGAAAATGCTAGTAAACTTCACGGAGCGTATTGATTTTGTTTGCCTCCAGACACTTTTTTTGGCAGCTAATGCTGTAGACAAGAAAGCGTGGCAAACAATCACATGAATTGAAATTCTCACATTGAAGTTGACTTATAAACACAATTTTATTTCTGTATAAAGGTTTTAATATTCCCCACTGATGCTGTGAGTGTTCTCATACGAGTCATACAAGTCCTGGTTCATGTTAAATTATCAAAATAAAACTTTCCTCGACCATCTGAGGCTGCTTAAACCACTTTAATTTAAGTATCTAATATGCTCAAAATCCCTTTCAAGTAATAATGCTCAGCTATGGTTACTGTTATTCCATCTGCTTACTGGTTGAGTGGAAATGTGGAAGGAATATTTGGAGCGACCATAAGGCATGGGCCTTCAAGGAATATTTCATGCAAAGGACCTTTCGAGGAACATGAAGTTGAGAGGACCAATTTGTACTTTATTTGGTATGTGGATGCTTCAGTAATTCTAGCTTACCTCTCATTCCCATTTCTCGTTCTGAAATTCTATTTCATTTCCGTTTATCCATGTAAACAATGAAGTTGCAATAAAGAGCACATTGTCAGTATAAACCAACCAAACCAACCGACAAATCAGTCTTTGTTCTCCTGTAAATTGTCTACATCCCGCTCCAGCCAGAAAGTCTCAGTGATGCTGGCTGGTTTATTTCTTGCTACCATAATAGGTGTACAGTAAATTTAACAAATCCAACTTTTCTTAAGAAAATTGGCACCTATATAAAATAAACTGACCCCATAACTGTAGAGCCTATGCCTGCAATTACATTCATGAACCTCTTGTTCCAAGATGTGGTCCTTGCAACTTTATTTTCCCTCTCTTTAGGAACCTAATCTAGCTGCAAATGGGCTCATTCCACTCCACCCACCAACAAGACTTGACATTGGTTTTCAGGGCTGCCATGATATAATCATTATGGGCAAAATGCAGCTCAAACTTTCATGGAAAAAATAGTGGAGATTCAAAGAATGTGAGCTATACCCAGTCAAGTTTGCCAACTTGCATAGGCGATACTATTGACATTTTATTTGGAGTTCACTGCTTCAAGATTGACAGATGAAATAACGGCATTTATCTTAAAATCTATAGAACTGTGCTAACTCCTAATTGATTAGACACATCACAGAATCCACATTCACAATACTTTGAATAATGCCAGATAGAAAAATCAATTCCCATTCCCGTAAATGAATATTTAACGTTTTACCTGAAAGAAAGGACCGTGATATTTTTTTTCCTGATTTCACTTCGGATTATGTAATGACGTCACCACAAATGTGACTTCAGGTCATTATAGAATTAACAAATTTCCAATTGAGGTAGCAGAGATCAAGACTAGTTGAAATCAGAAGGTCTTTGCCGAAAGAAAACAATTATTACAAATCCTCTTTTCTTAACCACAGGAGCTTGCAAGAAATTGGCATATGAATAACAGTTACTTAAAATGCAAAAATTATTTAGCTGAGCTGTCTCCCCACATAATTCGACTGCTCAATTGTTAACTTCTAAGTGATACCAATCAAGGATCATGATGATGCGTTATGATAATGTTTCTTCAAACATCATGGCACTGTGGTATGACAATGACAATCACTACATAGATTTTAAAATAAGAACATATCAATGTACACCATACCAACTACAAAAATTCCCTTCAAGAGAGGAAGTATGTTCCATAGATCAAAAGTGACAGAAGTATTTCTACAACAAAATAATCTTCGGAAAGAAAAGGGACAAAATTATCAGAAACCTGTGAATTGGATATGACTGACTGCACAAAAAATAGAACAATTACCACTAGTTAGCCAAAGCATATACAACCACTGATGCTTGAAGATCACGGTCCACCTTGAAGTGGGCATGGAAAAACCTTCTTATCTGCCATTATATTTTAAACTTAGCTACAAAGAGGATATGGTAACACTGAAAGCAAAACTATATATTGACATAGGTTCCGCATGTACCTCTGTGAAAGAATGTGAAATCAGAAAATCTCTCAACAACTTCTCCTCAGAATCAAATAATACAACATGACTAGGCAAAGACCCGTTTGTCATCAGTGTGGATACAAAGCTAACAGGATCCATCATGAAGTGGTCTGACTCATCTGGGATTCCTTTCTCTTCACTGTTGAATGAGATATCAGACCATAATTAAGAACTTTTAACAATAGCTTTTCAAAAAATATACTCTAAACCAAATTGCTAAACTCCAAACCTTGGAGAACAATCCAGAATACGCATTGGCAGATCATAATGCAGTGTGGAGTAGAAAGGAGTGGCATGGCAGGGCATTAGAAACAGGATACCCTTTACTTTCTCATTTTGCACTTCCTTGGATAGAAAAATCATGGCATCCTCAGTTCCTCTCTGTCTAGCATAATCACATGTAAGATCAACAGAAGAAATTTTTTTTTTTGGGGGGGGGGGGGGGGGGACAAGGTACTAATATGAACCTTTTTCTTTGAGAGCTCCCTACCATTCGTTCTTTTTTCTTTCTCAGGGTTGATAGATAGCATTTTCCCATTTTATTTCTCAACTAAATTTGAGAAGATAAAATAACCAAAAAGCAAAAACAGGAATAACATCAAAGCAATAAACCACATTAAAAGCTCAGTTGTTGAAGTGGACAAGGCTTCTGATCAGCCTTGTATTTGGTAAAGTTGAGGAGGTATCTCACATACCTGATGAACCAAGCTCATGTACAAGGCCATTGGAATGTTAGTGGCAAGCAAGACAAAGATGGCAAATCCCACTTTTGAGGGCCTTTTCATGCGACTGTTAGGAGAACCTTTTCTTCTACTATCAGAATCAGATTTTGCCATAACAGATAACGAATATCCAGAGAACATCAAAGCTATAGGGAGCATAGGCAAGACAAACCTGTAACTCAGTTTATTAGAGGATAAGCTAATTTAGAAACATGAGCCAATCGGTTTCCATACAAAACAAGGACGCAAAGAAAAAAAAGGTAAAAATGCCAAATAGAGAGTACCTGAATTCTTTATGCCCCTGAATACTGTAAACAATTAAAACCCATGCAATGAGTCCAGAGAGCTTCCAGTATTTAGACTTTATGCTGCCAGCAATTGAAAATGGTAAGAATGTGAAGAGCATCACTGTAAATCCTTGAGAGAAGTACCAGTGCCACTTGTGAGTTCCGTAATAATCTCCACCAGATGAAAGAAAATTGAACTTGAGAAAATTAAGAGGTACAATGACCCATGAGCCATACATCAAACGATCCAATAAACATGAAAGCGCAAGCACGAAAGCCCTGATGATAGACAAAATTGTAAGTAAAACAACAATATAACCATACAGAATAGAAATTAGAGAAAAAAAAATTGTGAAGATGAATCCGTGCAATTTACACTGTATTCTAAAGCACTAACTGCAGTTCAATGCATTGTTTTCCCCTTCCTTGCTATTGTCATGAAGTAGGTTTAATCCAGCTACATTTAGTATGGCATTAGAAGGGATTATTAATCCCCTCAAAAGTTCCAAAGAAAGCAGCTCACCAAATGCGAGAAAACTAACAAAGAAGTAACCAACTAAACAGAACCAAACATTAAGTTCTGAAACTAAAATGCAGCATTTTCCAACAAATCATGTCTTGTATTGTGCAATGTCAGGGAATTTGATACAATTCAATTGAACAAGAAAAATATTTTAAAGTGTATTTTAAAATATTGTGCAAGTTTTATTTGCTAACAGCTAATGGTAGCAGACAGCTAATGGTAGCAGAAGTAAAGGCAATTGCATCGGTAGTGGTAACACTAGTGGCAATTGAACAAAATGTCTTAAACCTATGTCTTAATGGTAGCTACCAGGACTCTTAAGTGTTGCACCCAAGTAAGGCATGTTGAGTGGCCTCCTTTTGACATTGAATAAATATCCACTGGCAGATGTGACTGGCTGTGTAATCTCCAAGATTCACAAGCATTTGGAGCAAAGCTCCATACTGTCTCTTTAGGAGCCTGGACATGTGAATTAATAAATGCATGCAAAAAAGCTAGAATGTGTAATGCTCAACACCTATTGTATGCATCAGATAGCATTGTCATGGGTCAGGCAGATTATCAGAAAAAGTCAGTGATTTAGATGATAAATTCAAGAAATAGAAATGGGAGGCATTGGCAATTTTCACTGCCTATGAGAAGAGACTCATAAACCAATTAGATGGATTTGCAGACATAAAGTGCACCAGTAATTACAGTCTAAGTCTTTGTAGAGAAATTAATTTCATGTTCATGCCTTACAAGCAAAACTGAGATGAACCACCATTAAAAAATAAAATCCCTCTCCCTTGTTCCAGCATAGAAATCAAGTTTCAACAACTAGGTTTCTGACATCACCCTATTGCTATGTTAAATGTTGCAATCATCAAATCATAACTTCCTCATATTACTTGTATTTAATTCCAAAACATTTGGATCATGACTAGTCATGCCACAAAATCAAATTAATAACATTACAAAGCAGGGGAAAAATAATTCTTAAAGACATATGAAAATTACATGTAGCATGTTAATGAATTCTAGACAAGAGGAAATGAGGAAAGAAACATGACCTACCCAATGGGGACCACCTCCAGAACAAGGAATTGTAATCTATCACGTGTTACAGCCAGCTCAAGAAGGCCAACATAGACCCATGTAATAGCACTTGTTGGCCGGATTGCACAAGCTAATGCTGCTATAGCCAAACCCCACTTCCTTAAAGCCAGGGGAACTTTGCTGGGAGAAGCTCTCATACAGGGCCAGTAGTATAATCCGACCAGTGTAAGAACTGTTTCCAAACTATTTGACAATGTACGGTTGAAGCAGAAAAACATGAACCAGTTTGCCAATTGAGAAAAAAGCTGTAATGGTTAAGTCCATCATCTTTCACACGCATGATTGTTACCCACAATAATAACAGACCAGCAGTTTCAAGTTTAAAATGAAAACAAAACATTTCATTTATTAGTCAAAGTTTAATCTGAAAGAAAAAAGAAAAAGGATACTGCCCATTTTGCCACAAAATTGCCAAAGATAGCATTTGAAAGTTTGTAGAAATATAAATCACCAACTGCAGAAAACAGGGCTTGCAGCAACCGTGGTGCGTGTGCCTACAAAGCATCAGACACGAGAGATACATTGGCAACCGCTTCAAAATGCAACAGACAAGCACCATTATTACAAGCACCTGTTGATTGTTTAAAAATGAATATGAAAAGAAGAAAAGTTACCCATTTTTATGCTACTTTTCATATCAAGAGAGCATGCATTTATTTGGTAAAAGTTAGATTCAATTTATTAATTAACTCAATAGCATTACAGTCTCAGGCTTCGAGCATGCAATTAGAGATAGTTAAAGTTAATCAGGAACAGAAAGAAATTGTTAAACATTACTGGTTATTTGAAACAAATTTCTGCAAGATAATTTCTCCAGCAACTCTGTCCTAACAATCATGGGCTTAATCCGCAACCACGTCTAAATCCTATAAAAATGTTGGTGGTCACCATGTCAGCTCTTCAACCATTGTTATGATGCACCATAAATAGCATCAGAAAAAAATCACAACGGTTTCACCATCTCCTTCAAATAATAATAATAATAATCTTCTATTTCATGAGAAGCTTTCAAGCATTCATATATAATTTTCCTACAGTCCTCAAGCTCACCAAGGTTAAAAAAAGTGTACAACAGCATTCCAGACCCTTCACCTCACAGACTTGCCAGGAAAAAATTCTTTTAGAGCTTTATATTAATCACACCCTAATTCCTTTAGTTTTCAGCATCTTTTAAAAATCAAAACATTTCTAATTTAAATCCATGATCACTTCTTGATGGTGGTGGTCATCAAAATATTGAATGGCCTTCATCTTACTTCCTATTGAGTCTAGTTTAAACCTCAAACCTGTTACTATATGCATTACCGAAAATGGTAGTTCAAACCACCCGATGCCTAAAGTCTCACAAACGAATTTGAAATAACCGTGATTATCCCTTGAAGATTGCTTCACAAAAATTTATCTTATTCAAACTTAACCAAGAAAACAGTACCGAAATAATAAAAATCATATTAATCATGAAAACAAACCGAAAGCTATATTTACCATGAACCATGGAGTATCAAGACCAAACAGTGCAAGAACTTTGTACAGCACAGCAAACACCAACGGATGGAAATAGCTACGAATCCCCTTCCTCCATTCCCATGTCAGATGACCATACCTGCCATTTTAAAAACATTTTAGTTATCACAACTTCCTTTATACCACTTTCACTACTTCCAAACCAAAATCAAAACTTTCTCTAAACTTTGTTTCCATATGAAACAAAACGAAAAAAGTTTAAAACTTCAAACTCAAACACTTACTTCAGCTATAAAGAGCAAAAGGGTACTTTCAAAATTCAACTTGAATGCCGAAAAAACAAAAGAGCGCTTCCAAATAGCATAAAGTTTAAAGCTTTCCCTCACTGCACTAATACTTGGCCACAAGAAAAGGGCAGTTCCCAAATTGAATAGAGAATGAGAGTATTTACCCAAATACAATTCGATGGGCAACTTCAAGAGCTTGCCAGTGCTCATCTGGATTGAAATAAGTTTGAATCAACAGCGAATTGGCAATTCGGAATGCCAAACAGAGTGTAAAGATATTCTTTTCAGACGAAAAGAAATTGGACTTCTGGGATGTGTATACTTTTTGTTTGGAGATATCAGGGTTTTTGTTTATTAAGGGTGTAGTGGGTTGTGATTTAGATGATGCATTTCGTCTCTGACTCTGATTCATTCTCCACGAAATTAGCAGTGAGAGAACTGAAAATCAGATCATAATTCGCGTCTACTTACGCTGTTACATGTCATGTCGAAAAGGCCAGTTAGGTGTCTAATCATTAAACTAACTACAAAGCAGTCCTTAAGATATTATTTATATTTCAAAACAGTCCAGAATCATAACCAGCAGACTTAACTTGTGTAGTTAGATTCTTTTTAAATAATTTTTCCTACTAAAATATATATTAAAAATATTTTTTTATTTTAAAAAAATTAATATTAATATATTAAAATAATTTAAAAACACTAAAAATATATTAATTTTAAATTAATAAAAAAATTATTTTTTTTTAAAAACACTTTTAAAATATAAAAACAAACATGATAGAAATATCCATATGCTTTTATATAACATATCAATAATTTATCTCTTTAGTGATTATATTTAAAATTTATATAGATTTATATTATTTTATATTTATTTTTATTAATTAAGATAAAAATAATAAAATTTAAATTGATGATTTTTTAGTTAATTATAATATTATATCAAATAATTATTTCAATTAAATAATTTGATCCTTAAATGAGATTTAAAAAATAATTTTAATTATTGTTTAATATTATATTTCTCCAACAACACCTTGCTTATAGAATGATTGAGGAGTTGTGTGTCAACTATTTCTTTCTTGTAAATTTATTACTTAATATCTGACTAGCCTAACAGAATAACTTAGGAAATTGTGGACTAGAATTTAGTTCAGATTAGATCCAAGAAAAAATATGTTTTTTAAATAATAATATTATAATTTTTTAAAATAAAAAAATAAATTGATTTATATTTAATGTAGCCGCATCTTATAATTATGATATTAATTACTCATTCATCAATTCATTAAATTAAATTTTCTTCAAAAAAATAATTTTTTATAATAACATAGATTTTTATATATAAAAAAAGGTTTCTTATACTCAATTTCACTATTAAAAAAACGTTATGTACTCTTGGTTTTACTTTAAAATATTCATATCTACACCACAAATGATATATAATATATAAGTCAATGTTGGTCAAAACTTTAGACGTAAAACCTTAATCTGGAGTGAATGACATATTTTTTTAATTATACTCTTATTTTTTTAATGTAATTTTCTCATACACAAACTGTTTTTATAAATCCTATAAAGTTTTTGAGTTTTTGTCTAATTTTATTCTACTGGGTGTAATGTATCGAAAATCAATATATATATATATATATGGTATTTTAGAAAATCAAAAATATATAAAAAGAATATGTAAATTTAACAAATGGGAAAAATATAAAAAAGATAAAATTAAAATACTAAAAAATTAAAATTAAATTTTTTGAAATGAAAGGCGTATACTTTTCCCAGTGGTTTTAAATTTGATTTATTCAATATTATTTTTATTAATTTATGAATATCTTATCAATATCAATTTAATTTCTAATATTAAAAGATGCAGCATTTTCCCCTTGTTTTTCTTCTTTTGATTGCATTCAAAAATTTTCCTTTTTATTTTTGTAAAATGAAACAAGGAAATATCTTACCATTTGGAATACAGTTATTTATTTATATTTTTACCTTACTTAATAATTTTTCTTAACCAAGTATCGCTGTAGACTTAACTAGGGATTTATAATGGGTGATAAAATTGCAAGAAATTGTGGCTTAGGACTTGTTTGATATTTATATTAGAATTGGATGGCTGACTTGCGCTAATTACTTGAGATGTGAAGTGCACCATTCTCACATAAAGTATTCATATTTTACGAAAAATCTAATGATACTTAAAGCTGTCATCATCAATATAAAATTAAATGTGATTTTTTCTTTACTTTGTTACATCAAACTTCTTTCTTATCAAGTAAATACTGATAATTACCCTGTGAACACCATAAAATTCTTCATGTGCACCTGGTTTTGCTTGTAGTGAAATGGTACGTGAAAGCAATGATTGAAGAGCATCAAGATCACGAAGAAAGATGGCGAAATGGTTCGGCCTTCAAGATTATCACCGTATCTGGAGTGTGCGTGTGCGTGTGCGTGTGTGTGTGTTCTCCTGGTTTGCAGGTCTTCCCCTAAGAAAATGTTGTCCTTTGTTCCGGTAATTTCTCTTTCCGAGTTGGATTACATTACATCACACAGTTCGGGTTATTGCCTCTTGTACAATGTGTGGTGGTGTGCCGCCGCCGCCGCCGCCGCCGCTTATTTTCCTTCAATTATATCCAGTTACGAATGGTGTCCTGGCGTAGCAATTGCTATTTCAGCCTATCGGTTGACATTGCTCCACCAGCACTTTTTTTTTCTTCCTAATTTTTACTGCTGAGATGTTAATTAACCAATTCATAGTGCTAAAAAAAGAAGAATAAATTTGGTCAAACTTGTTTCCTGTCCAGGGACTATTACAGATATTCTGCCAAAAAATCGTTGAACACCTGACCAGCTGACCTGCATTCCAGGAGCTGAAAGCAATTAGGCTTTGGTTTTCCTTCAATATTTCATTGGAAGACCTGCCGTGCAACAATTTTCCTATTCTTGATTTTGCCCTGCTTCCGGTTTTTTTGCTTTTTCATAATTACCATTAGTGACCATCTCTATCTTTCTCTCGTAGGAAAAAAAAAAAATAACCAGGTGTGAAAGCAAGCGAAGCGCTTGTGGCAATATGGATCCCTTGAAACTGTCAAATGTAATCGTCAATTCAACTGGGGAATTTCTTGGATCGGTCACTTGTTTCACTCTACCTCCAAAGGTAAATTCACCTGGATTGGAAGAGTACTTGGTCAACAGCAAATTTGAACCATTGAGTTATACATTGCCAAATCTGGAGGTGCTCATGGCGGCGGTATTTGGTATCACCCAGGTCTTGAATTTTGCGTTCAGAAGAATAGGAGTGCCATTGCTAATCTCACAGATTCTTGTAAGCTAGATCTATTGTTTGAGTTCACATGCGTGTACTGATTCTATTTAATAACACGCTGTAATGCTTTTTGGCTAATACAGGCAGGCCTGATTTTCAATCCAGCAGTGCTTCCTCATAGTGTTTCAAATGTTCTATTTTCAAGGGCAGGTGTAGAAAATCTTGTTACTGTAGCAACAATGGGCTACCAGTTGTTTATGTTTCAAAGTGGAGTAAAAATGGATATGGAGATGTTAAGAAATGTAGAGGGAAAGGTCTTACTTCTTGGTGTTTCTTGTGTATTATTACCACTTCTACTCGGTCTAGCAACCTTAACAGTTATGACCAAGCAAGAGTATTTAATGAATTTCTTTATTGCAACAGTGTATTCGATGTCTTCATTTCCTGTGATAGTTAGCCTTCTCCATGAGCTAAAACTTCTAAACTCACAACTCGGCCGGTTAGTACTGTCAACAGCGCTAGTTAGTGACCTTGTTGGCCTTATGCTTCTTATTGTTTCATCTTTGCTGAGAGCAGCAGACCAGCTCAATGAAACCGGAGATGGTGTAATAGGGATGCTTGTTTTCATCCTTATTGTTGCATTGATTCTTAGACCAGCATTGAATCTTCTAGCAAGAAAGATGTGTGATAGCCTGAAGGAATTGTACGTTTACTTCATCATTTCACTGTTCCTGGGTTCTGTGTTGCTTTCACATATTAATGGATTGGCTGTTTTTTATGGGCCCTTTATTGTTGGTCTAGCTGTGCCATCTGGACCGCCACTGGGATCTTCTGTTCTGGAGAAGTTCGAAGCAATTACAGGTTACATCCTTGCAATTTTTGTCACATCATGTGGCATGAGGGTGGATTTTGCAAACACAAAATTTGACGAGATCAAGTTATCAATCGCTGCAGTTGCTCTTACTGTAATTACCTCGGCCAAATTCTTGGTGTGTTACGTTTCACATTCTTTCTTTTGGGAATCGCCAACAAAAAATGGTGCTGCCTTTGCCCTCATAATGTGTGCGAAAGGCGTCGTTGAGTTGGCCTTGTACAGTTTCTTGAATGATGCTCAGGTGACTACAAGTAACCAATCCATGCTTTACATTCATATATTTTAATCTTGCAACAAGGCTTAAACTAATGTTCCATCTTCATTTTACCCTACCGACAAATGCAGGCAATAATGGATGATGCTTTCATTTTCATGGTTGGTACAGTCATCGTCTTTGGCAGCGTTGTCCCAATTCTTGTGAGAAGGCTATACAATCCTGAAAAGAGATATCTAGGATGCCTGAAAAGGAATCTCATAGAGTCCAGGCAAAATTCAGAGCTGCAAATTATTTCTTGTATCCATGCACCAGGAGATGTGAATGCGATAATAAATCTTCTTGATGCCTCCTGTGGTGGAGATAGCCCTATTGCGGTTACAGTGCTTCACCACATCAAGCTTGTCGGGCAATCTACTCCTCTCTTCATTTCCCACCGAAAGGGGAGGGTAATAGTCTGTGATTATTTACATTCAATCAACGTCATTCGTTTGTTCAACGAATTCGAGCAAAACAGTCGTGGATCGTTATCGGTGAATGCAGTCACAGCGGTCTCTCTACCGAAATTCATGCATGATGATATTTTCCCACTGGCAGTAGAGAAGCTCGCATCTCTTATAATACTTCCATTTCACATTAGATGGTGGAAACAAGATGGTTCAATTCAATCAGAGGACCACAGCCTAAGGGAATTGAATAACAGGGTCCTTGAAAAGGCACCTTGCTCTGTAGGGATACTAGTTGATAGATGCAGTAACCGGCGCCTAGTCTACAAAGAAGATGCGCTAGCAGTAATCAATGTTGCTATGATCTTCTTGGGAGGTGATGATGATAGAGAAGCCTTAACTTTTGCTATTCGCATGGCACAAGACACCAGGGTTAACTTGTGTGTGGCACATCTCCTTCCATCAAACTTGAACGAACTGGAAGCAAAACGAGATAATGTGGCTTTGAAGGGAGTGAAGGAAAAGGATCACATTACGTTTGGAGAAGAAGTGGTTGATGGAGCAGCAAAAACTGTTTCACTTGTTAGATCCATGGTGCATGAATACGAGCTCATAATTGTGGGTAGAAGAGACAACTTGGATGGCATTACCCCACAGACAAGTGGCCTAAGACAATGGTGTGAGTATCCGGAGCTGGGGCTAATAGGAGACCTCATCATATCGGAAGACACCAAGGCAGACTGTTCCTTATTTGTAGTTCAGCAGGCACGAGAACAAGAAGAAGAATAGCAATAGCAAATGCCTTCGTAAAAGCAAACTATTGTGCATCTTATAGTTGCAGTGGTGTTTAAAACTTTTTGTAATTTTTGGCGGTAGAGATTATTTTTTAAAATATTTTTTATTTTAAAGTATATTAAAATAATATTTTTTTTATTTTTTTAAAATTTATTTTTGACATCAAATTATTAAAATAATTAAAAAAATAAAATTTAATAAAAAAAATCATTTTAACCACAACCTCAAACAGATTTATATTAGATTTCCAGGTAACTTCTTTCTTTTATTTTTGTGAATGAAAATCATTATCAAAAGAAACTGAAAGGGCAAAGCCCAATACATGAGTACAGAGAGGCCACAGCCTGCTAAGACTTTAGGTGCTCCCTAAACACCAACTACTGCAAATAGAATGAAATCTCAGATTTCTAATAGCTTTCTGCAGAATTATAGTTTGAAAAGGTTCATAGATAACAACTTGATCGACCCATTTCGCCATAAACCCCTGGGGATTACAATCATTGTCATGGATCCTACCATTACGCTCCTTCTATATAGTGTAGACAGCAGCATTCCATGCTAGTCTCAACAGAACAGAGATAAAGCATTTCGAGGTAACTTCATAGATTCATTTGTTGTTGGAATCGGATTTCCTGCGCCTGGTAATGGGAGGTTATTCTCTAGAAATGGTGCAGTGCAGCTGGAAGGATTCAAAGACGTTGGCTTGTCTTTGCATAAAGAGGTTTTCCGAATAGTAGTAGTTGCACTAGTATCTTATTATTATAAGAAAGATAACTTGACGATGAAGGGAGTGAAGATTGAAGAGCAGCAAATAACTCTTTTTAAGAATGCATGGTCGCATTCTGATGAAGGATTTGGAGGACGTCGATGGCCCATCTGGTTTTAATTCATTCTGTTTCCAGAATTCATTTTTTTGGTTTGTATGCTTCTTGGATTACCAAAGGCTTATCTTTCCCTTTCCATGATGATTCCGTATGGATATGTTTTTTATGGAAACAAATTGAAGTGCTTACTACAAAACATTGATGAAGGCTCAAGCTCCGGTTTTCCTTTGAAAATTGATGTGGGAGCATTTGATGATCAGGGTGGCAACAAGGATGCTCACTGGAACCTTAAGACAAGAGGCAAATCCAGGTCATTGAGTTCGAGCTCACATACTCGTCTTTATTTGACAGCTTGACTGAAACTTCTAAACTTCTAAACTCTGAACTTCGCCGACTGGGACGATCGACTGCCCTAGTCAGTAATGTATTATTTTGTTAAATAGTGATATAAAATTATTTTTTAGAGATAATGCTTTTAAGTTTAGATAGTTTTTCTATATTATATTAAAATCTTGATAATTAAATTTTAATGATTTTAAATCTTATCATCTTATTTTATAAAATTAAATTAATAATATTAAATACAAAGTAATAATGAGTTTATAAAAGTTTGAAATCCAATAAATTTTATTTAAAAAAATTTATTAAAAATAATATAAAATTATTTTTAAAATCTCACTTAATAATTTAAATTTTTAAGTTAAAATAGTTATTCAACACATTTATCTCATCATTTGTTGTTTATGCATCTCTATTCTTAACCGGCTAAACCTTATAAGAAAAAAAATAAGAAAGATAAAATTTTATAGAAAGAAATCTTAAATTCAAGAATCCTGATGGGATTTTTATTATTAAGTATATTTTAATAGGTTAATAATTGACTTTTACAAGGAAAAAAACTAGGATTCTAAATTAAATAAAAAATAACATAAAATAAATTTCAAAATTAAACTAGAAATTCAAAAAATAAAATGAAAATATCAAAACCGATTTAAAGAATATCTTTTGAGATTGAGACTAATTTGAAGTCCTATAAAATTGAGCTTGTATAATCTCTTAATTAAATTTGATAACAATCCAACGATTAAATAAAAAATTATAAGTTTTTTTCCATTTAACTAATTATTTGGCTTATTGAAATTGTTTTTTGAACTTGACTTTATCATTGGATCTATAAATATATTTGTTAAGTTATTTACATATTTTAATAATGATAAATTTATATCTTATTGATTAAAAATATATAACAGCTCCTTTCACATTATTATGAATTATTTGCTATTTATACTTTTTATATTGATAATCTTAGATATTCTCGTTGAACCTCCATTAGAGGATGCATTTGTAGAGAAGTTAGAAGTAGTTTTTTTGGGTATTCCTTCTACTTTGTGTCATGATTTATGGCATAAGATTGGATTTCTTGAAAACTCACTACAATTGTCGCTACACGATGTCGGGCGACGGCTTCACTTCTTTTTTTGTTTGTTTTTTTCAAAACAAAAAAAAATTTAGTTTTTATTTGATTGGGGAAATAAATATTTTTATTGCAGTCGTCATCTAGTAATTTGAGGGAACTAGAAATCCAAAATTAGACACTGGTACTAGAGATTCGGGTACTGGATTAGTTATGATTAAGGAAAGGTAGACACCACCCTTAAAACATCCTTTCAGAGAAAAGTTACCTTTACTTGTGTGTTTTTCTTATTTTGATTCAAATGCTATTATATTTTGAGCTTATTTGTAAAACAATTTAACATAGTTAACGTCGGTCCCTAAAAATAGGAGACGCGTTAAAAATGACATCAGTCCCTAAAATTAGAAGATTTTGTTTAAAATATCGACGTTTATCACTAAAAATGAGAGTTACGTCTGATTTACCAAAATAAATAATAATGGACATAATCCACATTTGGTATTTAAATTTTTGATATCGGTCCTTTTCTATAAATAAAAGAGACGTGTCAACAAATAATATTTATTTTATAAAATAAAAATTATTTTGATATCATTGACAAATAGATATATCAATTCTTGAAAATTGAGTTTTTGACCTATGAACAGTGATATGATAAAATGGGTGTTAAACTCGCGTCATTATTTATTTTGGTTTTTTTTGGTTTTTTTTCACATGCAAAAATTTACAAGTATTTATATATAAAAATATCAAAAAATACCATAAAATATCATAGAAAATTACCTGAGTACCCCTGTATAGGTAAAAGACTGAAATACCCTCGGATTTATTGAAAAATTACGAAAATGCCACTAATGTGAAGACATTTTCCGGTGAGATTCCGGCCAAAAGATGGTCGATTCTGGTAGATATGAGGATGAGGATTCTGATGGTGGTGGTCTCGTTGGCTGTTGATCACTGAGGAGGGAGAATCAACGACCTGAAGGTCGATTGGCCGATGACGGTCGCGGCCTTTTTTCCGGCCAAAATAGCCGGTGAAAAAGTGTAAAACTACCGGGGTTTTGCTTTAGAGGAGGCGATTCACGTTTCTGTGGTGGTTTCGCGGCTTGAAACGGCCGGAAATGGGAGATCGGCGGAGAGAGAGAGAATCGCCAGTGAGAGGAGAGAGAAGCTCTGGGTTTTGCTACGGTGTGGACGAGTGTATGGTGCACTCATGCGTCTGAAGAATGGACACCGTTAGATCTCGGATGAACAAATCGTGCGGTTGTGATTCGTTTGATCTTCAAGTTGATCTGCGGTCAGGATTGAATGAGCTACGATCTGGTGTGGCGCGGTATACTGAGTGCTTGGTACACCTGCTGACGTGGCGAAACAGGATCGAAGGGCAGATTATTTTAAAGGCTGAGATTGATTTGGGTTTTAATCTGGTGTGGTAAAGCCTATTGTATCCTAAAAAATCAAAAGCTCAGATCTAAACACTATTAGATCTAACGGTTGTGATATTTTTGGTATTTTTCAATTTGTTAAAAAAAATTAATATCTTATTAGGGTGCAGAAAAAGTATAAGAAAAATGAATAGTATCCAAATAGCAACCAAACAGTAATGCTCGATTCACAATTAAGAATGATTTTTTTATCTTTTTTTTTTCTGTGTCTTGCTTTCATTGGCTATTTATAGCCAATGATAACAGACAATAATTCACATGATTATGAAAATAATCACGGGATTGTTAAAATTTTCAACGTCCATCGATTACTATTTGTTTTATTATATATAATAATACTAAATAATAATAATAATATTTATTTATAGAGGTAAAAATTAAAAATTCAAATCAGTATTATAAAAAGTTTTTCATCCGTTAAAAAATCAATTTTAAATTACAAAAAAAACTTTTTTATGCGAGTATCAACTTAGTGGACCGGGTTTTTTGACCAAAAATATCAGTTTTGACCAAAAATAGTCTGAAACTCATTTTTTTTTATCGCGGTCGACATGGTGGGACCCGTATTAACCCGGTGGACTCGGTTTTGATCGAAAATAATGGTTTTGACCCGAAACAGCCCGAAACTCATTTTTCATCCCGGTCAACATGGTGGGACCTGTATTGACCCGGTGGACTCGGTTTTGACCGAAAATGACAATTTTGACCCGAAACAGTCCGAAACTCATTTTTCATCGCGGTCGATATGGTGGAACCCGTATGGACCCGATGGACTCAGTTTTGACAGAAAATGACGGTTTTGACCCGAAACGACCCGAAACTCATTTTTCATCCCGGTCGACATCGTTTAACCCGTATTGACCTGGTGGACTCGGTTTTGACATAAAATGATAGTTGACTTGAGAAAATATATTTTAAACTCTTTTTTTCTCTTTTTTTCTTTTTTTTTCTCTTTTTTTTATTTATTATATATTTTTTTTATCATGAATAATAAGATAAAATAACATTCAAAAAATTTTAGTGAATCCAAAATTGGGTTACAACAACGATAAAAACCTGTTAATACACATTATTATTTCACTTATTATAATTATCTTATTTAAATTATTAATATGTTTCATGTCACTTTGATACTTCTAAAAATCACTAACAAATATTGATGTTATTTTTCCTCTCATAATGTATTCCAGATGAGTAGTTGAATTAACTTTTTATGCTTTTTTAAATAATACACAAGTCATTATGTTGAAGATTTTATAAATAATTCCAAGTTAGTATACTTTTATAGATAGATTGATAGTAAATACTTCTTTTAGATTAGAGTTATGCTTTATTGGCTTATAAATTTATAGTCCTAAACTCTAGCATTTTAGTTGCATATAGTGTTTATTTATGCCCACAATATTGAAAAGAAATGTATAAATGAATAATACAAAATTTAACTTGCTATCAAAGCTTTCTAAAAACCCTGATTGAAACATAAGCCTATCTTACTATTTTTTAGCAATAATTGCAACATAATCCTCTACTTTCAAACTATCAACCCCAATTATTCATATCTAATTTAAAAAATTTCTTTTTCATGTCAAAGTTGTCGTCACCGAAACTAACTATGATGTATAGTCCCAAATAATAGAGATGTTAATTATAGGATTAGAGAAGCTCAAATATATTTTAGGTAAACCTAATCCATCAAAAATAATTAAGGCTACCTATACAAAGTGGTATGCGAAGAATCAAAAGATTAAGGGCTGGTTGTTGACCTCTATATCACTAGAGATAATGAAATGTTATCTATAATTATATACCACAAAAGATATGGTGTGCTCTTTCTAAAGAACTCTATAATAGATCGAATGAGACACAACTTTATACACTAATTAGCATGCCTTCACCTTTAATTTTTCAAGAATTAGATTATTACAATGAGCTTGTCAAGATTTTCTAAGAATTAAATTATCATGATCAAGTTATCATAAAGGATCTTGATGATGTTGTCACCTATAAAAAATATATTACATGGTTAAGAGTGGATATCTTTTTTAGTGATTTGAATGTAGAATTAGAATAAATTAGAGGTGAGGTTCTTCGAAAGGACCCTTCTATAGACCTTAATGACACTTATGTCTATATACGTCAAAAGCTAGTTATTAGGGTGAAACACTTAATTTTACATCTTATCTCATTAATTATATACCTTTCAGCTCATTGAATTTTCAAATTCCTTTTGAAGTCCTTTTGATGCATTACAAAGCTAAAAACAACAATTAAATATAAAATATAAAATATTTTATGAGCATAAAGAATTGCAGATTTGAGCTCTAAATTTGCAAGTTTATTCTCTAAAATAATGATAATGAAGTCTGCCTCCTAAGAAGTTTACAAAACCTTAAATAAGCCAGAAAATCATACCTCAACTAGGAAATAAAAACTAAAATTCAAAATTATGAATGAAAGAAACAAGAAAATTGAAAGAATAAAAAAAATTAAAAAGAAAAAGAAAAATCACAAAAAATGTTAAAACTAGAAGGGCTCAGCAAAAAATTTTATATCTAAAAATCTAACAATTGGAGTAAGGATTCCATAGTCTTCTCTAAAAAAAATAATTAAAAACTTATGTAAAAAAATCAAAAGTGATCCAATAGTCAAATAAAAAATTATAATTTTTTTAAGATATTATTCTAATATGACATAATCATACCTTTTATTAACGTTTAATTTATCCCATTAATTTATAAATCCATATGTTATAACATCCATATAATAATGAAGTTAAATATATGAATGAATATTGAAGATAAATATATGAATGAATGATACAAAATTTTGACTAATTAAACAAGGACTAATCACCATCTTTTTTTTTTCATTAAACATTTAATAAGCCAACTATTGGTTCTCATTTCCATTTCATCCTAACAAAAAGTTCAAGTTATAAAAGAAGAATCATTTCCATTCATGCTTTTCACGGTTATTTTCTCTATCGACTTTATATGGTCAAGTCATGATTATATGATTTTAAGGAATTTTTTAAGGAAAGAAAATACTAGCATATAGAGAGGAGATAGCAAATGATGTATCTACAACTGCTTCAATCATAAGATCCACAATGGATGAAAATAAGCTAATACTAGTTGGAAGATAATACCTCTCAAATAGTATGAGTATTCAGCAATTGTAAAGCCACGTAGGGATAAAAGGAGTAATTGCCCCCTTAATTTTTTAAATATTTTTATATTAAAATATTAATATAATAATTTAGTGAATAGTTGATATAGGAAAGTTGCTTTTGCAGCTCATTATCCAAATTTTTCTTTTGCTTTCCCTGCCTCTCTCCCATATATATGTCCAGCTCGAGCTTGTTCCTTGGCTCTCTCTAATATACAAAAAAAAAATTTAAGAATAGTTAAGTAATTAACTTTTTTTGTTTTTTGCTTTATACTTTATATAAATTTTTTTTCATTTTTTTAATTTGTTTTATTGTTTAATTTTAATTTTATTTTTTTATAATTAGTTATTAAAAATATTGGGATTTATGATAATTTAAGGGTTTTAATATGAATATATTCAAAATGAATATTTAATCTACTAATTTAATCAATAAAATATTTCTTTTTTTTATTATAAATAAATAAATTAATATTCATCGAAAACTACTATTCTTGATATCTATTGCATTAGTAGAATAGTTTATTGAAATTTAATATTTTCACATGATTTGTTTATAGATAAAATATTAAGTAGAAATCATGTTTTTCAAGTATTGTTCCTTTTATATAGATATAAGGCATTGTTTTCTTAATTAAATATTTAAATTAATAATACTATGCTAAAAAATTAATTCAATCTAAAAATTTAAGTTATTATATAAGATAAAATATAATTTATATTACCAAAAAACTTGCAGTTATATTTTGAATAAAGACTTCGTACCAAATTTATTGTAACAATTTTGTTCTTCATTGATACAGCTTAGTCAAAAGCTTAACAATTATAATTAGTGTTTCTTAACAAGTGTCTTTGGTAACTGGTTAGCTAGATGTTTTTAAGGTATTCCTCATGCTTTGCAATGAATAAGAAGCGTGCGGGGGTAACAATGAAGCGGCTTGGCCGCTTCTATGACTCCAAAAACTAAGGCTAGGCCACCTCCATTACCATCACACATTGATCATTATCTGCAAAGGTATTGTTTCTAAGTATAGGTTTTTTTTTCCCCTTCCAGGTTGTTTTTCTGCAAATCTAAGATCAATTTGTATGATCGACAATCCAGGCTGTTGCAGCAAGACAAATTGCTAGTTTCAGCTTAAACATGAGGCTGCAAAATGGATTTAATAATAATCAGAAAAAACAAGGGCGGCCATGAAAGGTAATGAAGGAGTCAATGGACTCAAAACATAAATATGTAGGGACAGTCACATGAGGTGCCACAAATAACACTAGAAAATGGTCCCCAACCTCTCTCATGACACTGTTAACATCAGCCATTAATGTTGATCGCCCCAACACTCCAATTATTTAAACAATACGATTTATTTCTCATTGAATGCAGAAACAGCCTGTCTAATGGAGGATGCAGTTGTGCATTCCAAATCAAATTTGGATTTTTTTACATTGCATTAATTGTGCTATACTAGATGAAACAATTCAATAATCTGTCTACTATAATTTCAAAATTAAAAAAACCCTTGTTGTATATAGTTTTTTTCTTAGTATTACAGTACAGGAAGTCTTTCTCTTTTCGTATCCCATCCTTAGCATGAGTAGAATTTTTTGATCAGCCTTCAACAGTCTAAAACAGTGTCTTTTTGACGGAAGAACAACCTGCTGCATCCAGGTGATGATTTGAGACTCAAGGAAATGGATTCTATAGCAGAAAGATAGAAATCCAAGTTATGGATGAAAAATTGTGGTTAAGAAAATAATTTTTCTAGCAGAACTTGAATTGATAATCACTTGATGCTTCTCTATGCAAAAAACAAATTATCTACCCGCTTGGCACCCTAATTATCCTACACCATTTGATTAATTCAATGGCGCACTACAATCGATACAATCTTTCAGTGCGTAGATTTTGGCGCGTTAAGCGCTGTAAAATCTTTCCAACATTTCCAATCAAGAATTGTCAATAAATGCTGTAACCAGATGACGCATAAGATAAAACTATTCCCGTAAACTCAATGACTATGCCCTCCTTTTGTTGTTCTTCTTTTCTTTTCTCTTTTTCTTAGAAGAATACCTATGCCCCATTAATGCATACTAATGGCATCTGACAATTTTTTAGCTAACACTACCATTGGAAGGAAAGCTACCATGATACAGAGAAACTGTATGCTTCTGGGTGGTTTTTCCATCAATTTCTGAAGCAAATTATTATCCTGGATGCTGAACTAATCAAACAATAACTTTCAAATTAGTCTACATTTTAAGCATGTGAAACCATGGAAGGACAAAAGGAAGACCATCATTAAAGAATGGTCTTCGCTTAACAACACCTACAATGCTGTAATATGGGGGGGTGTGTGTGTGTTTGTGGAGGGGGAAGAAATGAAAAGCATAATCCAATGTAAAAGCCTCGATTTTGTGTTTTTGGATCAGTTTCATAATTGCTTCTTTCTTTTCCAGCTACAGATTCTAATTCTGCCTTACACAACGAAGAAAACGAATAAAATTTTCCCAGAAAAAGTATCCAAGAAAAGTTGACAAAAGAATGCTAGACATTAGGTGTAAAGGATGAGTGAACAACCTTGTTTTGTCTTCCCACAAGCCAAAGCAGAGACCTCCTTGCAAAGGAAGGTGTTTTTACTTGTAATTCCAAACTATTACAACTCTGATTCTGCTCATCACAACCCCATTGACCATCTCCATTTTCCCACCTGCCAAAGCTTATTTCAGAATCGGTCCTCGCATCACCACCCCCCTTCTTCATCTTCAAATCATCACTGGCAACATCATTTTTATTCACTGGAAATCGAAAGGAAAAGGCCCTTCTTGAAGAATCCTCAGTTGAATTCTGCTTCACCTTTTTCCCTCTAAGCCATATCTTTGATATAGAAAAGCTCTCTCTTTTGCTTCTACCAATGGCATTGCCGCTGCTCGAAACAATACTAGCAGTCCCGTTAACTTCAACACTTTTATGGCTTTCAAAACCATCAAATTCTCTTCTTGATTCACAATCACATTCAGACATTGCTGGCCTGTGGCCAGGTGTTAAAGGCAAAGTAGGTTTCTTGCTTGACTGCTTCTTCATTGGAGTCCTTATAGGTACTTGCAGTGAAGAATTCTCATCCAATACATACTCAAATGACCCCATAGAATAGCACCTTCTTGAATCAACATTATTAGTGCTACTCCCTTCACCGTTATCCACATTCCTAAACTTTCCTAGCTTAACAGGAACAACCTTATCCCTTGAATCCTCTACTATTGTAGGGGCAGAATCTGGGACAGAATCATCTTTTGTCAAGATTTCACTCGACTTGTGTGAAATATCCAAACGCGATGATCCCAATTCATTGTCTCCGTGACAATCCAGATGGGAATTTGTAGTCAAAACTGAAGTGGTTCTGCCAATATTAGTCTCTCTATCATTAACAATCTCTCTTGAGGTCTCACCTCCAGATTCAAGAACAAGAACAATGGGAGAGCAGCTATTGTTTGGAGAGAAATCAGAGAGCAAGCAAGCTCTACAAAGAGGGCAAGTGGAGTGAGACAAGAGCCATGTGTCTATACAGTCCATGTGAAAGGCATGACTGCATTTTGGCAACAACCTAAGCTTATCTTCAGGCTCAAATTCACACAAACAAACAGCACAGTCAAAAGGGTTCTTCAATCCTATAATGGCTTTGTAGTGGAACACAGGGAGAGCATCTATAAATGTCTGGTCAACACCAGCATCATGAAGGTGAAAGAGTTGCTGCAACTGACCTTGGAGAGCAGTCACACTCTCTAAGTCATCAGTTTCCCTATTAGGTGGTCTTGAAAGAAATCTAACTAGCAGGTGAAGCAAACCAGAAACAAAGAAAATAATAGCTAGAATTATAATGATAAGCAATATACTAGGACTAACCCTGGTGCTCAAGTTGAAACCATCAGTATCAAGTTTTGGTTGAGGAGGTGGCTGAGAAAGAAAAAATGGTTGCTGGGTTGGAGCAATAAAGGTGCTTTCTTTGATTTGAAGGAGAACCCAATTCATATTTTCTTAACAAAAAGACTGAGAGAAACTCAACAAGATTGAAGCTTTAGAGTTGAACCAAGTGATGATACCAATAAGCATCTCATTTGCTGCTGCAAAATAAATCCCAAGCCCCAGTGACGTATACCCCCCACAGGCCCAGAAGTTATTATGTCACATGAGGGTGTGGGATACAAGGTCTTTTGGTTAAGTTTTGAGAACTAGACTAGTATAGTCTTCACCTCAATTTTGTTTTTTCTACAGGCAGAGAACCTGCAGGGCAAATGCAGAGAGTGAAAGAGAGAGACAGGAGAGAAAAATAAAGTGGCACTTAAAGGCCTCATATAAATGGTGCGGTCAGTGCCAGAAGGTAAGATTTCAAAACAACGGCAATAAATCTTCCACCAGTGCACAACATTAATGAGATTAAGATCTAGTTGGATTTAAATTTTCACTGTCAGTCTAAATGTGGGAAAGATGGAAAGCATTATATTAGAAAAAAGCTTCGTTTTTTAGTAGGTGGTAAGCTTTATTTATCTTTTTCTAATGATCTCAACCGGGATCCTTCTCCTAGTTTGACTTCAGAGGAACTCTTGTATTTCATCAACCCCAACGCCCTTTTTAAGTCCCCAGAAGAAAACAAGTGCTCCTTCTCTGCCGTACATTTTGTGTTGATCTGGAAATGTGTGAACCCAAACGGGTCCATTTTCGTGCCCTTTTTTTTTTTCAAGTTTGGCTTTTACTCTGATTTCATTCCCCTTCAGGTCTTCTATTCCACTCCTGGCCTAATCTGATGTTCAGTGCTTCGAGATTTGAGAACCCTCTCTCCTCCTCTTGGTGCTTAGGACAACAGAGGATGTTGAGACTTCGAGAATCACAAAGTTTAGGATCACAGAGGAGTAAAAGGAATGGAAGAGGAAGCATAGGATACTGTTGTCTTTCAGCAAGTGAAAGAAGAGAGGCAGCTTACGAGGTGTTTCCTGGACCCAATATTTGCCTAGGCAGTGGTGCTCATTTTCGCTTTTCATTTTTTTCCTCCACTTTGTCAAGGATTTTGGTACTAACTTTCTGAGTTGTCTCACCTTTGAGAAAGGCAAAAAAGAACCCTTTTTGTATTGTCTAAATGCAAGTCAGCGATAAAAGCAAACATCCAAGTAAAAGAGTCTAAATTGTATTTCTTGGGAGATTTTTATCATTTTAATTTTAATATATTAGTATTAAAAATAATTTTTTAAAAATAAAAAATATTATTTTAATTTATTTATAAGATAAAACACTTTAAAAAAAATCACCATAATACTCTTAAATACTCCCAATAATTTAAACTCTGAAGCACTTGAGTAAATGTTGGATTTTTAAGCTTGGGCTGATAAAAACTAAAAATATATGAAATTGGTAAGGAAAAAAACAGTCCATGGAATACTGTCATGAGAAAGAAAAAAATCCAAATTATTATTAAAAAATATTTTAAAGTTACTAAAAATATTTTGGATATAAAATTTTTTTAAAAAATATTTATCCCCTAGTTTTGAATTTTTTAGCTATGTTATGATGTCAAAAAATCTAATAAGAATTATTGTAATCTGCAAAAAAAAAAAAAAATACACACAAGTCCGTGTTGGCTGCAAATACGTTGTAACCCTCTGGGAAGCGAAAGAAAATTTAGAACCAAATTATCTCATATTCATTTATATTAATAAATAGAGAAAATAATCTTCTCGAAATGAAATGACCTATTTAACCTTGTCATTGCTAATTAATGACAAGGAAAGAAAATCTTCACAAGTTTTTGCGTAGAAGAATTTTGCTTGTGAGGTGGCAGACATAATTTTTTTTTGCTTGCAAAAACATAATGTTTAGGTTAAGAGAAATTCCTTATATTGAATTCTGAAACTTTTAGAGCATATTCTTTGTATAGCTTCAGCCTCAAGAGAGAGTTGTTGCAGTATGTTATGGGTTATAAAGAAATTGAAATACTAATAAAAACATGATTGGTTTTGAAAATATTATTAAAATGATATTTTTAAATAAAAATATTAAAATAATAATTTATTGGATGAACTTAAATTGATTTAAATTAATTTATTAAACTCACATATCTGAATCATAAATTTTATTGAGTTTAATAATTTTTTAAAAACTATTTTTATTTAATTATATAATAAAAAATAGATGTTTATAAAACTAAATACTAAATTAATACCAACATATTTTGTTGAGATCATGATAACCCTATAAAAAAATAAATTAAAGTAAATTATAAATTTAATTTCCAGTAATTATTTTTTATTTAATAATTTAATAAAAAAATAAATACTCGAAAAACTGAACATCAGCTTAATAGCAGGATGTTTTTTTGAAATTATGATAATTTTATAAAAAATAAATCAAATAAAATAATAACAGTTAACTTCTAATAATGAAGTTTTTTTAATTATTTTTTATTTAATAATATGATAAAAATAAATGTTTAAAAAATAAATACCAACCCAATATAAATTTATTTTTTTAAGGTCATGATAATCTTATAAAAAAATTTAAAATAAATTATGAAATTCTATTTATAATAATTATTTTTTTAAAACCTTTTTAATTTAAGAATATGATATATCATTTTTTATTTAATAAAATGATAAAGAAAAGCAGGTGATTGTAAATCTAAACACTAACATAATGCTAAGTTTTTTTTTTTTCAGATCATAATGAACATGTATAAAGGAAACTGAAATAATTAAATAAAAAATCTAATTTTTAATAAAATTAATACTAAAAACCCAACAAAAAATATATGTTATTATTCCAATAAATAATAATATACGGGGGTTTATGACTTCCCCTCTTCCACTAGTTCTTGTTAATGGAACTAAAGAGAGAAATTAAAAGTCTTCAAGTTTTATCAATTCATTATGGACATGGATTGTAATGATATTTTTTTTTGTCTTTTTTGTACTTCAAAAATAATTTAGCCAATTAATTTTTTTTTAAATTGATCAATTAATTTGGATTTAGGCTTGATAATTATTTCATCTTGTTTGATATAGGTTCGGGAGAGAACATTTTTGAATAGTTAATGTTTGATTTTTTAAAATAAAATTTTATGGAACTGGATTTAAAATTAAACCAAATATACAACCTATTTTTTAAAAAAATAAAGATAATATTAAACAAATATAAAAAAATTGCTAGCACATATAAAAACCAAATAAACATTTGAGAGAGGTTATCATACTTTGAAGATATGTGAGGTGAAAATTGAGCTTAGAACACAGCTATTTTGTAGTATTATTCAAATTATCTTAACGAGGGTTTTATGATAAAGTAGCTAATTATGATGTCAGTTCTCTGGTATGACTTCGACAATTCATTTTTTTTTTCATCTTCTAGATTTATGTGCTTGACTCTTCAAAATAGAAAAGAGGATTGTTATTTTTTATGTTAAATTTAATTTTTATTTTTTAATTATTAATTTATAACAATAATTATAATTAATTTCTAATAAAATTGACGTTTGATAGATCATGAAATGTTGTTTGTGATCATGAATACACAAGAATAAATGTGAGACGGAAAAAATATTAAAAAAATAATGAAAATGCAACAAGGGGACATAATTTATTGTTGATTATAATAATTATTTATAATGTTTTTTTAAATTATTTTTAGTGAGATGAATTTTTATTTTTAATTTTATTTTTTTAAATTGAGTTGATTTAAAAGGATGCTTGATAATATATTTTATTTATTCAAAACAATTGAAATCTTAGGAACCAAATATGAGACTGAAAGAAATATTGAAAAACGTGCTTGTCGAGGTAACTAAGGATTTTCAAGCGAGAAAATGATTGAAAAACAATGTTCATATATATATATATATATATATATATATATCAGATGGGGCGGAACCCGACTTCTAAGAGCAGCTCCAACGGATGAACTATATGAAAAGTTAAAACTATTTTATCCATTTATTTATTTTTATTCATGTTTTAATAGGTAAGCTAAACAAATAGTCATTTTGGCTATTTGTTTTATTAACAGCTATTTCTACATCCATTTCTACATTTAACTGTAGAAATGGCTAAAACAATAGCCGTTGGCCAATAATTTTTTTTTTAAATATAAAAAAAATCTTTTTATAAATACATGAAGAAAAAATTTGTAGTTTTAAATTTTTGTATTGTACCTCATCCTTCTTTCAAATTTAAAAAAAAACAAGAATCAATTATTCTCCGGTTAATTATTAACATCGGTTGTGTTAATTAACTGAAATTAAAAGGTATGCTTGTTTAAAAGTTTTTTTATTTTTTTATATCTCTTTATTTTTTAGACCTTTTGTTGTTAATTTAATATTTGTGATGAGTTTTATTTCTTTATTCTTTGATGTTTTTAATATGGATTAAGAAAGACAATTTATATTTATGTTGTTATCTTTGATAAAATTGAGAGAAATTAATAATGGTAGTTGATATTGATAAAAAGATTGAGTTACATATTTAAAATTTATTTTTGATTGTATGTCTTAATTTGAGGTCAATTATATTTTGTCCTTTTGAAATGCAATTAAACTAGTATATCGATTCTATTTTAGTTCCAAAAAATGGTCAAATTATTATATTAAAACAAGTAGGAGGCAATGCTTATTATTAATTTGCATGTATGAAAACTACAAAATTATTAGACATTGAATGCGAGCTTTTTTTATACTCTCTTGTAAAGTTTTAACTTGAGTTTTTTTTTAATGTAGATGGATTCAAATTTTCCAAGCTCTTTTACCAACTTTCTTATGAGTGAGTCAGAAGATATTCTCTCTCAACCAAGTGATTCTAATCAATTAATTGATGACTTAACATGCTCGAATTTAAATGTCCATTCGGCAAAAAAATCACAAAGAAGGAAAAATTTCTCACCAGAGGAGGATTGTTTACTTGTCTCTGCATGGCTAAATACAAGCAAGGATACAATTACAGGAGTTGAACAACAAACAAAACAGTTTTAGGCTCGTGTACATGCTTGCTTTGTAGATAATGGAGGAAACTTGAATAATCGTTCACAAATAAGCATCTCAAGTAGATGGCAAGAAATAAATAGAGAAGTCGATAAATTCGTTGGATTTGTTACTCAAATTGAAAATCGTCAGCAAAGTGGAATGACTGAAGAATCAAGGGTAATGTTTATATTCATTTTTATGTTAAATTGTTTAACATATATTTTAATATTATTTAATTAATTTATTTATTTTTTTACCAGATTAATGATGCTCTGCAAATATATGCTTCTTGCATTGGCAAACGATTTCAACTAGAACATTGCTGGGTTATTTTAAGAAAAGAACCCAAATGGCAATTTGAGCGTGCAAGTCAACATCAAAGGTCAAATAAGAAACAAGAAGGTCATGTCAATACAAGTCCAGCTTCATCAACTCCATCTACCCCTGATGCTGTGAGTTTAGGAGAAGATAGTGAACCATTGATTTATCAAGATAGACCAATCGGTCAGAAGGCTGCAAAGGAATGACTTAAACGTAGACAAGGAAAAGATAAAGTTGGGGATGTAACTGTAACGAATCTCTTACAATAATTTAGGGATACTCTAGTTGAAATTGAGGATCAGAAGAAACAAGACAGGAAAATTATGTTAGAGCAACAAGCCATGATGATTCAACAAAGTCAAGAGAAACAAGAATTGGACAGGATTGAGAAAGAAGAACAAATTATGAAAATGGATATTTCTAATTTGGATCCAATTTCTGCAGCGTATTTTCAAAATAGAAAGTTAGAAATTATGCAAAAGAGAGGTTTTGATTTTTAATTAACTTTGATTGATTTATTGTAATGTAATGTATTTTTAATTAAATATGCAGAAAATTCTTGGTTATTTTAAATATATTGTTATGAAATTGATATCAATTCATAATACTTTTTTAAAGTTCCTCTAACACTTAACAATAACAAGTAGGATTAATTAACTTAAAAGATAACAAACATAATGAAAAAAAATATAAAAAAACCTGAAAATTATGATAACATAAGAAATTAAAATCTAAAGATTCTAGGCCATATTGTTCCCACAAATGTTCAATCAAATCTTCTTGTAGTTGAGAGCTAGTAGCTCCATCCCTAATTCGATTATGAGTTTGAAGAAAATCATGTAGTTCTGGCATTTCACAATGTGACACTGATATAAAGGAATTGACTTCATGTTCATGGTCAAATCCAAGGTTCATTGCTCCTTTATCCTCAATAATCATATTATGCATTATTATGCAAGCTTTCATAATATATGCAAGCGTTTCTTCATCCCAGTATCGAACAGGTCCACGTACAATTGAAAAACGAGATTGGAGTACCCCAAATGCCCGCTCCACATCTTTTCTTGCAGACTCTTGCTTGCTTGCAAAATATTTTCTCTTTGCTCCTAATGGTCTTGGGATTGTCTTAACAAAGGTTGACCAATTAGGATAAATCCCATCTGCTAAATAGTATTCCATTGTATATGCATGTCCATTAATTGTATAATTGACAGTAGCAGTACGACCTTCAGCAAGTACAGCAAAGATAGGTGACCGATCAAGAACATTAATATCATTTAATGATCCAGGCATTCCAAAAAAGGCATGCCATATCCAAAGATCTTGTGAAGCCACTGCCTCTAGAATTATAGTTGGTTCACGACAATGACCAGTATACATCCCATGCTATGCAATTGGGCATTTCTCCCATTCTCAATGCATACAGTCAATGCTCCCTAACATCCCTGGAAACCCACGCTGCTCTCCAATTGATAATAATCGACAAATATCAGCCTCGTTTGGTGCCCTTAGATACCAATCACCAAAAACTTCTACGATTGCTTTGACGAAAGCTCTAAGACTTTCTATTGCAGTGGTTTCTCCAATTCGAAGATATTCATCAGTAAGATCTGCAGGAATACCATATGCAAGTATTCTGTGAGCTGCAGTTATTTTTTGAAGGCAAAATAAACCAAGAACACCGAGAGCATCTGTTCTTTATTTGAAATATGAATTATGAGCTTCCACTGCATTTGCGATCCGAAGAAAAAGACGACGACTCATCTTAAATCTTCTTCAAAATTGACTTTCAGTGAATTTAGGATTTTCTGCAAAATAATCATTATATAACCTTAACTCACATTCCTTTCTATTACGATTGACAATATTGTGACCAGGAATAGAGCCACGATACTTTGTTCTCTGCCCTTGATTATTCGATTCTTCTTCAGCAACTACAGCAATAGCAACTTGAAAAGCCAACACAGGAGTGTCATCATCAAAAACAAAAGCATCATAAAATTTAAAATTAGAATGATTCATGATGAATTTTAATGAAATATAACAAAGATTGAAGAGAAGAAAATAATGAGAAAAAATGTTAAGATATATGAGAATATTTATAGATGGACTATTTTTTCAAATTGTAAAATCTTAGAATGTTGGCGGTAAGTTTTTTAAAATTTGAAATTTTAAAATTTAAAATAGTGGCGGTTATTTTTTCAAAATTTAAAATTTCAAAATTTAAAATATTGGCGGTTATTTTTTCAAAATTTAAAATTTAAAAATTTAATGTTGGCGGTTATGTTGGCGCTGATTTTTTCAAAGTTTGAATTTGAATTTACTTTTTAGAAATTAAATTTTTAACAATAACATATAAAACTTAAAATTAAAAATATTGATATAAATAAATTTTAAATTTAATTTTAAATTATATTTTTTAACTTTTATATTACTTCATTAATTTTATATTACTTTTATAAATTATTCATATTAATTATGTAATTAATAACATTATAATTATATTATATATAAAATATTTAAATTAGTTATATAATTATATTAAAATTAATTTAACATGAAATATATTAAAATATAAATAGGTTTTCTATATAGCTTTTTACCATTGGAATGTATATAATTTAAAAATCTATATTTATATTATTTAAAAAGCTATTATTTTTATTTGGCTCTTCAATATAATATTTTTTTATTAGAGATGCTCTTAGAAAGATATTAATTTTTTATTTTTATAAATATTAATAGACTATATTAAAATAATTATGTATCAAAAATATTAAAATATAATTGACTCTTTTTAATAGCATCTTATCATTAGAATATATATCAACAAAAAAAACTATATCTATATTATTTATAAGCCATATTATCAATATAGCTATTCTAAAAAGCATCTTCCGTTGGAGATGCTCTAACCACCTGATGCAGCGGATGATTATACTTCACACGACTCGATGTCTCCTTTGTTTATTTTTTATTTTTTAAAATAGGTTGGCGACGTGCTTGCAGACCCGCATATGCACCTCTTTGTTTTATCTTTTCTCAACAATTTGGATATAATATTTTAAAAATAAAAAATAAATATATTAAATAGTTAAATAAAATAAACTTATTAAATCTATTATATTTGAGTGCATGATTCAAGCCATTCAGGTCATGAATTATTTTTTCTTGCTTCTAGTAGACTCGTTATCAATGCTTTGGATTTATTTTATGTTAAAATCTGTTTTGGCTAGGGACAGCTATCTAGTTTTTGTTGTCTTTTTATAAGTGTAATTGTAATTATATTTTAAAATATTTTTTATTGAAATACATTAAAATTATTTTTAATATCAATATATTAAAATGATTTAAAATATATAAAAATTTAATTTTTAATTAAAAAATTAAATTTAAAATAAATCCATTCAAGTGAAAAAAAAGAACAGAATATTATGAGTAACTATGGCAACCCATCTTTTATATTGTATTTTTATTATTTTTAATATCTTTTTATCTTGTATTGTCTAACATATTCCTGATTTAAAATATCATCTTATGGTTTATTTAAATCCAATTTTATAAAATTGAACTATAATTATGAAATAAAAAGCAAAAGAACCAACAGAAAAAAAGATATGAAAAAAAAAAAGAAATTTGAAGGATCCAATAAGAAAATGCAAATGAAAAAAACTTGAGCATGTAAAATTAGAACTTCAATGACCCAAGAAAAAATATGCAAATAAAAAAAAATCCGTCAATAATTTTTATGAGAAAGGTGATGTAATAAAAAAGAATAGTATTGGCAACATGTTAAATTACAGATTAAAATTATATCCGTGATTTTAAAAAGATTTAAAACATGACAGTCCTCTCATATCTGCCGAACCTTCTTCTTTGATTTCAATGAACTCTAATCCCATTTCTTCAAAATCCCTTCAAAATCTGGTCACCTACCCCGCTGGCGCCGGCGCAACCTCCTTCCCTTTCTAACTATTTTTAATACCTTTAACAATTATAACTGTAACAACTCAAAATGTCTAACGATGTTTTTCCTTTACTTTGCCGATGATTATGTTATTGCAAAAATATTAATTACAATATTGATGATCACAGCCGATTATATTTGATATATGTTATTTTTTTAATCTATGCACATTATAAGTTTTCATGTTCTTCCCCTTCATGTGTGTTTTTCATTGGCGTCCAAAGAGCCCACGAAAGTCAATTTAACTCTCTCTCTTTTTATTTTTTTAATTGATTTTGTTTTGTTGTCTCCCCTACCAAAATACCTGCAGGCTGCATGCTTTGACAATTGTTGGAAGTCAAGCCCCTTCATCGAGAAATTGTGTACGCACGGTCCACCAACCTCCATGCTTTGGCAAATTTTGGAACCACCTCGTAGTATTTTATAAATTCATGTGACCCATCTACTATTTCAAGCTCCCATGTTCTATGACACCACTTGCCATTTTTTATTTAAAAAAAAAAATGTTTAGATTGAAAAGAAGAAACATTTTCACTGGTTTTGTTTCTCAAAAACCTAGACTATTTGAACTTGGACAAAATTTCAAAACGGCAGCCACCTAGTGGTGAAAAAGGCAGACAAAACATGAAACCCTTTTTGGCAGTTTACCTAACTACGATTGAGAGCTTATGAACATGAGAGTGTGTTTTTCATTTTTTAACATGGCTAGCTTGTGCTAGCTCAATGTGAACTAGTTTGTGCTACCTTGATGTCAATTAGTTTGTAATACGTGGTAAATTTGAGTTGGCAAACTCTAAAGAAATAATTTTAATTTTTTTATTGTTTCATTTGAAAAATATTTTAAAACAAATTAATTTTTTTTTGCTTCAAATTTTTTGTTGTTGTTATTTTTAGATTGTTTTGATGTGTTAATATCAAAAATAATTTTTTTAAAAAAATAATAAAATATTATTTTAATATATTTATGAACAAAAAATATTTTATAAATTAACTATAATTTCCATAAAAAATAAGATAAACTAGAGGAGCCAGGAAGCAATTAAAAATAAATACTAATTATAAAGTTAAATTCTTTTATAAATATGTTTTTCTTTAAGATTTGTTAGAAAATAATATAGTATTATTTTGAAAACTCATTCAACAATTTAATTTTTTAAATTAAAATAATTTTTTTAACAAATTATGTTTTCATTGAAATATATTTCTTTTGAGGTCCACATACTTGAGGGCTTGAGTTTTAGTCATTGATAGAGCATGATTTGTCCATATATATATTGACCCAAGGATTGAAAGGAAAAAATTGCAGGCATGGAAATAAAAACGATATCTTTGGAGCACGCATGGTGCATCTTATATGATATTTTTACATGGACCGTATGAAAAAATATTGACCATGGCAGGGCAGCCGCTTCATGACAATTAGGCAAGGACAACAACAACAATATACATTTCTCTTTAAATCTAAGCTGGCTTTGATTATTAGATGTAGAATTTGTGAGTCAAATTGGCATCACATACTCAGATACTCTTAACTTAACTTTATTGTAATTTCTCGAATTTTTTTTCATTAAGAAAACGACCTTTAGTGTATGTGTATACATAGGCAGTACTATCTACGGTTGCATAAATTAATATAACAATAAGAGCATCCAAACTAGTTACAAATAAATCAATTTGATCATTAAAGTCTATAGCGAACGTTAGATATATGTCGCTCTAGAGTTAGTCCATTCAAAAGCAGGCTTGATTAATTTTTCTATGGTCTACGAAAAAATGAACAGCTTCTAGAGAACAAAACAAAAAAGTATACAAGTCGATGGTATCATAAAATCCTATCTTATAATCTATCTAATAACTTAAGTATTTTAATAAAATAATTCTTTTAATAAAGTATCAAAACTTTAATGATTAAACAGTTATGAATTTAAATTTTATTATTTTTATTTATTTAATAAAAATTAAAAATAAAGTAGTATGAACTTATACAAATTTCAAGATAAAAAAATTTATTCGAGAAAATATATTAAAAAATAATATAAATTATATATTAAAATTAATTTCATATAATATGCGGTTTAAGTTTGTGATCAAAGTGAAAAAATAATTTTATTGACAAAAAAGGTATTTTTCCAAGAAAATCTTATATATATATATATATATATATATATATATATATATATATATATATATATAAAGCACTTACTTGAGAAGAAGTAGTGGTACTAAAGTTTAAATCTAAAAAACTCAATGAACTTGAGAGTAGTGTAAGTTACTCAACTAATCTAAAGCAAATTTCCCGTAATCAACAACTTCTTTGGTCCACAAGTGGGTTTAATTTCAAAGTTAGCTCTTATATCTCACCAACAATATTCTGTCAAAGGTTTGAAAAAAAAAAAGAAGCCACCCCGTTAAAACTGTAAGTGGTCTCACCATGGGCATCCAAAAATCTTCAACAGCTAGGTAAACGAAACCCTAAAGGTTAATTAATCGGCATGATACATGCAGAAGACGGAGACTTACTGCGGGAGCTAGAGAATAAGAAGGCATGTGCCTGCGGAAGCTATTCCATTTTGTTTAATATATCCCCAGCTGCCGAGAGTTTACATTTTGGTTTGAAATTATACATTGGGATCAGTCATCGCCCGAAGTTGCATGTCAATAGCTAGATTTCTCGATATTAATTATTTAGTTCCACATCGCACGGATCTCAGCAGTGTTTTCATAATTTTTCTTCATGGAAGGAAACCGACACACAGCATGGGAATCACCTCACCCTAGCTACTATCTAACCCTGCTTAGTTACACTATTTCCCCAGACGCTAGGGTGTTTTTATATGTTTGGAATGGAGCAAACTGCGTTATCTTAAATTTTATTTTTTTACTTGAAATAATTTATATATATATATATATATTTAGATTGTTTTAATATGTTAATATTAAAAATAATTTTTTTAAAATAAAAATTTTTATTTTAATATATTTATAAATAAAAAACACTTTGAATTATTATCATTACCACAATCTCAAATATATTCTTCGTGTTGTTGTTTTTCAAAATTTATTTTAATTATAAATATATTAAAATAATATTTTTTATTTTTTAAAAATTATTTTTTATATTAGGATATTAAAAATATTTGAAAATTAAAAAATTAAAGAAAACAATTAAAGTCTTTTTAAAATATTTTTAAAATGAAAGAAAAAAAAGAAAGTATAAATAAGATGCAAGGAAAAGTAAGGCCACCACAATAATCATCAGGCTCTCTTTACTATTGTTTCGGGCCTAACAGCCCAGCATGTACTTACATTGGCCAGAGGATTATTTTCTCGGCCATTCTTAGGAGCCCTTAATGTTCTAAATTAGATGGGCTTAGGCTTTAACCTGGAGATTAGATCCAAAACACACTTCTCCCTGCTCCCAATAACTTCCTCACGCGGAGCTTTCTTTGTTTAAAATCCTTTGCCATTCAAATCTCAAACTGTGCAATGTTATTCTATTAAGAATTCTTGGTTTTTCTCTAAATCCCCAACTGTATTGGTTTTCCATAATAATTGAAATTGCAAAAGGGCGCATTTAAGATTTTGAAAGGAATAATAAAAAAACCAACAAGTGATTTAGTAAGCCAATGATCAACATGTGATAATCAGGTTATAACTTGTTATTTGTGGGTATAAAAAATCAGGTTACAGGGAATGTTTGGAAACGTGGATTAATTTATTTTTTTATTAAAAATTATTTTTTTATATATTTTAGATTGTTTTGATGCGTTAATTTTAAAAATAATTTAAAAAATAAAAATTTATTTTAATATATTTTAACATAAAAAATAATTTAAAAAATAAAAATTTATTTTAATATATTTTAACATAAAAAATATTTTAAAAAATAATAACAACCACACTTCCAAACTATACAAAAAATAAAGAATAATTTACTCAATTCAATATTTTTATATGTATATTGTATTTGAAACTTGAGATTTTTTAAACTCTATTGGTGGTTGACTTGTAATATAAATTTTGATTAGGTTATCGAATTATTCTAAATTAATCTTTAATTTTTTTATATAACAAAATGATATTGATTTTATTAAAGAAATAAATAGTTAATAAATTGCAATTAAATTTTTAAGCAGGTGAATTAAATCACTAGATTCACCCGGAGTTTTAACAAAATTACCTAGATTTTTATTTTTCACTGTTTTTTTTTTTAAATCCAGACTTCAAGTTTACTGAGTCTGATTTCAAATATTGGCAACATGAAGTGATAAGAAAAACTGGTAATCGTCTTCATTCCAAACCGATTGCTTGCTAGTTTTATTTAAAAAACAGGGGGTTTGATTTTTGGACTTGGGATTTCTTTTACTGGACAGAATCATTATAATTTTTAACTTCTTTTTTTTTTAAATATGTTTTTTAAATTATTTTTATTTAAAAAAATATTAAATTAATATTTGAAAATGTTTGAAAATGATTTCGATATGACATCATTAACACAAAAATACTGTGAAGTATTTTTAATAAAAAATTAGCTTACACTACATATCAAATACACTCCTCTTCGTCATCCTTTGTTAATGATTACATTTTAAATTGACAGGGAGCAGCGGAAGTTTGATGCAGAACAATAATGTGTCCATTCAAGGGGCTGGAAAGGTGTTGGAAAGTAGGAATAATCGGACATCAATTTATCTGGATTAATTTAGTGGAATATAATTATAATTTATAAGTTTTAATTTTTTCTCTCTTTGTGCAGTAAAACAGAATCAAACAATGATAAAAAATAATGCAAATAATTACAAAATCAACACCAAGATTTTTAACATGGAAAACCCGATGCGGGAAAAACCACGGGACCGTAATCCATCTAAAAACTTCCATTATCAACAAATAATGGGTTCACAATCATTCTTCCTCAGATTCAACTAAGGGATACAATATATATATCATCAAGAACAACTTATTCTCGGATTACACCAAGATTAAAGGAGAATTATTTGAGAAAAACTCACAAAACTGACAGCCCTGTTTTCTATCAAAATGGTCAGCTTCCACACCACCAATCTTCGATCCAACCATTCAGAATGAAGATCAACGTGTCTAGAAACTGCTGTCAAAATCTCAGCCCGATCCAACGGTGAACGAGCTGGAAATCGAAGAAAGAATGAAGGCTGCTCTGCTGCCTTTTCTTCTCTTTTTTTCTTCTTCTCTCTTCTTTTTTCAAATCTTGTGCTACAGTACCCGAACCACTTAATTTTAAAGTGGTCAGCTGCCTCTCTTCACAATAAATATGATGGTCCTATTATCATATGTATGGGATCATACACAACAAAAGGCCACTGGAAAGCATGCTTCATTCTCTCTTAGAGGAGAAGCCGGCAAGCAACTGCATGCGACTTTTGCAAGTTGAGGTTCTATCCTCCTTGTTTAAGAAGACTATTAGGGATGTGAGTCAAGTGACAGTGACTATTAATTGTCAAGTTAAAATAACTGGCCTGCCTTCCTCCTTGAGACTAGTTGAAGTTAGCTTACCTTCTGCTCCTGACGGTAGATCTAATCCAGCAAACCAACAGCTTCCTGCGAGCCCATGAAGATTTTGTTGAGCTGATGAGAAAATTAAGAACTGTTCATTGGCTTCCAAACTCGTATTTAATTAGACCGGTTTCGGATGAACCATCCTAGCAAATATGACAAGGAATAAATCTCTAATCCTAGCATGGATATATATCCTGTCTTTGAAGAAATCAAATAAATATTCCCAGTTCGGATACGTAAAACTTGATTTCAAGATTCCACTCGAACCTAAAATTAAGAGAAAAACAAAAGGCTGAGAAAATGACGTGAGATTTGTAATAACACATATAGGGAGATGCATGCCCTAATAATTTATGATGAAGGGACCTGTTTTGTGTTAACCCTAATGATACAAGTGCTTGAATTGGCATGCAAGCTTTGTCCGACTGAACTGTAATTGCAACCTCAGTGCCTAGCACATTACCCTAAATAATATAATGAGAGCGAGCAAAAAGATTCCAAATGTGCCCCATTTTATGCTCAAACATCAAATTTATAGCCAATCATGCTGCCTTAACATGCCGCTTTGGTATACTGTTTAGCTTTTTCCCTGCCTTTTTTCGTCTCCGACGGCCAGAATTGCTGTCATCATTTTGCTTCATGTTCTTGTTAGCATGGCTTGATCATTCGAATCCATCTGCCAGGTCTCAAATTGCTGTTTAATATACATAATGCTCGTCGACGACTTAAATGTCCACCGTTCTTTAATGAGATTAAAAACAACCTAACATTCCTAATTAAATTCGTTGAAGATATATAACACTACTAAGAAATCCTCTTGCTCTTACCACCATGCACGAAACATATAACAAGCGCCTGTAGTTATTACTTGTTTAATTGCCCCGGTTACGTAATGGGTTTCTATTTATTTAATCTGAGAAACATTTATAAGGGAAAAGTTTTGATGCATGCAGATAAACAATTTTTACTTGATTTATATAAATATTTATCACGATATATCATTTTCATAACAAATAAGAAAACAATAAATTTTAACATTAAAAGATGTTTCTTTCTTCAAAATAGTACCTACCTTGGCATATAATTATATCGGAAAAACAAATTTCTTCTTGAGAATTTTTATTAAAAGTTTCTCAAGTTAAAACTAATTTTTTTTTGTTCATGCTTTTCTTTATATATATATATAGTTTTTTAATAAAAAAAATATAATGTGCATATATAGTTATTCATAAAATAATCACTAAGATCACCATTAAACCTTTAATTTTATATGAAGAAAATTATATATTTATAAAATATCATTGTAATTGTTTTATATGAAAATAATTTTATTTTAGTATATTAAAAATTTGAGGGGAAAAAAAAAACAAGGAAACCGAAGACATGCCTGCAAGGCCAGCTCGTGTGCCTGGCCTTTAAAGAGAAGCATGTGCACCTACTTGTTTGGAGAGAATCCCACGCGCCTGGTTTTTGTTAAGAGCGAACGATGCGACATGCATTTGGACAAGGGACATGTTGTCTGGTGCTAGGAATTTCAATTATTGTGATTTTGAAAAATTCGAGTTATGAAACTTTAATTTTTTTTTATTTTAAAACATTCAAAAATATTTTTAGAAACTCAATAACTCTATTTTTAAGGCCAAAATATAAATTAATTAATCTAAAAACTCAATTTAAATTGAATATAATTTTTCCATTCAAATCACCACCGTTAAACTCTCCACATTAAAATAAATTCTTTAGCAACAAAATATATTTTTTGTAATTAAAAAGTGGTTGGTTAAAAGTCTTTTTTTTCCCACCAATTTTTCTGTCTTTTTTATTCACATATTAATAACTAAAATATAAAAATAATAAAATTTTATAATTGAAATATAAACGGAGATCAAAATGTTGAAAGACACGCTTTTGAACAATGAAAAGGGAAAAAACAACCCTTTTTTTTAATTTCGATTCATTTTCTTTCTATTATTTTTTTTACTCATCCAACCATATAATTGTATGTTTTTTTTTAAAAAATACTAATATTTAATAAAGAGTTGAAATAATTTTTCTCATAGCTTATATGCACAAACAAAAAAATAAATATTTAATACATAAAACCAAAACAACATAACTTGGAAGGACTAAAAAAATTAAAAAAAATAAAGTTTAATGATTTAAAAAAAAGGATTCAGGTACCAAAGAGGAAAGATGCTATGAACAATGGGGTGAACATGCTCACGAGTCTACAAAAGCAGTGGCAACACAATAAATTCCCTAAAAACAAACAAATAAAAAAAAAGCTATCGACAATGGAGCGAACATGCTCATAAATCTGCTTGAACAATGACAGCACAATAAATTCCCCACCATTTTTTTTATTTCTTTAATATTTATATTTGTAAAGAATCGTTTAATCAATCTCTTTTTATAAAAAATATATTTTGTAACAACAATAATTATGGATGCTTAAAAATACCACAAAAATAGAAGCCTTTGAAAAAAATTTATTATGCAGTTAACTTTGATGCTTTTATATGATTTAAAACTCTTTGTTATGAACCAAATGCCAAGAGTTCCAATTTCTGTAAAAAAATTGAGTAATTTGATTAAAATAAATATTTTTTTAGGAAATAGTGTTTGATATTTTTATATTAATTTCATGTATGATGTTAAAAATAATTTTAAAAAATAAAAAAAATATTATTTTGATATATTTCTAAATGAAAAATATTTTTAAAAATAACAATAACTATATTTCTCTTTATATATATACAATAAAGGATAAAAAACAATAAGATATCATAATACAAACAATAAACATAATAATAACTTTTAAAAAAATATTTCATAATGAATTTTACTAATTTTTTTGGTAATATCAATCAACACTAATACTAGATGATAAAATAAAACAAAAAAAAGTATTGCCTTGAATTGAGATGTTAAAGCTAGATTTTATTGAGAGTCTCCTTACTCTATCTATCCATATGTTTTTTTTTTTAATCTTTCTTATTAATGTTCATCATTTGTATTATTTTTCAAACCTTAGTCGCCATGAAAAAGAAATGAAAAATTGAGTCAAAACATGATTGCAAAAATTGAAAACACTACACTACACTACACATGTTTATATTTAATTTGTGATATTTGTAATCGTAGCAAGAAAATAACAAATAAAACCACGAGCTGCCTTATTTTTTAATTTATTTCTATAATTTCCCTCCACAAGAAATAGAGGGAGAGAGCGCTATGCAAGCAACGAAAGAAAGAAAGAAAAAGAAAAAAAGAAAAACAACGAAGTTGACTGGCCAAGAATCCATCCATTGATGGGAGACACGCCTTTCATTCATGTTTTCTCTTTCTTTCTTTTATTTTTATTTTTTTTTGCAAAAAGTTGTAGTTAAAGGTCGCTGTCTTTCCCCATTTCAATTTCTTATCTCTTGAGATTTTCAATTTTGCCTATTTTAAGCTCCTTTTTGCCTAAATACTTGGCCATTTCTTCGCTACTTTTGATCAAGCTTTCTTTCCTCTTGTATTTCTTTATCTCCTCATTAGGAGAGATGCCTGATCCGGGTTTTTTACGTTGAGATTCTTTGAGTGAAATTTGGAAGAAGAAGTTAATATTGGGGAGTTCTGTTTTATTTTTTTCCCTTGTTTTGGACGTTCTTTTGTGAAGTTTGATTCTTTGAGGCATAATAGGAGATGTGTTTTTGAAATTCTCAATCTTTAGGAAGTTTATGGAATCGGGGCATTGGAAATTTGTGTTTTTGAGGGAGAATATATGAGATTTTGAAATTTGAAGGAGAATCGGATAGCTTGAAAGTTGTTGTGTTCTTTTTGGTGAAGAAGTAAATACGATGGTGTTGACAATTGATTAGTGAATTCGTTGTTGAATTATTGGATTGGTTTCTCGAAATTCACGAGATCTTTAACTAAGCTATAAAGAGTCACATTCAGCTTCCTTTGTTGTCTTTTTTTTTTTTTCTCAAGTCAGTAGTTGAAGAGACCCTGCTTTAATTCTTTCATTTGGAATTTGGATGCCAACTGCAGTCTTTTTCTAACCTTTTCCTTGTCTCTCTCAAGATTCACTATAGGTATTATGAAAAGGTCAATGAGATTATGACTGTTGCAACCAATTTTTTGGTTTATTTTTCGAATTTTGGATTGTTATTAGTTGGATAGGTACGAGGAACGCTTTCCCTTTTCCTTATGTTCTGTCATGTATAAACAAGCTTGTGAATAGTTTGGGGGCTGACGATACAAAAGCCCTCATTTACTTTTTTTTTTTTTTGGTGGAAGATCAAGGGAGTTGCTCTGGAGCTAGAAAAAACAATCTGGCTTGTTCCCAGAAATCATGAAATTTCTGAGCATCATGGGCAATTCACTTGGTTGTTCTGCCTCTGGAGAACGTTTGGTTTCGGCTGCAAGAGATGGGGATATTCAAGAAGCTAAGGCTTTATTGGAATACAATCCAAGGCTTGCAAGGTACTCAACATTTGGTGTTCGAAATTCTCCACTCCATTACTCTGCAGCTCAGGGTCACCATGAGGTATTTTGTGGTTAATCTTTTAAATTGAGCAATTATTGAGTCATCTCTGTTGTGGTGATGGTGATTTTACATGTTTTTAGATAGTTTCTCTCTTGCTTGAGTCTGGAATTGATATCAATCTGAGGAATTATCGTGGTCAGGTAATTTCATCATACCTCAAATGGAATTTTTAGGCTTTATTTGTATGGTATTTTAGCTTTTATTTACTTGAAGCAACCGTTCGTATAGCTTTTAGGTATTTTGAGAAACTTCAAGACAGGTTAGCATCTCTATGATATAATACAATTTCTAGTTCTTTTAAATTTGTGTGAACAGACTGCTTTGATGCAAGCTTGTCAACATGGTCACTGGGAGGTTGTGCTGACTTTGATGCTTTTTAAAGCCAATGTATGTATTACTTTCAAGTCAATTAGACCATACTTCATTAACCATGAATAGCTTAGAAGATTTAGGAACCATGAATGTGACATTTGTGGACTATTGGATTTTAGATTCACAGAGCAGATTATCTTAATGGGGGTACCGCACTTCACTTGGCTGCTTTGAACGGTCATTCTCGATGCATACGCCTCCTCCTTGCAGATTATATACCTAGCATAGCTGATTGTTGGGAGATATTAAGTAAGGGATCAAAGGACAATGAATCCATCTCTGAGTTTGATGGAAGGTACTTTCAGCTCTTAGTTTTCTTTGCACTTCTATCATCCTTTATTATGATTTTGTTTGCTGAGTTGTGCCATTGTGCTTGCACCAGTGCTCTTCGCGATGTAATCAACAGACCTGCTGATGGAGGCATAACTGCTTTGCATATGGCAGCCCTAAATGGGCATGTTGAAAGCGTGCTGTTACTCTTGGACTTGGGAGCTTCCGTTTATGAGGTCACTGTGGAAGATGGAACTACTATTGATCTAATAGGTGATCCCATTTCACTTTAAGTGATGATAGCTGAGCTTGCACTGTTAGGCTGACTTCCAGTTAATTGTAGAGGAAAAGTAATGCCTTTTTTGCAGTTCTCATTTTTGTATATTACTTAAACTGTGACACAATTCTCTACCATGGATACAAGAGCAATTGTTTTATGCCATCAATGCTCATTAATTTCTCCTGCTCAGTTTCTCACGTAGTCAGAGACCAAGACACTTTTTAAAATGGAGGCCATTTGATTAATTTGTTTTCAAACCACTGTTGCAACTCAGTAAATACAGTATACAGAGGAATTGGATTCTGTGTCATCCAAATCAAAATAGCAAAGGACACGGTTATCAAAATGTCAAATCAATCTGTGGAATTCCAAGATTTTAGTTGCATAAGCAAAATCCTATCTTTAATGACATTATTCAGCTATCAATACCTTATCGATAGGCACGAGGTTAGTACCTATGGGTTACGGGGCACTAGTATTCTGGGCTAAATTGCTTTGCAATGCCAAATATTTAAATGTCTACCCCTGGTTGTTGCTTTGCAGGTGCTGGAAGCACGGCTCTTCACTATGCTGCATGTGGTGGAAATGCACAATGTTGTCAAGTATGTTTCCTAACAAAGAAGAAAACTATGAAACTGAAAATGAGTTATATACATGCTGAATCTGTCATGATCATGTGTTGTGCTTCAGATTTTGATTGCCAGGGGTGCTAATTTGACGGCTGAGAATGCAAATGGGTATGAATCTCCTGTGGCATATTTTTGGATTTAGTACTCTCATATGTTCAATGTATATAATAATATAGTGATTTGCAAGTGGCATCTACTTGAATCTTTCTTCAATGATATTATATCTGCTCTTAAACTAGGTATGGCATATACACACAATTAAAATGTTTTCCTTTACCAGTTGTTATTTTGGTCTGTATGCCTACACTGTTTGTGCCTAGATAGGAGGGTGGGCAGTAGAAATCTTAATTTGTTGGGGATGTGACAATGATTTTGGGTTGGCAAACATTGTGCATTTCTTACAAATAAAACATTCTTAACAAGTTGGCATTGTCAGTGAAGCTGTTTTCCCCTTGAATTTTCTCTAGAATGTAGCTGTGGTTTTACCAATGTCTATCAAGTGAGGATGGCCACTCTTCAGAAGAAAACTTGCTTGCTTCATTTCACCTTATACACCTATGTGCCTTTTGTGCATTATATTTGATCTTAATCAACGATTATGATTTTTACTAGCAATAATATGAGAATCTCAAACTCTTTTCTACTTAACATCAAGTCTACGTGTTAACAATATAATACACATCAAGCAGAACATAATTAGTTTTCAAGATCAGTAAAATCTGGGCATTCTAATCATTCCATTTGGAATTATATCATTGCAATGATGGATCTGTACTTTAAAATGATGTGATGGACAAATGTCCAAAGCTGTTGGATGTCCAGTTGCCCATTTATTGTATGATTTACTGTATAAATTCTATTGAGATAAACTACATCATTGTGTTAAAACACCTCTTGTTCTTTTTTGTTTGATTCAAGGTGGACTCCTTCGATGGTTGCTCGTTCGTGGCACAGAAATGAACTTGAGGAGATTCTTAGCTCACAGCCAGGGAACCGGTCTCAAATCTGTCCTTCTTCATATCTATCTATTCCCTTTATGAGCATTGTCAAAATTGCCAGGTAAATACAGTTTGTCATATTTTATTGGCTACTCTACTGTAATGTATTGGCATATACCATTTCATGTGACTTGCTACATAAAATCACAATGACCCCTGAATTTTACAATTTTGTGTACACTACAAGGTCTTTGCTTCCTGAAAGCTTTTTCTTGCCTTTGGTATCTTTTTGTGTGTTAACATCTTGCCTGGCTGATAATGTGACTTTCAATTAAGTTCCAAATTAGCAGCTGCCATCAGGGTGGCATTTGCAAAAAATGCAGACCCCTAGAAGCACTGAGGAATAAAACTATTGCACATGATGTTAACTGCTGACATGCGCATGGAAAAGGCTTTTTATTAAATATGTGGTGGAACTTTTCTAGTTCAGATTGAGTTGCATATGAATGAAATCACATTGCTTGAAGTTTTTTTCGAGTGTCATTTGCAGAACTTTTGTAGTCCAGATTGAGTTCCATGTAATAGAAATCATATACATTGCATGAAGTTTTCTTCATGGTCATTTTAGGTCTTAGAGTCTCATTTACAATCACAGAAATTAATGTTTTGTTTCCTAAGTACAATAGTTGACTATATAATCAAGGAATGTTATCTTTTGGTGGGACCATTTGCAGAGAATGTGGATGGAGGAACAATGATTCCCTCCCTACATGTGAGGATGCATGTGTGGTTTGTTTGGAAAGGAAGTGCACAGTTGCTGCAGAAGGTATGTTACTATCAATTGTTAGTAGCTTCCAATTTTCTATCATGTTTTCCCTCCTTAAATGTTTTTGTCTGGAAAGGAACTAATATTGTCAAGCGGAAATGGTGAAAGTAAAACTATTGGAAAAAATGAGGAAAGTTATTTTATCATGTACTACCTTTCTGGAAGCTATTGTATAGTACAAATGATAGATTTGTTTTGGCTTGTGGAGTAAAATGTTGTGGGCTTGAGACCTAAGAGCTATCATTTTAAAGCAAATGCTGAAGGGTAGCAGTATCGCCAGAGTCCATTTCCAGAACCTTGTTTTTCAATTAAATTTTTTCTGCTCTCTAATTTTTGCAGTTTTGTTGCCAAAAGATGGAAAGTGGAATCTTAAAACGTTCTCTCTTAACATCAGTGTGTGTTTCATGTATTTCCTACACATAAATGTAGCCTTTTGGCCCATGCATATATAGATGAATCCGGAACTCTGAATGATCATTTTTTGCACCAAAACTTTGAATTCCCATGTTTTTGGAAAATAAAAAATTTTCATTTCAACATTTGGGAACGACACCTCTTCTACAGGGTTATGTTTCTGGATCCATCCAAGTGGTGGTATGAGCTGGATACTTATTTCTTAGGCTTTGTAAAGAGTGATGGATGAGGGTGATATTATATAGCAGTAGTGGCAGATAGAGATTGTAGTGGTCTGTCACCTTCATATACATTGGTGGTGGTAGTTAGGATTATAAGTCTTCAGGTACAAGGTATATAATTAGAGAACAACTGTGACAGTCCCTTTAAATCTAATGGAAAATGAGAATTATATTCAAGGCTATTAAAACTCAGCATGAACAATTCATCCAGTAAAGCATCTACAGCAATGTAATTTTCCAGGTAACAGATAAGTCTAGGTATTGCGTTGTTAGAGCATACTCATTTTCTTTCAAACCTTGGATGATTTTACTGCATATTATTTCATGTATAACATGGTTGATCAAGTGGCTTTTACCCGAGTACTTCTTTACATATTTCGTGTGTACCATTGCTTATATCCATTGATTTGTAATTTTCTTTTAATTCTACAAAAACTTTGATGTTTGGGATATTTCCAATTAGTTACGAGGGTATTTGACGAGTTCATGGTGTTTTTGTGTTTCGTGTCAGCAAATAATAGCTGAAATTTGTGTAACTGATGCCAAACTATATATATATATATTCTCACTATCTTCTCCTTGTGTGCTTCTACTGAATTTTCTCGTCATTTATAATAATGCCTTCACCACATAAAATAATATGTTGTGCAGGCTGTAGACATGAATTTTGTACACGATGTGCATTATATCTTTGTTCTGCAATCTGTACCTCAACTGTTGCTCAAGGCCCAGCAGGGTCAGTTGCCTGTCCTCTCTGCAGGCATGGCATAGTTTCATTTGTCAAGCTTCCTGGAACAAAGCCATTGGTTAAAGCTATTGCCAGAACAAGTTTATCTCTATCATTTTGCACATGTTCGGGTGAAGAACAAGATTTCACTTCAATGAAAACCCTACTCTGCAAGCCTGATTTCCAATGCACCAGAATTTCCCCACTTTCATCTTCGTTCCGCTCTTTAAGTTGCCGGAAGTTTCCGTCTATGAATTTCAATACCAGCCGATGCATGGGAACTTCAGATACAAGTCCATCTTTGGTTCCTTGTACTATGGATCGGAACCTGCGTGAATGCCTAGTAAGGTGTTCAAGATCAAGAATTAGACAATCGACTTCCAACACGGAGCGCAGGAGGTCTTGGTTATCTGCACTCAATCAATATGTAACTACAGGAACTGGGTGCTAACGTTTTGAGAGCTCTGTTCGCCTCTTTCAACCGTGATGAATTTTTTCTGCCTTTTTGTCCATAATTAAAGATCATAAGTTCTGGTTGGCAGTGATTATTGGGTGTGTATATATGAAATAGCATCGGCAATACGTACAAATGAATCAAATTAATGTCATTGCTCTAGTCCGTCTTTCATCACCGGACAGTTATATTTTGCTTCTTACCTGGAAGATGGGAGGGTGGACAAAAAGCCTTGGAACACCATGCAAGTAACTTCCAAAGCGTTGCAGGTTATTCTTCAATCTGAATTTCAATTAACAATGACTTCCTGCCCGTCTATATTTTTGTTATTAGTTGTTTTATCTTGATCATTGTTTTCTGCCAAATGATGGGGTAAAAACGAACATGGACCTTTTCACTCGGTGCGACATCTTTTTAAAATATTTTTCGCTGTTGAATTAATATTTTTTTAATTTTTAAATATTAATATGTAAACAAATTTAAAAACAAAAAAAGTAACTTTTTATAAAAACATTATCTAACAGTAAAAACAATCGAGCCCTAAACTCAGAAAGGGCCAAAAAACGAACATTTGGCATCTGAGGCATCATCACACGAAGGACCACACGCGGCAGGCGCATCTCACTAAACGCTTTTGAAACATTTAGCTACTAGCTAGCTAGAACTAGAAGAATATCTCAAGGTGAATCCTAGGCATTTAAAACATCTAACTACCAGCTAACTAGAAGAATTTCTTAAGGTGAATCCTAGGCAATATTTTTTTTTTAGTTTTCGTTTGTTTTTCATTTTATTTATTTATTTTTTAAAATAATTATTTTTTGTTTTTCAAACAGTTTTAATGTATAATTATTTTAATTTATTTTTAAATAAAAAAATAACTACTTTTACAATCTCAAACAAATTCCATCAACAAGATTTGCAAGCCGCACCTCATAATCAAAGGCGGTAAAAAGCGATATACAGCTCCATGCAAATAACAGCTACCATCAACAGCTCGATCCACCGAGGCACAAAGATTCGCTCATGGAAAACCAGAGGGATTTCCTAGCTCCTTCGAAAAAAGGGAAAGACAAACAATTCATTTAATTTATCAAAGTGTGTTCCCTACTAAAATGTCATTACATAGTTCAAAAGAAACTTAAATCTTTAAGCAATCCATGAAATCCATTCAATAAACTCCCTTGGTCGGATTAGTTTCCTAAATATTTCCTGCATCTTCTTTGAGAACTCATAGATCACACGAATTTATATCAGATATATATAATTGCTGATGTGACTATACCCAGATGTATTGATGTGATAAAGATCCTGCTCATATGTGCACGTAAGATCATTGCCCTAGTTTAACATATCTGCTGCAGAAGAAACCAAGCCATCGGCCTGTTCTTTGGAAAATCAAAGCACTGCCCATGTAATACTTTTCGCTTAGACGCTACTATTCCAGCATTCCTAGCTTGTAAACATGGAATCAGAATCTTGATCAGGCTATTAGCTGGTTGCTTAGGCAGTTAAGGTTTGAGCAAATACCTAAAATTATCTCCAACTCAGAAACCCTGAATTTTGTATGAGGACCAAAAAAAAGAAACCAAGAAACGATTCTGACTAAACTAAATGAATGATATCATCTCTTTCCTTGAGGCTTATGTGGATACAGTCTTGTCATTACAATAGGTGACGGTCAGATAAATACAAGAAAAATAGGAAGCATTTGTTGAAGTTATGCAGACGCATCTCTCCTGATACGGAGCGTGAAATCTACAAAAACAGATTACTTAGCTTGACTTGTTTGAGCAGCAATTTCCACAGTTCCTTATGATTAATTGAAAACCATCTGCTAACAAGTCAATACGGAATAAATCAAATTTCCACGCACACCCGCCTCCTAAATTTAAGAGATTACTAAATTGTGGAGATGATCCTGATCCGCAAACCCTTTTACTACATTTCTTTTTTCGATACTGGTATTTGCTTAATGCATGATCCATCAGAAGTTGGATTCTGAGAATAAAATACCATCAGAAATAACGATGTATGCAAGCAATATCTCTAGAAAGTCGAAACAAACATAGAAAAAAAAGAAAAGATAATTCATTGAAAGAATTTATATTGCATGTTACTCAAGTAATAACATATTAAATTAATAAAATTAACATTATTCTATAAACTTAATAAAGCTCAGGAGGAATAGAAAACATATAAAAATACAAACTAATTAATTAAAATAAAACTAAAAATCTAAATACATAACAAAGAAATATAACTAAGAATAATTATAAAAAATATACAAAGTCTTGCAAGGTCAAGAAAAAATATTAATTTTTATTTGAAAATAATAATAATAATAAAAAAAGCTCAGGTAAGATAGCACCATCAAAAGCCAAACTTCTGCTTCGTTTTCCACTTATGATAAAAACCATGGTTGGGGTACGATACTTTACAAATCTCTGCAGCTAAGGCTGGATATTTGTTTGAGTCCATCACGAAGAGCTCGATCCCTCACGAAGAAAGGCACAAGGCATGAGAAATTAGAAATGACAAGCAAAGGGCACAGGGGAACTTCGTGATATACATATATATTGAGATCAATTGGTTTTCTATGGAGGATGTATTCGATGAAGAAGTGGATGTGGTTTATGTAGTGAAAAAAGGAGATGCAAATAAATGGGACACAAAAAAGGGCTGACATTCCCATAACACGTCAAGTCCGTGCAAGGGTTAAAGAAAATATCAACTGAGAGGACCCGAAAAAGCCTAAAAGGATCTCTCTCTCTCTCTCTCTCTCTCTCTCTCTCTCTGAGTAGTCTAGGATCATCAACAACAGAAGGAGGGCTTGACTGATTTGAGAGAAGATAGTGGTCTGTCTGGGAAGTAGGTTACTGAGATAAGTCAGTAATGTGACTCAACAACCATTATATCACAAAATGCATCAGTCTTTGTTTCTCTATCTCTCATCTGTCTCACATCTTTTACCCTCTAAGTCACGTAAATTCGAGAGGAATGAGAAGCATGGGGGCTCGGATTTTCAACTCGTTGAGAAATAGAAAAGAGAAGTATCACCAACAGTATGGGTGCGCAATCAATACAGGATAAAGGGGTAACATGCAGTCTTTGCTGTGTCTTTTTACTTCAGATAATCGATCCCTCTCTTGCACAACATCATTATTTTGCGTCCATCCTCATGCCCTGTCAATACTTAGTACAGTAGCAATGCGGTCCTTGAACGTTTACTTGAAAAGTACACAATGCTATTTTTGCCAATTAACAATAAGCAATGGCAAGACACTCACCTTATAAGTAGTAAATGATCATAACCTTTTGACATACTTGTGTTAATTTTGAAACCTTAAAAAAGTTGTTGGCATTTCAAATCGACCGTTGAACATTAATTACAAATATAGAGGAGAGATTTCGAATCTCAATTAAATTAAAATAGTAGCATAGGCCACTGGTTAATATGATGATTTTTTAAAACCCCAAACGCACTAAATTTCCAAACACAGTATAAAACTCCGTTTTTCTAAGCTTCTGCTTTTACGTTTTAGGTTAAAAAGCATGTGCATTTCAACTAAAAAACAGCAACAGCAGCTTAGGAAAAAAAACCAGACTCTAACATGAGCCTCCATAAATTCACACAACGAGTCTTCACATACTTGTTCCATTTTATAGATTTATGGTGCATGAAAAACGTTGAGAGCCCTTGTGTCAAGAAAGCATGGGATGGCTGGTTCTATATATATATATATATATATATATATATATATATGGACTGTCACAGTAATGTGAGCTTTCTTGGAGCGTGTTTGTACTGTATTTTAAAAATTAAAATTATTTATTTTATTCTGAATTAATATATTTTTAATATTTTTAAATTATTGTATTAATTTTAAAAATAAAAAATATTATTGATGTATTTTGAAAATTCTAAATACACACCTGGACATGAGCCCAGAAATGACGAATGATAACATACACAACGTCCAATGTTAGATAGACTGCCAAACGATATCTTTTGATGGTTTACGGGCTGATTAAAAAACATAAAACAGCTTTGCAAGCAAAAGCTGGTTGCTATAAAACAGAACTTGGGCTTGTCCTTTCTTTTCCCTGCATCTCTTTGTTTTCCTTATACGTGTGTTTATCCATTGCGTGTGTTTGTCAAGTTTTGAAGCTAGTTCTCATTGATAAGAGAATAGAGCTAGCTAGGGTTTCTCATGGTTCATCTCGTCCCGTCACATTTGAAGCAAGGAATTCCAGTGTAATGGACAATTCTGTGGCAGGAAACTTATATCTCGCACTCCTAAAAGTCAATCAAACTGTATAGAATCTCATTGGCATCAAAGGGGATTTTTTTCCAAAAAAAATTAGCTTAATAAATTAAAGATATTAGCAATGCATCAAAATAAATAAAAAAGCTGAAATGACACATTTTGTATACATGTTGCGTTAAGAAATACAACATTTATAGTTTTTTATTATTCAGAATAATAACATCCAAAAAAAATTAAAATGATCAAGAGAAAAGAAAAAAAAAATTTAATGATGTATCAAAACTTCTATTATAATATTACTTGTATCATCTAAATTTTTTTTATACGATAAATATGATAACTTTTAAAAAATCAATAATAATGATTTGAATGTGTTATATTTGCAGAAAAAACAAATGAGTTACCCATTGTTTTTGAGCAATAAATATGATCTAATTATATCATTGTTAATAATTTGTTTTTTGTTTTTATTGGATTTATTTTATAAAGACCTTTTTAATGATACTAATTATATCACAATCGAAGTTTTAATGTATTTTAAGATTTTTTTTATTTTCTTCTCTCTTCACTTTTATTCTTTGAATAATTTTTTAAAATTTTACTATTTAGAATAGTGATAAATTATAAATATAACGTCTCTTGATCATGGCATGCTATTTTATTTTGCTAAAAATATTTTTAATTGAGTTATTTAATTCAATATTTTTTTAAAATATGCTAATAAAACAAAAGGCCACCAAAGGATCCAATAATTGTCGGTGAGCTTCTGCTGAGTCCAAATTAAAGGAAAGAAAGTGCTCTCCCACTGAATAATAGAGAGGGTAAAATATTGTGATAACAACGCCTCAAAAAAATCAGAAAAGTGAAATTGTATGTTACGAGAGGCGTTCACTGCCGTTGGAATTTTCCAAAATACAAAGCAGAAAATTAATAATTAATACAATAGTAAGAAGAAGTAGGTTAGGAATTAGGATACCTCAGTGGTCAGCTTTTAATCCATATAATCATCACAACCTTTGTGATGTGACCACACATGGTCAAGAATTGTCAGTGTCTTTTCCATCTCCTTGAAGTCCATTTCTTTTCCCAACACGGGAAAAAGAACCTCCTTACAAGACAAAAGATATGAATACGTAGACTACCTCGTAACCCTGTTACTACTCTCTCTCTCTCTCTCTCTCTCTCTCTCTCTCTCTCTATATATATATATATATATATATATATATATATATATGTGCTCTGTAGCAGGCATGCATGTGGGAGTCTTTTGCATATTTCTAACCTGTGTTCTCTTTCAGGCCTGATTTCCGGATCTATCATCCGCATATAGATAAGATATTTTTACTCTGTATATTATATTTATATGTATCGGAACTTATATATAAATTTATTTTTTAAATAACTCAGTTATAATTCATCACAATACTAATAATAAAATTAATTTCAAAATATAATGTAATTTTCTTAGTACAAGAGATAATATAAACTTATGTAATTATAGAGCATTAATGAGATATAATCAAATAATATTAATTACTATAAAAAACAGGTTTTAAATATTTAACAAAAATAATTTGTTAATAAATTATAAACATAAAAATTAAATAATTTGAGGATAATTTTAACAATTTAGTAAGTATATAACATTCAATATATATACATGAGTTAATATAACAATATAAAATATACATACATGTACAAATATAGCAAATATAACATTAGGTTCTTATAATAAAATTTCTTAAATAAACAATAATAAAAATATTATGAGATAAAACTTCTTAGAAAATCAAAATTGAATAAGTATTAAGCTCCATATTAGAAGATGATCAATTCATATAGGTTTATAACTCTTCCAATCAATTAGGATTTTATATATAATATATACAAAAATTAACATTACTCTATTAACATGAATATTCTAATTGAGATATCATAAGTTCATACATAACAAATAAATAAATTCACATACAAAGTTTTAATTTATGATATCAAACAAATAAAAAATTATATTTCTAGATAATAGTTCATAATAAAAAACTAATTTCAATAAGTAATCACAAACAATAAATAAATAACAATATAAAAATTATTAAAAAACATAATTGATGCAATCCTTGAATCAATCTCACGTTAGAGTCAAGGATAGGGTTAGACACAAAATCTCTCTGTGTTTGTTGGAATCACTCTAACAAAAACTTTATTTAAAGTCGTTATTGGACTTAAAATTCATGTCCTTTGTTCTTTTCATCCAGCCTTTAAATATTAATCTCTAACTCTAACTAGAAAAATAATAAATTAGAAAAATACTATTAGAAAAGAAATAGAATTGCAGCAGCTCTTAATGTTCGTGGAGACTCTTGATTACGGCATTATAGGAGTTTTTTTTTTTTCAGATCCTACTAGTAAAATATCATAATTATTTTAATAAAAAAAATACTAAAAAATACTTAAAAAGAATGTACAATCTCTTTAACGTACTTAATTTAGACTCTAACTCATAATATTATATGTTTAGAAATAAAATGTAATTATAAATTGAAAATGACCTGCCTAATCGATTTCAAATATAATCTAAAGTGACTTAACTTAAAAGAATCATCTAACCTCTCTATTAAATTAATCAATTTAACTTAACCGATTGACTAAAATATACCAACCTATTTATTAAAATACAACATAAGAACTAATTTACTAGTTCTACCCAACTGGTGGATCAAAATCTGGTAGGCTAAATAATTAATCAATTCATCATGATTCTAGATTTTTAATTACTAGTCTCCACAATAATAGAATTTCAAATTAACCTAAAATCTTAAAACTTGTAATAAATCAATAAACTCATATCAAATATTCTATAACACTACAACCCATCTTATTATAATCAACTAATTTATCATTTATATTCAATTCCTCATTTAATCTTTAAAAATACAAATTTAAACCCTAAACCTTAACAAAACCAAGAAATCAAAAGCTAAAACCCATAATTACACGTATCAAAACATAAATCTTATCATAAACACCTAATCTCCACAATCATCTTTCTTTTCATCTTCTTTTTCTTCTTATTGCCCGGTTCTCTCTTTCTTTCTCTAGTCAAGTTTATTTATTTATTTTTAACTTTCTATTCAATTATCTCAATACCCTTTATTTATTTACACCTAATTCCAAGCCTCCAAGCATCTTGTTATCTTTTCCTCTTTATTCTCTCTCTTTGTTTTTCAGAACATCACAGTCTCTTTGTAACATTTTGGTTATGGGAAAGTTAAAGAGATAAGTGCATGTTTCTGTGTTATTACTGTTAGGTTGGTTGCCATTAATGTGCAACAACCATTTGCTATTGCACCAACCATGTGCACTCATCCAAGATGTCAAAGGTTGGCAGCCACCATTGTTGAAGAAGAGTTGGAGTTGGCAGCCACGTTTGTTGAAGAAAAGCCTCCATGAATGCCTATAAATAGAGGCATATGCAAGAGAGCAAAATGAGTGAAGAGAATTATGAAAATGTGAAGAGAGTAAAGAGGAAGAGAGAGCTGCAATGGCAGCAGCCTTGCTGCCATTGCAGCAGCTGCAAGTGCAGTAAAGAGAGTTGAGAGTTGAGTATGAGAGGGTGTAATCCTCCTCCTCCATGTATTTGTTTTGTATTCTTTCTCTATCTCTAAATATATTGACTTCTCCCGTGGATGTAGGCGATTTTGCCGAACCACGTTAAATATTGTGTCAGTGTGCTTGGCTCTCATAAGAGCAAATATCAGTACATCACCGGTCGGATTTCCCAACAATTGGTATCAGAGCATTTGGTTTAAAGTGGTGTTTGATTTTGCTCAAAAATGAAAGTTGTCAAAATTGTGTTTTGACCATACCACTGTGTAGAAGAGGAAGAGACGAAGCCATTGGTGAAAACCGCGTCGAAATCGGACGTCGGAAACCGTCGCACGCGCCGGCGGGGTGACTGTCCACGTCATCAGCCACGTCAGCAGTTCTGCACAGTCATCAGACACGTCACCTGACATATCAGCACTCTGACCAGTCAAACTGTCACGTCAGCAGCTCTGCACAGTCATCAGACACGTCACCTGACACATCAGCACTCTGACCAGTCAAACTGCCACGTCAGATTTGGTTGACCTATATGTCCTACGTGGATGACACGTCATTACAGCCACGTCAGCTCCCTGGATTTTGATCCTGTGTGGCGGAGTCTACGTGCAACCGGTTCTGAGATTGAATCTGGGCCGTTTATCAGGCCAGAATTGTTTTGATCAAATCTTAGCCGTCTGAAGTGCGATTTGGACGATTTCAGACTTGTTTCCAGCTAATTTGATCGTTCCGGATGCAATGGTACGGTGCGATCATTGAGATTAAGATCAGAAATGGCAGTGATGAATGATTAAAGAGAGATTGCCCGATTAGGAGGCATCTGATGGTCATCATGGTGGTCGATGGAGCTGAAGAAGAAGAAATCACACATGTTTGCCCAATTACATGTGTTGAACTATTATATAGGGAATTTTAATTGCCTTGAGGGAAGGTAAAATTGGGACACTCTAAACACCCGATCATGTGGACAATTTGAGGTGGAGAGTGAAATTTGATGAAGACCAATCTTGACGAATCTGAGCACTGGTAGTCTCGCCAGATGTTGAGAAATCAGGTAAAAAACAAGGATACCCCAGATCACTTGTAAAGGAAAGCCGCGACAAAGCTAGCAAATGGTTGTATATACGAAAAGACAGTACGATGGATAGATATGGCCTAAGAAGTTCTGGCTAGGAGATTGGGTTTTAAGCGGGACCATTGTGACCCCTCCAATCTTTCCTGGGAACTTGCTTAGTGGAAGGATTATCCATACGGTACTATTTTCGTATATGTGACAGTTTGTTATGAAACTGTTGAAGACTAGCAGGATGACGGCACAAAGGAACAGTTGGGTTCCGTATGATCAAGGATCTGATGGAGTGGTGATTTCTCCAAGAAAGTTAGATTCGGTGACTGTAATTTCTCGAGGGGAGAATTAATGAAGACCCTGATAATGGTAGAGAAATACATCAAGGAAATGAAGATTGGCACCCTATTTTGACTTGGATAGATGTTGTGACAGGATGAGCTGCTGTCAAACATAAGCAAGGAATAGGGAGAAATCTGGAGAATCAAAATTGCACGAGAGCACACGAAGATTGTGTAGGAGTACCCGGAGGATCCAACGAGGTACTGTAATGAGACAACAGGTGCAAGGAAAAGAAGAGTTCCCAGATGAAGCTCAGAGCAGAGACTGTATGAAAAAGTTGTACAATAAGAAGTCTCTTGTGCTCTTGATAAAGGCAACAAGCAAGGACCTTTCCAATGCATGCAAGGATGGAAAGATGAGCTGTTGTAGATGCACCTAATTGAGGGGGTGCAAACGCCTGTGATAAAAGGCGACCGCCTATGATGAAAGGAGAAGACACCAAAGAGAGTTGGTGTAGGTGGAGCTGTCAAGTGTAATGATGAAAGACATAGAAGCTCCAAACATAGAAATCGAAGTGGAGGATTGCGAGGAGTATACTGCAACTTTCTCTTTCTATGTGATCAGTGGCAATGAACTCTCCCAAGTCCACATGGTGATAGAGAATCTTAGTCACTGGAGACATCCCCGATGAAGGAGGATGTGACTGCTTTATGACGAACAAAGACACCTCAGACAGAAGGTGTATGGGCCATGATATGAGTCCAATTTCAGACCGTCTCATGAAGACAGGCAGAGACACCTCAGGAGAAGGTGTGAGGACCGTGATATGAGTCCAAGTTTGGACCGTCTCATGACAACAGACGGAGACACCTCAGGAGAAGGTGTGAGGGCTGTGGAAGGAGCCCAGTTCAGAACGCCCTAGAGCCAATGTGATGGCTAGGTATGAGTGGACAGATGGATAGCAAATGAAAGGGTTATGATGAGTATGGAGACAAATGCATGATTGACTTTCATGGATATTGCCCCCATGCTAAAGATCAATGAGCTAGAAGACATTTGCCTTGGACAATAAGTGGATGACTTGTGGAGCATTAAGACGCGACTGCTATGAAGGAGCAGAGGGCATGCGCAGGTTCCGGGAACAAGTTGACTCTTGTCAAGGTGGTGAGCTCGGTAATGGCATTGTAATACTTAGAGTATGAAGACAGATATGGATCAACCTTTTATGGGCTGCCCCCATGGTTAAAGGTGGAAAGCTACCTGGACTCTTGAGACTAAGAGCGAGAGACTCATGGAGAAGTAAGGCGTGGTTCCTAGGGTGGAACAGAGGGCAGGCGCAACTCCTGGATGAGTAGACTCTTGGAAGAGTGGTGAGCTTGTGATCATATTGAGATACTCAGATAATAACTGTCGCACTTGAAATATCCGTTTGAGGGGGTGTTATAAGTCTTGATGTGAGACTTGATGAATCATTCCAGACCGAGCATGATTGATATGCTCGAAGGGGAATGTTGTTCCAGAGACAAGCGTTAACACTATTCAGATGTGATGTGGCAAACCATCTGGTTATAGTGATCCTTTTGTGTGAGAAAAGGTGTGCTTAGGTCGCTCTGATGATTGAAAGGTTTGGCAAGTACCTGTAAACTTGGCTACAAAAGCTCTCAAAATGGAAAGCTTGGAAGAGCTGCAAGATGCAAGCTTGTGTTGAAGAAGAATAAGGACAGTTGCCCCACATGAATGGCAAAGGGGGTGATTGTTAGGTTGGTTGCCATTAATGTGCAACAACCATTTGCTATTGCACCAACCATGTGCACTCATCCAAGATGTCAAAGGTTGGCAGCCACCATTGTTGAAGAAGAGTTGGAGTTGGCAGCCACGTTTGTTGAAGAAAAGCCTCCATGAATGCCTATAAATAGAGGCATATGCAAGAGAGCAAAATGAGTGAAGAGAATTATGAAAATGTGAAGAGAGTAAAGAGGAAGAGAGAGCTGCAATGGCAGCAGCCTTGCTGCCATTGCAGCAGCTGCAAGTGCAGTAAAGAGAGTTGAGAGTTGAGTATGAGAGGGTGTAATCCTCCTCCTCCATGTATTTGTTTTGTATTCTTTCTCTATCTCTAAATATATTGACTTCTCCCGTGGATGTAGGCGATTTTGCCGAACCACGTTAAATATTGTGTCAGTGTGCTTGGCTCTCATAAGAGCAAATATCAGTACATTACCGGTCAGATTTCCCAACAATTACTGTGGATATATAGGTGGCTGCAGTGAATCTTTATTGCGTTCTCTGTGGAGCTACCCACAGTGAGTTGCCGGATTGTTCTATCTAGCGAGCTTTGCAATTTTTGCCATATGGAGAGCTGAAATATTGAACATAGGAAGGAGGAAAATGAGAGAGACAATATTTATGGAAGACGTTCTTAACAATTTATTATTATTGTGTTTTTGCTTGTTATACTTACCAGATTATAAAACTCTTCCTTTATCTTTTCTATTTTTCTCTACTTATTCGAGCAACCAAAACTCAAATCCTAATTTAAATATTGAAGTGTTTTTTATTTCACTAGTGACTTGTTTCTGTAGAATCAGTACAGGCCAGAAACTCATTTTTGGGTGAATTTTTTCAACAACTTCATCGTAATCTATTCATCGGTTCAATTGACCAGGTCCAGTCAAAATATCAGATAACTTGATCCTGACTTAAACACAATATGATTGAATATATAACACGTTAATTTTTTAAAATTACATTATTCTAAGCTCAAATTGATATTCAATTTTTTAAATTTTATTAAGGACTAGAACAATTCTATGATAGCAACCACAGTAAAAAGTGAAAAACACAGAGACATATAATGACGAATCTAATATTTTGACGCGAAGTCTTTTTTATTCAAAAGTTTTTTTTCTTATTTTTTAAAGTTTTTAAAGTTATTTTTTCCATAAATTACATCATTTTCTAGCTTAATTGCATGGTCTTGGAAAGATATGTGACCTTGATTTGATTTTTTAATATATTTTTAATAGTTTTTTCCTACTTAAAGAGCATGTGATGTTTTGTAGTGTGTTTCTTATGTATTTTGAGGTGAAGATTTAGGTGAAAAGTGTATTGGTTTGGTCTAACAACTCAAATCCAGTTTTCTTGTCAGTTTCTACTCCCTGTGGTTGTCAAAAACTATAGCAATTAAACTACACGAGTGATATGTTCTCTTTTAATTAAAAAAAAAGAAGAAGTGATATGTTCTCTTTTAATTAAAAAAATAAAAAAAGCAAGGCCAAACATGTGGGCCATGCTATCCTTTTTTTCTCTCTCAAGATTTACATGCTAAAATAAAAAAAAAAAAGTTTAGGACCGAATCATAAAATTCAAAAACAATAAGAACAAAATCAATAAGAAATTAAAATTTAAGGAACATAAGTCTATTTTCACAGGCTTTTAGAACAATATAGATTTGAAAAAGGCTGTTAGTTTTTGTTAATTTTAATATTGGTGTTTGTTCTTTTATTTCTTTTTATGATAACTAAAAATTCTATTATTTAAGATTGATTAATGCTGGAACATTCTTTGACACCCCAAAGGCCTGATGGCATGCAATCCAAAGAAAGTAAATAAAAAACATATGGAGCCATGACAACAAAACATTTGAGGACCAAATTGAAACAAAATAAAGTTCAATGACCAAAACTAAAAGAAGTTAAAACTTGAGTAAGTGTAGTTTCATGCACCTTTAGTGTAAAGATGGGGGAAGGGCTGTTAATTTTTGTTAATTATAATCTTAGTCCTTGTTCTTTGAACTCTTTTTTTGTTTCCTGGAAATAACTAAAAATTCTATTATGTAAAATCGACCTCTCATTTAATGCTGGAACATTCTTTGACATACTGGATGCGTGATAGCATGGAATCCAAAGAAAATAAAAAAAAATACAGGACTATGAAAACAAAACGTTTAAAGACTAAATTGAAGAAAATAAAGTTCAACGACCAAAGCGAAATGAAGTTGAAATTCTAATGACCCGGGAGAAAAATCTGCCTATGAACAGTGAAACGTTAGAGCGGATGAACAATATCAACACAGTGAAAAGCTGAAATTTTTTGTCAATGTTACTGTTACTGTTAAATGGAGCACCCGAAGCAAGTTCATCGAATGCAAGTGCGCATGTATCCTCGTGAATGAATTTAGGTGAAGAGGTTGCTATACGTATACTAACTCGGAATTGTTTTGCTGAACGTGATAGAAAGAATGACATTCTCGGAAAGAGAGCATTAAAGACATATTGTTTCTGCATTTGGTCGGAAGTGATGAAGAGAAGGGAGCCTCACCCGCCGATATTGATGAGGTGAAAGTACACAAACAGAAACACGACGCTCTGTATTCAAGGGAATTGACGATGCTGGTTATATTATCTATTAGCCTGTGAATCCATGTTAATAGAAAGAATTTTTGCTACACTGTTTCCATCTCTGGTACCCTGCATATTCCCCTTTCCTGATATAGCTCAGCATGCCCTTTGGAGCTTTGGGCAACTTGTAGCACCAGAAAAGAGTGGTGATAAGCAAGCACTATATTTGGTCAATATGACTACAATGATGATGGTTGCAGTGTTTGTCATTAAATTATCTTCAAAATTTCTGGTTTCATACTTGAAAAATGACATCGCTAAGGTCTTAAATAGCAAGCAAGCTGTCATCTGATTATGACCAAAGAAAGGTTAATATTTTGGAAGCAAAAGAATCAGAAATAGCTACAAGTTAGCCATCTTTTTTTAGAGAGAACATTAGCAATTTTTATGTACATAAAAATTAAAATATGAAATATTTCATCATCGATATACTTACTATAGGAGCTACGAACGCAGATGATGTTTTAATATTTGAACTAACATGGATCCTCTAACCTCTACAAAGCTACCTGTTGCTTTACAACCAGGACCGAATATTTTTCAGTGGTATCCATAGATGCGAGCAGGCTTCCAATGACACCAAGCTCTGGGTATTCATTCATATCGTCAAGACCTGCTGTTTGTGGTGTTTGTATGTCTTTCCGTCTCCCAACAATAAAAAGGTCGTATTTATCTAGCATAGATCGAATTGTCTTTGAAGTTTCCAGGCCATCGCTTACCCTCTCTTCAATGTAATCCACTGTTTCATCCTCTGTGTAGTCATGCATAATATAGTTCAACGCCTGAGAATCTAGCATGCTATCCCGATTAATTTCGAGCTCATCAGTTGAGGGAATGAAGCGAGCGATTTTTATGCTGATGTTCCTATTCTGGGACATGCGTTTAGCTAACACAAGAGCTTCTTGATCATCGTTGCCTCCGAAGAATATCACAACAACAAATAGGGATGACCCTCTTGATGATTCCAAGAAAATGGACTTTACTTGGTTCCCACGGTCAATGAGGATCCCTACAGAGCAAGGTGCTCTCTCAAGGACACAGCAATTTAGAGTCCTTAGAGTAGAGTCCTCTGATTCAACAGACCCATCAACAAGCCATTTTTTATGAAATGGAAGCACTAAAAAACATGCAAGTTCATCCAATGCAAGTGTGCATATGTCCTCGTGCATGAATTTGGGTGGAGAGATTGCTGTGAAGACATTTACAGAAACAGCGTCGCGATAATTTTGTTGGAAGTGTTTAAAAGAGAGAATGACATTCCCAGAGATGGAGTGCAGAGAGATCGTTTTTTTCTGCATTTGGTGAGAAATGAACATAGGGGAGGCTCGGCCACTGATCTTGATGAGGTGAAGTACACTAACAGAAAATGGGCTCTGTATAGTTAACAAGGATTTGATAAAATTGATGATGATGGTTGTGTTATCTGGTTTGTAAATGCATGTTAGTATGCGGAGCTCTTTGCTATGCATAATGTTTCTCTTCTGATAACCTGCATACTTCCTTGACGGATCATAAACCCAGTTCACAACGAATGATGAGATCGTTGCTGACAATAGAACTGTAATTACCAAGAAAGCGAACATCCCCTCTGTCAGAATCTGCCCTTGATCAAGTTGAAAACAAAATGAGAAAACAATAATGCAAAGTTAGACGTTAGAGATGCTATATATATATATATAATAACCATGAACAATTAATAATGCTGCAAAAATTAATACAGGTAACATGGAAGGTTGATCAACATACCCCTAGTTCTCTCATGTAAGTAAACGAGCCAAGCTCAACGATTCCTTTGGTACTTATCAGGAAAGCAAGTGCCAAGGCATCCTTTTTTGGCAACTTGAAATACAAGAGAGGTACCAAGTAAGCACCGAATTTGGCCAAGATGACTACAGAGACGACGATAGCGGTGCTCTTCAGTATATAGTCATCAAAATCGATCTTTAGGAGATCTGCTCCCATCGTGCACATGGCCATAAAAAGAGGCACGAGCACTCCAGTGACAATGCATTCGATCTTCTCGACTACAGCTGATGCAAGTGGAGGTCCTGCTGGCACAGCTAATCCGAAAACAAGTGATCCAAGGAACACATTTAGACCAATATAATTAAATAATGCACCAGAAGCCAAGGCACCGAAAATGATGATGTCTGTGTATAAATCTTTCACAGGCCTTCCTTTGGGTGTTTGTTTGATCACCCAGAACATTGCCGGCCTCACCACATATAAAACTACAAAAAGAAAGGCTACAGATATTACAACGCTTTCGATAGCTGCTTGTGCTCGCTGCTTGTAGGCAATGCCTATAAAGAAAGCAACTAGTGCAATAACCTGGGTCAGCATTTCACTGGTTAGCACTGAAGACAGTCCAAGTCTGCCAAGTTCAGAATTCGTCAGTTTAAGGTCACCGATGAAACTACAAATGACAGGAAATGGAGTCATAGATTGCACCAACATCACCAAGATGAGTGAGAGCCTATCTAGTTTGTCGAGATTCCAGTACTTGCTGACCATCCTCCCAGTTACCCCACCAAGTACTACAGGAATCACCATAGATAATATACCACTGTAGATTGCCATTTTCCCTGTTTTTCTTACCAAGGCTATATCCATCTTAATTCCATTTATAAATCCAAAGAGTTGGTAACCCAATCCAGCTAATGTGCCAAGTATTTGTTTACTGTCAACAGTTAAAAAGATCCTTGTGTAATCTGATTGTTGTCCAAGGCCTGTTGTTCCAACGATCACTCCAGCCTAAAACACAAACCAATAAAAAAATTGCAGTAAATAATTGCAATGAGCTGCTCTATCATATAGTCTTTCATATTGAGAGTTACAAACATTTAACATTCAGAAATTAAGCTACTAGTAAAATTCTTTGATGCCAGATTGTGTTAAAAATTCACAAGCCAACAAAACATGTACATGAAGAAGAAATCTGCTTGATATAAAAGAATGGCAATCTCATATAGTTTAATCCCTATTTACACGGCATGATCACTTTTTGGCCATCCCATATGGTTCTAAGAAAGAAATGCATAATTTGTATTACATTACGGAAATAAAAATGGACAAGAGAGGCATAGGAATTAAAGAAATAAGGATAATGAAGACGTACAAGAACCTGCGAAACCAAGATATGGATGCCGTATCGCTTAAGAATGAAATGACAACCATGGCTGATGAGAAATATTGCAAACATATGCAGCTCCAATATTGGCAACGAAGCGGTCAGCGAGTGCTCATTTTGAAGCCAACCATTTGAATTTACATTTGGTGGTATGCTTGTGCATTTTCTCATCTGTGTTTTATTTAAATGTACTCCTCCTAACGTATGATTCGATTGAAGATCCATCTGGCCACGGCCACCGGCAGGACAGGACAAGGGTGATGAAGAAGAAGAAGAACAAGAGGAAGGGGAAATATGGAAACAAAGGAGGTATGCTTTCTCTCCTATACCTCATTTTTAATTTCTTGCTAACATAGAGTTTCTTAGGATTCAAGATTGGACGAGTTGCGCTGTATTTTTTACTTTTAACAACATACTAAATTAATGATTTCTTCGACAAATATTAACTTTTTATTAATTTCCAATAACACGACACGTAAAATTGCATGAAGTCAGGGCCAGATCCTATATATGGAATACGATGTCAATTATAAGCGTTGTCCACACTGGAAAGACCGTGAAAATGTCTACAAAATTGCAGGAGAATCCTTGGAAATATTTCAAGCGCGCAGCAAACAGCTTTTTCTAGGCTTCCTTGCAAAAAGAATTGGAAGGCCTTTGACTAGATAAAGCTCCTAACTTGGATTAATTTGAAGAATCTTAACATATGCACTGCTTGCTTGGTACTCCTTTTGTTCCCAGGTAAGATAGAGAGATACAGTGATCTTTGGATTCGAAAATATTCACATAACATATGGATTTCATTTATTGTATTTTTGTAACGGTTTTTTAAAACTTCATTTATTATTTTATAATATATCCATAATATTTTATATTTTTAGATTAGAAGTTTAGAAGATTATTATTAGTTTTAAACACATGAGACATTTTGATTTTTTCTTCTTTCACTCCTTTTTGCTTTAGTTCCTTTTCTTTTTTCCTTTCTCCTCCTCCTTTCTCTTTCTCCCTCTCCATTCCTAACTGATTTAAAGAGAGTATATATATTATATCCTTTTTCATGCTACTTTCTACATATACCATAAATTACATAAAACACTAAAAAAGAATCAATTTATAAAAAAGAAAATAAAGTTGTTGCTGAGCTGGTTAACACAATTAAAAATAAAGAGGTTGAGGAGAGGTTGAGGATTCTAAATGCTAGTAGTTTGCTTTGGTTTTTTAAATCATGACACATGACATGTTATTTATCATTTTGTTTTTAAATAAATCAAAGTTAGGCCCACGAGCACTTGGTCTCCTAAACATGTATAGGCCTGACTAATATTGTCAATATAGTGAGTTGACTCGTAAAATTATATAATTTTACGAATTAATATATATATATATATATATATATATATATAACATAAAAAATCGTATGTTCAAACAAACTTGATCAAATTTAATGAAAACAGATCGAGTTAACGAGTTTGACAAAGAGTGAAACAAAAAAATTCACTATCTCCCCTCCGTGTCACAAAGTTACTCTCGCCTTTTTCCTTTCTCAAATTTAAAGGGTTCTTCAAGTGTGCTCTCCCTCCATAACTTATCAAATCTTGTCTCTGTATGGGCAAAACTCAAATAATAATTGATTTGTGTATAATAATAAGTTATTGAAATAGATTGTGCAATAAGATCGGTTGAATCAAGGAAAATAGTTTCAGATAATAGATAGAAAAGAGCTTTTAGCCATATCGAGAAGAACCAGCAAATCATAGAACTAGCCGCTAGCTGCACCATCTGATAGGGAAAGAGTAGAGACTTATACTAGAAAGTTTTGGCTTTCTTTCCAACTCAATGATCTACTCCTGCAAAAATGAGTGGGCGATCTTTAGATCCTTGTGTATAATATGACATCTTTATTTCAACCTAATTCATGTCAAGCAAGCTTCATGCTAAAAGTATCAACTGAGATGCCTTATTTGCCTTTTCAAAAAAACACTTGAAAAAATGATGGGTTGGGTTCTGTCATAACCTAATTTTTGATTTACTAAAAAAAAATGATGATGAAAAAATAATAAAAAAAAAAGTAAATAAAGAATGAATTAAAATTTGGGTTAATGATTGGAAAGTTTTAAATATTTAATTAAAACCTTGATTAAGGGTTTAATTGGAGAATTAATTGAGTTTGGGATTAAGTTAATTAAAGGAAATTGAGGACTTAATGAGTTTAAGGAATTAATTAAACTTTGATTTAATAAAAAAAAATCAGGGGTTTAATTGAAGAAATATGAAAGTTCGGAGGTTATTTAGAGAAAATTGTTGAAAAATTAAAGTTCAAGGATTAAATTGAATAGTTTAGAAATTCAGGACTGTTGTGTAAACAATATATCAATTTAGGGATCTAATTGAAATTAACCGGGCAAAAAAAATTAATTAAAAGAAATTTTAATTGATTAGGGGTCCAATTGTTGAATTTCCAAAGTTCAGGGGTAAAAGTGAAATTGTGTGCTTTGCCGAACGTCGTCGTTGCTGGTTGGAGAGTCGTGTGATGTTCTTCATTCCTATTCAACTGAAAACCTGAAAATCTACAACAGATTCAATTGTGGATCACAATCCTTGCCCACGATCTCGCTTGTTGAAGATACAGTCCTGCAAAGGCAGGATTACTGAGGAGTAAGTTGGGGCCTCTATAAATGGAAAAAGAAACCTAGCACTCAGGGGGTGAAACAGAGAGCAATTAACCCACGAAAAAAAAAACAGAGCAATATTCAAGGAAAAACAGAGCAAACAAAACAGAACCAAAAAAGAAAAATATAGAGAAGAACCGAAACATCAACCCCAATTTCATCCCAGCAAGAAGAAACTAGTTTTCGTCAAAACAAATATACACAGAAAAGGAGAGAAAGGGAGAGGACCACGGATCAACCCTGTTTTTTTTTTTTTGTCCCTGAAGAAACCAATTGATCACCAAACCATTGGTTATTGATAGAAAGAAATCGAACCAACACCAGCGTTGCAACCTTCCTCAGCATCGCCAGAAACCAAAATTCAAAGTCACACCCGCATACAGCCTTCCTTAGCATTGCCAGAAACAGAACACGGCAGAATCAAAGTAGCTGCACTAGCATTGCAGACTTCTTCAATCGTCAGAAACAGGTGCGCTCTTTTCCATCGTTGCCTTTGCTCATCTATTTCAAATAGCACTTCAATAGTGCGAAGGTAACTTAATTACCTTCGCACTGTTGATGCACGCGTGAATTTATTTCACGCGTGCATATTTCACGCGTGCATCTGTTTGTTAGCCTGGTCACTAGTTTGGGCCAGTGACCCGGGCTGGGCTGGCTGGGCCCAGCCCATTGGGCTGAGCCGGGCTAGGCCCAACCCAGCCCAAAAATAGAAAAAATAAAAATAAAAAAATAAAAAATAAAATATTTCAAAGTGCAAAAATAAAAAAATATAGGCATGGATAAAAAATAATGTAAATTTATTGGTTTATTCACTGACGCTAGAGTCAGGAATAAAAATACCGATTTAAATTTATATTATTTTTTATTCATTATTTTTAGCTAGAAAAAAATAAAAAAATATGTACATGCATAAAAAAATAAGTTTATTTTTTTCATTTGTTCACTAACGCCAGAGTCGGGAATAAAAATAATTGATTTAAATTTATTTTATTTTTTGTGTGATGCGTAAAAATAAATTTATTTGATTTGTTTATTCAGTGACGCTAGAGTCAGGAATAAAAAAATAACTGATTTAAATTTATTTTATTTTTTGTGTGATGTGTAAAAATAAATTTATTTGATTTGTTTATTCACTGACGCTAGAGTCAGGAATAAAAAAAATATCTGATTTAAATTTATTTTATTTTTTATGTGATGTGTAAAAATAAATTTATTTGATTTGTTTATTCACTGACGCCAGAGTCAGGAATAAAAAAATAATTGATTTAATTTTTTTTTTATAGCTACGTGATATTTACCAACGTTAGAGTTGGAAATATCTGTAGTTAAATATTCACTGACGGCAGAGTCAGGAATATTACACGCAAAACCACCATAGCATAAACCAACAAAACATTAGCAATTATTGACAAAGTCAGCAATGCAGCCTGTCTTAGGCAGGACGCTAAAAGGGGTGATAATATCTTCCCTTTTGCGTAATCAGTCTCGAACCATAGAATCTCTGTTGACCAGTTAGGGTTCCTAGTAACCATAATACTAGGTGGCGACTCCTTAAACAAAGATCATTCACCATCAAAGAATAGGATGCCAGAAATCCATTCTTTCCATTCCATTAAATTTTTTAAGGCCGTCGCGATGTCGGGTGCGACAGAATGACGACTCCACTGGGGACAAGACTAAGCTTTGCTTTATTTGTTAAAATTGCTACCAATATTTGTTGTGTGTTTTGGTTTTTATTTTATTTGGTTTATTCATTTTTACAGTTTTAGCATCCATATTTATTCATGCCATCATATATATTGGATATGCATTGACGCCTTCACACACCACGCATTTCATAATAAATATCTGTCGTATAAACTTTATGTTAAGTGGGAGAGTAGCGGTACCCCAATGGCTTTAGCCTGGGTAAGACTCGTGAAACCATCTAACTTTCACTTGATTGTTTACTCGATAGTGGTTGGTATGTCTAAACTGATATTATTCAGGGCCTCTATCTTCACGCTACTTGTAAGCCTCATATCAACCTTTCGAGAAAGATCACTGAGCATGCGAAAGACCTTTCAAAGACTAGATAGTAGCCTACCTTGAGCATTTAATGACTAGAACTTACCCTTTAAGTTGTTCCCTATGTAAATCTCACTAAGGCAAGCTTAATGTATAGCATCTTTATTACAGGATTGTTTTTAGGTGACATAATGGTCATTAATCGTGAAATCTCAACAGTTGAGTATGGGCTTGAATCTGAATCATTGCATATGACTGAGGGAGACTGCCCTAGACTGGATGACAGTGGGATACTGCTACTAAAAGATGTGAGATGCGTAATAAATAATGCGAGTCTTTTGCTTCCATTCACCAAATACTTGGACGATGAGGCAGAATTTACTGAGATGTATGGGAGAGTTTTGCATCTTCTGAATGTTCCAGTACTGCCATTAGCCATAAAAACCTTAATTCATTTTTGGGATCCTGAATATCGATGTTTTACATTTGGGAATATCGACATGGTTCCTACCATTGAAGAATACAGTGTTTTGACAGAATTTCCTGAGGATATCCATAAGGTTTACTTTCATCAAAAGATTGAGAATACTATAGAGGAGCTTGCTAAGCTATTGGGAATCCATCAAATGAGCTTATATAGAGAAAAAAAATAATTCTGGGAGTTTGAGATGGAAACGACTAGAAGAGTTGTTGATTGCTAAAAAGTCTAATATTGATGCTAATTTGGAGGTATACCAAATATTGGCTTTGGGGATATTTGGGTTGATTTTGTGTCCTTCGACGGCCGAAATTATCAGTTTAGAGGCAGCTAATTTATTTGTGGAGTACGAGAAGACCAAAATTAATCCTTCTGCTGCGATCTTGGCTGAAACTTTTTTATCTCTCAATCATTGCAAAAGGATTGGAAAAGGTTCTATGAGATGTTGTATTCCATTGTTGTTCATTTGGATGGTAAGCCATATAGAATCTGAGACACCAGTATTCTGAAATTTTTGGTGGTTTGACCAAAAGCCACTCGAGTTATTTGTATCAAGTGAATGGGAAAACTTTTCTGAAGATGATTGGAGGGTAAAATTGCAAGGAATTCTGCAAAGCAATTTTAATTGGAAAGCTCCATGGATGAAAAATGTAGCATACCTAATGGGCTGTGGGAAAAAGCCTTAGGTACCTTTGATTGGGGTGACTGGGTATATTAGTTATGCACCTGCTTTGGTTGCAAGACAGCTTGGGGGCATACAAAGCATTCCAAGAACAATTGGTTTAGCTCAATTCACTGGAGTCTACAAAGGCGCATATAATAAAATGCTGGAGAGCATTAAGCATGATTGGGGTTCCTTGGTGATAGTTAAAAAGGAGATAGGTGTAAGGAATCCTACGGTTAGTGAAAGGTATCCTGAGTGGCGTAATGGAGGAGTCTCTTATATGACAGAAGTTTCTGAATCTGTGGGTACTCGAAGGAAAAGAGTGAACAGTGAAGAGGAATTAAGGGAACAAGTAAAATTATTACAAGCCGAGCTTAAAGCAAAAGAGGAGCAGAGAGTGTCCTTGGAGTAGCAGTTAGCCAAAGAAAGAGCTGTAAGAAAAACAGTTGAAGAAGAAAGGGACTCTGTGGGTCAAGACTGGATAAAGGCAAAGGATGAATTGAAAACAATTAATAAGGACATGACATATTATATGGAAAAAGCTAAGCATTGGGAAGAGTCAGCTATCAAGACGCAAGCTGCATTAAAAGTGCGTCGGGCGGACGTAGTCAAACTTAAAGACCAATTAGGGAGAGCGGAGATTGAAATAGTCAACACTAAACATGTGACTAAAATACACGAAGAGCAAAGAGTAGAGTTGAATGATCATAAGGTTGAAGCAGAAGCATTGAGATCTAAGTTGGAAAAGGAAAAATTGAAGATCGTACAGCTTATGGAAAACCAGAAAATGATGAAGCAGTATAATCAAACATTGGACAATGCCAATAACCTTTTGTTTAGAAACAACTTGATTCATACTAAGAGGATAAGGGAACGACAAGATTAAATTGATAGAGCAGCTGCAGAAGCCCATTTATTACGAGTGGAAGCCCGCCAAGTAGGAGGAGACATAATGAAATATCGAAGAAGCATGGATAACACCGATCTTTTTTTAAGAGCAATAACTACTAAAGGCAGTGTTTTTTCTCCTATAATAGATTAGATTAATTTTTCATTGTAAGCTTTTGTAAGCTTTTAAATAAGTAATGAAAGGGTTAGACCTATACTTTAAAAAAACATGTGTATATGGCTGAAAGCCCAAATGTCAAAGAGCTGAGCAGATCTCTCCTCGGCATTACAGCAATGATATCAAGTTCAAGCTCAACCCACATATCCAATGAATAACGATCATATGTCACCAACAAAGCGTGAATCTATATCCAATATATTGCATTCACATTCATGCATCTCATACATTTGCTTATAGATTGTCATATTCTGCATATAACAGGTGAAATATAGGTCCCCAACTGAAACGTATCCATAATACTCGTTCACGAAAGAAAATGGAAAATGAAGAGAGAACTCAATTAGAAATGCAACACCAAAGAGAGTTGGAAAGCCTGAAAGAGGATGTGGCAAGGCTCACTAGCTTGCTCGAGCAAGCTTTGAGGCCTAGAGCTGGGGAAGGAACATCTTCTCAACAAACATGTACACCTCAGCCTCTGTCTTCCTTTATTCCGCCATTCAAACCTCAGCATGCTGCTCCTTTCGCACCTACTCAATCAATACATCTAATGAGGATCCTCTATATTGTGTTGACAGAAGAAGAACCTCAAAGGAACAGGATAATAGAGGAAAATGATCATGAAAAACTAGCTGCCTTAGAAGAAAGAATGAAGGTAATAGAAGGGAATAGTTTGTATGATCCCGTGAAGGCCGCTGAAATGTGTTTAGTGCCTAACGTGGTTATTCCTAGAAAATTCAGAGTTCCAGAATTTGTTAAATATACCGGAACTCAGTGCCCAATCACCCATCTTAAAACATATTGTAATAAGATGGCTGAAGTAGTCCATGATGAGAGATTATTGATCCATTTCTTTCAGGATAGTTTAAGTGATGTTGCTCTTGCTTGGTATATGCGTTTGGATAATACCAAGATTAAAGGATGGAAGGACTTGGTTAATGCTTTTGTTAGACAATATAAGTTCAACATGGATATTGCCCCAGATAGATCAAGTCTGCAAGCCATGGAAAAAGGCAATAAGGAGTCTGTAAGAGAATATGCCTAAAGGTGGCGTGAATTAGCCGCACAAGTAAGTCCTCCATTGTCAAAAAGGGAGATGACTGGCTTATTTTCCAATACTTTCAAAGCCTCGTACTTTGAGTACTTGGTAGGTAGTGCAGCACAAAATTTCTCTGATTTGGTTGTCATAGCTGAAAAGATCGAGCAAGCCGTTCGGACAGGTAGGATCGTGGATCCTACTGAAAAAAGAGGTTTTATTGGGAAGAGGAAAGAAACAGAAATTCACAATGTTGAAAGGGAAAGTAGAGGGAATAAAACCTACCAAGATAATTACAGCTTCAAAAGTATTCCACCTACTCCTTCCATATCCAATATAAAATTCTCTTCACCTACAAACACCCAAAACAACCAAATAAACAACCAAACCAATAATGCCTATCGCCCAAGAAGAAATTTTCCAACAGATCAAGTGCAATTTCCACCATTACCCATGTCTCTTACTGAAATGCACCAAAGATTGCTTAGTATTGGTCAAGTAGAACCTATTCCATTAGAACCTTTATAACCACCATTTCCCTTTTGGTATAAACCCGATCAAAAATGTGAATACCATGCTGGTGCTGTCGGTCATAATATTGATGGATGTATTGCTTTTAAAAGAAAAATCCTTCAGCTCATCAAAGCTGGGTGGATTTCTTTTGATGATTCTCCAAATGTGAATTCTAACCCTATACCAAATCATGCTTCTGGAGGTGGGGGAGTTAATAATTTGGAGATAGGAAGGGGAAGTACATCAACTTTAAGGGTGACTATGGATAGATTGTATGGGATGTTGAGGCAAACAAACTATTTAAAGACACCAGTCAAAGTACAAACTGTAAGGAATGAGAATGAATATTGTAAATATCATCAGTAGCTGTGGCATGATATCGACTCGTGCGAGGAGTTTCATTTGGAGGTAGAAAATATGATGACGTTAGGACTATTAAGATTAATAAAACCCAAAGAAGATGAGTTGGTAGGAACAATGACTGGTTGTAACAAGAAAGTGGAAGTTTGTAGATATATACCAACCGAAAAAGGATCCACCAAAAATGATCTTAATTAAGCCTAATAATACTGTCAGCGGGAGTTTTAATGCCCAACCCTATAATTATGGTTATTCCCTTCACAGCACAAATCCTGCCCCTGTTTTCCATGCTGAAATAGGAGGACTCACTCGGAGTGGGAGATGTTTTACTCCTGAAGAGTTGGAAAACCATAGAAAAGCCAAAGGAAAGGATATGGTGGAATTGACAAAGACCAATGAGGTTAATAAGCCAGTAAGTGATCAAGAGGCTAATGAATTTCTGAAATTAATGAAGCACAACGAATATAGTGTGGTTGATCAGCTAAAGAAAACACCTGCTAGGATTTCTTTGTTGTCATTAATGTTGAGTTCAGAATTGCATAGGAACGCACTTCAGAAGGTTCTTAATGAAGCATATGTTCCTCAGGATATCACACAAGACTCCATAGAACATTTGGTGGGCAAGATTCAAGCCACCAACTACCTTTACTTTACCGATGATGAGCTGGATCATGAAGGGATCAGTCATAATAAACTGTTACACATCACGGTAAAATGCAAGGATTGTGTGGTCGCTAAGGTGCCTATAGATAATGGTTCTGCTCTTAATGTATTACCAAGACATGTACTTGATAAAATGCCAGTTGATGCCTCTCATATGAAGCCAAGTACCATGACTGCTAGGGCATATGATGGGTCACCTCGACCAATCATTGGGAGTATTGATGTTGAACTAATTATTAGCCCACAACCATTTCAAGTCACATTACAAGTAATGGACATTCATCCATCATATAGCATGTTACTTGGGAGACCTTGGATCCATGCAGCCCGAGCTGTCGCATCTTCTTTACATCAACGGGTCAAGTTTATCATCAATGGAAATTTGGTGACTGTGAGGGCTGAGGAAACTTTATCAGCAATGAAAAATGTGTCGATCCCTTACATAGAAACTGAAGAAAGTAAGGATGGAAATCTGCATGCATTTGAAGTTGTAAATGCTGAATGGGTACCAGAAAATACAATACGAAGGAAACCAGAAATTTCCGAAGCAGCAAAAATGGCTGCTAAATACTTCTTAAATCATGGACTGCCATTTCAATATGACCACACTACCGGAATGCCTGAGAGGGTTAATGTGATAAAAATGAAGTGCGCGGATCAAAGGTTTGGCTTAGGGTTTAAACCTGGGAAAGCAGATTTCAAAAGAGCAACTTAACTTAGAAGAGAAAAGAGAATGGCCCGGATTGAAAGGAGAGAACCAGATGAAGGTCGAATGGAGATCCCACCAATCCACGTAACGTTCCCAAGACACGCATATGTGATAAAAACTGAAGATTATGAGGGAGAACTAAGAAAGGAATTCAATGGTGTTACTATCAATTATCTTGAAAAAGATAGTGAATAAGAGTTAAAAGAATAATATAGTACTCATGAACAGTTGCCTCAGCTGACTATTAGCGTTTTGGAAGATGGCTCATCAGAATTCGTGAGGAAACTGGCCGAAGGAGAAGATTTAGCAAATTGGGAAATTCATGAAGTTCCAATTATTTTCAAAAAGTAATGTTTGTTTACTTGTTTGTTGTTTTGGTTATTTATATTGTTTGAATAATTGTGCCTTGCCAAATCATCATGGCTTAAGAGATTGGCAATAAGGTTTTGTGGTTAAGCCCTTCTATCCTTTAAATTTCAATGAGATCATGCATACTTTCTTTCAATCGTGTTTTTCTTTTTCTCTGTTCATTTATTTAATTTCCCAGAACTATATACTCATAACCGAAACACTTTTCTCTTTCAAGAAATCTGAAAGCGGATTGTCATACACCTCACAAACTCATTGCACTGTGGATAATTGGCTTAACTTTGATGAAAATATAATTGCCATGGATGAGGAAGAGTTTGGTGAAGAGGATATCCATGAGTTCGCAAGGTTAGTCGAACAATCTGACCGCACATGGAAGCCTGCAAAAGAAGAATTAAAACTGATAAATGTGGGCACCGAGGACAATAAAAGAGAGTTGAAGATAGGGAAGTTAGTCTTTGCTGACGAAAGAGGGAATTGATTGCTCTTTTACAAGAATATGTTGATGTTTTTGCCTAGTCATACGCTGATATACCTGGTTTGGATACTGATATTGTGGTACATAAACTACCTTTGATAGAAGGTTGTAAGCCAGTTAAGCAAAAGTTGAGGAGGACAAGGCCAGATATACTGATCAAAGTGAAAGAAGAAATAATGAAACAGTGGGACACTGGATTCTTGGAAGTAGTCGATTAATCTCAATAGGTGTCAAATATCATAGTAGTACCCAAGAAAGATAACAAAATCAGGGTATGTGTGGATTTCCGAGACTTGAATAAGGCAAGCCCAAAGGATAATTTTTCTTTACCCCATATGGATGTGCTAGTGGATAGTGCTGCTAAGAGTTCTACTTACTCTTTTATGGATGGTTTCTCTGGGTATAATCAGATTAAAATGGCCGAGCAAGACAAGAAGAAAACAACATTTGTCACCCCGTGGGGAACATATTGCTATAAAGTTATGTCATTTGGATTGAAAAATGCTGGGGCAACTTATCAAAGAGCAATGGTGACACTATTTCATGACATGATGCATAAAGAAATTGAGGTATATATGGATGATATGATTGCTAAGTCTAAAGATGAGGAAAACCATATCCCAACTCTAAAGAAATTGTTTGAAAGGCTGAGAAAATATCAATTAAAGTTGAACCCTGCAAAATGCACATTTGGGGTGAAGTTTGGGAAGTTATTACGATTTATGGTAAGCAATAATGGCATAGAAGTAGACCCTGACAAAGTAAAGGCCATACAAGCTCTGTCAGCTCCTAAAACCGAGAAAGAAGTTCGAGGTTTTTAGAGCGTTTAAATTACATTGCTCGATTTATTTCACAACTTACAGTCACTTGTGAACCGATCTTTCGATTACTTAGAAAGAAAAACCCTGGAGTATGGGATGAAGACTGTCAAAAAGCCTTTGATAAGATCAAACAATATCTGCAGAACCCACCTCTATTGGTACCACCTGTGCTCGGGAAACCTCTCATTTTGTATTTAACAGTGACTGAATCAGCAATGGGTTGTGTGCTCGGCCAACATGATGAGACCAGAAGAAAAGAACAAGCCATCTACTACCTTAGCAAAAAGTTCACTGAGTGTGAATCTCGTTACAGTATGATTGAGAAGTTGTGTTGTGCTTTGGGTATGGAGTACGAAAAGACTCCGACATATATGCTATATTATACCACTTGGTTAATTTCAAAGATAGATCCTCTGAAATATATTTTTGAAAAACCATACATGTCAAATAGGCTAGCCAGATGGCAAGTGTTGTTGGCTAAATATGATATCATCTACAAAACAAGAAAATCCGTGAAAGGAAGTGCAATCGCAGACCATTTAGCTGATAACGCCCTTGAAGACTATGAGCCATTAAATTTTAACTTCCCTGATGAAGATGTGCTAGTAATAGAAAGTGATTGGTGGACCATGTACTTTGATGGTGCAGTAAATATGTTTGGTAATGGAGCTGGTGCTGTAATAATTTCTCCTGAAGGAAAACAATATCCCATCTCCATTAAAATGCAATTTAGTTGCACAAACAACACAGCTGAATGTGAGGCTTGCATTCATGGATTAGAAGCTGCATTGGAACTGAAGATATGAAAACTAGAGGTATATGGAGACTCCATGTTGATAATCTGCCAGACAAAGGGGGAATGGCAGACAAAAGATGAGAAATTGAAACCATATCAAGAATATCTCTCCAAGTTGGCTGAAAAGTTTGAAGAGATAGAGTTCAATCATTTAGGAAGGGATAAGAATCAGTTTGCGGATGCTTTAGCAACCCTGGCCTCTATGGCCACAATCGATTGTGGTATCAGAATACATCCTATAGGCATTGATATCAGAAGTTCTCCTGCTCATTGTTATTTAATAGAAGAAGAAATTGATGGCAATCCTTGATATGCAGATATAAAAAGATTCATCCAATATCGGGAATATCCTTCTGAAGCTTCAAAGACAGATAAGAAGACATTGAGAAGAATGGCCATGGAATACTTTCTAGATGGAGAAATCTTATACAAAAGGGCATTTGATGGGACATTATTAAGATGCCTAGACAGATCAGAAGCCAATAAAGCTTTGTATGAAGTACACGGAGGAATTTGCACCACCCATGCAAAAGGACACATGATGGCGAGACAAATGCAAAGAGCTGGGTATTTTTGGATGACTATGGAGAGGGATTGCATAGAATTTGTCCGAAGATGTCATAAATGTGAGGTGTATAGTGACAAAATCAATGTGCCTTCATTGCCCTTATTCAATATGGTGTCACCTTGACCATTTGCAATGTGGGGGATAGACGTGATTGGGCCTATTAATCCAAAAGCTAGCAATGGTTATCGATTTATCTTGGTCGCAATTGATTATTTTACAAAGTGGGTGGAGGCCTGTTCATATGCTCATGTGACACAGAAAGTGGTCAAGCGTTTCATTGAGAGAGACCTAATTTGTAGGTATGGTTTGCCAGAAAGGATAGTAACCGATAATGCCAAGAACTTCAATGGGAAGATGATCGTGGAATTATGCACTAAATGGAAAATCAAGCATTCCAATTCATCCCCTTACCGACCAAAGATGAATGGTGCTGTTGAAGCGACTAACAAGAACATAAAGAAGATTGTCCAGATAATGGTGGTTACATATAAAAATTGGCAGGAATGGCTTCCTTATGCTCTACATGCATATCGAACAGCAATAAGGACGTCCACTGGGGCTACACCTTATTCATTAGTTTACGGAATGGAGGCAGTGATGCCTTTGGAAATAGAGATTCCTTCTTTAAGGGTCCTCATGGAATCTGAGCTAGAAGAGGCTAAATGGGCAAAAATACGATATGAACAGCTAAATATGATCAATGAAAAGAGATTAGCTGCAATTTATCACCACCAACTGTATCAAAAAAGGGTAGCAAGAGCATATGTCAGAAAAGTTCAACCAAGAGAGTTTGAAGCAGGAGATCTTGTATTGAGAAAAATCCTATTACTACCTAATGAAAATCATAGCAAGTGGGCACCCAATTATGAAGGTCCCTATGTAGTAAAAAAGGCAATCTCTAGAGGAGCATTGATACTGACAGGAGTGGATGAAGAAGAGTTGAGTAGGCCAGTGAATTCCGATTCTGTGAAGAAATATTATCCATGATTGTATAAGTTCTCATCCAATCAATAAAATTTTTGCCAAATAATTCACTTTGCATGTCTTTACTCTCTCTTATAAATGTTTATTGATATCAAAGAATTAGTAAATATAACCTTGAAGCCTTGCATGATCTCATAGATTCAATTCATTATTCTTACCAAAATCAGTTTCCCTATTAGAGTTTTGAAAAATTGATCTAGCATTTTGATTTTAAAAAGTAATTTGATGTTTATCCAAAAACAATATTTTTGATATTCTACTTGTAGAATGACAAGTGAATCAAGCAACTCCATCATTGAGGTGACTAAATTATAAACAAAAAATTTTTTTAAAAAAAAAAGAAGAGGAAAAAAGAAATGAATAAACACCCTTACCCCATTACTCTTGAATCATGTGTTTTTTTTTAATGTATGTATAATGGTATGTAGTGAACTTATTGCTCATAACTCATGAAATGCATCTTTGCAAAGAATAAACCATCACGAGGTCAAAGTTTATTGATCATAGCTGCTTGCGCTTGAAATGAGGAAAGGTCATCTTTGTTATTCCTTTCACGGTCTAAAATAAATACATCCATTGCAAACCCTTTTTGAGCCTGAACAATTTTTTTTTCTTTCATAGAAAAAATCCTGACTAGGATCACACCCCACACTAGGGGCAAGTGAAATTTCAATTATTAAAAAAGATGATAAAGCTGTGAGAAAGCCACAAGTCAAAAAAAAAAAAAGCCCAAGAAACTCAAATGCTTGGGAGCATGCCCAAATCACAAGAAAAGGTGATAACCAAGATAAAGTGAGTATGCTCTAGCAAAACAATGAAAAAGAAAAACGAAGCAGCAAATCAAAGAAGAGCGGCAAAAGAAAATATGAATGACGTCAATAGTCAAACTATTAATAGTGATCCTCAATCTTTGAAGCCCTGAAACACTCTTTGAGCCTTATGAATCCTTTTCTTTCATAGCCAAAAACCACAACCTACGTTGCGTGCCTATAGAAGTCCTTTCTAATCAAGCAAGCAAGCAACCTAGAACAATAAACAATGCTCTCAAAATGCAAAGAATACTTTTTCATAAGATTCATGACATCAAGAATAAACTACTCATTATTATTCATGCTGATAAAAAATAAATGTGCAAAAAAAAGAGACAAGTTCTTCTCATACAAAACCTCGAGATTTTTCTCGAGCCCACCACTCTGAAAACCTATAAAAATAAAAGGTCATAATATCATGACATATTTTTCACCGAAGACCTCATTGCCAAACACAATAGCAAATAATCTCTTTTTCAAGAAAGAAAATAACCAAGGAGTTGCAAGATTTCAAAAGTAAATTGTTATTAGACTCACATCAAAATAATTTTTGTTTTCAGAATACAAGATCAAGATTTCAAGATTCATTCTAGACCTATATTCCTTCACCAAACAGAAAAAGGATAGAAATGAGAGAATGACCTCTTAAAACCATTATTTGTCCAAAGCACTAGCAGAGCACACTTAGAGGCAATAACCAATACAAGGGGGCAACATTGTGTGTAAAAGGAAAAATTCTAGAAAAGGAGATGGTAATTTCCTTCAATCAAACAAGGGGGCATTTTGGTTTACAAAAGATAGCTCGATCCTTTCAGCAAGTGACACCGAATGTTTCTAGCAGTGAAATGAGGAGTAATGAGTGGTCCTCTCAAATTATTTAACAAATCAGAAAATATTTAGCAAGCAAGTGGGTCATGATGGGCACCACAAATGCTGAGTGTGCAAACAAATTTGGAAATAGACTTACATAGGCCAACTCAAGTGGGCTAGAAAGTTAAAACAACAAAGATGACTCAAATCAGATAGCAAGATCTCACCAACCGAGCAACGAGAAGATTAAGAGGAAATGGGGGCCTATATTTTAAATTAGGTAAAGATGCATGCATATCATTTAAACTTTAAGACATTGCACAATGAGTTTTGCAAATTTTATTAGAGAAAATTCTAATGGAATCCATCAAGCAAAAGGCCAACTTGAAATGGCGAACATTGAAATTGCTTTTGAAAAATTTTCATTTTGGAAATTTTTCAACCTGGGCAGGCTACCCGGGAGAATTAGGCCACCTGAAAAATCTCTCTATTGTTCCACCACCTTTTAGTTTCCATTTCTGAGGTAATGCATTTCCTATCATACCTCCATTTAAGTGCGCCTTCAAGCCCTCATCTTATCTCTATTTGAGCGCGTCTTCGAGCCCTCGACCATCATAGATAGTGCATCCTACCTTCATTCGAGCGCGCCTTCAAGCCCTCATCTTATCTCTATTCAAGCGCGCCTTCGAGCCCTTGTCTTATTTCTTTTGAGTGCACATTCGAGCCCTCATTTCCATCAAGCTTTCATCTATGGAATAGTGTGCCTTCGAGCCCTCGTCTTATCTCCATTCAAGTGCGCCTTCGAGCCCTCGTCTTATTTCTTTTGAGTGCACATTCGAGCCCCCATTTCCATCAAGCTTTCATCTATGGAAGTGCGCCTTCGAGCCCCATCATGTCTTATTAAAAAACAAAAAAAAATCTTCGTATTCTTCCACTGGGTAGGTAACCCATTACAATATACCAGCTGGGCAGGTGACCCATTACAATGTGACCATCTGGATAGCTAACCCATTACAATATACCAACTGGGCAGGTGACCCATTACAATGTGACCCTCTAGGTAGGTAACCCATTACAATATACCATCTGGGTAGGTGACCCATTACAATGTGACCATCTGGGTAGGTAACCCGTTACAAGATACCAACTGGGCAGGTGACCCATTACAATGTGACCATCTAGGTAGGTAACCCCTTACAATATACCAACTGGGCAGGTGACCTATTATAATGTGACCCTCTAGGTAGGTAACCCATTACAATATACCATCTGGGTAGGTGACCCATTACAATGTGACCATCTGGGTAGGTAACCCGTTACAAGATACCAACTGGGCAGGTAACCCATTACAATGTGACCATCTAGGTAGGTAACCCCTTACAATATACCAACTGGGCAGGTGACCTATTACAATGTGACCATCTGGGTAGGTAACCCATTACAATATACCAACTGGGCAGGTGACCCATTACAATGTGACCATCTGGGTAGGTAACCCATTAGAATATACCATCTGGGCAGGTGACCCATTACAATATGACCATCTGGGTAGGTAACCCATTACAATATACCAACTGGGTAGGTAACCCATTACAATATACCAACTGGGCAGGTGACCCATTACAATGTGACCATCTGGGTAGGTAACCCATTACAATATACCAACTGGGCAGGTGACCCATTATAATATGACCATTTGGGTAGGTAACCCATTACAATATACCATCTGGGTAGGTAACCCATTACAATATACCAACTGGGCAGGTGACTCATTACAATGTGACCATCTGGGTAGGTAACCCATTACAATATACCATCTGGGCAGGTGACCCATTACAATGTGACCATCTGGGTAGGTAACCCATTACAACATACCATCTGGGTAGGCGACCCATTACAATGTGACCATCTGGGTCGGTAACCCATTACAATATACCATCATAAAAAAAAAATCCTTGTATTTTTATTCTTCATCGGGCAGGTCACCTGGAACAATTAGACCACTTGCGAAATTCTTCGCGTTTCTTTTATCATTGGGTAGGTTGCTGATTAGTACTTAAAAGTGCATTTTTATCATGGTTTTATATCATCATTTTGCACTTGAAGTATCAATAACTCCTTAACTAAAGCATGTTTTATAATAATATATCTAATAATATAAGATACCTTTAATTTATGGTAAATGTTCATTTTAAATATAGGTCTGTCACATAAATGAAAATATTGATTGATGACTTTAAGAACTTAAATTGCAAAGGCAAAGAGATGGTCAAACTTAGAAAAGAGATATCGGTGCAATCCAAACCGGAACACTGTTCGGTAATTGGGTCATATCTGGAGCTACAGATCTCAGATTTAGGTCCAATTTATATGGATGGAAAGGTAAGACATAGGCCTACAACTTTCATATGGAGCCCAAGATCTAAAAAGGCCATTATCAAGTCCAAATTGTAGCAACAACAAAGAAGCCCGAATCTGTCTTCCAGCCCAAACACTGTTCGGTATTTTGGCCATATCTGGAGTTCTAGAAGTCCAAATGAGCTGAATTTTTTACACAAGAAAGCTGAGACAATTGCCTACAACTTTCATGTTTACAACTGGCTCCAATTTGGACGTTATCAATGACGTTTTGGGCAGACAAGAGAAGATAAGGATTGTCACCAAGTCAAAAGTTGGCCACCCACTTATCAATTAGTCATCAAATCAATAGTTCCCAATTTTGGCCTATAAAAGGAGGCATTTGCCATGCATTTAGGCATCTTGGTTTCCAGATCAAGATCATGCTCTTCCTTTCTCTCTTTGTATTTTTTGTAATGTTTATGCTTTGCTTTCATTAATATTAAGTTTATGCTTTTCATTTCATTTTCTTTACTTAGTTAGCTTTTATATTCTTATTTTGTTTATCTATTTTACTTTCTTTCATTATGTCTAGCTAAGTTAATTATGTCAAGGTGAAAAGGTTACACTAATGGTGTAAGAATAAGTATAATGTAAACTTAATATGGACTTTAATGTTTGATACTAACATGTTTTATATTTGTTATCTTGTTCACTCTTTAATACTTTGCTTGTTAAATGACTAATCTTGATTTATGTTGTATAACACTTGGTACAACAAATGCTTGGCACTTTCATAGCCCATAATGTATGGTATAACCGACACCTGAGCTATGAAAGGAACTTGATTTGTTGTTAACATAAGTTATAATCATGAATGCTTGACGAGATTTACAAGTATTAGCATTAATTGAATAAGATGACTAATGTAATCATGTTAACAATATATAATCTGATTGGAACCTCCTTTGTGTGTGGTTTCCAATTCAATAATAAGAGTTTATACTATATTTGTTTGATATACCATTAGTGGAACCTCTAACCTTGACATTTGTTATTATTACTGTTTAATTGTTACATTAATATTTCATCTCAAAGTTCTCATCATCATCATCATCTTCTTCTCTTTCTTTCTTTATTATTATTATTATTATTATTATTATTATTATTATTATTATTATTATTATTATTATTACTACTACTACTACTATTATTATTATTATTATTATTATTGTTGTTGTTGTTGTTGTTGTTGTTGTTGTTGTTGTTGTTATTATTGTTTATAATTGTTGTCTATAATTTGTACAATTAACCTCCCTGTGGTTCGACCCCGGTCTTGCCGGGTTATTTATTACTTCGACACTCTTGCACTTGGGAGAAGACATCAATCTTTTAGTCGTGTCAGTTGCCCAAAAACAGTTTGATCCACTTCAAAAAAAACACAAAAAAAACAAAAAAAAAAAAGCAAAAGTTCTGTCTGTATCTAATTTCTTTATAAATTTACTACACAAAACTAAAAGAAAATGAAATTTTCTAATATCGTTGCATAGTAAATATCATAAAGAGGGGGCAACTGTCATAACCTAATTTTTTATTTACTTAAAAAAATGATGATGAAAAAAAAAAGTAAATGAAGAATGAATTAAAATTTGGGTTAATGATTGGAAAGTTTTAAATATTTAATTAAAACCTTGATCAAGGGAAATTAATTGAGCTTGGGATTAAGTTAATTAAAAGAAATTGAGGAATTAATGAGTTTGAGGACTTAATTAAACTTTGATTTAATTAAAAAAATCAGGGATTTAATTGAAGAAATACGAAAGTTGGGAGGTTATTTAGAGAAAATTGTTGAAAAATTAAAGTTCAAGGACTAAATTGAATAGTTTAGAAATTCAAGATTGTTGTGTAAACAATGTATCAATTTAGGGATCTAATTGAAATTAATCGGGCAAAAAAAAATTAATTAAAAGAAATTTTAATTGATTAGGGGTCCAATTGCTGAATTTCCAAAGTTCAGGGGTAAAAGTGAAATTGTGTGCTTTGCCGAACGTCGTCGTTGCTGGTTGGAGAGTCGTGTGATGTTCTTCATTCCTATTCAACTGAAAACCTGAAAATCTACAACATATTCAATTGTGGATCACAATCCTTGCCCACGATCTCGCTTGTTGAAGATACAGTCCTGCAAAGGCAGGATTACTGAGGAGTAAGTTGGGGCCTCTATAAATGGAAAAAGAAACCTAGCACTCAGGGGGCCGAAACAGAGAGCAATTAACCCACGAAAAAAAAAACAGAGCAATATTCAAGGAAAAACAGAGCAAACAAAACAGAACCAAAAAAGGAAAATATAGAGAAGAACCGAAACATCAACCCCAATTTCATCCCAGCAAGAAGAAACTAGTTTTCGTCAAAAAAAAATATACACAGAAAAGGAGAGAAAGGGAGAGGACCACGGATCAACCCCATTTTTTTTTTGTCCCTGAAGAAACCAATTGATCACCAAACCATTGGTTATTGATAGAAAGAAATCGAACCAACACCGGCTTTGCAACCTTCCTCAGCATCGCCAGAAACCGAAATTCAAAGTCACACCCGCATACAGCCTTCCTTAGCATCGCCAGAAACAGAACACGGTAGAATCAAAGCAGCCGCACTAGCGTTGCAGACTTCTTCAATCGTCAGAAACAGGTGTGCTCTTTTCCATCGTTGCCTTTGCTCTTCTATTTCAAATAGCACTTCAACAGTGCGAAGGTAACTTAATTACCTTCGCACTGTTGATGCACGCGTGAATTTGGTTCACGCGTGCATCTATTTGTTAGCCGGGCAGGGCTGGCTGGGCCCAGCCCATGTGGGCTGAGCCGGGCTGGGCCCAACCCAGCCCGAAAATAGAAAAAATAAAAATAAAAAAATAAAAAATTAAAAATTAAAAAATAAAATATTTCAAAGTGCAAAAATAAAAAAATAAAAAAAATATAGGCATGGATAAAAAATAATGTAAATTTATTGGTTTATTCACTAACGCTAGAGTCAGGAATAAAAATACCGGTTTAAATTTATATTATTTTTTATTCGTTATTTTTAGCTAGAAAAAAATAAAAATATATGTACATGCATAAAAAAATAAGTTTTTTTTTTATTTGTTCACTGACGCTAGAGTCGAGAATAAAAATAACTGATTTAAATTTATTTTATTTTTTGTGTGATGCGTAAAAATAAATTTATTTGATTTGTTTATTCACTAACGCCAGAGTCAGGAATAAAAAAATAACCGATTTAAATTTATTTTATTTTTTGTGAGATGTGTAAAAATAAATTTATTTGATTTGTTTATTCACTGACGCTAGAGTCAGGAATAAAAAAATATCTGATTTAAATTTATTTTATTTTTTGTGTGATGCGTAAAAATAAATTTATTTGATTTGTTTATTCACTGACGCCAAAGTCAGGAATAAAAAAATAATTGATTTAAATTTATTTTGTTTTTATAACTACGTGATATTTACCAACGCCAGAATTGGAAATATCTGTAGTTAAATATTCACTGACGCCAGAGTCAGGAATATTACACGCAAAACCACCATAGCATAAACCAACAAAACATTAGCAATTATTGACAAATTCAGCAATGCAGCCTGCCTTAGGCAGGACGCTAAAAGGGGTGATAATATCTTCCATTTTACGTAATCAGTCTCGAACCATAGAATCTCTGTTGACCAGTTAGGATTCCTAGTAACCATAATACTAGGTGGCGACTCCTTAAACAAAGATCATTCACCATCAAAGAATAGGATGCCAGAAATCCATTCTTTACATTCCATTAAATTTTTTAAAGCCGCCGCGATGTCGGGTGCGACAGGTTCTTTTCAAGTTTTGATTTTTGTTTTTTTTCTTATTAGTGCATTTTTTCGTGGAACTCTGGAAAATAATGCTGAAACCATATGAGAACACTATTATTTTGTTCTCATATATGTTACGCTTAGCTTTAGCTTTCTAGTTGAAAAGGAAAAACTCTAAAGATAACATTGATTATAGATTAAAACCCTAAATTAGAAGAATATTTTAGCTGTTTGTTTAGTTTTTACCAATTTCTTAAACATTGTCATAGCTGGAGGTCGGTCTATATAATTTTTTAGGCTATCAAAATGTTTGAACTCTTGTTAGAGCACATTATAGTGGATTATTATTGTTAGGTTAGGTGTCATTACAGTAAAAGCAAAGTTTGGTAATCAAACTTGTAAAATAAGATCAATTTTTTATGATAATTTCTTTTATATAATCAACATATAGGTTAATTTAAGGTGCATTTTGATTTTCTTGATAAGTGTGATTTGTGGGTTTTCATACTAATATTTTGTTCTTTGTAGGTTTTTTTAACTATTTGGTGATTGAACATATGAATTTTACAACAATGTCGAATAAATGTTGAGTATGAAGCAACTAGTTACTGATGTCCCTGTCTATGAAAGCATTATTGGTAATTCCTGTTTTTTCTGGAATATTGTTTTGTTTGCATTGATTTTTTTTGAATTTACGTGGGATGGTGTTATGGTGTCTTTGTGATTATAAAAGCATTATTGATAATGCTTGTTCCTTTTCATAATATAATTTTGTTTGTATCATCTTCTTTGAATTTGGGACAATAGGCTTTTCTTGAAAAAATTTCTAATGATTTCACGATTTGAGTTTATTTTATATTTTTTATTTCATGTTAAAAATATATTTTTAATAACCTTGAACCTGACCCTGTGATGAAATTTTATTTTTTTTTAATTTTTTTTCTAGACATTTCAAAAGACTTTATCAGGTTTATTTACTCTTAAATTTTGACATGGTTCTTAAATGTTATTATAATTTTTTATTTAAAAAATAATAATAATAATAAATTATTTATGAAAATTCAATTGAAATCAATGTTTATTATTAAAATGTTTAAATATATTTGGAACATGATTTTATAAAATTTATGATTTTTTAATCTTTTAATAACACAAAATATTAAAATACTATTTTGACATTTTTAAAAAAATTGCTTTAATAATATGTTTTTTCAAATACAATGTTTTTAGTTAAAATATCATATTGGTAATTATAAACAAGAGATATATTAATAGAAAAAAATATTTTCATGAAGAGAAAATCCAACTGTGTTTTTTTCACAAAAAAGCTAGTGTTTTACGTAAAAATTGAACCTTTTCATTTCCTTTTACTCATTTCTCATGGAACAATCCTGCAAATAAAAAACATTGTTGTAAAAAAAAACAAGAATGAGAAAAGAAGATTTTGTTATATATATAATTTTTTTCCATGATTGTATGTGTTTTTTTACTCTTTTTTTGTGTTTTGTTTTGTAGTATCGTATAATTACATAATTAAAGAGTAGCTTGAAAAATGTTCCATGCAGTAGCTCGTGAGCAGTTAGCTATGCTTATTTTTCGAATATATTCATAATACATTCATGTAAAAATTATTAATTTTTTATTTTTTTGGTTTTTTATTGAAAATTTCTTTTAAGATTTTGATGAGTTATTAGTTACAAAATAATTAATAGTTCTGATAAAAAAAAAGAACCCATTAATAAGATAAAAGGGTTTTGATTAAGGAAATGTGTATTTTTTTTATCCTTCATTGATTTTTTTTAATTGCTTCGAGTTATTATCCAATAAGGAACATAGCTAATAAAAAACATTATATTTTTTATGTAAAAAACATATTGATAAGAGAAGAGGAATTTGTACTAGAAAATTACTTTCTTTTCAACAAAATTCTAGTTCACTACTTTTTCTTACTCAAAATAAGTTTATTACCATATAATTAAATAAAGAGAATTTTGAGCAGCTATTTTCGAAATCAAATATTTTATTTGTATATATTTTTCATTTTTCCACTTTATATTTTAATTATTTTGTTGATTATTTATTATTGCTTATAATTTATAATTTATCTTATTGAATGTGCGATTTACTTTTCAATTCACGGTTAAGATTTTTCATGTTGCCAAAAAGTACATTTAGAACCTGTTATTATTATCTTTTTTCATTAAAGATTAACTTTTGATTTAACCCAGGGCCGGCGTAACAAGGGTTAGTTGGCTAATGACACTCTAATGGAAAGAAACAAAATTTATTTTCTTAATTTAGCAATTACATTTTTAACAATCCATAATTGCATGTAGGGAATAACTACGTACTTTATTACAACATTGATCTATAAAATTACCTTGTGATTGGTAGGGTTAGATGTTGCCAAATATAGGTGTTGGAACGTAGTGCTTTGACTTCGATCGTCAGTTGGAATTCGTTTATAACTTTAATTCTATTTTATATATATATATATATTTTTATAATGATTTGTTACATTAAAAATAATTTAATAATTTTTTCAAGAATGCTAATCTCAAGATTAGAATTAAAATGTTCATCATTAATGTGAACATGCTTGCTTGATAGAGACTTCTGGTGCTTATCCAGTAGAAAATCACATATGATCGAATGTTTGAACGAGACAAGAAGAGAGATAGCAGTCCTCCAGTGTAATTTTATTCCACCAACAGGAAAAGTATTATTTCAGTAAATTAATATCATAATATATTGGAAAATGTCAGATTTTCCACATATGATGCTTTGTATTGCAACAATAATAATATCAGTTATTAATTTCTACTCGCCAACACCCTGCTGGTAGCTTCAAGGTAATTTCTCTTTTGATGACTTCAAACTCTGTAAATCAAAACCAAGAATTGTATCCATACGTAAGAGAAACAAATTAAATAAATAAATATACAGACTAGCTAGAAGAAGTGATAAGTTAGGCTTACTGGGTGTAATCAATGTTAATTTTTCCAGCGTTAAGGTCAGCAATCTGAGAGAAGGCTTCTTGAGAGAGATCAATGGTCGCTTGACATCCGGGGGATGGGCATCGATCAACAATCTTGACAGTGACGCTGCCACCTTTGCAGGGCTGAGGAACACCGGCGTTTGTAGGACCTTGGCAGGTCACCCTGTACATTCTCCCGCATGCAGCACCATTGGCATAAAGTGCATCGCTTGCAGCCGCTATCATCACACCCTGATCTTGGAATCCATAGCATGCAGATGCTGTAGTGTTGCCCAGAAAATAAATGAATGAATGAGTTTAACCATTGACTCGATGCCTAGCTACATCATTACACATTTATTTATTCTGAATTTCTCAAAATATAAAGAAACATATTCAAAGTCTTATATGATTCTGATCAGAATACTCACGAACATAAACGTTGTAGTAAGTGGCAGTCCCGGAAATGGCAGAAGCTACTGAGACCAGGCTGATGACAAGCCCCATAACAAACAGCACACGGATAGCAGTTGCCATGTCTTCTTGCTGTGATTTTCTTATTTGATAAACACTCAGAAGTTATCTCACAAAACTATCTTGATGTATTGGTTACCTGTGAATGAGGTAGGGTTTCCTTTTATAGGAGATCTATACCAATCGCCGTCACTTCTAACGGTCTTAACACGTATCTTTGGTACCAGAAATCAATGACTTTTACACAACTTGTTGAACCATCTAGGAGGAAGACTAAGGGCATTGCTGTGATAACCCAGATAAAAAAGTTAAGAAACTCGAGAAAAATTGTACTATTTTGTTAAGAAAACAATATAAATTATATGTGAAAATTTTATATAATAACTTAAGCTATGGAATTAAATTCATTCTTTAACGTGGTTCTCAGTTAGGCAGAGAGGCTACTCTCCCTCCACCCATCAATGTCCCCCGAGAATTGAGAAATTTGTCCAAGCATCTACACACGCGATAGACCTCGTTTGGCCTGAGTGTAGAGGGACACCCTAAACAGAATCTATTGTGCTTAAGCCTCCTTCAAGGTAAGGGACACCGGAGCCGGGGCCGGGGCCGGGGCCGGGAGCAGTAGAGGCTCTCATGCACCCTCAGGCTAAGGGCTTAATCGTATACTTAGAAACACCCATTGAGAGAGGGCTAGGGGGGTTATAAGACAACCTTGATACCAGCTGGTCATCACATACTCAAGTAGTTGGGCATTCCAATTTAATAACAATTTTCTTTTCATTGAACAAATGACATTGTTATCTTAAAGCGAAGCTCATCCAATTCGACAACAATTTCCTTTCAATCATCCATTTTTAGTTTCATGTTGAGAATGATTGGTTCTTGAATTAACCCCTTTAGACTTCATGTTGTGTTTGGCTATATTTTAATTTAACCCATTTTTACTTTAAAATTTTAAAATTTTACGTTGAAGGTAATTATTTTTGGATAAAATTTTATTTTTTTATGAAGAAATATCTTTATTGTAACCGGTTTTTTACTCCTAGTTTTTCAATACAATTTAAAAAAAAAAAGATAAAAAGAAAAACGAGAGGAAGATTATAACAAAAAAGAAAAAAGAAAAGAATAACAAACAATCAATACAACTACATACAAGTAGTAGGGTTGCTTCATTTTTCTATGTATGTGCTCATTTGAATCTTTCAATGCAATTTACATTATGAATTATATCTCGCAAGGTTACAATTCAGTTTATTAAGATTTGAAGACTCGGTTTTATTTGTTATTTGTCATTTTAATTATTATTATTACAATTAATAGTTTGTTTATTAATCTGCAATTGAGTTAATTATTTATCTTACAATCGAAAGCATGCAAGAGTTAGTGTTAGTTCTTTTGATCTAGGAGTCCACGAAATTGACTTAGGAAACTCTATTTAGTTATTCTGCACAAAATAAATCTCATTAAGTTACGTAACGAGCAGGATATTGCTATTTATCGCTTGAACATTTAGCCCCTTTTTTTGAATAAATAAATAAATAAATAAATCCGATGGCGACGTGCAAAGTCTTGGTTCATTCCAAGAAAAGTATGGAATGGACGAACAGAAAACCTCTCAATGCGGGGTAGAATATTCCAAAAAAAAAACCCTTGAAATATTGCATCGTTTTTTGGCGTTAATTGGTGACGTGTGGAACCTTCGAAGTTACCTTTCAAACATCTAACCATGTGACAAGAATGGCTAAGTCAACAGCCATCCCACACTTCTCAATCCATGATAAAATGTTCCACAAAACCTTTGAATTATTGCATACTTTTTTGGCTTGAATTGGTAACAGGGGGAACCTTTGAAGTTTACCTTTCAAACAATATCTAACCATGTGAAGCCCATTAGTGATGTTGGTATTATTTTTCAAATTATATTTTACTTGAAATATATTAAAATAATTTTTTTTATTTTTTAAAAATTATTTTTAATATTAATATATCAAAACAATATAAAAACCATTAAAAAAATTTTTAATTTAAAGTAAAAAAGTAAAAAAATATTTTTAAAATATAAAATAAACATATTGATTTCATTTTAGATACAAGAGAAAGGTGGAAATATCATCATTCCCTTTCTTTATTTTCCCTTATAATGAACCCTATTTTTCCTCACCTCTTTTTTTGGGCCATCCGAACATAGTGTAAAAAGGCGTATTTGTTCACTTGTGTATTTGTAGGATTTCAGAGCTGGCTTTCATGGATTAAACTGGTGGCTTCCATCCAAAGGTAGGGTGTAAGAATTTTAATTCAAGGAACTTTATATTTGCCTATTATAATAACCCCTAAATTTTGTGGTTCATTTATATAAGTCCATTTTCCCTTAAAAACGATTGCTAATATCTGAATCTCTTAAAAAAATAAAAACAAAAAACAATGCATAGAATTAATTAGGTAAAATACAATATATTTAATTGGTCCTTTAATTTTACCACTTTTCTCACACACTTTTAAAACGTTATTTATAGTGTGCTTTACAAAGAGCAAAAAATCTATCCAACAAAGGAAAAGAAATCAAGATTCAATTCCGAAAGTTCCTCTCACACGTTTCAAATAAAAAGAAATTCCATTCATCCTTTTCTCTCTTTTCAATTCCGATAACAACAAAAAAAAAAGCCTTTTCTCCTTTCTTTTTTTTCACTTTTTTTTAATATATGTGGATTTCATTTTTCATTTATTTATTTCTTGATAAAAATATTTCTACATTATTTTTATTTTATTTTCTTAAATTTTAATTACTGAGATAATTTAGATATCAACAAGTTTGGATTCTATTAATAATGACTTAAATTTTCATTTTTTTTTGTTGGTCTCTTATACTTTTTAATATGATATTGAATTTAATAATTGAGTTTGGGTTTTATTTAAAAGATAGTAAGACTTGTGGTGGATAACTCATTCTCAATTTGACTAGGTCCTAGGTTCTCAAGCCTTAAAATTATAGTATAGGGAAATAAATAGAGAGAAATATGATATTTTATAAAAAAAAAAAAGTTTATAATTTCTTTTTCAATTTCATTTTTTTATTTTAAAATTTTAAAATTTAATCTTTATTTTTTTATTACTATTTATTTTATTTAGGATCATTTTTTAGATTTTTGTTTTTACAATTTCATCATCCATGAGTTTCTTTAATCAAGTTTAATCTTTATTTTTTTATTTCTATTTTTTGACAAGTTTTTAAAATTGATAATTTTAAAAATTTCATCCTTCAAAATTAAATTGATTTAAAATTAAAAAGGTTTGTCCTAATTGACTTGATTTTTTTAAAAAACAAAACTAATGTTTTTAGAGATTTACTTTATTTTTTTTGTTTACCTTCTATAGAATTAGTTTTGAGCTCATTACTAGAGTTATTAGTGAAGGTTATCAAAAATAATTTTTTGACACAACACAAAATATATAATATAAACTCAAATTATAAAATCATAAAATTACAAATAAAATTATAAAATCATAAAATTATAAACCCAAATTTTGTGGTTCATTTATATAAGTCATTTCTCCTTAAAAACGATTGATCATATCTGAATCTCTTAAAAAAAAGAATAAAAAACAATGCATAGAATTAATTAGGTAAAATACAATATATTTAATTAGGCCTTTAATTTTACCACTTTTCTCACACACTTTTAAAACTTTGTTTATATTGTGCTTTACAAAGAGCAAAAAATATATCCAACATAAAGAAAAGAAATCAAGATTCAATTCCAAAAGTTCCCCTCACACGTTTCAAATAAAAAGAAATTCCATTCATCCTTTGCTCTCTTTTCAATTCCGAATAAGAACTAAAAACCTTTTCTCCTTTCTTTTTTTTCAATTTTTTTAATATACGTGGATTTCATTTTTCATTTATTTATTTCTTGAGAAAAAAAATTCTACATTATTTTTATTTTATTTCCTTAAATTTTAATTGATGAGGTTTAGATATCAACAAGTTTGGATTCTATTAATAATGACTTTTTTTTTTTTTTGGGCTCTTACACTTTTTAATATCATATTGAATTTGATAATTGAATTTGAGTTTTATTTAAAAGATAGTAAGACTTCTAGTGAATAATTCATTCTCAATTTAATTATGAGAGTGATTATTTTAACTTCTGTGGTTCAGGTTGTGGTTGACCATAATCTATTTATGCACAAAACTCAACCATAAAAGCTAATATTTTCTACTTGTCTTAACTTTTTTAGTGGATCTCACATCCAAACCACAACTTCCACCTCTAACACAAACACACACGTAGTCCTAAGTTCTCAGGCCTCAAAATTACAGTACAGAAAAATAAGTAGAGAGAAATATGATATTTTATAAAAAGTTTATAATTGTTTTTTTAATTTTATTTTTTTTATTTTCAAATTTTCAAATTTAATCTCTATTTTTTTATTATTTATTTTATTTAGGATCATTTTTTAGATTTTTGTTTTTACAATTTCATTATCCATAAGTTTTTTTTATCAAGTTTTATCCTTATTTTTTTATTGCTATTGTTTTGGCAAGTTTTTAAAATTGATAATTTTAAAAATTTCATCTTTTTAAATTAAAATGATTCAAAATTAATTTTTTTCTTTAAACCTGGATCAAGAATTTTATAGGTTGTAAGTTTTAAATATTAAATCGGACTTAGAAGGTTTGACCTGGTTGACTTGATTTAAAAAAAAAAAAACTAATGTTTTTAGAGATTTGTTTTTATTCGTTTGCTTTCTATAGAATTAGTTTTGGGTTCATTACTAGAGTTATTAGTCAATGTTATCAAAAATGATTTTTTGACACATAACGAAACATACAGTATAAACTCGAATTGTAAAATTACAAATAAAATATTTTAACTAAATTTCAAGATTCAATTAAGTAGTAAATAATAATATAATACAATAAAAATAAAAATGAAATAAACAACATAAATGTCCAAGCACCCTAAAATACATAATTCAAATAAAAATTCATATATATTCACAAAATTTTATTAACTAAAAATTAATAAATTTAAAATAAATAATTTATTGATATATCATGTTAACTAAACACAAGCTCAACCTCAACCTCAACAATTCAATACATGTTGCATCATATAGTTCAATATACTTGAACACAAATTAATTGGACATGTTAAGTATGCAAATACAAGAAATTTAATAAATATTGAGGCTGCTACAATGCAAGCAAAAGTTAAAATTTTCAATTTTACTGAAATTTTTTTTGTTATAAATCTAGGTAACAATTGACTAGCCTATATAGCCATGTGAAATTTCCATGAAAATTAGGTTACAGTACAACTCTTTTCACTCATTTTCCTGTGAGTGACCTTTCCATCTTCTTGGGTTTTGTTTTCAAGTCCTGTGACTAGGTTGGTTCCTTTTTGCAATTAGATTGCATCATACATATATAAAACTATGTAATTATACTTTATGATAGCAGAAGAAGCTTTTCTTTTCTTTCAAGTTCTAGTGGGTACGCACTTGGTGGGCAGTCAGAGATATGGGATCTTGATCCCATTTCTTGCTATCCACAAACTAGAAACTATTAACTCTACACGAACAAGAAAAAAGATGGTAAAAAAAAATTAAACATAGCTATTCTAAAAAACATGAAATTTATATAATTAAAAAGCTTAGTTAAAATAATGGAAAGTGACTTTGACAAGAGTGCTGGAATGCTTAGTTGTCATACAGGCTTTGCAACACTAAAACCAGTAAGCAAGATCAAACAGAGCATAGAATTAAGGATCTAGATGCATTTCAGTGATGTAAATTTCCTAAATTGAAAATTGAAAGGTAACAAACAAGTAAATGGAAACTCAAGTTCACAACACATAAAAGGACAACATCGTTAGACAGTTTCAATTGATGTAAAAATGTGAAACAATCACAGCATAACCACTAAGAAATGAGAAACTTGATATACTTCAGAGATTAACATCCCCACTGTCGTTACACGATGTCGGGCGACGGCTTCATTTTTTTAAAAATAAAAAAAATTTAGTTTTTATTTGATTGGGAAAATAAAGATTTTTATTGGAGTTGTCATCTAGTAATTTGAGGGAACTAAAAATCCAAAATTAAACACTGGTCCTAGAGATTCGGGTACTGGGTTAGTTATGATTAAGAAAAAGTAGACACCACCCTTAAAACATCATTTCAGAAAAAGGTTACCTTTACTTGTGTGTTTTTCTTATTTTGATTCAAATGCTATTATATTTTGAGCTTATTTGTAAATTTTTTAACATGGTTAACGTCGGTCCCTAAAAATAGAAGACACGTTAAAAATGACATCAGTCCCTAAAATTAGGAAACTTTGTCTAAAATGTCGACGTTTATCCCTAAAAAGGAGAGTTACGTCTGATTTACCAAAATAAATGATAATGGACATAATCCATATTTGGTATTTAAATTTTTGACATCAGTCCTTTTCTATAAATAAAAGAGACGTGTCGACAAATAATATTTATTTTATAAAATAAAAATTATTTTTATATCATTGACAAATAGATATATCAATTCTTGAAAATTGGGTTTTTGAACCATAAACAGTGATATGATAAAATGGGTGTTGAACCCGCGTCGTTATTTATTTTGGTTTATTTTTGTTTTTTCACATGAAAAAATTTACAAGTATTTATATATAAAAATATCAAAAAATACCATAAAATATCATAGAAAATTACCTGAGTACCCCTATATAGGCAAAAGATTGAAATACCCTTGGATTTATCGAAAATTTATGAAAATGCCACTAGCGGCGCGTGTGGTTCACGTGCGGTTACTATTGACGGCGGCGAAATTTTTCGATGAGATTCCGGCCAAACGATGGTCAATTCTGGTAGATCTGAGGACGAGGATTCTGATGGTGGTGGTCTCGTTGGCCGTTGATGGCTGAGGAGGGAGAATCGACGACTTGAATGTCGATTGGCCGATGACGGTCGCGGTCTTTTTTCGGCCAAAATCACCGGTGAAAACATGTAAAACGGCCGGGGTTTTGCTTCAGAGGAGGCGATTCACGGTTCTGTGCTGGTTTCGCGGCTTGAAACTGTCAGAAATTGGAGATCGGCGAAGAGAGAGAGAATCGTCGGCGAGAGGAGAGAGAAGCTCTGGGTGTTGCTACGGTGTGGACGAGTGTATGGTGCACTCGTGCGTTTGAAGCCTGGGCACCGTTGGATCTCGGATAAACAGATTGTGTGGCTGTGATTGATTTGATCTTCAAGTTGATCGGACGGTCAGGATTGAATGGACTACGATCTGGTGTGACGCGGTGTACCGAGTGCTTGGTACACCCACTGATATGGTGCAACAGGATCGAAGGCAGATTATTTGAAAGGCTGAGATTGATTTGGGTTTTAATCTGGTGTGGTAAAGCCTATTGTATCCTAAGAAATCAAAGGCTCAGATTTAAACACTATTAGATCTAATGGTTGGGATATTTTTGGTATTTTTCAATTAAAAAAAATAATATCTTACTAGGTGTAGAAAAAGTATAAGAAAAATAAATAGTAACCAAATAGTAATGCTCGAATTCTGAAATTCAGAATGAATTTTTTATCTTTTTTCTCCTCCCTAGTGTCTTGATTTCATTGGCTAAGCCAATGAAAGCATTGTTAAAATTTTCAACGTGCACCGATTACCATTTGTTTTATTATATATAATAATACTAAATAATGATAATAATATTTATTTATAGGGGTAAAAATTAAAAATTCAAATCAGTGTTATAAAAAGTTTTTTCATCCGCTAAAAATTCATTTTAAATTACAAAAAAAAAATCTTTATACGGGTATCAACTCGGTGGACCGGGTTTTTTGATCAAAAATACCAGTTTTGACCAAAAATAGTCTGAAACTCATTTTTTTTATCGCGGTCGACATGGTGGGACCTGTATTGACCCGGTGGACTCGATTTTGACCGAAAACAACGGTTTTGACCCGAAACAGCCCGGAACTTATTTTTCATCCCGGTCGACATGGTGGGACCCGTATTGACCTGGTAGACTCGGTTTTGACCGAAAATGATGGTTTTGACCGAAAATGATGGTTTTGAACCGAAATAGCCTGAAACTCATTTTCATCCCAGTCGACATGGTGGGACCCGTATCGACCCGGTAGACTCGGTTTTGACCGAAAATGATGGTTTTGACCCGAAATGGCCCGAAACTTATTTTTCATCCCGATCGACATCGTTTAACCCGTAATGACCTGGTGGACTCCATTTTGGTAGAAAGATGCGGTTGACTCGAGAAAATATATTTTAAACTCTTTTTTTTTCTTTTTTTCTTTTTTTTTTTATATTTATTATATTTTTTGTCATGAATAATAAGATAAAATAATATTAAAAAAAATATTAGTGAATTCAAAATTGGGTTACAACACCCACATTAAAAACGATAGAAAAAAGAAGAAGGTAAAAGACTAAATAAAACAAGGATATTTATAAGCACACAACCTTTACAAATATATTCCAACATAGAAGAAGTAGCAGCGCCACTTTCTATTTGAGAAAATTAAAAGTTACAAGAAACATCAAAAAATTTATTTTGTTGTTCTTTGTATTATGGATTTAATATAATAGAAGCAAACCAATTAATAATAAAAGATAAAAACATAATACCTCGACTTTTTTTTCCTAATCACCATCATTATTCACATACTAAATTAGACAGAAAAAATAAAACTTTAAAATAAATTCTACCTTCATTTCACCAAGATGTTATAGGTCTCGATAGCAAGCAAAACCAGTTAAGAGAGTGGAGAGTGAAAAATGAAGAGTGAAGAACTGGAGACAGCGCTGCTGGTTAATAAAGAGTGGAACCGAATCAACCATTTTCTTAATTTTAATCTTGGAAATGTGATTTTTTTAATTTGCTAGGAAAAGAGAAAGGGAGTCAGGGATGAAAGGTGGAGTCACTGGAGTATCAGTCACGGGTGAGGTAAGGATTGGGAAAAGAGAGTGTTGCGTCAGCATCAACATAACAACATTCATAATTTTAAATTTCATGTGAAATCATGAAAAAGATACTTGTTTAATATTTTTTACAAGTTGATATGATTTTATGTGAGTTTGACCGGGTTTAACTAATTTTATTGGTTTTCAATTTTTAACCTTGATTTTACACTTTTCATATGTTTTGACTCATAAAATTGTATAATTTTACAAGTCAAAACACATTTTTAAGAATCATGTTACCAATTTCAAAGGTTAATGTGGATTGACTTTTGTGTTTTTTTTATAAAAAAATTGATTTATTTCAATTTTTTTCTTCAATATTTAATTTATTTGAACCAAGTAAATGGAAACTCAAGTTCACAACACATAAAAGGACAACATCATTAGACAACTTCAATTGATGGTTAAAATGTGAAACGATCATAGTATAACCATTAAGAAATGAGAAACTCGATATACTTCAGAGATGTACATCCCCACATTAAAAAGGAAAAAAATAAATAAAAGACTGAATCAAATAAGAACATTCATAAGCACATAACTTTTACAAGTATATTTCAGCATAGAAGGACTAGCAGCACCACTTCCACATGGAGAAAATTAGAAGTTACAAGAAACATTAAAAAATCTATTTAGTTGTTCTTGAAATCATGGATTTAACATAATAGAAGCAAACCAATTAATAATAAAAGATACATACAAAATACCTTGATAATTTTTTTGATATCTAATTACCATCATTATTCACATACTAGACAAGGCAAAAAAAATACAACTTTAGAATAAATTCTACCTTTGTTTCATCAAGATGCTCTAGATCTCGATAATAAGTAAAACCAATTGAGAGAGTAAAGAGTAAAAAGTGAAGAATAAAGAATTAGAGACAATGTTGCTGATGAGTCGAGAATGGAATCGAATCAACCAATTTCTTAATCTTAATTTTAAAAAAATAATTTCTTAATTTGCTAGGAAAAGAAAAAAGAGAGTTAAGGACAAAGAGTGGAGTCACTAGAGTATCAATCATGGGTGAGGTAGGGGCTGGGAAAAGGGAGTGTTGCGTCAACACCATCACAACAACATTCATGATTTTGGATTTTACGTAAAATCTTGAAAAAGATACATGTTTAACCTTTATTACAAGTTGACTTGATTTTTTGTGAGTTTGACCAATTTTATTAGCTTTCAATTTTTAACCCCGATTTTACATGTTTATATGTTTTGACTTGTAAAATTGTACAATTTTATGAATCAAAATGCATTTTTAACAACCATGTTACCAGTTTTAAAGGTTAATATAGGTTGACTTTTGTGTTTTTTTTTAAATATGATTTATTTTAATTTTTTCTTTCAATATTTAATTTATTTGAAATTGGTATTTTTACTCTTTTTCCCTTTTTTTTTATTAAGTTACCCAATCTTGTATCCATAATCATAGAGTTTGCATATTAATCCAGGTTAATTCTGATTTTTGTTTTTTGTTACTATGGGATTAGCCTCGGGTTCATAACTAGAACCACCAATTTTGTGGGTTGATTCCTTCAATATTTTATTTGCTAAAGATTGAACTTTAGATTTTTTTTTTTATAAACTTATCATGTTCTTATTTAATTTATTAAGAATTGATCTTAAAAAAAATATTTTTTTATAAGATTATCTTAATCTTATATCCATAGTTATTAAGTTTGTTAGTTTACTCATTTTAATTAGGGTTTATTTTTAGTTTTTTTCATCCTTTAATATTAAATTATTTGATAATTTAATAAACTCAAGTTGGGTTTTTTAAAAACGTTTTTTAGTTATCATGTTTTTTTCATATTATTTTTTATTATTATATTTTTTTAATTATATTATTCAAATTATCAATTGAAATAAATAACTCTACACTAAAAGACCAAACTAACATTTTTCATGTTAAAAAAAATTATACACCCGCGTGTGATTAATTGATTGGTTAATCCCATATCACCCAGGCATTGACTAATCGGTCCTTTTCCTTGGACACGTGGGACCCATCAAAACCAGAGCAACAGTCCATGAAACGATTGAGCAGCGCACATAGAAGTATATACAATGGCAAATACGTGAAGGGACAGGGGAGCTGTAGCCCCTACGTTTTTAATGACATTACACTTTGGTCCATGTTCTTTTGAGAGTTACAATTTTACTTTTATGATGCATAAATTTATTTAATTAGGCGTCTTCATATAAGTAGCATAATTTGACATTGATCCTTGATTTTTAATAATATATTTGTGTGTATTTATGAAGTAAAATCTCTGACGTTGTGACAATTCAATACATAGTTATATAATGAACGCCTTTATATTATTTGACGGGTTAATAATTTAATATATAAGATGGAAGAAAACAATTGTTCTAAACTCAGAGTCTTTATAAAAACATTTTAATAATGTATTTCTCCTCGTTAATTCCGAATTCTACACCTTGGTTGGGAAGTTTTCTCTTGTTGAAATTAGTTTGAAATCTCTATTTAATATCTTCGAAGCAAGGATTTGAAAGAGAGAAAATGAATTGCTAATCGGCAAGAAAAGAAAGGGGTAAAGTTATTGTTGATTTGATTTCCTATACTTCTATTATTATTATTATTTATTTTTATTTTTTTTGTTAAACAAAAAACCCAACATGAAAAATAATTTAAAAAATAATTATAACTATATTTTCAAGTAATCCCATTAAATATTTTATTTAGTAATATAATATATAATCTTTTTTTTTAAGTTTTTTGCAATTGAAAATGTATATAGCATTATCATAGTTTTTATGATTATAATTTTAAAATATAAATTTTAAAAATATAAATTATAGGATTTCACATGTAAGTTTTCAAAAAAAAAAAAACTATACAAAACTGTGGCATTTATATTTTTAAAACTATAATTAAAATAAAATACTATTTGAACAATACTTCATTCTTCTACCAAGTAAATCTTAAAGGCTACCTTATCATCAATACAAAAGAAACTAATGCCGAGTTTGTTTTATGGAAAATGATTTGTTAGGATTTACTTTTCAAACTTTATTTTGAATTTACTTTTTTATTTTTTATTTTTTAGAATTTAATTTGATTTAATTTTAATTTTAATTTTTTTCTTTTATTTATTTTTTCCTATTCTTTTATTAATTAAAATTTTTTATTCCTCAAATTTCATCTTCATTTTTTATTGTTATTTATTTTATTTCAAATAATTTATAAATTTTTTTTTAATTTTATTATTTTTTAATTTTTTATTTATCATATTTAATCTGATTCTTTTTATTAATATTTTTTTATTTAAAATAATTTATAAAATAATTTTTTTTAATTTTATCATTTTTTAACTTCATTGTCAATCGATCACATTCTTTTAATAAATTTAAAAAAATATTAACAAATTATTTTTATAATATAGCCAAAAATAATTTATTTTTCATGGAATTACTAAATATAAAAAAATAATTTATTTTTTTATAAATTTATTTTAAAAAAAACCATTTTTTTTTTTAAAAACTGCTTTCTCATAAATAAACTATACTAAACATGGGTCTTGTGTGAAAATAGTCAGATATCCAACGCATTAAACAACATGTAAGCATTACGAAATCATCACCATGACAATTAGCTACCTAATTATTATTAGTTAATATTCAAAAATATCTGAATAATATGTTTTCAGTATTCAAAGCCCCCTTTTTCTGCCCATAGAAAGAAAGAAAACTAAAAGTGGAGTCGTGAAAACCGCACTTCTCTTTTCTTCTTTCCTCATGCTCATCTATTAGACCCAACTTTTGTAGTTACCAAAAACCTTCTCCTTTCCATTCATTCACTTCCATCTGTAACCATGCCTCCTCCTCACCACCTCCATGATCACCACCGTACGCACGGTGGAGCACCACCAAAACCAAACCAAGAGTTCCTTTCTCTAATCCTGAAAGCCATAATAATGACTGCAATAACCATCTTTTTTTTCCTGTTCCTTGGTGTTGCCGCCATCCTCCTCCTCGTTGCCACCTCTGCACTCCACCGCCACTCGACTACATCCTCCAATTCCCCTAAGGCGTTGCCTCTCAAAGACTTAAAGAAGCTCCCAAGATTCAGATTTTCGACTAAGACGAGACCCGAAACGGGTGCTGATCAAAGTTCATGTGTGGTTTGTCTTGAAGAGATAAAGCAAGGGCAGTGGTGTAGAAACCTTGTTGGCTGCGGTCATGTGTTTCATAGGAAATGTGTGGATGCGTGGCTTGTTAAGGTTTCCGCATGTCCTACTTGCAGGACACGAGTTGGATTGGATCAGGGCGTAAAAGATAGGCCATTGTGGGACTTTTTTTGGAGAGATGAATTGAGGGTTTGGTAGCATTTTCTTTTTCTCTATCTAATTGTAAGTTCTTGTTAAATTTTGATCCCCTCTTCCTTTTTTTTTTTTGGATGTACGTTATTAGATTTTTGGTTTTATAAATAAGCGAATGGTATCAACTTTCAAATCCATGTATTTGATTTTGAATTGCAGCATGCCTGTTCGGTCGATAATTCTCTTCATGATAAATGCTCTGTTTTGAATACGAAATCTGATTTTGGTGGTTGGATTCTTGATTGTAATTCAAATGCGACTACTTTGATCGGTCAGAAATGAAAGGTTGGTGCTTTTAAGAGGTCAGAGCTCAATTACTTTCCTTTGAATTGTCTGTGGATACCACATGAAAGGTTGGTGCTTGATGAATTTGTTGGCCAGACTTCGACATCATGAGGAAGAAATCAGTTCTTTTCCAAATGGATTTACTTATTCATAATCGAAATGAACTTAGTGGCTGCATACAGTAGGAATTCTGCAAATTGACGAGGACAAGCTAAATTTTTATTTCCCAGTATATGAAATGGTTGCTCATGAATATTTTCTTAACTCGATCAAATTCGAGTAACATTAAAATCTTTTAACCCCATTTCATTACTTTTTGAGTATAATTACCTCAATGTAGTGGTAATAAAACACTACATTCATACTTCAACAAAAACTTATTCCATTTCATTAGATTAATTGTTGCTTTTAAGCGTCTATCCACCTACTCCTAGGATATTTCAGTGTTCCTAGTGTTTTGATCCAAGCAAACAGAAATACAGAACAGCAAATAGCTTGGAGTTCAAAAGAAAAAAGATATCATCATTATAAGCTGCATAACATAGTGAAATTCTTACCAGTCTGCTTCTTTCGTCACCAACTAATTTTCCGACATCAGATTAGCTTTTCTTATACGACAGAAATCAGCCTTGCATATCTTTTGCCTGAGATAATCATCTCTCTCTAGTATTTTTGACTGTTACATAGTGAAATTAGATTTGACTTTGAGTACATCTGTTTTGATTTGATCTCATTTCTTCTTATTTGTTCATCTTGGATATTTCCTTTTGTTGCTGGTTTTTGAATCCGCTGTTTGGTGCTGGATTTTGATTGCTTTAATAGATAATTGCCAATATGTCGGGCTTGAGCTTGCTTTTGTGTTGGTCTTTGTTGTGACTACTCTTGATCTCTTCTACGAGATTCTCCTACCCTGCTTTTGCCTTTTGCTAGCTTATTGTTTGCCTGGATTTTGGGTCATGGTTTAACGTTGTGGCCAGTTGGGAAAACAGTTGCTGGGAAGTGGGTACAATACGATGCTGTGGTTGAGTAGTGAAATCACATGTTGCATAGCATTTCTTTAATTTTTAGGCATTAATGTATTAGTGCTTGGGGAATGATTCTCCTTGCTGTGTTATGCACATTCTTGTGGCTTCTAAGTCATACATTTCATTTCTAAGAATTTATGGCGGAGTTAGTTGTTGGAATGGGGAATCCTTCTTTTCTTGTTGTCGCTGCATAACTTTGATATCTTGTTTCCTTTGGTTTTATGCAATGAACCTTTGTGGTTCCTTCTCCCTATAGCGAAATTTGATTCTTGATGCTTCCCCATTTGTAAGTGGCCTTGGCGAAAAAAACTAGTTCTGTGCAGATCCTTTGATCTGAAGTGTAAAAACTGTATTATACTATACCATGGCCTCTGAATATCAAGTAAAATCTTGGGATTTTAGTGCTTGGCGTGCTACTTCATCGGATAAAGTTGTTTTTCATGCTGGTTTAACAAAGACCCTGTCAGGACTTGCCACAGATATATATAAAAAAACACGATGATCCTGTTAGGGAACCGCCCCTTTCTTGAATTTCCATACAAAAATTAGCGTCATATAATCTTGAGCTTCGGTTACTCCTCCTTTTAAGAAAGATTTTGCAACATCTAGTTTATCCCAGTATTCAATATGATTTGTTAGAATAAAAAGGGATTTTGAAATTTGATTCTTGAACCATTCAATATCACCCTATTTGCTAAAAAGATAGTTGATAAGGATGGAAGAAAAAGAGAGATCAGGCTGGATAGAATGCAGATATCTCAAAATTTGATTCTTTCTCACATGAAGCTGGATTTTCGAAGAGAATAGTGACTGATAGCTGCATCTGCTCTCCTCCCATTCTAAGAGTTTGTTTGTTACCGTGATTGCTTCTATATTTGAAGCAAATTATAATATTTATTTTTATAAAGTAAACAGTACAGAATGAATTATAATTTATTCTGCACTGTTTACTTTATAAATATAAACAATGTAGAGTAAAATCTGAATTTTTGTGAATGGTCTCTATTGTTCATGATCTGCACTGTTTACTTTATAAATATAAATAATGTATAGTGAAATCTGAATTTCATGTGAATAGTCCTACTGTTCATGATCGGATTAGGTTTGATTTGAACTTAAATATATTACACCGGATCTAATCTAAAGAATAAATTTATTTTTTTTTATTTTTAATTATATTTTATTTAATAAAATAATATTTAACATTATTTAATAATACTATATTTATTATTAATTATAAGGAGATCGGATGATAGCAATTTTAATTTAATTTTGTTTCTGATGTTATTTTATTTGATTTTATTATATATTCAAAAAATTATAAAATTTATAATTCTTGTCAGATGAATTTTGTACGTAATAGAATTATAAATAGTTTAATGAAATAATAAAAAATATTATATATAAAGTATTATTTATTTCAAGATATAATAATACTAATTAAATTTATAATATTTAAATTAAAAATTATTAATATTATAATATATATTTTTTAGTTATTTTATAATATTAATTTAAAAATATTTTAAATTAAATATATTAAATTATTTTTTATTCAATCTTAATTTTAATTAAATATATAAAACAATCAAACAGACCTTAATAAAAAAATAATGCGCTCGTGGTCAATTGTTTTTTAAATCTTGGATCTTTGTGGGAAAAAACGTTGAGTACAGTGCTCTGAGGAGAGCTACGTGGATTCAAGAATTTTTTAAGTGTTTTTTAATATTTAATTTAATTTAATATTGGTTGATAAAAAAACATATGATTAATTGATTGGTTACCCTCAAATCACCGAAGCGTATCCTTTTCACACGTGGGACCCATCAAAACTGGAGCCATAACCCATCAACGATTGAGGAGCGCCCATAGATATCTGTCTATATATATATATATATATATATATATAAATGGTTAATAAGCAGTGGTAAAAGAAGTTTCTCTTCATCATAACCATTCTCATCCAACTAAACTAAACAATTTGAATTCTAGGACGACGACTGCGACAGCATATCAATCTATCCATCAATTGGTGTTTCGATTTCTGTTCTTTTCTGCATAAAACGACGACGACGACGACGACGACGACGACGATAGCATATCAATCCATCCATCCATCCACTGGTATATTCGATCAAGCGCACGTGTTTTACATACCAAAACCGTGCCGTCTTAAAGAAATGTCTAATGCTCTCTATTAAAAATCATGAAGATTTTAGAAAGATAATTCAAGACAATTATGATTTATTATTTTCAATTTAATTTGATTTTTATTAAAATAATAATTAAATTAATTTTTAAAAAAATAAAAACTTGTTTATGGTTTAGTTTAATTTTTAAAACAAAAACTAATTCAAATCAATTTCGTTTTTTATTGGACTCCCGTTTTATATTTGATGTTTTATATTTAATATTTAGTTAAGTTATTTTTCATCTGACTTGATCTTTTTATTTTTTTATTGGGATTTGATTCGGTTTTTTATTTTATATTTATAAAACTGAATTGAAACAATTATTTTTTTATAATTAATTTTTTAAAATGTTAAATTTAATCAATTTTTAAGTTTTTTTCCCTGTAGTTACAAGTCTATGGATCTACGGATACAATAACTTCGCGTTTTCCTGTCATTTTGTTTTTTCTTATGACAAGGACTGTTGTACAGGAGCCTATCTGCTACCTACCTAGCTAGGTCCATCTCATCTAATGCAGAAGAAACTACACGCAGGTTTTGCGTGAGAATGGTGACAGATCCTCCGCGTAAACCAGCATGCGAACACATGGCGCCAACACATCGACATTCTTACTGTAGCCGCCCTTTACTGCCCACGGAAAGAAGAAAGCGGAATGATAAAAAACGGACTCCTCTTTCTTCTTCTCTCGTGGTCTATAAATTGGACCCTATTTTTGGAGTCACACCGAAAACCTTTTCAGTCTGACCATTTCCTTTTCGTTCATTAACTTCCATCTGTAACCATGTCTCCTCCTCCTCATCACCACGGTGGTGCACCACCAAAACCAAACCGGAAGTTTATTTTTCTTGTCCTGAAAGCCATAGTAATGATCGCAATAACCATCCTTTTTTTCGTCCTCCTTGGTGTTGCCGCCATCCTCCTCCTCATTCCCACCGCCGCACTCCACCGCCACTCGACTCCATCCTCCAGTCCCCCAATGGGGCTGCCTCTCAAAGACTTAAAGAAGCTCCCAAGATTCAGATTTTCGACTAACACGACACCTGAAACGGCTGCTGATCAAAGTTCATGTGTGGTTTGTCTTGAAGATATAAAGCAAGGGCAGTGGTGTAGAAACCTCGTTGGCTGTGGTCATGTCTTTCATATGAAATGTGTGGATAGTTGGCTTGTTAAGGTTTCTGCGTGTCCTATTTGCAGGACAAGAGTTGAATTTGATGAAGGCGTAAAAGATAGGCCATCGTGGGACTTTGTTTGGAAAGATGAATTGGGTAGTGGTAGAATTTTCTCTTTCCTTTTCTAATCGACAACGCTACAGAGCGAGGGTGGCCCTTCTAGGCGGGCAGCTTTGTGACAACACTCCGGATTCGCTCCGCCTTACAGCCTTGCTTCCCATTGTACTTGCCATAAGTTCTTGTTAAATCTTTAGTCCTTTTTATTTTTATTTTTTTGTATGTACGTTATCGATTTTTTGGTTAATAAATAAACCAACAGTACCACCTATCAAATCCATGTATATGATTATGAATTGCCGCATGCTTGTCTTGGTCGATAATTCTCTTCATGGTATATGCTCTGTTTTGAATATGAAATCTGATTTTCGTTGTTGGATTCTTGATTATAATTCAAATGCGACTAGTTTGATTGGTCAGAAATGAATTTAGACACGATTTCTGATTTTAAGAGGTCAGAGCTCGATTATTTTCCTTTGAATTGTCTTCGGCGACCACATGAAAAGTTGATGCTTGATGAATTTGTTGACCAGACTTCGACAGTATTAGGAAGATTTTTTTTTTTTTCAAATGGATTTACATACTCATAATCGAAATGAATTTAGTGCCTGATTGAAAGGCATGCAGTACGAATTCTGCAAATTGATGAGGATAAGCTAAATTTTATTTCTCAGTGTATGAAATGTTTGCTCATGAATACTTTTTTTTTTTTAACTGAATCTACTGGATAGAATGCTGTTATGTCCAAATTTGGTTCTTACTCAAATGAAGCTGGATTTTCAAAAAGAACAGGGGAGGCTGGTGGGTGATTTAAGCCGAGTATTCTGCAACTTGCCTGTTGACTGATAGTTGCATCTGCTCTCCTCCCATTCTTGATAGGCAATGTGGTGTCATAGTTGTAAACTCTTCGTTGCGATATGCTTGCGGTGAATTGTTGTCTAAGCTTGGAACTTTTTGGATCGCTTGATTATTCAACCCTCTAGAATCCGGTTGCCTGTCAATGAATTCTTCAGAATTAGTGCTAATGCCACGTGTAATTTTCATGGATTGTGAATCATGTTGATGCTATGACCCGGTAGATAAAAGTTTTGCTGGGAGAAGGGTATACAATATATTTGATCAAAAATCTTACTTCTGGAAGGGTGACAGTAGAAAAGAATGCAAAGAGCAGCAGCCAGTTGCATTATATTTCTGTTTTTCTCAGGCTTCAATGGATTCTGAAGGTGTTAAGCTGTTCCCCATTTTCTTATCTTCAATTATAGTTTTTGAAATCTAGCATGTAGCTAGGTTCATTTAAAGAAGGAACCTTTTTGTCTGGATGTCACTGCATAGCTTGGAGATTGTGTTCCCTTCGTTTTCTTAACCAATAGTGTACCCTATTTGCGCCTACTTCTTGCCACCGATTGCATTTGATTCTTTAATAATATCTTTTTTAAAGTGTATTTTGGAGAGAAAAACTGCTTTGCGTTCAGATTGTTTGAATTAAAACGTAAAGAACAGTATTTGGGGATGCTTGTTCTGCTCTCATGATGTGCTATCTTCAACTCAATGACACTAGACTATTTTTCCACATCATGATTTAACAACTGATCGTATTGGAGAGCAGCATGTTTCTTGATCTAGATAGCTACAGGAATTCACTTAATGCTCTCTTGAACCACAATTCGGTTATTTTTTTTAAAGATGGTTCCTGGATTTATTATAATGAAAAAAATATCGATTCTTGACCTATTGAACTTGTTAAACTATCATATCATTTCAATCCTTGTGCTGGCGGGGTCGGTTTGGGTGGGGACTATTCTGAGTTTCTGACATGTATCCATTGACTGTTATCAGGCCTCCCGACAGATCATGCACGAAGACTTGGTTCTTCCTGCATTGGCTCACTGGAATGGCGGATTCAGGCTTACCTATATGATCCTCATTCCACGCTCATTTTAAGCTGCCTTTTCATATCACTCGCGAGAGACTGTGTATTTAGTTGTTGCACAGTATTTCTGGACTTTACTTTGCCTAGGGTTGAACTCTCATTGCCCTCTACGAAATTGAGTTCCCACTATGATGGATCAAGAATTTACCATCAGTATGGGGAGCGGCTATAAATCACTGTTCCGGCAAGTTTCTAATTTCACGAACTCTTCGCACTTATGGATTTCCGCCTGATCATCCACGAGAAATCATGACTAGGAATTGTCAACCCTAGCCAACAAATCGACACCTTTTTCATGAGCTGGAGTTATGTTTTATGTGTATTAATGTTCACGTCATAGGTCAAGTTCTAGGCCTTTGGATTGGAGCTAAAATATTAAGAATCATCACCCAGTTCCCTGTAGTGAGCAATCTTCTTCTCAGAAGTATTGAATTTGAGATTACTGGTATTCACTGGAATTTACTTTCAATAATTCACTTTCAATAATTCTTGAAGGATGATGGAAATGGCTTCCCAGTTTGCTATCGGTGTTATCAAGGGGACAAAGAATGATTAGAGGGAAATTGAGCAGCGTTTCATAGCCTCTCAGGAGACCATTGAATGAAATGAACGGAAATGCAGTAGGGGAAGGCATTAAAAGCAGAGGTGATGATTTTGAAGTCAAGGCCATGAAAGAGCTTTTAGGAAGTTTGGAGGTCTTCTAGATGTTAATGAGAGAACGCCAACTGCAGCTGGCCGTTTTACTTTTCTTTGCTTGCTTGGTTTCTTCAATGAGCGTTGAACGCTCAGTGAACAAGGCGAGCACCCTTCCTCCTGCTCGGACCGGAGCGAGGATTTCCTCGTTGCACGGCCGGGTTGCTGAGACCACTAGTCAACTAGTTAAAAATATTGTGAACTTATTTTATTCGGACGTCTCTCTAGTTAAAAAAAAAAAATTAATTCAATTTAGTTTAATTTATCAAGTTAATAATTTAAATTTAAAATAAAAAAAATTATAAAATTCAATCTCCAATCAACTTAATATTAAAAAAATAAATTTTAAAAATAACCTGAAAAATCAAAATTAACTTTGGTTGATCTTTAAAGCTTATAACCCGAATCATAAGCTTAAGATCAAACCCATAAAAGATAAACTTAAAAAAATTAAGAATTTAAATTTTCAATAAACCAAACATGGAAGGATACAATTGATAGAAAAAATCAATTAAAAAAATATGTAAAATAAAACAAATAGTAATTAAAAAAATAAGAATGAATTTGACATAAAAATAAAGTGAAATCAAATGTTAAATAATAAAATTAAAAAATAAAATCAATTAAGAAAGTGATAAAATAAAATAAATAGTAATAAAAAAAATAAGTACTAAATTTGATATAAAAATTATATAAAATCAAATGCCGATAGATGAAATTAAAAAAATATTACAAAATAAATATTGGTAAACAGAACAAAGATTTAATATAATAAAAAAATAAAATGATAAGATGTTTTTTTTAACTTTGTTAGGCCAATGTGAATCTTAGAGAGAGGAGATAGATAAGAGGGAGGAGAATAAAAAAAAATCATCAAAGGTCTATTGTCAAGTTTTTATCGACACATGTCGAACTGTAGGGAAGAATAAAAGTGTTTCAAAAAATTGACTCATTCGTAATATTTGTATTATTTTACTTGACCCAATCCATCAAATTCAGAAGATAAAAACCCAATTTGAGAAAAATAAAAATAAATGTATGAGAATGATGAAATTGAAGAAAAGAAAAATAGTAGGGCATTAATTAATTAATTAAGATTGAGGGGATGAGGGCAAAATAGGTAAAAAAAAACTTAATTTAATGGGGTCAATAAGTAAAATTAGAAAATCTATGCTATATAAATATCTAATTTTCTTCTCTTAACCGACGGTTTTCAAGCTACAAAAAAGGAGGGATTCTTGATTTTTTTTTCAAATTCACACAAATAGAAGAGAAATTAAATGTAATTAGAATTACGGTATCTTTAGGGTTCAAAATAGGATAATTAAAAGTTATAGAGTTATTTTAAAAAGAGAGAAAAAGATCAAAAGCTAGGGTTTAGGAAGAAAAAGAAGAGAACTTAGAGTTTTCTTGCCTTCCATCCTTAAAACATCTTTCTATTGAGGTGAGGTTGTGAAGTTAGATTAACCGTAGGGGACCACATCATGAGCATAAACATCAAGAAAGTGTTTAATACCTTGAAATAATCTATCAATTTATTTCAATAATTTGTAGAATCAATTACCTTTTATTGTAATTTAGTGTAAAATTGTGAAATAAAAAGGTATAATAATACCCTGTCGAGTGGACATATCAAAAAATTATTTTCTAAATAATGAAAATAACATTGTCAAATAGGCAAGTTGAGATTTTATTTCCTGGTTAATAGAACTAACACTCTATCTAATTAGAATCTTGTTTGTTTAACCATTTGTATCAATAGGAGGGGTTGGACTTGTAAGTTTTGAGGATGAGCTAAAATATTTCTGAGTTTAGAAAAATACTTTTTTTTGAAAAATGAGTGCCTATAATTTCTGCATAAGAGAAAGAATTATGTAATAATTATCTTCATGTCATTGTCTAGACTAATAATAGAATGTGAGGAAGATAAAAATGAAGAGGATTCGTTGTCTTTGATACTTTATAGAAATTGTTTCATGATTTTAAAATACTCACCTTCATATTTTATTAAGACAAGAAGAGTAAAAGCATGGGATCTTTGGGCTATAAATTTGGATTGAAGATTTAACTTTATAATTTAGTCTTTCGATGTTTTGAAGCCATTTGACTTCAGTAGGTTTTGAACTTTTATTTTCTTCTGCAAAGGAGTTTTATCATTTTACTTTGTATCTCTAATAAGGATGGGATACCTATACTAGGTATTATAGTCAAAATATCATGAACAACCGAAGAGACAAAGAATTTGGAACAAAACAAAATATAAGAATTGGTGGGAATTTATTCTCATTTTTTGAAGGTTTAAAATTCTATTTAAAGTAAATATAGCTATTTTCATTTAAAAGGTAAGGTCTAGGAAACTAGTTTGGTAAATTTAAAGTTTTTATAATATTATTAAAACAGAGTATCGAATAGTGACTGCCTTTAGAAAAAAACACTGAACCATACTTGTTGATAATCCTAATATAAATAAGAATGGGTAATGGAATCACAAGGTTTGACATGATAGTTGATCAACAAAATAAATTGTCTAGTAAAGGAGCTATTTCCAATGAGAAGAATTAAGGATATTTTTGGATAATACATGTGGAGTAGGTTTATTGGGAATGAAATTATTGTATTTTAAAATGTTTGAATTTGACTTATCTTATTATTTCAAGTATTGTCGTATAATAAGATTGAGATTTGGATAAGTTCCAAGGTTTGAAATACCAAGTTAAATGAGATTTTTATGGTTACAATAAAAGGATTAGGATGGAAAAATTCATTTTCTATAGTTAAAACATTTTGATAATTTAATTTTTAAATATAATCAAAATTTTCTCTTGAAATCTTTTTAGATAATTCAAATGAAAGATTTGAATTAAAAGAAAGCGAGAGGTTTTTAAAAGGAAAAGTTTGCTTCATATGATGATTTGATTGGTTTTGCAAAGGAAATTAGCAATGTAATTATTTTTATAGGATATAAGATTTTAAAGACTCCTTCTTTATTTATAGGTCCTTGTCTTTGTCTTTGAATTTATATTTGGGAGGCATTAATACATGTTTTGGAGGAATTCTCAAGTTAGAAAATCAAGAACAAAATTTGTATCTTTTTTATATATTTTATATCAAAATAAAAAATAATTAATATAACTTATCATCAAGCAAAAATCTATTTTGAAGCAATATTTTAAACATTGTTTTATAAAACTTCCTTAGTAGATTTACAATCAATGCATAAAAGAAATTTTTTATTTAAAAAATTACTTTGAAATTTTATAGTGCGTAACATAATAGAAAAAATTATTTTTTTATTAGTAGAGTAATTATTTTAATAATTATTCAAATATATAGATGTAAATTAAAGAATTTATTCTTTGTTTTTCTATACTTGTTTAAGGATACATACATACCCCGACTCAAAAATATACATCTTATCTATTTTAGGAGCTAAGGGTTTAGGCAACGTATAGGCAAGAAATCCATTGGATTTATTTTTTAATTTATCAAATAATTCTAGTATATTCATCGGACTAAGAAAAAAGATTTTTAAAATCTTATTAAAACTAATATTTTGGTTAAATTAAATAAGATATTAACTTGATCAAGCTCATTTAATTTAATTATAATTATAGTAATTTAATCGATCCAATTTAACATAATCTAATAGAAAAAAATTATTATTTTAAAAAATTAATCAAACAATAACTCAATAATTAAAAATCTTGTTCCAAATCACTATCCCAATTAAATTACTAGTTATGGATAGATGCTATTTAGAAATGTATTTGAAATTATTTTTTTTAATTTTTATTTTTTATTTAAAATTATTTTTTAAATATTTTATTATTATTTTAATGTATTAATATATAAAATATTTTAATATATTTTTAAATAAAAAATATTTTAAAAACAACTCCTTTACATTTTTAAACACCAACATAGAAGGAAAAAAAACACAACCGGTCGTTCTCTCTGTTAAGGAAAAGCAGCGTGTCGCAATTTTTCTAATAAATACTTGTCGTCGTCGTCATCCTCCGCCACCTCCTCCTCCTCCTCCTCCTCCACAAAACATGGTCACTCTAAGATTTGACTTGTTGGTTTAAAAAAAACATCATCATCATCATCATCATCAGCCACAAAACATGGTCACTCTACGATTTGACTTGTGGTTTAAAAAATCCTTCAATTTCTTCATTATCAGCAAAAGGGCCCCTACAAGTTTCATGTTTCTATTTCTGCCCTTGATAATGCCAACAAATTTCCACATTATAAAACAGAACCGATGCCTGAACTCCGAAATAGATGGTATAAAACACAAGCCCATTTACGTAAATTCAACATCTCATCACTCTCTCTAATTAGCAACAGAAGAACATCATGGTCAAAACGCAGAAGAAAAAACCAGACCACAGCCTCAAAAGTTCAAGAAAATTAAACATTAAAAAAAAATGCCACATCCAACAACAGTCATCAATCCAAAGATTTCTTCAACTCCAGCAATCATATGTTCTTGTTTAATCTTTCAACCCCTCCAGATTTTCTTTATAAACAAACAGATCTTCATTTTCATGTTTGCCCTCCTTGCCCTCCCCCTCTCTCTCCTCTTCTTCTCTCGCTCCCTCGCTTTTCATCCCATCCAATCTCAAATCCTCCACCTCGAATTCATTGCGGCGCTCGCACCCACCAGTTTCGAAGCCCGCCACGTCTGGAAAGAGGCTCGCGAAACCGCTATCGCCCTCTTCCACTGCAATTTCCTCTACTTCGTGCCCTCTTTCACTCTCTCCCTCCTCGCCGCCGTCTCCTCCGTCGTCTCCGCCGAATCGGGGTACCACAGAAACCCCATTGGCGTAAAGCCTGTTCTTAACGCTGTCAAGTCCACGTGGCGAAGGACGTTAGTTACTTCGATTTTTGTTTATGTCATCCTGTTCTGTTATTCTAGCGTGCCTCGTACCTTATGGTCCTTAACTGGAGGAGGTGTTTTCGGGTCGGGTTTTGTTATTTGGGTTGTCGGGTCGGCTGTTGAGATTTATTTGATGGCGGTTTTGGGGATGAGTTTGGTGGTTTCGGTTTTGGAAGAGAGGTTTGGGTGGGATGCAATATTTATCGGGTCAGATTTGATGGAGGGGAAGCGGGTTTGTGGGTGGGTGTTGTCGGGTCTGATGGGTTTGGTTACGGGTTTGATTGGGTGGAAAATGGAGGGGTTGAAGATGGACAGTGAGGATTTGGCGAAGAAAACAAGATGGACGGCCGTGATGTTGTTGAAAGGGTGGGAGGCGTTGGGGTTGGCAGTTTTGTACGGGGCAGTAATGGTCTGGGGTTATGTTGTGGCCACCGTGTTTTACTGTGAGTGCAGAAAACAGCATGTCGTCTGGGAAGTAGAGCGTGGGAGTGTTGATGTTTGATAGTGTTCTCTTGTAGCTTTGTGTTTCAATAATTCTTTCTTCAAGCAAATACGGATATGGTTTGATTCTTCTTCTTCTTCTTCTGGTTCTGGTGTGTGTGTAATGGAAATTCTAAATTATTTTCTTTGATCTTGGAATTCAAAGAAATTGTTTCGCTCATCAAAGAGCTGCTCTGTGTCAACTATCCTATTTGAAGATTAGACGGACATGATCCATGAGACCAGAACCATTTACATCACACATCTAGTACAAGTCAACTTCGACCCGAGGAAACCAAGCACGGCATGCAACACTTATTTGAAGAGAATAGTTTTTTTTATTCATATTTTTTCAGGGATCTCACTTGTAATAAATTATGTTCATCTTTTGTTGTCATCTGTATTAGCTGAATTTGGAGCTCAATGATTTTTTACAATTTTGTTTGACGGATCAAAGGATGAGTATCAAAACTTAATGATTTATAATGGTTACTTCTTGTATATTGTTAAATAATCATTACTTGAAGAGATTGCAGAATACAGCATGTTTGTATAGAAGAAGATAAAAAGGTCTCTTTCAAGAAAAAAATTATTCAAGAACCAACCAATGTGTTGTTCATGTGATAAAAGATAAAAAGGTCTCTTTCAAGAAAAAAAATTGTTCAAAAATTGATTTTATGAGTTATCTCATATTAATCCATAAAAATTTAAAAAAATTTAAGTTATAATTTTTTAAATAAAAAAATTAAGAAAAAATTCATCTAAATATATGTTATATGTATTATAAATAATAAAATTTAAAATAATATTTTAAAAAAAATTAATTACACATTAAAAAGATATTATATTAAGGTTTTAAGTTAAAGTATTTAAATAAAAAAATTATCTCATGTTAAAAAAACATAGTTTTTTTCCTATGAACATAGAATATAAATACTAATAGATTTCAAATCTCACATTGAAAAAATATAACTTTTTTTTTATGAACATAGAAATCCAATATTGAAAAAATATAAATTTTTTAAAGCATTGAACACAGAGTATATAAACTAATAGATTTCAAATCTCACATTAAAAAAATATTATGTTATCGTTTTAAATTGAAATATTTAAAATAAAAAGTTTTTTATCCCACATTGAAAAATATAATTTTTTTCTTGGAAATATAGAATATATCTACTACTAAATTTCAAATCCTACATTGAAAAAACACAATTTTTTTTCTTGGTAACATAATATATACACACACACACACACACACACACACACTAATGGATTTCAAATTTCATATTTGAAAAAAAAACATCGAATCATGCCTGGGTCAACCAAGTTTGACCAGGTCGTTACACCAGCCAGTATTTTGACAAACCCTAACCGATCCAGCCCCTGGGTCAACTCGTTAGGCCAGTCCATGTTTAATAACAATGTTTAAGGTACAAAACTAAAGAAATTTATATATAAATAACCCATAAATCTAAAAATACATATTACTTACTACTTTAGAGATATAAAAATAAGGGATAAAAGCTTACAACTCAAAATAGAGATACAAAACTTGATAGGTTATTCGAATTTCAAGTTAAAAAATTTTAATTTGGATTTTTCCATAAAAATTAAAATACACGGTCTGAAACATCATTATGGAACAACCCTACATGTTTAGAAAAACTCAAAATGACTTAATTGAAAGACCAAAACAAAAGAATTTGACATAAAACTAGACAAATATTAACTACCATACATTTTTTACTTTTTAAAAATATAGAAAATACAAACACTTAAAAAACTTGAAAACTAAAACAACCATAACTTATTATAGAAAACTCCAATGCATGCATGATTGGAAAATCTAAAAATATCAAGTTTTTAACTTGAAAACCATATATGATCTTCATGAGAGTATACGATGACAAATACAAAAAAAAAAAAAAACAATATGAATTCAAAACTAATAATGATTGAAAAAAGGTTATCTTTGAAAGGTGATTAGATTTGGATGCATAAGTGAAAGGAGAGGTTTATTGAATGTAGCAGATATAAGTTCATGTCGAAAGGAGACAATCCATTCTAAATCCTTGAAATAATTAATGACAATGCCTATAAGATAGATTTATCAAGTGATTGTGGTGTTAGTTTTATTTTTAATGTTTCTAATATCTTTTTGTTTGATGTAGATGATGAATCAAGGTTGAACCATATCTAAGAGAGATGAGATGATGAAGCCAAATTACACTAAATGATCCATTAGAAGTTTTAATTAGAAAAATTACAAGATTAAAGACAAATAAGCTCAAAGATGCATTTAGTTGGCTTATTTAGAGTATTTAGGTCAAGGTAAATTTTAAGAAAATTACAACTTCAACAAGTGATGATCACATCTTAGTTAACTTAATCTATCTACTTCTTAGGCTTAATTAATTTCATCATGGGCTATCCATAAGGAAAGTGTTCAACAACTATGGAATTATGTGTTTCCATATGTTTTATGGATTCTAAACTATGGATGGATTTTTTATTATGTTTTATGGATTCTAAACTATGGATGGATTTTTTATTATGTGTAGAAATGTAGGTGGCTAAGAAAGAATTATTTCCTTGTTTGTTTTGAATCGTAAAAAGTGACAGCATATCCTATTCAGTTAAAGGTTATTTTTAATTAAAGATCTTATTTAATAATTGTTTCTTTTTTATTCATAAAGTGCAATAACTTATCATTATTTTTTAGAATTATTTTTCATGTTTTAAGTCTTTTTTGAGATATTTTGGGCTTTATTTTAATTTTAGTTGATGTTAGCCCATTAGATCAACTAGGGTTTAGTTTTTTCAAAGAACAAATACTTTTGTAAGATAATTTTTTTAAGTTGGATAAAATATTATTGCCACTTATCTTGTGTGTATTATAAAAGGATTCTCTTATTTAGGTTCTTCATTAAAATATTTAATATATTATTGCCACATATTTTGTGTGTATTATGAAAGGATTTTCTTATTTAGGTTCTTTATTGAACTATTCTAAGATGTTGAATAGATAATCAAGCTTTACAACATCTTCTATACTACTCATTCACGTTTCTTTGTAGGCATAAAGTGGGGGTTAAGATTTTATAGTCTTGGTGTCTTAATATAGGCTATTAGTATGTCAAGTTCAATATCAACCTGAATTTAGCTTTTATAGATAAGGTCAATTTGAGTGTGGGTTTCTAGATCTTTATATCGATGGGGCTCATATCATAAGGTAAGTTATATTGCTAGTTGCCTTCCATTTCTAATGATCTATTATTCCTAATCTACTAATGGTCTTCTTGTATAGATGATAGTGGATTCACTACAATGAATTAAATTTTAAGAGGATGTTTAAGCCTATCTTTTCTAAGATTAGGTCATTTTTGTAATTTCTAATTGCATGGTGAATTGACATATTTATCATCATCTAATCTTGATCGTAACATATGACCAATGGTGGTCTATCAATTCTTGTGAGTGAATAAGTGGATGAATTTATTTTGGGCTTTTTGAACTCAAATCCTAGAAAAGTTTATTGTTATGCTTATTGTTTGTACAATAATGATCCATAGATAATGAATGGTAAAGGTTTATTAATCACATGGTAACAAAATCTATTTGTATTGTGATTTTATACCCTAGTCCTAAATATCTAAGAAGTGACTTGTTATTAGTTCATCAACTTAAAAGTAAGGTCTGATAGCATTGGGGTGAAAAATAACTTATAATAGTCAAGATCAATGAACTTGAAGGTTATGCCAAGTCTAGATATTTTACGAAAGAATATAAAATTTTAAAAATAAAATGACAAAAGCTAAAGAAAACAAAAACAAACAATCAAAATAATTCTTAAATAAGTTATAAATTCATTTTTACATAAATGTTTTCTTTGAAATATGAACTAATGTAATATATAAGATACGAAACTTAAGAGTTAGAAAATAATGACAATTTTATAGAAACTTCTCTTAAGAATTTATTTTATAAGAATCTCATAAATTGAATTAGTTGATTATGAAAATACAATAAATAAGATATTTAAAAAGTGAAATTGAGATTACATATATAATCATTGAAGATCAATAATAATCATTTAAAAAAATCTATGAAATAGTTATTATAGGAATTAAGTTGAGATTGCATTAGAATTAGGTTTATGATGCCATGAATAACACGGGGATTAACTTAAGGTATTTGATGATCAAGCCAAGATCTATATAAGATTTAAGGGACTTAAGGTCAAGTTTAAAATGGATTTAAGGTATTTGAAAGTCAATCTAATACCAGATTTTAGCAAACAAGAAGTAGTCTAGAATTGGGTTTAAGTTGGTTTAAGACTACTAAAAGTTGAGGTAATATTAAAGCTAAAACACTATGGCTAGGTCCATGATACTAGGGATTGGAAAAGGACTATTTTTAGTCAAGTTCGAACAATAAACCATTAAATCAAAACCAATAAAACGATATGTTTTTAATTTTGACTAATATTAGCATCAATCTTAATAATTCTAATATCCAATTATCACTAAATTTATTTATAAAAAAAAAACTAATCAAGTTTTTTATTTTCAAGAAAATTGAAAAAAATAAAAAATTTAAATACAAAAAAAAGTTGACAAAAGACAAAAATGATAAAAAAATAATTTAATATTTTCCCTAATTAGTGATATGAAATAACTCAAATTTTATTTTTAACAAAATATATTAAATAAAATGTCTAAAAAGGATTCACATGCTTTAAGAAACTTTATCATTAAATTTTTTTTGAAATTGAAATATTTAATAAAATATTTATACCATGTTCAATATAATTAAAAAAACATGCATAACACTATACATGACAAGTACTTCTATTATATCAAAACAAAATATTCTAAGTCATAATTAATTATATAAAAATATCCAAACTACTTTTCATAAAATCACCAAACTATTCTTTTTTAGATTGTAAAAAATTGCTAACTTTTCATGAAATTGCATAACATCATGACAATGACAAATACTTATATCCATATTAAAATAAAATAATATCAAAATAAAATAATCTAAGCTGTAATTAATTATAGAAAAAAATCAAATAAATTTTTATAAAATCACGAAACTACCCTTGTTTAAATTGTTAAAAAATGCTAACTTTTATATGAGAAGAAAAACCCAAATTACCCTTCATATAAAATATTCAAATCACCCTTACCTAAATTTTCAAAAATCACAAGATTTAATATGGTAGTTGGAATTTATTGTCCTTCTCCAAAAAAAAACTAAAGTTTTCATACAATCAATGACTATTAATTGATTGATTTTCAGTCTAACCATGAAAAATAAATTTATGCATCATTAACATGATTGTATTATTAATTATTTTAATAAATTCATTAATAACTCCATGCTGGTTGGCTCACCCAATAATTTTTCAAGAGATATCTTCTTGTTTTAGAGCATAGTTATAAGAAAGACCTCCCACAAAAACAATATAGAAATAAAAAATCTCACGTATTGAATGAATTGATCTCATAAATAAATTTTATAAATGCAAAATACTTTAGAATATAAATCTATAAAAATATTTTAATAGCATAAAATTACCCCATACATTTGCAAGTCAATATATAGTTTACAATCAATGAACTAATATTTTAAAAGTACATCTTTTTTTTTTATGGATCTCAGATTCAAATATTTTCCAATATAACGAATGATTTTTTTTTCAACCATATAATTATTTGTATTTAAATTTTCTATGGCATTTTGTTTTCTTGATCAAGATTAGGGTCATTTAATAACCAATATTATGACAATCTAATGTCATTGAAAGAGATATGTGAATCAATCTATATATAAGATTTTACCATATGTATCTTAACATAATTTATAATAATAAGATATAAATTTCAACTTTTTTCTTTAATCAAGCTTTAGATTTTTTTCTAAAAAATTATTCTTGATCTTTTTATACGAGATTTGGCTTAATTTTTGTTTTTAAGAATTTATTATTTCTCTGATTTTATCTCTGATTTTTTTTTGTGTTTTGATTATTTTCAATATTGTCCTTTGATGCATTGCAACATTCAAACTTTGTGGTCTAATGGATTTGAAGGTTCATGGTTTGGACTCCTACAAAAGCATATCAATTTTGACAATACAAGTTTGTATTTTTCATATAATCAATGACTACTATTACTGTTACTTGATTAATTTTTACTCTAACCATGTTCATCAAGTCTATGCACTTATTGAATTTGTAGAATGATCATTGATGATTTCATGATCTTAGTGAACTAGGATGGCTCACCTTATAATTTTTAAAGATTTTTCTTCTTATTTTAGTAGATAGTTGTTGGAAAGATTTTCCACAAAACTAATTCACGAACTAACAATCTCATGTATTAGCTAAAAAATATGGGTTTAGTGTTGATATAATCCATTAAAACTCCCTTAATTAACCATTATACATTGCTAATAAAACTCTTTTAATGTGCTTTAGTAATGCTTTTCAGCGTGCCATTTCTCACCTCAATCAATTTAACAAGAAACAATCTATTTAGGAGTGTCATCTGACATTGGTTAATACCTCTTGAAGCTCTCTATTAGCAGCCATCCATTTAACATTTATGACATTCTTGATATTGGTAATAACCTTATATAGACATTTTTATAAACAAGGTTACCTTATCTATAATCCAAAATCTTCATCCACGTTTACTACCATTAATTGTCACTCAAACAAATATCATATGTTAGATACAGTCTCTTGTTTTACCTAGTATCTGTGCAACTATACTTATGGCTATACATCTAATTCGCTAACTAAAGGTGTCCTTACCAAATAAAACCATTACTCTTAGTTCTAGCTTAAAAGGATAATGTATTTCTATCCCAAATATTGTATTCCGATGATAGAATTGAGATTATTGGTAAGGGTATGGTGTCAACTCCTTTTGTTTGAAAAGAAAAATCATGTTTATTAATATGTTGCTTTGGAAGGAATAAGCGTTACAGGCAAGTTTTTGGCTTATAGCTCATCGGGCATAAGTTTTAAAACTAATGTATTCATTGACACAACCACACTGCCAATAATATTACCTAAAGATTTCTACAATTGGTTGGAACAAGAAGTGAAGAACTCAATTCTAGTGACACCATATCGAGATCCACAGCTAGGAACACAACTTTGTTATAGAAGCCATATTATTATTATTAATGCCCCCATATTAACAATCCATTTTAATGAAGGAGCTCGAGTGCCAGCTACCACCTTTATTTCACCAAAGCAAGTTGTGTTTTATCTTGTAATGACTACAACAAATGCTTTTATGCTTGTGGCCTGCTTTGCTCATGGCTGGGGAGCTTTATTCTCTTCAGACCAAGAACATCATATACGATGTCAAAGAGCATGCTCGCTAGAGGCATGTTTGGTAACTTTGCTCAAAGCAATTTTAGGATTGGCTTTAACCTAGATAGACAGACGCCATCCTTCAAACAAGTGGATTGCACCAAAGAGTAGCATTTTATTGATATTATTTTAACCTATTTTCCTTTATTTTTTTTTCTTTTTTCTTATGCTATTTTATATCTGTAGATTAAACATTTCAAATTATTTGGTAATAAATTTTTATGTTGCAGTGTTAGTAAAGTTGTGAACCTTTATTCTAGAAATTTTAGAAATAAATAATTTGAAAATATATATGCAATAAAGAATGAAGATTGTGAATCTTTATTCTGAAAGTCTCATGGTGTATTTATAGCTCATGAGTCTTTTTTTTTATGAAGAAAAGGGTCGGCAACATAAATACATTAATAGCATTTAATGAGGGATAAATATTACTTACATCTATATTAATATTTGATGGGAATATGGTGGATTTTTTTAGGACTATTATACACTAAAAAAGATGTAGGGAGATTAGAGTTTAAGACGTCAAATGTAACTAAACTCATGAAAGCTGAGTTCTTCCCAAAGGTTAGACCTAAAAGAGGATAGTCATTTCCTTAGACGTGCGAAGGAAGAATAGTCGTTGTCTTAAACTTGGCTAATTGCTAAGTCCACATACCTTGGGTCTAGCATGTTTATAAGACCCTCATTGTTTTGAGACTTAGAGAAATGTCAAGTTCAAGTGCCTTTGTCAAATCCACGTTACCTTGGACTTAACTAATTATCAAGTTCATCTATTTTAGATTGGGTGGAATGTTAAAGTCAAGTGTATTAAGTCTAGCATATTTGTTTGATCCACATTACCTTAAACTTGGTTGACTGTCAAATCTAAATGTTTTTGGTTTGGCTAATTGTCAAATTCATATGTTTTAAACTTTAAGAAATGTCAAGTCCAAATGTCTTGAGTCTAACATATTTGCCAAACCTGTATTACCTTGGACTTGGCTAACTATCAAGTCCAAGTGCCTTGGGTATGTCATGTTTGTCAGAGCTATGTTACCTTAAACTTAGTTGATTGTCAAACTCAAGTTTCCAACTTGGTACACTATCAATCCCAAAAAGCATCAGGATGTGGCTAGCACCAGACCTAGCATGCTTGAGGCATGTCACCTTACCAAGCTCCTAAGTTGTTGGATTTAGCATACTGTCAAACCTCTACTTGATGCATGCTTATTCCCTTAAGTGTGCCTGATAAAAAGAGGTTATAAGGGTTTTTTAAGCTCATTAAAAATAGATTTATCAAAAAACCTTTCTTGTTGGATGAACATGATGCTTCTTTAAGATCCATACAAGGTCATATTTAATATACTTAAAATAAAATAATTGAGAGTAATTAGTTTTAAATTTTTTTAAAAAAATTTATAATTTAATATTAATTCATTTTATTTTTATGAACCTTGTGTTATGCTAGCTTTTCTAATAGAATTGCACTTAATTCTATTTTTTTTCATTCAATATATCTTAAAAAGAAACTGACCATTTATTGAAAAATAAAATAGCAAGAATATCATTATTAAATGGAAAAATATAATTGAAGTTGATTTCATCTTTGGAAAAGGAGAGATTATTATGCTAATATAATTACCATATAAAATCATAAATCAATCAATAAATTTTTTAAAAATCATTAATTTAAAAGATGAAATTTTGAATTTGAATCTTTTCGCATTTAATAGCACAATCATATTCATGAATTATAACCATGATTAATAGCATGGCCTTAACATTATATCCATATATTTTTATATTTATCTTCTCACTTACTTATAGTACCGAAATAACCTCTCCATTTAAGTCAATCATAATGGGTCTAATAGAACCTTTCTTTATAATATCACATATATAACTTAATATAAATTGACTTAAGAAAAAATTGCATTTTAGTTGTCCAATAAGTGAAAAAAAATTTCTTCAAAAAAAGGAACCTTAGTTAAACTCTAGTATCAATTAAAAGACTAGAATAGCCTAAAATTTTTAAATGAATTAGGAATAAATTAAACTTTATAAACTTTAATAATCACCAAAATAATTTTTAGCAGCAACAATATATAATTAATCAATCCATTATTATAATGAAATAGCTAGTGAGAAAAAGATATTGATTTTTATAATGGTTTGAATAATTATTTATTTCACTCTTGAATCTCTCTTCAAGTATTAACTATTAAATAATAGTTTTTTTAATAGGTAAGTATTAACTATTAAATAATATTTTTTTTAATAGGTAAGATTATATCGATTATATTAATATTTTTTTATGATCAACATTAGAAAACCTTACACAATCTATTTTCAAGATTGAAGCTCCCCTTTCAACAAATTAATTTTGAATGTTAAAATTGAAAGAGAAAAAAATTTAAATTTATAAGACTAGTATATAATCTAATAAAAAATAAAAATAAAAATTAAGAAATATAATTTCTAAAACAACCTAAATATATTAAATAAAAAATTTTAAAAATTAAATAATAAAAAAAAAAGATTGAGTCGGTGAATAATAAAATTAAAAAATATATATATTAATAAAAAAGTCAAAATACTATTCAAATAAATAATATTTTGTGAGTATAGAAACAATAATTTAGCAATATTTTTGGTGTTTTGCTAACGAGTGGAGTACTCTCGAATTTAAAGCTTTTTAAGCACTGAGACCCTTAAACAGTAGCAAGTTGCTCTGTGGATGGCTCCTGGCCAATTGCCACGACTGCGAGACTCTTCCGGACTCGGGATGGTCCCAGATCAAACGAGGCAGTTCCAGCACGAAAGAAGTCCATTGATAGAGGAACTAAGATTGCCATAGTAACGATGAGCCATCTGTGATGTTGTGGAGATTTTTCATAATTATGGCTTAACAATGGTGGTCCATTTCTCTTTAAGCTTAGAGCCCAAGGCCTTATGTTTCTAGGCTTTCACTGCCGCTTCTTGTAAATTTCCTTGTATTAAAGCGCATGCAGAGTTTTGCAAGCAAAGGCTAGCTAGGAGAGTGGAATCAAACCCCAGGTTTCCATCTCCTCCAGCCATGCAGCTTTATGATGGACATTAGATTTCCCAACTTGTGCTAGTGTTCCACCAACATTCAACAAATTGATGGTTGAGCTTTCAAGCAACTGCAGGCCTCTTTTATTTATTTATTTTGAGTAAATTGCAAGGCTAGCAGCTGCTGTATTATTATAGGTTGTGTAAGATAGTTAGCACTTGTAGAGAGTGAATATTATGGGTTACGCAATCAAGATCCAATGGCCACTTCGCAATACCATAGTCTATAAAGGTTATATCCAATGCGTGCTGCGTTTAGTTTTCATAATGGGCAAAACACAAGTCCAGTTTCAATGTTCCAAAAGAACTTGTTGAAGTTTTTGTTTATTATAGAAACATGTGTGATCTGCATCATAAAAATCGATGTTGCAGCTACTTTGATGTGTCATGGCGTCTTGAGGAACAGCCTATTTGTTCTGTATTTTAAAAATATTTAAAAAATATTTTTTTTTCATTTCAAATTAATTTAATTTTTGAATTTTTAAATTGTTTTGATACATTGGTATTAAAAATAATTTTTTAATATATATATTATTTTTATGTTTTTTCAAAGAAAAAATACTTTGAAATAAAACCATTAACATATTACCAAATCAAAATCGTAAGTCTTGCCTTGGCGTTCAATAGTCTTCATTTTTCTTGAAAATTTGTATCCTTAAGGAATTGACTTGCCTCTCATTTTGCTGATATGACTATAGGCATGAAATTTCCTTTCATATAACTTGTGATTGTGGTTTCTCCAAAACTAAACGAAGTAAACGCAAACTAACTTCCTATGGAGGTCTTTAATTATTAAAAAAAAAAATCTAGAAGCAGTGATAAGAAGTGGTTCAACCCTAAAATATAATGATAAGAACAGGAGCTCTCAACTTTCAACTGCCTGTTTTGATAGTTTTAGCATAAATAGCAGGATTAAAAGAATAAGTCACAGATGTTGTTGATGAACATTCAAGTATCCAACTGCCAATCTAGATATAGGATCGGTGCCAAACTGGGAGGAATTGATACCCTAATCCAAACCCTAAAGTTGAGAGTTCCTATGATCCACATCCTACTAACTTAGGTCCAGCTATAAAACAAGCTCAAAGGCACATGTTGAGAGATGATAAAAAGGGATCTGATCTTGGTAGAGAACAGGAACCAAGAAATAATGGCTATTCATTCTCTCATGGTAACCAGCAACATTTTACAACGACCTTTCTCCTTACTTAACCTAGATTTTAACCAAAGTAAAACTTGATTATTCCTCCTCCTGTTGGGTTCAGAAAATAGAAAGTCAATATTAAAAAAAGACTGAAATTGAAGCTGCAGGTGACCAAATGGGAACAGCTTCCTAGGAAGGAGCCTTATTCAATCAACGTTCAACAATCAACAAATACACGGGTTGGAGTGGACAGATACTATCATCATAAGCTATTTAAGGACTTGGAAATTTCGTGTCAATGGTTAGACCAATAAGTAAAGTTGAGACCCACATTTACATTTTTATGGTAAAACAGACCCACATCTTTTTTGCAAACTTGGCTAATGACAGCCATCCATTCAAACTTAAGCAGCCAAGCCTTCCCCTTATCCAATCTTCGGCCAAATCCTGGTGGGGCTCATGTCAATTCAACTCTTCATATATATGCACCCGAAAAAGGAGACTTGCCTTGGTTTATCAAATGGAGGACTCGCACCCAACCGTGCCTAATCACAAGTCATGTCGAATGTGGCATCTAACCATTGGTTTTGCAGATTGACCAAAAGTTCTTAGTACTATATATAATCCCTGCTTAATACGTTAAGGATCGAGGAAGGATTAACTTTTGGAAGTTTGTTCGGCAATTGCGTGTGGTTTTGGATTCAAAGAACATTCAACGTTTCATCGAGCCGAGAGATCAATTCTCGAGTTCACATGGATTTCGAAGGGAAAATCAGATGGGAGACAACTTGGACTCAGCTGGCCTTAGGGCTCCACCAGAAACATTTCCCACTCCGTACTTCGGCCATCCATTAGGATCTAGGCACATATCCATGTGATTAATTTATACCAAAAAGGTGAGCAAGCAAATATGGTAGATATCGCTTATTACAAATCAATTTATGTCTCCCACATGCCATGTTTTCGAAACCCATAATTACGGTGACATGTTAACCAACATTTATTGCTATGGATATCGATTTTATGCTGCGCTTAATGGAGATGAATATATATTTCTTGTCATCCATATGATATTTTAACATTGTTCGAGATTTTAATAGATGGCAAAGAAGACCGGGTAAAAACCTAATCTGGACAAATATGGGTGCTCTTACTCTGTTTTTAGTGTAAATATAAGTTTTATAGAACAAACATGTTTATTTACTCTTATTTTTAACTAAGTTTGCTTTATAAATAACAAAAATTCTTTTTTAATGTATGATTATTATTGCACTATTATATTGCAAATCCTATTATAATTATTTAATCTATAATTATTGTTACTTGATAAATAATTATTAATTATGATTAGTATCTTTAAAAACTAGGTTCTATTTTTTGCAGTGTGGTAGCGGTTGCTTTTCAAATAACTTTTTATGTTGAAATGTATATCAATAATTTTTTTTATTTTTTAAAAATTATTTTTAACATCAGCACATCAAAATAATTCAAAAAGTACAAACTATATTAAATTTTAATAAAAATAAAAAATAAAAAAATTTTAAATTTTTTAAAAATATAGGTTCAACCGTCTTCCATGCACTATCTAAGTTGTGTAGCTGATATATTTCTTATAAAATATATATTGTAAGTGATGAGCAAATAATAAATAAGAAAGTCAATATTATATACGTGATTTCTGAATCTTTTTAAAGATAAAAAAAATTAATTAAATTAGGTATCTCATTGATATTTAAAATTTGTTTTATTTTTTAAAATAGTTTTAATATAAAAATGCATTAAAATAAATTTTTTTAAAATTTATTTTTGATTTTAACATATTTAAATAATCAAAAACAAAAACTTAAAAATAAAAATAAAAAATAAAAAATAAAAAATAAAAAATTAATTTAATTTAATTCTAAAAAAAATTACTATTAGAAAAAGTCATCCCAATCCAAATCATTGTCTGCTGGATAATTGAGGTTGCTGACAGCAGTTGCGAATTATGGTCATCCTATAGGTGTCTCTTTGAAGTTTGTGATCCATAACGATGTCGGTCCAAAGTCGAAAGCCATATCGTAATGGAGTCTAATAAGAAAAACATCACATCCTCAAAAGTGTGGTGTAAACTTGGAGAATTGCTCTTCCTGTTTGGCCTAGCTAGGGTTTGCTTTCACTAACGTCAAACATCTCATTTTTTCTTCTTAGATCACTTATTGTGGTTTCCAATTTCAATTCACTGTTTTGGATTGTACTCCCTTGAATTTCAGTTGGATTTTTCTCAAATTTTATTTTTCTTTATTGGATATTGAGGGTGATGGCATAACTCATAAAACAAAAACAAAAACCTTGTATTAGTAAAGATTCATCCATATTTATTTTTTTTTATTTTGTTCATCAATTAATCTATTGGGTTTTTGGGATCGGGTGGTTCTATTTAGGGCATAATAATCAAATAAATTATCAGATGCTTGTAGATTTACATATATAATCCTTACTTGTACACATAATTACGACGGAAACAAACCTAATTTAATGCAATCGTTTCTCTTCATCTGAATGAACATGCATTTAAGGTCCTAAGGAAGGAGAAAAGTCGATGTGTCCAATCCTGCAATTAATGAACAAAAATTATCTTCCAAGAAAACTAGCGATACACATTATCGAGACTCGTATATTTGTGTGTGTGTATAAACACGAACCCTTTTTGGGATGATGAACTGGGTCATTTTGTCCCCCAACTTTTCAAGCATGCTTAAAAAATAAAATTATATTTTTAACGAGAAATTTAATTTCCCATTTAAAACTAACTATTTTACATTAAAATCATTCAATCAATTTTTTATATATGATCAAGAGAGAATTGAAAAAATTAATATTATTATTATTAAACTTAACCCGACAACTTAATAACCTATCAATTAATTAAGAATGTAGTTCAAGTTAGGTTTTTTTATTGAATTTAAAAAATTTAAGAGATCAATTCCCAACCTGATTAAAATATAAATGATTCTAATTTAGTTTTTTAAAATAAAAATGAAATGATGTTGTTTTATCCTTTTTAAAAAATCCTTAAAATAATATTAATTTTTTTTACTTAATTTACTCAAATTGACCCACTCTATATTGGTGATCTACATTATACTTTGATCCGAATTTCATAAGCATGGTTAGTATAGGTCTATATCATATAAAATTTCCTTACAGATGACCCCTCATTGGAGCCGTCATTTGTTTTTGTTAAAAAAAAAAAAACCGATATCCCTTGTCGGCTGCCTTATATCTAACATCTAAGGGACTTGGATTTACAACAACTGGTGACACAAAATCAACAAACACCAAAGACCAAAAGGAATTAAACTAATAATATTCTCGGATAGAAGCATCAGGGAGGGGGGAACAAAGATTAGAAGCAAGACTTTTGTTCAGATCCTTTTGTAAGAACCGCTGTCGTGGTTTGATAAATGTATGTGAAGAAGATCATCTAAATATATATGATCACACACTCTCCAAATTAGTCTTCTTATATATTCTAATGCTTATATCGACAATGCTTCGGATATATGTATATGGGAACGATTAAATTATATGCAAAAAAAAAATTGATACAAATTATTAACGTGACTGTTGTTTTTATTTACAATGAGATATGAATCCGTAGTTTATATGTTTAATTTTTTCCCCCTAGGCAAATAGATGATTATACTTTCTAGACACAATTTTCTTAGATAAGCATGGAAGCATGTTCTCTCTCGACATGGACTAAGAAACAAGGTCTCCATAATATTCGCACCATATGTCCCCACCACCAGAGTTTAAACAAAGCTAGACACAACTGTTTGTCAGCTACCTTGTATAAAAGAAAAGAGGAGAAGCACTATGGGACGCACGAAAGACAAAAAGACAAAAATGGATTGTGTTTTTAGGTAACCATAGAGATAAAGACGGGAAGGGAGAGGGGAGGGGAGCAAGAGGATAAGAAATACAATTGGATTAACTCATATATTATATATATATTCTTTGAATATTCTAATCTGAACTGAATCAAAATGGTTAATTAAGGGCCATTAATTGCGATTGTCCAACCAATGACATCTTCTTTGATTCTATCAAGAACTTTTCTAATCAAATAGAAAGCCATATTGTTTTCGTTTGAGCTAGAACTTGGAGATAGTTATTAAAAGTTATTAATCCAGCTAGTAGATGGATAAATAATTCTTTTTATTTAAAGTTTGTATAGAGTTATTGTGCTGTGTTTTGACTATTATTATACCGTGCTATGTCTTGGTTATTGTGCTGGATTGTGTCCTTTGATGTTATGTCGTGGAATAAAAGTGGTTTTTAATGTAGTTAAGTAATATTTAAAGATATAAATTTAGTGATAAGAATGGTGACTAAATTTATATCATTAAATCACAATGAGCAGGGTTTGATTTAGTAATAAGAATTGTGACATGTTAATGTTAATTATAAGAATACGTAAACTTTAAACTATTCTGTAAGTTGGTCAGAATATTTATGTTTAAAATAAATATAAAGAATTGTAACCTGTTAAATATACTTAACTTGTATATTTATATTAAATATATTTTATTATGTGAAATGATAATAAGCATATAGATGATGAAAGATTTAACTAAAGGATTGATAATGGTAAGAATCTCATGTTTATGATTACTTTTTAAAATATTTTTTTGGAAATATATTTTAAAATTTTATTTTTTAAATTATTTTCATATCAATATGATATAAAATAATAATAAAATAATTTTAAATAAAAAATTTAAATTTTAAAAAACCAACGCGAGTTGAAGTTTTAACACCCACGACGGGGACTTAACGCCAATCCACGGTTGATTTAAAGCTTCTGTTTATTCCCTAGGGCCAAATTAATTAAATCCTCGGTCAATAAAAAAAATCCTGGAGTGGGCCCTATGGCTCTACCGTAGATATACCAAACCTCACGTCCACGTTTTGATTTTTTTTTAAAAAATAACCCCACGGCGTTTCTCTCTGGGCGGTCTTTGTAGATAATGTGGGCCCCGTCACTAATGATTCCACGAGGCCGATGAGTGGGCCCCAAAAAAATCGTTTTGGATAGCAATCTAAAACGGTAGTGAAAACTGGGGGAAAGGTATCGATTCTGACAGGAAGGGTGAGTGCCACTGAGGGTCATCCTCGTCGTACCATTGCTTATGGTTCTCGTGTTCGTGTCGTTTTTAGAGATACCTTCTCAAAGTTCTGGAATGAGTTTAATGGGAAGCCCGTGATATTCTCTCGGGTTGTGATAATTTTTGTTTTAAAAATATTTTTTTATTTATTTTAAAATAATATATTTTTAAATTATTTTAATATATTAATATTAAAAATAATTTTTAAAAAATAAAAAATATTATTAATATATATTTTTATATAAAATGTTATTTAAAAAGTAATTATAATTATATTATTAAATAAATTTTTAGCCTAATTTTTTTATTTTTTTATTTTTTCCAGCTCATGCTACTTTTTATAATTTTTTAAAAATAAAAAATATCATTAATATATATTTTTTATATATAAAATATTATTTAAAAAGTGACTACAATCCTTAAACAAATTCTTAGCCTAATTTCTTTTATTTTTATTTTTTTTTCTGGTTCCTACTACTTCTTCATAATTTTTTAAAAATAAAAAATATCATTAATATATATGTTTTTATATAAAATATTATTTGAAAAGTAACTACAATAATATTACTAAACAAATTCTTAGCCTAATTTTTTTTTTGTTTCCAGTTCCTGCTACTTCTTTCTTGTTTTCAGAATTAATAAACGGATATTGTACATGTTTTTATCATAATTATGAACTAGATTCAAATATGGAGTTATAACCTTTTTTTCAAATACTTTTCAAACCAGACAACATCATGTCCAATAAAATACTAGAAAAGCTAAAACACAGTTATTTTAAACAAAAATTTAAAAAATATTTTTTTGTGCTGGCCCGTCTAAATAAATCTATGGATTAACCCACAAGATCGTTGTCTTGGTTTGGAATTAAAAAAAAAAAAAACTAAATTTCAAATTAATAATTTATTGGTCAAAAAACAACAACGAACATTATCCGATATTAAATATGTTGTACTGTATACAAGAATTATTCTTTCATGGGCGCCTGATAAATGCATACGATTAGGTGCGATCTTCCTGTCCTCGTAAAAGTATCGGTTTCTTTATTCAAAATCAAACTCCAACCGTACATGCGTTAATAATCGATAATAAATTATCGGCACCTGTTACGCTAAGAATAAAATAAATAAAAAATAGATTATCATCCAAATTATGAGATCAATCCAACCTACATGATTTGAATTTAAAATAAAAATAAAAGAAATAATTCAACCTTAATATCCAATCAGAAAAATGCATAATTTCTACAAAAAAAAAAAAGACAGTAAGTTAACATTAAAGATGTGTGATACTGTCTCATCAAACTAATTATTACAGTATTTGAAAATATAATAATAGTTGTTTTTAAAATATTTTAAAATAATATTTTTTATTTTTAAATTTATTTTTAATATTAGTATGTAAAAATAAATTAATTTTAAAAAAATTAAAAACTCTTCCCGAGCACAGTAACAAGGACTGCTTGCATAACGGCAAATTAATAACATCGTCAGGTTAATAATTTAGGGGTGAAAGGTAACGGACAAATGTAAGGCAGGCGTGACATGGTATTTAAATAATGTTTTTATACAATGAGGCGATCCAGTGTAAAAGTCCATGATTGTACGGTAGACGTGTGCAGCACTGAGTGAGATGGACGCAATAGAGCCGTTGATCTAACCAATAAAAAAAAAAAAAAACAGGACAAAAAGAGTAACCATCCGTGACTTCTGGGGCTGCTCTTTTAGATCTCAGACCACTCGGACCCGCCACGTTTCTTTTGTAAGAACCCAGATGGCAGAGTCATCAAGAGAAAAAAAGCCCTCCTCTCTTTCTTGAGTTTTCGCATAGGAAAAAAGGAGATTTCATCGGGTAAACTACATGTTAGTACCTAAAGACTAAAAACATGCTATATTGGTCCCTAATGTGAACTGCCTGGAGGTGGGAATTTGGAAATTATGAAATGATGGGGTGAGAATTGAGAGATAGAGAAGATGACAAGAGGTGACCTTTATTATATAAAACAAAGCTCATCATGCCTCCCATCAAAATTTAAATATAAAAGGACAAGTATGATGATTCGGTTTCTGTAATTTATATTAATTTGCTAATAATTTTCTGGAACTTCAGATGTGGACATTCACCTCTGGACAACTGGTCATTGGATAGATAACAAGAGTTAAAGATAAATCCCACTCTTTTTATTAAAAAAAAATGATTTTTTTTTCATTTTTTCCTCGTTTTTTTTTTTTTTTTGCTTCCGATCCATGTTTGTGATTTGCAGGGAGTTCTATATGTTCTGGAACATGCATGGGTCTTCGTGGTTTGTACTGTGCTTGTGTGAACAAGGGTTTATATATTGTTGGATTTTAAATCTATCTTGTATATAAATATTTTATTTTTTTTATTTTCTTTGACATAAGATATTCATTCTTCCCTGTACATCTAATAATGGTTATATTACATTAAAAAAATAAATAAAAACTTTAATTCGTTGTTAAATTTTGATATTTTTATAATAATTTAATCTTAAATGAGCTAAATTAAACTTTTCAAAAAATAATAAAACATTATCCATGAATCTTAAAGCAATATGAATTAGAGAGAATTTGTTTTTATTATTCGTTGAATAGTGAAAGCCCAGTCTAATATCTTGATTTTTAAATTTTTCATGTTTGATTCCTTATAAGTTTTATGAAAGTTCATTTTGATCCTTTAATTTTTTATATTATCTGGATTTGATCCTTGTAGTTTTATTGAAAGTTTGGTTTGGTTTTTTAATTTTTATATTTATTGTAATTATACCATAATTTTCAAACAAGATTGGAAATCTTGATAATGATATCAATAATTATTTATGAATAACTATAATATAAATCTCATGATTACATAGCCATATAAACCATAATCAAGATTAAAATTTAATTTTGAAAAACTGAAAAAAATCTGATAGGAATGTAACACAATAAAAATATATCACAGAACTCTAAAAATATTAAAATGAATTTTAGTTAATCTTTGATAAGCATATTCAATTCCTCACCTATACATCTAAAATGGTCATATTACATTAAAGATAAAAATAAAAACTTCAATTTGCTATTATATTTTTAAAATGCTCGTAATAATTTTATATTGAGCAGGCTAACTTGAACTTTTAAAAAAATATTAGGATGTTATCCATAAATCTTAAAGCAAGGTGAATTAAAAAGAATTTGCTTTTATTGTTTGCTGAATAGTAAAAGGCCAGTCTAGTATCTTAATTTTTAGATTTTTTGTATTTCATCCTTGTAGTTTTAGTGAAAGTTCATTTTGATTATTTAATTTTTTATATTGTCTAGGTTTGGTTTGTATAGTTTTATTAAAAGTTTAGTTTAATTTTTTATTTTTCATATTTATTGTAATTATGCCACAGTTTTCAAACAAGATTGGAAATCTTGATGATAATATCAATAATTATCTATGAATAATTATGACGTTAATCTCTTGATGACATAGCGATACAAAATGAAAATCAAGCTTAAAAATTAATTTTAAAAAACTGGAAAAAAATCTAAGAGAAATGTAACACTATCAAAACATGTCATATAACACTGGCACTATTAAAATAAAGTCGAATGACACCACGAGTTAGTTTAGGATTATTATTGATTAAAGGTTGCTGAAACTTAGGTTTGCAAGATTTTAAGTGCTATTGAAAAATTAACCATAATAGATCTCCCTCCTGTAGGTTGGATTGATTTACTTACAAAATCGATTCATAACCTATACTAGCAAGCTCAAACTATGATCTAGACAAGTCTTGAATTCTAAATAAAAATAAAGTATTAATCAAACTCAAACAAGCCTTAAACCATAACTAAAATAATAAAAATAAAAATCATAAGTTAATCTTCGTTCTGTTATAGGAAGAAGAAATGAAAACAATACATATTTGATATAAAACTTTTTTATAGCCTATAATGATGCCGAATGATTCTAAAAATTAATCTTTCATTAAATATCATAAATTATTATTTTTTTATATAATTATGATGAATAAGAAATCATTATAATTTTTTTTTTGGAATATTAACTAATCCTTAACACACTTAGAAATTATACCATAGCCCATTAAAAATCTTTATAAAATTAAGAAATTCTCAAAACGAGAGTCACATCTTCATATAAAAATGATCTTTACCATTTGTTCAACCTGTTCTGGTTTATATTGCAAGTTTTCCATAAACTTTGATTTATTTAAATGTTTTTTCCAACATAAAAAAATATATCTGAAATCTTTTGATAAATTTTTAGCTCAATTCATTAGTTTAATTTTGATTTATGCTCAATGACATAAACTGAACTATGAAAATTTTTATATTAAAATCTGCATTTGATCTTATTTAGATATATGAACTTAACATATATTTTTTTAAATAAAATACTTGTGAATATTCTATAAGAATAAAATATTTATTTATTTTAATTTTATTATAGTTATTTTTTATATTATTTTATCAAATCAATTATTTTGTAGTTTTTCATGCATTCACTAAAAAAAATATTGAATCATTATTTTTTTATATTTTTATTGAAACTATCTTTTAAAATTGTGATATGTTTTTTTTAAGTCAATATTTCTAGAATAAAAAGAGATTATAAAACAAATACATGAAAAAAAAAAATTTTGATTGAAGAGACACGTCTTCTTGAATTAAATTCTTGGAAGTTTTTTCAAATATTTATTTAATTTTTTTTTTAATTTTTATTCAAAGAATAAAAAAACATGTTTCTTAAAACAAGAAAATACATAAACTAAAAAAATGTAATTTTGAAAAAAATACATTTTTTTAAATTTAAATTATTTTTTAAAAATATATATTCTAATTATCATAAAATTAGATAAAAAATTTAAAAAGTGGGTAAATTTATTGGAGCTCATATTTCAAATTATGGATTTGATGAGATAAGCTTATATATCCTGCACCATTTAATATCTCGTTATTCTAATATTAAAAAAATAATATTATTTAAGAAAAAAACAACCCCCTAACAACTACCTAACAAGTCGACGAGTATCATAATTTAATTTGAAATTCAAAATAAGTAAAAATCAAGATTAAAAGTTTTCGGCTAAACATGTTTTCTTTTTGCAGACGCGCTACCAGTGACGTAAGAAGAAGTACGGAAAATAATTTGCGAGCGTTCGAAGGAGGCGTCTGTACACGTGCCAACCGTGTGGAGGCAGTAGTTATCCACCTGCTTCCTACTAATTCACCGTCCATGACCGAGTAAGCCTATCTTAGCTGTAAAGCTGAACCACACACGTGTTACCGTTTCGCTGTCTTGGTATAATTTTCTTTATATTATTTATTACCCCTTGATCCACGCAATTTATTTACAGTTATTTCCGTCAGTAAATAAAAGAAATAATGGTCTTTCCTGATTTAGGCTAACCCACGAGATAAGCTTTCTGGTGTCTACCAAATCCATTAATTGCTGTGATCTTATCCTTTTAGAATAATCAACGCCATGCCTTCAACAATAGACTCAATATTGAATAAAAGATTATAATTATATATAAAAAAATACATCCCTTTTGCATCATAATAAAATAAATTTTATTTAAACCCGGAGTTTGAGGTAAATTTTATAAAGGTGTTTTTATTTTTGTGTTTAAAAAATTACTTTTATTTAAATTAATTTTTTATTATGATTTTGAATTTTTTTGATATGTTTGTAATAATAATAAATTTTTAAAAATTAAAAAATATTATTTTAAGATATTTTAAAAACAAGCACTTGCCCGAACTATTTTTTAAGCGTGAAAGATTTGTGGGTGCTCGCAGTGAAATTAAATCACGTGCTCTCTTTATTTATTTGCCAATTCAGGAACCCGCAGGGCCAGAAAGTAACCGGCTATTATCGGTAAACAGATGCAAAGACAAGGCGATAGTCAGCTACAGTGCAGTACTAAACAGTCGCCAGTAGACCCCACCACAAAAAACCCTCAAAAATCAAAGATCGACCGTCCAACCCACCTTATTGTTCACAGACGTATAAATACACCCTTCAAGCCTGCCTCTTCGTGGTTCTTATCCATCTTTGATTTTCTTTCCAGAATACAGCGCTCTCTTCTCTCTCTTCACTATAATGGAAATTAAATCAATCTGTCCATGTTTTCTCTCTATAATCATTCATACAAATACAAACCTTCCCCTCTTTCTTTATCTTCATTATCAACCAGCCTAAAACCAGCGTTCTTGGCTTCTCTTTTTTAGCTTTCTTGAATTATTTCTTTGGTTTCTTGATTCGAAAAGAACATGATTACGCAGTCCTGTAAAGACAGCTTGGATATGATTTCGGTTAATGATTTTCGTGGACTGGAACGGATCCCTGCTGTAACGAATGAACTTGGATATGAGGTTGGCGATGAACATGGTCAAGGTCCTGTCGTGTCCAAACAACGAAGGATCATCGTGGCAAATCAGCTGCCAATAAGAGGGTACCGGAATGAAGGAACAAAGGGTTGGTTTTTTGAATTTGACAAGGATAGTCTTGTTTTGCAGTTAAAAGACGGGTTTCCTGCTAATACAGAAGTTTGGTACGTGGGGATGTTAAAGGTTGATGTTGAAAAGGAAGATCAAGAAGAGGTTGCACAATTGATGTATCATAAGTTTAGATGCGTCCCTGTTTTCTTGACTGTTGATCAAAAGAACAAGTATTATCATGGATTTTGTAAGCACTATTTATGGCCTTTGTTTCATTACATGTTGCCTTTGTCGCCTAGTCATGGCGGTGTACGTTTTGATAAGTCGCTTTGGGAGGGTTATATAGTAGCTAATCAATTGTTTGCAAACAAAGTAGCTGAGATTCTTTGGCCTGATAAGGATTCTGTTTGGGTGCATGACTATCATCTTATGGTGTTGCCTAGTATCTTGAGGAATAGGTACACTAGAGTTAAACTTGGCTTCTTTTTGCATAGTCCATTCCCATCATCTGAGATATATAGGACTATACCTGTTAGGGAGCAGATTTTGAGGTCTCTTTTGAACTGTGATCTTATTGGGTTTCATACTTTTGATTATGCTAGGCATTTCTTGTCTTGTTGTAGTAGGTTGCTGGGCATTGATTATCAGTGCAAAAGGGGTTACATTGGTCTTGATTACTGTGGTAAGACTATCAATATTAAGATCTTGCCTGTGGGAATTCATATGGGACAGCTTGAGTCGGATCTGAATATGGAGCAGACTGCTACTTTGGCCAAACAATTGAAGGAGAAATTTGAAGGGAAAGTTGTGATGGTTGGTGTGGATGATCTGGATATGTTTAAAGGTATTAGCTTGAAGTTTTCAGCGATGGGGAGACTTTTGGAAATGCATCCGGAATTGATAGGGAGCGTGGTATTAGTCCAGATTGCTAATCCGGCCAGAAGTCGGGGTAAGGATGTGCAAGAAGTCAGATTTGAGACCAGTGTCATTGCTCAACAGATCAATAATAAATACGGTAAAGAAGGTTATGAGCCAATTGTTTTTATTAATAATCCATTAAGCGCTCTAGAGAAAGCAGCGTACTATACGATATCTGAATGTTGCGTGGTTAATGCTGTTAGGGATGGGATGAATTTGGTTTCATATAAATACACTGTTTGTAGGCAGGGCAGCCCTGTTTTAGACAAGGCATTGGGGATTAATGAATCGGATCAAAGGAAAAGTTTCCTAATTGTGTCAGAATTCATTGGATGCTCACCGTCCCTCAGCGGGGCATATCGTGTCAATCCTTGGGACGTAAATGCTGTGGCTGATGCCATGTATGTGGGTATCCACATGAAGGATGAAGAGAAACATTTGCGCCACGAGAAGCACTATAATTATATTAGCTCTCACGACGTTGCTTTTTGGGCGAGGAGTTTTGATCAGGACCTTGATAGAGCTTGCAAAGAGCATCATCTCAAGAGGTATTACAATGTCGGATTTGGTTTGAATTTCAGAGCTGCTGCTGTGGGAAAAAACTTTAGAATGCTTACGTTGGAAACAATTGTTGCTGCCTATAACAATACAAACAGCCGGTTAATCCTTTTAGACTATGATGGAACTATGAAGCCAAAGTCGGCTGTTGACAAAACACCCAGAAATGAAGTTATTTCAATCCTGAATTGCTTATGCAGCGATCCCAAGAACACTGTTTTCATTGTGAGCGGCAGAGGAAGGGATCCTCTAAGCAAATGGTTCTCTCCATGTGAGAAATTGGGTATTTCAGCTGAGCATGGTTACTTTACTAGGTATAGTCTTTTGTATTTCATTAGCTTATGTGATGCATGGATTTGAGTGTTATCTATTTTAGCTCTTGACGATCCTGTTTACATTTAGGTGGACAAGGGATTCTCAATGGGAGACTTGCTCAGTCGCAATGGATTGTGATTGGAAAAAGACTGTAGAACCCGTCATGGAGGTGTACACAGCGACAACTGATGGGTCTTTCATAGAGCACAAAGAAAGTGCACTAGTTTGGCACTATCAAGACGCGGACCCTGATTTCGGCGGCTGCCAGGCTAAAGAGCTTCTTGATCACTTGGAGAGTGTCCTTGCTAACGAGCCTGTGGTTGTTAAAAGGGGCCGACAGATTGTTGAGGTGAAACCGCAGGTAATGAAACGTATTGAACGATTTTCAATTTAGTAGTTATGGTGCCACCACTAGAGATTTGATATTCTGAAGTGAAAGAGAGAAAGATGTGCTTCTGAATTGCATTAGTCACTGAAGTTCAGATGGAGAAAGAAATTTACTTTATGAATATGAAATTATATGGGCTGTGGTTATTTTGGTACAACTGTATCTGCAGTACATGCAGTTTGTCTAGTGATACAATATGTTACCATGTCTACTGCAAAAAGAAAGAAGTTGCATTGTAGTTTTATCTTTCTATCTTTGCATTTTGCTGTCATTCAATAGGCACCTGCACTTTTAATTGATGTTGAATAAGGTTCGGTTGTTTCATAAATGGGATTCTGAAGTGAAAGAGAGAAAGATGTGTTTCTGAATTGCATTAGTCACTGAAGTTCAGATGGAGAAAGAACTTTTGCTTTATGAATATGAAATTATATGGGCTGTGGTTTTTTTGGGACAACTGCAGTACATGCAGTTTGTCTAGTGATAACAATATGTTACTATGTCTACTGCAAAAAGAAAGAAGTTGCATTGTAATTTTATCTTTCTATCTTTGCATATTTGCTATCATTCAAGAGGCACCTGCACTGTTAATTGACGTTGAGTAAGATTTGGTTGTTTCATAAATGGGAAGTTAGGTTATGATCCTTGAATTCCCATATAAATCTAGAGAAGTTGGGTTATATATCCTTGACCTTTCTTTTTTGGTGACTTTCAGGGAGTAAGCAAAGGTGTAGTTGTTGAAGAACTTATTTCAAGCATGCGAAGTAAGGGCAAGTCACCGGATTTCCTATTCTGCATCGGCGATGACAAGTCAGATGAGGATATGTTCGAGAGCATTGCAAGACTTTTTGACAATCCATCATTGCCACCCATTGCTGAAGTTTTTGCCTGCACTGTCGGTCATAAGCCAAGCAAGGCAAAATACTATCTCGATGATACGCCTGATGTCATCGAGTTGCTTCAAGGCCTTGCTACGGCATCAGTAGGACCAAAGGTTACACATACTCTGGAAGAAGATATCTAAAATGACCATAGGGAAACAGAAAACTAGGAAAACATGGGCCATGAGTTTTGGAGCTTTGGGTTTTACTCCATTTATCTCATCCATGTTAGGAGGGAAGGTGTTGATTTAGGGCTAATCAAATGATACCTCAGGACATGTATAGCACATAACTTACTTTTACAACCACAGGTTCATCTTATAATTCAGTTCTTAAAATTTACAAAGATGAGAGAATCATGTTTTTTCCTTAATTTGAGGTCAAATTTTCGTTTCATGACAGATTGTTTTTTTTTTTTCCTGTCCCTTTCTGGAGATACAATCTGTGACACAAGAAAACATATTCAATCAGCTGTAGATTTGTTTTTTCCTTAATTTGAGGTCAAATTTTCGTTTCATGACAGATTGTCCCCCCCCCCCCCCCCCCCCGCCATTTTCTGGCGATACAATCTGTGACACAAGAAGAAAACATGTGCAGTCAGCTGTAGATTTCAATTTAATTATCAAATCATGTGATGTCTCTCTCTGTGCTGCAATCATGTTTGATTAATTTTCAGGGATCTTGGATGGATGAATAAATCTGTGAACCATAAAGAAAGCAGGCGTCTGATCTACTACAAAACCTACAGAGATAAGCAAACCCTGATTGGTTTTGGCTTGTTTCATCAGCTAGTCTCGCAGCAGGGCTTTAACAACCTGACTTCTTTTCTATCAGCACGAATCGATCCCTTGTCAATAAAGAAGTTCCCATTGCTGCTTGATCCCCGGTGTTATCCGTTTCTGAAAACTACGTTGCATAAACTTCTCAAACAAATTGCTACACGGAAGGAAAGATTATGACGAGAAATTTAGAAAGATCAGTTAACGTTGATGGTGACGCATAAATTGACCTCTTCCATAATTCCAAGGTTGGATAAATATTTAAGACCATGCATTCAGAATTCATAATTTTCCTTGGTTTTGTTGTCCCGAGGACATCATGCCTCTGTGTATCTGAATTATAGACTTATAAGTTTGTATGATTTACTTGTATGCACAGCATTGCATTTTTCCACAGCATTACATGACTAGCTTGGCCTTCTTATAGCCAAATCTTACAAAGAGATGGCCTTCATGTAATCGTAAGATTTTGTCCTTGGTCAAGTAGATTATCATTGTCGAAAATCCAAGAGAGCCTCCCACATCATTGTTCCTCATCACATTGAAGTTCAAGAAGCTTCATCTATGTCCAGTTTCGCAGCCCAGTGAATTTAATCAATTAGTTCTATTTTGATTTTGAATTGTGTAATGATTATTCATCAACTTTGGTGTTCTCTGTATTCTTCATCAATCAAATACATTTCTTTGTCAAAGATGGTATATTTGTCAGACGAACACTACCCTGTGTTCTTTGAAAGCCAGATAATATAAACATTTTATTTTCTTTGTTTAACCACTTTGAACAATCAATTTTCTTTTTGCTAATTATTAATGACCAAATATGGACAAATTTTTCGGCCTCATACTTTCATTTCACTCGATGGCTCTTAACAGTTTTCTCCTTGCTTGAAACGTAACTCTTGAATTCTTGATGCAGAGAAATAATGTTTCTTGTTGCTGTCGTAAGGAAATTTGCAAATACATGCCCTTTTATTTATTTATCTGGGATTCAAAGACTGGATTATGCAAATATCTTTCTTTTACACAAGAGAGACCCCCATGGATTAAATCTTCTGCAGTGTCGTGTGCTTGATATCATGGTGAAAGGGGTATTTTATTGGGGCTCAGAGGGCTTCTCAGAGTTCTTCACTATCATAAATCATAAGCCACATTAGTAATTTGTGGCGTGCAGCAGCGCCATGACCGTCTCTGCAGTTTACCAGCAGGAGGTTTGCTTTCTGTATGTTGACCTGATCAAGGTCAATGAAATTGTTTTTTTAAATGCACAAAGTTAATGCAAGATACGTGTCTTTAAATTCATTGTAAACCAATATAAAAATACTCTATTATATAATTATATATTAAAAAAAATCACATATAGTAGATACCATATAAAGTGCATGACTGATGGGATTTATTTATTACTATATTCGTGGCCTGCCGCGAGCTGTGCCAAAGAAATTTCTAATGTAAAGAATAACCTCATTACAAAACCATCTACATCCAATAAAATAATTTTATCAAATTATATGATACAAAAACAAAAAAACAGCTACAATAAAAAATAAGGAAACAATCATGATGAAGCAGATAACATTAAAAAATAAGGAAACAATCATGATGACTTACATAAAAAAAAATAATAAAAAAAATTATGAAATTCAATTTTTAAACAATCTAATACTAAATAATAATTTTTTATAAAAAAATAAAAAAAATAAAAAAACCAATTCAAGTTAGTTTATTAAACTTGTGACTCGAGTCATGAAGCTGGGATAATATTATAAAAAGCAAAATAAAAAGATTACAATGTGTAATTTCTAAGAATTTAAATGTAAAATGACAAAATAAAAGAAGAGTCAATTAACAAAAAGAATAAAAAAACACCTATAAAATCAGGCAAGACCACCAAACTCGTAACCTAGATTATGTGAACATAATAACCTAGTAGAAGTCAAAACAGGAAAAACTATGAATTTTAATTCTCAAACTAACCCAATATTAAAGTACAAAAATAAAAAATTATTCAATCTTCAAAAAATAATGACCTAAAAAAAAATATTTAAGTCACCTGAGCTAACCTGCTAAACTCACGACTTAGGTTATAAGGTTATGATAACCTCTTACAAAGAAAAAAAAATTATGAAATTCAATTCCAACAAACACAATGTTAAAGGATAAAATTAAAAACAATTATGTAAAAAAACCCAATATAAACCCGAGTTATCACTTTAAAATTATGATTTGGATCATGAAACTAGAATCATCCCATAAAAAAACATTCAATTCCTAATTAATATAATGTTAAATGATAAAATTAAAAAAAATAATCAATTTTAATAAAAGATCTAGAGTAAAAAATATAAAAATCAAAATAATAATAACTAAATTAAAAGAAACAATGAGAGGACAAATTTATTTTTTTGGCATAGCAATGCGCCATCAACCATCATACATGTCATACCATCTAGAAGAACTCATTGTGATGCTTCCAACAAAACCAGGAACAGAGGTAGACACCCATGCTTCTAGAAAGTGATAACTAGCTTCTACACTCTCCAACTAATTTACATTGCCCGTCTACCCTAGCTCACTATAGGTTTTTTACTTTCAATTTTTATCTCTTAACACTTTATTATTTTACATTAATATAATTTTATTTTTTTAATTCAAGCATTGATCAAATGTCAAATTTTTCTTTCAATGTATTGAGAACCCTATATATAGACAACTAAAACAAATTACCAAATCAAATCCTAAAAAAAAAATTAATATGAAAGGACCAAATTAGAAAAAAAATAGTTGGGTGACAAAAAAAACTTTCATTGATTGTGCAAATCAATCCCTAATTTTAGAAAACAAAAGGGATTGAAGATTTGTTTAATCTTCAATTTCAATTCCTAAATCTCTAATTATTTTACATCATTGAAATTGAATTTAATTTTTTTAAATTGAGCATCGACCGATATAATATTTCTCTGACATCACAAAGTCTTCAAGCATATATATATATAAGAATCAATTATAAATACCAATCTCCTATCAACACAATATTAAAAAATTAAATAAAAAAATAAGAAAAATAAAAATTCAAGCAACTTTCACCATGCAAATCAATAGTACAAGCTCTTAAAGAGCATAATAAAATACTCGATGCCTTTTATTTTTATATTTTAATATAAACAATAGCGTATGGTAGATACCATATACAATACATAATTAATGAGATTTGTTTAATCATAACTACAAATTACACTTGAGATGAATTGAATAGTGATTTGTTCTTTCTTTTTTTGTGTGAAAAAAGAAATGATTATACTACATGCTAACACCAAGTTTAGCTCAACATATTAACTTCAGTAAAAAAATCCTAAGATTGTTTTTTAAACAACCTTAGGTTAATTTTATTAACCAAGATCATTTTTCAAGTTCAGCAGGACTTGTTCTTAAATCTAATGAAAAAACTAAATCGCAAAGATATTAAAACATTATGTTAGTGATGTAATAATGAGTTAAATAGAGGATTTGCAATGTCTGTATTAATTAATGTTGTGTTTTTATTCCTCAAGCAAAGAGGATGGACTCCATCATTCGCTCTTCCCATGAAGCTTGCTGCTTTGCCACTGCAAATACCCTTTCTTTATGAAGGATTTGCCAAATTGCCAACTCATGGAGGGTCCGGTTATGGTAATTGTAATAAAGCATTTAATTATTTCCTTAATTTCGCATTAAAAATGATTGAAACATAAAATCATGGTGGAAACATAGTCTCATTAATTGCCAACTATTGACAACCGAAGCATGTTCAAGAAACTTACACCAAAGATTTGTAACTTACGCACCAATTGTTGTTTTTTTCAATAAAAGAAATTCCAAAAAAATCAGACAAAAAAAAAAAGAATACAGGAAAATCCCCTTCCCTTATAATTCCCAAACAGGCAAGCATACTAAGGCAATTTGTTCTTATAAAGAACGTAGAATGGACATGGTTATTATTATTGTTCTTTTTTCAATAAAAAATTGTATTCTTACCATAAAAAAGTGAAAAATTCACTTCTTGCCCTAGGGTGAAAGAAAGAAAGAAATACTAGAAACTATAGTATTTAGTTATTATCTCGTGAAGATATGAAATAATAGAGATAAAAGAGACATGTTTCTTATATTTTTTATATAAAAAAAATACTAGAAACTATAGTATTTAATTATTATCTTGAGAAGATATGAAATAATGGAGATAAAAGAGATAAGTCTCTTATATTTTTTATATAAAAAAAATACTAAAAAGTGTAGTATTTAATTATTATTTTGAGAAGATATGAAATAATGGAGATAAAAGAGACATGTCTCTTATATTTTTTATTTTGAAAGTATAAAAGTTTACTCCAAAACTTTCACAAAGATAAATTTAATTGATATCTCTATCTTTATCTCTCAAATCAAATATGTTTTTGGTCTTTCTTTATCCATCCTTTTTACTTAAAATACTAATCAAATATATATAAATAATAAATAATATGTACTCTATAAGTATCCAAAAAGTGCTTTAAGACAATTCAACTAAAAAACAAGAACAATTTTCCTTACATGTTTTATTTTTTTAATAATTAACTATAATCTAAAAAGTGAGGCGAGGGGAAGATACTATTCATCGTATCATTATTCATGCAAAATATATTATTATAAAATGCTATAATGAATTTCTTTTTATCCCTATATTTCCTTTTCAAATTTCCTTTTCAATTATATACTTATAGATCCAAATTAATAACAATTAAAGTTAATTTATTCAGTAATGTATAATTTAAATACAGAAAATCAAAGTGAAAAGGACATAGAAAAGTAGTGGCTATTTCAAAATTAAAACAAAAAGTTCACTTTATTTTTTAAACTTTCAAATTATAAACTTTAGGTTCCTTAGTATTTTAAAAAATCAATTTTGATACAAGAATTCATTTTCTTATTTCTTGGTTTCTAATTTGAAAGAGGTAATTTGAGAGAGAAGATGGAGAGTAGTTGGATTCTAAAAATAAAGAAAAAAAAAGTCATATTTGACATTGATTTTAACCACGGAAAAAGAACAATTTTAGTGTTAATAGATTCTATTAAATGAGGTGAATTTAGCTTAGGTGTTTTTTGCCCTTAACCTTACTTAAGATGGTAAATCTGAGCTCAATTTTTTTTCCAGGTTTTCACTATGATTATTGGGTTTCCCATGGTCAAGAATAGGTTTTTCAAGGTGTATAGGGTGTTTTTGAATTAAAAAATAATTAATAATATATTTTTTTAGGTATAAAACTTTGACTTATTTTTTGGTTGTTAAAATTTAGGTAAAACAGGCAACACATCATTTATTTATTTTAAAAAAAAAACTTAAGGGTGGAAGACACGTTATCCACCTCATAACAAAAAATAAATAAATTAAATAGATTTAGGTGCATCAGTTACTCTAAGCATGCGCTTTAAAGTCAATTAGGCTCTAAGCTTAAGTCATTTTTTCTATTTTTTTATTTATTATTTTTTATCAATTTAATAATTCATAATGGAATTTTTATTGATTTTTTGTTTTTTAAATTTTAATTTAATATTTTTTTAATTGAATAATTTAATTTATTTTAGTTTAATATTTATAAATTTATCACGATCTTAAACAAATACTCTAATATTTGATTGGTTCTTAATCTTGTGAGGGTATAAATAAAACAATTATTGAACTTAGTTAATTTCATGATTTGATTAACAAATTTAAATAATTAATTTTGATTAATTTAAAATTGAATTTGTAATTTGATATAGCTGCATGAATAATTCTCTATTTATTTAATTAAATAAATATATAAACTTTTCACTTTAATGATTGAACTTTTAAAATAAAAAATTGTTGGAAATGCTATTACATGATTAAAATGTTTTTTTAAAAATTATATCAAAATAATATTTTTTATTTTTTAAAATTATTTTTAAAATCAGTACATCAAAATAATTTTAAAATATAAATAAATTATTTTTTTATAAATTTTTTAAAAATATGGAATGGAATGTATTTCCAAAAGAGCCCCATCCAAGTCGCAGAATGGTTCAGAATAGAATACAGAGGAAGGAGGGAAAATAATTTGAAAGCATTGAAATTGGGCTTATGAACCAAAGAAATTATGGGCTTAGAGAAACAATCTTACTTCTAATTTTCCAACTGGGATCAAATTCAGTGTGAACACAACTGTTTTCCTGTCAAAAAGAACACAATCCCTTCGTTTTTTTCCAGGCACAACAGTGTCCCAAGTGGGAGCCCGTTGCTGATTGGTGGTGTTGGTAATTAAAATCTTAATTTTGCTGCTGCGACAAATATTAATGGGGCTGACTTTTTTTACTAAACAACAGTCTTGTAGGGTTCCTCAAATTGGACGCCATTATTTATTCCCAGCTAAGCATAAACAAAGGTTAAAAACAAAAAAACCCGTCTGTTAAACTCAGTGAATGTCTGATGCCTCATTTTCAAGACTCCGAAAAGAGCACTAGCCAAATCTATCACTCACCCGTCTCCAGCTAACTCTTTCCTCGGTTTCAGTAGTTCAGATTTGTTAGTGTACACCAAAAGATTTTATGGGTTTGTTGTGGTTTTAGGGAAAGATCAGATTTTTAGTTTTTCTTTCTAATGGAGTTGAAGAAGGAGAAGCTTGTAATGTAAGTTTCTTTTATTGTTTTGTGATCTTGCTTTTGTGGGTTCTGTTTGTTTCTCTGCAAATGCTTTGTTTGGCTGCTAATACCCTGAATTCCCGCTTTACCGGAGGCTCATAGAACTCTTTTGCATAGGTGGGGTTTCGTCCTTACAATGAGCTGGATAACAAATTGATATGAATTTTGTGATTTTTTGGAATATGTTTCTAGTTTTGTTTCACAGTAAAGAACAACTTCTGTTTTTAATTGTTTAGGTGCTTATAAAATTATTAAAGTTTGAATCTTTCATTATTTGGTTGCTGGGGAGGCCAAGATCTTTTGTTTCAATTGGTTGAAATAAGCCTTGAGCTTTAATATTCTAGAAGCTGAATTAACTATTGAAGTCAACAGTTTATTCGCTCAAAGTTCATTTCTTGACAAGTATACTTCTGTTCCTAGGTGAAATGCTGATGGGATTGCATTCGCAGTTTGGAGTTTTCCACTAACAATTTGGCTCAACAATTTGTAGGTTTTATTCTGATGGAAAACATGACAAAGAAATCCTGTGGGGAAAAAATGACCCGATACGCCTAGAAAAGTCATCGTCTGTTGATAAGGTCTCATCTTCATTGCTAAAAGCAGACAATATGATTGTGGGTGGTAGAAATAAACTCAATGGAAATTCTGAAATTGGAAGGTCTAAGGTGTTTCCAGAGGACCTTGCCCCATGGCGTCAGAGAATACTTGACCCTGGAAGTGATATTGTATTGCGATGGAACAAGATTTTCCTTTTCTCATGCTTGATGGCACTTTTTGTTGATCCGTTGTATTTTTACTTGCCCACTGTTGGAGAGGCAGGGGAATCTTCATGTGTGAATACAGACTTTAAGTTGAGAATTGTTGTGACCTTTTTTCGGACTATTGCAGATCTTTTTTATTGGTTGCACATGCTTATAAAGTTTAGGACTGCTTATGTTGCACCAAGCTCTCGTGTCTTTGGAAGGGGCGAACTTGTCATGGACCCAAAGAAGATTGCAAGGAGATATATTAGGTCTGACTTCTTCATTGATCTCATTGCTACGCTGCCTCTCCCTCAGGTATCACTTTTTAATAATTGATGCTCTACAGTTTAAGCATGCTTCACTTGTGGTCCTTGTTGATTCAATTTGACTAGTGGCCAGAGTAAAGTAGACGAGGATTTACTTGATCCTAATTTTTAAACAACATAGCTTTTCTACCTTGAATATGAATCTGTGTTAGTTACTTGAATGTTATAGATGTTAAAGTCAAAAGCATTTAACTCAAGGATTTTATCTATAATTCACCAGGGTTCTACTTTATGCTAATATATCAGAGGCTGCAACTATAAGCAACCAAATGGGCCCCTCCCGTTTTAAGAGAACAAAAGCCATGCACAAATTAAACAAACTGTATAGGGTCGTCTACAAATAAAGAATGCCCTGAATGATGCAATTTACTTAAATGGAGTTGGTTTCACATGCTTATTATTGATATTTATATACACTTTGTGGAAATTAACATATATATGTCTCCTTCCTTAAAATCTCTATGTTCTAAAAGTTTTTTTTCTTTGTAAATGGAGAGGAATGATTTGGAAAAGTTGAATAAGGGTAGAAGATAATTCAAGTTCCATGTTGATGTTAAGGAGAGAGTGAACAAGAGTGGATTTCACTTGGGGTTCCATGTTGATGTTAAGGAGAGAGTGAACAAGAGTGGATTTCACTTGGGGCTCTTGGGGATCATGGAGGAAATGATGATCCCAATAATTTAACAATCTTTTTGGTTGTTCAATCCTTTCTCAAGTGTGTTCCTTTGTCTCTGGTGTTCTTTTTGTAAACCAATCAGACATGGTAAGAGCAGAGGAAGAGAATTCGGAAAATAGTAAATGAAAATTAATAGTGGAAGTAGGATTTTATTTCACCACACATCGAATGAAATGAAAAATGAACTTGATGAAATATTAGGTCATAACCCTCCTAGTTGTAGGAAGATTTGAGAGAATCCACAAGAGAGTCACGTGGTTTTTTACTGGCTTTCATTTGGAAATATGCGAAAACAGAAACAGAAAAACAATCTGAACTTTGTAGAAGCGATCCTCCCATACAGCTGTGGTGTTTAGAAGTCTGTTCTGCACCTCAAGGCATGGAAAAGTTGGGTTTCATATATGGCCTCTGGGAAATTTAAGAGAAGCATAGGTAGTGTTATGTGGTCAAGTGCTGGCTTTTATTTGCAATTATGGTAAAATAGAAACAGAGAAACAATTATTCAGAAATCCCATTCCACATCTCTTCAAATGGAAAAGTTGTGCTTATGTTGTCCTCTAGAAATTAGTACATTGTCAATTAGCACTGCTAGAGTTTTGTGAGCTACCTCTTTTATTTGATTTTGATGGATTACAAATAGACACGTGCAGTATAGAACTTTAGCTGTATCATCGAGGAAATAGGACAGCATTCAAGAAAAGCAGAATAGGTGAACTCGAAATATGTTTGGCTATGGGAATGATTTGATCTCAAAATATCTCATATATATATAAAATCCAAAATAGCGCAGGATGGGAAAAGGAAACTATCAAAACCAAATTGATGGTGGGTTAAATTGCACAGGTATAAGTAGTTTGCCAAGGTATTATGGGTTCTTTTATTTTCTTCAGGGAAGGGCGACTGGGATGTTTGTGGAGAGACCAGTTTTTTTAGAAGAAGCTTAAACTTGCAGCATCTTGGCTTCCAAGATTAATAAATAGTGTGGCAGATGTTGTGAATAATAACCGAGTTTACCTTGACAATGGGCATCATATGTGAACTTACCTGCTGTTTCTATCAGGCAAACATTTTAGAGAGGAAATGAAAGAAACTCAAACAAGCCAGAAAACCATGGAATGAAGTAAAAATTTGCCTCTCTTATGACTTCTATCCGTAGATATTATTGCTTGCTTGTTTTTGAAATACATTCCTGCATCTGAAAACAGTACGCAGGCAAACCTGCTTAGCTTCCTCATCTGCACTATTTGTTAGTTTCAATTTGTAAATGTTGAATTTTTTAGTCGCATCTGTTTCATAAGTCTGGCCTATAAAAAAGGAAAGTATAATGGATTGAAATTTACTGCAGATTGTCATATGGTTCGTAATACCAGCAACAAGAAGCTCTCGAACTGATCATAAGAATAATGCCCTTGCTTTAATTGTTCTGCTACAATATGTTCCCAGATTATATCTCATTTTTCCATTGAGCTCAGAAATTATTAAAGCAACTGGAGTGGTTACCAGGACAGCGTGGGCTGGGGCTGCATATAATCTGCTACTATACATGTTGGCCAGCCATGTATGTTTGCTTTTGTCTTCTTCTTGTTGCTACACGCTTGGTTTTTCCCGTGCTATGAGTTCAATTTTTTTTTCTTATCATTACTTCTCTTTTTTATGCAGGTTTTAGGGGCTTCATGGTATTTGCTATCAATTGATAGGTATACGTCATGCTGGAAATCGCAATGTAGAAAAGAAAATAGTCCTGTCAAATGCTTGCTCACTTATCTGGATTGTGATACTTTCAATGATGGCGAACACAAGGCCTGGGCAAGTGGTACAAGTGTTTTCAAGAACTGTGATCCTGATAATGACATAGAGTTCAAATATGGCATATTTGAAAATGCAGTTAAAAAAAATGTCGTATCCTCCAACTTTATTGAGAAGTATTTGTATTGCTTGTGGTGGGGTTTACAGCAGCTAAGGTATACTTTTGCACACACCATACATTCAGAATTTTGTATCTCAATTTGGTTTCAATTTCATTGCATGATTGAATCTCTCTATTGCAAGATGTTCTTCCAAATATTATATGGCCTCAATTATGATACTAGAATAGAATATGCAGTTTATTATTATTTTATTATATGGAAGAAATGATATAGATATCTCAATGCTAATTTGCATTAACATGTACAATTGTCAGACATCGGTGTATTGATGTGGACTATCTTTGAAAAAGGTTACTTTTTTCCGACATCTAGTTGATATATGTTACTGGTTTAATGAATTGATTTATTTTAAATATAATTTGGATATAATTTAATAAATTGACAATTTAAGGGGAAAAGGTAACCTCATTAAATAGGGAATGTGCGTGCCTTGTAGTTTTCAGTAAATTGAAAGACGAAGAAAGAAAAGGTCTCTAATTCCTCTTCATCTATATGGCTTGGAACACCGTTTGAGAATTGCCACAAATCTGGCCTTTGACTTCTCTCACGAACCACACCATCTGCACATTACGGCAAAATAGTGAGAGAGTCATAGTCAAAGAAAAGTTTTGATTAACTGGAGAGAATGCATACTGGAACAAATATGTGGTCAAATTGAAGCTAAGGAGTGATAAAAGGGCAGTCAAAAGTGTAGACCTCCAATTTACCCCATTCATCCCTAGACAGAATAATGTAAGTATGTTATGAAACATGTAATTAGACTGTAAAAAAAACCCAAGCACATAGTTCACTACATACCACAAACAGAGGAACTGGATGTTAGAACGAGTAGAATGCTTTCTGGTAGCATTTGAATGTCAAAATAACTGCTTCAGTGTGCTGATTGATGGCTTGATATTCCCTGTTCTTTTGGTTATCTGGAAGAAGTGGCCATACTGTAGTTTTTGGGATTAATTAAGCCTTTGTAATTTTTAGATTTTTTTATGCTTTTAAAATCTGACAACTAGGTCCCCAACTTTGCAAAATCATATTGGAATACGACAAGATGCTTATTATTGTTGAATAGAACATTTGATGTACCAGATAATTGACTAAATATTTGCTATCTTAATGCATTCTCTAAACTCAAAAATTAAGAAACTTATGCAAGCATGGGCTATGGTAGCTAATGTCTTATACTTTCTTATTTCAGTTCATATGGACAGAATTTGTCAACTAGCACATTTATTGGGGAGACATCATTTGCTGTACTCATTTCAATCTTGGGTCTTGTTTTATTTGCCCATTTGATTGGCAATATGCAGGTATCATTAGTGCTTTATGTTTGAGTTTCCACCTCTCAATCTTCCAACTTGCTTTCTCTTTTTGTCTGACTTTTCCATTTCCTGGTAGTTCTTTCTTTCTTTTTTCTGAACTTTGAAGACATCTCTTCATGGCGTTTGCTAAAGTTCTCCTTATTCTTGTTCCCAAACATGTTCCATCTTATTAGTATAAACAATATGCAGTATATCATCTTCAATGTTTAATTAGGAGGTAGGAAGGCAGGCTGTCAACTATAATTGCTATTTAGTAATTTTCTTGTCTCATATGTCGAGGTATTTCTGGGACCCACTTGATGGTTTTCATGACCGTGATGAACTTCATTTAGAATTCAGAAGCCATGCTACCATCTTCCAATATATGTCTTTGACTGATTGACCTGCGATGAACCTTTTCTCTTCTTTGTCTGTCCTTGTTTACCAATTGCTTTAGTAAGAGATAAGATATCGTCTTGTCAGGTTCTATTTTAGTACCACTGCTAAATCCTTTACGCGCCTCTCTTCATAGCTTTGTACTTTTGATGTTGCCTTGATCTTTCGGTCTCAACTAAATATTTAAAGAAACTTTTGAAAGCCAAATGGACCCCCCTTGTGTTATTCTTTTATTTGTTACTTTAAAGAGCCTTTTTTCTGGTTCAAAGTCTTCACTTGTTATCAAGATATTGCAAGTTGAAGGCGAATGAATGGTCTCTTCATGCAGAAGTTCTGAAGAATAAAGATTGCGTCTTTAAGTATGTGGTGTTATCCTACTTTGGCTGGATAATAATCTACTGGCAGCATTTATATTTATTACTTTATGACCTGGTTTAATGATTTCACATCTGCTATATGACTTAGACATATCTTCAATCCCTCACTGTGAGACTGGAAGAATGGAGACTCAAGCGAAGAGATACTGAGGAATGGATGAAGCATCGCCAACTACCTGAAGATCTGAGGAAACGGGTTCGACGTTTTGTTCAATACAAGTGGCTTGCAACTCGAGGAGTCAATGAAGAATCCATACTACGAGGCCTACCTGCTGATCTTAGACGTGATATCCAGCGCCACCTATGTTTGGACCTTGTTCGACGTGTATGTCTCTATCTGAATATTTAATGTTGTAGAGGTGAAAACACTCGTGTCTGTTTGTCTTTAGTCATTTCTGCCCTGATATAGGGTGCTGAGCTGCATAGGTATTTCAGACTGGCATTTCATGATGGCTTTTATGTTCTGGTTTGACTTTTGTTATATATGAGCCTTCTTGTCTGATTTGAGCATGGGTTTCTTTCTTTATTATATACTCTATGAATTAATCATTGTGAGGTACTGAATGCAGTTTTTCACCACAGTATTAGGGAATTGTACTAGATGGACGTATGCCAAGTAGAAAATCATCAATATGTTCATCAATCAAATGCATCTTCTTCCTAGGAAGTACTGCTTTAGATATTAATTTTTGGGTCTTGAATCTTGATTTTGATTCTGTACATAATCTGATTATGCTTCCATAAGTTGATAAACCTTGATTGGATATGGCAATCAATTCAGTTCACTCTGTTAGCATAATAATCCAATTGCTTTTCTTGTTTCTAGGTGCCCTTTTTCTCACAGATGGATGATCAACTGCTTGATGCAATATGTGAGCGTCTAGTTTCTTCCCTGAGCACTGAAGGCACGTATATTGTTCGCGAGGGTGATCCTGTGACAGAAATGTTATTTGTTATTAGAGGCAAACTGGAGAGTTCCACGACCAACGGTGGCAGGACAGGTTTCTTTAATTCTATCATGCTGAAACCTGGGGATTTTTGTGGAGAGGAGCTACTTTCATGGGCTTTGCATCCAAAATCATCCCTCAACTTGCCATCATCAACAAGAACAGTCAAGGCTCTAAATGAAGTTGAAGCTTTTGTATTGAGAGCAGAAGATCTCAAGTTTGTTGCCAACCAATTTAGACGCCTCCATAGCAAGAAGCTGCAGCATACATTCCGATATCATTCACATCATTGGAGGACATGGGCAGCCTGCTTCATACAGGCTGCTTGGCGTCGGCACAAGAAAAGGATGGTGGAAAACAATCTCACCATGTCAGAATCCTTTGCATTGAATGAGAGAGAGGCTACTGAACCTGATGAGGACGAGGATGGGGCTCATTTTTCAGATCATTCAAATCCTTCCCAGGCAAAACTGAACCTGGGGGTCACAATACTAGCTTCCAGATTCGCTGCCAACACAAGGAGAGGTGCTCAAAAGATCAAGGATGTTGAGATGCCAAAACTACCGAAGCCCGAGGAACCTGACTTTTCATCTGACATTGATTAGTGTTTGAAGCAGTCTAATATATGATACCAACTAGTGTCTCCACTATGGTCAAATTAGTTTCACATGCTTCTCAGATAACTTTCCAGCTGATGGAATCCAAGGCCTCACTCGTACGAGAGGGAGGAGAACAGTGGGGTGGGATTGGATTTTCTAGAATTGGTCCGGTAATTGTATATTTTATTAGATTATGCCCTCATTAGAGGTGATTAATGAGCGATGGAATTTGCTTGCTCTATCTATCTTTCAAATTGGGCCTTGTTTCCATTGGGCTGTACCATGGATTGCAAAATACACGGACTTGAGCTTGTATCGTTTGTATATGTGACCGCATCCTCTTGAGTATAATTAAATATGGTCAGGTAAGTGCCAGTTCGTGCTGTGAGACTAACTTCAAAGTGTCATTTATAATGGTGGCCATGATCAATCTGGACAAGTTAATGTCACGTTTCAGACTTCAGAGCTGCTCGAGTAGACTGTTTTCAAACACAGCCACATGCTCTTTCAAATGGAACAAAATTTTTTGACAGAAACAGGGAGCTGTTGATTGATTTAGAAACTAGTTATGTCAGAAGAAGTCTATTCTTTAAATGCCAAAGACAAGCTACAAGAATGATTATGGTACAAATGCTGGGGGCATAACTCTGGAGAAACGAAAAACTTGGGCAATTCATGTCTTTCATTACCTGCACCGCAGAAACTAGTAAGGAAACAATGTGAATGGATTTTAGGTTATGTTCTTAGAAAATACTAAAATTAGGCAACTCTGACGTGATTCTGGACGTCATATAGCATTATGTACAAGTTACATCCTAAATCAATAATAAAAAAGGTAAAATACACAGGCCAGAAACCTAGATACAAAATGGCAAGCTATATATCGCATGACATCTCAGATGAAATGTGATCATACTGCGCCATGTCCCTAGAATACAATCCAAAGACCTGTCTTTCCCATTCTTTGTCATCCTTTTATGGACCATACCTGTCAATGTCATAAAATTCTATGTTCTTGTACTTCTGGGATATTATTTCTGCTTGAACTTTTCTTGCAGTGTCTGTTGCACAACCAACAAGAATCAGGACGGAAGTACCAGCAAATCCTCGAAATGCAGTCAAGTGCGAGATTTGTTCAATCACAGAAGGACCAGCAGCCAGGATAGCCAAAAAGGCAGAACCCAGAACAGATATGCGGCTAAGAACCTGTATGACAAACCATTTTAGTATAAATAACGAGTCCAAGAATCATTAGCTCAACAAAACTTAAGGCTCGCACTAAAACTTTACACATGCAATGATAAAATCTTCTAGCAGCTTCTGCATAGTATTAGACGATCAAATTTATGTAGCCCTCAGTGAAAAGGATTATCTGGATTCTGGAACAGTAGAGATGAAAGGGCTTGTGTAGCTCTTGTGGAACACTATTCCAAAGGTGGTTCAGCTATGCATGAAATATATTAAGGGGTGTCTAGACATCCATGGAAATGAAAGGGGCCATTATGGTTAACATAGTAATAGGCAATTCCACAGAAAGAGATCACTGATACAAAGGTGTAGCAAGGAGGTTGATCGCTAAAAGATCAGGTCTGCTTCTATTGAACATCCAAGAACTCGTGAATGAAACTGGCCAGAAGAGTTCATTAAGGTTCAAAATAAGCAAATAAAAGAAAAGGGTGAGAGGTGAGATTATTTTTTTATTTATTAGAAGAACCTAAGAAGTAGAACATTTGTAGATTATGCGATTGACTACTTCATATGATAAATACTAAGATTGCTTAGTAATTGACCATTTTGATGTATACCCCAAGGTCAATTATTAGATGCACCAATCCCAACTCCTGTATCAGATAGTATGGTCTAGAATTCATGTAACATATACCTGAGGTTCTAGTCATGATAGCATGTTTCATGTATGGTTCATATATGGATTCAGCATTCAGGTTTATAATGCAAACAATACACATTTCATAAGAAAGAAAAAAACTTACTGTTTTAAGAAAAGCAGAGGTGCTTTTACCCGGTCGTACAAGTGGAATTGATGCACCTTGGCGCTTCAACTGTTCACTCACATCATCGGGGTCTAATTGAAGGAATGTGTAGTAATAGTTGAAGAACGCTATTAATAGGATATTGGTTGGGAGATAGAAAGAACCTGCAAACATTTATCCAGTTAGTTTAAACTATATCTATTTGTTTTACACCAACAAAGAAAGCAGAATCCACCAGATGAAAGTTATTGATGGCAAATTCTTTTCTTCTATTTTCTTTTATTCCATCTCATGCAGTTACTATCTATAGTTTGGTTCCTGGATTACACAACATTACAACTCTGAAGTAAAATAAGGGGCTAGAAAAACAGCCACCCATCCTACCCCACCCTAAGGTAACCATGAATCAGATGACTCAATCACCATACTAAGACAGGAAGGAAGACAGAGCACAGCATCCTACCATAAACATTGAATTCGTTTGGAGGCAAGCAGAGTTTATGGTAAACAGTCAAAGGGTATTTCAGCAATTTAAGCACCATGACAAGGCCCTCAAATGAGCACAGAGAAAAATAGCTTCCAAAACCTAGGCAAGACTCATTTCAACTAGGTTGATAATCAATAATTTTGTTAGTGCAAAGAAACTGTTTCCAATCAACTAACATCCTGTCTTTTTTAACACGAGCAGCCAAAATATCAAATGCTCACCTCCCGGGTTCAAAGCGAATGCAGCTTTCTTCAGTGCAGACACTCCAGTGAACCGTGCTAGGGTGCCAGGAAGAGCCAATGATGACGTAGAAAAGATAATTGGCATCACCCCAGAACTATTTACCTGCTCAATGAAAGCATGATATGAAAATAAAGATGAATTAAACCTGAAAGGAAGACATACAACCACAGGAAGCCATCTCATCACAGCTCAATTAAAAGAGGTGCGCATGCAAGATACATAACATAGTATGTGAATTGTTTGATAATCATCTTCATTTACTCCCCAGGCTTCTTTCAATACTGGATTCTGTATTACATCCTATGCTGTGGGAATATGCTCAAGTTCATAACTTAAGGTGGTGAGATCATGCATAAGTTTCACAGAAAAAAAGTATTTGGAAGACAAATCATCAGCCTTAACTTTTGAATGTCAAAGGTGACATAGATTAACATAATATCATCGAACATTATTCAATAATGCTTGTTATTTCTCACTGTTAGGGAGTTGGAGAATAAGAGTTCTGTAAGTTGAACAACTAACGATGCTGAAGTAACAGCATGGTCTCTGTTTTCCCTCTTTTCTAGAGAGCTAAAACTAATCTAATAGTAAGAGGCTAAAGGTAACACCAATTTCTCAATGAGCAAGAACCCAATGATGATATGTTGAGAAATTATGAAAGTAATAAAATGATAATTTTTTCCTTTTCGACGGGAGAAGAAAACTTTACCAAGAAAAATAAGGAAAATACAAGTAACAAGAAAAACAAGACACTCCTGCACAAACAGGAAATCAAATGAGATTAGCTTGATTGTTTCTGAAAGAGATCCAATGGTGCAAAGGGGAGATGTAGAATGCATGAATTCATCACTGATTGCCTCTCTTGATACACAAGCAGTAAAAGCAAGTGGGTAACAAGCTAAAATTGTTCTTCCAAAGATTATGCCTCTAGATGAGGATTTTTAAACAATTTGTATTCCTCCTTTCCAAAAAAGCCAGGCTTTTGACCCTTGATCCTCCCAAAGAAAGAGGTATGGCATTTCCCCTCATCTTCCATTGATAATTTTTTCTGTTCAAGTTGAAGAGGTAATTTCACCTTCAAATGGTCTCATTAGTGAGCATCTAGCTGCTCTTACTTTTATAATAGCTGAAGTTCTATAAGTTTTGGAATTGACAGAGGAACCTATTTGAGGCACTCTGTTATGAAGATTATCATCATGAATGACAGAACCCATGCAGTTGATATGATTAATTGGCAAAATATCATATCAAAGTCAGGTCAATGGGTATACCCAATCATAGATACACAAACATTGGCATAGTTCTAACATCAAAATTTGGGGACTTTGTTCTTAATTTTGTCTCAGTGTGAGAAAATGACTAGTTAATTACTCCTAGTTGAAAATAAAGGTACAATACCAAGAACTAATAGGAAGAACGAAAAGATGATGGTGCCCAGTCCAACATAGTTACCATCCTGAAATGCCTCTGCAGTGGTCCGACCAAAAGATGCCGGCAAGTAGGAAATAATGCTTGTAAATATCAAAAGGGATGTACCATTTCCAAGTTTTAGATCAGAGATTCGTTCTCCAATGTAAGTTGTAAGCACAGAGCCAAGTGTCAATAAAGTAACAGATGTTAGAACCCACTGCGTGTTAAAGTCATCAACGTAAGGACGGAGGTAAAGAACCTGACCAATTGCCTGTCATGGAAAACAAAAAATAACTTGGCATCATTTTGTAGAATACATTTCCAGGTACTCTGTTGAGAACATCAACTGTTTTTAAGAGTTTCAAATGCAAGATATTTAATGTTCAACACCTTCACAGACAGATACGTGATGCTGCTATATGACAAGTACTTATAATTTGCTACTAGTTTGTATATTCAGACTCCGAAAATTACTTTGCAATAAATTGATCTCATAATTCACAACTATAACTTTCTTGACAGAAGTACTAATAGATGTGTTAATGGTTTTTCTTTTCACATCTTAACAAAAGATCTGACCTGAATATATATGACAATCACAAATTTTAGCTACAACAAAACTTTACATTTATTTTTTGGAACAGCACTTAGTGGGTTATGTGATGAATCTAGGTTCATGTTAGCTAACACATTATTCAGGTGAACATTGAGCTGCTTACCTGTACTACAGCAAAACCAACTGAAGCATACCGAGTGTACTGAAGAATTTTCTTTCTTCCTGCTTCACCTTCTCTTTTCTGAAGATCTTGCAACTTGGGATAAATTTGAGCAAGAAGCTGAAACACAATCTGGGCATTGATAAAGGGAACAATTCCTAGTGAACATATTCCAAGTCTACCAATGCCCCCTCCAGAAAATGAATCCAAAGTGCTCAATAAGCTATTCTGATCTAAATTTCCAGCGAATGCCTCCTGATTTACCCCACCAAGGGGTATATATATACCAAGACGGGATAGAGCCAGAAACCCCAAAAGTTTGAGAAATTTTCCTGGTAATGGGCCTTTGAAGAAATCGCCAAAATCAATGGAACTGTCCTCAATTGCAGCTGCCAAGAGTCAAAGCATCCCACTTAATTACTAGGAGATAAAGAATACGTTCGCAACTTGAATATCATAAGACATTAAGCCAGAAACAGACCTGCAACTCCTCGCTTATCTTTTTTTGTACTCGAAGCACTCTCAAATATTGGTGATAAGAAGGCTAGAAGACTTTCCCAGGAAGCACTTAGACTGGATGGTACATTTGAATTAATACCCAGGGGATCAAAACTGGAGCAATCACGGTTACAAAGGAATTCATGTCAGCTAGAGAGAGAGAGATTACAACAACAGAACAATTATAGGAAAATGTTAAGTGAGGAAATTTTGAATGGAATAATTTCCAAATGAAAAAACACCTATTAAAACCTAGACATCTTTAGAGCTTACTGAATTGAAAAGTTCAAGGCCTAAACTAGGCAGTAAAAGTTAAATTCGGTAAGAGCATGGTTAGCCTGATTCGAAGAAGAATGACAGAAACTAGGTGCTGCATCACCTTAGCTTCCATTTAAGACATGTAATGATTGATTTTTCAAAATGCAGAAATATGCTGCTAATTTCCAAGGAAGAAATGGGAATTATGGAAGTAAGAATGAAAATCAAGCAGAACATCTTCAATTCTAACAGGGGACGGTACCAAGCCTAGTTAGAGGGGAGTTATATGGAGTTTTTAAGTACAAACAATATGTTTCTCCTTCAAACAACCCCCACTTCGATGGCCACAAGATTGTTGACCAAAAGAAGCTAATTTCTTGCACATTTCAGTACGAAATCTTAGCAGATAAGCCTGGCCTTTCACAAATCAACATTGCACACCAAGTTGAGCTGACATTGGTTTTGAACAACTTCTAGCTGCTCGTGTCTAAACCTCTCAGAGTATCGCCTTTATACAACTCTAGAGATTATCGATTCCTTTCAATCTCCAATTTTGATCGAACATATGCACCTTGCTTTTTTAATTTGGGTTCTTTTGGTTTACACCCAGCACCCGTAGTCCTATTATGAACAAATTTCATTTCCCTCGCTTCTCCTAAATATCCATTCGATCCAGACAAACACACACACACACACACACACAATAGAAGAACCATAACGCGATCAGAAAGCTTTTTATATTGAATAACAACATCACCACCACCACCTACAGCTCAAGAAACCAAGAAAAGCTTTTTCAAATTATTATTCCTCTTGCCAAGCAATGCATGGGACAGACAAATTGACGTAAAGAGAGACCAAATTACCAACAAAAAAACAAAGCCCATTTGGGTAAAGTAACACAAATCCAAATTTAAAGACCAAATGACAAGATAATAAGTGAGAAAACACAAAAGGGTGTCCCCGAAAAAGCAAAAAGAAGTACCTTTTGGCGTTAAGGGTTGTGTTCCACGACTTGGTGTTGGGTTTTGGCTGGACAGAGAAGCTGGCTCTGCAAACTGATGTTCTGAGTCTTTGGGAGGCTCTTGTGGGATTGAAACGAGAGAGGTTGAAGCTAATTGGCGAGCAAGGACATGCTTCTCTCACAGTTAACAACATTATCTTCTCCTAACACTTAATAGCCTTTTGGTTTTCTCTTGTCTTAGTGCAAGTTTTCTACAAGAAGTCCACAACTACTAGTACAAGGATATCCTTTCTTTTTCTCCTCTTGCTGGAAGTGGAACCTCAACTGTAAACGGTTTTTTCATTTGACCAAATTAACTTGTGGGATAATTTTCCTAATTCAAAATTTTAGAAACAAATTAAGGATATGTTTTAATTATTTTATTGAATGTGTCACTCTTTCAAATTAAATTTCGTTCCATAAGGATACGATCAATATTGTTCAGAAACATTAACGTCAAATTATAAGAAGGTATCAACAATTTTTTTTTTTTTGACAATGCTACTACTCTTGTAAAAATCACTTAAATTTATTAAGGTTTTTAATTTAAAATTTATTAGATTGAAATGATTTTTTAATTTTAATAAAAAAATTAAAAAAATGAAAATGAGTCCAAAATATATTTTTCATTAAGTGTATGAATTGGACTAGCTAGTTTGTTCGTACACTGTTCTAGATTTTTTTTTTATATTTAAATTTTATAGTAATTAAAATAAATGTTTGCAATAAAGTAAATGATTCTAAAAGAAAAAATATATTTCTATAGTATGATTTTTTTGAATAAAAATTCAAGTCAGTTAGAATAAATATTTATAAGAATTTTAATGATTTAAATTGAGAAGAGAATATGCATTCTTAATCAAATGTTTATTCTTTATTGAAGAATTTCTTTTTATTTTAATAAAAAATTATTTTTTTATTATAAGCATGTTTTTTTAAAAAAAAAATAATCATGAAAAACAAGTTTCAATACAAAGATCAAAAACCTTGTCTTAACAATTTTAACACAACCATATAAAAAAAACAAAAAAGAATAATTAATGTGAGGAAACTAATATAGAAAACCTGATAATAAAAATAACAAATAAGATATTTAATTCTCATTAAAATTCATGAGCAAATTTTGAAAAACAATTATGCATATTAGGTTAATATTTATTATATATCAAAGTAATTATTAATATTACCATAAGAAACTCTAATCTTAATTGAAACTTATGACCAAATCAGGTAATTTTTATATATAATGTTAATGATTTTATTTAAAGAGTATTTTATTATAAAATAAAAAAATTAATTAATTAATTAACTAAAAAGAAGAAGAAGAAGAAGGAAGGGCTAAAAGTTAAGCTCACACACCTAGCTTGTTAAAAAAGTTAGGCGTTTCAGGGGCTAGAAGGTCAAGGCCAAAGACATGGTATTGTAAAAAACTCAGGTGTTCTTGGATATAAAGTCTAGACATGTGCACTTGCATATTTTTTATTGGATGAATTGTTGTTTATTGTTTTATTTAATGAATAAATAACACGTTGTTTATCATGATAAAAAAGTGTGTTAGATCTCAAAACCTAAATTTAAACATATTTTTGGCAAGGAAAAAGAAAAAGAAAAAAAGAAAAAAACATCATATTAAATTCAATAATCAAATTTAAAATCCCACAACTCTTTATATTACTTGCATATTTTTCATTGGATGAATTGTTGTTTATTGTTTTATTTAATGAATAGATAATACGTTGTTTGTCAGGATAAAAAAATATGTTATATCTTAAAACCTAAATTTAAATATATTTTTGGCAAAGAAAAAGAAAAAGAAAACATCATATTAAATTTAATAATTAAATTTAAAATCCCAAAACTCAAACTTAAAATCAAATCGAATCTATTTTTTTAATGATTTTTGATATATTTTTTACAGCATGATTAAATAGCTAAACCATCCCTGTACAATTCTTCTCTTAAGGTATCAAGATTGATTTTTTGTGCGGCAAGAACGTGGTCAATTGAATGTTTATCTCTCTTTTGTTTACCTGTTAACTTGCTCTCTTCTTTTTCAATTTTCAAGGACCGAAATGTGAGAAAACATAGATTAAGATCAAATTGAAAAAAAAAATTCTAAAGACCAAATTAAAATTTTTGGATAAAGTATTGTAATAATCTATAATAAAATTTGTAATAGAATTCTGTCAAATAATAATAGACTTATTTAAGACTGATTACCTAACCCAAATAACTCTAAAAGAATTAAAGAAAATTAAAAAAAGACTACAACAAAAAAAAATGAGATAAAATCTAGATAATAACCAAATGGTCTCGTTGTTTTGGAGATGGCAAGAGAATAGCTTAAATGATCCAACCATTTTGATAAATAATTAGATTGTTTCTCAAATTGATCCAACTATTTTTGAAAAAATTTCAGAAAATTTCAGAATTTTTCAAAATCATCTGAATAACTTTAAAAGGGCTTGATAAATTCTCAAAATAGTCTGACCAGTTATAAAATAGTTTAATCGATTCTGCCAATTAACAGAAAATTATGTTTGACAACTATTTTCTTTTCTAAACTCATAAATAGCCTTTCACTTACCCAAAACAAGAGTGGAAGTCCTACGGCAAAAATCTATGCATATTTTCTCTAAAAAACAACTTGTGACACTCTTGTTTAACTTATAATCATAAAAAAAAGGTTATGTGTGAATTAACAAAATTCTTCTCAAGAGCTTAATTGTTGTTCCAATCAACTTACTTAGGCCATATTTGTTTGCTGGAAAGTATTTTTTTTTTTGAAAAGTAAATTCCAGGAAAGTGAACTATTTTTTTATGTTTAGTAGTATAATGAAAAATATGATGGAAAACACTTTCCAGTGTTTGGTTATGTTATGGAAAATAAGCAGAAAAATAACTTATTAATATTTTATTTTTCTCAAGTTTATTAAAATAATGAGGAACAAATCTTACAAATTAAAAAGTTGAATGAGAATGAAATTGAAGAAAATAAAATTACATAAATTATCTCAAATAAAATAAATAATAATCAAAATAATAGAGATCAAATCTAAAAAATAAAAAACAATGAAAGATGAAGAAATTAAAATAATAAAAATTAATATTTTATAAATTATTTTAAATAAAATAAGTAACAATCAAAAGAATAAGGACTAAATTTGATAGATAAAAAATTTTAATAAAAAAATGATAAGAAAAAAACAAATAACAATTATAAAAATAAGGACCGAAGTTAATATAAAAATTAAATTTTAAGAGATGGAATTGAAAAATAAATATTCAAAACAAAATATATATAGCAATCAAAAGTGAGGATTAAATTTGATTTGATCAGCAAATAATATGACATTTCTAAATTTTTCATAACTTTCGAAAAGTGTTTTCTATCCAAATTTTTCAAGAAAACACTTTTTTGAAAATCAATCCAAATTTTTTTTTGATTGGAAAGTGTTTTCTGTTCATCAACTTTTCTAATAGCAAACAAATATAAGAAAGTTTGGAAAGTGGTTTCTTGAAACTATTTTCCGGAAAACAAACACAGCCTAAGGCTTTTTTTAGGAGAATTTCTTGAAAACCAATTTTTTTTAGTCCTATAAAAAGTGACATTCTAAACACCTAAGAAAGTCTCTTATAGACAAAATTTTGAGTGGTTTAATATTTTTTATTCAACAAGTATTGGTGAAAGGTTTTATAGACAAAATTTTGAGTGGTTTAATATTTTTTATTCAACAAGTATTGGTGAAAGGTTTTCTAGTCTTTAGCCTATAAAAAGATTAGGGATAACAGTTTGTTTCTAAACCCATAAAAGAATTATATTTGATCTTGCACTCGTAAAAAGATCATGTAATGATTTGATCTCACCAGCTAAAAAGATTGATGTGTGATGATGAAACTCTTGAATAGAAGTTCAATGAGAGGAGTGTGTAGTTTGTCGAACCTCTATAAATTTTGGTGCAATTTATCTAAACTTCTACTATTTAATTATCACATTTATATTGTTTATTGCTTACGCATTTGGTTGAGCATTTAAAATTGCATGTTATTAGGTAAAAAAAATTAATTTATAGTTTTACCTTGTATACCTAATTCACCCTCCTCCTAAGTGTTTGTGTTGTCTTAATCCTAGAATAGCACTTTATCAATGTTTTTATTTTTTTACAAAAAAAGTTATGATTTTTATTAGAAGAATAATTTTAAACATTAAAACTTTACATCATATGAAAAGTAAATTTCAATAAAAAAAATAAAAAAGATGTTATGGATAATTATGATGCAAAAGTACAAAAGAGTTAACAAATAATTAATTTGAAAACATTATGTAAAAAGTTAACATAAAAAAAAATTCTCATTGAATATTCATAAAATCATGCAAAACATTAACCTAAAAATTTGCATGTTATATTTATATAGATGTTTTATAAATTAATTAAAAAAATTAAAATCTCAAATCTTATTTGAAAAGTAAGATATATTTGGAAGATTCTTTAAATTTTACTGTAACAATTCTATTTGGAAAGTATTTTATTATAAAATAATAATAAACTAAAAGATTTGGCGCCTAAGCTTGAAAGGCCAAGTTCTTGCACTTGGATTTAAAAAAAAGCTAAGGTGCCTTTTTTTTTCCTTCAAACAAATGAACAACATGCTATTTATTATTTTAATCCACACTAAAACATATTGTCTGTCTAAATAAATGACTTATTGTTGCCTACATCATGCTCTAGCCATCTCTAGTGGCTAAAAGATCAAAAACCAATATATTTAGACCTCAAAAATCAATTTTTTATCTATTTTACTTGAAAACACTTCAAAAATTTTTCATAGAAAGCTTCATAATCCTACTAAAATCCCCTAGGCACCCTTAAATATTCTTAAAAACCCAAACCAAACAAAACAAAACAAAAAACTTTCTAACTTTTATCTACTTTTTTTTAAAATCATTAAAGGTGAAAAATTGAACATAAAATCAAAGTTATCAGTGGTTAGAATCTAACCACCTAATAACTTTCTCTCTTTTTAACTTTTTCATTGACTTTGTCCTTCATTTCTCAATCTTCAAGGGCTGAGACATGATAAAAAAAAATAAAGTTTATGATAAAAAAATAATAATCTAGAAGGATATGAATGAAAGATAAGAAATTAAATTTGAGAGATCAAATAGAAATTTTGTCTGCTTTTTATGAAAAAAACCGCTATTTTTTTTATGTGTATTTTGATCATCTATCTCTTGATTTTTTTTACATAGAATATAAAATTCTATTTTGTAAAATCAATCATTAATTTAACTTACTTTTTATGAGGGTTTTTTTGGAAGAGTGTATACTTTTTTTCATAGAGACTAGTCATGGACCCCATTAATTAAGGTGTTTGTAACCACTGACTTAAGTAAGCATTTCACTTTAAACATTCCTCATTAAATCCTTTAGATATTCTAAAATGAGCTAAGAACTTTGCATAAACATCTTTAAAGCTAATGATATATTTGTGATCCAAGTCATGTTACCACATTTAGGATGATCCATAAAACATGGTTAGAAGGATTTTGTATATGGCTTTTTATTTCATATGATGAGCTTTAGGGTACGACACATGCTTTGCTCATGTTTTTTTAGATTTGTGAGGTCGTTGACTTGTTTAGGCTTATTTTTGTGGTGATAAAATCCTCTAGAAGACCAGTGTTAAACACTTTTTTAATTAATAAAGAACCTCCCACGTTACAAAGGTTGTACACCTCCATATCAATTATCTTTATAATCATGGAAAAAGATTCATTCTAAGTCTTTTTTCCCTAAATTCTTGAAAAAATATGAACAAATGTAAGAGGATTTCTATCATTAGGATTAAGGTTGCAATTTATGATTCATTAGAATCAATCTCCACTATAGATTAGCTCGTCCGTAGGGCTATAATCAGGTCATGCGATCTAGAGATCTAGTTGATGCTTGGAAGAAATGGATATCCTTTCAAGAGAGAACGTGGCTATCCCGTCTTGGATGGACTTTTATACTTCCTACTTTGAGTGGGCCAAAAGCTAGAAAGATAGATCAGTTTGCAACATATCTTGGAAGCAATAGAAAGAAGGTTGAGTGATAGATGAGGAGTTGTTTTAAGATGGTAAAGTATTCGTTAGCGATAGGATTTCGTGTCTAAGAACAAGAAAATTAAGGGGAAAAAAGATTTATAGAGGATTTCCAATAAAAAAAGGAATAAGACCCCCATAGAACTTAAAAAGAAGGGGCCTTTCCCTAAAATGATGATGTGTAAGTTGTTTTTGTGAGGGGATAAAAAGGAGTCCTGGATAAAAGATAGTGGTGATGGCAACGACTATTTATTGACTTAGACTTGCCTTTATCACAATTGGAGTATCCACTTGAAGAATGCTTTGGATGATAGTGAAAGTGGCTTTTATATGGGATATAAGGACGACGACTTTTTCTTTTGCTTTTTGCATGTCATTTTTACTTATTCTTTCCTCTAACTAGAGTTTTTTGTTTGCACTATAGGGTGCACGTTATAAAGCCATATGTAGAGGAAGAGGCGAGGCCTTAAGTTGCTCCTAGGTAACTAACATAACCTCCATAAACATTCTTACTTGTTTTTTGATCATTAGCTAAGGAAAGAACCATGAAAGAAAAGGAATTGAATTGACTTTTATTCGAGTCTCCACAAATAATACTACTACTAAAATTAAAGAAAAAAAAATCTTAAACTTGTCATAATTATATATTAGGCTTTGAAAATTTCTTTAAACAAGATTTTGATTGGTGGTTCATAATATTTTACAAAACAAGTCACCTATAAGGACTTTAGATATTTAAGTTAATAAAGTTACAGAAAAAATGTAATGTGTAAAATGAAAATGATTAAATGTAGAAAAATAATCTTTTTTTATCTAGTAATAAGTAAAAATTAGCATTATTCATTCTTCGATTTATAAGCATTATACATCTAAGAATCATATAAACTTTCTTAATGCATAGTATAGTTGTAGATATAATAAGTATTCTACTCGTTGGAATAATCATACAAAATAATTACTTTTATTGTGGGGGACTGCATAGCCACCTTGAAAAATAAAGATCATTTAGGTGATCATACTGTAAATTTGTAAAGCAGAGCAGTCATACGAGCGACTTTATTATTAACTTATAAGATGAGGTGCTTGTATGGATAGTCTTATTGTAGTGAACATGCCTTAACATTATTTGACGTGCCTGTAAAAAATGGAGAATTTTTGAAACACGAAAACGAGAGCATTAGTGGGCTTGGGTGTGAACCCACCACACCAACAGGCCTAGGTTTTGAAGCCATCGCATCATTTGGTTTAAGATTTGTTTCATCATCGGGCTGGTCAGCAATTTAGGTTCGGTCTGAGCCCATCTCCACCGTGTCCTTTCCTTTATATTATGCGATGCTTAGGGCCTAATGTTTGCTACCGTCAAGATCTAGAAAAGCAGGAGGTCTATATTTCAGGCAACATTATCAGCTTGGGCTAACCTTTTTTTCCTGAAAATAACTGAGACTTGTACAAGAACTCCATTGGAGAGTCACTTGGATTAAATTTATTAAGGCAGACAAGGACCCAATTTGCAACCCAACAACCAAGAAAACATGGCGTTGTCGCTAATGATGATGGCATATGATACTGGCCCGGGTCCGGTCCTCTCAAATCATGATCTTCGTCTTGTTGTTCTTCATGCAAGCATGAAAGATTCAGAAGCTAAAATGTTTCGGCCTACTGGTGAGGCTGTCAATCACGGGCTTGGAACCCTAAAAGAAAAACTGAGGCTGGAGTTTATTAGTTAATAAGTATGGTCAAGCTACGCCAGCTCAGTTGCATGAAATGTACCCGACATGCACAGGAGGGTGTATATAATATTTGGATTCAAATACAATAAGGTACAATATGGATCTTTTTACCATTGCATGGTCCCAAACCTGGCAGATTCTTCTTGTGTTAACCTACTAACCACTACCACTAAGAGAAGATATAGAATTTGTGGCTGGGGGAGGTCTGCATCACTTTTATCATTATTATTATCATTATTATTATTATTATTTAGTTCGGCCCCTTTCCTGAAGGCCCTACCCAACCTTTTGGTCTTTTTTGCAAATTCAATCGGGTATGGTTGAGATCTCTGCCTTTATTTCTTAGTAAATTATATATACTGCTGGGTGCATTATCCTCTCATCTTTTTAGTAAACTATTAAATTAACCAGGGTGGATGCAGGCATCCGGATTTCAATCATGGAGAGCATGCACCTTGGATGATTTTTAATCATTTCCCTAACTGGAGTGGTCAAGTTTCAATACCACTTGTTTGCATAGTGAAGTATCGAGCAGATTGGACCTCGCTCGTCGTCCAAATAGAAAGAGTACTGCCCCAACTACAAGGATTATAGCAAGCAAAGCGAATGCCCAAGTTACACAGATCAGACCCACTTGATTAACTGGGAAGAAAAGGTGAGGGCAAAAATTAAAGTTGCTTGGATTATTAATTCAATAATAGAGAGAGGGAACAGGCAAGCATGGTGCTCTAAAAGCCTGCATATCCATGAAAAGAAGAGCGAGAAAAAGGCAATGCATGATGCCGTCCTTTGTCATCTTCCTGTTCCATGCCTCCAACCACAAGTGCCTTTTACATTGTTTATTTAAATTAAATAAATACCTGCATTATCTTCTTCTTTATTCCCCGATTGACCAGATTTTCAAAACCAAAAAGAACTAAAGAGTTTCTTTCTAATCGATGAGCTTGAGAAAGAATTAAAATATCGAGGCAACCATGACCACAGTACTCCGTACCCTTTTCCTAATATAATAAGCCTTCAGTCGACGCATGCAGGCTCCACTTTTAAAAGGCAAGAAGAAAGAGGCGATGCATTCAGTGTTGGCTAGCTTCGAAGACAATCCTTTTCTTTTGAAGGGTATAGGTAATCTGAGGTGGGACCTGGATTGTTTTGTGGATAAAGGCAGAGGTTATAATATGGGCGTGGGAGAGGGTGGCATGCAGTTTATTATAGGTTTTCGTTTTGAACCTTTTTCTTTTGAAAGAACACTACAACAGCAAAACAATAAGCAAAGTAGGTTGAGATAACGAGCTAGGCTTGAGCTATCAGTTACAAAGGAAAAGAGTAGGTTAAAAGCCTTACTTGACTAAGACAAAGTTTGTCTTTCCCGTTTGCAATGTTTAGCTTTTTGTTGATTCCGAGCAGTTTTCTCTATCAAGTTTTATATCTCTGAATCTTTCTTGCATTTTACTTTTTTTGTTAGGTTACTTCAAGTATTAATTTACATGTAGTTGATCCGATCTAATGTGATTGAAGAAAGGTTAGTTTCAATTGATCCCTCAAATTTGGACAAATCCAGTGTTAATTTTTTTTATGCGATTTCAATTCTGCGAATGCTTTTCTTAAAGTCTCAATTATGAAATAACTAGTAAGTGTTTTTAATCCTTAAAATATTTAAATTTAATCAAACCTTTTTAGAATTAGTTAGATGTGGTTAAATATTCCGGTTTCAATTAAAAGTTTTGATGATTTCACTTATATTTTTTATATTTAAAATTTTACTTAGAAATGTTGGAGAATTTGTTCAAAAACATAATTACCAAGCTTATTTGAAACCAATATTAAAATAGAGTAGCCCACTCATTACTCTTAATGATGACTAAGAAATTAATATTGATATTAATCAATATATTGATATACACGTTTATATTACTTAATTTATCTTATTAATAATAGTTAAGGAATTGATATCAATATTAGTCGATATATTAATACATGTAAGATGTTTTGATATTTAGTCTACTATGTTAATAATATCTAATGAATTAATATCTATATTACTTGATATATTAACAAATATGTAAGATGTTCTGATATTTCGTTTATCATATTATTGGTATCTAAGAAATTGATATTAATATTGCTTGATATATTAATAAATATGCAAAATATTATGACACTTAGCATATATAATATTATATATGATGGTAGCTAATAGAATGATATTGGTGTTATTGATTTTATTGATAGAATATATAGAGATATTTTAATACTTAGTTAATTGTGTTTACAGCAATTAAGAAAATAAATTCAACATATTGAGTGATTCATAAAGATGGTGATTATAATGAAAAATAAAATATCTAATCATTTTTATAAACAATGACTAAGGAAGTTAATATAAATCTTAATTTGGGACAATTTAATAATGATTTATTTGGTATATTTGGATTAATAAATTTTTAATATGGTGGTGAAAATGTAGAACCCTTAAGTGTATTAAATTGATTGTGTTAGTTTTGGGAAATATAATTATAAATTAATACCTAATTTTACATTTAAAATACTATATTCTTTACAAATTCATCTCATTCGGTAATCACGCTAATATTAGTTATTAACTTTTATTTTTCTAGATATATAGTTGATGTAATTTAAATATTATGTCATTGTAATAATTTTCTTTTGATACATATGTAACCTTACTGAAGTATCATAAATTAAACCCTTTTGTGTCAAAATTTCCTCATGTATTTATCATGTTTGATCATATAGTATAATAATAAAGTACAAATATCTATATAATTGATAATGAATAACCATGGGGAATTTTAATAGATTAATAAATGAATAGGTGATACGCATAAGATATCTGTATGGAGTTTATATGAATATTTGTTATACAAGATATAATGGGATAAATTTTTTAATAGGTACCATGTAGAGGAGACGCTATTGAGATTTTATCAAATCCAACAAATCCTTTAAATAATTGATTTGATATAATGTGAATTATGACATGGATATTGTTCTACGAAAAAAAATACAAAAATACAGATGTTAATTCATCTCCCTTCAAATATATAGAATACATGTAAAAACTTTACATGAAAGATGTTTGAATGGAAACATGATAATAAATAATTGATGATAAGAAGAATATAATAATAAAACTATTATATATTATGATAAAAAAATAAAATATTATTTGTAGAGTGCGTGCTTTTCACTGAAAGCTTACTAGATGTAATTTGGATATTATTTTTTAGTTGAGATTTCAGTATATTTAATATATAGTTTATAATATTTTTATTTAAGTGAAAGTTTTTAAAGCTTAAAATTTGTATTTATTTATCTTTACTTTGTATTTGATTTTATTAAATAAAATAAGAATGATAAAATTTAAAATTGTGACTGTTAAATTTCTAATTGTATATATACCTATGCCTTTTTACATAAATTTATGATATATTTTTATTCTATGAATGCATAAAACTTTCCACGGTGCATGAAGTTTTTGTTATAAAATATGTAAATTTCTTTTTTTTTCTTGCAATAAGTTTAAGAATATACATACAATGTATACGTACATTTAATGTATATATCTCTTTATTATATTAAATTTCTATATATTCCAATACTGAAAAGTACTTAAGGGTAATTAATTAATCAAGAAGACCATAATTAATGTGGAGCAAGCATGCATGGCTGGAGTCAATAGACCTTCAAATAGATTGATGGAGGCATGAAAGCAACACATCTATTTATGTCTTCCAACTTGATATCTCGCCCACATTCAATTAATATTAATCTCCCTACCAAGATGATTTGCGATTTGCCCGTTACTAGTCGTGTGCCGTGCTATGCCGTGGGGTTGACTCTCATTCTTTTACTGCTTGGAAAATGATGTTAAACTAACACAAACGCATTTTAAACTAGGAAAAATATTTTCCATTGCGATAATGGAATTGTTGAATTAAATAAATTGATTTTATTTTAATTTGATAGTGAAAAAAAAAGCAATAATATCAGCAAATAGATTATTTTTTTAAATAATCACAATAACATAAAAAAAATTCAAAAAAGAAAAATAATGATGTAACTCTATTCCCATTCTATTAAGTAATCTGGGTACCAAGAATTGAGTCAATCTTGATTAATAAATTAAATTCATGATTTAAGTAAGGAAATTGAGATAATTTGATATATAAAAAATAAAGAAAATTTCAATGCCAATTTTTTTTTGAAAATGTTTTTTGAATGATGAAAACTAAAAAGATAATACAGAAAGAAAACAAAATCAAATTTCAACTTGCGTTAAACTTATAATTTTTTAAACTTATAATCTGAATTATTAGATTAGAAGCACCGTATTTTAAAAAAACTAAAAAGCTCAATTATTAATTAATTAATTATTAAATGAGAAAATTAAAAAAGTAATCTTAAATATATAAAGGATCCAAAATAAAAAATAAGAATTCAAACAATAAGGATCGAAATTGAAATTAAGAATAATTTTGATTTTTTATGAAAGAGTGAAATTAAAAAGAAAAATTAACAAAATGACCCAAAATAAATAAATAAAAGAATGAGGGTCAAATTTAAAAAATATATATATAAAAAATTGATTGAAGGGTGAAATTAAAAATAAAAATCAATTTAATAAAAAATCTACAAATAAAAATCAATCAAAAAATGAGGATCACTTTGGAAAAAAATACAATTTGTGAAAAAATACAATATCACAAATTGAGATTGAAAGAAGTGATTGAAAACAATCAAAACTTACAAAAAAAAATATTAAAAATCATAAGAATAAAGATTAAAATTTAAAACATCAAATGACAATTCTAAAATTTTGCAGGGGTAATATGATAAAAAAAAATCTAGATGAAAAGAGCACAACTATTATTATATAGTTCTAGGAAACATTGCTACTAATCTGGATGAATAGGTTTTCGTAGCTTTTGTTAATGCTTGCACATTTTAGTACTGGATTATGACACTTTCTCTCCCCATCTGGTTAAAATGAAGGGAATACGATCTAGATAGATCTTATGATAATTAATGAGGCAAAAAAATTAGTAAAAAGGGGCGTTAAATATCGAAATTGCTATCAAATTAAATTGATGAACTTGCTTCTCATTGTCTTGACTGCTCATAATTTTAATTCCTATATATCGACTGGAGAACAAGGCTCACCTGTGAAGTTTTTTGCTTTAACAACGTGTTTTTAAAGGATTCAAACTCAGTAAACCCATCATTCTATGGATTGACAGTTAATTAAATTCTATTTTATTTTTGTATTTGAATTCCGAAATCTCTGAAAATAACTCTCTACTATGTATATTCGAGATTAGATATAGTTCATTTTCGATCTTCAGGTCTTATTTCTTTCATGTAATACATGAATAGATGTCTTGTTTTAAAGAAGAACGATGAGTTGTTAAATCCCATTAGTTTTTAAGCTTATATATAATACTTTTTTTCTTCTATGTTAATGCTATCGTTCACATTTTTATATTTAAAGCACATATGAAAAATAATTTTCAATGGAAATTGTGCATGGTATAAAATGTGAGAAATTGACATCATCAGCTTTTTTTTATCAAGAAATAAGAAGGCTGACATCGTAAGATTACATAAAACAAAAGGGAAAAAAAAAGTATGAAAAAAGCTAAATTAATCATTCCATCAAATTACGGATTAATTATATAGATAAACAATATTTTTATTATAAGTGGAAACTACGCCAGGCCTCTCTGCATGCGCTAAGCAATATCAGTATTTACTTTCACGTCACCTTCAATATGAAGAATCTAACTATCCATTTAATTTTCACTATCATTAAAGCTCTAGTTGAAAACTTTAGGATATGTATATATGCAGCTGAATTTAGGTGATGGTCTTAAATGAGAACACATGCAATGCAAGGCTGGGCTGATATTAAGTTCGCTCCAGTTGATCTTCACCGAGAAGCACGCAATGATTTAATTTTGTCACCATTAATAGTGTTATCTTGACTTTGTTGACATGGAAAGAGAAATGAAATGTCTTTGTTCATGTGGATGTTTATCATATATGCATTAATTGGCCGGCTTCTTCTTTGACATGGAGGTTTGACAATCTGGGCCTGCGTTCTCTTGCCCTCCGAGACACGGTGAGCAGAGGCACATGCAGACTCTTGGTCGCCACACAGAGAATAATCATTCTGAGTCACAGGGAGGGAATCAGCTACTATAGAATCACCATTCATGTATATATATAAGCTGTTAATTAGCTCTTAATTAAAAGCTCCTATATATATAGAATCGATCTTCATCATCCTCAAATATTTGGGATTTCTAGCAAGTTTCTCTACTCGATTAATTCATCCTTTGTCTATTTAACTTCGTCATACCTGTCCAGATACATTGCGGCCCTTGTGTGGTTTTTTATGTCACCAGTTCGTGATGGTCTTCTCTATATATTCTATATTCAAAGTGTGCTTTGTTTACCCTATTAATAGTGCTTTCCTTTTGTATTTATAGTTTATAATTTCAATCGGCAGAAGACTCCCAAATTCCGTACATCATTTTTCAACAACAGAAATGCTGTTGAATTAGGTCTCCAATAAGTTGATGTGATCCAATTTATTGCCAAGTCTTGATGATGCTGATCATGAAGGTCATTTGCGTGCTGAATCTATAACTTTGATTACAAGGAACAAATGCAAGAGGAAAAAAGTCAGTAAAGTTACTTTCCCTCATTTTGTTTGAAAGGAAGTGTGACAAATGAAGGGAAATAAAGTGGAGAGGAAGTACATCTTTTTGTTAATTTTATTTGAAACAAAAGGAAGAATTTTGAAGAATAAAATTATGCATTTAGTTTAAACTTGCAAATAGTTTTATTGAGAATAAAATTATAGTTTCATAAGTTTTCCACCCATTTCTCTCTTAATTGGAGGTAGTATTAAGGTTATGTTTGTTTTGTATTGGTTTTTATGTTTGCAGTTAAACAAACACAACAAAATATTTAGTAATAAATCAAATTGGATTTTATATTGTGGGTCTATTAAAAAATTAAGTTTTTTTTATGTTTTTTTTATCATTTTGATATATTTTTATTAAAAATAAATTTTAAAAAATAAAAAATATAATTTATATGGCCTTAATAGTTAAAAAAGTATGTTCTCTTTCTTCTTAAGGTAAAACTTCACTGTTAACGGTCAACCAAATTTATTAATTTTTTTGGATAGGTTAATATAAATATAAACTTTTAAAATTGCGAAAATATTTTTATTGCAAGAAGGAAAAAACATAAAGGATAACTCAATCGGCATCTAAAAGGAATCAAAATCGTCTTGAAAATACAATAGTACTTTCAAATCAGATTTTGCTATTATAGTCGATCGGTACAGGGGAGAAGCACGGACTAGAAGCACCTATGGCCATGGAAGGCCCCGAGATTACTTAAGCCATGAAAGACTTTGAAGCATAATAGCCAGCAACATAGTTTTTCCTAAGCAAGCACAAGCAGAGAATCAGGGGCCTGTGCAAGCAGTAAAGCGAGGGAGACGAGGCAGGATACAGGGGAAGAAAATGCTGCTGCCTGCTGCCACCCACGAAGACAGACTGGAGCTAGGAGGGGGTGGTTGCCATTCCCAGCTTTGCTATCTATCTGTCATTAACTGATAATTCTTTATTATTCGTCTCAATTTGGAAATTACAATCCATTAATGTTGAAAACCAAATTTCATGGTGGGTTGTGCCTGTAATTTACTCCTCTTTCCTTTTATGGAGACATGGGCCACGCGGTGTTAGTGACAGATGGATGGGTGCTGTCGTATTTCTTGTGCTTTGTACATTCTACCTCCGTTCCTGTCCTTTCGCCACCTCTTGCAATAACGCCGGTTTCTTTCTTTTTTCTCGCAGGGATATGATAATGTATTTTTATTATAATTTAAAGTAATGTTTATTTATAAATATATTAAAATAATATTTTTTTATTTTTTTAAAATTTATTTTTAATATTAACACGTCAAACCAATATAAAAACATTGAATAAAACATATATTTTAAAATAAAAAATATTAATATTTTTTAAAAATATAAGAATAAACGGCTGAAAAACAAAGAAGTTGAGGCATCTATTCCCATCGTGTTAGCTAGCAAAAGAGAAGAAACTCTCCTGTGGGTGATTAGAATAATAATCTTCTAGGGCTAAATTATGTGTATAATTTACAAGTCAATCTATGCAACGATTGTATAATTGAAAAACAAGACAAATGCAAATTTTCTAACAAAATGAGTAGCAGCACCCCATCACCAGCATACAAAACAATCCACGTAAACATATCTTCCACGAGAAAGGAAAATCTCGAGCAGTCGGATTCTTGGAATTTGGCAAGAAGCAGTCTGTCCATCTCAAGCACGAACTTAACTCCCCTGATTATCATCTTGAGATTCTGCCATGTAAAGGGATAAGTTGAAGCTCTGTTAAATCACTAAAAAAACAATGATTTGATCCATTAAATTGCTAGCACCTTGCAAGATATCACTATCAATGGCTACTGCTGAATTATTGGGGGGATGGGGGATTTAAAATAAAATGAGAAGGAAAAAACCTATAACAGGAGGAATGCCTCATTTTTATTAATCATGGTCCGCGTAAATAATAAATATTTATATCTATCACAAAATACTATAAAATCCTATAAAAAAAAAAAGCATATAAAAGAACTTGATAAAAGAAAAGTGAGACATTGCTGCCTAAAGATTCCGTTAATCTATCAACATCTCCCTCTTCTCTAAACTGCTTTCTTTTCCTTTTTACCCCTCTCAACCGTTTTCACCGTCCGCCAAAAACAGTCCACCATATTTACAACTCTGTCCAACATAAACAAGGGGTTGCCAACGCTATCCATTCTCCCTATCTCAGCCATGAAGGCCCCTGGTTCACAACCCATCAACCACCACTCTGATGCTACTTGGCAGCCAATCACCATGGCTACGGCTGTCAGAATCGGTATCAGGCTCGAGCCGGATGACCGCAGATTCATTGGCGCAGATAGGTAGCCGTAATTTGAGCTGGCGCAGGCTTGGAGCCAATACGTTGTCTGTCCATTCTTCTAAGCCTGTTCGGGCTAGCCATATCCCGCAAACAATTTTTTCCAATGCCTCGTCTTGGATTTCAATCTGCATCTGATTGCTTAAGATGGTCGAAAACTTCTTGGTTATAGAATTTGAAATGTCGTGTCTAATGGAGCTGAAATCTGCATGTTTGAAGACAATGTGGTCGTCCACTAAATTGAGCAGCTCTTTAGAGACCGATGAAGTTGCAGACGTCAACAGTCTGTTATTGAGGGCATCTTCATCTTCATGATCAACTGTAAGATCACTTGAATTGTGCGAACCATCTGCTTTATCATCCCCCGTGTCAGCAGCTTCATTCAAGTCGAATGCTAGTGCTGTTCCTAAGTCCTTCCTTGGCTTTGCGGACCTCTCTTCATCATGAAGCCAATTGGCTCGGCGCTTTGCTGTTCTCTCAGAAAGGGTTAGCTTTAATTGCCAGCCTCCGCTAGCCAGACTCGCAAGCTTCTTCTCATCCAGCGAAATGCCGTTTGATAGGAATTTGAGATTGTCTGGTAAGCGATTTGCAGTCAGAATAAATATAACATTACCAAGACTGATTTCACGGCCAAGGGAATCGGCAATACGACCTCTCTCCATAGCCCGCTTTATGCTCCCTCTAACAAGCGTATCCGCTTCATCAATATCCTCTAGTATGATTACTGAGAAGGGGTTCCTTCTAACTGCCTCTGCTATTCGATCAAGCACAGTTTTACCACGGAAACTCACTCCAGATTCCCCATCCTCACGCCATGAACCAAGACAAACCATTATTGGATTTGCCCCACAAACAAGCTCTGAAAGAGCAGATGCCATCTTCTTCTTACCAGCCCTGTCAGGACCAGTGAACAACAGCCAAATGTCACCCTTTGATCCGGTGGTCCGACCTTTACCATGACCCAATTTGCATTGTGTCACTGTTGTAGCCACTGCAGATGCTGCATCCCGCTGCCACCAAACCTTTTCCAGAAGACCCTTGAGGAGTTTCTTGAACAAGTCAGCATCTAATTTGCTGAGAAGTTTGGCGCTGTGCAATTCATCGAAATTGGGTCGCGGCTCAGAAGGTACAGAGCTTAAAAAGTCCTTGGTACGGTCCTCGTGTTCTTTCTCAGGAGCCTCCTCAGCAACCTTTGGTCTACCAAGAATCAGGTCTGTTCTCACAGGGCTTCCAGGCGGAGTGATTGCCCGTCCAGCTGGTTGGCTGGGCAACAGATTTGGGAGATTTGGGTCGAACACAAGGGTTCTGTCCGGCTTTTTATTTAAACTTAACTTGGGCTGGAAAGGTTGGCGAGGAAGCAGGTTATGATTATGAAAGTTTGTCATTGAGATAGCAGGTTGGGCAATTCTTTCAGATCCAAGATTAGGTTGATGATAAGCAGGATGAAGATGCAAGCATCTATCGTGCCAAGTCTTCTGCAACTCTAGTCTCTTCTGCTTCAACATCAGTTCTTGATCCTTCGTCTGCATGATAATACAGCGGCAATATTAGTTTCATTGTTGAACTTTCGATTTTAGCACTTAAAATGAGAAAAAAGAATCTTATTTGGGCCGGTACAAGTTTGCAGTTCACTTTGAGGTTTGAGCTAACTTACCGCTGTCTGATCAGATGACTTAACATCACCATCTTGAGGCTTTGCATTTCTCAACCATAGTGGCAGTGGTGGCTGAGCTGATTCAGATTTGACTTCTGAAGATTTCTCAACCTCATTCGGTACAAATTTTGCTAGCTCTTGCTCATAATTCCGCATGCAATCAGGGCAACAACTCATTCTTCGAGCAGGATCCAAGTTCTCAGAGAGATGCCTTGGCGGAGCAAGAGTCACAGATGGAAAACCCTTCAGTGGTGATAGCGACTCGACTGAGCTGCTGAGGATTCCATTGGTTCCAAGCCTACACATCGACAAATATGTAAATGATTTAATCATAAGTAACAGAAAAAAGAATGATTAATAACAGTTATTCTCTGGACGAAGGACTATATAAAAACAAATCCTTAATCTAAAGGAAGTTTTTATTCCTTAAGCCAGGTGCAATTCAGATGTCAGAATTCTCCGAAACCTCCACTAGTATGCAACTTTCTGAACGAACTGACAAAAAATCCCAAATTGTAGATCAGTATATGGAACTTAACTTGGAATATATTTTCCGAAAGTCCAGATATCAAACAATCTACAATACAGCAATTTCCGAAGGCATCACTCATTGAAGATGCAAGAACATCTCCAGTTTTCCACCAGATCCTCAGGCTAACGCGTAAGTTAAGCTCATGAATAAAAAAGTATAGCTCCAAAAATAGCAATAACAGCACATATACCTATGAAACATCCCTGGAAGAGGTGCTCTAGCAGCAATTGGCAGAGCCTGCAGATCCCAATCATTTTCCATTGAAGGATGATAGACTTGGCATCTCAAATATGTCTCACAAGTAGCAGTCCCAATCAACCAAACTTTACCACCACCACTCCCCTCTCCAAACCTCCCCAAAAGCTTCCTCATCTCCTCCACAGCCGACCGCCCAATATCTGACACAATCTGCTGCTGCTGCTGCTGCTGAACCCCACCAGAACCTGCAAAGCTCACTTGCTGCTCAACAAGCCATTTCAAATCCCCCATATCAAGAATCACCCCACCACAATCCATATTCCCTATCCGGGTCTCAATCAACCCCCCTAATTCCACAATCCTCGCCGCTACCTGTGCTTTATCCAAAAACTCTTTTTCTAAATGAATCACATGAACATTCTTTAACACCCCATCTCCTACTTCTTTACTCTCTATTCTCTTCAAAACCTCCTTCACTACCATCTCTGGCTCTGATTCACCTACCAAAACAGGATTCTTCTTCTTACTCTTGGTCAAAGTAGCAATAACCTTCTTAACCTCCTCATTTCTTGGTGCACCAGAATGACCGACACCTCCTTGTTGCAATCTTGGATTCATATAAAAATTCCTATTAGTAACAGGAGCAGGAACAGCCACAGCTCCTGGAGCACGAAACCCCAATCCAATCCCAGAGCTAGCAGCAGGATTCGAATTCGAAGAAGCATTCAAAGATTGCTCAATTGCTGCCTTAACAGCTGGGCTAGAAAAGCTAGCTTCCCTCATAACTCTACTAACACTTGGATCATCAAGAATTGATATAATCAACTGCTCCAGCTCAACTTTGACAGCCAAAAGTGGTTGTTGCTGCTGTTCTGGGCACCCTCTTCGCTGATGAGCCTGGGCACGCTTTAGTGCAGCCATTAAGGCATTGGAGATTGGTGGGTCAAGGCCAGGACTAAGATTTTGTGCAGTAGGGAGGCGTTCAAGGGCAACAGTAAAGCAGAGCTCAAGAGCTCTGCACTGAAGAGGATGTGAAGAATTAGGGTGTGATTTGATGCATGCTTGACGGAGGAAACCAGATGGGGAAGCTAATAGTGTTGCCGCCACATGAAGTGGTGTGGTCTGACCATGGTTACGGCGGCTTGCTTCGGCAATCGAGTGGTTCAGTACACTCGCCGCCTCTGGTGTCAGAGTCTGCTGGATGGTGCTAAGTCCAGCTCTCATTTCTTTAAAACCAGGAACAAAAGTCTTTGTCAAATTCAAACTATGTATTGAAATGAATTCAAGAAGGGATAAAGAAGCTTTCTTTCCTGCAAGTTCTTTGTTTTCAGGGAGTGGGGGATGCAATCGCTAAAGACAAACAACAAGGGTGGTTTGGTTTTGGTTTGTCCAAATGGACAAATTGGCTTACAATTTTCAGGTGGAGAGGGAGGGATGAGGAGATTATCATACAACAAAGAACTAAATAAAAATAAAATAAAAAAGAAGCTATCTTTATAATTCCCTTTTATCTAACAAGAAGGCTCTTATGGCAGGATCTACTATCAATCCATCCATCCATCTCTTTCTTGGCTTCCCCTTTACTTGCTTTGAGTTGTTTGTTTTGTTTTGCTTTTTTCCTCACTTTCTCACTCACATAAAAGGCTACATAAGAGACTTCAACGCGAAAACGAGAGATCGGATCCTCCTCTTCACAATAACCATCGATTCCTCTCTCTCTCTCTTACTCACCGAACTCTTTTCTATCTCTATCCATCTGATGATGCCGCTGCTACCGATGATTCAATAACAAAAAAGAAAAAAAATATATCCCATCTCAAATATACCCAACAATGTTAAACAGTGATTAAATATTTAAATAATACTACACAAATAAGACCGACCAGGAAAAGTAGAAAGTAGCAGTAGCAGTAAATTAGTGTTAGGGGGGCAGATAGATGCATGATTTTTTTTTGTTTTTATTGTGAAAAGGATAGAGAAAGAGAATTTCTGGAGAGTAGAGAGAGGGGTGGGGATGTAGTACCATCAGTTACAAAGATTTCTGTAAAATGCTATCTGGGCCCTTGTTTTTTTAGTGCTCGCGTCATCTTTCGTTACTTCCTCTTTTTTATTGTAGTTTCCTATTTTCTTTTTAATTATTCTATTTTTCAATCTATTATTAAATCTAAATCTCATCTAGTTCAATAGACTGATATCCAGATATTAACTCGGCTTGAATCTTAAATTAAATTAAAAAAATTTAATTCGATAATATCTAGTCTAGTTTGACCCAGACAAGTTTTTAATTATGCTTTAATATAATCATTTAAAAAATACAAAAATGACCTTTTTAATTAAAATAATATACTGAAATTAATTTAAAAACTAGTAAATTAACCCAATAATTTAATATAAGTTTTTTGGTTTTTTTATTTTAAATTAATTTTTAAATTATTTTCATGTTAAAAATAATTTTGTATTAAAAAAATGATATTTATTAGTGATATATTACTGTTAGATTAGATTACTTTAATCCATCAGATTGACTGCCCCTTTTTTTTTGTTATATCTATTTTGTTTCTTGTATACTAGAATGAATCCCGGGACCAAACATCAGGTCACACTATCCTGCAGCGCGTTTACACACGTTCCAATAAATAGTTGCACCTTAAGCGCGTGTTCTCACCCGTGTTGATGTGGAGTGAGGTTGGAGGGGCGAAGCACTCTCAACTTTCTATCTTTATTTGCCTTTCAACCATTTTTTATGCTTTTCACACGCAACCGCTGCAAAGGCATCGCACGGCTTCTACCGCTTCACTAGTTATTTTAATAGTTACTTTACACGCGTTTGTCTGTGGATTAGATATTTTTATATAAAAAAAATTGTTTAAACAAGTTTTTTTAATGTGTTTTTATAGTTAGTTTCTTTTACATATACGTAATTAAATTAAAAAAACTATACGTGTAAAAACAATAATAAATAATAAATAAAACTAAAACTAAAAAAATTAAAATATAAATATAAATTAGGATATTTAATCTTAGAAGATGAGATATTTAACTAATTCTTTATTATTTAATTTGGCTTAAAAAATACAATTGTACAAAAACTAATTTGAAAATTAAATTTAAAAAATTAAATAGTAACTTCAATATAGAATGTAAGAGAGTGCTTGCAGTAAAAAGAAAAAAGTAACGTCTTTCATAATTTTAGTAATGCTCAAAAGTCTTCTGCCCTCTTTCCCATCTCTATTTAACTTTCTTTGACAATCTCTCACTTTGTATATAAAATTGTATATCCAGACACTATACATATTGGAGTGCAATAATATTGTTATTACATTAACACGTAATACTTTTAATTACCATATATATATATATATATATATATATATATGTATATAGCTTGTCTTATATTGGGCTGGAAAGATAAATAATAACGTAAAATACTGAATCATTGTGCATATACTATATAGTTTATCTCTTACTGAATATAAATTTGATTATGATAGAGGGGAGGGGGGGGGGTATTTTAGAACATCATGAAGCTATTGAATTAAAGTAAATGCATGTGCTTCGCTTGTACTTTGCTTGGGTGGGCGAGGGGGAGGGAAGTAAATATATAATCTTTTATTATGAAAAGTGAAACATGACCTCATTTAACCTTTGTCTTCCATGATGATAATTATTACAGGTTTCAAGATTCGTGTCCCTTAAGCAAAACCACAGTATGGGAATATGTTGACTATGATAAACATTTCCTCCGTGAAAAGGTGATCTAATGATTCATTATTCCTAAAAAAAATAAAAATAAAAAATTACACTGAAATGATTTCTTTAACCTAAGCATAAACGAGGGATACGGTATAATAAATATTGTACTTTCAAAGGAGTGGTGGAGTGATGAGTGATTTTGGATTCCATCATCCCGTAAACTTCTTCTTCTTCTTCTTCTTCTTCTTTTTGGTGCAGGTTCAAGTTCAAATATTTTTTTTAACAAAAAAGAAGATGAGAAAATAGTAGGAAAAGAAAAGAAGAAGAAAAAAAAGAGATGGAGCCCTTGCCTCTTGAAGGTAAGACGAGGCAGAGCCTTGTCTGTCTCGAAGGTTAATGGATCATTAAATGCTTTGGAATGCCATGAATCCTCCCACCAGTTACAGGTGCAACTACCTTATAAAAATCTGCATTTAATTGGTTTGTTGTGGTTCAACTTGTACAGTCCCTGTCTCAGATCAGGTCAGCAAGGAGATGGAGACGACGAGTTCTGTATTCCGATCGTATTTCAAAATTTATAATGCTTTGGTGGTGCTTAAGATTAGGATAATATTTGTTTTAAAATATTATGACAATACTTGTTTATGAAGTATTTTTATATAAAAATATATTGAAATAACATGTTTTTTATCTTTTAAAATTTATTTTTAATATGAAGTTATCAAAACAATTCAAAAGCATATACAATAATTTTAAATTAAAAACATACAAATTTTAGCCAAATTGCATTTAGATTACAATCCCGAACAGAGGGTTTAACCTCTCAAACAAAAAAAAGAAATAAACATAGAAAAACCCTATCAACTTGTACTGTTTTAGAGGATTTAAAGAAAGGATTTCACACAGAGAGGAAGGTAAGGTAACATTTTAATAGTTATTCCAAATAGACGATATGATATGTACGTGCAAGCCATTGTTGCTTGCTGATGCTCGTGAAATTAAGGAGTCGATGCAACAAGTAAATGCACAGAAATTATTATTATTATTATTATGATAACATAGAGATAAAAAAAGAAAAAATGTTACTTAAATTCAACTTTGGGGGATTCCTAAACTTACAAAATCCTGTGCGTTGGATTTACTTTTTTGGGTTTTTGTTCTGTGAGCGGAGAAGTCTTCGGGAACAAAAATAATCATCGTCGTTTTTTACTTTTCATAACGCACGCCCTCCTTCCCTTGCCTTTTACGCGTTTTTCGAGCTCATCACCTTCCCACCCCTCTCCTCCGTCTCCTTTACTACTGCAACAACAACAACAGCATCAACTACTACGACGACCTTCCTTTTTCAACACCCGGTTTTTCCGTACGCGCTTCGATTCATTCGTGTGTTACCTCTGCTTCTCGAATCCCCCATAAATTCCCTATTATAATTCCCTCTTTTTTTCTAAAAAAAAAAGGTTGATTATATTTATTTTAATGATAAAAGAAATTGACTTGGTTCACTCGATTAACTTGCTGATGTAGAGGTTAATCCGGTGACCAGGACCTATACTCCCCGGCCGCTTGCATTGTATTTGTAAGGTTAATTATAATCGCAGTCCCGGCCTGTAGTATCTTGATTAATTGAGTCCTCTAACTATTGATTTGATGAACTAAGTCTCTTTTCCTTTATATTTCTCTTACAATCAATTCATGGATTTATTCGGAAACTACAGTTACAGAGTTCTTCCTCGTCCCTCCACTAGCTTCACTGTCGTATTAATTTGTTTTTTCAACAACAAAAATATGTTGAGGTCAATCTTTACATATCAAGACTCTTTATTTTGATCATATTCTAAACTGGATATTTATATCTAAATTAGTGTATTTGTACAAAAATTCTCTGTCTTGTCTATTATGTTTACCTGGATAATAATATTGATAACAAAACAAAGTTGGTCTCAAGAATTTTCGCCACAGGACTTGGATAAACTCAATGCAAGGGCAAGTGGTTTATGTTTATGTTTCAAAAATATTTTTTAAACAATATATTTTTTAATTTTTATTTTACTTCAAATTAAATTTTTAAATGTTTACATATTGTTTCATAGATTGATATTAAAAATAATATAAATAATAAAAAATTTATATATTTTAAAATAAAAATATTTTAAAAAATAACTATTATCAACTAACAACTAACAACTAGTTCCATTTCTGTCATGATACTTTTGAACTCAATTAGGTAAAGCAATTGAATAATTCTACAGAGTGGTTTTCAATTGTAATCTTGTAGAGTAGAAAATGCATAAGCTCATCTATCGGTTCAAAAGCCTTAATACACCTAGGGTAAACATTTGGTGTGACCTAATATCGTTGTCACTCAAAATTTCAAAGGTCATTAAGATATTTTCTCTCTGACTGTACTGTTCTGCAAAAAATTAAAAAAAATTGACTTGTGAAGTGCTAAATCACTTTATATTGGGTGATTAGCCTAACCTCTTCTTTTCCTGTCATTATTGTAGTGGAAAATGTGTAAAAACAAAAGGAAATTGAAAAAATAATTCCCTTTTCCAATTATATTTCAGCAAACTTCAATTCATAGTTGGATTTATGACCATGCTTTTAGCAATCCGAAGGGCTCAACTTTTCAATTGCCTGGCTGAGTTATTCTACTGCTATTTTTGTATTCATCAGTGTTCAGTGTTGTTGAATATTTTTAAATTATTTTAATTCCTTATTAATTTTTAAATATTTTTAAATCATTGTGATATGCTAATGTTAAAATAAATTTTAAAAAATAGAAAAAACATTATTTTTATATAAAAATATTTTAAAAAATAAATTCTACCACATTCTCGAATAACTCATAAATATATAATTTATATTTTGATGATCAGTACTTCTTAAAAGAATTTTTAATTTTAAAATATATCTAGATAAGTTTTTTAAATTTTTTAGTTTTCAAATCTATATAACAAAACTATATAAAAAAACATTAATTTAATATTTTTTAAATCAAACACATTTTAAAATATATCCCAGTATAATTTTAAACACAAAAACAAACAAACTGCTTCTTAAAAAAATTGTTTCTGCCTAGCCTCTTTCATTTGATCTGGTATGAAATAACGAAAACATTTTCAATTTCTTATACATCTATAAACACACACATCCAATAATGTTATGGAGCATTAGCCCGAAATCGACCAAGCACCGACTCTTGGAAATAATAATGTAGCTTGGGGAGAGGGGTTTGTTTTCTTTTTTTGTATATGGGTTTGAGTTTTATTGTATATACCTATCATCCGCATGATATTTTACTTGTTTACTGGGTTTGTAGGATGTTCAGTAGGTCGTGAGGATTAATTATGGTGTGTGTAAGCTAGCCCGGACACCCCACGTAAATAAAAAAAATATAATTAAATTGCATTTTTGCGCTTGGCCTAGAAAAGACTTGTCTTCTTTCACTGCACTTGAGTTCAAGCTCTGGCATGTATGTTTGTCACCTTTTCGGTACCTTACATGCCTATTGGGTTTATAGGATATTTAGTAGGCCGTGAGGATTAGTCGTGATGCATGCAATTTGATCTGATCCGGATACCTCACGTGAATAAAAAAATAATAATAATGTAAGTGAATTACAAGAAGCAAATGCAAACTTCGATTGTTAATTAGCAGCAGATGCATATATGGTGGTGCCACCTCCAAGAGAAAATTCTTCTGGGTTTTGTCATGACTTAATTACTGGTCTATATAGTGGAAGAATTTCTAGGTGTCATCATCCGTGCTCTAATTGCTATCACATTGTGGACCGAAAAGGCATAATTATCCGTTGAACGAGCAATAGCCTCCACAAAATTGGCAAATTCATGACGAGCTAGCATAGCTAGCGTAGCGTAGCCAAGGTGGTAGTATCATGGAAATATGGTTCCACCCCTGTATCAAATCAACTTCCATTTCTTGCCATTAAAGACTTTGGCAGAAGACAGTTTGACTCGAATATCTGAAACTCCACCCCAACACCATGCATGTGCGCGGGCTGCAAAAACTAGGAGCATGCATGTTTGCTCTGCGGTTTCAAATGTTTTTGAAGTTTTTTTTTTGGGATTGAAACTGTTAGATTACTGATTTAGAATTGTAACTAATGATATTTTTTTTATAATTAGTAAATTTAATTAATTAATTATATTATTTTAAATATATTTGGTAATTGATATATATCTTTAGTGTGCGTGAGTGTATTACTTAGTTTTTCATATATCTCTGTACATAATTTAAAATATTTATTTTTAATATATATTCTTCTTAAGCTTTACTAAACTTCCTTCTTATATTTTATTAAATCAAGTGAGCAAAAAGAGTAGCTAAAAAGTTTTGTAGGATTTTCACTACATTTAAAAATTACAAAAAAAACCCATTACACTGAAATACTTGGTAACTTGATGATGATTCTTTTATCCTAGGTGAGTTTGTGAACAATAAAGCTATTAATATAACACAATATTAAAAAAAAAAGATATTTCAAGATGCTTAAGAAGATCAACTTGATCGTAGACGGGCTATCTCAAGGAGAGATTCCAACGCTTATTGAAAACAAGTCCTAGTGATGTCACATTTTCTTCAAAGGTGTGATAGAAAAAAAAAAAGAGGAACGATAACCCTAAATTATCACGAGTCAAGACACCATTATTGATTAGGATAGAAGGAAAGGGCAAACCAGTTGAAAAGGTGCCGGAAATACTTGCCATCATGAACACCTATCACAGGTATAAAAATCTCCAGCATACATTCAAATTTATCCAGAATCAACCCGTCCACAGGTTGAACGTAAACCCTTCTCTTATAACTTGCCATGAGTTGGTATAAACTAAATAGGATATGTATAGCTGCTTACATAATATACCCTGACTTCACTGATATGTCATTAATTACGCGGTATAGGCTAAATAGAATATGTATAACTGCTGCATCATACACGTTGCCTGGAAAACAGAGATTATGCAGAACATATACTTTTTTGAATGCATAGCGAGGAAGGACGTGGGCACGTTGCACTGTTCAGATGGTCTCCATAATTTTTCTTCTGGAGTAGGCAAGGTTTATTAATGGATGCATTCATCAATGGACGACTGTGCTGCTCTCAAGGGTTATAACACCAGCGCGTATTTCGGACAAGTCTTACGACACAGTCGATTCTATAACGTTAATCGCAATAAATTGCAATATACATAAAAAGGAAGTACAGAATGCATGGCAGTGCGATAATTAGTGCTGGCAGCTGGATCCCAATAAATGATGTACAAAACATTAGAGATAGCCTGCGATGCTAATGTCCCAGCACTACAGCTACGAACAAAGGAGGGATAAAGTGAAGTTCCATTTCATATTTGGATTTTTCAGAGTGTTATTTACTTCATGTTAGATTCCAGAGAAGGAAAGGGCAAACATATTGATTTGTTTATTGTTTAGTTGAACTCTAGAAAATTAATCAACTAAATTCAATTTTCAACTTAGGTGAAGAACGTGAGGAAACTAAGATGGCACATGCACGCACATTAATAAGAATATTTTAAAATATCTTTAGGGAAACATATATTTGGATGTAGTAATATATAACGTATAGGGATTATATAATTTAATCTATTAGTGCACATAATATATTGTTATGATTAAATGTTTTAATTTATATAATTTTATTAGAAAAATGCAATACGTTATAGCTTAAGATTTATATTATCCACATAAGAAAAACACGAAGTTATTTATTTTAATGTATACCAAACACTTAAAAAATGTTTTTCTTTCCTTCCAATTTAATTTTTCACGGTGAATCACGCGTTGAAAAGCAATCTACTTTCCAGGAAATCATTTATTTTTCGAGAAGAATTCGTTTTTGGACAAAGAATTAAAGGAGCCTTGTTTATTTTATGAAAAGGAGGAAAACTTTTTGGCACGAAGCGAAAGAAAGTAGAAGGAAGGGCGGGGGGGGGCAAAGTTTTGTTGAAGAAGCTCCTTTGCTTGTCTCAGGCATGCCCACATCTCAAGCATGATACCATAATAATACTTGCACTTTCGAAAGACCTCATGCATGTTCCATAGAGCTCCTTTTCTCCCACTTTTTATAAACTTCTTCTTAGATCTCTACTCATCATTTCTGCATCTTACTCGGTTTGAATTGATAAACCATTCTCTAGAGTATACAATTTAAGCCTTTAGCATCATTATCGAAGGGTAGGGTTGCTTTGTAATTGGTTCCTTGATGAGGGAAAAGTTCCCCCGCACTATGCCATAGGCCTTACCAGCCCCACCAATAATGGAGGAACCATAATTCAAGAAAAAAAGACCCCCACTATACTCTCCCCTTTTTTTTCCTCCAAGTAAGGATTGCTATATCAACCAACGACCCCATCTGCGAGGATCTCCCAATATTTTTCTTCAAGTTATGTAATTGCTAAAGTTGCATTTTATTTGACTTATTAAGACCTCAAAAAGGGCCCTCTCCCCTTTTCCCACGTCTAGTTTCAAATCTCAATCGATCAATCCATCTATCCATCTATCATGAAATGGGTTAAAGCGTCTACAAAGGCTAATTGATGGACTATCATGAGACAGAAGGGCCGATAACTCTTTTCATTGATGCAAGCCAAACCCCACCTAGCTTTTTAATTACACGTATAAATATTGGTGATAATCACGTCATGAAAGGTCAAACTTCAAGCAAGCACAAAACAGAAAATCACTCACAGCTGGGGAGAATTGAGAGCCACCTCCTCCAGTAAGGATTTTGGTAGCTTCTTGTACTCAAAGGCAATTAGACTTTCAATCTCAACCCCTCCCCTCCCTCTAGAATTTCCTTTTCCTCCCTCCCTTTTTAGTTGAGAATAAAGGAAATCCATCTTACTTTTCATATGAGATGAATTCGGTAAGATAAAGCATGCATCAATCAAGCAAAAGGTGACCATTGGTTCCCCTTTTAGCAAATAGAAAATTTGAAACGTCATTTAGAAAAAAATAACTCTATAAAAGTTTGAGTGTGATATTAAATGTTCCATCCAGAAAAGAAAGAAAAAAACAAATCAAAGGCTACACTATTCGTAGGTGAATTCTATATCTATTTTTTTTATGTAATTTGTAAGGCTAGTATAAGTTGATAGGCAAATAATTTCTTTTTTCCTTTCTTGTTATTAAAGGCAAAGTATTGGAAGTTTAAAATAAATTGTTCAACTTTAGCTGTGTAATTAATGGTGCTTAATATATGCGTTTTGGATTTTCCATTGATCATTATGGGATTTGGCTTAATTTTCTTTTCCTTAAGTTTTCCTTTTCTTTTTCTTTTTTGGGAACAATTAACACTTAGGTAAACCCCAACTAATAGTGTGGCTTGATCGATAAGGAGGCACCGCCCCTGAAAAGTCGTCCTCCTTTTGTTTATTTGGCCATATATATAGTTCTAGAGAAAGGAACAATTGGAAGCTGCCAAATTCCCACCTCAAAAGCTTCATGTGAAATAACATTTCATCTTCTTCCTTTAACTTTTGGGAATCCTTAAGAACTACTAACAATAGAAAATGCCACATAGAAGAGGCAGAGAGAAAAGCTACTTTTTCTCCACTGATGGTGTGGAAATTTGGCTTTCTTAAGCACTAAGCTTTACACAAAAGCTACTAACTTTTTTATCAAGAGGAAAAGATAAGGGAAAAAAAAAAGGTTTCTAAGAACGACTCAACCTCGTGGAAGCAACCCATGCCTACGTAAGGCAGACCCTTTCATCAGCAGGAGCATATTGAGGGTCTAAAATCTAAATGGGTTTCAATTAAGCCATAAAGTTAGATTTTAAAACTTGTTTTTAAAAGTTAAGACATCCAACTTTCAAAGGGGGCCTACGTCCCTCACTAGTTTAATTAACCTAATTGCCACAATTAGTGGATGACAAAACCCTACAGAAATTACTGCAGTAATTAAAGAAATGATTTATGACCTTGTTTGAGCATTCATGTTAATTACACCCTTGAATCAGTGGAGAAATATTCGAAGGAGATTGTTTCCAATTCTTCCTAATAGAAGAACAAAGTCCGCGCAGTAGGCTCTTCATTTTCACCAACCATATATATTAATATTACTTCGGGTTCTGTCAAGATGAAAACCCACATTCTGGTAAAAGAAAAATTGGAAATTCACATTTTTTTAATCCAAACTGGGCGGACACAGGAGTAAAATGCAAGCATGCTTTTCCATATCTTTCCCAACTGGGGGCTACCGGAGAAACCATTGCTGTCTACCAAATGTATGTGCGAGGCCCTGGACATAAAGAAAGAAAATGCCTTAAGTCTCAATACAAAGTACAGCCCATCTTCCAACTACAACTATAAATGCCATTATACGCATATTGTATCATTACTCATCCTCATCATGATTCAAGAGATTAAAACTACTAGGTGGCACATTCAAAGCCAGGGGTCCTAGAGAAAGACAATGAAAGCACTTTTAGAAATGTGTTCATCCTCCGAATCAATGATGGGGAGACAAAACTTTGAGATTTTTCCTTTAAAAAATAAAAAGATCTTCAGCCAAAACCCTTTAATTTAATTTTATGAAGAAACTAAACACTTAAAGATCGAATTATTAGAAGATCTTGAGACAGCTGGGGTGCCATGGCCCGCCCTGCAGTACCGCAGCTGCCTTCTGCAGAATCTAGATAGCAGATGTTGGGTCAGGATATGGAGGTATCTGAAGATATGGATGGGAGACAAAAACCTTTCTTTGTTTCGAAGGATCTTGAACGTTTCAAAGTTCCAAGCAATTTGCTTGCATTGGTTTATGTCATTAGAGAACAAGTTAGAGAGATCTGCTCTTGGTTGGGCTGCCACCGTCTTCTTCTTAATGTGATCCACAATATTCAACTAATTATCGTCTGATTATTTGATTTTTAACTTAATAAGATAAACCCAATTGCATATCAAGATGATAGAATAGACAACGATTTGGATCAAGACCATATGAGTTTAATTATTAACCAAGCGTTTAGTATTCTTTTTTCTTAGACAGGGGTTTAGACACGTACGTGCATAAATGTTTTGCGAAGAAATAAGTTATATCTCACATGGACGGTATATAGCTATATACATCTCACATGCACTAGCTCTTCAAATGGTAAGAAAGATACTCATTCTGCACCCAAGGCATTTGCCCAGTGGTGGTAGGTGTCTTGCGCCTTCCGTTGCCATGGATTTGAGCCTTAGAGTTGCATGTCTATCAGCCCCGCGCTGTTTTACCTGCCTGCTGGGTTTGCAGGGTGTTTAGTAGGCCGTGGGGATTAATCGTGGTGCACGCAAACTAGCCCGGACACCCCACGTTAATCAAAAAAAAAACAAACAAAAAAAAAGAAAGATACTCATTCGATATTATGAATTAATTATTGTCAATAAAATTTTTTTACGAATGGAGATATATTTTAATGTTTATAGAATTATAATAAATTATTTTTTATTCACTAATTTTTTATATAAAATATTAAAAAAATATAGAAAAATAAAAAAATCTGTAATATATATATATATATATATATATTAACCAATAACATTAAAAGAATTGAGTTTTTTTTAATATATTGCTATAGTGTTTAGATTAACAATGAATCATCTTAATAAAATTTTGTAATCATTTTAAAACAAATCTAAACCTTGAGATCGCGTGTTCTAGTGATGGCTCACGTTAAATTTTTTTTTAAATGCGATAGATGATTTATCATTTATTATAAATAATCTATTGTCTATCATATTATTATTTTTAAATACAAGTGGTGTATATGAGAAAAAAAATACAACTAAAGAAGAGCCGGGCATTGGGCTGACTTTTATTGTCATTTTCTTTTTCTTTATTTTTTTCATTTCAATAAAAATTTATTAGATTCATTTACTTTTTAGTTTTGATAACTATAAAATTTTTACTTGAATTTTAATAAATTTTCTCAATTATTATGTATATCACCTTAAGATATTAATACTAATAATACATTATTCATAAGAACCCGATTGAACTTGTTATATTATTATGAAAAATTTTAAATTTATTTTGAACATGATTATATCAAATCCATAATTCTTTTTAGCTTTCTATCATACAAAATATGGACATCCTATTTTAAAATTGTTTTTTAATTTGCTAAAATTATAAAATATTTTTAAAAAAAAAAAAATAATTTCAATTAAAAACATAATGCTAGCTAAGATAAACAAGAGATATATTAATAAGAAGATTTACCTGGATGATAAAAACATTTCACAATGCCTGTATTTACAGATTTAATGTCAAGAGTACTTATATAATTAAAGAAAACAGGAGACTCCCATCCAATAATACACTACGGGTATAGAAGAACTCCAACGGTAACAAAGGAGGAACCAAGCAGGCAATACAAGATTATTGCATAAAAAACTACACAGAAACAAAATCTGATATTGTGATAAATTAATATCGTTTATAGACTTGTTTTTTAATTAAGAGACAATCTCAAATTAATTTCTCATTACTATTGCTATGTGTCTATACATGATCAGGTTCCTGTCAGTGGATGGATGGACAGCAAGAACCAATACAAACATCGACATGCCCGCCTGGGATCGCGCTGTCAGCGTTACATACATACATACATACATACATACATATATGTTATGGTGGGGCAGATATATGAAAGAAAATTGAAAAATTAATTATATTTTCATTTAAGATAGTTTATCTATAATTATTTGTCCCTAATTTTTTTTTTTAAATCATTCCTTTCAGATTCAAGATAATTCGTTTTTTGTCTGGATAAACAGTATTAAAGGATGTCGGTACTGCGATGCTGGTGTTGGGATGTAAGCATCGATAAGTTCATATATTACAAGTTTATCAATCCACAGGTCAGAGGGTTGATTTGTCAAAGTTGACAAATCTACAGATATGATTGTGTGGGTGTATCGGTGAGTGTTTCGGAATATAATAATTTTTATTTTCTAATATGTTTTAAAATTTTTTTTTGAGTATTTTATTATTATTTTAATGTGTTGAAGTTAAAAATAAAAAATTATTTTGATATATTTTTAAATAAAAAATATTTTTTAAAAAAACTATACACTATAATATCAAACAATTGTGATATAAGCAAACTTGCAGAAAACTTATTAATACGCAGAGGTTGATATGTTCCTGTACTATATTGTATCCATCGCGATGTAATTATAGTTTTTTAAAAAGAAATCACCTCTTTAAGAAAGTATTTATAATACTGTAATGGTTGTATATTCAAATATGTTTTGCTTTTTGAAATATATTAAAATAATATATTTATTAAAAAAATTATTTTTAATATTAAAATATTAAAATAATTTAAAATGAAGAGAGAGAAAAGGAGGTTGTGTTTGCTTCCTCAATTTAAAAAATTATTTTTAAATTTTTTTAATATTTATTTGTTATTAGAAAAGTTAATTAATGAAAAATACTTTCCAATCAAAGAATAATTTTACTTGATTTTTAGAAAAATATTTTTCTAAAAAATTTAGGCAAAAAATACTTTTCAAAAATTGTGAAAAAATTAAAAATATCATATTATTTATTGATTATATCAAATTTGGTCCTTAGACTTTTAATTGCTATATATATTATTTTAAATATTTATTTTTTTAATTTCATCTCTTACAATTTAATTTTTATATTAAATTTGATTCTTATTTTTATAATTGTTATTTACTTTTTCCTTATCATTTTTTTGTATTGAAAATTTTTTTTTATCAAATTTGATTCTCGTTCTCTTGATTATTACTTATTTTATTTGAGATAATTTATGAAATTATATTTTTTCAATTTTATTCTCATTTAAGTTTTTAATTTGTAAGATTTATTTTTTATTATTTTAATAAATTAAAAAATATTAATAAGTTATTTTTTAATTTATTTTTTATTATATAACTAAACATTAGAAATTATTTTCTAACTTATTTTTTATTATATTATCAAAAATAAAAAAAAATAATTTATTTTTTTAAAAGTCGCTTTTCCATAATTTATTTTTAAAAAATACTTTTTCTATATTTCAATCCTAAAGCAAACAGTACCCTGGGACAAGTAAAATAAAAATAAAGACGCAATGAATGAACCTGCATGTAAGGAGAAGATCAGAAATAAAAGTTACACAGTGACAAAACATGCACGCTGTATAACAGTATAAAAAGCTGGCGAGCCCAGAAAGGTTCATGTCATCAGAAGAAACAGGTGAAAAAGGAGGAGAAAGCATGGGAGCGCATATGCCAAAGGACAAAACATCTTTTGAACAAGTTGATGGAGAGATAACGAAAGCGTGAACAAAATGTATCTGTTCACGCTCGGAAAGAGAAAGGAGAGAGTTTTTAACTAGCTTGCTCGTACACTGAACCTCATCTTTCAACTTTTTCTTTCTTCTTGGAATCCTCCATGTCATCCCTTTCCTCTCTCCTTTTGAAGCATTTAATGGCTGCAAGACTTTGAATCCAATAGCAGTGAGTGAAGGAAAAGATAACCCAGCCTCCTGCATTTAATGCCAAAAGCTGCTTCATCGTATGCCTGTGTCTCCACTGTCATGCAACTCCCGGGATTGCCGCCGGAGTTTAATTAAAGCCTTCGAGCTCAGGTTGGTTTTTTGACGAGCTCGGCTTTGTTTTTCCAGCGGCGGTGCCTGCCGAGTTTTTTTAAGTTTTGATTTCTTTTTAAATATTGTTTTTTGATTGTTTTATTGTATTAATATTATAAATATATTCTTAAATAAAAACATTTGAAAATCAACAACCTTATTACAATAGCAACACTGCATACGGGACATAAAACTGTTCTTTGTTTACCGATTTTTATGTTACAAAATTTGGAGGGACATGACATTATTGTCTTGTAGATAATAAGACAAACAAATGGGGAATAAAAAAAGAAAAGCAAACAATGTAAAAACACAGAGATTGTGCAAATGACTGTTAGGACCAGTGAAATAGTGGTCGGAAAATTATCTGAGGTCCTGAAAGTCTCGGATTTTCAGGAGCCTGACACCGGTAAATGTTATGAAAAGAAAACTTTATTATTGTTGTTGTTTTCTTCTTCTGCTTTTACCATATCAGTACAGTCTTCAAAATGCTTTTGTAAATTGAAATATCTATAGATGGGAATGACGGTGACATAATCAAAAGCATGATGCCTTGATGCTTGTTAAACATGGTTTAATTTTACGGGTTAACGTAAAAACTTGGTAATTTAGAATGCGACAAGTCTTAAATAGAGGGGTTAGGATAATAATTTGGTAAAACTTGATGGATGTAATTAAACCTGGTTATATTAAAAGATTATTTTAAAAATATAAAGAACAAACCAAATTGCTTAGAATAAGATTTAAACCTTGAAATATTTATATTAACTAGAAAAGTTTGTCAACTTGCTACGACCAGCAAGAATGTTTTAATAACATGCACGTACTTTCACTAAGTAGAAATTAAGCTAACAAGTATGATGTTAATTTGGAGTAACTGAAAGCTAGGTGGTGGACAAGTGGTAAGGATTTGAGATCAAGGGGTTTGTTTTCTCTGTGATTTCAGGTTCGAGTCCTTAGTTGCTCATATAATGGTCACTGAAAGCTTACATGGTCGTTAACTTCAGGACCCGTGAGATTAGTCGTGGTACGCGCAAGCTGGCCCGGACACCCATGTTAATTTAAAAAAAAAAAAAATGGAGTAACATGCAGTTGTGGTCACATAAAGTTGTTGAAATATTAGCATTAATCACCTCTTAATTATAAATAATCAAACATCTAAGAACAACAATACCAAGTACTTTACTATTAAATCACAGGCTATTTGTTGATCTTAATGCTACTTCTATGTATTTAATGTAGTCTCCATGACCCGCACAAGAGATCTGTCCAACTTCATGCTCCAATTTATTTATTCATAGGAGTTACCATTGAATACTAAGTAAATAAATTAAATGCTTCAAATTTGAAAAAAAAAAAAAACATGTACAAAAAGACCATTAATTTATTTAATTCAATATCCATGCCCCCCACAAGATATTTATTCAATTCTATGCTTCATTTGTTTATTTATAGAAGATATTGTGCTTTAAATCTGATAAAATACACACAACAAAATATAATGATCTTAATACGATAATCTCTGACTTTTAATTAAGAAAAATAATAATTAAAGTCTTAGTATAATCACCACTTTCATGGTTTTTCCATCGGGATACACAAACGAAGCATCGCTGTATTATTACCGCATAAGATTTATATTTACTTGTTCTTAATTAGAGTATATGAACATGAAACAAATACTTTAGTTTTCCCAACCTCCATTTATAAACGAAGTAAATACTTAAGAGAAACTCTATTTTTAGTTGTTGTTTGAAATTATATTTTTTAGTTTTCTAGGCAATGTGTTCTTTCTAGTAAAATGTACCATGAATATTATATTAGATAAATAAAAAAACAGAGCATTACGATCGTGAGATGGTTTAGCGGTGAAGTACTTGATGTTCTTCCTGTCTTTGAAGATTAATGGTTCGACTCTAATATTGAATTGTTCAGAGGATCCGACAATCGGGTGAAAGAGGAAGAACAAGTTTATCATCAACTTGCAAGAATAGTCTATTATACATCAAGTCCTTCAAGCTAAGAGATGTTTGCCATGGAATCCAAAGCGAATTTGGGAAAGAGACCAAATTTTCAATAAAGTTGTGGGCCTGTAATTGCAGCTTGCATTTGTCAATGAAATGATGTCCTGTGAATGGTCTAATCAATTTAACTAAATGGGAAAATCATCTAGTTATCCATATTTTTTTAGATTAAAAATACACTCATAATTTGAGAAACAAAGCTAAATTGTGTTCTGTAATCGTGGTTTATTGTGATTTTTAAAATAATGTTTTATTTATAAATATATTAAAATAATTTTTGTTTATAGATTTTAAATCAACATATAAAAACCATAAAACAATATCAATTGAATGCCTTTTCAAATTAAAAATACCTCTGAGAAACATCAGGAAAATAAACAACAGCCCCACATCCTGAATTTCATGATTCGCGTTTTCACGTTTCACTGAATAAGGGTGACTTTTGGAGTGCTTGAAGAGTTATGCTACTCAATTAAGGCAAGCATTCTGCAAATCTTCTCTATGCAAGTACTCAGAAGAAAGCTGACACTTACTCCTCTTTTCCACCAGGAGAAACGTGTATTATTTCACTGGGGACTTCAGTAACAAACAAGAAATTGCACTGTTAAGAACAACCATACCAAGCATTTTTCTTTATGTAAAGTGATTGTTGGAAGAAAGAGAAATCTAGAAGACCGTCTCATTACATCACATGACCAAATGACTGGAGTTTGTAAAATTCTCGAGGACTCGGTACAAAATTGCCTGAGTCCCTGCATATCTCTCTTCATCACAAGACCTTGAACACACCATTTACTTCACCCATACTAGCAATGCTGAACTACCATGAATCCCAACTTTATTTTCTATGGCATGGAAAATAAAGATAAACCAATTCCACCCAGAAGATATAAGAACAGAGACTGCACGAGAGAAATACACAAGTTATAGACATTCTACATCATTCAACCGAGTAATTTGTCATATAAAATTTGCGTCTGTTATAATAAGAGATTGTTTAAACGTCTCTCCTGGAAAGAGTGATGCTATTTACCTCCTTATTAAATGCAAATTATCGTATTTCAGCATTTCTTCTCCATCATTCCTCCATAACATATTGTGACGGCCATGGTGGCATTTAGATGATTAGAACGCCGCCCATTCAGAATATCAGATTTAGTGAATTAACATCTATGCCTGTCCGCTTACCTATAATAATGTCTAAAGAAAACAGGGAGATGTAACCGGAGTATTTCAAACTACGTAACTATTCACCATTCTAAGAGGATTTACACATGATAAATTGCTTTTTCTTAGCTTTGAGTGATGTCCGCTTTACAGAAGTCTTGAATAAAATACTGTCTGAATATCCAATCCTATGAAAACCTTTTCTTCGCTATAAGAATTTGTCTAATTAATGTATTTGACTGGAAAATGTTAGTGGTATCAAATGCAGACCATCACAGACGTAGAATTCCATAATAAACACAAGATTAATGAAAGAAGATTAATCTACAAAGTACCATACAACAGGAGCATGAAGGTACAGGTAACCAAGGTCCAGAATACATCATGACTATATAGGTCATATTTACATCATTTCTAAGGATGATAAATCAAATGAGTTTAAAACAGAAAAGGAAAAACATAAAAAATTTTACTGCTAGAAATCTTAACAAAATTAAACTGGTAACAACAATATATATGGCACAAACTTATGCGAATCGGCAAATTACTGTTTCACAAGGACAGTGGCAGCTGTGACTAATTGGACCAACAAATACCAAAAAGCATAAATTGTGTACCATAATCTTGTTGGGTGAGTAGCAAGCACAAGAATGGATTTACAATTTTGATGAAAATATTATAATTACTGAAAACAGATGAGAAAACAAGGATCATAATTTGTTTCAGACATGGAAAATACTTGTATGCTTTGAATTACTGAAAACATGCATATAGGAAAGCATATCCATGCATTTAAATATGAACTCGTTACACTCTATAGAAACTGGTAGAGGAAATACCTTCTTAGCTTCCTTACTAATCTATTTAGCATCAACTTTGTTGAAGGACCACATGCTGCAAAATAGAAGTACAAGATGAAATTTTCTAGATGCTTCAAGTGGTTGCAAGAAAAAAAGGCTTTATCAAACTGAATGCATTTTCCACAGCACATATAATGTTAATACCTTAATTTGTGTCCTATTGTATGTGTAAGTGATATGAACAGAACCATCACTAGCCTGGATAACTGCTGGATACGAGAATTCCATATCTAGTTCTTCCGCTAGTGTAATAACATCATGCCACGAGTCACCATCATCTTTGGACACAGCAACTTTAAGCACGCCCCTTGAGATTGTATTGTAAGCGAGCAAGACAGGACCATCTTTTAGTTTAACCCCATCAATACCTAATGTAAAAACATAGAGTGTCAACCACAACTTATACGAGGTAGCAAAGATGGTAGAAACCATGGGATCATGATCATTTTTTCTCTCTCTTGAAATAGCATTTCCTAGTTTTAGAAAAGAAAGCACAAGCAAATTGACATTACAATCTTGTCTTATAATCTAAAAAGAAGCCCCAACCAGCGCTGTAGTTGATGAGCTGATGGTGTTAACAGTCCTACAAATCCACCTCACTCAATATTGTGTGGGATTCAGGTTCTCTGGCCTATGTCTTACAGTGTGCAAAAGTGGAACAATGCACAACTCTTTCCCAGCTACAAGTCAAATTTTCCTGCAGGGAGTGTGCTCTTTCACAAAGGTGCAAGATCTAAAAGGGAGGTGTTGTATGCTCCAACAACTGCTTCAGGGTTCTCTTGCCTATGACTTATGGTGTGTAAAGCAGAATGTGGCATGCCTCGTTCTCAACTGCGTCAAATTGTTAAGCATGGTGTGCACTTTTTCATGAAGAAGCATGATTTAACAGGGAGAGCTTGTGTGCTTCAACAATAGCGAGTTGCATTTTGAGAGAGGCAATTCTACTCTTGGTTGAAACTCAAATTTTATTTCCTCTCATATTTAGAGTCAATTCCAAGTTCCAATTTAGATGTCGGATGTGAATGAGAGAGGTCTTGGATACATTAAAAGTCAAGCATGAAGATTCTAACAGCAACTCCAGCCAGATTTCTTGCTACAATTGCCTGTGATATAATCGAGTATAATGCATATTGCATTATGTCTAGTGATAGAAATCTGACACTTGTTATGGCTAACCATGAAAACTATGATGGACTAAATATAATTTTCAAAATCTGATTAAGATACATTTATTCAACTAAACATTAACAAACCATTTAAATAACACCACGAAAAGATACAAGCTGCCACTCCAACTATGGAATACTAACCTGAGTTTGGGTTCGGGAGTTCAGTGGGTTTTGCATAACCCCAGGTCACACCACCATCATAGGATTCTGACATACAAACTCTTCCAATGTCATCAAACGAACGCAATAAAACACGAAATGTCCCATATGCAGTCTGGAATGGTACTGGCTGAATCACACTAAGAGATGTATTTTCAACGTATATTGGGCCATGCTTTCTCCATGACCTACCTGCATCTGCAGTCACCTATTCACACAAGTCAAAAATATGTCAAATGTCCAAAACAGCAATAGATTCCAAGTGCTCAAGCAAATGAGTTGTTACAACCTCCATCCATGCACCCCAAGAATTCCAACTTTCTACAGATGATCCACAGAGCAAGGACCCATTTTCCAACAAGATTGGCTGCACAAGGGAATCACTTATTTTAAGGGAATCATAATAGCAACAATCAAGCTTCATTGTTGCTGATATAACTAGCATACTTGAGTCATTAGACAATATATTCTGATGTTTAGAACCACACCTTATTCTTTGACGGTCCTAAGATGCCTGGAGGAAGTTGCTCTCTCTTTGACCAAGTAACACCTTTGTCATAAGACCGCTTCATGCATCCGCTCCATCTGAGATTTAGCAAGTTAAAAGTAAGTAGAAGCAAGATAAGTCTCAGTAGCTAAATCCATTATCATTTCCAAAAGGAACTTTATAATGTAATTTAACATATAAAATTACATTCCAAAACTTTAATTTTTTTTACTATGATAAGAACACAAATACATCCAAACCCAGACAGCAGTTAACTGCAAAACTGAGTGGTTATTATACAGCAAAGAGGGCAAGTTATATCTCTGACTAGTGTTCAGCTAAAGCCTCTTGGAAATCATTTATGACACAAATGCATGAAAGATTTAGCCTCTGTAGGGCCTGTTGACTCAACACCCCTAGTTGCAGCAGTGGTGGCAGCCCAATGGCAGCTTAGGGGTCTGCTAAACACTCTTGGAAACCCACAATGGCCTTTTTATCTCATTCTAAATTGTTCAAAACTGATTTTGGAAAAAACAGAGACAGTTGCTTTTGCCACCACTCAACATCAACAGCAGAGCCGATATATCCAGTTGATTAAATTTAACTCTCGAATGATATAGAGCCAATATAAGCATGATAGAGAATTCATTGGCAATAAATTCCAAAAGTAGTTTGGAGGATGAAGTTACTTAAAGCAATCCTCAAATCATATGGCTAGGCTTATGCTTATATCCACACCTCCTAATACTAAAAATATTGGGAGTTGTTAATACTGTGTTGTCAGAAACAGTCCTCTCTAGCTGTCCCAGACTCCCAAAGTATCTAAAATCTAAAATTTTATACTGAGAGGAGCAATGTTGTAGCTTAAAGTGCAATTTTGTTTGTATTTCAATTCTCTATGATCTTATGGATAAATAGCAGCATTCACGAACAATTCCACAGAAGTGCACAGCAATAAACACAATTACAGTGAATTCAATGTTTAAATTATATGGAGTGAAGAGAAGAATAAACTCTTAGACCTTGTACTGTAGAGATGAAAGAGGAGGCAGTTTCACAAAGTTAATAGTGGACCAACACGGCCACAAGCATATACTTGGTTTGACTCGGTAATCAGGAATCCAGCAGATTCAATGACTCCTGAGGAAATGGCATATCTATATAAAATGTATATCAACTTATGGAGTTCTGCGCTTCAAACTAACATAATCATAAACATTCATCAAAATAGCAAAGCTTCCTGAGTTCACTATTGCTCTAAATTTCAACTTCTGCTTTTTTGTCCTTGTTGATTAAAAGTGAACTGTGCTAGAAGATGACTTTCAGTCACTTGATTTCTAGTTGTGTTTTTTTCTTTGCAGAGGAGAAATTCATAGTTGTGTAAATTTAGCAATTCTGTATTCTGTTGAGAATTATAAAGGTTATTTCTCCAAAGTCATGCAAAAGAAGTGGGCAAAGATCATGAATCAAAACTTCAACTGTTACCTTAAAACACCTTTCACACCACAAAAAAGAAACCCTCACAAACATAAATGCTTGGAATCTGACTATCCTACCTTACTTTTCCCTCTGACACCGTGAACCAAACACCACCTAAGAAGGATAGAAAACCCAAAATCCTCCGTGCTAAACCATCATAATCTACTATGCTCTTGAATCCACAAGAACAAAGAATTATGAAAACTTTATCCATTAATGGCTCACTTCACATCAACCATAAATACTTGGAATCTAAACTTACCAGGCTTACTTTTTCCTCGGATACAGTAAACCAAATACTAAGGACAGAAAACCAAGAATCAACTGGGCTATACCTTTCAGATCTACAAGGACCACTTCTTGATTCTACAAGAACAAAGAATTTATACAATCACACGACACAGAATATGTGATTATACAATCACATTAAGTTCCTAAAAAGTCATAAAATACTTATGGAAACAAAAATCCTACTACAAAAGGATACTGAATAGCCTGGAATAGTATAAGCACACCAAAATTCTCAGAGCTTCTAAAACATTTAAGCAAACAAAATTGCGATTACAATAAGATACTTAATAGTCTAAGAACAGAATATTCTTAAATAAACACGATTATAAATTATTGACAGAAGTAGCCATCTTGAATGGCATCAAAAGTTTTTTGTGTTCAATTTTCCCTAGAAGGATTATGAATTCACAAATTTAACTTTTCAGTCACTTCAATGTGGCATAATTTTCTCACGCAGAATGTATGGTGTCAAGACAGACTTGAATAATGTATACCATTCTGTATTTCATGCAATATACCAGGTCAGAACAACCTCTTGTGTTTTTGAAATCAGATGAAAACATATGAATTTAGCAACAACCAACACACTTGAACACTATTTAGGGAAGCTTGACTACAAAAATTAACAGTTTAAATGGAAAACAATTGAGATTGGAAGTTTTACTTTTGGACCTCTTGACCGACTTTATAGAACAGAAGTAACTCCTCTGATGCCAGTTTGAATAGCACAGGGTTCCACATAGGAACATCAAGCTGATCATCAACGATGATGGGTGATTGCCAATAACCATCCTGCACATCAGATACCCACTCATATGAGATAAACCATCTTAAAATCCAAAGAGGCGAAATAACAGGTAATTTGAGAAAGAATCAATTACTTACAGAAGTGATTGAAGGTCGACTAAGTCAAGAGGGCTTAGTAGAAGTTAATGAATCAATCAATATGTCCAGGATGTTCCTAAAACTGCCTTTTTGCATTAATCTTTTGAATCAAACGACCAGTTAATTGATGCCAGTTATTTTACAGAGGAAGTGAACTTTACTACTGAAAAGAATGAACTTTACTACTGGAAAGAAGAATTTAATGTGTTGAAACAAAACCTATCCATTTATTTTTCTATTGCTCACTGGCTTGGGATATATGTGGGACAAGATTCTTGTGATTTGTAGAGAACAGTGGATTTCCCATGACAAGACAGATGGAGAACTAGTTATTGATTAATTTAATGTTTTCAGAAGGAAGATCATAAGACCTTGAGGTTGCATTCCTTGTACGTTGTGTTTGAATGGAGTTGAGTTCAAGACTTCTCAAGTATCTCCGTGGAAGCACTGTTTGATAATTTTTTGGTCTCCTTTGAGCACTACAGCAGCAGCTTTAGGGATAATCTAATTAGCAACTATGCAGAAGTATTGAAACCCTTGTTAATTTGAATTTTCTAATCTTTCTTCTTCATCTTGGAGTATGTTTTTGAGTCTTCCTTTCTTTCTAAAAATTTTTTTTCCTTTTGAGCAAATGCTACTAGGGGAGGAAATACTAAAGAGCGTATCCTACAAGTTTACAGTCATGAAAACAAACTTTTTGGAAAAATTAGATGCATCATCGATAAGTGGCATACAATTAAATCAGAAAGTGATCCAGCAGACAGAGGAAGAATAATTACTTTGTATGTCTGTATCCAAATCTTCACATCAGGTGCTCCCTCTTTTGTACCTCCAAAATAAGCAACCAAAAAGTGATCTTTATCAACCTGCACAAAGCACAGATCAGCACAACATTAAAAAGCTCTGTTCGTGAAGACATGCTGCAAGAATTTGAAGTCAGATTGTTTAACTCCAATGGAAAACCTCAACAATGGTAGATGCGTGACAGCTATTGAAGGGAGAAGAGTTTGCAGGAAATGTGAACTCCTCTTTCACTAGCTGCCAGTTGTGACAGTCTTTGCTCATATTTGAAATCTTTGGCTGCAGAACCGTATAATTTGTGTTTATTCCAGCGACCTTCCTGAAGAGAACTTGGAACATTTACAGGTCTTAAGAATAATAAAAAAGCACACAGAAGCACAGAAACAAATGTATAGAGGAGATAACATTACCATTTACAATGAACAAAATAAAGATAACAGCAACAAAAATAATAATAAAAAGAAAAAATGCTGGCTATTTCTCTGTGTTCGTTTGCCCTAGGTGAACATCTCTGACATTTTGGTTGTAATGTACTCTTTTTGGCCGTGATAAACATTCATTACGGGCCCCTCATGGTTTCAAGTAAGGCATAACTTCATTAATTTCCCACGTATGGTGTGCATGACAATAATAGAGTACAATTTGTTTCTGTCAATAGTTTCTCACTATGATTGTTCTAGACAAGGGAAACACACGTTAAAAACTTGCGGCAAATAGAATATATCTGAGAAGTAGATTCCTTCTACAATTGGGTGCAGGAATGCAGGGGCATACTTCAGCAAATTAAGCACTAAAACTAGCATCAACATCAATCAGTTTAAAAAATCAAAGATAAAGAGAAAAGAAAGGGGGGAAAGACAACCTGCTAGGACGCTTATAAAAGTCATGAAGTAATTGCCGGTAGGTGTACAATCTGATAGTGTTAGAACTCAAGAATTCATGATTGACTTTGAAGGGGCCACGAAAATCAGAGAAATTGGACATACAAAACAACAATAATAAGATCATCAAAGAAAACAAGAAAAGAAATAACACAGTGCTCCTAAATGATTTCCACATTTCTACGAACTTCTGTTTCTATATCTAGGTTTCCTCAAAGCAATTCAATTTCATATGTACATACAAGGATTGCATAAACACGCATTCATGTGCGTGTATCTGTGTGTGTGTGTGTGTAGAGAGAGAGAGAGAGAGAATCCTAAAGAAAGAAAGTCAACATAACAGAAGCAAAAGAAGAGCACCCACTATGGATTAATCAAATAGCATGACAGAATAAAAAATAGAAGCAATCGTACCTCATACAGTGATGCCATGAAAATAAGGGGGGAAAAAACTTTCGAGAGGAGAGAGAGAGAGAGAGAGGTGTATTAAAAAAATTGTTTACGGACCTCTAAGGAAGAGAGTAATGCAAGAAAGTGGGCACCGCTGCCTGACAGCTGAGGTTACTCTTCAGCTTAGCTTCAAATATTATAAACAAAGCCCCTCAAAGATCATAACTTTATGCACTGCCCCTTCAAAAAAATATAATTTACACCCCCCCCCCAAGATTGAAACTTTTGGTCATTCCTCCCCTGAAAAACACATTTTCCTGCTCTACACCAAAATCACTCTCAATCCTCTTCACTCACTCACTGTCTCTCACTCCTTGCAGTCTCTCTGCTGCATCCTGAAAAAGTAAATCCAAGGGGATGGCACCAATCAATCCAGCCATTTCCCATATTACCCCACCAACCACACTAACCTATTTCCTCCTCCTCCTCCTCGCCACCACCACGACTACCACCCCAATTTTAGCCATAACCAATTTAACAGCCCTCCTCTCCTCCTTCCCTGACTTCTCCTCCTTCACTTCCCTCATCACCTCCATACCCTCTCTAACCTCAGACCTTTCTGACCGATCTGCCCTTACTCTCTTAGTCATTCCAAATTCTTACCTTTCCTCCTCTTTAGACCTCACGCGCCGCCTCTCTCCATCTGCCCTCGCCGACCTCCTTCGTTACCACATCCTCCTCCAATACCTCTCTTCCTCCGACCTCCACCAAGTTCCCCCGTCTGGGGCCCTCATTACCACCCTCTTCCAAACCACCGGCCGTGCCTCCTCTAACTCTGGCTCTGTTAACATCACTCGAAACCCAGTAACAAATGCAATCACTATCTCCTCTCCATCCCCATTTTCCTCCTCAAACGCCACGGTTTTGTCCTTGATAAAGACTCTTCCTTACAATGTTTCCATAATTTCAGTGAATTCTCTGTTAGTCCCATATGGTTTTGATTTGATGGCATCAGAAACAAGGCCTACATTGGGTTTGAATATCACTAAAGCATTACTTGATGGCCACAGTTTTTTGGTCGCAGCTTCTTTGTTATCTGCTTCTGGAGTAGTACAGGAATTTGAAGCTGATGAAGGAGGAGCTGGGATAACTCTTTTTGTGCCTACAGATTCTGCTTTTTCAGATCTGTCGGCAACTGCTATCAGTCTACAATCATTGCCAGCTGATAAGAAAGCTGATGTCTTAAAATTTCATGTCTTGCATTCCTATTACCCTCTGGGTTCCTTGGAGTCTATCGTTAATCCTGTGCAGCCTACATTGGCTACTGAAGATATGGGTGCTGGCAGTTTTACGCTGAATATTTCGAGGGTTAATGGGTCAGTTGCGATTGATTCAGGGATTGTTCAGGCGTCTGTTACGCAGACTGTTTTTGACCAGAACCCTGTTGTCATTTTTGGTGTTTCGAAAGTGCTTTTGCCTAAAGAGATTTTTGGGAGGAATCCTGTGTTGACTAATAAGCCAGGGAATACTGATATGGGAAATTCACAGCCGCCTGTTAGTGCTTTGTCACCAGAGAATTCGCCGAAAATGCTGTCGTCTGCTCCAGGTGCTAGAGAAGAGATTAAGTCTGGAGTTGGAGGGTTGCAGTGGTTGAGTGCTCTACATTTGCTTTGTGTTGTTTTTGTATGCAATTGTATTTAGTGGTATGTGTTTTAATTATTTTGCACTTGATAATCAAAGATTTTTTTTTTTTTTTTTTGGGGGGGGGGGGGGGGTGGGGGGGGGTGTACACTTTATTGAATTGAATTTGGCTACAAAAGTAGCTTTTTTTCTGCTTTTCTTTGTATGTGGCATTGTAGAGGAAGATGTCTAAGTGTGAATTGTGTAGCTTCTTGAATAATTTATATCATAAGAGCATCATATTTTCTCTGGCAGTTCTGCACTTATTTTTTGGCACTTGTTATGAAAATTTGATAAGAGTAAATGGAGTTTTTTTTTCATGATTTTGGGCCGCTTTTTATGTTCTGTGACAGTGTTGAACTTATTATTGAATTCTAACATTGATATCTCCTTTATGTTTCACTTTTTCAAGCCATAACGGGTATTGATTTTTTTATGTCCAAACCAATCTCCACGATGTGTTCTTCCCTAGTGCACCCTTGACAGCACATGCTTTATCCTAGAAACAACAAACAAATTGGTGTGGCAGCAGGGTATGCTTGTATGTTGCATTGTTGATCTCATTGGTACTTCTTTTTACTTTGATAGTGTATGATTGAGGAGAAATTTGAGTTTGCAAAATTACCGGTTGTTGGCTTGTTTTTTTTGGGAGTTCCAAGTGAAGGCTTTGAATATGTCAAAGGCTTATGATTTTACAGGTAGCAGGTAGTTTTCCTACAATCAGTTTATACAGCGATGAGAGCTTCAAGTTGCAGGGGAGACAGCCTGGTTCTAGCTCCGATATTGGTGGTATCAACGGCAGTTAGGATTGCAAAATGCTAAGTAGATTTTAGGATTTGGGTGTGACAAGCTTTTTGTTGCCCAAATTCAAGTGTGAATGCATTCTCATCACTTTGGTCTTGATTTGGTGTGGTTATATTGGATTTTTCTTTGATTAAGGAAAAGAGGATCTTTCTAATCTTCTGTTGTTTTTAGCTTTTGGGTGAATTTACAAAAAGATGAATGGTCACAGGCACCAGGGAGTCCGGTTTCAATTTCCTTGCATGCAAGGGCCAAGCAGGGTAATGCCTTCTGAATCTGACTAGGTATTATTGATTTCTTTCTTCTTCTCTCTCTCTCTCTGTTTTCTTTTCTTCTTATTCTTTTTTTTTTTTTCAATTCAACTGTGTTGTCTGGCTGCTGGGTGTGCTATTGTAATTTACTGTTATTCCAGTTCAATAATGATTGATTAATTGCTTTTACTTGATTGGTATCATTGCAGTCTTTAATCTGGTCGATAAGCACTCATCAAAATAAAACTATAGACCCGCTTCTCACAAGAACACTTTAAAAAAAATTACAAGATGTTTCTTTTTAGTGTTGCAAGTCATTAATCATTGGAAGAAAATAATGTGAGATTTGAAGTGAATGATGGTCATGGAACCAGAGGCTGGTTAGTTTCAAACTCATTTGTGCCCTCTCTTGTGGTCCATAACCTATTTATAGGATCATACTTTACTGATAAAAAATAAACGTTTCTTAAATTTATTGATGACAATCCTATGAACCTGTTTTTGAAAAGCTTTAAGGGAAGGTCCTTGTGCTTGCTACAATAAATGCTGGTGGCTCAATTGGGAAATACTATTTGTTGGGGTTTCCATTCAGAAATAGTATTTTGTAGTATAGAGGAGCATATAACTGGTTTTCTTTTGGCTTTAACTGATTTCCATTCTCAATCTATTTCTAGGTCTAGATTACAATTAGGGCAACATCTAGATCTATGGTTTTATTTTTTCAAACCAAGATTTTGGCTGGTCATTTTTATTTTGATTCTGTGTTTATCAAGATATTGACCCATTTTGAAGTTTCATGGATCATGTCAAATTGTTTGATCTAGAGCAATCCCACTAGGATCTTGATAAGCATGCAGCACCATATTTTATGAAAGCAGTCTAGTTCTAGTTCAATGGGACATTTGGGTTAAGGAAAAGCAACCTTGTAATGACTGCAGATTTATTTGCTGAAGTGGTATAAAGTTAATCAGCCTAAGGGAAACAGAGGTCTGGAGTTAAAGAAATAGGTAACCTTGTGCTGAAACTTCCATCATGAAATAAGAGGCATTATGAAATTAGCTTTCATGATAAAATGGAGCTGTGGACAGGGCTTCTATGCATAAGTACAGTAGTAACTACTAAGATAGTGTTCCGTGTTAGGACTGGGGTCAAAGGCTGTGATTCTCACTTGTGGAAAGGCATTTGGGTGTCTTGAGTAAACATGTGAGCAAGCACTAGAAGGATTGTGGGGAAGAAGCAATATTCACTTTCTGGTGAGATACATGGGTTGAGATAGAGGGCCCTATTGCTGACAATGAATTTCCATCCTATCCCAGAAGCTTGGTGGTATTCTAAAGCAGTGGAATGGGTTGGTGATGTTGGAGAATAGGCCTGGAACACGTTTTCCATTTGGTGCCTTGTGATCTTGCTCTGAAGATTTACTCATGAACCTCTCCTACAAAGCTGAGGAGAGAGACAGACAAATCCATGAAAGAACTGGCGATAGGAAGTTCTCTGTCAAGTTTGCTTAACCTTCTTGAAGGAGATTTCTGGAGTAACTCAAGGTACAAGTGGAGGTTAGATTGGAAATGGAAAAGGCCACACATGATTCTCTATATCTCCTGGCTGATACAGAACAAGAGATTTTCAACAAATGAGCTTTTAGAGGAACCTGGAATCTAACAGACCCTGTTACTTGATACCTGTGCATTACTAATGAGTGAAGAGGAGAACATGTGCGTAGGGACTGCTATTTGGCCAAGTGCTTGGTTCTCTTCTGGATGAGAAGGACAGGGTCACTTTTTTTTTTCCCGAAAGATCATAGTGAATGGTTGTATTATAAGCTTAGAGAAGTGTGTGACAAGGCCATGGTTGAAGATTGGGCTCTCATCTTTGAAGTCACAAGCTGGCAAGATTGGAGATGGATGAATGGTTATATATTTAACAATATTCTGGTGGCTAGCAAGCTAGCCATCTTCAAGTTTCACAGGTTTTTCGCAGAAGTTAAGCTGGCCAACTCTATTAACTTCTTTGAAGCCAACAAGAAAGCATATAGACTTACTGGCTAGCAACAACTGCAAAAAGGATGGATGAAGTAGAATGCTGATGCGTTTTTTTTTTTTTTTCAGGGCTGATAGTATTGCTAATTTTTTATGTGATTGTAGCGGCATCTTCCTTGGTATGTTTCCTGCTCTTGTGGTTTTCAAACCTAGCTGAAGTCACTGCCATCATCAAGGCTTTAGTGATTACTGCTTTAAATCATCTGCTGCTTCACTATTTGATTCTGGTGGAATCAGACTACTATTGTTATTAGTTTGTTTTAATAAGGAATCGGATTGGCCTTGGATGTATCATCAAGTGTTTCTCACCATTTCCCCTTTAGGAAGATCATTCCTGAGACTCTCTTCTGTCATGTCTAGCTTGAAGCCAAATTTTTTTGCAGACCATCTTGCTGCACTAGGAGTTGCTAGAAATGCTGATTTATACCCTAGGTTTGATTCTGATGATTGCTTTAATCTTGTCCCAGTTCTGATGCAAGGAATGTACTGCTGTTTCATTGGAGTTGGAACTACTCTTTTGGCTTCTCTGGCATCTTTTGGCTACTCCTGTGAGTTTGCTGATTTTTGGGTCTAAAGATTGTTAGTTTATGTGCTCTTTTGCTGCTGGAACTCTTCTGCTGCTGAATTTCCAGGAGCTCTGCAATGCATCTTAATCCTTCTTGTTTTCATGCACTCTATGTTTCTAGACTTTTTCTGTCACTAATATAGCATCTCTGTCTGTATCCATATCTATTCTGGTATTGTTTAATCTTTGGTTTGATGGCGGGCTGCTGTCATTGATTTCTCTAGTGTGCTTCTTGATCACCTGGGTGATGTTTGGAGAAGTTTCTAATTGAATGAGGATGCTCCTGATTATTTTTGTTGACCTAGTGTTTTTGGATGTTTAGGTTGCCCAAACAATTTTCGAGGCTCTTCAATGTCAGTGTCTTCTTTTATTAGTTTCTTCATCATTTTGTGATAGCTTTTGTGTTGATACTCGCAGTCTCATTTTTGTCCAAGCTTGTGTGTTTTTGTTTATTAATGGTTTATAACATTTCCTCTGGTTTATCAAGAAAAGAAAATAACTAGGCTACCGAGGGGGCTTGTAGGGAGAACCCAGTATGGTAGATGTAGGAGGCTTAATCAGGCACCAATGTGGTGCTCGGTGAAGTGGTTTGCATAGAAGAGAGCCTGTGTTTTTGGCAGCTGAGGTGGATATGGGCAGTTCTGACAGGCTGAGAAATGGCTTGGAATTTACAGGTTTCAAACATTGATCCTTTGAAGCAGATCCACAAGTTGGTAGTCAAGCATACAGGTGCTACTTTGCTTGTGATCAAAGCTCAAGCCTCTTCTGCAACTCCTGGACAGGGACTCAAGTGAACCATTAATTTTGTCACCTCAACAGGGAAGCAAACATTGACTTTAGATTCACTTATGTTCCAATATATTTTCAGTTTGCGGTTTTAATATATTTTCAGTTTGCGGTTTTAATGTATCCAAATAATATTATTTTTTTAAAAATATATTTTTTAATAATCTGAAAATATAAAAAATTTAATTTTAAATAATAATAATAATAATAATTTTACTCAACTCTTAGTCTCTTACTAGGTAAATGACCCGCGTGGTGCTGTACATAAATTTTTTTATATAAAAAATATTAAAAAAATTAAGATTTAAAAGTATGAGAATTTTTTTATAAAAATTATATCTAAGAGTTTAGGTTGGAGTATAATGTCATATCTAAAAGTAATATTTATAATAATATTAAACTTGAAAAATTCAAGTTTAAGTGGATCTGGCTGTAATATCAAATCTAATAATCTTGGATATAAATTATATTATAAAAGTGTGATATTTAAATAAATTAATTAAAAAAAACTAACATGAAAAAAAAAATAATGAAAGAAAAATATTAATTAATTGTATTAACCTGTTAAATTTGAGATTCGTGACGTCAAATTTGAGATCTGTGTTCTGAAAGTCTAATAATTAAATAAAAAAAATTAATATCAACAAATTAAATAAAAAATTTAATTAAAAAAACATCAACTTTTTCATTGTGGATTGTATTATGCAGCCCACGGTGAAAGACATCAAAAGAAAAAGAAAAAAACTAAAGGCATCAATCTTTTCATCGTGAACTGTATACAATATTTAAAAAATAAAATCAGAAAAAAAATAAGGAAAAAAATAATTTGAATCAATCGAGTTAATTGGTCAAACCTGGAATTTGTTGTATGAAAATCTAATAATTAAACAAAAAAAATTTAATATTAAAAAACTAGATTACAAAAATAATTACAAAACAAAAAAAAATAAAGGCATCAACTTTTTTATTATGGATTGTACTGCACAGTAAAAAGGTTTAAAAAAACAGAAAAAACAACAAAATAAAGGCATACATCACAAGTTATTTTTTTTCTTACATAAAAAATATTAAAAAAGTATTAAGGTTTAAGAGTGTTGTGTATTTCTGTAAAGATATATTCAAGAGTTTTTGGTTTAGCTATAATGTGTGACCCAGATTTATAATAACATTTAACTTGCATGATCCAAGTTCAAGCGAGTCTGACTGTAACACCAGACTCAAGAATATTGAATGTGGGTCTGGCTATAAGATCGTGTTATAAAAATATGATAATAAAATAAATTAACTAAAAAAATAAAGAAAAAACCAACAAGAAGAAAAAACTAATGAAGAAAAAAAATTAAATTAATTGAGTTAACCCTTTAAACCAGGTTAACTTGTAAAACCTAAAATTTACGTCATGAAAGTTTAATAACTAAAAAAAAAAAAATTAACAGGTTTATCCAGAATTAATGTGGTTAATCCATCAAACTATGTTAAACCGTCAAACTCGAGATACATGTCATAAAAGTCTAATAATTAAATAAAAAGAAATTTAATATTAACAAACTAAACTAAATGAAAAAAATTAATTAGAACAATCTAGATTAACACGTCAAATCAGATTAATCTATTAAACCCAGGATCCATATAATGAAAATTTAATAATTAAAAAAAATCATTAACAAACTAAATCAAATAAAAAAAATTCATTAAAAAAACAAAAAAAAAGACAATTTTATAATAATAATAATAATAATAAGTAAAAGACATGGAAAAACTACAGTGATTACCTTGCACCTTTAAGAGTATTACTTGATTTAGAACGTCCTCGAGTCGAGGATGACACTGCAGAGGCTTCTAATATCAGACCGTGCACTATTTTTTAGTTCTGTTTCCTGGGCCTGCTACGGCGAAAAACGAATTGTTGTGGCATCTTAGGGCTTTGTTGTCAGTCTCCTTCGTTCTCTGGTGTGTGCTCTATCTTCAAGGCATCCCTTTCCCATAATCCCGAAATCACGAGCAAGTTACCTCTATTCTGAATTTATACAAACTATTTTGATAAAAAATAATAATAATAACCTTGTTACAATTTTTTTGAATATTTTTATATTTTAAAAGCATTTTAAAAAAAATTTAGAAGTTTTTTTATTTTTCTCTCTACTTTAAATTAATTTTGTTTTGTATTCTCAGATTTTTTTATGGGTTGACAGCACAAAGAAATTTAAAAAGAATATTTTAATATATTTTTAAATAAAAATATTTTAAATAATAATAATTATTATTATTATAATATTAAAAATATTCGTTTCGTTCCAATCAAGCGACAGAGAAAACGTAAGATATATATCTTGAATATTTTAAAAAATCATTTATAATTTTATTTAATGTTGTCATTTAAGAAGAAAAAGAAAATGACAACAAGAAAAAACACTCCCCAGCAACGAGTCTCTTAGAATTTAGGGCCTGTTTATGTTTTTTTTTTTAAATTATTTTTTATTGATTCAAAAATAATTGTGAAAAAATTTGAATTTTTATTTTTTATTAACTTTAAATTAATATTTTTAAATTATTTTGATTTATTAATTTTAAAAATAATTTTTAAAAAATAAAAAATATTATTAACATATATTTTAGTATAAAATATTACTTAAAAAACAACGATAACCACCCCACTAAATAAACTCTTAAAATAAAAAAAAATAAACAAAGACTCTAAACATTAGCTTTTTTATTTTAATTTTCATTAATTACGGGTTCCGTTAATTACACAAAGCTCCCTTATTCTCTACAACTTAGTTTAGGCCACAGTATTAAAGATTATTTTCAATTCGGCCCAAACCACAACACGCCAGAATCCACTGTACTTGTGCATACACAAGTAAAACTAACCTAGGCTAGGCAGGCGGCCTCAGTGCTAAAGTAGAGAGAGAGAGCGAAAACTTTGAGAAGATGGGTTCTACTGTAAACTCAAAATGGTTGCCTGTGACAGCCACCATAACTGTGGCACTTGCACTTCTTTCTGCCTCAACAGCAGCTATCTCTCGTACTCTTCCCTTCTTTGCATGTCTTCTATGAATTTACTGTATACTAGGTATGGACTGTACACTGAAGCTTTTTGCCTTTCAGTTTATTTTTGTAGAAAGAAATCAAAATTTTTGTATTCAAAGATTCAAGAACTTGAGATTTCTCTCAATTCTTGTATGCAAAAAAGTGCTGCTGAGAGACAAGGTCGAATTAGAGCCCAACAGGTCTCTTTTTTAATCCATGCACTTCTTTTATACTGAGCCCTTTCTTCTATTATGTTGTATTATTGTTGTGACCATTGATAAAATTGGTGCTCCTTATTGGTTTTGTAGGATTTGAGGAAGACCTTAGCACAACCCAAGTCTGAGAATTTGGAGCAGGCTTCTTATCCCATGACCCCTATTGGAGTTGTTCAGTCCTGCTTCTCAACCAGGTAATCTTCCTCGGTGATCCAAATTAGAGATTGTTTATTCATTCTTCATGTGGCACAGCAACCAAGTGAAGTAAGGGTACAAGAAAGCTACAATTGACACTCTTAGATAATTTTTAGGAGGAATAGAAGTATATAAGTAGACAAGAGATTCTTTTCATTGATTACTTAAGCAATCGGAACTGCCATGGCTGTTCTCCATGGAAAGCAGAAACTTTTCTGAATACTGCATCCCTTCAACGCTCTCCCAGACTCAAAAAACAGGAAATTTTTCTTACTGCATTGTAACGAAACACTTTCATTTTGGTTTTTGATATCTGAATGGTTCTTGTTAAGAAGGAATCGATTATGTTTTTGCGTATCTGACCGTCTCCCTTCTAGATCTCCTAAGTTCACCAAGTCTATCATTTGGAGTCCAAATTCATGATTGATTTCTGTCATTATGAATCCTGTATACTGAGCACATTGTTCTGTTCTCCAATCCTATGCTTAATGCTGACACAAGTTGAATTCCTATTTTGAAATTTTGTACTTTTTATGCACGCATGCTCAGGCAAAAAACTTGGAAAGTCTGTGCATTTATCTATGCTTTTGCAAATGGTTGTTCATGAATAGAAGCCAACTCACTCATTATTGGTGCAGAAATGGGACTCCAAGGCAACCCTTACTCGTACCTCTTGCTAGGGCATGCTTAGTCTTTGACTCAGCTAGGGTTCCTCCAGCATCCCTTGAGGGTCTTGTAGAATATTCTCATTGCTGGATTATATATGTGTTTCATTTGAATACAGATTTGGTGAAGTTATGGAAGCATCCGTCTAGATCAAAGTTTAAGGCTAAGGTAACTGTTGCTACTAGATATATTGTATAGTTTGATTTCTATTTAAGATTGTTCTTAAATGAAGTTTCTACAAAAGTATGGCTGGTTGGATAGGTTAGAGTACCAAGACTGAAAGGAGGAAGGATGGGAGTCTTCGCTACAAGATCTCCACATCGCCCATGCCCTATTGGGCTCACTGTTGCAAAGGTAGGATAATTTTTTTTACATTAGAATAAATGTATCTAGATTGGGGTAGATTAATATCAAGGCTCATTGATATGGGAAGGGAATAATCAAACTTCTTAAAACTAGTTCCTGTTTTTTCTTACTTGTGCAAATGGGCAGCACTCCCTTGGTTCCTGCATTTATGGATTTTATTCGATTCTCACCAATAAAAGATTTCTGGGAAACTAGATGCATTTCATCCTCATCTTTGGAGTGTAACACTGAATCTTGCACCGCATGGTGCTTTTTGTTAATGAAATGTTAGAACTTGCCGAAAAAGGAAATTCCTTTACTTAACAATTAGTAACAATTTCCGTTGTTTATTTTAGGTGGAGGCTGTACAAGGAAACATGGTTCTTCTATCTGGTGTTGACCTGGTTGACGGGACAGTAAGTTTCCCGTGTTTTTTCTTTCCTAGTCACACTGCCTTTGATTGATATCTTTCCTCTTTCTTTTAGCATTCCTGAATAGAATGCATATGCGTAGTTTCCATGATATTTGTTGTACTCATTGTGCTACTTTTATTAACAGCCAATACTAGACATCAAACCATATCTACCATACTGTGATAGCATCCAAGGGGCAGCAGTGCCGGAGTGGGTAATGGTAATAATACAACTTTACCTTATTTTAATCTTGAATGCTGTTTTAGGAAAATGACGATGCATTATGTTGTGAATTTATTTCCTATAATAAAATCCTAGTCTTGATTCTTGAAAGTGACAACTGCAGCAAGCATTATTATACTCTAAGCTGTAAAGTTAGAGCTATAGAAGGTTATGTTGATGAACGACTTCCAGATATATAAGAAGTAATGCTGCATGTCCTTCTCAAAGGACCACTCCCCAAGTCTGATGCATATTTTTCTCATTGAGCTTGTCCTTTTCTCGTTCACTTGTTCCCCTATCACATTGGAATAATGGCTAATTTTTGTACAGGTGGACAATATGTTAGCAGTAGCTTCTGTTAACTTTTCTGAGGGCTTCTTTTCCTCACTATCTGATTGTTGGGAAACAGCAGTAAGTGATTCATAACTACTTGAAATATTAAGCATTTGTATCTTCAAATTCATATGATTAGCTTGGATTTCTTTTCTTTTTCTGGGTTTTGCCATTTCCTCTGTCTATGTTGTCTACTATCTGTTCATCTTTACAATTCGCTAAATTACCTCGTCCATAGCAGTCTATTATGGTAGAACTAGCTGCCAAATTAAACATCATAGTAATGTCTCACCAAGAAGTTTTTTTATCTATAAATGGCTAAGATTACAGAGAGTTACTGACCGAGCACGTGAGAGAAGCAGCCCAATGGTTGTTATAAAGGTGCTAAATCAGAGAACATCTCTCTTCAAAACAATTCTCTTATGATTAAAGTGACAACAATCATAGTTTTTTGTTTATTTTATAGTCCTTGCAAATAATAGAATCGAATGGGTAGATAACCCATGGTTGTTAGGTTGTGCAAGTAATTGCAATGAAATGAATTTATATAAATAAATTTAGGGAAAGCAACAAATAAGTCCTGCAACTATGTTTTTATACTTGGAAGTGTTTAACCTTTCTTATTGTTGGCCTCCATCCAGGTCAACCATCTACAACAATTAAATTGTCAATGAACCACATTTTCACATTTACCTTCATTATCCTACTATCAAAGCCCCAAATTGCAACTCTAAACACTGACGTTCAAGTGAGCATGGCACAAGTGTGGCATGTTTCATCAAACAAGAAAAACATAAAACTTATTTCAGGAAAAATAGCATATTTTGAAAAAATGTGATTCTTTTTTAGGCAGGGTAGAGGATGCACTAGAGAAAAATGTGGCCCCTTCATGATTTTTGTTGTTTGTAATAGACAGTCTAGGATGGAGCAACAACATTAAAAAAAATTAGAAAGCCCCAGCTGCAATCCCAAAATTGGCCACACTCTGTCCAGTGTCCATTCTCCTCGCCCAAATCATCTCCATCTTCTTCATTTCAAAATAGTGAAATATACCTTTGATAGAGAGAAACATGAACACCGTTTTGATGTTTGATTTTGGAGTGCTTATGTGAACAGTGAAGAATTACGAATTAAAAAACCAAACATGAATCCATTCTATTAAATCTTTGGTGATCTGAATTTGATAGCAATTCTTCCATGGAAATTCATTGCAGTTGATTCCTTGGGGATAGATTATGTGACTTCATTACTTGTTTTTAGATGTTCACTTTTAACAATGTCCATGTTGAAGTTCGCTCACTGTCTGAAAACTATTCCTGTCGATCCCATTGTATAATATTTTTTCTTCAACCATGTATTATTGAAGTTTTAAATGTTGAGTGATCAGTTGTGAAAAGGTGCAATATCAATTGAGCAAAATGAGTTCCTCCATATTAGAAACTCCACCTTGGTCTTTCTTTTTACTTTTGTTCTTTTAATATGTCCTGATCAGGATAGCCGTGCTTTTGTTTTGTTCAGAAAAAGAAGTCGCTCTATGCATCACCAGATGAACTTCAATGTTTAATCAAGCAGGTGCTTTCATGGGATATTCGATCAATATCTCAACGAAATCAACCACATGATCCCCTTATTAAGACTGGAAATGGGGAAGCACCGCATAGTGCTCTTGATTCAAACCAGAACCTAGATCAAGAAGCTTCGGACAATGAAAACAGCCAGGTTTGTCATCCTTCTGGGGATGTAACATGCCACTTAATTTTGGAAGGAATGGATGTCTCATACAGAATTGATTTCAATGGCAATGTAATTGTAGAGAATGTTGTAGTTTCATCTGACATTCTGAATGGTAAGCAAAACCGTAGCAGTTTCTTGATGTGGAGAGACGAGCTCAGTTAACCAAACTATCTTCAGCTTTTTCCTTGCAGTCCTTGTAGCTGTAATTGTAGTAACTACATATGATGGCTGCAGAATCTCTTCCGTGCTGAGCCAGATTTGTTTGATCCGGTTCATTGGATTATGTTAATTATTTATAGTTTTGCAGATGCTATTTTTGATGACTCTCATGCTTGGAAGAGCTATAAACCAATCTTCTTCTTCCCCTTTCAGGTAGAAGCTATAAGTTAGTTAAAGGCCTCGTTTTGCCATCCTTTCTCGAACACAACTTATTATAATATTAATGGTGCTTTTTCTTTAATTCTGTTATTATATCTTGAAGCAAACAGCACTTAATAGCCCGCCATTTCACTCGTTGAAAGCACCTCTACGAGGAGATGGAACGCTATAGCTCTGAGCTGCATTCGGACGCCATATTTTTCAAAAAACTAAGAATGCGATATATTGGAATTATGGAGATGAATAAATACGAATAACTCGGATTGTAAAATTATAATAATTTTATAGGAAATATATTATAATAAATTATAAAATTTAATTTTCAATTAATAAAAGATAGAGGATAAAATTAAAAAAAAAAACATTAAAATTATAAAATTAAATTCTTAATCATAATAAATTTAAAAAAAATTAAATAACAAAAATTACCACAAAAATTAGCTTTAGTAAACTAGGTTGGGTCACAATATTAATTTTTTTTATAAAAAATAAATTAAATAAATTATAAAATTTAATTTTTAATTAATTAAATTAAAAAATTAAAAAAAATCACAATTAAAAAGACTTGAAAAAAATTATAAGTCAAGTTAATTTATATTAAGCTATTATACCCATAAACTGAAAAATGATATTGAGATAATTATATTGAAATTAATTAAAAAATATAAATTTTAATTATTAATTAATTTAATATTGAATAATAACATTAAAAAAATATTAAATTCAAATAATAAAAAATAAATTTGATATTCATAAATAAATAAAAGTTTACTTTAATATTTTAAAGAGAATTATGCATGGAAAATAATGAGGGAAGAGAGAAAAAAGAAAAAAAAATTAAAAATTGGACTGGAAGGGCCAAATTGGAACTCCTCTACCAGCACACGCCACCTTGGAAAGAAGATCACCCCTAAACAAATCAAGGAAGACTATCTTTTTTAGATTAACGTGGCTGTCCGAGTCAGTTTACGTGCACCACGACTAATCCCATGGGCCCTGAAGTTAACGACCATTTAAGCCTCCAGTGACCATCATATGAGCAACCAAAGACTCGAACCTGAGACCATAGAAGGAGCAAACCCCTTGATCCCAAACTTTTACCACTTGACCACCACCTAGATGGTTAAGTAAGACCATCTTTAGATAGAGGTAGTAGGGGTGAGAGAAAAATTGGAAAACTAATTAAATTAAAAAAGCTGGATTGTTAAAAAAATTAATTAAAATTTTAAAAAATTAATTAGTTTGATTTTAATTTTATAAGTCTGAAATCACAAAAATAAAACTAAATTCAAAAAACAAATTCAAAACTAAACTAAATAAAAAAATAAAGCTAAAACAAAAAAAATCGAACTAAAACAAAGTCAAATCAAAAAAATCAAAAAAAACTTATTTGAATTAATTTTTATTTTAAAAAATCAAATTCAATTGAAACGAGTTACTTTAATTCAGTTTTTATTTTTTATAATTTAATTTGATTATTTCTTTTAATAAAAATAAAATAAAAATAATCACTCCTCTTAATCAGTGATCATCGCGCGCTGCTCGACTACAACGTCCTTTTTTATATGTTAGCCACTTTCTTCTTTTTTATCTAATTTAATTTTTCAATATTTATTGAAGTTTTATCCTATCCCATATCTAAAACTTTAATTGTTTCAGATATATGAAATCAGATTTTATTATATAAAATAAAATAATTATTATTATAATTCACAATAATATTTTACTTTCGTCTACAATTTCCTTGTATTTTTAAAGCAAGATTTACGTGACAAAACATAGTCTATAAAATTTAGGTAGAACACAAAGAAGAATTAATCAACAAAGAAGAATTAATCAATAAAAAGAACCACAATATTTTATTTTATTTTAGATTTTAAGTGCACGGTGTTAAGTCCTATTACTCTCATTCCAAAAGAAGATAAACTCATCACTAAAGAAACTTGAAAAATATAAAACAGAAAAATATTTTTATGTAACAAAATATAAATTGTCTTACAAGAGATTGACTTCGGGCCATCAAAGCCAAATTAGAAAGCACAAAGATGTTATATAGAAAATAAATTGTATTTTCTCACATCCAAATAATCTGTCATAACACATAAATAAAATCGAGATCAAGATCATATCAACCTCTCATATACAATTTTAAATAAAATAAATACGAAAATAAAATAAAATAGAAAGAAATACAATAAAGGGAAAAAAAATAATGATGAGGACAACAACAATAATAGTTAACTACTAATTTATTTTTTTCATTTTCAAACTTTTTTTTAATTTAATCATTCTATACTTTAATTAGATGAAACTAGATGCATGCTGGGGAGCTAATTAAAGGACAATTTCTTAAACTTATTTTAATTTTATTATGTAATAATGAAAATATAAATAAACAAAAAGAATAAGGGGCAGAAAGGTTGAATACCTTTCTGAAATGTCAATAAGAATACCTTTTTTCTTTTTCTTCCGAGCCCACATCCTTTGAAGAGTGAATAAAGATGTTTTTCAAGAGGATTCATAAACCCTAAAATCTTGTAAAATTGCAATTAAAAGTGAAAATTACACAAAACCCGAGTATAAATAAAATTTGAAGAGTGTCATTTCTACGAGGAAGGAACTAATAAAGTGAAATACTTTTTTTTCTTTAATAATAATAATAATATTTTTTTTATAAAAAAGCTATCATCTTTTAATTTATTTTCTTTTATAATAATAAAAACAAAAAGAGAAACAATATATTTGACGCTGAATAACTTCTCTTGAAAAGTTAAAAAGTGTTAGAGAAAAAGATTTTTAAAAAAAAAAAACAATCTCCAGGTGCTATTGCAACAATGAATGAATGATGATAAGAACAAAAAAATATCATGATAAATAGGCGTAAAAAAATAAAAATAAAAATAAAAATAAAAATTGTTTGCAAAAGAAGAAAAGAGTTGCACAAAATTACAGATTTGCTATTATTACAATACCAAAACACTTAAGAAATTGAAAAGAAAAAGAAAAAGATTTACCATTTCTAAATTTAATCTCTACAAAGAAAATGAGTTTCCTTCTTGTATATTATATAATTATTTTTTTAATTATGGTAAAATTACCAAATTAAAAGAAATTGGAATTATGTTAAAAAATTCTATGGAGTCTAAATATTGTTTTATATTTAAAAATCCTTGATCCCACCCGAGCGAAGTAGTGCCGGGCCTGCTGGCAGTTTGCTAGTATAACTCTATTAAAAAAATTGGCACATGAAAGCGAAGCCATCTCGATTCAGAAATGAATCCTCAGCAAAGAATCTGACGTGATGCAAAATCATTTTCGAGATGACCTTTGCCTTCGAGGCACCCAAGGAAAGCCAAACCACTACAGAAGTAATGCTTCTCTCGAGATCAGGATACTTTCCGGGTTTTGAACAAAGAAAAAAAGACAACAAGAATAAGTGTTGCAGTGGCAAGAAGTTGGGATAAATAAACTCAAATCATAAAGATATTAGGAGCAAAGCTGATTAGTCGAGAAAGCCAACTAGACATCCACAACCTCGTAATTTCTTGATATGGTCCCCTCGAACTATCGTGTCAAAGTAAAACACCATCTCGGGTCGGGTCCTCCGTCCTCAGGCTTTCGTAAACAAAAATTGGGAGGGAGTGGTCGGGCACACACGTGATCCTTGACGAGGTTTAATTGACAAAAGCCTGAGAAAACTCTACCGAGGGCGATGCATTATCTTGACCTTATAATTCGACGGCCAAAATAATAATACTAATAATAAAGAATTGAAAGGCCAGGGGCCTCGTTGGATTTGATAAGAAAATCATAGATACTTTTCAACCAATTATACATTTGAACAGCATAAAAATGATACTTTTCAACCAATTATACATTTGAACAGCATAAAAATGATACTTTTCAACCAATTATACATTTGAACAGCATAAAAATAATTAATATATGTTCTTTCGACCAACAGCCAAGAGAGAAATTAAATGAAAATGAATCGGAATGCTCGAAATCCATCTAGAGAAGGAGAAGGAAGAATAAGTCAATTCGGCGAGCATAGGTTCAAAGCATGAAAACAGAAGCCAAGATTCTTTGCCCAAAGATGACGACAATTCAGAAGTCCTCAAGGACTGTGGAGACATCCAACCTTTCACCAGAAGCATCAGAATTCGCTTTCCTGCTTTGGAAATTCTTTTGGGCAAATTTGGCGGTCCATCAATGGTCATCTACCGCGTGGGGCATATTCTTTGTTTCTTTAGGAACCTCAAGGCTCAAGCTTGCCCCTAATGTCGCATTACCTAATTCTCGATTGAGTCCCGAAATTGAACATTTTATCTATTAATTTGAATATTATCAATTCCTTTTCCCAATTTATGTTTATTTTCTCATCAGATAGATTCCGAGATGTCTGGAGCATCTGGGATTTTATCCATGGATAAAATCTTTAATATGGAGACTTAATTGAAGATTAGCACGCAGACGAGGGACTAAATTGATATTCTCTGTTTTGTAATTTTATTTTAATGTCTAGAAACTAAAAATAGGCTGGCAGCCACCATTTTGAAGCAGTGCTTAGCTTCCACAATTGCCCATTTCGTGGAAGAAAAATACCAAAATACCATTTAGTTAATTGCATTTTGTGGTTTAAAAATATTTTAAAAAAAATTGATTTTTTTTGTTTTAAATTCTTTATTTTATTATTTTAAAATTATTTTAATATGGTAGTATCAAAAATAAATTTTAAAAATTAATAAAAATATTATTTTAAAATATTTTTAAACAAAAAACTACTTTAAATTAAACAAACAATTAAAGCTTGTTTGAAGTTATAGTAGCCCTAACTTTTTAAAATTTATTTTTAAAATATATTTAAATAATATTTTTTAAAAAAATATTTTTGATATCATTCCATTAAAATAATTTAAAAATAAAAAACTTTTAATTTCATTAAAAATAAATTTGAAAAATATAGAAACACGCGACCTCGCCATATTTCGAAAGAAGCTCATGTATTTTTAAACACGTTTTAGTAGAAGCTGATATTGCCCTCGTGAAGGGACAAGAACCCAGTGCCTAAAACGTGCATGGGATGAGAATGTACTATGTAGCAAGACATTCTCCGAACAAACCTACGGTGATGGCGACAAGGCTGGTCATCCATGCCGGCTGAGGCGTTACCATGCGCGTGGAATGATCATACTGGATAATTGTGAATTATTGCACAAAATTAGAGGATTTTCTTTTGTAATTAAACTCCCAAAAATACTTTCTCAAGATTGAATGTGATATATATTTATTTATGTCTTGAAATTAAGCAACGTATAATTATGACAACAGAGGGCACCCTGAATTGTTGGTATTCAAATATGATATTTTTGCTCAAATATTTTTAATTAAAAATACATTAAAATATTTTTATCTTTATTTTTTTAATAAAAAACCATTAAAAATCACTTAAAACAATCAATCTAATGTTTTTTCAAGCAAAAAAGTATTTAAAAACAAGTTTAACCATCTTACCAAAGAAGTCATAAATAAGTTGAAATTTGACATCAAATAGGTAAATATAAATTGTCGGATCATTATAGATGGTGTGTTGATTATTTTGATAGGCAAACGTGGACATCAAGTTTCCTTAAGTTTACGCAATGTGCTTCATCATTCAAACATTTCAACTTCGGTTACATATTTTCATAACAATGCTATATTTCCATGCAAATCATATAAAAAAATTAATAATGCACTTCTTGATGTTAATTTAATTTTTTTTTGGACCTATCCTATACATCTATCACTTAACTCATCATTTTTTCTATGTTTTAAAAATATTTTTAAAATAAATTGATTTTTTTTCTTAGTTCAAATTAATTTTTTATGTTTTTTTTATCATTTTGATACGATGATGTTAAAAAATAAATTTTAAAAAATAATAAAAAATATTATTTCAATATATTTTTAAATAAAAACATTTTAAAAAATAAATGTTACTTTAATATCAAATACAAACCAGGAGAAATAAAACAAACAGATAAATACATTAGGTTGTCTTGCCGATTGCTAATATATCATACCAATATTGAAATGTCAATATCAATTTTGGTTTTTTTTTAACAGACTTCTTTCTATTAAATACCTTTTCATTTACATATTCAATGGTTATAGTTATAACAATAAATAAATAAATAAAATAAAAGGTTTCAGTAAAATATTATAACCCTAAATTCATTATAATGCAGATTAGAATACTTTAATGATGATTTTGTTCTTTCTCATAAAAACTAACAAAATTTGTTATTGCAGGTAATGTAATTCTTTTCATGGATTCATTTAGACATTGCTAAATTAATTGGAGATAAATTGTTTTATAAATACTTTCCTAACACAATAAAAAAATAACTTCAGTACACTTAAAAAAATCTGAAATTAGGATTTAAGAGTGTTTTGATCTTTTATGTTTTGCTAGCATAGTAAAATACTTTTAAAAACAAAATCATTAAAACAAATATTTTTTATTTCATTATAGCCTTAAAATCATGAAGGGAGGAAAAATTAGTTTTTTTAATAAGTATAAATATAATTAAAGAATAAAAAATAACTATGCCTACATTAGATGAGGATACCCTTGCTTTTTGGATAATGCAAATGGTATTATCTGACATTCAAATGCTATGTTCTACTATAAAATTGAAAATATTATATAAATTCTGATTATTTGCGGAAAAGTTGTTTCCTTGTAAAAAGTGAATTATGAAAAAAGTAATTTTCAGGAAAGTAAATTTTAGAAAAAATGAATTCATGAAAAGTAAAGTATTTTCCGATATTTGGTAGTGTTATGAAAAATGAACTGGAAAATACTTTCTAGTGTTTGGTTATATTATGAAAAATAAACTGGAAAATTATTTATTAATATTTTATTTTTCTCAAGTTTATTAAAATAATAAGGAATAAATCTTACAAATTAAAAAGTTGAATAATAATGAAATTGAAAAAAAAATTCATAAATTATCTCAAATAAAATAAATAATAATCAAAACAATAAAGATCAAATCTAAAAAAAAAAGATGAAGAAATTAAAATAATAATAATTAACATTTCATAAAGTATTTCAAATAAAATAAATAACAACCAAAAGAATGAAGACCAATTTGATAGAAAAAAATTTCAATAAAAACATAATAGAAGAAAAGCAAATAACAATTATAAAAATGAGGATCAAAGTTAATATAAAAAATATTTTTTAAGAAATAAAATTGAAAAATAAATATTCAAAACAAAAAATATATAGCAATCAAAAGTTTGAGGATTAAATTTAATATAATTAGTAAATAATGATATTTCTAAATTTTTCACAACTTCCAGAAAGTGTTTTCCTTCTAAATTTTTTAGGAAAATGCTTTCCTGAAAATCTAGTCAAATTTTCCTTTTACTGGAAAGTGTTTTTTATTTATCAATTTTTCTAACAGCAAACAAACACAAGAAAGTTTAGAAAGTGAATTCTCATAAATTACTTTCTGAAAAAAAAAACACAAGAAAGTTTGGAAAGTGTTCTCCCGAAAATCACTTTCTAGAAAACAAATACAGTTAAAAAAAAAATACTTTCCTGAAAACCAAGCTAAATTTTTTTTGATAAAAAAATAATTTCGTTGATTAGAAAGTGTTTTCCGTTAACCAGAAAATATTTTTCATTAACCGTAAAGTGTTTTCCGTTAACTGGAAAGTGTTTTTTGTTAACCGAAAAATATTTTATATTGACTAACTTTTTTAATGACAAACAAATACAGAAAAATTTAAAAAATAGTTTTCTAGAAATTATTTTTCAAAAAACAAACATGATTATAATGTTTTTTATAATAGTTAAAAATGTGTGTATGATAAAGCCATGCTTTGTTTTGATGATTTTTTTTTTGTTGACATTTCCAAAATTTAAACGTGTTTTGATAAATCTGAATTAATTTTTTATTTATTAAAATTATATAATTTTAATTTTTTATTTAAATTAATTTTTTATAACAATGTTAATAATTATCCTACAAAAGAAGAAAAAAAAGAGTAATGAAATTAATTTACTGTTCTGTTTTTTGGAAAACTTAAATTAATTAAACTCCAGCTGGCACCATTAGTAATTTAACGAAGACGACATCATTACTCACTCCAGTTAACTGTCCGCACCATCATTCCTCCCTTTTTAAAAATCTGGAAAAACAAACCACCATTTCTCTCTCTAAAAAACAAAACCAAAACTCTCTCTCTCTAGACACCAACTCACTTTTATTTATTTTTAAATATATATATCAAACAACACAGAGAGAAAACCTTAAAAAAAAAAAAAAATCATATCTCCAAAGCTCATTGCTTTCTAACAGAGATATATTAAATGAGTTGTTAATACAGGGAGAGGATAGGAGAGGAGAGACATTTTTTTTTTTTGAAGAATAAAATGGATTCGCCGACTGCCTCAACGACGGAAGGATCGACGGCTAGGATAGTGACGTCGAGATCATCAGTAATTGAATCAATTCGAGGATGTGGATTATCAGGCCTTAGAGTAAACAAAGAGGATTTGAAGAGGAAACTGTCGATGCCTAAATATCTGCGTCACGCAATTCGAGATTCAATCAATTCAAAGGATGTTAATGCCGCCGCTGACCGTTACCGAGAAGGAAATAGTGCTGGTCGTGAGGAGGCGCCGGAGGGGCCTATGGTGGTGTTTGTGAATTCCAGAAGTGGTGGTCGGCATGGGCCTGAACTTAAAGAGAGGCTTCAGCAATTAATGGGAGAGGAGCAGGTAATAATGCATTGTGTTTCCCCACCTTTTCCCAGTGTGTCGTTTTGAGGATTATTTTGCGTCGTCTTGATTTGTTGGTTATTGTTGTTGTTGAAAGTAAATTAATATTTTTTTTGAATTGAGCAGTGAAGATTTAGTGAAAAAAAGGATGATTAAAAATTAATTAATCATGATAGACTGCTCCTGCTGGTTTCGCATGTGATTTTTGTTCTTCTTCGTCTTCTTCTTCTTTTCTTAATAATTGTAGTTAGTTTTAGTACTGAAAGTTTTCTTGTTAATGTAGCAGTAAAAAAATCAGCTTAAACATGGGTTTAGCCGAGTTAAATAGAAATTAAAGAAAGGCAATGAAAAAATAATTATTAAAAGGCTGGTTGACTAGTTTTAGTTAATATGATTATAGAAAGTTGGGGTTTTGAATAAGTAATGATTTGCAATGCAGGTTTTTGATCTAAGCGAGGTGAGGCCTAATGAATTTGTGGAGTATGGTTTGGGATGTTTAGAGAAGTTGGCCGGCCTTGGTGATTTTTGTGCCAAAGATACTCGTGACAAGTTGAGAATTTTGGTAATAAATGGACCCTTTCTTGATCTGTACAAAAATGGTCATGGTAACGATGCTGTTTCCTGGATGTGTGTTATTTGAGAAATTCTTGGATGATTGAACAGGTTGCGGGAGGTGATGGTACGGTTGGGTGGGTGCTAGGAAGTCTCACAGAACTTCATAGGCAGGGTAGGGAGCCTGTTCCTCCTGTAGCAGTCATCCCTCTTGGTACTGGAAATGACCTGTCAAGGAGTTTTGGTTGGGTAAGCTTCTCTTTTACGTTAAATTTTGAGTTTGGCTTGTTTGGAAATGTGGTTGTGGTTGTTTTTTAAATAACTTTTCATGCTAAAATACATGTTAATGATTTTTTTTTTATTTTTTAAAATTATTTTTGATATCAGTACATCAAAATAATTTGAAAACACTTAAAACATATTAATTTGAAGTTAATAAAAAAATAATTTTTTTTTTTAAAGCGCTTTTGAAACGCAGAATCAATCAGGATAAGAGTGCTGTTAAATTGTGATCTTGAATGATTTTTTTCAGGGTGGTTCGTTCCCTTTTGCCTGGAAATCAGCTGTCAAAAGATCACTTCTCAGGGCCATCACTGGTCCAGTGTGCCGTCTAGATAGGTAAGCTTTCTCTTATGTTGCAAGCTGCTCCTATGTTATTAACAAAAAAATATATTTCCGTTGTTAAGTTCTTTTCATTTTATCTAGAAGTCGATAATTCCTTGACAGCTGCCAGTATTCAAGTTGCTCGATGCTTTGTTGACTTTAAAAGAAATCCTTATTCTTGGGAATCACATAATGTGGGGGCAATTGTGGCCATTTTGTAGCTTGGAGATGCCTCTTTGTGCATCAACCTTACAGCTGATGTTTTCCCTGATTTGCCACTGCTTAGCACTCGGTTTTTGCGGGTGGTTCTAATTTTACCTGTTAAGACGTGATATCTTGGCATTTTTTGCCTGTTTTCGGTTTCTGTTGTGATTTTGTGCCCTTGAGGATTCCTCTTGTGCACATCCCTTCTAATTCTTTGCAGCTTGAATGCTCTTGTAGCTGTTAACAATTCTTGTACCTTTGAAAGAAGTCTTGTTCGGTAATAGGCGTGGCTTGATTATGGCTTTTCAATATAACTAGCACTTATAAACGCTACCTTTTTGATGATGCAGTTGGCATCTTCTAATGGCAATGCCAAGAGGAGAAGTGGTGGATCCGCCCCATTCCCTGAAATCCACAGACGATTGTTCCCTTGATCAGGTAGTGGATTGTCCTGCTCCAAAATTATTTTTATTATTATGACTTTTCATTTTCATGTTACTGTCTGGTTTTATGATGCTGATAGGTATTATCATTGTCAAGGGCTAGGATGACCTTTGGATGAGTTAGCTTACTCTACAGACCCATGCTAGTTAACAGGATAGAGGGAAGGATTTCTAATTTATCGGGAAATGTGTTTTGGACCTGGAAAATTTCTGGATCTGGGTGCTACTTAATGAGATACTTTTGAAACATGCTAGATTTGCTAGCATAAAAAGAAGGCCTATAATCACCTTTCATCAAAGTGAAAAGTATGAACATTGATCTTGAGAATTTCTGAAGGCACATGTATCTTGGAAAGAATGGTAATATTATATATTTAGAATCAAGTAATATGATTAGAATCAACTTTGAGGACTTCAACCTTGCATTTAACAAAGATCATTCAAGCCCATATTTTGTCTGAATGAATCCTCCTTTCACCATGTGCTGCCTCATCTAGGGTCATGTGCCTGTCTCATCTGCAAAAAGAATGTGCCATCCGCCCCCCCCCACAAAACCTCCTCAGGGGTGGGGATTTATGGATTTAAAAGAACAAATACATGTCTAAAGGGAAGACATCTCGTTTCTCATTGTCAATTGAAAGTCAGTTGCTTTGATAGTTTAATCTTGTGATGTTGATATGCTGATCTGTTGGTACAAATCTGGTATCTGAGAGATTTGACACTTTCTTTTGAGTGCAGGGTTTAAGAATTGAGGGGGAGCTGCCTGAGAAAATGAATTGCTATGAAGGAGTGTTTTATAATTACTTCAGCATAGGTATGCCAATATGCTCTAGAGTGGCTGTGAATGTTGTGCACGTATGGCTTTAGCTTGGTTTTAGAGATTTGTCATGTCTGAATTTGAACTCAACAACTTCCTGTGTTGATGAGAGTCTCAACTGATGAACTCAAACAAGACTGTTCTATTCTCAACAATCTGTTGCTTTGGTTCTTCTGATATGATTTTTTTATTTGCTTCCTTTGTTGTGCCCATTTGTTCTCCAGCATGTTATCTCATTGGTTCTTATGTTATATATTGTTTGTTCATGAGATAGAAAACTAGGCAGTGAATGTGGAACCATATTTCATCAATTAACTCAAATAGGAATCCTATGACATCTAAAAAGAAAGATAAACTTCATTTGCCAAGACTTGCTTCATGACTTAAAATTTTTTGTTCCAAATGCCAACCTTGCAGGTCTGCGCTTGTGATGAATCTGTGTATTTTGTTGTGCTCTTTAGGTTGCTTTTAAGTTTATTGTTTGTTCGCACAGGAATGGATGCTCAAGTTGCCTATGGCTTCCATCATTTACGCAATGAAAAGCCTTACCTTGCACAAGGTCCTATTTCAAACAAGGTTTGATCAAATCTTCCTGTTACTTTAAATATGAATTTGCACTTGTTTTACCTTGGTAAAACCCTGTAAACATGAATTCTTTGATTGTACTTGTACTTTGGGACCAACTAAACAGAAACCTGGACTGTCTTTGTTGGATGGATGTAGTATTAAATTATGATGATGGTGGGAAAGTGACATATAATCTCCATATTTTGCTAGAGCTCTGTTCTTTGATACATTTGTATTATTCCATTAAAATTGCTTGTGCCAGACTAATATTTTGAAATTGCAAACAATTGAAAATCTTGAGAAGAAAAAAACAAATTGAAGTCAAATAAAATATATCTAACCCACATTCCATTTTTGAACACATACTAATTTTTAAATTTTTTTCCATTTAGAAAAAAGATTCAGCTGCAAGGGTTTCATGTTTCTATTGTTTGTTGAAATTCACAGAAGCTGTAGAAAGGTCATCCAATTGTGTTGTTTGTTGAGCCATCATGTTGTCCTCTTGCACTTATAGGTATGATAAGAAGTTATATGTGGGGTCAAAAAGTTACTAGAGAGTTGATGGACCTCCAGGATAGTACTTGATTTCTTAGTTTATATGATTATTCAAGGTTTTAGTGTTTATTGTTTCTTATTTGGTGGCTAAAGTACCTCTAATTAGGGTTAGGAGTTGAAGCGCTCCATCAATCAATATAGATAAGCCATTGAGTGTGCTTAACTTTTAACATTATTTTCACTGTGATTAGTGAAACAGATGTTTTTCAAGCTTGTCGACGAGGCATCATTTTTTTAAAACTTCTAAACCTAGTCTAGGGTTCAATAGTTTTTAGTAATATTGATACAATACTGTGTTTGATCTGTTGTTGCAGTTGATCTACTCTGGATACACTTGCACTCAGGGCTGGTTCCTCACACCTTGCATAAGTGATCCAAGTTTGAGGTTAGAGATATCAGAACTTAAGTTGGTTTTATACCATTTATTTTGAACATCTTTTGTTTCTCTTCGCTGTTCTAATACTTAATGACTAGAATAATGTTTGGATTCATTGCTTAGTTTGTAAAATTTCTTAGCTTGCAACCTTAACTGCGCAAGTCTGGGTCTTGAGAGTAGTCGCTTCATGCAACAGTGCTGAAGGGTAGGACTGTCTCCATATTCTAACACACAGAATCCCACTACTATGGGTCTACAACTAGTTTTAACGACTTTGTAACTAGGATTATAGTTCAATTTGTTGTAGTGATGGATGGCTTTTTTTTTCCTTTTCATTTCCTTAAATTATTATTATTATTTTTTGTTTATTAACTCAAGGAATATACTCTGATTAACTTTTGTTTCACTAGAAAATGTTCTCTTGCAATATTTGACCACCGTTTCTAAATCTCAGACCACGCTAACATTTGACCACTGTTTCTAAATCTCATACCACGCTAAGCTTGTCAGTAATTTTCAGAACTTTATGTTCCTTTATATATTTCTAAATTTTTCATGTGCAACCATTGGTACTGCCTCACAGCAGTTCCCTTGGAAATATGGGCGACAGAGATTTTCATTTTAAATAGTAGTTGCTGAATGGTCATGCTTTGGATATTTGATTCTTTTCCTTCTCATTATTATTATTGTTGTTGTTTTATCAAATATATTTGACTGTATACAAGTTAGTTTTTCTTATCGTCTTATCTAATTTATTTGACTGTATTCAAGTTACTTTTTCTTGTTTATAAATTCATTTTTTTTATGGAATCACCTCATTCATTTTCTATGGAATCTCCTTATAAAATATTTTTGACTGTATGCAAGGTAGCTGTTCTTTTTTATTTATTCATTTTTTATGGAATTTTCTTTATGCATTGTTAATGTTCGTTACAAAATTTTATGACAATATGTTGCCTTGATCATTTATATGATGATATAACATTTAATGGCTGCAGGGGACTCAAGAATATCATCAGGATGCATGTTAAGAAGGTCAATTGCTCAGAATGGGAGCAGATACCTGTTCCTAAAAGGTAAGAGTGTGATTGATGCAATTTCTATTGAGATACTTAATGATTAAAGTAACTAGATGCTTCTGAGAACTTTCTTTTTTTCTTTTTCTTTTTTTTGTTTCAGCCTTCCATAACTGTATACTCAATTTCATAAACGCATGCAAGTGTTTTGTCTGACCCAAATATTTCTTTTGTTTCGCTTTTTTCCCGTTGCTGGAGATATTTTGCTAATCTTACTCTTTGACATCATACATACAGCACCTCATTCTTTTACCCTTTTGTGTGCCATCTGGTTATAATTAATTTACTCTCTTTTGTTCTTTCTTCCAGTGTGAGGGCGATCGTTGCTTTAAATCTTCACAGTTATGCAAGTGGAAGAAATCCATGGGGTAGCCCAAAACCAGAGTATTTGGAAAAGGTATCACATATCTGTTCTCTGAGATTATTTTTCCCACTAAACAATTTGTTCTATGGATTTTGTTATGTGCTATTTACTACCTGAAACTGCTGTATACTATCTCCATATGACACCTGCGATTCTATGACTTGGATTGCCTTTTGTTGAAAAGTTACAAGGTTAAAAAACAGTGATAAATTATTACAAGAGTAATTATTATATGAGTAATTTTTAAGGCTGCGAATGTGGGTGTAAAACGACTTTTTAAAGCTTTTTGGTATGAGGTTTGAAAAACAAATGTATTGATTGATGGGGCCAATTAAAATTAAATATAAATAATGTATGTTAGAGCATTCCACCAACAAGGGGCAAGTAAAAGAGGGGAAAATGGGTCCTATAAGTTATAGGAAGAGAGTAAAAAAAGTAGAAAAGACAAGTTTTTTCTTTCTTGAAAATATTTTACTTCTCCCTCTCCAAGGTTAAAATATCCCCCCCAATTTGCACCATTTGGGAGTAATTTTTAACCCCTTGATAATTCGCTCTCTAGTTTTTTACAGTAAACAACCTTAATGATTACCGTTGAAGTATATAACTCCATTACCCCAAACCAAACATAACATTGGAGATAATTGAAACTTGTTCTCATGCTTGGCCAAAATTATGCTTGCTTGCTTTTCTGATTCCCAAGAATGATTTATCATTTATATATATATATATTTTAATTTTCCAGAAAGGCTTTGTGGAGGCCCATGTTGATGATGGCCTCCTAGAAATTTTTGGCTTAAAGCAAGGATGGCATGCATCATTCGTCATGGTTGAACTCATCTCTGCGAAACACATAGCCCAGGTATTGTAGTCAATTGAAACTTGATAAATTTAGTGCATGCTTAAACAAGCTATTTGGAACCAGTTTTCTATTGTAATTGAGTTCAATTATAGTGTCCAATTTGAATTTAATTGATAAATAAATTGAAATCACATGTCTATTTGCAAAAGAGAAAATTCAATTCATTTTGTTTTCTTTATTAACCATATTACCTTAATCTTATTCCTTCAAAAGTCTCTTGTATTTTGAGAAAGCTCGTTTTAATATTAATATCTCTTTAGTGTAGTCAATCAGAGAGGATGGCTCTGACTATTTTTGTACTATTTTTAGAGATTGAATTCCATTTGGAATTTAATTCTCGACACTTCAAATAATTTCAAACATGAGTTTTGATTAAAACCTCTTAATTGAATTCAATTCAAAGGGTTCCAAACAGTCTGAAAATGTTTTAAAGTATAAATTAAGATTTAGTTTTCACCACAATCCTAGTATGTTATGATGGTTTGGAGTGCCATAATATATGATCCCTGGATCTTTCTTTATTTAATCGATCTGTCAGTTGGATCTTATCAAATAAATTAGTGGATCCTAAACTTTTAAGAGGTTGTGCTATGTTCATCTGAGAGACAAGAATATATAAAATGTTGTCAACCATGAATCTATATTTTGAAAATTTTATTTTGTGTGTGTTTAGGTATGCATGTGTTAGTGTGCAAATGTGCTTTGGGCATTACTTTTGTATGAATTGTATTGCCGTACAATATTTGGTAGAAAATTTTGATGGATCTAATTCATATTTTGCTCAAGGTTTTACCAGCTGTAATTTAATGTTAGAAACAGGCTTTATTGACGTCCAAACTGCCATTTTTTAATCTTAGTTCACAGTTGCTAATCATGTACATTGAAGTTCTTGAATGCCTGACGCAGGCTGCCATTGTGTTACTTTCGAGGGTTGAACCCCACACCGGTGTTGAAGTTATGTTTTCATCTTCACAAGTTGTGTGTTGGTATCTTTCAGGCTGCAGCAATACGATTGGAAGTGAGGGGTGGGGAATGGAAAGATGCATTTATGCAGATGGATGGCGAACCCTGGAAGCAGCCCATGAGCAAGGAATACTCGTCATTTGTAGAAATTAAGAGAGTCCCTTTTCATTCTCTCATGGTTAATGGAGATTAGGCTTCCAGGGTGGCCTTTGGTTTAGGTTGGTATCCTTCAAGGGGGTCTTTTCCTTGGGGCTGAAATCACTACCAAACTTTGTGTTCAGCCATCAGGCTTGTATATTGTATTATTTGTCAAATTTCTAGCTATTCGAAATTCATTAATTGTCAATAATTTTTCTCCTTTCTAGTTTTGGACAGATCCTGCACGCAATTTGTGATACTGTTTATGACACTTACCAGGTGCTTAATTATGGATTTGTAAGTCACGATAATCAATTGAAAAGTGATCGTCCATAGCACTCCTGTGTTTCTTTTACTCTCTTTGTTTTATTTATCATTACAATGCCGTCCATGTCCCTGCGGTTTTATTTAACAACAAAGCCACAAGTGATAGTGTTCTTATGGGTGCCTTTGAGTGTTGCGGAAGTGTTTGCCTGCAGCGACTACATCATCTCTGAAACCCCTTGTGAAAAGAGCGAGCCAGCCTCGTTCGAAAATCGGAGGTTGCCATGGATATGCAGCTCTCTGCAAATTCTTGAACCGATGAGTTCAAATTAGGAAGTACACCTACCTCATAGTACCTTCTTCCCTGTCAAGCACTGGCGGTAGTGGCTCGGCAAGAGAAAGGACAGAAAAGGAATGCTCTTCTACTTTGCCATTAGCTGTCACGAAATCTGTAGACTTGTGGGTCAAGGAAAATGCATGCCAGCAAGCTTCTGCTATGAATATAATATAGTAATGAATCGACATGGTTGTCCCTCTGTACTTATGATGTTCTTTTGTAAATTATGAAAATCCCAACTTGACTTGTTAATGACATTATGATTTCGACGAATCAAATTGAAATTACAATAAACAAAGGCTGCCAACATGTTTAAGTAAAATCAGAGCATGAAAAAACAAATAAATACACACACACACTGTTAACATTGTGCGAAACTGGAGCTACCTATTATGATATTTAATAGTATAGTCATTTATCATCCTATATTTAAGGAAAATTAGGTCGAAGATATATAGATAGAACTGGATATTTAATAGTATAGTCATTTATCATCCTATATAAACTGGAGCTAACTATTATGATGTTTTAATGCGTCTTATATATAACTACTTTTTAATTATTAGAGAGATGGTTAGAAAATTAAATAGGAGTTTGTTTTTTTTTTTTACTTTAAAAACTAATTTTTAACCTATTTTAACATAAAAACATCACAAAAACACTCGTATAATCTTGATAAACCAACTAATCAACTCAAAAAACCCTTAAAATCAATTAAAAAATAAAATCTATTTTTTCAACCCTGATCCATTTTTTTAGCAACATGAAAGCTTTAAAAATGACATTTATCTCTTCAAAATGAATGTTTTGATACCAAATTTGATTTATTTTTGTTAATAAAATCTGACAAATGAATTTGTTTTTCATTCTTTTATCAGTTTTGAGTGATTCTCTATCTCTTTCTCAAATTTAGAAATTAAAAAATAAATAAATAAAGTTTTGATACAAATTGTTTAATTATCAAACTAGAGGAATAAAAAAAATTGAAAAAAATCATAAGGAAATTTTTTCCAAAAAAAGCACTTGACACCACATTTGTTTTAGAAAACGGTTGCCCTTTTACCTAATTTTCAATTTTATTCCTTCATTTTTATTTTTTTACAAATAATAAAACCAAGTTTTTTTAAAAAAAATTAAAAACCAACCCAATGCTAATTGTTTTTTAAACTGCAATAAAAAAAATAATATGAAGTAAATCATTTGACCTAATTACTAATCAACACAATATAAAAAAAATAAAATTGAAGAAAAAAGTTGATGATCAAAGTCAAAAAAACACATTAGAGAAAAAACTTGATGATCAGAGTACAAAAAACACATTAGAGACCAAAATAATTATTAAAAAGGGTTATTATTTTACTTTATTTTTTAATTTTAATCCTCTTATTTTTAATTTTTCACAAACAATTTAACCAAATTATGTTTTTATAAAATTAAAAACCAATCCAATAATAAGATATTTTTTTTTAAAACTACTATAACCTAACAAAAACAATTAGAAACAAATCACAAAACCCAATCACCACCTAGGCTCATTTTATTATTCAATATAATAGTAAAATGACATCTTTATTCTTAAAAAAATAATCAATTATCTTTGTTTTGAGGGTTTTTGTTTTTTTATCTTTTTACATGATACATTAATCATGAAAAATTTATATAGGGATATAAATGTCTCTTCACTTTTTCTAGATATAATAAAATGACATAATTACTCTTATGGTAAAAAAAATTTAAAACTAACTAAAAGGGATATTTTAGTTCCTTTTTTAATTCAAGGACCATTAGGGCACTTTCATCTTTTTTTTGTTTGATAAATTATATTTTTAAAGTAAAAGGCTATAAAAGCACCATTGCATTAGTGATGCCTGTTTATTTTGGACTGTGTGACTAGCTTCTCTTAATAGTTGAAATTGTTATAATTTCATCATGTCATTAGATGTGCAACTATGTTTTTTTTTTTTTATGATTAATGCATATTAGTGAAAATGAGTGGTTTGTCACTAATGATTTTTTTTTCTTTTTCCTAAAAAAATAATGTATGGTCCTTCTTTTTTTTAACTATTTCAACTTTGGTTTTTATTATTTTAATTTTTAATTTTTGTTATTGATCATTTTATAAAAACTTTATTTATTTTTAATTTCATCTTTTTATCTGAATTTGTCACAAATATTTTTTTTATTGTCCTTATTCTTTTGATTTTAAATTTTTTTTTCCTTGGTTTTTTAATATAAGTTTTATTGGTTTTTAATTTCATTCTCCAATCTAAACTTATGGTATATAATTTTTTACAATATGGTCCTAATTCTTTTTATTGTTTTTATCCTTGTATTAAAGTTATCATTCTTTTCAATTTAATCCACAAATAAAAGATTTGTTGTTGAATTTAAATTTATTTTTTATTTTGATTTTAACTCGTAATATTTTAATTGCTAATTTTTTTATCTTGAATCTTTTTGTTTATTTTTTTACGATTTCATCCTTCTATGTTTTATTTTGTTAGAGTTTGATATTTTTTTTTCATAAATGAAGCTTTTGATATGATAATTATGAGTTTGAAAAGTTAACAAGGTTGATATTTTTTTCTTTTTTGCTTATTTTCTTTTTCAATTTCATTGTTCATCATTAAAAAAATAATAATTGACTTTGTGTTTTTTTCTTTTCAATTTCTTTTCAAATAGGTTATCCTAACCTCATGATTTAAAATACAAGTTTAATAGGTTAACCTGAATTAATTCACCCCTTAGGATTTAAGGGTTTAAAGCTTATGATTTAGGGTTTAATGTTCAAATTGTATGTCTATTATACCACTTTGAGTTGACTAACATTGGTTTTTTATGTTTTTTTTTGTTCTATTTTATTATTTTATATTTAATTAATTGAAAACTGAACAATATTGTTTTTATGCTCTTTAATAAATGATTTTTTTTCCAGTAATATTTATGTTTTTAATTTTTATTTGCCTGCTATTATTGATTTTTTTCCCTCTTTCATTCAAATAAAACTAATTTATTTGGCTAATCAAGACTATAACTCAGTTCATTGGATTTGGTTTTATAAAATATATTTGCAATAACTAAATACTTTATACAAAAAACAATATTGGTTTGTTACTCTTGGATAAAGATTTTTTTTAGTTATCTTGATTATTTTTTAAAATTTTTGTTTGCCTGTTATCATCGCTTTTTATTTTTTATTTTAATTTAAATAAAAATAATTTATTTAATTAGGTGAGACTATAACCTCAGTTATTAATTTTTTTTTTAAGGATATTAAATATTTTATAAAAAGAATGACATGTATCCACGACACATAGCGCAGGACCATGCCGAGGAAAAGTTACATGACAGTAGAGGAAAAAAAAAAAGAACAAAAAGAAAGAAAGAAAAACACGTGTCCTGAGAGATTGTGTTTTCTTGATCCCTTTTAACTTTTTTATATATATATATATATATATATATATATATATATATATTAATTTTTAGTAAGTCACAAAAATTTGACATTTTTTCTTTTTTAAATTTTGAGGACTCTATTCCTAGAGACACAACAACATATCTTCTTCACTAAAATGGCGATGCCGAGGCAACTGACTGAGAAGCCTTTGCTTATGTTATTCGCTGAACAGTTTAAGCTGTAACACCGATATTTCGGGACTCCCTCAAGAAATTTGGCCCTCAGAAAGGTTTGGCCACAACAAGCACAAGAAAACTTGTTCCATCAATGCCTGCCAGCCAGACAATCAGGCAAACAGCTCTCTTTATGATCGATCACACAGGTGCCAACCCAGCGTTGAATATGGAGTGGTTGAGAAATGCAGGTGAGTTCGGGTGAGAATGAACGCTCCATTAATTCTAGTTGTAGTGCAACCGAATATACAGAATTAATGGTGGGCAGTTTGAGGGAAGATTTCAGCAAAAAAATGAAAGTAACCGAGGATCATCGGCAGGAGAGATCCACACAAAACAATTACCACCATAAAGATCAGCTTTTAAACCACGAGAACCCACGTCTACCACCAGTGGTAAGAGATCAGGAGGAGGAGGAATTTAGTTTCGTATGCGCAAATCCTTCAGGACCCTTGATATCTGCAGAAGATATATTCCAAAATGGTATGATTAGGCCGGCTTACACTTTATGCAACCGTGATGATCTCCTGTTTGCCGAGGATGTTAGAATTAAAGCAAAAACATCAACACCATCAACTCCGTTAATGTTCATGGAAGAGCGCAGCGAAGCGGAGGGACCGTGCTGCGTGTGGTCAGGGGGGCACACAGTATCACGAAATCAACAGATATGCAAGAAGAAAAGCTTCACAAGGTTTTCAAAGCTAAGGAGAATACGAGAATTTGTTCTTCCAAGTAGCAGACTGCTTGGCAACGACGCCTTCATCCTCTTTGATCATAAATATTATTCTTCTAAACATCCAACAACAATAAGGACGACTGCCAGCAAAAATGTTCTAAATCAGGAGAAGAAGAAATAGCAGATGCGTAAAATGATGTCTTCGTCAACACACAAGTTGCATTTATATACCTATGAAATAGAGCGATCCAAGGTGGGGATAAAAAGAAATCACACTTGCCATAGCGGCAGGATTTTTTTGGTTTCGTTCAAGGAGGCTAACTATTTCAGATTCATCCTTGTTGATGAACATGCTAAAATAAAAGATTGAAAGATTTCATGGCCAGGCGGTCTTCGCAATTGAAGAGAACACTGGAATCATCCATTTCGATATATAAAAAAATGATCGCGCTTCAGTCCACTCAACCATCTCTCCCAGTTATTTCTGAAGGGTTATTATCTTTTTTATCGGTCATCAGCAAAATCTTGAAATTTAAGTTTGGAATTGTAACCATGAATGTTTTTGTTGAGGGAATTATAATTTGATCTTGGATCTATCCCTTCTCGTAATGTTGGATTTTTCTTCTCTGTCTAATTCTACTATCAACAATGAAAATGTGATGTTTTGAATAAATGAATAGAAAAATACAATAAAGCTCTTGCTAGTTTAAAGTATGGGTATAAATGAATGAGGGGTAGTGTAGTAATTCAATAAAAACTTGATAAATATATATAGAAAGTAAAAAAAAAACAAAAAAACAAAAGAAGTGATCTGAAATTTGAGAGAAAATCGGTAAGAAAGAGAAGGAAGAAAGAAGAAGAAGAGAAAAGAGGGAAATTAGAAGAAAAATAGAAAGGAGTTGAAGGAAATAAGTTTAAAGGTAAGATTATATATAAATATGTGTTAATTAAACTTTAATTTTGGTTTTGATAAATGTTAGGGTTTTGAAAATTTGTGTTTTGGGTTTGATTGATGAATTAATTGAATGTTATGGGTTGATTGTTATGGGTAATGAATTATTTGGTGGATTTTGAGAGATTGAATTGAAAGATGATGATTTTGAGTTATGATTTTGTTTGAATGGTGAAATTATGTTAGAAATAAGAAAAGAACAACAGGTTTTCTGTTGAAATTCTAGGTTGGAGGTTGAAGATTATGAAAATTCATTTTGGTCCTTCAATTTATGAAAATTACAGTTTAGTCCCCAAACTTTGAAAAATTTACAGATTGGTCCCTGGGGCATATTCCGAGATTCTGAACAGAATAAAAGATAAATTATGGGCATCTTTCCTGTATAGTTATAAAATTTTAACACTTTCAATTTGGTCCTTCAATTTGACAAAAATTACCATTTAACCCTAAAAATTTGATAAAATTCCAGAATGGTCCCTGAAGTATAATGAGATGATCTGGACAGAAATGAGGATTGATATGGTCAGAATTTCAGTATAGTCATGGATTTATGATAATTTTAGTTTGGTCCTCCAAATGGATAAAGTTACAATTTGACCCTTAAAAATATGAGAAATTACAGATTAGTCCCTAGTTGTAATCTTATCTTTTGCAGATGGTTTTGATGAATAATTGAGGGTTAGTTAGTGAAGTATTACCAATTTTATTATTTGTTTTATTATGGATTAGATTTCGAGAAAACTGTTAATTTTTGGGTTTTTTTGGAATATAACTAGTTAGTTTAAAAATATATAGGGTTATGGAATATATCCTTAAATAAGTGTATTAAATAGATTATATATGCTTTTGAGTCATTCTTGAATATGTCTCCTTTGTATTTAGATAATCCTGATATTTTACCGGCAGGATGTCAGTAGGATTTTCTTTGGTGTCTGCTTTTGATTTCTGTTTGCTTTCAAGTCAGGTGAGTGAATAATTTTCCATATGCATGAGAAATATTATAAATATTTGATTTGTTAATATGAATTGAATCATGCTTCTTGATAATATATATGGTGATTATTATCCTTATTATGATAAGCATGATCATTTGTTGAATTCGAATTCTTGATATGAACCAGTATGTATTTTGGATTGACTTCTGAATTGATAGCTCCTTATTTGATTGATGTCATGAGTTGAGCCTTGAGATATTAATGTCTGTTTGATTATGATTATAATCCTATGGTATGTCAGTCAGAATACTCATGCTAACAGGGTAGTGTTAGTCTTTATGCCCATCGTATCTGAACCCTAGTTGGTCAGGGGAGTTACCAACCTGTGTGGACTGATCATCCCACAGTACGGAGCCTCATGCTCATTGCATTTTGATTTTCTGATGATTTTACCATATGATATTCTTGTTATGGCCTATTTGAGAAACCTTTTTATAAGAACCTAAATCCATACTTATATATATATTTCTCATTGTTGTATTATCTCGTGTGTGTATATTGAACGTTATCTACTCACTGAGTTGTTGAACTCACACTCTCATTATTTATCATTTTCAGACTTATAACTTGATAGCAGGTCACTTTTGTTGGACTTTCAGAACCTGCTCTTTTGATTGTAATTTGTACATTTCTTTATGTCTAGTCAGTACTCCAAAACTCTTGTATTAAGACAATTCAATTATATTATGAAGTTGATTTTGTTATTAATGCTGTGTTGAACTCTGATTGAATTAGGATAAGTTTGGGTTCGCATAATCATGGAACCTTGAAGGGGAACCTTGCCTATGTGCCGGTCATGAATCCAGAATTCAGGTCATGACAGAAAACTAATTCAGTCGGGCAATACATATCCTTATCCCCAGCAATGTCAACTAATGCAAATGCAGAAAAACCATAAGTATCAAGGAAATCAACTCAGTTTTGAAGAATTACGACAGAGCCAGCCCTGGCATCAGAAAAACCAGCACAGAAAAAAGCAGCCTTGCTAACATAGATAACGAGAAAACACAGCACAAATCATTGTCCAAACTGGAAATTGAAATGGAATGTGGGGTGCTTTTGTAAAGAAAACTTGACGAAGCCTGAACCATCAATCTACCAAATTAGTAACACCTCTTGAAGTTAAATAGCATCGGAAAAGAACTTCAAATGAGTTATAGCTAATTCAATAGCAAAGTTGGGATCGGATGAATGGCTAGAAGATTACAATATGCCATTAGTCATGGTTTGAGAATTTTGGTGATAGTAACTAAAAAGAGAAGATCTTGGTGCTTCATTAGATACAAAGAATTTTTGTTCCTAATTAAGTAACATCACCATGAACATCTCTCCAATCGGTAACCAGCGAATGCAACTATTAGCACCAGCTGAAGCCCACTACTGTCAGTGGAAATTAGCATTCTGACTTCCCTAAAAAGAAAGGATGCGGTGCCTACTGTGTGTGTGGGGGTTCGGGGTTCGCAGCACTGCTCTGTGGGGTATGATTGTCATGGGCTTGATCTCCAATGATGTCTCCAGATCCTTCACTGGAAGTCCTTGAATGGCCACGTGCATCATCGATATGAGGTGAAGCTCCAACTATTTCAGCACTTGGTACAGGGTGAACTCTTGACTCAGCTCTATTAAGATGATGAGCTGATGGATCTGCCTTGTCAAAATGTTTTGCCAATTCAAGAACTCTCGAGTAAAAGGATCTTTCTTGATCCATGGTGTTCGAAGCAGGCCAATGAACGTAAAGGAACTTCGTGACATATATCAGAAGTGCAGACATGGAAGCAACTCCTGTGATGATGAAGAGGCCTCCGAAGCTGGATATACCAAGACCACCAGAGGTTAGCATGGCAGCTTGATCTAAGCAAGTGGTTTCGCCACCAAAGTTCCTTCGTTCAATTTCTTCCATTTTATCTTTGTCTTCTGTGACATTCAAGATTGCCCTTGAAATGTAAGGGACCAGTGGGGATCCAAGGGGAAATGCCTGACATCAAAACAAAATCCCATTGATTATAATGACATCTGGTAAGATTTAATGGTCACTTGCAAGAATTGAGCAGTTCAGCTCTATGCTTAAGGAGCTAGCTAACTACTGCCAAACAAATATGCCTTGAAAATATGCTGAGGGATTGCATGTGAGAGACAGACAGGGAGAGTGAGACTCACAAAGCCAAATCCATCGGTTTTGTAGGTTGGTCCTACCATTTGGAATTTGGAGCAATACTTTGCTAGAAAGCGTTTGATGTAGGGAATTTCAGCAAAGATAGCAGCTACACCATCATTGTAGATTCCATTAGACAATGCATCATGATACTCTTCTGGAGTGCTATATTCCCTCAACACGGTGTCACTGAAGTTCAATCGTTTTACGAGGAAGTCTTTCACAAAAGAATTCTTCTGGTGCCCTATAAAGTAACCATTCTTTCTAATCTCTTTGACATCAACAAATGTAGGCTGCAACCGCTTTACAGTCAAAATTGAGGCTAAGCTAGCAGTGTAACTCTGTGATATGATTAGCACCACAAAAATCCATATGATCAATACAAATCTTGTCCAGTTATTCACCACCTTCTCCCCTGAAAACATAAGTTTTGCTCTATAGTAACATGAACTTACTTGCAGTTGTCAGAAAATCAAGAAATGGAAAAATTAGTCTAATCAAGTTAAAAGAGAAATTACTATGTGCAAAGAAGAGGGTTGAAAAGGAGAACCACAACGTTGTGCCAAGTTGTTGAGCTGGTTTTCCCCTGAACACTTTGTTTTCACGGTGTTCGAGCACCCACACCACCAAGCCAGTGAGGATGAATGCTATTCCAGTTGTTAACCAAAGCCCCGGGCTTAGTGGCTTCAAGAAAATCCACATGTTTTCCCTTTCATCACTTTTTGTCAAAACTACCATTGTGATGCCTGATTCCGAAAAAGGCAACGTAAAATCAACATATGTTGAGCGATCGGCAGTTATTGTTATATCTCCCACCACAGCATCAAAATTCTGCAAGACAATTAATGAAGACAAGTTCATCTTTATCCAGAATTTCATTTTTGCATGCAGGAAAAAACTGAAGTAGCATAACACCAACCTTTAGTTTGATTTGGTCAAGAAGTTCATTGTAAGTCCCAGCACTCTCCTTATTTTTGTTGACGAAGGGAATGAACTCATACGGAAGGGGGAATGGTAATGCTTCAATCACGGAGACGAAAACATCTCGGGTGAAACCTGAAACAATAGGTTTATCACCTTCAGGATTCCATTCCACTTTGATAAACTCATGAAAACCAGTTCTCCGTGGAACCCCTATCCTCAAACTCTTTGGCTGCTGGGTTGTGTCTCCTGGCCAAATTGGCTCCTTCAGTCTGTTTTTGGAAGTTGAATATGCGATTTTACCTCTACTATGCAAGTTTCGTGAGAGTCCACTCTCTGGAGTCCAATATCCAAGGACTCTCTCTGCTTTTCCGATCAAATTGAGTATTTCAAATGCTGCAGGTACCCTTTCTCCACCAGCCAAATGGAAGTCCCCACTTAGGCCTTGAAATTTTGTGCTTAGTATGGAGCTTAGGAGTCTTGGCCCCGTTTCAGATTTTCCCAAAGCAGCGAAGTCAACTGTGCTTTCACTAATATTCTGCTTTACGTATCTAGAATGGACAATACCAGCCTTTTCTACAGCCATTGCTAATGCCCAAACTGTATCATATGCCCACAAACCGAAAAGGTTTAATTCATTGATCTTACTTTGTGGTTTGCTTATGGTGAAATTCTTGCTCCATCTCGATTTAAAATTTTCGAGTCTCTTTGAAGTTGGTATATGTGGCTTTATACCCAACACACCTAGCATTGAATCCATGACTTCAGAACCTCGAGGATCTAACAAGGTGGATAATCCAGCTGTCACGAGCCATGCATATCCTTCGCTCATCATTCCTGCATCCTTGGCAAGTAAGAACAACCTGGACCCAAGGGAGGATGACATATGCACTAGAAATATACTCTTCTGCATCGCCTTCAACTTGTTGAGCTCCCTCATGATTTGAGTGTCATTGAAATACAAGGGAATTCTACTTCCATAAGGGACTCGAGTGTCGATCTCTTGAAAGGCCTCTAACAAAAATGGAACCAAACCATTTCCATATTCGGTGTCTTCAAAGATTGGTACAATCTCCCGCCAACCATAGGCTTGGACAATGCTGGCTATTGCTTTCACTTGAGAAGAATCATCCTGAGCAGTCCGGACAAAATATTTGCTTTGAGTTGCAGAAAGAGTTGGGCTGGTGGCTGAGAAAGAAACAATCGGAACCTCTACTTTTCCTCCAAGCTCTGTTACAAACTTAGCTTGCGATGACTTTTGAGGTCCTATGATAGCATGCACTTGTTCATTCTTCATTAAATCCAGCACTGAATTTTAGAAGACTATGACTGAATTAAATACAAGAAATTAAAAGAAAAAAAAAGATATTCAATCTCTAAAATAAGAATCACAATTTTCCAGTCATTACAATAAATTCTTTATACGTTACTCATATTAACCAGTGCTTCTGTCACCATTAGCCGAAACTAAAACAGATTCTAGTCAACTAAGGTCAGATGATGCCGATTCCTCCATCACTACTAATGAATATATAACTCCATCGCTAATCTAGCCTTGACTGGTGCATAGCATTAATGAACTCCCTGCTAAATGGGGCTCTATTACCCCAGCTACAAGATCTTGTAGCCACTGTACAATTCTGCCATAGTAATCGGAAGAATACAACAGCGTGCCTGTGTGTGTGGTTTTGTTTGGCCACTGTTACTTTTCTGCCTCGAATAGACGTAATCAGTTCAAGATTGGAAGCTGTGTTATGTACCGTGGCTTCGGAATTGAGTTTGAACCATCATAATTTCAGTTTCTAGTTACAAGTACCTTCTCTAAGAGCTTTACATGCACTTAGTCTACACGGGCAATAAGAAAGGTTTGCAGTAGAGAACAGACAGATTAAGACCATAACACAGTCCAAAAACTCAGGGGTAAGCAAAACAGATTCAAAGCAGAATTGCACCATCATAATTAAACAGGTAAGCAATTAAACCTTTGTACCAGTAAGATCACAAGTTATATAGCCTTTAGATCTCAAACGAGCTAAATAGCATATACAATTCAGTAGCATCTGAATCCCTTTTCTTCAGCTTCTAAATAAGGACCCGATAATTTGATCAGTGGCAATAGTAGATGAAAAAGAAAATACAAGCTGAGAGTAGTGGAGGATCAAATAGCCGACCCTTTCACAAACAGCTTCAAAAGTGTACTTGTCAATTGTTGATTTATTAGTTTGTTCTTGACTTTTGACTCAGTAAAACCACAAGTCAGTAACAGGGGATTAGGTTTGAAGTTTGAAATGTTTTACAACAATCCAGCACTTCAATCAGAGAGATCAAGCCAGCAAAGATTCACGAGGGACTTGCATGAAACAAATAAACTTGGAGATGGGATTTTGTAGAAACGATAAAAAAAAAGGCTTTTTTTCTTTTGTTGCCTTGCATACTTCTTCTCTCGGGGAAAAACGAAGTACCCTTTTTTAAAGCGCAATTCACTTTTTGACATTAGTCATTTAAACAGAAAGAAATATTTGCAACTATCATGCACTCCACAAGAGCTAAACAAGAGTCTGCCTTGTGCGTGTGAGGGAAAATTATGAGAATTTACACATATACCTGAAGAAGTTGCAGCAACGACATCACTGCTGGAATCCCTAGTGAAAAGAGCGAGTCTCGTTTTAAAATCAGCATTAACAGCATAGAAATCGGAGACTGCCATGGATATGCAGCTCTCTGCCATTTCTCCAACTGTAGAGTTCAAATCAAGAACTACTCCTACTGGTATAATCTCCACTGCCATGATCACCATTTGCTTGGACCAGAGATTAACCAAGAGAAGGGTGAAAAAAGGCAGGGTGAATTTCTGCTTCGGAATTGCCATTTGTTCGTTAAAGAATAAAACAAGATCACATGTAGTTCTTGGCTAAGAGACCAAGCATATATAGGCTAGCTAGAATACATGTGTGCGTTTTCGCTGACATTTCTTCAGCTTGAAATTTGGACTCGGTAGAAATGTTTTTTATATTCGCCAATCAAATACAATTTTGCAATAATTAACTAAATCAAATGGAAGTATACTTGATGACAAGGATTCAACTAGTAAAGACTAGATGGACGCCTTGTACCATGCCATGTTTCTATCTTCCTTTCAAGGGTATTGGAATCAATTTATTATTCAAATTAAAAATGAAATTCCCATCTTATCCTCCGTGGTTAACTTTAAAATATTGAAAAAAAATGTACCTTTTACAAAAACAATTCCTTACTCAACCATTATCAAAATTGTTAATAATAATTTATTTATTCTTGTTTTTTTAGTACTGATTTTAAGCTTATTAAAAGTTTATATTATCATTAATTTTAAAATTTATAAAATTAATTAAAATATACACAAGCTGATTTATAAAAAATATATATTTTCTCTTTTATGCCTCTACATCGGAAGATTTTTGTGTTCGGAGTATGCATTTCATTCTTTTGGGCCTTTCTTCGCTACCTTCAATGGAGTATATATGGAAGCAGGAAAACTAAAAGCAAGACTCGACCAAGAGCCATAAACTTCAAAGGGTAATTATGTAATTTTGTGGTCGATGTATACATAAAATCATTAATAAGAGTTAATTAATTTTTTATAAGCCAAAAGCCATCAATTATTTTATTAGAAACACCATTTGGAGATAACTGATCAGAAGAAGAACTCAAAGAGTTGAAGAACACATCGAAAACGTTGCAGAGAGATTTTCTAATGGATTAAAATCGTAGACTTTTGATAGTCAACTGTCCCCTCGAGCTCTATTCCAATGTAGCACGTAGGAGACACGCATCAAAGCTGAAGCGATGGCTTGTGAGGTTTTATGTGCCATTGAGTTCTGAGCAAATTCCTCAACTTTTTTTTTTCCATTCAAAATTCTCAAACGTGTCCCCAACTTCCAGCAAGTAAACCGATGAGAGGCTGCCATCATCTTCTTGTTTTTTGTTTTGTACATGGGGTTTGAAAGAGCTCGAAGGAAGCACGCATCGAATGAGAGAAAGGGTCTGGGGAGTCTTTGGCTCCAAAACTCTTAGAAAAGAAGAGTAAAAGTTAAGAAACTTGACTTTCCGAATTTCAACTTTTTCTTAGCAATCCAGGTTTCTATATATATATAATTTCTTACTGTTTTTTTATATATAAATAATTAACTTACAATGACAATAAAAAGGAATGCTTTTATTTTAGGAACGAAATCGAGTTTTATTCCATGAACTTAGAATCATCGGTAACCACTGTAAGAGTCTCCAGTGGATAATCCTCGATCCAAACTAGTTTATGAAGGACGACAGAGCCATAATGGCCTCCCTCCTGCCTTGAACATAAGAAAAAGGACTAAAAATTGATAGATAACATGACAATATCTTGGCTAAAAGCTCCAAATCTTTTTGAACATGAACTTAATTTACTGTTAATGGCCGACACCGCTGCAAAGCAGTCGATTTCCAACATAACATGAGGATATACCCAATATCCAAAGCCATCTGCAAACCATGACGAGCAGTAAGAACTTCTGCAATTTCCACGCATATCCTATCCTGAGATGGACAAATAGCTGAAACCTTAACTTGCCCACTATCACTTCTTGCAATCACTGATCCAGATCCTGTTTTTACTTCAGCAAACGCAGCAACAGTGTTGGTTATTATCACATTCTGCTGTGGTGGTATCCATGTTTGGGGATTAGAGTTTGTTGTTGATGTGTTGAGTCTTCAAGATTTAGAATTGATCTCCATCGGATATTCCTGCAACAATTCACAATGGGGGCATATATAGTTGTCATACCTGACCTAGGATTTAACTTATTCGAGGTTCAGATCATTGGATCAATTCCAAATCAACATATCAATCCCGAAACAATATTATTTAGAATAATAAAAAAAAACATTAGAATTATGATTTTTAGAGGCAAATTATGGATCAATCATAACAAAATCATATAAAAACCTAGTAAATTTGTTCATGGATCAAAGTGATAAAGCTAAACCTTAAAAGAAATCTGATCACACTACATGATTAGTCCAACAAAAAAAAATTATGATTTTATCCTGATCATTAAATCACGTTAAAATTTTATTAAAGCGTTCCACAAATCCAATTCTATATGAATGTCCATTAGCTATAACTAAGTAACTAAGTGAGGAAGGCCTTAAAATTAGGCTTGAATGATGTTGTTTAATTAGCAAATTCTATTATTTTTTTATTTTTATTTTTAATTATATATTTTCTTTTCTTTTCGATTTATTATTATGATTTTCTACCTGTACACATTGATTATTTTTCTATTTAAAGAGTTATAAACTTCTTGAAGAGCCAAAATACATTAGATAAAATTATTTAATATAAAATACAAATCGTTATTGAGATCTTTTTGGCAATATTCTATATTTTTTTTATGCTTTTTTTTATTATTATAAAATTCAAGTGTGTCATCAGATTTTATTCAGGTTTGAGTTGGTCAGCTGAGTTATATGTTTGACAAAATCAATATTCTATATATATATATATATAAAACTTGACGTGATTTGCAAGGGACGCCATCAAAATATTCTAAAGGTCATATTGCAAGTAACTCTATAATATTTAACTCTATAATAGAATTGGTTGATGTTGTCACTTGCAGAATCACGCCAAATTTATCCTTTTTAATTAATGTTTCTTACCTATTTTTCTTTTCTTTTTATTTTATTCCCTTTCCCCGATTAAAAAAAACATAAAATTGAAACTCACAAACATATTTAAAAGTATAGGGATTGGTTATATAGTATTATTCAACTACAGGGACTAAAGTGATTAACTAACTCTCTCGTTATGTCCTCCAGCTCTACGTAACAAGCCAAGCGTACCAAACAGACCCGCCCCTCTCGTGAACGCTCTCTAAAGGCCGTGTGGTTTAGGGTTTAAACGTCTCTACAACTACACTAGTCTGTGCCCAAAAATCCCCGAGAGCTACACAGCCATGGCGAGCACCAAAGTGCAGCGTATTATGACCCAACCCATTGTACGTCTGGTTACTTATTATTTTTGTTCTAGGGTTTTTGATAGTTTCTCTGTTTACTGATATTACCCTCTCTTTTTCCTTGTGAATTTCTGCTACTTCAGAACTTGATTTTCAGGTTTCTTCAAAGTGTAAGTCACTGTTTGCCTCTTTTACTGGTTTTCTCTTCCACGTCTGCTTGTTTTCTGTTGGTTGTTAATGGGTTGTTGAGTTTTAAATCTATTTTTTCTTTTCTTTTTTGTGGATGCAGAAAGCTCGCATTCAGATTTGGCTTTTTGAGCAGAAGGACTTGAGGATTGAAGGCCGAATCATTGTAAGTTTTGAATTGAACAAATATAAAGTTTATTTGGGTTGATTTGTTTTATGGATGACGCGCTGTTCTGTAGGAAAATGTATATATGCTTGTTTGTTTGTGCATTCCACTTGGTATTTTTATGGTAAGGTTGCTACTGGCACCTCATGGGGCCGTTCTGGTTGTTAACTGCTTAGAGAAGAGCGTATCTACTTATGTGCTGGTTCATCTAATTTTATTTGAATTTAATGTGAATAGCTTTCACGATTAGTGGTAGAAATGGGTGGATAAAATTTTATAGGTTACATGAATAGATATTTACATTCTCAACTCAATTGTTCTTATTTTATTTGACATGCCGTGGAGCCTGCGTAATCTCAATCTTATAGGATTTATGCATCTGCATAATTGATACTTTACTATCATAAAATATTTTTATTCATACTTACACCTTTTGAATTATCTCTCCTTGATTCCGTGGATAATAGTCTTCAATCTCCTCTCTTGGCATGTTGGGATGTAGGCATCTATAAGGCAAATTGAACTTAACTCATCACTGATGCACCTAATTTAATAAGTACCAGTACTATTGTTGATTAAGGTGTTGAGGCAGTTGTGACGCATATATACCTCCCTTACTGTTGCTTAACTTGAAAGTGAAACACTTGAATTCAAAGGAGCTCCCAACTTCTGGTTTATTCAAATTATGGTTTTGCCAATAAGAACTAATTGTCAACAAACACCATGCTTCATTGGTTATCTTTTTGAATATGCCAAGTTAACTGGTTTATGCCTTAATAAAAATCGATGATGGCAAGGCAAAGCATTGGTAGGACAATTGTACTAGGGATGGCATCTAAAAGGTTCCTAGACCGAGCAGTTGTCAGTTGTCACAGTTGCATATTTCTCTTAATACTCATCTTTTACCCAAATTCTTTTATTCTCCAACACCCACTTTATGAATTTCCCCAGTACATATATATTATCCCATGACCTATATGCATATCAAATGAAAATATTTTTTTCCCATCCCCCACACATCCATGAAGGAAGAGATTTGAGACCAACACTCTTTATTTTACTATAGAATAGAATTGGGCAGAAATCTGTAGTATTTCTAGGGTCTTGCATGGTGATAGGAGAGCCAAATTTGGTAGCGTAATCATTTGGTTGAATTTCATATATGCTCTCAATGACATTGTGTCACTATGCATTAGGTCTAGATGCAAGGGCCACAACCTTATTTCCTTCAAACAAATGTTCTTCTAAACTAGGTGTTGCATAACAAAACAGCTATCAAGGAACCAAATAATCTCTTCTTATCCTTGCTTTCTGTGACTGCCTAACTTGCTCAAATCATCTTGTGTCTGCTTAGCCACTACTACATAGATTTAGATAAGGATATGTAAGAAAGAGGAAAATGAGGATTGAGCACATCTCCCCACCCAGCCATGTGCTTGGAAACTTGGCCAAAGAAGCCCAATAGGTAACAGACAATATACAATAGTTTTCCATCAAGAACTTCTAGATTACTCTTTGGCCTTTACTGCGTTGTGTATCTGTCAAAAGATTGGGAAGAATTGCCATCTACCAAATACTGTTTATATATATGTTGTGGAAGTTTTTTCAAGATGTTGCTATATTAGCAGGTCATCTGGAAAAGCTTCTCTCTTTCCTAGTAGAAATGGTAATGTGTTGCCAACAAACTGCAGATAGCATACTATTAGTATAACCTCCTAATAAGATCTCCACTTTCTTTTAAATCATTTTACTTTTAAGAATCAACCTCATCAGCAAAAATGAAAGAGCATAAAAGGATTGACATTCTGGTCAGAGTCAACACTCTGACCCCATCTTTCAGTTTTCTTAATAGATTTTTCTTCCATTTACAGCTTTGAAATATCCTTGTATTGTTATAGTCTACTTTAAATCATTGAAATCTAGTTTTCTCCATTGTGCTTGTCTTCTTATTGGAAAAATCTTGTCAAACTAATTTTTCAAGAAGATACGGGTCTTAGGTACTCAGAACTGAACAAATCAGTTGATTCTCCTTGCAAACTCATTCTTTAAAAGCTTGAAACCTTTTGGAGGATTAGCTTCAAGATCCAGAGGAAGTGATCATACATAGAGTCTATAATACATCAGAAGCTCATTTAATTGGTCATTTATTTGAATGGAACTGCATTTTGTTTTTCACTCTTTTTTTGTGTTTCTGTTCTATTTCTGTGAACATATTCATTTATGACTTTATCATATGTTTCTTCCTTGATCATATGTGAGTAATGACTTTGGTTAAGAGGCATTATATAAACATTGTTTGGGCATGGCACACAAACCAATATTGTAGTTTATAGCACATCTATTTATAATACTTAGACGGAATCAGATAAAAATCAATAGGCTCTTGCAAGTAGCTGAGTGGTTTTATGAACAAGTGGTGTTTGCTTTGAAACTGTGTAAGAGTCCATACTTTCAAGTTTCTGAGTATCAATTGTATAGTATATGTGTTATGATTAGTAATGTTCTTTGTGGCCTTGCACAACTCCCTCTGAGGATGATATAGAAGCACATATTTTGGGACTACACATCTGTGCCTTAAGCTGGTTTCAGATTTTCAGGTGCTTCAGGCATTAACAAGTCCTTCAAAAGTAATCATCACCCATCCAATTCCCCATGTCAGATGTCTTTTGGATTTCTTGCTGAACAATAGAAGATTGAAAATGCCTACCTTTTAGTTTCCAAACACTTGTTCTCTGGGACTTGCATATACAAGCCTGGAGCATATCCATGGTCAGCTTTTATATTGCTTCGCTTCTGAGTCATTCTGGTGTTTTTATGGTTGGCAGGGGTTTGATGAGTACATGAATTTGGTTTTGGAAGATGCTGAAGAAGTCAATATCAAGAAAAAGAGCAGAAAGTCTTTAGGTAATTACATTCTTAATTTTTCAACTCTTCTATTATTTATGCGTGCTCTGAGATACATCTTTATGTTTGACAGGAAGGATTCTTCTTAAAGGAGACAATATTACTCTTATGATGAACACGTAAGCTGAACCAAAACTCCCTATGCCCCCCCCCCCCCTCCCTTCTTCCATATGTTCCTAATGATTTTATTTTATGACATAACAGGGGAAAGTAATGGTCGTTCCTGGTTCTTTAAGTGGAGGTTCAGTGGAACAGCTTTGGGTATCAAATATTAGTAGGTTATTAATGACATGCAATGAATGTCTTTGCACTTGACTTGGCAATGTATGCTTGCTTTAGATATTTCTCGTGCATGAATTTTTGTATCTAATTTGCAAACCCCCTGGCATGTCAATTTTCAGCCACTCTCTAGAAATCTTGATGGCTTGGCCTCCACGTGATGGGTGTAGGGTAGGGTATTCAGAATCTTACCCCGGTAAATCGCATTGCTTGCTTGTTATGGTTCACAGGTTCAGGTTGCAGGGGTTGCGTTTGCTTCTTATTTGTTTTTCTGGTCCTCCCTTTTGTACTAACCCAATATGGTCAACCACTATCTCTGCATTTACCATATAGTTTCAAATAGTAACGAACACTAAATAAATGGCGTGCTGTCTTTATTGGATACCATGCCATTATGAGACCTCGCACAGTTTAATGTGGATTGTTGTAGTAACTTTTTGTTGTGGTCATCGTTCTTTTTTTCTTCTCAATTGGATCTTTTTGTGGTTAAAGTGATGGTCAATTGCTTCTTATTTGCCAAGAAAGGCAAGATTGAAAGATAAAAGAACCAAAGTGGACGAAGCATGGAAAACAGGTGGCAATTTAAAAGTTTATGCAAAAATTTAAGTTTGGTCCTCCTTTTCAATTTCTAAATTTTTGGTTCTTTTAGTTTTTTAAAATTTTATTTTATTTATTTATTTATTAATATGGTTTGAGAGAAAAGAGAGTAGTTGGATTTATGTTGAAGAGATAATGTTGGTTGATATTGATTATGATTGATTTTGATGGTAATGAATTTTATTTGATAAAAAAAAGTTTTATTTAAGTGGTTTTTTGTTCCTTTTCCTGTTTGGGATAATAGATTTGGTTGAGTTTATTTTTATTTTTATTATTGGTTTTTGAGTTTTATATAAAGCTTTTAATGGGTTTAGAAAGGTTTCTAAAGGTTTATAAAGTGTTTTATATGTATTTCAAGTAAAAAAAATGAGTTGAAAATTTATTTTTTAGATATAAAATGCCAATGGGCAAGCTTTTTGGAGACCATCTGGTCTCATCGATCATGTTCAAAAAAATTAAAAAAATTGAAGGCATCCACCTTTTACTATATAAAAAAAAATCAGAGGCATGACCCATGTGCATGCATGACTTGTTTTGTTATGTTATATAGATTAAAAAGTAATTTGAATTTTCTTTATTGAATACCATCGAAATTCCAAGATTTTTAAGAAATCAGAGCCCTTTTTTTCAATGATTTTATTGCATTGCTATGTCTTTCGTAGATCTTTTGTTTGTTATTTAAATATTATTTAATTTTTTTCATGAAATCTTATAATATTGTTTTTTTTAATATTAGTGGGTGTTCTATTTGTTACGGTCCTGGACTCACAATAAACATATTTATTGCCGCCACAAAAAAAAAATACATTGCTAATGACCACATCTTTGGTTTGGTAATATTTTGTTATCCTACTCGACTAGTCAATGAACTAGTTAGATCTGAGAATAAAATTTGAAAAACAAATTAAATATAAAAAATAATTGAGGAAACTGAACTGAAAAAACTTAAATTAACTGATTAGAAAATTCAAAAAAAAATAAAATTCAGTTTGGTTTTAGTTTCAAATACCTGAAGCTGATTAAATTGGACTGAATCAAAGATAAAAGAGAGAATGAATAATTTTTTTCCTTCAAAGAGAGCCTTTGCTCAATTGCTTCTTCAATGTTTCTGTACTCACAAAAGTAAAGACCCCCATATAATGGCATCTGGGCTTACGGGCATGCTTTTGATGAACTCTTTTGCCTCTTCAAGGAGCATGAGTCATGCTCTGCCTGCCTAGCATATCAACCGGTTTCGCTTGTTGGTTTTATTAGTTTTCGAGAATCAAAAATGAAACTGAACTAAATAAAAAATAGTCAGTTTGAATCATTTTTAATTTTTAATTTTAAAAATATTTTGATTTGATTATTTTTTGTATGTGAACACCAAACCAAACAAAACATGGTTACTCCTAATTGGATCTAGTTTGTGTGGGATTTCAACTAGAAGTGTAATCTAATAGGTAATAATGAGGCATATAACTTGTATGAAAATAGCTCATGGACCGATAATTGCTTAAAATAATGGGCTTACAGTTTATATTATAATCAAATACACTTACAGTTTTTTATTAACAAGAACCCTAGAAAATACCAAATTTATATATGAGTTCATGTTTTCATGTCAAAGAATTTCATTGTGGTTCTAATCAATTAAAAAATCATCCAATGAAAATAAATGCTTTAATCATGAGCTATTAAGTATCTTTTAATTTTCACATATGCCTCCGCAAGTTTTAAATTTCTGTTTTTGTTAAAATACCAAAAAGATTTTAATACATCTTTATAAATCTAAAACTATAAGTTCAGAGATTTAGAAACAGTGTACGCATTTCAGATTATTAACTTTAAATTTAACGTGTAAATTTGAAGACAAGAACCCAAAACATGTGCCGCCTCCGTCGCTGCTTCGAAAGCTTGACCAGCACCAAATCTTTCAAGTGTGCTTTGGAAAATCCAGATCAGAAACTAACAAATGTTATATTGTGGTTAATAATGTGTTTGAAGATGATCTAAAGACCGAGACAACCTCTGTAACTCAACAAGAAGCTCCTCTTACATCTTTTGCAGTCATCAGCATTAACAAAGCCTTTTTCAGCCAGTCTGCCGCAAAAATGATCGAAACTCCAGCTCTGCAGGGAAGACAATCTATAGATTGTCTTAACATAATGTTTTTAAAAATATTTTTCGCTTCAAAATATATTTAAACGTTTTTGAAAAACATGGATGTACCGCATTTCTAAACAAGATCTAAGTAATCAAGGAATTAGAAGGCCTAATTACAACTTTCATTCGACCATCCCAATCAAAATGTTGAAAACAGATGGGAAGCATTATCTTTTCACATGGTCATTCAGAGTTTCCCACCCAACATCAAACGATCGGTACTTTTCCCTCTCTTTCATTGTCCTTCAATTTCATTAATCTTATATTAGACTGATCCTCATTAGTATATTGATCCTCCTCTACACATTCGAGCCCAAAAAGATTTACAATTGTGTTCTATAAATTATATTGTTGTTTTCTGTCAATTCAATCAACTTTCTTAGCTGCGATGCCACAAGAATCTAACTTCCTGTCTTCATTGTTGTTCACAGGAACTCTGATATGGACACAGCACCACCAGAAACATGTGAAGCCCTTTTTTGCCACAAACTTTTTTACTGCATAAATCATAAAACATGTGAAGCCCCATTAATTGCCTATGTTATCAGCTAAACTTTGACAACTACTGTCCAATGCTACATGTATCTAAATCACAGCTAAACTGAGTTCAAGAAACGTTTTGCTAGGTTTGTATAGTACACTGACTCTCCTTGGCCATGGAATTAGCTAAAATCTTGCACCTAATATCCGATACTACATGTATCGTGCTGTAAATATAAACATCATACAGTACTACTAATATATATATCTTGCTTTTTGTCTACCTCCTTGTATACTTTTTACTGCGATATTTGATTTTTTTGTGAAATGCTTTCTAAGCTCAGGTAAACAAGACACAGATTAATCATTATTTGTGCGGACTGTTGGTCTGGAATAACTAACCGCATGACTTCAACTACCTTTACATAATGTTATTGCTTATTTTTGGATTCCTTTCCTTAAGCTGCACGCAAAACTTTTTTTCTTAAAAATGCTACATTTCCTCTTCCTGAAAACTTTCTCATGTTTGTGCAACACAATACCCGCTGTGAAGTACAGGCCTCAAACCTAGTACATCCTACACGCTGTCCTCCCAGTTGGTCTAAATGTATATATGCTGCTTGATCAGTAATAAATGGAAAATGCACTCGTCTTGATTCTCAGCACTTCATTTTAGAAAGAGTTACATGTTGATTATCATAGAAATATTCCTCAGATAATATGATGTTATTTTTAAAATTTTATCTAATAATTTAAGTTTACATTAAGATGATTTTTCACAGTTGTTTTATTCAATTTTTTAATTAATATAATAATATCGGATAGATTTAAATTAATACCAACTTGTAATAGATTAAACCATTAAACATGAATAATCAATGGAGTTGTAGCTCACTAATATATATATATATATATATATATATATATATTGATTTATGTGGGATGTCCGGGTCAACTTGTGCGCACCACGACTAATCCCCACGACCCACTGAATATCCTGCAAACTCAGTAGGCATGTAAGGCACCGCGAGAGTGACAAACGTGCACGCCAAGGCTCGAACCCATGACAGTGAAAGGAGATAAGTTCCTTCCACCACTAGACCAAACGCTGGAATACACTAATATATATTCTTGATTTTGCAAGACGGTGCATTTTGACTCTCGATTTTGCAAGAGAGTTGAAGTCTTGAGTATGAGTTGTAGTATAATATATTGGTTTCTCAAAATGTATATATACCTAATAAAAATAATAAATTTAGATATTTTAAGAGTTTCAAGAATTTTAAAAAATAAATTTAGATTTATTTAAGGTTTAAGGTTATACATAGATTACCAAGAAATCTAATGTTTTTTTTTAATTTAAATAATTATTTTAAGGTTTTGATCGTTATAAATTACAAGTTGTTTGCATGAACTACAATTAAAAAATATTCTAAACTTCTTTAGAAAAATGAATTGCTATATATGTAAGTGTTAACTTTTTTATTTTATATTTAGGTGTTACTGTAATATATTGTTGTACTATAATATAATGTGTAAAAAATAAGAGGTATAATCTTTTATTTATATGTAAATCTAAAAACTCTATAAATAATAAAATATCAATTTGTCTCTTAAATAATATCATATAAATTATTTTAGAATAATTTTAGAAATTTATTTAATCAAATTTCTATTTAATTTTTTTCTTAGTCTAAAATTGTAATTCCTTGTATTAATTACATTTTAATTCTTAATTTTTAACATTTATTTATAATCAATTCATACTTATCAATTATCTCATTTTAATTTTAATCATCTCATTTTAATATGATAAAATATTTTTATCATATTATCAAGTTAATCAAGATTTAATTAATCATTAAAATTTTTTTACTTTTTAAAAAATACAACCATCTCTTAAATTTTTTTATTTTTTTTTTATTTTGGGTTGAAAAATTTTAATACAGCCCGCGGCATCTTACCTTCCACCAATCTAGTTAGATATCTAGACACAATATGGCTGAAATAGCAATAATCTCGGACTTATCAGCTAGTTCAGTCTATCTATACTTCTTTTTACTTAACCGGTATGAAGTATGAACACAATAAAGCAACAGATCAAGCAAGGTGGGTGTGACGTGTGAAATACAATACAGCAAATGTCAGTCAGTGTGCGTGTGTTCTTCCTTTAGCCAAGCACATAGTCATTTGGATACCATTAGACAGGGAGATTGCTAGATTAAGCCTGATGATTTGCACCTATCTTCTTGCAAATATGCAAGCAATGTGTAAAATTAAGACAAAATCATAATGCCATGTCCATCAAGTGCCAAGCATCTCTGTGTCATCCATCCATGTGAAAAGTGAAACCGTTAGTTTGTTCTAAACGTTTTGATTCATGATCAAAAGGTAAGGTCTCTTTTTGAGTGGAAAATACCCCCACCTGGCCTCCTACCAAATCCAACAACGTGGGACTTTTTCTTAGCCAATGTTGAGGTTTTGGCTTGGATGTCAAGACATATCAAATACATTCCCATCACCTTTGCTTATACCCCAAAGCACCCTACCATAACACTTAATTCTTCTATCTCGAGGATTTCTTCGGAGAGACTTATCACTTCTCTTCTTGCCACTGTAAAAGGCACATTATGCTTGTTAAACAAGAATAACGCAATGAGAGCTAGCTAATGTGTCATCACCTCCCTCTACTAACCTTAATCATACTGTTGCTCCCTTCAACATGTTATTAAGCCAAGCTTCTGTGCTTCCATCACGTACAATAGAGCAAATAACTGAATACTTTTCCCTTCTCAACTCCAAGATCTTTCGAGCTGGTCGGCCAACCTGGTGGAGACAACATGATCCCTCTAGCTCCTTCCAAAATACTCATCGGCATCTCATCAGACCTAGACGATAGCAACGAGCTTCTTTCATGGGCAATTAGAGTTCTTGCTCAACCAAATGACACCATTGTTGCCATTTATGTTCTTGGTCAGGATCTTTAGTGCTACTTCCATGAAAAAATAAATAAATAATTCTCCATGCATAATAAACTTGACTGCACGTATATCTTTGCATTATCTCATCTCAAAACCTGCTGATTCAAATCTAAACTATGCAGGAGTGGATACCCAATGTGAACTTCCTTGAGTGAAGTTTGGTTCAAATGAGCTGCATTTATCAGATAGATTAGTAGCCTACATTGCATCTACTAACACTAAACATGGTAATGTTGTGCATGTTTGATTATATACAGTTGGTGAGGAGTCAAAGAGGAAACAATCGCAGATTCGACAAGCAAAGGCACATGTTATATCTGTTCTTGGAGAGTTTGCCAGGACCTGCCAGTCTAAGCAGGTATTTAACAACATTATAACCTTCTGAATGTTTGTCGCTTGCAGAATATTAATGCATGTTCCAATCTTTTACTACGGCAATATCACTGAAATTAGAAATTATTGTGAATTTTATATCTTTCAGATAAGTTTGGAGGCCAGGGTGGGATTTAGCTCTGGTATTGCTAGAGGTCTAATCGAGGAAGCAAAATCCATTTCAGCTGATTATCTTCTTCTTCGTCGCTTGAGAAACCAATCAAATAGGTAAGGAAACCAGATTAGGTTAGACAATCCCTATGATGCTTTGATATTATAACTTATAAATGACAACTGTTTTCTTTTTTCGTTTGCCTATATTAGAACTTGGCATCGAGTTATAAGGTTTTGTTTCGAGCATGCCTCAGAAACCTGCACAGTACTTTCACTAGGGAAATGTGAAAGACGGCCGGATTCGGCAACTACAAGAGGTTAGTTTCATTGTAAAGGAAAATGCATGCAGACAGAATGTAACTTCCTCTAGTGTTAACCTATCCAGTCATTCACTTATGGCAGAGACTCATCAACCAAGTTCAACATGGTTGAGCAAGAACGATGATGGTAACAGTCGTAGCGGCAGGACTTCCTCCTCTGTTGAAGAACATATAAACTCAGAAACAAAGAGTCTGAACTCTTCACCAAGAACTGTTTTATATGAAATTGAAACAGAATCTCACAGTACAGAAGATGATACCTTCAGTATCGGAGGCTCAAGCACTACAGAGTCCCCTCCTCTGGCTACCAATTTCAATGTCCAATCAAAGACAAAGAAGCAGACGTCTACCTGTAAACTTATCTCCTCAATTTTTGCTTCACCGATGAGAAAAATAAATAGAAGTGTTTCCAACAAACAAAAGCAACACTCTTTGTTAAAATGCTTCACCTATGAGGAAATTGCCAACGCCACAAACAACTTCCACCCAGGTAAACTACCACTAAGCTTAAATGTTGTATGTGCTCGCTTTCTGATTCAGTGACTAATAAATCAAATTAATTCAGAAGTCTTATGCCTCTTTTTCTTTTTCTTTTTCTTTTTTGAGTATCATCAGACAATATAGTAGGCCGAGGAGGGTATTCAGAAGTATATAGAGGTGATCTTTCTGATGGGAGAACTATTGCGGTAAAGATGCTAACCAAGGACACCAAGGATGTTACTAAAGAGAAAGAGTTCCTGCTGGAATTGGGAATTATTGGACATGTCTGCCATCCCAATACTGCAAACTTACTTGGCTGCTGCATTGAAAATGGACTCTACCTGATTTTCAATTTCTCTCAGAATGGAAATTTGGCATCTGCATTGCACAGTAAGGAGATACTTCACTTATTCTTCTCAATAACTCTGGAATGCTATTCAATAAAGATTTGAAAATGTTGGTGATAGCAAAGGATATGTTAACGTTCTACAGAAATGGAACAGTTCCATTTCTTAGTTCAGAAATCATTCATGATTTGAAGATGATGAAATAAATGATTCTTGTTTATTTAACAGATTGTTTTACGGATGATCATCAGGTAAAACAGGTGAGTCACTTCAGTGGCCAATAAGACACAAGATTGCCCTTGGAGTGGCTAGGGGTCTGCATTATCTCCACAAATGCTGCAAGCACCGAATAATACATCGTGACATAAAAGCCTCTAATGTTCTTCTAGGGCCTGATTATGAGCCACAGGTGAATGAACATTGAAAGCAAACTCTTCCACTATTCTAATCTTAAAAGCTGATGAAGGGTTAAAGGGATGATAAGCTGGCATTTCGTTTTTCTGTAGATAACTGATTTTGGGCTAGCGAAATGGCTTCCTAACAAGTGGACTCACCATGCTGTGATTCCAATTGAGGGTACATTTGGATACATAGCGCCGGAGTACTTCATGCACGGAATTGTGGATGAGAAAACTGATGTTTACGCATTTGGAGTTCTTCTTTTGGAGATCATAACCGGCCGGAGGCCTGTGGACTCATCGAAGCAAAACCTTCTTTCATGGGTACGTGATAATTGGATTCTGCCCTTGATCGATTACCAATACCTATACTACTTCAAATTTCAACAATTTAAACAACTGTAATGGGAATCCCAGCTACATAATGTTACCAGGAGATAACCTCAATGGCTAGTTAGGAGCTCTGACTTGTAAATTCAAGTCTGTCAAAAACTAAACCGGAAGTTCTTGTTCCCCCCAAGTCATTCCAATTCATTTCATTTAAATGGCTTGCATGTGTAGGCAAAGCCTCTAATGGAATCTGGAAACATCATGCAACTAGCAGATCCGGCATTGGAAGGAAAATTTGATCCAGACCAAATGCACAGAGTTGTGCTAACAGCTTCATATTGTGTGAGACAATCCTCACCATGGCGTCCATCAATGAGTGAGGTGAACATACATTATTATGTGCTGGGTCATGCACTTATAGTCCATATGAGATGGCAACCAACTAACCTGATTGAACCCATTTCCTGATTTCTTTGCTTTCTTTGTAGGTGTTAGAGCTTCTAACCGGCGGCCATGACTCTGAAGTTGCAAGAAGCTGGAGGATGCCAAAGTTTACATCTGATGAGTTGGATGATTACTCCGTGACTTTTGGATATGATGTTGCTGTTGATACTGCTTTGGAGGATTATTTGTAAGCAGATCATTTTTCCTGGCATGAAAGAAATATAGTTCAGACTACAAGTCTATAACCGCTAAAAAAAAAAAACGTTTTTCTTCCAGTTCTATGTAACTTATGAGTTTCTATACACTTTGGGATTAATTTTTAGTGCTGTCAAGAGTGGAGATGCTTCTTAACCTTCTTATTTTCCATTTTGTTGTAACACTTCCATTAATTCAACTTAGCTAGGGATTACCTTTTTAGCAGTAGGAGTGTTGGATCAAGTGAACTGTATCAATAGTCACAAAAAGACAAGGAATCTTACAGGAAGGAACAATTAAATTGTAAAAAACACTATAATCAAACCCATTAATGCCTGAAAATAGACTAATTAACAGTAATTGAGTATTAAATTACTAGCCTGATAACTTTGTTAAATATTAATCCTCTCGAACTTCAATACTAATTCCCCTTGTCAATGCTTCTTAATTGCAAAAGGAGGAAGGAGAGAGAATTGTTCCCGTTGATAAAGAGAGAGAACCTTATTAGTAATTACCTTTATAGTATTGTTTAAATTGTTAAAAAGAGAAAATGTTGAAGTATATTATCGTTGCCTAAATACAATTAACTCAATATTAACCTCCCAAAAATTAGGAAGGTCAACAACTCCTTACATGGACACCACCGTCCACACAATCAGATCAGATCCAGGTCGAAAGAATTGGATAATATTTTAACACTTAATTGTAACAAAATCATACGCTTTATGTTATCTAAAAAAAATTTTATTAAAAAATTTTATTTTTTATATTTTTAAATTATTTTAATATTATAATATTAAAAAAATTAAAAATAACTATTATCATATTTCTAAACATTTTTTTTATTAAACAAGAAAATATCAAAGGCTATTATGTCTCATAGATTAAATTTATTTGTGTTAAAGTTTAAGGAGCTGAAGAAAAAATCATCGATTCAATAAAAAAATTATTTTTTTTATTTTTTTTAAAATAATTTTTTAATAAATCAATAATTGACTTGATTTTTATCGAAGCTTTATCAACTGGCAGTATATTTATCGACATTTAACATTAATAACATTTCAACAACACTTTGGTTTTTCTAAAGAAAGAAAAAACACTTTCTTTTGTAGAATATTATTTAACACTTTCTTTTGTATATATATATATATATATATATATATATATATATATATATATATATATATATATATATATTAACATTGAAAATCTAACAGCAAGACCATATAAAAGAACCCATTATAGAGGTTGGACGTGGACCTATATTAGCAACTGTATCGTAGGAGCATCAAAAATTCAAAAACCCTATTTGGGCATCGCTTAAAAATTTTAAAAATTGCTGGCTGCCTTCAAGAGAATCATGTTGAAAAGCTAGGGGAAAAGAGGGTCTCGGATGGATTGCATCCTCTACTTTAAGATCCCAGAGTCTCCCACCAATAAGAGAGCCTGCCTAACGGGGCAACTGAGAAGGGCACATGTACTAGAGATACACCACATGAATGAGCCTGATGGGCATGTGCAAAACAGCACATTTGATATCAACTTGTTTGGCAACGCAGTTGGCCACTGTATTTGTTATAAATTTAGATTTATTTTTTAAAATTGCTTTATCATTTTAATAGTTGAAGTCCGAAATCAATCTTAAAAGTAAAAAAAAAATTATATTTCAAAATAAAAAATACATTAAAAAATTTATCATAATATTCATACCAAATCAAATAAGACACATCTTTCTATCTTGAAATCCATGGTGTTGTTATTCAATATTTAACTTTTTAGTTTTTTAAATATTTTTAAAATATAAAAAAATAAAGAGTAATAAAAATAAAAATAAAAAAATATTGTCAATAGTAGATTGGGAAGAACTGAGGAATCAAACTAAGATTTTGAATATAATTGGGAGCCTAATTGAGCCCTACTAAATCCAAGACTAAAAGATAATATAAATTTAATGTCAAATTAAATAGTTATTAAGTGAATTTATATAAAAATTAAGTTTGTTAACTTTAATTAGACTTTGGATAAATTAATTTGATTTAATCATGGTTTCAATTAAAGATTTAATTAAATTTAAGAATTAATTTGAATTAAATTAAAAGATTTAATTAAGTGCAAAGACTTAATTAGACTTTTAATGGGTCAAATTAATTTTATTATGGACTTAATTGGCAAAAGAGTAAGATTGAAAAACTAATTTAAAATTAATTGAGAATATTAAAATTTTAAAGGACCAAATTTAATCTCTATAAAGTTAATAAGGTGAAAAGAGGGACACGGTTGCAAGAAAAATAAATTTTTAAGGTCAATTAAAGGTAAAATTAAAAAATTTCAAGATTAAAAATTGACTTGTAAGAGGCCAAGACTTCAAGAGCTAAAATTAAAGAAAATCAAAGGTTTAATAATCAATTAAAGATCAATTTATATAAATTTAAAATTATAAATTTTGGTGGCTGTTATGGTAAATTGAATTGACTTCTAAAATTTAAGTAAGAATCTAATTGAATAAATTAAAAGGTTAAAAATTGAAAAGAAAAAAGAAAAAATCTAATTCAGATCTTAAACATTAAAACGATATCGTTTCTTGTTATATATAAAAGTAAACGATGTCGTTTTGGAAAGGATTGTGGATTGTCTTCAATGTCCCATGAGACAGAATGAATGACCAGCTGTTTTTCTCTTTTTATAAAGTTTAAAACTCTTCTCTCTCCTTTTACAAAAGATAAGAAATCCTTATCTACACCTTATTACTTGTACTCCCACTCGAACGATATAAGAATTATTTTGCAGCACTGAACATGTTGGGAGCCAAAAACCCACACCTAAACCAGTTTTTCAAGCTAGTTGTTATTATACTATAACAGCATCAAAGAAGGAGATGCAATTGTGGCAGGTTACTGGCTAAAAAAACGACGTGATAATCTTTCAAAACCAATATAATAAAAAGGAGATAGAAATGAAAAAAGAAGGATTTTTTTTTCTAGAGAAAAAACTAAAGCAAAAATACTCCTTCAACCGTTCTCTCTTACCTTCCTTAAACACCATCTAAGAAAAAAGGCACCCTTATACCATATTTTTTAAAATCTTTTTAACCTAAAAAACGAACCTTCTCCTTCCTACAAATCCTTATTGTTTTTCTTCCTTTTTTTTTCTTTCCATGGTAACATCAAGCAACAACAATCCTTCCATTCTAGCAAACACATAGCTAATACCAACAACATTGCCTTCTCGAGAACCTGCATAAAGACATACCAGCAAAAGCAATAAGTAACCCTAGGCCAAGTAATCCTCCTCCCCTTTCTTTTGTTAATGTAGTATTCAGCCTACAAAATATGAAATAATTCACAATCTCCATATGCTAATTACTTGTTCACTAGGTTAGATCAATGACCAAATTTTTTTAAATTAGAATTAAACTTGATCTATATGACCGGGCTAAGACCAACCTACTTATATAAAAAAAAATAGATTTATTGAATTATTTGTTGGCCCAACAAAAAAAGTGATATAGGCCTGATTGCATTTCGTACATGGGTTGAACCAAACCCAAACTCATCTTTAATGGTGTGTTTGTCACACCATTTTTTTTCTTAAGATATAAGGTTTTATTTGCCTATTTAAAATGTGTTTGCCTAACACATGGTTGAGATATTTTTAAAGCCTTAAACCTTAAGTTAAATGCATATTTGTCAGAAACAATCTAAGTCTTATTTCTTGATTTCTAATGTGCCTTTATTTTTTTATGTGTACCCAAATGCATCTTTAAATATATTTATTTTTAATTTTATATTTCAATATTTTATTTTCTAAGAATTGTTCTTCATGTTTATTTTCTCACCTTGTTTTTATATAGAGTTATCTTACTTTTTTATCTATAGTCAAGAGCTTAGTGAATTAACATAGGTTAACTCGAATCTTTACTTTTTTTTTTATTTTATTGAAAATCTTGTTTTGTTGGTTTTTTAGGTTTACCTTCTACGCATTCAATCTTGGCCTTATGATTACAATCACGAGTTTCAAAAGTTAACATAAGTTAATTTTAATTTTTTTAAGTTTTTTTTTAATTTTTATTTTATTTTTTAATATTTAATTTTTTTAGAGGATTGATATTCATTTTTTTTCCTATGAAATTATCTCAATTATATGTTTATTGCCATGAGGTTCGCCGATTAACATGAATATTTTTTGTTTTTTAAATTTGTTTTTAATTTTTTTATTTAATATTACGTTGTTTTAAGCTTTATATTTTTATTTATTTATTTAATGATTTTTTTTACTTGCTTAAACATATTGAAAAATTCTGTATATTTATGTTTTTCACTTAAAAAAAATTAACCAGCCCATGGCAAATCAAGGTGCAAAACCAGTACGAAAAATGATATGTTTTTCCATGGACAAAAGTACAAAACGTCCACAAAATTTAAATGGTTACACGTACATGTATTCGACGTGTATCCGTTTCTTGAATTCGAAAAAGACCGACATACCTTAGACATAAAGAAATACAAGTCCATTTTCCTTTTCTATTTTTTTTTAAAATCATTTGGCCTATATGCATCATCTTCTCCGTAGATTTAAAGTTATTTGCACGTGTCTTTTAGGAATTTTAGCTTTATGTTTGTGATAATTCATAAAAACAAAAAACCTTCCACGTTTTTAATTAAGAAGTTGGTGGCAATCTTGACAATGGATTGAACATGTTTGATTCTCGATCTCCAAAAATTGACTTTTGCGTTCGAAATTGCACCCACATCTTCTCGATAAAAAGGACGTGGGGATCCTAGTCTCGAGACCATGGACGGTAAGAAAGTCTATCGTCGACCGTTCAAACAAGACAATAAATGGCCATTTGAATTACGTTACAAACAGTGGTTTTTTAATATTATTATTTTTACATTATTATGATGTATTGTATAAAAAATAATTTTAAAAAAAATAAAAAATATATATAATTTTAAAATATTTCTAAATTAAAAAATATTTTAAAAAATAATATTACTAAACTCTAGCGTACCTCACTTAAATACTCATTTTTATTTTATATTGAGTATAAATACATGAAGAAACATAATGCGGGGTGGCTTTTTTAATACATCTTGTCTTTTTATTATAGTTGTTATAATTATTTTTTAAATATTTTTTATATTAAAATGTATATTAATATTTTTTTATTTTTAAAAAAAATATTTTTAATATTAATACATTAAAATCATTTAAAAATATTAAAATATATTAATTTAAAATAAATAAATAAATTTAAAAAATTTTCAAAAATATTTTCAAAACACAAAAACAAATAAATTCATAATAGTGATAGTTTAAAATATTTTTTATTTAAAAATATATTAAAATAAAAAAAATTATTTAAAAAAATTATTTTCCATGTGGTATATAATATATTGAAATAATTTAAAAATACAAAAACAAATTATTTAAAATAAAAATATAAAAATATATAAAAATACAATTTATACTTACATTTCCAAACAGGTACTCATAAATCATTAGTATAAAAATCACCGTTCCATGAAAGTCCTGATTCTGATATCCATGATTTTCACAGTAAGAAAGGCCAATTTCTCTCTTTAGATAGAGAAGGCAGTTGTGAAACATCTGGTCAAAGGTAGGTGTTGAATGCCCTGATTTGCTGCCCTGCCCTTTCACGGCCTGTCCGGCTGCAACGCCTCGTGAAACGCGAAAACTCCCATATTTCAGTCTGGAAAAGCTCCTTTACTTTCCGGGTCGGTCAAATTCATACAGAACAACTAATAATATGTTTTATTTCTGAAGAAATAGCACCTCTCAAAAAAACAAAATTGCGCTAAGAAAATAATTTTTTTAAACATACAGATTATTTAAATGATGAACGTGATCTTATTCTTAATATGTTTAAATTTTAATAGGAAACTTATTAGGTTGATTAATAATTATAATAATTATCATTGATAATATTTAGTTATAAGCAGATTAAAGTTTAATAGGATTCTTTTATAGATTAGTTATAGTAAATTTAAATTTCAATAGGATTTATTTAATTAATAATTATGAATAAAATTTTAACGTCATTCCTTAATTTATTAGGTTAATTAATAATTATAAATAAAATTGACCACAACTAGTCTATTAGATAGCGTTTGATTAATATCTAAAGAAATTAAAGATAATAAATATAAAACAAAAAGAAATTAAAAATAGAATTATGTTTAGTAATAATCTATAAGACATGATAATTATATTTGTATCTTGTTTGGTTCCAGTGAATAAGACATAATAAAAAAAATATTCTTAATATGTATTATTGTTAAACTTACATATTTTTTTAAAAATAATTATATATTATTTTTATTTACTTTAGTTATAATAAGTGTTTAAATTAATAATATTATAATAACCTTAAATATAAAACCCGGACTAGCCTAGAAAGTTGACCTAGGACTTAACTGATTTGCGGTTTGGATCGTCTCGAGTTTAAAAAAAATATAGAAATGATTTTACTTATCTTCATCTTATCAAAAACTTAAGTTGATTCAATATAAAATATGAGTAAAAATTCATAGTCCTTTTTCTAATTTTTTTTTTATCAAAACAAAGATGCTTTGATTTAAAAAATAAAATAAAATAAAATTGGGTTAAACCGAGTTAACCCTTTCAACTCGTAACATGGTCATTGTCCTGGATTGATTTTTGAGTTGATTTTAAAATTATAATAATAATCATTTTTATTTATAAATTACCTCCTAACACTTGACTCGGGCCTTACATAGAATCGACTTCTAAATTAAATTTTAAAAATATAATAATAATAATTTTTATTCTTTTATTGACCTGTAAATCTAACCTTGCCTTAGGTTAACTTATAAGTTTCATTTTAAATTTATTATAATAATCATTTGTATCTTACATGAATTTTATTATAATAATCATTTGTATCTTACATGGATTCAGGATTCAGGTGAATGATCAAATCGATCATTAATCTAGGTCCCGAGTTGATCTCATGGTTGAATTTTAAAATTACAATAATAACTTATTTAATCCTTATATGTTTTAACTGTTTAATTTTAAAATTGAGAATTTTTTACTAAAATGTTTTGAAAATGAAAAATAAAAAATTTTATATATGAAGATATGTCCCCTTTATATTTTCTATTTTAAAAGTACAGAAACTCATTATTCTAAAATAGATTTATTTTTATATCCTTATCTTTATTTCTATAACTAAATATATTTTTATTTTTATTATTTTTATCACTCTTGTTTCGAAACAATAATGCACACAATCTTAATTTTTTTTATTAAATTTCAAATTGTTCACAGCTAATCATTTTCATTAATAATTTTATATATAATTATTATAATTTTCAATTAACCTCATAAATTACGGAATGCTATTGAAATTTAAATGAAATATTATTGAGAATACAATGATGGTGGTTATTTAAAAGGTCTCTGTTGCTCGACTTGAGATATACTAAAAACAATTAAATATTTATTTTGATAATTTCATTCATTATTTCTATGAAAAGAAAAAACAAATTTAATATTTAATTTTTAATGCAATTGCTATAACGATAGCTAATTTTTGTCCAACTTAAGTAAAATTAAGTTTAATTCATGAAGTAATCTTAGTAATAGAACTAAAATTAAGATTATATATAAATTGAGGGACCAAATAAGAGTTTGAGTAGAGATGAAAGTAAAAGAAATAAGACCACACAACATAGCCCATGTAGGAAAGAGAGAAGAAAGAATAAGAAAGAATAAGAGATGAAAATCGCACAGAAATTCTTATTATTACATCTAGAAATTGTGGTGTGCTAGCGCGTGTAATGCACACAATAATAAAATTTTATCACTTTCGTAACGCATGGACCACGCATGCTAGATCGAATAAATATAATTTTATTGTCACGTGTATCTCGCATGACAAAAAAATTTTATTTTTTTATGCAATGAATAAAATAATAATATAATAGATTAAAAAGGGAAATTAATATTGGGAGCTGGAGATAGAGATTCGTGATTTTTTTGAGAAAGGAAGAAGTCCCAACAAAGTTAAAAAACCCTTTTAAAAGAAAATGGAGTTCCAGAAGGAAAGGAGGTAAATGGGGCTTTTGACCTGAAAAGCAAAATTTCAAGAGCAAAAGCCTTAGCAGCTGCAAGATGATTAATATTGTTGCCTATAAAACGAAGGGCTACAGTTCAACTGATCCGTTCAAGGATTAGTCTAAGATCTACAGATTACTGTAATCAACATTAAAAGAGGGTAAGACCACCTTACCGTTATTGATTATAGATGACAAATTACATAATCTTCTAGATAGTAATTAACTGGCCAGTTGACCTCTCGTTAAATCCATGATCAAAACGAGGGAACGACACCGTATTGGGTATCGGCCATGAAAGGGACAGAGCTCGGGGAGTTAAATAGGTTGTCCGTATCGGATTCCATTTCGGTTCGTTTTGCAAATCGGCCTTTGATTCTCGGTCTGGTTTCAGCGTAAGCTTTTCGGGAAGCATACCGTATGGTCTTTTCGAACTTCCGGTTCTTTCTTTTCTCTTTGTACCTCAAAACTCTAGCTTCACGGTCAATCCCACCTACTTGAGTTGCTGCTTGATACGCAGTACAGCCTGAGAGGGGCATGCTTGGATCGGTAGTAGTATTCATGCTTCGGCTAAAAGGATAGGATATGTCCGACATAGAATTCCCATCAGGAACAACACCAACATCTAGGGAAGACGAAGAAACCTGAAAAAAAATCAAAGAAACTTTGTCAGCATCTCTCCAAATTATGAAATCCTAGTTACAAAGGCGCTTATATATATACACATATATAAAATTCTTTAGAGCTTTAATTAAGCAGGTTTTGGTACTTACGCTGTGGCTACGAGACTGGGATGAGTAGCTGAAACAAGTGAGTTTAGATCTACAGAAATCAATATCAAAGCAACTTTCATGATTGATCACCGGAAGCGGAGCTGGTTTAGTTTGCACAGGCACAACGCTATCAGCACCAGCACCACCATGAATCTGCTCATAGCTCTCATCAATGGAATTCTGATACTTGAATTCAAGAAACGGATCAATTTCAGGGAAAAACATGTCTCCAGTCTTCCCAACAGGATTCTCGATTCGGAGCTTTGAATTATGGTCATGTGTTGTGTGATTACTCTGTGACAGCCACGAAACACCCTCAACATCATTGTTCTGATCATATCCAGACACACCATTTTCCCCAGGTATTAGAATACTTAAGGCCGTGGAAGTCTTAACAATTGATTCAGCAGAGTTATAAAAGGGCTCGACGGGGACTCGTTCATGACGGCGAGCAAGAGGGTTAGCAGAGTGGATGTCAGCATCACAAGTGACACAAAGAGCAGCTGCATCAGCTTTGCAAGTAACCGCAGCTGGTGCTTGCTCGCAGACCTCACACATCCACACACGCTCATGCCGGGACATGATTTTGCTATTCACCTGGCTATGGTGAATCTTGGTATCACAATTCAGACACAAAAAAGCAGAGTCGGCCCTGCAAAACGCAGCTGCAGCCGCGGTTTTGCACGAGTCACAACGTTTAGCCCCAACACTCCATCCTCCGGTTAAGTTCTTTAAGCTCTCGACTTCAATTCCCATGTTTTTTCTCTCCCAGTTTGTGATCAAATAAATAGGAAAACCGAAAACTTTTTTGATATATATTTTTTTTAGGGGGGGGGTGCTTCTTTATTCTCCAAACTCCCGCAAGAGAGAGTTATCGAATTGGTGGTTTGCGATTTGTGGGGGCTATAAGAGTAAAGAGTCGGATGTGTCGATCGTAATTATCTTTCTTAAGTCTAGTCAGAGGAAAGGACAGCTGGGTGCTGATAAGGAAGAAGAGAGCACGTGGAGAGTTCATAGCCAAGTAAAAAGGTTTCTTATTTTTTTTTATTTGTTAAGACAAATAACATGTTTCGGGTTTGGGTTCTTTCGAGGATTTTAATAGTCTTTGTGAGAAGTTGTTGTCACGTGCCTGTGCCGACGTAGGACCCGTTTGAGCTGGGGAGACTCGAGGGAGATGATGACGGTGGTTGCAAAACTTATTGTTTGCTTTTGCGGGGCAAGAATATTTTAAAAAAAAGTTAATTTTTTTATATTATATTATTTTAATATATTAATATGAAAAATAAATTTTAAAAAATAAAAAATATTTTAAATAACAACCCTAAAAAAAACAGGGTATCAAATTAATGGACTTTGATTCCCTATGCTGGCCCATGTAAAAATCGCGAGATGGATGGTAAAAAAGTAGAAATCTAACCACTGGGTTTGGGCCGTGGCCCATACAGAGTGAAATGAAGCCTGCACTCACTCTTTAACCCGATGCATTTCACCGCACTTCGACATTATTCACTCCATGCACGCCCAAGCAGCCTTAAATTTCTCTCACACGTCTTAAATCTCTCTTACTTTTTCACAACTCCATTGTCTAAATAGACTTTCTTGCAGTCCACTTGGACCCGCGCACCCCCTTTCTTCTTCTTCTCTTAGTTTGACCTAAAGAATTCTTGGCTTCTACATGTATCTTTTTAAGTTCCGAGGAGTCGGAACATGTGTCGCCCTTTCCTTGCAATCAATATTTTTAATGATTAAATAACATATTTTATGTTATCTTCTCTTCAATTACATATATTTATACAAATTTGGTGTGTGTGTGTGTGTGTATTATTTTATTTTTTGTTAATGGTCAAACGCAAACAAACATCATTTTCAATGCAAATCAGACACTTTATTTGTAGACTAATGGTTGTTTTAAGCCAATATATTACTATCAATCATCTACTTACCCCCTCCCCTAATGAAGTGAAAGACACTACAATTAAAGGTGGGTATCAATGTTTTTACCAATCAATTATCTAGCAGCTCTACATCTCATGAGGTGAGTGAGTGACGTGACCAATGTCTATTAATATTTTAGATCTCTAGATAAACAAAACAAGTTATCATGAATCACAATTTCCTCGTATTCAATATTTTACTCTTTTTTTTATATTTTTCTTATATTTCTTCTATATTTATTAACTTGCACATTAAAAATCTTTCATTTTCTCCTATATTTAATGATTATCGCATCAAATGTTTTTTATTTTATAAAGTATTTATTATTTTAAAAATACTTGAGCCTAAATATAAAGTTCATAATTAATCTATATCTTGTACCAATATCATAGGTCGTGAAAAACTCATTATGTATGTGTGTAAAGTTTATTTATGAGTTCATCAACGAAAAAGAATGAAATTATAAAAACAACAATAAAAATTTTATTTTCAGTTTTAAATAGTTTATTAAAAAATAAAATGAAAATAAAAATAAATATTTTTTATTAAAAAAATATATTATTTTTGCTCATTGTATATCAATTGCTCAAAGCATTATCATCATTATTGATAACAATGATGATATTTGTTTTTCAAAAAAAATATATTATTGTTATTATTATTATTATTATTATTACTATCATATTATCACTTTTTATTACAATCTTTATTATTTATTTTTCATCACCACCACTATTACTCTTTTTCCACTACACCTCTTAAGGTGACAACATTAAATTTTTAAAATATATTAATTGTTTAGTATTCTATTATTACTATCATCATTTATTCTTCTTCCTCTTCCTTCTACACAATTAGTATAATTACCTCTATTATTGTTACTACTAACATTATTTTGATGTTTTTATTTTTAATATTAGTATATCAAAATTATTAAAAAACATCTAAAAATATTAATTTGATGTCTTTTTAAGTAAAAAATAATTTGAAAAATAGAAGCTATTGTAATGCAAAAAAAAACACTAAATAACAATATCCAGACATGATAGCATGCCTAACCAACATGTATTGAGTTGGAGAAGTTCTTGCTTTCATGAACAATAAGAAAAATTTATTAACGTGACTTTACAATCTGTTTAGACATATGTTTGGATGGATATTTAAAAAATAATTATTTTTTCATGATTAAAAAAGGAGATTTAATTGAAAAATTAGAAGTGTTTTTAAGATTTAGCACAATAACAAGAAAAATTAAAAAAATAACATAGTCTAAAAAATATTTTAAAAAATATAATTTGATGATTATCATGTTGTGACCCATGAGTTGCATGTGAATCCAAACAAATTATAACCTTGGAATTAGTTTCTTTTCTATTTTCCCCTCTCCTTTCATTCTCTTCCCCAGCCACAATTGCAACCCCTCATTGCCCAACCTTCTCCCTTTTCCTACCGCCAAACACACTCTCTTTACCACGATACCATCCCTTTCTCTCCACTACAACAATGTAAGCTCCCCCCCCTCTCTCCGCCTGTGGCTTTTATCTTTTTTGGTTGCCATCGCCAGCACTCGTCATCATCATCACCTACATTAAACACTTAGAGATATATTTCACACCTTTTCTATATCAATTTCATATAATTTGTTCTAATTTATGTTAATTGTTAAATTTGATTGTTTTAAGGTTTACAATTAAAGTTTTTTAGTTTCTAGTTGTCCTAGTTAAATTACTGTTGATGCTGACAATATTTAGAACAAGTGTTGTAAGTGTATTTGGTCATGAAATGGGGTTCTTTAAAATTAAAACATCTCTAATAACTAGTGTTATAAGAGAATTTTGGGAGATGATTTACAGTGATGAAGCAAGTTGTCGCTATGGTATACATCATTGACCATGTTCACATCTTATTTTTTAATCTTTGAATTTCTTTATTTTATTTGATCTTTTACACTCCTTAATCATATTTTTCTTTGTATTTTTATAAGAAAATTAAGAACCATAACCAGCTGCACTTTTTTGAAAGATGTCTTCTCTTTTTAATAGGTGAGGACATACATATAATAGCATAATTGTTAAACATTACTTGATAGATTAGTTCAAAAATATATAATTTATAAGCTAACTTAAACCAAGTTTTAAATAAAATTAATTTAAATATTTATTTAATCAAATTTAGTTGAATAATTAACTTAATTTATGATCCAGCCAAACATAATCAACTCGGTCATAATCAACTCGGTGAAATCCAGTCTAAAAAGGGTCGTGTCAACACAGAAAAATTTAAAAGCCTAAAATGACATACTTTAAAAAAGAAAAGTCGCAGGTTAGCCCGAATCCAATAACTAGATTCGGGTCAAGTGCAATAACTATACAGAAGCGTATGACGACGCGGGTGAGCGCAGAGTGCAGAAACCAAATCAAACAGAAAAGGGCGGGCAGCTGCTGTGTCACCACGTCATGTGATGCGTGAGCTTTGATTTAAACACGTGTAGCCGAAAAGTGGAGGTGGACACGATTGCCCTTGCAACCATGACCATGAATGATAAAAAAAGAAGAGAGGCACGGATATGTAGAAAGTCACAATCAAGATGCCAGGTGTAGCATATAGATGGGTTGGCAGACCTTGTGGCGTTGTTTTTTGGGGATGTATGAAGCAAGTTAGGCTTTTATATCTATTTATAGGATGGTGGATAATACTAGAAAATTGCTTCTCTTTATAACCAACCACCTTTTAAATATGGTTATAACTTACTTTTTAGGTTTCAAAAAAATATATTTAATTTAGAAATTTTATTTTTAAAATATCAACTTCACTGTAAATGTTTTCAAAACAATATCATTTAATAAAATTCATAACAAAAAATAATTATTTTTTAAAAAATATTAAATTTATAACACATAAATTTTTTTTTATAGTATTAGAAAGTAACTAGTGGTATCTTAGTAATTACCTTTTAAATCTATTTTAATAAACAAAGTACATATAGCTAAAAAAATTTAAATGAAAATATTTTTTTTATTTTTAATAAATTATGATTTTTTATATCTATTCGTTTATAAATAAATTTATAAAATAACTAATAAAATATCACTAATTATTTCTTAAATATTATAAATTTTTTATTATTATTATAATTGCCTAATACTTTTATCATTCTAATTAATATCATAATTACTAGAACAATTATTTTTTTATTATATTTATTTTCATCTATATTTTTACCCTCATGAACGAGATATTTTGAGTTCTTTACATACGAATATACAATCAATGTATTCCGAAACAATTAGTCCAATCTTAGATTATAAATCCACGCGTTTAATGAAGAAGAAGCATCGCCCTATAAAGTTATAAAGTATTATGGTAGATTGGTAGCGGACCCATAATTCAGTGTTTAGGTTAACGTTTCTTATTAATTTGGTGCTTTAAGGTTCTAGATCAAGCGACACGTCACCATACAACATCATAATTAACAAGAGAGATCATTAAATGATTAATCCCATTGATAAAGTCAAGTCTCCGTAAGGGCAAGTTGATATCTTAGAGATAAAAAAAAATAAAATTGGGTTATTTAATTACAAAACACGCCTAATTTACATAATAAATTGAATAAATCTTACCATTCTCGTTATCAAATAGTTCCAAAGCTATTTTTATTTCTTTCTATAGTCAATACAAAAATTTCATATCACTTACAACACTACGGGTATCTTTAATAGGAGAGCTATATATAAAGAAAGTAAAATAAATAAATGAATTATTTAATTTATTGATTTAAGGAGATAGCCATATGGGATGCTAAAATCCTTTTTCTTAAAAAAAAAAGTATTTTCAATGGCAAAAACACTATTTAGAAAAACTAAATTGTTGATATAATTTTTTCAGCTGTGTAAATATAATATTTTTTGTGTGCACTCTAATAGAAAAAAAACTATTTTAATAATCTATTTTTATTTTAATATTAATATTTTTTTAGAAAATTTTATTGAGAAAAATTATGGTGATGAAAGAAATAATTTTTAAATAATCTATTTTAATATGTTGATTCTTTCAATAGATATGTAGGAATAATTTGTTTTTTATAAAAAAGTTATTTTAACTTTTCATTTGACTCTTTCATTGGAGATGAAAAAAAAACAAAAAAATTAGTTTTATTTATTTATTATTTATTTTTTTATTAAAAGTTATTCATACCTGTTAGGAGAAAAACCATAAATAAAAAAAAAATTAACTATTTTTTTTTAAAACTTCATATCTTTCTTGTTTTATTCTATATAAAATGACTTGTTTAAACATTTTTTTTATAAAACTATTAAAATAAAATAAAATAAACTAAATTACACAATTTAAAATACTATATTAATAATTTTTCACTTTCAAATAGTTTCTATCATTAAAGATGTAAATAAAACCAAGCAGTAAATGATATATATTTTTTTTAAATTAATATGGGTGTCTGGGCCAGCTTAAGCGTATCACGATTGATCCTACGGGCCCTGAAATTAACGATTATGTAAGTCTCCAGTGACCATCATATGAGCAACCAGTAAATGATATATTTTAATTAGTCAAGTTGTAGATTTACTTTTAAGATATTATTAATTTGAATTTTATAAACATTAAAATTATTTAAAATTTGTATTATTATTAACTTTAAAATTTATAAAATTAATTAAAATATATAAAAATTATTTCAGATAACGACATTAATTAAAAAAAAAAAAACTAAATAGTTCTCCCATGCATAAAGTCGGACACAATTTGCCCGCGGTTCATATGGCGAAATGTCGAAAAGGACCAGGTAAAGGTGAAGGCACAGGAGCGACTGTTGAGAAGGGTAGCTTTGTCTTGTTGCTCTTAATTTTTAGTCAATTACAAATGATTGCTGTCCAAATTAATTAACGTACCATGTTTGCTTTCGGCAACAAAAGACAACAGCTATCCACAAATTCAATATCTCCGTACCCTATTTGTTAAAAATTTACTCTATGAACCTACACCCAAAACACATCTAAGACATACCTAGGCAGCCGACATTAGAATATTTTAAAAATATAAAAATATTTTTTTAATATATCTCTAAATAAAAAATAATTTTAAAAATAATTCCTATTACAGTCCCAAATATTACCATTTTTAATCTCCATCTATACTTGTGGGAAAGCAATACCTATACATGGGGATACAATTCAAAATAAGATTAATAAGAGGGTGGATTCTTCATTTTCCATTGTAAAAAATGGATGAATATTCTGTCTGAGTATGATATTCTCAACAGAGTTGCTATCAGAAAATTGAGATTAGGGATTCTAGGTGATCCTATAGATTATAAAGTTTAATGGATATAAAGAAGCCAAGGCATTTGCCAGTTGCTATGTCGACAAAGGGAAGATACTGTTTGCCTACAAATTACGTTGTAGCGTAGACTGTAGAACAACGCTTACAGTACAGTATTTGTTAATTCAACATATGGAAGGGAAGGTAGATCACCATAATTATTTTTTTTCCAGTTCTTGCTGATTTGAGTGCATGATTACATATTTGCGCATTGATTGCCTTCACTGCAGCACATTGATAAAGTGAAGACGATCCTTGGGCCCTCTTGTTACCCCCTTCAAGAGGGTAACTGGGGTGCAGATTTCTTGACTAGATACAGCAAGATTACCCTCCTCCCTGGCACGAGGCATCTCCTGCAGGCACTTAAAATGGGAGTAGCTCGGAGGTATAGTTTTCAGGTTTCCTCTCCCACAGAAGAACAAAATAATCGAGAGAATGGAAAATCAGACAGGCTGAAGTAGAAAAAAAGTCGGAAAAAATAAAATTCTATGATTTGAATTCATGATCTTCGTGTTGTTAAAAAATAATATAAATTATATTTTAAAATTTATTTTAAAGTTTAAATTTTTTAATTTAAATAATTTTTAGATATGATATCAGAATTTTAATAATTAAACGGTTATAAATTTAAGTATTTTTATTTTTATTTATTTAATAAAAATTAAATATAAAATAATATAGATATATTCAAGTTTTAAGTTAAATAAAATTTTACTTAAAAAATATATTATTAATTATATCCTAATACATCATCTAAATTTTTGAACCGAGATGATTCAGATAAGTCACTGAATTAATCCCTTCGTGCATTGTGAAGTTCCCCCTTTCTACAACAGCATAGCAAACTCAGAACTGCCACCACTACGTTTGCATTTAATAGCATACAACATTTTAGCTCCCTGTGAAACAAAATCAAAATATTTTTTTATGTTATATAGTGTTTTACTAGGTACACTATATAAGCATTTATATTTTTTAGCTCCCTGTGAAACAAAATCAAAATAAAATTTTAATTTTATCTCTTCGATTCTTAACTTGATATTTGATAAAAAAATATTTTGATAATTGTTTTTGGGTTAGAAAACGCGTTGAGAACGGTGAGGTGTTGTACCTAGTAAAACAATATATAACATAAAATAAACTATTAAAATTTAATATGGCTTGGCTTGCAACTGATTTCTTAGCTGTATTGGGCTCCGTTTACAACCCCTTTTTAATTTATTTTCGCTTCGGTTTTGGAGCTCGCATCAATTACGATGATAGATTTTATTAACAAATAAAAGATTATTTATTCTTTTATTATTTCATACAATCACTTTAAAATTATTTTTTTTATCAAATCGTGCTTTTAAATTTATGATATATTTTTATGTAAAAAAATGCTGTTGTTAAAAAAAAATCAAAATAGAAAAGAAATACATGGATAAATGTAATAGAGTTTTCATAAAGAGATACTTTTTTCTCCTTAATTCAAATCATTGGAACTTTATAAGCATTTATATTTTTTTAACCTTTTTTTCTATTAAAAAAGTCATGTTGCTAATAAAAAATGTCATATTTTTGTTATAACAAAAAAAACACAGAAATAAGAAAATAGTTTTTAGGTTAAAAAATACATTTCTCTTCAAAATTCAAATTGATATATTTCTTACTATATCTATTTTAATTATTATAAAATTAAATAAAAATAAATTTAAAAAAATATTTCACGACAGGCGCAATCACACTAACTAATATCATCAAAATAAATTTTGATGCACTTCACCTAACAATGATAAATACAATTTTAAATATCAAAGTAATGCCTCACAACTATTATTATAAAACCCAATCAGCCTGGAATCTAGTTAATCCAAGACCTAAATAATTTTATATATATAAAAAATTAGGTTAAGATATTGATTCAAACTAAATTAAACATGTTAAAAACATAAATTGTCTTATAACATATTCAAAACATAGTCTTCAATTAATTAATTTTTTTAATTTATTTTTATCAAAATAATATTATTTTGGTCTATTTTTATATATAAAAAAATTAAATTTGATTCGGGTAGAACTTTCCAATCTATGATACCCAGACCTTAATTCAGGCCGAATATATGAACAAAATAATATAGAGTTTTAGATTCTGATAGATTTGTCCAGCATGGACGTCACAGTCAGCTTTTCAAAATTAAATGACATCATGCAAATTATTCAGTGAGCACAAAGACCTTCCCGTATGCATGCTTATGGGTGGTCAAATGCATAGCGATTAGACAGGTTTTCGACACCGGCGAAGTTAAGAGTGAGCGTGCAAGCGCATGTTCAAATGGGTTTTACATCTCACAGAATTACCATGTTCCTGTCCGAATGCTATATTTATTTTCGAGGCTTGACCGATCAAGCTTTTTCAAAATTTATAATCATTTTAGAATTAATCTTAGTATTCTCAATTTCACTTTACCTTTTCAATATGGAGGTCTAAATTGAAATTAAAAGTATATGTGCTAATTCTTGTATAGCTTTAAATTCAAGTGATGTTTCTCCATGTTAGTTTTTTCAGTAGTTAGGTCAAAGATCAGCCCAAAACATCCTGGGCTAAATTCTCTTGGTACTGTGGCTGCCAAGGAATGGACAGCCTTATTACATGCCCAACTGGCACCAAGGCAAGGGAATCAAATGACTCGATGTCTATTGCCAATCACAATGCCAAGCAAAACTTGGAATGAGCTTCATTGTCCACAACGGCACAACACGAAACAGCATTAGCCAATGACTTGGCATTATCCCAGAATAACTTTCACATCAACTTGCATGTTTCCAGCACCTAAGCACAAAGAATTCAGTGGCATCCTGTTACTAAAAGGATACTAATCACTGAAAACTGAAACTGTTCAGCCTCCTTGTAGCATCCATTATGCCCCCACATCACATATAAAAAGCAACATATAAGGGAGTAGCAAGACTACTTGGAGCCAAGAACTACTAGGAGCTAACAAGTCATATTTTGGCACTAGATGTTATATCAGCGACTGCCTACCCGCAAAGATAAAGGTACTGTGAAACTTAAACCTAGAAAGTTCGTTCCTACAAGAGAGGCCACAACAAGCTGACAACAAGAAGGGTTTGGAAGAGTGACTAGTATAGAATATGGAATTAATAAAATCAGGACATCGCTATCATTTTCAAACAATGCAGTGCATGGTGGGAGAGTGAACAACGGCAAAGAAATGGAAAGTAATACAACAACAAAAGAGCTAAGTGGTTCTTCTTTGACAAAAATTTTACAAGTATATCAGTTAGAAAAATCAGTGAAGGTCAAATGACATCAACACGACCATGAATCAATTTCTATTACCAGCCATACCAACTGTCATCTTTATAAATTCTGGCTCAGAGAAACAATCACAAGCTTCCCATTCTTCTCCAAAAGAGTTAGCCACCCCCAGACTTCAGTGTATTACTCAACCTGCAATAAAATGTGACTCTGCATTAGGTTTTTAGAAAAATAAAATAAAATAACAGAAGAAAATGATGCCGTGAAGCCAGAATTTAATATCTTCACGTATAGAACCAGGTACAACATCAGTTTGTAAATTTTATATATACCAAAATTCCTGCTGGGGCATATGGATAATCATAAAAATTATCGTTGCTCTTTCCTTCTCACATTTATTGCTGGAGCTGAGTCTCCAGGGTATTGTTTTGCTGGTAAGTGATTTTCTTTTTCGAAAAAATTTGCTAGACAGTGATGGATATAGATTTCCCATTGAAGAATTATATTTGAGCATTGAACATGAAGATTAAATAGCAGACTTCTTTTGCTTTCAATGCTCCAACAAAATATTTGCCCTCAAGTAGGTTCCAATGGGGTGTTCAGAGGACAAGAGTTCATTTGGTAAAGTGGAATCCGGGCTCTTAAGTGGTGAAGCTTAAAATCATTTATTTTGAGAAAGCCTACCTTGGTATGGGATACCATAGATTTTAGAGACTGGTTTTCTGAAAGTAAGGTGAGTCGAAGGGAATGGTTTCCCAAGGAAGTACAAGAGATGTATGGGATGACTATTCAGAAGTTCAAAACTGTTGCTAGAAACTCATTCCACTTCATTGTAAACTTACCAGTCCAAACCTTCAAAAAGACCTTCTCCTTTCATGGCAGACGTTTTAAAAATTGCCCATTGTCGATGCTTGATCTTGTGCAACTCCAAAGCCTCAGTCACTGCTGCATCATCAAGTGCACCAGGAAGATCCTATATAAACCAAATGAATGACAAAAATAAAAACAGTGGGACATCCAAATTCCAATCTGATATAAATATTTAAATGTGAAATGCATGTCGATATATGAAGCCTATGAAGAGAGCATCACTCCAAGACCACATCATAAAAAGATGATACATTCTAATTGTTTTCACATCCAATGAAGCTTTTTCATTTGAGTTTGCATGTATGATTAGATTTCAAGCTTGTTTTCTTCCATGTGTATGTTTAAAAAAAAAAAAAAAATAGGAAACAACAGTAACCTGCTTGTTCGCAAAAATAAGAACAATAGCACCTCTTAACTCTTCCTCCTGCCAAAACAATCAAATATGTAAGCTTGGCACTCTAAGTTGAGTGGCAACGAAAAAGGACTAGTGGCTCAGGTTTTTTTTTTTTTTCCAGAAACATAAAGGGTTTTCATACAATCACATATGCAAGAACAATAAGGATCCACATAGTGTGGAATTTTCTTTTCATAAAAAAAAGAAAAAAGTGATGGAATCCCAGAGCTTCTAGTTAGAAGATAGAAAATAGGTTTGAGAAATTTTGTTCCTCATAAGGAAAAGTGTATGCAAAAACAAGATCACAAGTCCTTTTTCCATTATGATTTTTCCACATAATAGATTGAAAGCCAATTGTTTTATAGTCGCCTTTTTATTCTGAAAAAAAAAAAAATTATGAACTTCTTTGGATGTAGGCCTCTGCAATCTTTAGCCTGCGTTCAATCCCAGTGATATAGAAATGTCTAGAAAAATAATAAAAAACAAATAAAAGAAAATCAAACCACCCTAGCCCATAGAAGAAATCATAAAACTAAGTAAAAAAGATTTCAAATTCATACCGCTTCAGTCTTTATAACCCTGAAGGCATCTCAAGTACACCACGATGCTAAACTACTTAAGGGCAGCTACATGAATATGCTTCCACATTTAAATTCAATGCAGGCTGATTTTTTTAAAAGCTACTGTGATAACATATCATTATTTATCACTTCAGGCCAGGCAGTTTTTGGTCCGCTAAGGGTTCATAATCTTTTACATCATGAATGCCATGGACAGCAGCAAAGCTAGAATGTTTTTTTCCAGCTAGGTCAATTGATAACCATCATATGTTGAAAAATTACCATGATATGACACTTAAAATAAATAATAGTAACAACAGAATTATTCAAGTTCAAAATCAACATCAAATTAAAATACAGTTTATTTATTAACAAAAAATTTAATAGCAATACTTATTTAATCTTAAATAAATAGAACATAAAACATTAAAAATATTATCACTAGAATTAGACCTTGTACCGCTAATAGAGATTAAGAACACAGAAACTTTGCGCTCCTAGAAGAGAAAAATTAGAAAGTCTTTTAATTCGTTCATAGCTTGTTCCACTATAATTTAACAATTTTGCAAACCACCAAAAAATATAAGACAGGAAACTTTTTCAATTAAGAAAAGGAATTTTTTTTCCCTTTTCAAATAGCATAAGAAACCATATTTACCTTCTTTAAATGAAAGACATGAATCTGTTTGGGCATTGAAATGCTAATTTATTATTTTTTTAGAGGAAAATTATTACGTTTGAATTGAAAATTACAGAAATCAACTTCTTTTTTAATGCAATTTTAATACTTGATAGTAAAGGAAACTAAGGAAAATGCTCATACATTTAGTGAATATTTTTATGGTCTTGTTTGACTTTTGATACGAAATTATTAAAACGATCTTATATGGTTAAGGTTTTTACAAAATTTAAAGAGGATCAAGTGAGTAATATCCCCCTGAAAATCTTAGATTGCTATGCTATTTGCCTAAATCTCTCAAAACCTTTTTTGAAATCGGGGGTGTCAGCTAACACGCCTAGCTTTCACATAGCCTCACCAATGGCCATGGGTTTGATAATAGGGGTTACCAATAACACCAACTTTGTCAACTACTAATGTGAACATAAAATGGGGATAACAGTACCTCCAGGATTGCATGAAACTCATCTTTAGCTATCACGAGCCTATCAACGTCACTTGAATCAACAACATAAATAATGGCCTGTGTGTTGGGAAAATAACATCTCCAATATGGTCTGTTGCAACAATAAGCAGCCAGTGAGCTTGTGACATTCATCAAACAACCTATTATCTCACAATCAATCAAAAGAAATTATGTACAACTTGTGTGGAAAACATGGCAGAAATAATAATCAATAATCATAAAATTACATGACAATATCACTCTCAATCTTTTACACATGGAATTATGCATAACTAACCATCACTCAAAATTTTCCTCTTGAGAAAGTGCCTATGCTATTGGAGTAGAAAAAATCAACTGTTTGAATGGTATTAGAAAAATACCAGTGGTTCGTGTATACTGTGATGACATAAATTTTTATAGTAACAAAAACAAATTTCAAAGAATATTTTAAAGAAGCTATAATTCATTATAACTTTTTGGTTATTATTTGTGGGGGAAAAAATTGAGTCCATAACCAGTTGCAAGTTCTATAAAGAATATAATGAATCACATCAAGTATCATAAGCTTCTGATTCCGAAATTGCTAGTCATTAAACAAAACTGAATAGTGTATATCAAAATGCAACTCATGTTACAGTTCCCTGCAAATATAAAGCAGATTTGTTAGTGTGAAAAAGGAGAAGGAAAAGGCAAGAAGTTACCTGATGCTTGTCTGCCCACCTGTATCATAAACATTATAAATGTCATTAGGGCAAGAAATTAACATGAAAGTTTTGATCATGCAAGACTTAGAAAACAGATTAATGTGTAACTCCACATTTGCTTCTGAATAACCAGTGGAAAAATAACAAATGTGGGGAATAATGAACTGGCTGGTGGAAAACAATAATTAGATGGTGTGGGAACAATTGACCTTCCCATATAACTGGTGGAAGATGGGGTATGTCAGTAAAATATCCGACTCAAATGATAATGGGACATTGGCATGTATACAGTAAAAGTTCCATTGTCTCATCAACAAAAACAAATAAATAAATTTTATATAAAACACAGCAAGCCTATAATCTACTTTCATTTGTTGGTAATAGAAAGAGCAAAAGCTATAATAATCTTCAAATTTTTCTAACACTGAGCAATCAGTAATCAGCAAAGGTTCACATATTCCAATCAGTATACAGGCTATGATTGCAATGAACATAAAAAGTAATGCTGGTTACAGATCAAGCAAAATTAATGGGCTTACCAAGATCCCATACTTGAAATTTGATATTGTTGTACTGAACTGTTTCCACATTAAATCCAATTGCTGCATTAGGAAAACAAACGCTTCAGTTATGAATTCTGAACAGAGTAAAAAATTACTCGACCCCATTACAGCAAAACAATGACAGAAATTTAAAACTAAAAATGCAATTCCCATATCAAGGGTCATTCATTAACTGATACATTGGAGGAAAAACACTCGATGGAACTGAAAAAGGCAATGCAATTAGAATCTTATGCAAACCAAAAACAACAAATCGCGTCTCATCAGATATCCAGATTCAATAATGTCAATTTTGGATTCATACTCTCAGTAACCAAACAAACAAACATCAAATTCCGATAAAAATAACTACGAAAAGACACTAACTTGGAATTGTGGATACAACTTCGCCCATCTGAAGCCGATCTGCATCAAAAACCAAAATCAGAACACACAAAAAAATATCAAAATTCCACAAATACCCATCACTCAAAATCACTAAGAAAAAAAAACAAACAAAAGGGTATCACTTAGAATCAGAAAAAAGAACAACATACAGAGGATTGTAGTTTTGCCAGCATTATCAAGACCAAGAACAAGGATCCGAGCCTCTTTGTTGCCAAATACTGAAGAGAACATTTTGGAAAACAAGATTCCCATCTTCTTTATAGCTAAGTGGGAGATAGTATAATGGAGATTCTTTCAAAGCATCAGTTGATGAAGAGATCGTAGAAGTTGAATAAGATCTGCAAAGCAGAGCCCTTTTCCTCTCTGCAATGAGCAGGAAAAAAAAAAAAGGCAATGTCAAAATGGATTTATATTTTCGTTTCTGTGTACATGATATGTAAGGGAAACGTGCCCGGGGTGAAAAGGAGAGGAGAGGACAGGAGGGTCTGCTTGTGAAAGATATTTAAGATCAACGAGGCAGAAATATAAATTTAAGAAGTCATCGGGGAGAATAAGGTAGAAGAAGAATATCGGGACAGTTAAAGAAAGAAGAATAAAAATTTTAAGACTTGCGAGAGTGAGAATAAGCACCTCCCTTGAGATGTTATTTTATAGAGTTAAATTGATAAAATTGTTTTTTAACTATTGTGCTATATATATATATATATATATATATGTTAAAAATTTATTTAGAAGATTTAATTATATTTTAATGTATTTTATATTAAATTAATTTTAATATAATTATATAACTAATTTTTATATAATATAATTATGTTATTAATTATACAATTAATTTATATTTAAACATATTTAATAGACAACTATTTTAATAACATGATGTGGATTTAACAAATTTAAAAATAATTTAGATAATTTTTGATAAATTTAACATTAAATAATCAAATTTTAAAAAATAAAACGAGTTGAAATCATCAAATCTACACATCTTTTATTGAAAATTATTTTTTAAAAAATTTAGCACATACTCAATAGTTAAATCTATAATAATTAAATCTATAAAATTTGATATTATAATAGATTTTATGGTTGTGGTTTAAAAATATTATTTTATAAAAAATAATTTTAGTTAACATTGATATGATATTTATATATATTTGGTTAAAACTGTGGTTAAAATTAAAATTAAATAAAAAATAATTTAATATATTTATTAATAATTCTTTTTAAATTGAGGTTATATATATATTAATAATTTTAAATTTAAATATTATAGATTTAACTACTACTATTATATTATAAAATAAATAATATTTTATATAAAATATTTTTTTATTGTTCTATTAAACTATTTATAATTCTATTATATATAAAATTCATTCGATAAGAACTACAATTTCCACGATTTTTTTAGCATATAATAAAATTATATAAAAATTATCATAAATAAAATTAAGATTAAATTTAATTCATTCTCAATTAATTTTTTTAAATTATTATTTACACGTGAATCATATAAGTAAAGTAATAAATTCATTGTGCTGGTTTGGTTTTTCAAAAAAAATATTATTTACATAAACAGTACAGGAAAAAAAATAACCAGGATTATTTTAAATTTAACTATATTTTAAACATAAAAATCAGTAAACCCCACCAAAAATAAATTACATTTTGAATGTTACCAAACAATTATATTTTGGCGTGGTTGCTTCAACGCAGAAGCTCCCCGCAAAGAAACGGCCTCAGATATCCTGTTTTCGCTTTTCGGCCTCTCGATTATTCAGTGCAAGGAAGAATGGAATACGAACAATTGACGCAGGCATCATGTTAAAAAGGAATAAAATAAACCCAAATAAGTAGAGCTCGATATAAAATTAAAATGAAGAATCAATAGCAAGCGTAAACATAACATAATAATAAGAAAAAAAAAATTTTTATCCAATCAAATTGAAATGACTCTGTTTATATGATAGATAAAAGATACAAGAATAATAAATTTATGCTAGAAGATGTAAATATATTTTTTAAAAATAATTTTTTTTTATTGATTTGAGTTATTACACCAACTAAGATTAAAGAATTAATTTTATTTTAATTAGATAGTAAAATAAAAGATAAAAATGTTAATTAATTTTTTTTCAAAAAACATCAATGTCATCACAAAACAAGATAAAAAAAAAAGATAAAACAATGGAATGGATCAACATGAAAGAACTTGGGGGATTAACTATACAAAAAAAAATCTAAGATAAAAAAATGGTAATTGAAAAAATAAAAGTGAAAATCAAAATAAAAAAAATTAAAGGACAGATAAAATTTTCAATTGAAAGATTAAATTTAGAAAAAAAAATAACTCAAGAAAAAAGAAAATTAATAAAAAAATGAAGAAAAATTAAAAAAAATAACACACCATAAACTTGGATTTAAAGATGAGATAAAAAATCAATAAAACGTTTTTAAAACGATTAAGAAAAAAAAGAAATTCAAAGAATAAAAACCTAATAAATAAAATAAATATGTGAAAAAATAAAATTGAATGACGAAATCAAAACAAAATAACACTTATTCAAAGGGACAAAGGACAACAAAAAAATATTATAAAAAAGACAATTTTTTTATGAGAAGATTAAATTGAAGAGAAAAATAACTAATATATCAAAATACTTTATTCCAAGGTTATTTTGATTATTATTATTATTATTATCATTTTATTCATGTAGTCATAGACACACTTCACTATTCACTAGAATAATGGAGTGATATCTATGGCCTAGGGTGGAAAAATTGATTCTCTTTGATTTAAAGGTGTTTTGGTCTTTTTACACTATTTATTTGTTATTGCTGATTTATTTTAGGGGTGTTTTCATTGATTCATCTTTTAATACACAATAAAATAACTGAAATACCATAGAATTAAAAAAACTAACATTGATGAACAAAGGTGTTTGGTATTTTTATTTTTATTTTTACAATATAATTACATAATTGTCCTTAGAGTAAAAAAAATAGGTTGTGTATATAGGGGTATTGACATCTTTTTCTTAAGGGTTTTTTTTTCTTTTATATATAATTACTAAGTTGGTCAAGGGTGATGAAGTAATTTAACATTTAATTAATATTGTTTTTATTTGAAAAGTTGTTAGCATGTCATGCACGCGTGCTAGCATGTGGGAGGCGCAATGCACTTTGGACAACATGTATAACGTTTCCTGGTGGTTGAAAATTTTCTATTGTTGTCTCATTTTGTTTTTCGTTATGTCCTCTTCCTTTATGGGCCGTATGTGTCATCTAAAGGTGATCAGTTTATCGTTGGCTACTCCTTTTGTTCCCCTTGATTTCTCTCTCCTACATTGAGATATGCACTCTAGTTCCTATTTTTATTACTTTTTCATATCCAATCCTTTTAGTTATGATTTTTTATTTATGTAATTTTCTTTTCGTTAAAGTTTTATTATTTGTCAATTTGATCCTTCAATTCTAATTTGTATATATAATATTTTTCGGTTTGGTTCTTTAACTTTTCATTTCTTATTTTGTTCATTTTCTCTTTTGTCAAAATTTTTATACTTTTAATTTTATCCTTCAAGTTAATTTTATGATATTTGTTTTTACAATAATAATAAAAACTTTAAATTGGTCCTTCTTCTTTTATTTCTTAGTTTTTTTTAATGTATAGTAGTAGTGGAAGCCACTAAAAGAAAAGGGGATAATTTCTTCAAATTGTTTTATATGAATGATATGGAAGGTTATGTTAATACCTAATTATAATGAATTGATACAAAAATTTGAAGAAAAAACAAGGAACCCATGGTTCCTTTGAATATATATTTTGGCCAAAGGGTCATTAGGAAAAAAACAAGTTGTTTGCTTGCTTAATTAGAAAGAACTTTTTTATACACGTAACATAGGTTGTGGTTCTTGGTTATGAATGAAAAGAATTCATAAGGTTCAAAGAGTGTTTTAAGGTTTCGAAAACTAGAGATCACTATTAGTAGTTCGACTCTTTGTATCTATCATTATTTCTTTTACTGTCCTTTTTTTATTTGTCTTTTTTCATTGTTTTGATTGAGGCATACTCATTTTGTTTTGGTTATCACTTTTTCTTGTGATTTTGACATGTTCCCTAGCATTTGAGTTTTTTGGGCTCTTTTATCTTTTTAGCTTTCTCACGACTTTTTCATCACTCTTTATCGGTTGAAACTTTAACTTAACCTCAGTGTAGTGTATGATCCTAATCAAGATTTTTCATGAAAGAAAATTTATATAGACTCCAAAAAGGGTCTATAAAGGTTATATTCATTTTAGAACGTGAAATGGCTCAACAAAAATGATCTTTCCTCATTTAAAACGTAAACAATTAAGATTAATAAATTTTGATTTCATCTAGTATGATGGTTTGGACTTTAAAAAGAGATACATTTTATGAGTCTATAAATATTGAGTCCGCTACATATCATTATACATACATCTGAAATACCTAGCTTGAGAGTCATGATGTAAGGGCGTCCATTCATTTTTTTTCTATCTATATTTTTTATTTTAAAATTTAGTCACCTCAAATAAAGGAGTGACTTGATTATTTTTTATTCTACAAATAAAATGTTAGCATGTTGTTTTACATAAACATCAATCATCCTTGAAATCAAAAGCCAATTCAAATTTTTAAATTTTCATTAACAAAAAGTATCATGTGAGACTACAAAGATGTATTTGTGAGTTTTTATAGGGAACCTCTCTAAAAAAAATGAATGATGCTTGGCTATAAATACAATTTAAAAACAAACTCATTATTTCATTAAAACTTTAAAAATGAGGTTCAACAACAAAAATCTTATGCCAACATCTTGAGCTATGATTACTAGCAATATGATACATAAAGAGACTAAACACTTAGCAATCATTTATTAGATTTTTTAAAATCTTTCAATCATTCATCTCCTAGACATGAGCATCTTTCCAACAGTAAGTTGAGGTTATATGTAGGTCATTTTTAGCCTAATATTATCATAGCTTTTTCTTTAAGATAGTTGATTTCTGGGAGTTGGTGTGAAAAAATTAGATATAGCAAGGGTTAACCTAGTTGATTTTGATTTTTTTTTCTTTCATTAGTTTTTTTCTTCTAATTTCATCTTTTAATATTGTATGCAGTTTACAGTAAAAAAAGTTGATGCCTTTAATTTTTGTTTTTTTATGCCTTTCACTGTAGACTGTATAGTTAAGTCCACAGTGAAAAGGCTAATGCCTTCTTTTTTTTTTAATTAATTTTTTTGATATTAAATTTTTTTCTATTTAGTTATCAAACTTTCATGACACGGATCTCATGTTTGACAACTTAATGCACTTAATTTAGATTTTCTTTCTTTTTCTTCGTTAGTTTTTTTCTTCTTATAGCTTTTTTATTTTTAATTAATTTTTTTAATTCTGTTCATTAATATTAAATTTTTTCTATTTAGTTATCAATTGATGCCTTTAGTTTTCTTTTTTAGCCATTTTTATGACTTTGATTGTAAATTGCACAGTGCAGTCCATAGTGAAAAGGTTGATGTTTTTTGTTTGTTTTTGTTTTTTTGTTTTTTAACCTTTTTTATGCCTTTGATTCTAGACTGCAAAATATAGTTCACAATGAAAAGACTGATGCTTTTTATTTGTTTTTGTTTTTTTCCTTTATAATTAATTTTTTTGTTTAATTCAATTTGTTAATATTAAATTTTTTTATTTAGTTATCAAACTTTCATGACACAAATCTTAGGTTTGACGAGTTTGCCCAATTAACTCTGGGTTAACCTGTCAATTTTTTTTATTTAGTTATTAAACTTTCATGACATGAATCTAGGGTTTAACTTAGTTTGAAGGGTTAACTTAATTAATTTAGATTTTTTTTTCTTCATGAGTTATTTTTTTATGTTGATTTTTTTATTTTTTTAATTAATCTATTCAATTATCACACTTTTATTATACGACTTTACAGCCAGACTGACGTCCAAGGCTATTGGATCTGATATTGCAGTTAAATTATCTTAAACTTGGATCATGCAAGTTTAATGTTATTATTAATATTATAAATATTACTATTAAGTCAGACATTGTAGTCAATTCCAATACTTTTGGGTATAACTTTGTAGAAAGACCTAAAATTTTTAGATCTTATTTTTTATATATATTTTTATGCAAAAAAATTAACCTATAATATCATGCTGGTCATCTAACTAGTACAAGCTAAAGCCAACTACTAAAAATATTGGTGGTGGATATTATTCCATTTCGAGCATTAATTTCTTATTACCATCAAAATCAATAGCATTTGACCTTTATAAGTTTTGCTCTGGTCAATATTTTTTTTAATCTATCTTTTGATTGTTGGCTTGCTACCACTTTTTCTTTGTGAATGTGAAGGAGGCTTTGATTATTTTTAAATAAATCAAAAAATAAAAATTTAAAAATTATATTTTCTTAAGTTTAAAAATTCAAATCAAATTTATGAAGATAAAATAGGTAAATTTAGGTATTTAGAAGCTCCATTAAATAAGGATTTTTGTTTAATAATAATCTTAGATACCACTATTGCTAAATTCCCTCCAAACTAAATTCTACACATGTTCCTCTCTTTTCTCCGCCTTTTATTTTATTTTGTTTTTGAATTATTTCTTACTTCTCAAAATCTATAGTTCAAATTAATTAACATTTTTATGTAAAAGTAAGAAGATGGCTTAGAATCCTCCATTAAATTTTCCTCCATTATTTTTCCACACGTATTAATTAGTCTTCCATTGTGTTTAGAATCCTCCATTATTTTTCCACACGTATTAAGTAGTCTTCCATTTTCTACAGAAACAGTGGACTTGTCCTAACTCCTAACTGGAATGAGTTATTAAATAGGAAAAGAGATTAATGAAATAATGGCGGCGTTATTAATTTGTTTTCAATTTGTCCTTGAAAAGAAATGTAATTTGTTGACTAACTAGTCGATTTGCAGTATGCTATTGGTTAAATTATTTTTTTAATATAAAAAATACCTAGACATTATTAATATAATTTTTTTTTTATTGTGTGAAAATTAACATGATGTGATCTAGTTAGCTTCATAGATCTCAAGACAACTCGAACAACCAATAAAAATATATTTTGATTTACATAAATTCAAGATAATGTATATTTTTTTTAATATTGAAACGACAATATACTGAATCGATCTAAGCTAACCTGGGTTAAGATAACAAATCCTCAACTTAATTCATGAGATTATGATAACCCCATATAAAATAAATCAAAATAAATTGTCATAACCCAATTTTGGGTTATTTTCCAAAAATCAATTTGTTTTTCAAAATAAAAATTAAAAAACAAAATAAAGGCTGGCAATGTAGAGAAAGTAGGTCGGGAAGTCAAGCTATAATTTTTTAGGAATTAATTTGGGTCCAATTGAAGGATATTAAGTGCAAGGGCTTAATTATACTTTAAATGGGTCAAATTAATTTTATTTGGGGCTTAATTGATGAAAAATTAAGTTTGGGAGCTTAATTTGGGCTTAATTGAGAAGATTGAAATTTGAAGAGACCAAATTTAATTTTTACCAAGTTAATTGATTGAAACTAGAGGCAAAATTATAAGAAAATTCAAGTTTTGGGGTAAATTAGGGGTTAAATTGATGAAATTCACATCCAGGGACCAATTTACAAGAGGCGCCACACTTTAGGGGCTTAATTGAGAAAAACCAGGGGCTAAATTGAAGAAAATGAAAGTTTAATGGTCAATTAGGGGTTAAATTGACAAATTCCAAGACTGAGGACCATATTGTAAAAGACGTGTAACTTCAGGGTTCCAATTGAAGTTCAAAAGGGGCTTCATTATATTAAATCAAAAGGTCAGGGTCAATTAAGGGTTCAATTGAAAGTAATTGAAAAAAAGAGGACTGAATTGAAATTTAGTAAAAATCCCTATTTTAGTCCAAAACAACGTCGTTTTATATATAAAAAACATTCTGGGCCAACATCGACCCAACCATTTTGGGCCGATGTTGGCCCACCTCTTCTAGGGCTAAGCTCGGCCTAGTCCGCTGCACCGACTCAGCTCACATGATTTAATAATATTTATTTAATATATATATACATATATATATATATATATTATATTTCTTTTTTAAATTGTTTTTTGATTGTCTTAAATATTTTTCTACTAATTTTGCATAATATCGGTTTGTATATTTACACTGTAAAATACAAATTTGGTATTAAAACACCCGGTTTTCTTCAAAATATTTCAAAAACAATTAAGAAAAAATTTCAAAAAAAAATCTTTAAAATCAATTTCTATTTTTTTTAAATTATTCTCATACATATGGCCAAATCCTAAAATTTTTCTAGCATGTTTTCATTAAAAAAAAAGAATGCACATTTCTTATTTTTTGAAAACCCAAAAATGGATATCATAACCAGTTTAAGATCACCCATTAGAGTTTGACCAAAATATCAAAAATCTTTTTTTTTTCAATTTTCTTTAGGATTCAGATGTAGATTTTAATATTTGTGGGTGTAAAATTACATGATAAAGTACACCCTCAAGTATTAAAGATACAAAGTGTAAATAAATGTGATGCTAAAATTTAGACTTTAGAACGGTTAAGATTTAACCCGATAAAATAGAAACTCTCTTATGAAAAGAGATCTGCCTTGAGCCTTAGATAAGATCAATAAATAGGAATTCAACCTAAAAAACAATCAAATAAGAATGCAGCTTACCTTAGGTAGGAAGCACTGGGAGTGATGCGTCTTCTCCTTGCACAACCAGTCCCTTACTTAGACTCTCGGAGACCATAGGTTCCTAGTAACCATAATACTAGGTGACGACTCTAAAAAATTAATCATAATTTTCCAACACACAACACCCCTCGTCAGGAGGTATAACAAGAGCCTCTGTCATCGCCAGACGACGCTCATGCACCCCACGACACAAATTATGAAGTTCAATTATTAATTAACTCAATGTTGAAGAATGTAATTGGAAAAAAATTAATTAAAAATAATAATAATAAATAACTCAGATTAATGTACTAAATCTATGATTCAGGTCATGATATTAGAATAATCTTATAGAAAGTAAATAAAAAAATTTCCTAAGTCAACCCAAGTTAATTGTCACACATGTGACTAAGGTTATGAGATTATGATAATCTCATAAAAATAAATCCAAATAAATCATGAAACTTAATTTTCATTAAACTCCTTTTTGAAGGTTGAAAGTTAAAAAAAAAATCAATTTAAAATAAAACATAATAAAATGACCCAAGTTTACTTGAATTAATCAGCAAAACACGTGACTTGAATCCTAAGATTTGGATAAACTCAGAAATAAATTTATAAATAAATTATAAAGTCTAATTCATAATCAACTTCATGTTAAATCATGAAATTAAAAAATATCTATTATAAAAAAGAGAAAAAAACTCAAATCGAATAGGTTAACCAACCAAATTCACTACCTGAGTCATGAAACCAAGATAACATGATAACTTCATAGAAAAAAATTAAAATAAATCATGAAATTTAATTCTGAATCAATATAATGATAAATGATAAAATTAAAAAAAAATCAATAAAAAAAACTTGAGTTTATCAAATTAACCCTCTAAACTCATAATACAGTTTATGAGACTGAGTTAACCACATATTAGATAGATAAATCATAATAAATTATAAAATTCAATCTTTAATAAATTAAATATTAAAATATAAAATTAAAAAAATATATAAATTTTTAAAATGTGTAAGTGAGAAAGAGAGAGGACAGGAGAAACTAATAACTTTTTTTTCTTCAAAATTTCATTTTTAAATATTTCATAATTCTAAGCCATCTTCTTACTTTTTCATAAAAATGTTAATTAATTTGAACTATAGATTTTGAGAAGTAAGAAATAATTCAAAAACAAAATAAACTAAAAGGCAGAGAAAAGAGAGGAACATGTGTAGAATTGAGTTTGGAGGGAATTTAGCAATAGTGCTATCTAAGATTATTATTAAACAAAAATCCTTATTTAATGGAGCTTCTAAATACCTAAATTTACCTATTTTATCATCATAAATTTGATTTGAATTCTTAAATTTAAGAAAATATAATTTTTTGATTTTAATTTTTTGATTTATTTAAAAACAAATCAAAGCCTGCTTCACATACACAAAGGGGAAGCGATAGCAAGCCAACAATCAAAAGATAGATTAAAAACAATATTGACCAGAGCAAAACTTACAAGGGTAAAGTGCTATTGATTTTGGTGGTAATAAGAAATTAATGCTCGGAATGGAATAATATCCACCACCAATATTTTTAGTAGTCGGCTTTAGCTTGTACTAGTTAGATGACCCGCGTGATGCTATGAGTTAATTTTTTTGCATAAAAATATAAAAAAAAACTAAGATCTAAAAGTTTTAGGTCTTTCTGCAAAGGTATACCCTAAAGTATCGGAAGTGACTACAACGCCTGACTTAATAGTAATATTTATAATATTAATAATAACATTAAACTTGCATGATTCAAATTTAAGAGAATTTAACTGCAATATCAGATCCAATAGCCTTGGACGTGAGTCTAGCTGCAAAGTCGTATAATAAAAGTATGATAATTAAATAGATTAATTAAAAAAAATGAAAAAGTCAACATGAAAAAAATAACTAATGAAGAAAAAAATCTAAATTAACTGGGTTAACCCTTCGAACCAGGTTAACTCGTCAAACCCTGGATTCATGTCAGAGTTAACTGGGCAAACCCGTCAAACCCGAGATTCGTGTCATGAAAGTTTGATAACTAAATAAAAAAATTTAATATTAACGAATTGAATTAAACAAAAAAATTAATTAAAAAGGGAAAAAATAAAAACAAATAAAAATCATCAGTCTTTTCACTATGAACTATATTGTGCAGTCTAGAATCAAAGGCATAAAAAAAGTTAAAAAACAAAAAAACAAAAACGAACAAAAAGCATCAGCCTTTTCACTATGGACTACACTGCGCAACTTACGATCAAAGTCATAAAAATGGCTAAAAAAAAAACTAAAGGCATTAATTGATAACTAAATATAAAAAATTTAATATTAATGAACTAAATTAAAAAAATTAATTAAAAAGAAAAAAGCTATAAGAAGAAAAAAACTAACGAAGAAAAAGGAAGAAAATCTAAATTAACTGCATTAAGTTGTTAAACATGAGATCCGTGTCATGAAAATTTGATAACTAAATAGAAAAAATTTAATATCAAAAAAATTAATTAAAAATAAAAAAGGAAGGCATTAGCCTTTTCACTATTTAGTTGTATAACACTTTGCTTGTTAAATGAAGAAAATCTAAATTAACTGCATTAAGTTGTTATCTTGTTCATTCTTTAATACTTTGCTTGTTAAATGACTAATCTTGATTTATGTTGTATAACACTTGGTACAACAAATGTTTGGCACTTTCATAACTCATACTGTATGGTATAACCGACACCTGAGCTATGAAAGGAACTTAATTTGTTCTTAACATAAGTTATAATCATGAATGCTTGATGAAATTTACAAGTATTAGCATTAATTGAATAAGATGACTAATGTAATCATGTTAACAATCTATAATTTGATTGGAACCTTTTTTGTGTGTGGTTTCCAATTGAATAATAAGAGTTTATACTATACTTGTTTGACATACCATTAGTAGAACCTCTAACCTTGACATTTGTTATTATCATTGTTTAATCCTTACATTAATATTCTATCTCCAAGTTCTCATCATCTTCTTCTTCTTCTCTTTCTTTACTACTACTACTACTACTACTACTACTACTACTACTACTACTATTATTGTTATTATAGTTGTTGTTGTTATTGGTATTATTGTTGTTTATAATTGTTATTTATAATTTGTATAATTACCCTCCCTGTGGTTCGATCCCGGTCTTGTCGGGTTATTTATTACTTCAACACTCCTGCACTTAGGAGAAGACATCAATTTTTTAGTCGTGTTAGGTATTCCTAGCCTGATTTTCTCGATAGAGCCGATTATCTACGGACTGCTGTCACTAATGGGTATCTATGCAATGTATGGGAGAAGATCGGCACTATGTGGTACCATGAGGATGTTTATACGAAAAGGCCTGTCAGATGAGATTTTAACGATGGTATAATATCGCTTATGATTTCTATGATTAATTTGAAGCTGCAGTGCTTCATGTTCATTTGATTATGGTTATTCCTGTAGTTTGCTGTTTAGTAATATTTGACCACAACCTGAACATATTTGCAGGTATTTCCACTCATGTGATAACTTTTGAGGTGGCGCTGAGCTTTCGGATGATTTAGTCACTCAAGCTCCTGCGTACTGCTTCAACCAGGAGATCAAGAAAATTTAAATTTTAGTTTTAAGGTGGTGCTTCTGCTTGAAGATGGAGGTGACTTTCCCAGTTTAGTCACGAACAAGGTCACTAGTACGAATTATCCAAAAAAGAAAATGAAATGGGAGAAATTGTCTATTGATCCACCTCGTTATCAGTTATGTATTTATATATTACAATTTTAATTTACCTCTCCTTCGGTATTTTCTGTTGACCAGTGCTATTGCATGCCTTGCTGATCTGATAATGCTTTAGGATTACCTCTTGTGAAGTGCTTCGAAGCAACAGATTTTAACAAAGATTAAACAAAGAAGGAAAGAATGGTTTTGTCAACAAAAGACAGATGATTAATATGACAGATGATTAATATGTAAGGAAAATGAATTACCATGTTGGGAGAAGCTAACAAACATGAGCAGTGCTTAAATCGTTTTATTTAAGGTAATTGCTTGCAGCATAGTTGTATTTTGTAGTTTCCTGTGGTTAAAAATGAAGAAAGTGCTTCTGGGCTGGATATGATCACGAAAGGATTAAACGCGCTTTGTTTGGGTATTTAACAGCTAGAGCAAATAAAGGGTCTTGCCACTGTTAATATTGTAGTAAATTTTCATTATAATAAAGCATGTGACCTTGGCAGCAATTCACTCCGTCAGAAGTGAATGGAGCAATAGTCCTTATTATCATTTTACACCATTAAATTCTTGGCTTAAAACTGCTTCAAGGGCAGAATACAACCCTGTAATTAGTTCCACCGGGACAGGTGAACGTGCTTGTTTGGTCATCTTTAGGATAACTATAGGCGTCAGGGCACCTCTGCTTGAAAAACCTAGAGTAATCTGTTGGACCACAGCTGCCAGAATTGCAACAGTATTGATCTGTCTTGAAGACAGTGCAAGGATTGTTGCAGCCTGCGCTGGCCCTGAGCTGATTTGGGCACTGTCCATTGATATCAGCTGCGCACCTAATTCCGCGGCAGTTGCCTGAGACAGGACTGAAGTCCATAGGAACATTAAACCCATCAACAAGAGATATGTCGAAGAAATCCAAGTTGTTGTGTTGGTTCAAGGCATATTCAGCCAGTGCGTTAGGGGGTTTCCCGAAGGCTTGGCATTGCAAGAGCCCATTGCAATCACCTGTCTCACACGTCCCTCGCCCGGCCCCATCGAAATTGCACTTGGTCCGTCCCCAAATACGGGCTTGTGTTGTTCCGGCTTTCGCGGTGATGGTCCATGATTGGCCTCGGTCGAGTCTTCGGCCACCACCGGGAACTGCCGCGGCCCAGACAGTGTAAGGGCATTGGTTTCGGATTTCGAAAGTAGCTGCGTTGCTTAAGGTGAAGAAATGGGCAAAAAGAAGGAAGCAGGGAAACAATGCTAAGTAAGAGAAACGACTCATACTGAAGAAATAGGGATTGAGAATGCTGGTGTGTTGTGATTATTTGCGAGGGCTTAGGACTGCTTTTATAGGCATATTCAGCCAGTGTCACAGTTTGGCTAGTGCCGTTGGATCAAGAGCAATGTAAGAAAACTTAAAAAAAAAAATAAAGGATAATATCTACCGAGAAAGAAAGACCAAACTGTTCTGTAAAGTCACACTCTCAATTCAAAGCTTTCAACATTTGCATTGGTTTACAAGACAGTGGGATGAGATTGAAACTAGTGTTTGGCCATGTCCCTCTATAAATGACGTAAATATATTAGATATTCTATAATTCTAAGTCACGTTCTTACTTTTAAATAAAAATGTTAATTAATTTGAACTATAAATTTTGAAAAGTAAAAAATAATTAAAAATAAAAGAAAATAAATGATGAAGAAGAAAAATAAGCATTCATGAAATTGAGTTTGGAGAAAGTTTAGCGATAACACTATCGAAAATGAGTATTAAATAAAAAATTCTTATTTAATAGAGTTTATAAATATCTAAATTTAATCTATTAGTTCATCATAAATTAAAAACCACTTTGATTTGAATTCTTAGATTTAAGAAAATATAATTTTATTATTATTTAAAGTAGCTTCTTCTTCTTGTTTTTTTTTTCTTTTTAAAACTCGAAGCGACCAGACAAGGTAAGAAAAACTGATAACCAGAGCAAAACTTATATAGCCAAGCACTCAAGCGCTATTGATTTTGACGGCAAGTGGACCCTAGCTTGCATAAAGCAAGCATATATAATCATTTGAGTTATATACGTGTGTGTATTAAATAAATTCATAACCTCTCCCAATAAAAGAAGTTTACAAATATATATATTAATCATATAATCAAAGTAACATTATTTTTAAATAAAAAATACTATGATACTTTTTAATTGAAAATTTTCATTATTTGTTGCATGAAAAAGTAAAGTTCTCTTTCTCTATTTTTTTTTTTGAAAAAGAAAGATTTTTTTAACTATTTTTGTAAGTAAAATATATTAGATTTTAAAAAATTATTTTTTAGATGTTATTATAATAAATATGTATGATCTAAAGTATTTCTAACTATTAATTCCTTTTTGCGGGGTAAAGACGTAGGGGGAGACTCTTTCTTCCCCAGCAACGCGAGGGTGGCTGCGGGCATGTTCACAGAGAAGACTCAGGAACCATCGCACGAAGTTATGGCCCTCTTTCAAAGAGCCTGCAAACAATTTTTTTTTTTTATTTTTTTATTAACGTGGGTGTCCGAATCAGCTTGCGCGCACCACAACTAATCCCATGGACCCTAAAATTAACGATCATGTAAGCCTCCAATAATCATATAAGACCTGCAAACAATTTTCTCTACATGGGTGGGTGCCTCTTTAACTGTTGTTGATTGTCATAGCACCATCAATATCTGAATACTGACAACGCTCCTTGGATTTTTGGAGTTTGATGAATGGGTGTTTGGAAATGTTATGGTAATTTTTTTTAAGTATTATTTTATTTGAAAATATATTAAAATAATATTTTATTTATTTTTAAAATAATATCATTAAAATAATTAAAAACATAAAAACAAATAGGATTTTATCAGTATTTTTTCTATTTTTATTTTTTTCCGTTGTAGTTTTATTTTGAGCCTATTGTTTTGCATCCATAAAAAAAAATGTGTCAATGAAAAAGAAAACAAGAGAAACTGATAGCCCGAGACAACCCAATGTTTTCTTAAACAATATTTAATATTTATTAAATTATTAAATTATCTTTTACTCTACCTAATTATAATCAAAAACACAAGTTGAAAATACAAGGACTCTAACTTAACATTTTTTTATTTTATGAATAATTGAATCATTTCACTAAGTTTAAGAAAATGAAAATGTGCAAAGGTATTTAAACACAAGTTTAATATATATATATATATGTTTTTAAAAGTAATTATGTTTAAAAAATATAAAAATATTGATTTGTCCAAATTAATTTAATAATAATTAATAAATCATGAGGAAAATACCATATTATCCATGATGATTTGCTAATCTATTATAGAAAAATAAAAAATAAATAAACTCAAGTCAACTAGGTTAATCAGTCAAATTCGTTATTCAAATTATGACATCAAGATAACCTCATAAAAAACAAATTAAAATAAATTATGAAACCTAATTCTTAACCAATACAATAATAAAGAATAAAATTAAAAAAATATATTAATTAAAAAAAAATTGAGTCTATCGAGTTAACCCTTCAAATCCGTGACTAGTTTAAAAAATCTAGTTGACCACATATAAAGCAAACAACAATAAATTATAAAATTTAATTTTTAATAAATTAATTATTAAAGTATGAAATTAAAAAATAATAAAAATTAAAAAAAAAACAATATTAAAATAAATAAAAATCTATAAAGTGATACATGATAAAAACATCATTTATTTTAATTTATATTACTAGCTACGGTACTCGTGTTACACTGAAGCAATCAAGAATGTTTATTTTTAGTAAATAAAATAATATTTGCATGAAAGGGAAAAAAATTATTGGAAGTTCTATGAGCTACCAACCCTCCTATATATATATAAAAAAAAGAGTAGAGTAATTATGTAAAATTTATTGGGTAGCTTTAACCAAGAGAAGATGGGAGATATATCATGATGCATAGATGTGAATGTAATGGGTGATGTTCTTAACTAATCAGATGAGAGTCATGGGCAAAGTATATAACATGTTGTATTTTGACTATGCAAAATAGCAAACAATCAAAGTATTTGTTTAAAACTAACAAAAATAAAATTTTGTTTAAAACATAGAAGGTAATGAATATATAAATTACTAAATACACTAAAATAAACTAGGGTAAACATGTTCATGTGTACCATGCAATTTGTTTTTTTTAATTATCAAAATTTCTTATTTATAATTTTATTTTTTAAAATTATACTAGCATGATTTTATGTATTAATATTTTTTTCAATTTGCATTCTCTCACATATGCAGAGTACCAAGAAATATTTTGATAATAAATTAAAGATTCATTTTATAAAATAAAAATTTAATAATAATTAAAAAGAAATTAAAAGAAAATGGACCATATTTAACAAAGATAAACAAAACAAACCCCATATTAAAATGGAGAACTTTTGCTCCCTAATATTTTATTTTATTTATTGTTTGATCTATATTATTTTATAATTGTGTTTCAATCCTAAATTTTATTTTTCTATATTTCAATCATTGGATATTAAGAAAAAATCACTAAAAAATATTGGAGAGAAAGAAAATGCTCCAAATGTGACATTTCACCTATTAAAAAAGATGATCTTAATGTTAATAGGTGTCTTTTCAAAGAGAAAGATGGTGTTTTTTTTTAACCGTGTTAAAAAGATAGACCGAGATCTTTCAAAAAGATTATTCATTTAATTTTTATTGTTTAGATATATTAGAGATTCTTTTAGTGTTTGAAATGAGTTTAATAATATTTTAAGATGTTTTTCAAGTTAAAATAAATTAAAAATAAATTTTTAGGATTTCAAAACTAATATTTTATAAAATATTGTAAAAGATGATAATTTCAAAACTAATATTTTACAAAATATTGTAAAAGATGATAGTAGATAGAAAACCCTCTAAAAAAGGTGAAGATTAGTAATGATTTTCCCACGAACAAATAAGGCTCATGTTTATAGACCATTAAGTAATCGTAATTTATCGTGTTAGAAATAAGATAGAGTAAGTGTTTTCTACATATAAATTTTGGATAAGAAAAATATACCTAACATATAAATTTTGGATAGATAAAAAAAATATACCTAAACTGACAATTTTTCACTTTTATTTTTAATTGCTAACCTCGTGCTTATAGACCATTAAGTAATCGTAATCCATCTTACAATGCTATATAATATACTATTTTCATTATATTTGATAATTCATACAAATACCTTTTAAATATGGTTATATTTATAGACCTATAGAGAAAACTTAATCAATCCAGGATCTTTCTAAATAAAAGGATTTATATTTTTTACCTTGAAGTCAAGAAAATAAAATGGAACTTTCCGAATTATTATCCAACAGATTTACTGCTTTTGTTCTTAAATTTGAATTATTAGAATGTGACTAGAATCTAATTCAAGATATTTTGTGCCATTTGCAGGAACTTGCTGGGATGATTTTCCAGTCTGCACTGTAGAAAATGGCACATAGACAGATGACGAGGCCCCCCCCCTGTTTTTTCCTTTTCCTTTTTCCTTCTATCTAATCATCTTCATTGGAAATAATACGCAATAGAGTTCTCACTAATCATAGATGCAGCGAATTGAACTTAATTCTGAAGGTGGATTCTGTTTCTTGTAAATTTAATCCAGAATTGCTTTCCATGTCATTTATTCGTGAAATTATGAAATCAAGAGGGAAACTTCATTTGATGGTTGAAAAATTAGGGGTTTGCCGGTTTTGATCATCCTAACAATTTGTAATAAATCATTTTTTTTATTAAAAAATTAAATTTAAAATAGTTTTTATATTTTTTTAAGTGAGTTTGATAAAATACTTTTTATTTTTATATTTTTAAAATATTTTTAAAAAATTTTGATAATTTTTTTTGCTTCAAATTAATTTATTTTTTAATATTTTTAGATTATTTTAATACGCCTGATATTAAAAATAATTTTTTTAATAAAAATATAATATTTTAATATATTTTAAAATAAAAAACATTTTAAAAAGTAATCCAACACAACTATCAAATATTTTACATATTAATTTTTTTACACATAAACCTCTTTAATTTTTAACAAATACACATCTAAATTCAACTAACCCAGTATAATTATATTTTTTAAATTATAACCATAAAAACTCCCTAAGCATAATAACTTTAATGGTATTTACTAGAGCAAAACTTGTAAGGTCCGCTATTGACTTTGACTGGCGGCAATAGGAAATTAATGCTCGAAATGGACTGGTATCCACAAACACTATCTTTAATTCTTGTGTCCTGGAGAGTGGACCCTAGCTTGTATAAAGTATGCATATATAATCATTTGAGTTACATGCTTATATATCGATTTTAAATAAATTCAAAATATTAAAAAATTTTATATAATTAATAAATAATAAGATATTTTTAAAATTTTTACACTTTCTAAAAAGTATTTTTTATTTAAAATAAAAAATATTTTTAAAAATTAAACTAATTTTTTTATTGAAAAATATATTTTATTTGATTAATTTTTTAATAATTAAAAAACACAAAAAATAAAAAATAATTTATAAAAAAATATTTTATATAAATAACAGTCAGTTATTTTTTTGGTAGGCGTGCGTAGAGATGAGAAGTGAAGCAGATTAACCTTGAAGGATTAAAGTTAATGATAATTCATACAAATATTATTACTATTGAAATCTCCTTACATATATCCATGCAACTTTCATATATTGAAATCTCCTTGAAGGATTTGATAATGATTAATTTTTTCTCTCCTTATATTTTCTTTCTCTTTTTATTTAAGATCCATGTTGGTCCAACCAAAATTAAAAGTTATATTTTTATTTTTTTTATCTCAATTATAGTCATTATTTTCTTAATTGCTCTTTATTTGTTTTGAATTTTTTTTCATTCCTTATCATTTGATTCTATTTGAATTTTATAATTTTATCTCAATTTATCCTTTTGAGGATGCTAAAAATCATAATCTCTTCTCAAGGATTTTCTAATTTTACTAAGAGACTAAAAATCTTCACCTCTTTTAGAGAGTTTTCTATCTACTATCATCTTTTACAATATTAAAAGACTAAAAATCTTCACCTCTTTTAGAGAGTTTTCTATCTACTATCATCTTTTACAATATTTTATAAGATATTAGTTTTGAAATCCTAAAAATCTATTTTTAATTTATTTTAACTTGAAAAACATCTTAAAACATTATTAAACTCATTTCAAACACTAAAAGAATCTCTAATATATCTAAACAATAAAAATTAAATGAATAATCTTTTTAAAAGATCTCAACTTATCTTTTTAGCACGGTTAAAGAAAAACACCATCTTTTTTTTTGAAAAGACACCTGTTAACATCAAGAGTATCTTTTTTAATAGGTGAAATGTCACATTTCAAGTATTTTCTTTCGATCCAATATTTTTTAGTGATTTTTTCTCTCATTTCTTAACATCCAATGATTGAAACATAGAAAAATAAAATTTAGAATTGAAACACAATTATAAAATAATATGGGTCAAACAATAGATAAAATAAAATATTAGGAAGCAAAAGTTCTCCATTTTAATATCCAAATGGGGTTTGTATTGTTTATCTTTGTTAAATATGGTCCATTTTCTTTTATTATTTTTTTTAAGTATCACTAAATTTTTATTTTATAAAATTAATCTTTAATTTATTATCAAAATATTTCTCGGTACTCTGTATATGTGAGAGAATGCAGATTGAAAAAAATATTAATACATAAAATCATGCTAATATAATTTTAAAAAATAAAATTATAAATAAAAAATTTTGATAATTAAAACAAAAAAAAATTGCATGGTACACATGAACATGTTTACCCTAGTTTATTTTAGTGTATTTAGTAATTTATATATTCATTACCTTCTAATGTTTTAAACAAAATTTTATTTTTGTTAGTTTTAAACAAATACTTTGGTTGTTTGCTATTTTGCATAGTCAAAATACAACATGTTATATATTATAGTCAAAATACAACATCAAAATACAACATGTTATATATTTTGCCCGTGACTCTCATCCGATTAGTTAAGAACATCACCCATTACATTCACATCTATGCATCGTGATATATCTCCCATATTCTCTTGGTTAAAGCTACCCAATAAATTTTACATAATTACTCTACTCTTTTTTTTTCTATAGGAGGCTTGGTAGCTCATAGAACTTCCAATAAATTTTTCCGTTTCATGCAAGTATTATTTTATTTACTGAAAATAAACATTCTTGGTTGTGAGTGTAAACATTCTTGGTTGTGAGTGTAACGTGAGCACCGTAGCTAGGACTATAAATTAAAAGAGATATGTTTTTATTATGTATTACTTTATAAATTTTTATTTATTTTAATATTTTTTTGTTTTTTAATTTTTATTTATTTTTTTAATTTTATACTTTAACAATTAATTTATTAAATATTGAGTTTTATAATTTATTGTTACTTGCTTTATGTGTGATCAACTAAATATTTTAAATTGGTCACTGATTTGAAGGGTTAAGTTTTTTTGAATTAATATTTTTTTGAATTTCATCTTTTATTATTGTATTAGTTAAGAATTAGGTTTCATAATTTATTTTAATTTATTTTTTACCAGGTTATTTTAATGTCATAATTTGGATAATAAATTTGACTGATTAATCTAGTTAACTTGAGTTTATTTATTTTTTATTTTTTTATAATGGATTAGCAAATCATCATGGATAATATTGTATTTTCCTCATGATTTATTAATTATTATTAAATTAATTTGGACAAATCAATATTTTTATATTTTTTAACATAATAAAATGACGTAATTACTTTTAAAAACACACACACACAGATATATATATATATATATATATATATATATATATATATATATATATATATATATATATTAAACTTGTGTTTAAAAGACCTTTTCACATTTTCATTTTCTTAAACTTAGTGAAATGATTCAATTATTTATAAAATAAAAAAAATCTTAAGTTAGAGTCCTTGTATTTTCAACTTGTGTTTTTGATTATAATCAAGCAGAGTAAAAAATAATTTAATGATTTAATAAATATTAAATATTGTTTAAAAAAACATTGGATTGTCTCGAGTTGTCTCGAGCTATTAGTTTCTCTTGTTCTCTTTTTCATCGACATATTTTTTTTATGGATGCAAAACAATAGGCTCAAAATAATACTACAACGGAAAAAAATAAAAATAGAAAAAAACTGATAAAATCCTATTTTTTTTATATTTTTTTAAAATTAATATTTTTTATGTTTTCAATTATTTTAATGATATTATTTTAAAATAAAATAAAATATTATTTTAATATATTTTCAAATAAAATAACACTTCAAAAAATAATTACCATAACATTTCCAAACACCCATTCATCAAACTCCAAAAATCCAAGGAGGGTTGTCAGTATTCAGATATTGATGGCGCTATGACAATCAACAATAGTTAAAGACGAACCCATCCATGTAGAGAAAATTGTTTGCAGGCTCTTTGAAAGAGGGCCATAACTTCGTGCGTTGGTTCCTGAGTCTTCTCTGTGAACATGCCCGCAGCCACCCTCGCGTTGCTGGGGAAGAAAGAGTCTCCCTCTACGTCTTTACCCCCACAAAAAGGAATTCTACATAGAAAATAGGGGCCATCAACTATACTAATTGCATTTAAATAGTGCTTTTGAAATTTCTACAATTCTACTCTACCTTCTCTCCCCCACTCCACACACACAGTGACGTAGAATTATAGAATATCTAATATATTTACGTCATTTATAGAGGGACATGGCCAAACACTAGTTTCAATCTCATCCAACGGAACAACACAAGAACAGGTGACTTTACAGTGCAATGTTGAAAGCTTTGAATTGAGAGTGTGACTTTACAGAACAGTTTGGTCTTTCTTTCTCGGTAGATATTATCCTTTATTTTATTTTTTTTAAGTTTTCTTACATAGCTCTTGATCCAACGGCACTAGCCAAACTGTGACACTGGCTGAATATGCCTATAAAAGCAGTCCTAAGCCCTCGCAAATAATCACAACACACCAGCATTCTCAATCCTTATTTCTTCAGTATGAGTCGTTTCTCTTACTTAGCATTGTTTCCCTGCTTCCTTCTTTTTGCCCATTTCTTCACCTTAAGCAACGCAGCTACTTTCGAAATCCGAAACCAATGCCCTTACACTGTCTGGGCCGCGGCAGTTCCCGGTGGTGGCCGAAGACTCGACCGAGGCCAATCATGGACCATCACCGCGAATGCCGGAACAACACAGGCCCGTATTTGGGGACGGACCAAGTGCAATTTCGATGGGGCCGGGCGAGGGACGTGTGAGACAGGTGATTGCAATGGGCTCTTGCAATGCCAAGCCTTCGGGAAACCCCCTAACACACTGGCTGAATATGCCTTGAACCAATACAACAACTTGGATTTCTTCGACATATCTCTTGTTGATGGGTTTAATGTTCCTATGGACTTCAGTCCTGTATCAGGCAACTGCCGCGGAATTAGGTGCGCAGCTGATATCAATGGACAGTGCCCAAATCAGCTCAGGGCCAGCGCAGGCTGCAACAATCCTTGCACTGTCTTCAAGACAGATCAATACTGTTGCAATTCTGGCAGCTGTGGTCCAACAGATTACTCTAGGTTTTTCAAGCAGAGGTGCCCTGACGCCTATAGTTATCCTAAAGATGACCAAACAAGCACGTTCACCTGTCCCGGTGGAACTAATTACAGGGTTGTATTCTGCCCTTGAAGCAGTTTTAAGCCAAGAATTTAATGGTGTAAAACGATAATAAGGACCATTGCTCGATTCACTTCTGACGGAGTGAATTGCTGCCAAGGTCACATGCTTTATTATAATGAAAATTTACTACAATATTAACAGTGGCAAGACCCTTTATTTGCTCTAGCTGTTAAATACCCAAACAATGCGCGTTTCATCCTTTCGTGATCATATCCAGCCCAGAAGCACTTTCTTCATTTTTAACCACAGGAAACTACAAAATACAACTATGCTGCAAGCAATTACCTTAAATAAAACGATTTAAGCACTGCTCATGTTTGTTAGCTTCTCCCAACATGGTAATTCATTTTCCTTACATATTAATCATCTGTCTTTTGTTGACAAAACCATTCTTTCCTTCTTTGTTTAATCTTTGTTAAAATCTGTTGCTTCGAAGCATTTTCATTATAATAAAATTTACTACAATGATAATAAGGACCATTGCTCGATTCACTTCTGACGGTGTGAATTGCTGCCAAGGTCACATGCTTTATTATAATAAAATTTACTACAATATTAACAGTGGTAAGACCCTTTAGCTGTTAAATGCTCTAGCTGTTAAATACCCAAACAACGTGTGTTTCATCCTTCCGTGAGCATATCCAGCCCAGAAGCATTTTCTTCATTTTTAACCGCAGGAAACTACAAAATACAACTATGCTGCAAGCAATTACCTAAAATAAAACGATTTAAGCACTGCTCATGTTTGTTAGCTTCTTCCAACACGGTAATTCATTTTCCTACTATATTAATCATACGTCATTTGTTGACAAAACCATGCTTTCCTTCTTTGTTTAATCTTTGTTAAAATCTGTTGCTTCTAAGCACTTCACAAGAGGTAATCCTAAAGCATTATCAGATCAGCAAGGCATGCAATAGCACAGGTCAACAGAAAATACCGAAGGAGAGGTAAATTAAAATTGTAATATATAAATACGTAACTGATAATGAGGGGGATCAATAGACAATTTCTCCCCTTTCAGTTTCTTTTTTGGATAATTCGTACTAGTGACCTTGTTCGTGACTAAACTGGGAAAGTCACCTCCATCTTCTAGCAGAAGCAGCACTTTAAAACAAAAATTTACATGTTCTTGATCTCCTGGTTGAAGCAGTACGCAGGAGCTTGAGTCATTGAATCATCTAAAAGCACCGCGCCTACGTCAAAAGTTATCACACGAGTGGAAATACCTGCAAATATGATCAGATTGTGGTCAAATTTTACTAAACAGCAACTGCAAGGAATAACCATAATCAAATGTGTTAAATAATATTTATATAATTTTATTTATTAAGAGTAGAATAATATTTTCAGTTTAATTTATATATATTTTATATATATTTAGGTTAAGGTTAAGCAATTATTATATACAAATTATTTAAAATTATAACCATTCTTTTTCATGTTTTATCTTAATTATTTTAACAAAATGAACATAAAGCACTGCAGCTTCTAATTAATCATAGTAATCATAAGTGATATCATACCATCGTTAAAATCCCATCTGACAGGCCTCTTCGTATAAACATCCTCATAGTACCATATAGTGTCGATCTTCTCCCATACATTGCATAGATACCCATCAGTGAAAGCAGTCCCTAGATATTCGGCTCCATCAAGAAAATCAGGCCAAGGAATACCCACATCATTAACCATAATCCGACAGCTATGAGGCTCACTTAAAGTGTAATAGAAGGTCGTCCCATTATTCCACTCCGTGTCATATAACAAAACAGATAGTTGTTTCTGTAATATATTCACATTGCGGCCTCGAGGCCAATCACACCACAGATTGGTGATTTGGAGGCGTGTTGAGCTCAAGTTCATTTGCAAAAGTGCATGAAATTGTTCAGGCCATGGAGCAGGAATTGGGGTTGATGAGTACTCAGGCCATTGAAGTGAAGGGTTTTTGAGTTGGAGGACTACGAGGGTTATCCTTACAAATTGTGATTGTAGCTTCATTTTTCTTTTTTGTGCTTGACTGGTTGAAACGGATAATTAGCAAGCCTAAATGTGTGGCTGTGAAGGGAGTTCTTGTATGGAGGCTCCTGTACTAAACTCGAAGAAACTAACCAAGCATCATTAAAAAAATAAATAAAGAAGTAATCTTTCTTACAATCTCAAACATGCTATTAAAATCAAACCACTAGTCAATGGTATTTTATAAATTCTTGATTGGTTTGAAGAGTTTTACTTGATATTTCGAAAGTTTTTAATTGATTTTGATAATTTTTTTTATTAAAAAAAACTGAAAGGATATATTCTTTATCTTTTTATTTCACTCATTGTCATATAATTCTGTCCTGATTCTTCAAAATTTTAGATTGGTTTCCTCTCTTCAGTTTAAGAATAGTTTTGTTAGGTCTTTAATATGGAATCGAGTTTTTTGAGTTTATTTGTTTTTAATGATCTCTAAAGGGAATTAAGATGAATTTAGAGATAAAAAAAATGGTTTATTACAAATTGTTAGGATGATCAAAACCGACAAACCCCTAATTTTTCAACCATCAAATGAAGTTTCCCTCTTGATTTCATAATTTCACAAATAAATGACATGAAAAGCACTTCTGGATTAAATTTACAAGAAACAGAATCCAACTTCAGAATTAAGTTCAATTCGCTGCATCTATTATTAGTGAGAACTCTATTGCGTATTATTTCCAATGAAGATGATTAGATAGAAGAAAAAAGGAAAAGGAAAAAAAACAGGGGGTGGGGGGGGGCATCTCAGCAAGTTCCTGCAAATGGCACAAATATCTTGAATTAGATTCTAGTCACATTTTAATAATTCAAAGTTTAAGAACAGAAGCAGTAAATCTGATTTTCCAGGAAAGCAACAGTCGAGGAGACAAAAATTTAAAAGGAAGATGGATTCAATTATCAAAGAAAATAAAAACAAGCTGGAGGTTCGTAACAAAAGCCCAACCAGCACTTTCTAAAAGCACTGCATACTTTTATTTTTAACTTCTCATGCTAAAATCTGTTGGATAGTAATTCGGAAAATTCTTGAAGTTCATGGATTATCTAGGAGTTTAGCCAAAGGACTTGATGCATTTTGATCTTCTATGTTGAATGGATTATCTACCATGCATATAGAATGGAATAATCCTAGACTTAGCATGGTTAAATAATACATTTATCTTGTTTTATTTATTAAGGGTAAAATAATATTTTAATTTAACCTATTTATAATCTCTTTATATTTAGATTAAAAGATGTATATTAAAATAAACTGATTAAGGAGAACTCTAGCCTCCTTCTCTCTCGTATGTTCATATTTATTTTGGAGTGATATGGGTTATGTTTATGCAACTCAGGTATTTCATCTTTCTTTTAGTTTTTGTAATTTGATATTTATGTTCTATTTCTGTAATTAATTTGGTATATTGTCTTCCTTTCAATTTCTACTATTAGATATTTGCGTTTAGTTTCTGCAATTTGTTTTGTGTTTTGAAGTAATCATATAACTTTGAGAAGGTATTTGTTTAGTTTCTGCGATATCTGCTTTGTTTATGTAATATGATATTGTTTTTTGCTATTTTTGGAGTCTGGTTCTCTTTGTTTGTTAATTATGGCTACCAAAAGAGATGATTCGCTGCAGTTTATGAGTGTGAAGTTGGATGGAAAAAAATTATTCGTATTGAAGTTATGTAATGAGAAATTTTCTTAAGAATAAAATGATGTGGGGATATGTTAATGGAACTTATATAATACTCTAGTATACTAAGGAGGGAGATGTTGTTTTGATAGATACACGGGAAGCAAACAATGCAAAGATTATTACTTGGATCAACAATTCTGTTGAGCATTTCATAGGTACGCAGTTGGCGAAGTATGAGACGTCAAAAAAGGTTTGAGATCATCTGCAAAAGTTATTCACGTAATTAAATTTTACAAAGTAGTATGAATTAAAGAATGACATATGAGCTCTTTATCAGAAAAATATGAGTATTCAGGAGTTTTATTTTGTTATGACAGATCTTTAGGATCAATTGGCTCTATTGAGTGTAGAGAGCAACAATGATTGGTACAGTTTTTAACAACACTTTGTAGTGATTTTGAAGGACTTAGAGGTTCAATTCTGCATCGTTCTCCATTATCGTCTGTTGACTATGTTGTCATTGAGTTATTGGCTGAAGAAATACATCTTTCGTCTTATTCTGAAAAAAAATTCTTTCTACTTCGAATCCTTTTGTTCTAACAGTACCCTCTAAGCCATTATCTAATCATCAGAATAAGTCTTACATAAGAGTTGACTTTAACGAGTGCAGTTTTTATAAGTAGAAAGGTCATTGGAAGCCTCAACGTCCTAAGTTGAGACAACATAATCAAGTTTGGAAGCATGACAACCAGTCACAATCTAATGCTCACCACCTAAGGGTTATAAACCACGACACCACAATACTGCAGCATTAGTTTTATCAGGCTCTATCACCAATCGTAGTACTCTAGCTGAGGAATTTTAGAAGTCTCTCCTTACAGTCACAAGCAATGTCTGCAGCTCCTTTTGTAAGTCAGATGCCTCATAGTTCCTCAAGTATGTTATATTTTGAATGAGTCTTAGATTTTAGTGTTTCATATCATATGTCTCTAGATTCCTCATCTTTTACCTTTGTGTCCCCTTCGCCCTCCATTCCTGTTATGATTGCTGATGAAACTCCCATGCACTTAGCAGGTGTTGGTTATACTGTCACACCTCACTTGTCTCTCCCTAATGTTTATCTTATACCAAAACTCAAATTGAGTCTTGCTTTTGCTGGTCAATTATATGATTTTAGCGATTATTTAGTCTTTGTTTTTTTGTTGTGTATAGGATCTGCAGTCTTAGAAGTTGAATGGGACAGGCTGTAGGAAGAATTAACTATATATTTTGGATAAGTTAAAAATATCAGTTGTCACTGCTACAAGCCTGTTGATTACTACTATTGTTGATTTGTCTTCTTTTTATTTGAATCCTTAATGTTCTAGTTTTTATTTATGGCATTCTCTTCTAAGTTATGTTTCGTTTTCTCGTTTGAGATTTTTGGCATCTATAAGAGCTTTAGGAAATTTGCAAACTTGTGATATTTTTTATTGTAGTGAATTATCTGACAAAAGTTTTCGCTTTACTTTTTAATCGAAGTATTTCTATTTTTTCTTTACCATTTGATTTGATTCATTCTGATGTATAGAGACCTTTTTTTGTTACCATAAAATGAGGGTCTCGATATTATGTTTTATTTATTAATAATTATACTCGTTATTGTTAGGCTTATTTAGTCAAACATTGTTCTGAATTCTTTGAGATATAGACAGTCTTTCAAGCTCTTGTCAAAACTCAATATTTTGCTGTAATCAAATAACTTAGATGTAATTTGAGTAGAGAATACACCTCTAATAAATTTCATCAGTCGCTTACCTTAGATAAAACCATTCAGCAAAACTTCATGTATAGATACTCCTGAACAAAATGAAATTGCTGAAAAAAAATATAGGCACATTGTCAAAACTACTCGTTCTCTCTTGTTATTTGCTTTTGTTTCTAAGATATTTTGGAGAAAAGTTGTTCTTACTATTATAAATTTAAATAATACCATTCCATTTTTTTTTCATTTTCTCATAGTTTGGATAGTGATGGGATTGGTGACTAGTCTATTGATGATGTATTTAGCTATTAAAACATTGTTAAAAGAAATTTGGATACAGGTTAAGATTATTGAAAGTATAAATAAAAAAAAGGAAACACGACACACTGTTAAAATCTCATCTGCAAATAGATTAACAAATACAGAAAGCATTTTGTGTTGGTGAAAGTTGATGAATATTTTATGCTCACAGGTAAAAGATGCGTTGGCAAAGTAGAACCGCAAATATAATACATTCACAAGAAACAGATTAATCCAACTTCAGAATTAAGTTCAATTCGCTGCATCTATTATTAGTGAGAACTCTATAGCGTATTATTTCCAATGAAGAGGATTAGATAGATAAGAAATCTTGGCTATTATGCATTTCAAGTCTGTAGATTTCCTCTCTGAGAGAATAAAAGATGAGATTAACTAGGAAATAAATCCTACAAAATTATATCACTGATATATAATGGGAAAGCCAGCAGTTTTTCCATCACGTTTCCTGCTAGAACTCATGGACAAACAAAAAATCCATTCAGTCTTTCAATCTATAATATCTGCATAAAAGGGTCGGATTCATGGTGATGGATGTTTTGCAATTGCTGAAGCAAAAATTGTTACTTTCCAAATACCTGCTTAGCAGATGGAACCTTGGGTTCACCCCATTTCATGGCCAGCTTCTCAAGCGTTTCAAAATCTCCCTTACCAGCCTGTTGGAAGATGCATTACTTGTTAGCCACAAGGGAAATTAAAAGACATGTCAAAATAGGAATAAGAAGCATGTTACCTCTACTTGCGCCCCGATTTCTGTATCAAAACTCTGATAGCATTTGCGAACAAGCTCAGCCAATGAACCATCCTTTGTTCCGCAGCAAACAAATTCAAAGGCATCAAAATCAAGATAATAAAAACACCTCCCATGAGAAGATCGTAGAGAAGATCAAAATTAAAGATCTCACCTGAATCAACTTGGCAGCACTTCGGAGTCCACGAGCCAGGGTATCAATTCCATTAATATGAGCAAGGAATATGTCCTCAACTTCTGTACTCTCTCTTCGCCTAAAGAATCACATAATCAAGGTCATCACATAAGGTCTTCATTCTAAAGCTGAATGCAATACATCAAAATTGATAAAAATATTCAAGGAAGATGTGAAACTAACAGTTTTGCATCGAAAAGACTGGGAATCAAATTTTACATGATAAATAAATAATAAGATATTTTTAAATGTTTTATAATTTTTATAAAGTGTTTTTCATTTAAAATAAAGAAAAATATTTTTCTAGAAATTAAAAAAAAATTTATTTGATTGGAAAATATATTTGATTAATCAATTTTTCTAATGGTAAAAAAATACAAAAAAATTTAGAAAATTATTTACAAAAAATTATTCCATAAAAACAAATCCTAAGAGTCATTGGTAGGCATAGAGAAGAGAAGTGGGGTTGATGGATTAAAGTTACATTTTATTTTCTTAATTTCAAGGTAAGAAATATGAATTATTTTATTTAGAAAACATCTTGGATTGATCGAGTTTTCTCTATACGAAAGGTGCATAAATATAAAAATATTTAAAAAGTATTTGTATAAATTATCAAATATAATGAAAATAGTAGATTATATGGTATTGTAAGATGGATTAAGATTACTTAATGTTCTAAAAGCATGAAGTTACAATTAAAAATAAAAGTGAAAAATTGTCAATTGAGGTATTTGACCTAAAACCTATATTAAATAGATATATGTTTTTACCCAAAATTTATATGTAGGAAACACTTACTCTATCTTATTTCTAACACCATAAATGACATATTAATTCAATTTTTTTTAGAGAAAGTTATAGTGAAAATAATAAAAGATATGTAAACTTGGTAAAAAAAAATAACATAATTATTCTGTCCAAGTCATGAATAGGGACTTGGGCCAAGTTATTTGGTGGAACAGGTTTAATAAGAAACCATGGATATAACCATATTTAGCCTAAGATTTTAGATATGAATTTTAATTTTTTAAGATGGGATTTATCTAGGTGCTTGTTTATAATAACTAAAAGAAAAGTTAAAAGAGATTAGATATTTACTGTGTATACATTCATATTTTACCTTGGAGTGACACAACAATTATTTTTCTCTTTTAAAACAAAACCACATAATTTAGCTTGAGAGGTGATATGATTTTTTTTCATTATTACCAGATGGACCAAAGAGATCTCAATCATCTCACTATTTTATTGCATAATAAAATTATCAAGTAGCCCTCCAGTAAAATCCATTTAACTTACCTCCGTCCAGGGTTTTTTTTTTTTTAAAAAATGATTCTAATTTAAAAACTGAAATTACTAAATTATCATTACAATCAAATTGTCTTACTAAATTGATTCTAATTTGAAAAGTAAAATTACTAAATTAGCATTACAATCAAATTGTCTTAGGCATGTGTCCAAGGATTTTTTTGTCATTTCATCTTCCCCTTGTGGTAATTAATAACTACACTCAATGGAAATTCAATATTTTAAAAATGTTAAATATTATTTTTTAAAATGCTTTTGGAACATACGTGAGATGCATTGGTGTGTTAAAAACACTTACTATCTTTAGATAGTGTTTGCAATGCCTCCCAATAATTAAAAATGATCAATTGTCATGTTATCTAAAACGTCAAGTGGGAACCCATCTAATAAGATGATACGTGTGAGTTAATTCTACAAGAATTGATATTTTTTTCTCTCAATATTTTCTTTCCTTTTTCTTTAAGATTCGCCCTAGGCTAACCAAAATTAAAAGTTGTATTTTTATTTTTTTATTTTAATTGTGATTATTATTTTTTTAATTATTTTGAATTTTTTTCATTCCTTATTATTTGATTCTATTTGAATTTTATATCAAATTTGATTTTTATTTCTTTTATTGTTATTTTTTTCTTAATTAAATTTATTTTTTAATTTCATCTCTTGTCATTTTATGTCATTTTATTTGTATGTTAGATTTGATCCTTATTCTTTTAATTATTTTTTTCTTAGGTTCCTTTTTTGAAATTATTTGTTTTTAATTCTATCATTTAACATTTGATTGGTTGAGATTGTATTTTATAATATTTTTTTAGTGTAATGATTCCTATCTCATGTCCAAGGTCATATATATTAAATGTTAAATTGGATTGATATTAGGTTTTTTTTCTTGTTTTTTTCATTGAACTTGTTTTTCAATTACATCTTTTAACATTGAGTTTTATTTATTTATTTTTTACATGGAGATTTGACTTTATAACCCGAATTATAAATTTATTATACTAACTCAGATTAATTTTAAAATCTATTATTCTCAACTTATTTCATTAATATTTGGTTATATTGAAATTCAACTTTATAAGTATTTGTTTTTTCTTTTGGCAAACGTTCTTTTTCTACATGTCATCGTCATCACCTTTTCTCTTTTGATTAAGTATATTTAATATCATTGCTTCTTTTTTTTCCATATAATTAAATTAAACTGTCTTACGAGACCCACTAGAACATGTAACTCTAGCTGTACGAATTTTCTTTTTTTAAAACACCCTAGGAGCGATTAAACATCGTTTTCTAAATTTCAAAGAAAATCAATCTATTTTGTGATAATACACGAACCACTAGATCCTATCTTAAAGCATATCCAAATTTAATAATTTTTCTTCTTAAAGCAGTTTGGTCAAGGTATGCTGTTTAATTTTTCTATTTTAGGTGCTCGTTTGTTAAATATCTGCTCTTTAAAGTGACGTTTGTTTCGCGGAATTAATGTTATTGAAATTACACTGGTCGAAAAGTGATTCCTAAGAACGTCACTTACGCAAATTGACAACTTCTTCGTTTACCTTGTGATATTGGATTTTTAAGAAGGTATCGTTTTTGTGTTCCATGTTTCACTTACAATTATAAAAATATTTAAAGTAAATTACCATTTATCCTTTATTATTGATATATATCATATAAATTCTTAATAACGTCTAATTAATTGTGCTAATAAAATAAAATAAAAAATGCGCACAAGTTAAAAGAGATCTCTATGATTTTGTCATAAAAAGCAGGGATAGTTTCTATATATATATATATATATATATATATATATATATATATATATATATATATATAAATCTGATTCCACTGATAGAGATTTTGATTCCAAGAATGCCATAAAAATCAGGCAACTGCCGCGTAATTAGGTGCGCAGCTGATATCAATGGACAGTGCCCAAATCAGCTCAGAGCGAGAGGAGACTGCAACAATCCTTGCACCGTCTTCAAGACAGATCAATACTGTTGCAATTCTGGCAGCTGTGGCCCGACAGATTACTCTAGGTTTTTCAAGCAGAGGTGCCCTGACGCTTATAGTTATCCTAAAGGTGACCAAACAAGCACCTTCACCTGTCCCGGCGGAACTAATTACAGGGTTGTATTCTGCCCTTGAAGCAGTTTTAAGCCAGGATTTAATGGTGTAAAATGATAATAAGGACCATTGCTCGATTCACTTCTGACGGAGTGAATTGCTGCCAAGGTCACATGCTTTATTATAAAGAAAACCTGCTACAATATTAACAGTGGCAAGACCCTTTATTTGCTCTAGCTGTTAAATACCCAAACAACGTGTGTTTCATCCTTTCGTGAGCATATCCAGCCCAGAAGCATTTTCTTCATTTTTAACCGCAGGAAACTACAAACTACAACTATGCTGCAAGCAGCTACCTTAAATAAAACGATTTAAGTACTGCTCATGTTTGTTAGCTTCTTCCAACGCGGTAATTCATTTTCCTTCTATATTAATCATCTGTCTTTTGCTGACAAAACCATTCTTTCCTTCTTTGTTTAATCTTTGTTGAAATCTGTTGCTTCTAAGCACTTGACAAGAGGTAATCCTAAAGCATTATCAGATCAGCAAGGCATGCAATAGCACAGGTCAACAGAAAATACTGAAGGAGACGTAAATTAAAATTGTAATATATAAATACATAACTGATAACGAGGTGGATCAATAGACAATTTCTCCCCTTTCATTTTCTTTTTTGGATAATTCGTACTAGTGACCTTGTTCGTGACTAAACTGGGAAAGTCACCTCCATCTTCTAGCAGAAGCAGCACCTTAAAACAAAAATTTACATGTTCTTCATCTCCTGGTTGAAGCAGTTCACAGGAGCTTGAGTCACTGAATCATCCGAAAGCACTGCACCTACCTCAAAAGTTATTGATTGCACAGTAACTAAAATGCACAGTAACCGGGTAATTATCTTCTTGCTTGCAGAACGTGCTGCACATTCTGCATGCAAGAACATGAACAGTAAAATGAGATAAGAGGCAGAGGGCTGACCTGTGGTGGCTCTGAAGGCGGTGCTGCTGGCGGTTGCTGACCGGAGAATGGCTGAGATAGTGGTTGGTCTTTCTTCCTTTCCTTCTCTGGGTTTTTTTTCTTCTACTCTGTCCTCCTCTGTTTCTGTTGCCTCCTTCAGTTCCTGACGGTGTTCTTCCCTCTCACGATGGTTCTGCTATTGTTGGCAGCGCTGATGGTGGCGGAATGGCGGTGGTTCCAGGGGTTGAGGCATGGTTTTTCTTCTTCTTCGTGCAGAGACCTCAGTCTTTGTTTTTTTCTCTCCTCCCTACTGTTTTGGCTCTCTCCCCTCTCTACACTCTCACAATACTTTTCCTCGCTTCAAACTTCCCTCCCCTTTCAGTTTTCAAAAGCCCCCCTGTTCTTTCGTTTCTTCCTTCTACCGTCCAAAAAACCCTCCCCTCTCTCGGTTTCTCTTCGAAACTTTCTTCCGTTCAAAAACTTTCTCCCTTTCTTTCCTTTTTTCCCTTTCTCTTTCGTTCAAACTCCTTCTTTTCCTGTCTCCAAAAAAAAAAACCTTCCCCCTCTCTTTCGTTCAAACTCGCTCCTTTTCTGCTGGTGCTGAGAGCAGTATTTAATGGCCAATCCCTGCTGAGAGCAGGGGAGCGGCATGCTATATTTTGTAGGAATACCCAAAAATGAATTATAACAGAGAGCATTGAAAAGCCTTTTACTGATTCAATGTAATAATCTTCTTTGATTACATGTGGATGAAAAAATATATAATAATTATAGAATTATATGAGAAATAGAAAGAAGAAGGAAATAAATAAAAGAAAAATAAAGAGGGGTATATTTTTTATAAAAGGAATAAAACAATTAAAAGTAAAATTACAAAAATAAAGAGAGTGGAGCATGAAGCAAAGCTTAACAAATAATGGGAGCATCAAGGAAAATCAAAAAGTAAAGATGCAGGAAGCAAAAGGAGAGAAGAGATAGAGAAATAAAAGGAAAGGGACAACTGGTTTTATTTCTAGAAGAAAGCTAATTTAGGTTTAGGGTTTGGAAGATATTCTATTTATACCTGTTTTTTTTTTTTAAGTATTGGTTTGGTTGAACCAGTTTGATTTGGTTCGGTTTAATCGGTTTTAAATTTTTAAAATAAAAACTGAACTAAATTAGAATTTTTTTTCTAAGTTTTTAATTGGTTAATTCAGTATTTTTATTTGGTGTTTTAGTTATTTTTTTGTTTTTTCTTGTTTAATTTTTTTATTCACCCCTAACAAATATTATTTTAAAATAAATTTTTTTTGGCTAACTGCAGCGTAGTGTTAGCACCATAACTGCTAGTATAAATTAAAAAGATGGTGTTTTTATTTATTTTGCATCACCTTAAAAGAAATTATTTTTTTTAAATTATTATTTTTATTTTTATTTATTTTGCTAATTTTATATTTTAATATTTAGTTTATTAAAAATTAAATTTTATAATTTATTATGATTTGTCTTATATGTGGTCATTAGTCTTATAAACTGTATTACGAGTTTGGAGAGTTAATTCGATAAACTCAATTTTTTTTATTTTTAATTATTTTTTAAATTTCATTATTTGTCATTATATTGGTTAGAAATTAGGTTTAATAATTTATTTTAATTTACTTTCTATAAGGTTATCTTGGTTTTATGACTCAAGTAATAAATTTGGCTTGTTAACCTAGTCGATTTGAGCTTTTTCTTTTTTTATGATATTTTTTTTTATTTCATCATTTAGTATGGAGTTGATTATGAATTAAGTTTTATGATTTATTTATTTATTTGCTTTCTATGAATTTATCTCGATTTTAAAACTCAAGTCATGTGTTTTGCGGATTGATCCAGGTAGATTCGGGTTATTTTATTATATCTTATTTTTAAATTATTTTTTTTACTTTTAACCTTCAACACTGAGTTGAATGAAAATTAAGTTTCATGATTTATTTTTTTTTTAACAGATTATCATAATCTTATAACACAAGTGTGACAATTAACTCGAGTTGACTTAGATCATTTTTTTTATTTATTTTTTATGAAGTTATTTTAATCTCACAACATGAATTATAAATTTGATAGGTTAATCTGAGTTTTTTTTGGTTTTTTTTAATTATTTTTTTTTCAATTGCATTCTTTAATATTGAGTTGATTGAGAATTGAATTTCATAATTTATTTTGATTTGTTTTATATAAGATTATCATGTTCTCATAAATCAAATTGAGGATTCGTTATCTCAACCCGGGCAACTCGAATCGATTTATTATATTGTCATTTTAATATTAAAAAAAAAGATATTATCTTGAATTTTTACAAATTAAAATATGAGTAATATCTAGATATTTTTTATGTTAAAAAAATAATTTAACCAAGAGCCTAGCGCAGATCGACTATTTAGTCAACAAATTACATTTCTTTTCAAGGAAAAATTGAAAACAAATTAATAACGCCGCCATTATTTCATTAATCTCTTTTCCTATTTAATAACTCATCCCAGATAGGAGTTAGGACAAGTCCACTGTTTCCGTAGCAGATTGCTCCCCACTTTTTTGTAAATTTTCCACCATTATTTTTCCACACGTATTAATTAGTCTTCCATTGTGTTTCTAAGAAACCACTCCATACTTGTCCGTTGTTTCTTTTTCCAATTCCAACTCTCCGGTCCTCCTGTATATCCTTTCTTTATTAAAATAAAATAAAATAAAAATGTATTAGCAATTACAGGCTTTTCCACATGATTTTTTAATTATTATTAAATTAATATTTTTATATTTTTTAAGACAGTAAAATCACATAATTACTTTTCAATACATAAAAAATATATATATATTAAACTTGTGAAATGTTTCAATTATTTTTAAAATAAAATAAATCTTAACCTAGAGTCCAGGAGCTTTTGGTTATAATTAAATAAAGTGAGGGTTACTTTAGTATTTTAATAAATATTAAATATTATTTAAAAAAGACATTGGGTTGTCTTGGGTTATCCCAATTGTTATTTTTTAATTTATTTATTATTGTTATATTTTTGTATTTATATTATTAAATCATTAGAAATTATTAAATCTAATTTAATCAACTAATTAAATTTTTTTTTTATGATCTTAGCATCTTTTTATATTAAGAAAAAAATAGATCAGCACACTTTACGTATCTAATACAAGCTAAAGCCGATTACTCTCCACAATTGCTTATAAAAATATTGATGGTTGATATTTTTCCATTCCAAGCATAGGTTGTAAACCCGATTCAGTAATTTATCTGGTCTAATAATTAAGTCACAGATTAAATAAGTTGACCTAAATTCACCGGGATAAATTTTTTTATTAAATTTCAACTTCTCGTTAAAGCAAATGCTGCAAAAAGCAACTTTGAGTTTAGGCAACGTAATTAATTTTGCCTGCCATATCCATGAATTGTATAACTGTACCCCATCTACGTTGATGCTATCATTTCTTATACAACACCAAAAAAATATGGTAAGAAATTTTATAAAAATACCCCAATTAAAGACCCAACAAAAAAACTCAATAAAAAAAATCCAATTCCAATTCAAAAACCCAGCAAAACTAATGAAAAGCTTATTGGGTTTCGTGAATGTTTTTTGCTGGCACCCTTATAGACTATATTTGTAAACAAGCAAACCCGAAAACCCATTTCCATAAATTTTCCATGAATCCCAACACCAAAAACACAAAAAAGTAAAGGCACCCTTACATATTGTATTTGTGGACACCTTGAAAAGTTTCAACCTTTTCAGCATGAGAGAAAGAGGATTACTCTCTCAAAACCTTAGCACCTCTCTCTAAAGCTTCAGGATCAAACCCAGCAGTGTTGTTCGTGGGTGACCATTCCTAGGAGCTCTATATTACCCGCCGTCGTTGATTGAGGCAAAGTGGATGGTTGAGATTGTACAGAAGAAGAAGACGAAGAAGATTGAGGGGAAGGAGAAGGGTTTGAAGAAGAGAAAGGAGAGAAACTAAAAGGGCCATCAGCAAAAAAAAACAAAATTTGATTGAGAAAGAAAAGGAGGCTGCTATTGCTGATATTAGCTCTCCATTTTCACTTGTTTTTCCCATTTTTTTCTTTTACTGGGTAGAGAAATAAAATGATAAACAGTGTATAGAGAAACCTTGGGCAAGACAGTTGCCATGGAAGGAGAGGCGAAGAGCAAGACAGTTGCCAACGAAAATAAGGTTGGGTATCATCTGGGTTTACTCGGGTTGACCGGGTTTCACCGGGCCAAATCCCAGGCTGTTTTTTACTTAGACCCGGCCCGGACTCAGGACCGGGTCAGCCGGGTTCCAAGTTGACCCACCAGGATAGGTCGGGTTTTGAAATTACGATTCCGAGCAGTAATTTCTTATCACCATCAAAATCAATAGCGCTTGACCCTTTTAAGTTTTGCTTTGGTCGATTTTTTTTAACCTGTCTTTCGGTTGTTGGCTTGTTGCCGCTTCCCCCTTTGTGTATGTGAAGCAGGCTTCGGTTTATTTATTTATTTAAATAAAACAAATAAAAAAAATGCACATGTTCCTCTCTCTTCTCCACCTTTTATTTTATTTTCTTTTTGAATTATTTCTTACTTTTCAAAATCTATAGTTCAAATTAATTAACATTTTTATGTAAAAGTAAGAAGATGACTTGGAATTATGCAATATCTAAAAATGCAATTTTGAGATAAAAAGAGCTATTAGTTTCTCCTATCCTCTCTCTCACGGACACATTTTCTTTATGCATACAAAACAGGCTCAAAATAATACTACAAACTGAAGGGAATAGGTCCCGGATCGATACACGCCAAGTTAGTTTAATAACATTGACGTATAATTAAGGGTAAAGTCTAGAATATACAGCCAGCCATAAGTGGAATAGTTCGTGCGTTGGTTCCTGAGTCTTCTCTATGAACATGCCCACAGCCACCCTCGCGTTGCTGGGGACGAAAGAGTCTCTCTCTACGTCTTTACCCCACACATTACTCCCATGAAGACTTTAGAAATTTGGTAGGGACAAGACAGTAGTAAACAGGTGCTAATATATATATGCGCTTCGATATACAAAAATAAAAGCTCCGACTAAAGGAGCAATGTACAGAGGGGTTTTTTTCATCTGAAACCTGAAAGTTTCTATTTCTGCTGTTGCCTTCCTCATGAGCTCCCACATGGATTCCCATCTCTTGAAAGATTCTACCAACTACGTGCAAGTGTTGCTTCCCACAATATACTTTTTTCCTGTTCATTTTGCTGAAGAGCGTCTCACTACGGACTTATTTGTTGGGGGTGGGGGGGGGAGTAATTTTCTCTTAAAAAGTTGTTTTTATGGAAAATAAATTTTATTTTTTAATATTTGAAGTGTTATGAAAAATAAATTGATTTTTTTAATATTTAATTATATCATACAAAATAAACAAAAAAATAACTTATTAATGTTTTGTTTTTTAAAATTTTATTAAAATGATGAAGACCAAATTTAATAAATTAAAAAAATTAAAAAAAAAGATGAAATCAAAGAAAAAAAATTAATTTTATAGATTATTTTAAATAATATTAATATTAATAAAAAATAGGGATTAAATCTGATAAAGAAAACATTTTAATTAAAAAATAGTAAAAGAAAAGAAAATAAAAAATAAGGATTAAAATTGATATAAAAATCAAATCAAATTAAATTTTAAGAGATAAAGAAAACATTTTAATTAAAAAATAGTAAAAGAAAAGAAAATAAAAAATAAGGATTAAAATTGATATAAAAATCAAATCAAATTAAATTTTAAGAGATAAATTGAAAAGAAAAGTATTTAAAATAAAATATATAGCAATGACAAAATTGAAGTAGATTTTATTTTTAAAATTGAAAAATTAGAAAATCTATAAAAACAAATCTTAAAAGTCACTTGTTCTTTGATAAATATAGGGTTAAAATTCCATTTTTTTTTCTTGATTTCAAGATAAAAAATATGAATCCCTCTTATTTGGAAAGATATTGGATTGATTAAGTTTTGCATAAATGTAATGAGATTTAAACAGTATTATTAATTATAATGAAAATAATAGATTATATGATATTGAATAAATGTACTTTTTTAACCTAAATTTTATAGGTAGAAAACACTTACTCTATCTTATTTTTAACACCATAAACAAAATGTTAAGCTAGTTTTTTTTTTTTTTTTGAGAAAGTTATAGTAAATATAATAAAGGATACGCAGACTTGGTCCAAAAACAGGTGGAAACACCATAGCCAGAAATTTATTTTGAATATAGTAAAGGTATAGGAACTTTGACATGTCCTTGATCAATTATTTATTTTTGCACCCAAACGAGTATTACAACACAATATTTGTAATTAAAGATATTGTTGGTGGAGCCCATTCCGTTTCGAGCATTAATCTCCTATTGCCGTCAGTCAAAGTCAATAGCGCTTGACCAATCAAGTTTTGCTCTGGTCAAGAGTTTTTTTCGCCTTGTCTTCCGGCTTCGGGGGGTTTTTTTTAAAAAAAAAAGAAAAAAGAAAAAAAGAGAGCTATTTTAAACAATAAGAAAAACTATATTTTCTTAAATCTAAGAATTTAAACCCAAGTGTTTTCAATTTATGATGAATAAATATATAAATTTAGATATTTACAAACTCTATTAAATAAAAAATTTCATTTAATACTGATATTAGCTGATATTATTCTAAATTCGCTCCAAACTAAATTTTATGCATGTTTATCTTTCTTCTCCATCATTTATTTTTTTTTATTTTTAATTATTTTTTACTTTTCAAAATCTAGATTTCAAAGTAAGGACATCACTTAGAATTATAGTTTTTTTTTTTTTTTCCTGCATTGCTCTTGATCCAACGGCACTAGCAAACTGTGACACTTCTCCTATAAAAGCAGTCCTAAGCCCTCACAAGTAATCACAACACCCCGGCATTCTCAATCCATATTTCTTCAGTATGAGTCGTTTTTCTTACTTAGCATTGTTTCCCTGCCTCCTCCTTCTTGCCCATTTCTGCACCTTAAGCAACGCAGCTACTGTCGAATTCCGAAACGAATGCCCTTTCACTGTTTGGGCAGCGGCTGTTCCCGGTGGCGGCCAAAGACTCGACCCAGGCCAATCATGGACCATCACAGCACAAATATGTATGTTCATCTTTCTCTCCATCATTTATTTTTTTATTTTTAATTATTTTTGACTTTTCAAAATCTATAGTTCAAATTAATAAACATTTTCATTTAAAAGTAATAACATGACTTAAAATTATAGAATATCTAAAAGTATAATTTTGAAAAAAAGGATTTATAATTTTTTCTTGTACTCTCTCCTTCTCTTACACCCACGGAGTTTCTTGAAGGATAGAAAATAATCCTCGAAGCTTGCTTGGAACGCGGCTAGTTGCATATTAATTTTTTTTTATTTAATTTTTTAAATTATTTTAATTTATTGACATTAAAAATAAAAAATATTATTTAAATAATATTTTAAACAAAATAAAATACTTTATAAAACAATTATTACTACAATAACAAACACTCTTTCAAATAATTGTTTTTCTATAGAGGGATCTATTATATGTTATTTATAGAGGGACATGGCCAAACACTAGTTTCAATCTCATCCCACTGTCTTGTAAACCAATGCAAATGTTGAAAGCTTTGACTTGAGAGTTTGATTTTTCCTGCTTTCCAGAACAGTTTGGGTTTTCTTTCCTGGTAGATATTATCCTTTAGTTTTTTTTTTTTTTCTGCATTGCTCTTGATCCAACGGCACTAGCAAACTGTGACACTTCTCCTATAAAAGCAGTCCTAAGCCCTCACAAATAATCACAACACACCAGCTTTCTCAATCCATATTTCTTCACTACGAGTCGTTTTTCTTGCTTGTCGTTATTTCCCTGCTTCCTTCTTTTTGCCCATTTCTTCACATTAAGCAACGCAGCTACTTTTGAAATCCGAAACCAATGCGCTTACACTGTCTGGGCCGCGGCTGTTCCCGGTGGTGGCCGAAGACTCGACCCAGGCCAATCATGGACCATCACCCCGAATGCCGGAACAACACAAGCCCGTATTTGGGGACGGACCAACTGCAATTTTGATGGGGCCGGGCGAGGGACGTGTGAGACAGGTGATTGCAATGGGGTCTTGCAATGCCAAGCCTTCGGGCAACCCCCAAACACACTGGCTGAATATGCCTTGAACCAATTCAACAGCTTGGATTTCTATGACATATCTCTTGTTGATGGGTTTAATGTTCCTATGGCCTTCAGTCCAGTATCAGGCAACTGCCGCGGAATTAGGTGCGCAGGTGATATCAATGGACAGTGCCCAGATGTGCTCAAGGCCCCCGGAGGGTGCAACAATCCTTGCACTGTCTTCAAGACAGATCAATACTGTTGCAATTCTGGCAGCTGTGGCCCAACAGATTACTCTAGGTTTTTCAAGCAGAGGTGCCCTGACGCTTATAGTTATCCTAAAGATGACCAAACAAGCACCTTCACCTGTCCCGGTGGAACTAATTACAGGGTTGTATTCTGCCCTTGAAGCAGTTTAAAGCCAGGAATTTAGTGGTGTAAAATGATAATAGGGACCATTGCTCGATTCAACTCTGACGTTGTGAAATGCTGCCAAGGTCACATGCTTTATTATCATGAAAATTTACTACAATATTAACAGTGGCAAGACCCTTTATTTGCTCTAGCTGTTAAATACCCAAACAAAGTGCGTTTCATCCTTTCATGAGCACATCCAGCCCAGAAGCATTTTCTTCTTTTTTAACCACAGGAAACTACAAAATACAACTATGCTGCAAGCAATTACCTAAAATAAAAGGATTTAAGTGCTGCTCATGTTTGTTAGCATCTTCCAACACGGTAATCCATTTTCCTTTTATATTAATCATCTGTCTTTTGTTGACAAAACCATTCTTTCCTTCTTTGTTTAATCTTTGTTAAAATCTGTTGCTTCTAAGCACTTCACAAGAGGTAATCCTAAAGCATTATCAGATCAGCAAGGCATGCAATAGCACAGGTCAACAGAAAATACCGAAGGAGAGGTAAATTAAAATTGTAATATATAAATACATAACTGATAATGAGGGGGATCAATAGACAATTTCTCCCCTTTCATTTTCTTTTTTGGATAATTCGTACTAGTGACCTTGTTCGTGACTAAACTGGGAAAGTCACCTCCATCTTCAAGCAGAAGCACCACCTTAAAACTAAAATTTAAATGTTCTTGATCTCCTGGTTGAAGCAGTACGCAGGAGCTTGAGTCACTGAATCATCCAAAAGCACTGCGCCTACGTCAAAAGTTATCACATGAGTGGAAATACCTGCAAATATGATCAGGTTGTGGTCAAATATTACTAAACAGCAAACTACAAGGAATAACCATAATCAAATGAACATAAGGCTCTGCAGGTTCTTATTAATCATAGTAATCATAAGGGATATCATACCATCGTTAAAATCCCATCTGACAGGCTTCTTCGTATAAACATCCTCATAGTACCATATAGTGTCGATCTTCTCCCATACATTGCATAGATACCCATCAGTGACAGCAGTCCCTAGATATTCGGCTCCATCAAGAAAATCAGGCCTAGGAATACCCACATCATTAACCATAATCCGACAGCTATGAGGCTCGCTTAAAGTGTAATAGAAGGTTGTCCCATTATTCCACTCCGTGTCATATAACAAAACAGATAGTTGTTTCTGTATTATATTCACATTGCGGCCTCTAGGCCAATCATACCACAGATTGGTGATTTGGAGGCGTGTTGAGCTCAAGTTCATATACAAAAGTGCATGGAATTGTTCAGGCCATGGAGCAGGAATTGGGGCTGATGAGTACTCTGGCTCAGGCCATTGAAGTGAAGGGTTTATGAGTTGGAGGACTACGAGGGTTATCCTTACAAATTGTGTGTGGAATTGTAGCTTCATCTTTCTCTGTTTTTTTTTACTGGTTGTTGATCTCTTGCTAGTTTCTTCTTTATCTATAAGAGTTGGAGGTCACGTTGAAACGGATAATTAGCATGCCTAAATGTGTGGCTGTGAATGGAGTTCTTGTACGGAGGCTCCTGTACTAAACTCGAAGAAGCTAACCAAGCATCATATATATATATATATAAAAAAAGAAAAAGAAGAAGAGGAGGAGAAGGGACTTTCAGTATCACACCTTGTTTGTTTTTATGGTGCAATTATGATTTTTTTTTAATGATTTTTTTTAAATTTTATTTTTTAAAATTAATTTATTGATGTATTTCATATTGTTTTGATGTTAAAAATAAATTTTAAAAAATAAAAAATATTTTTCTTAAAACAAACTTTAAAAAATAATCTTTCTTACCATCTCAAACTTGCTATTAAAATCAAACCAATATTCATTTATTATTTTATTCAATGGTGTTTTATAAATTCTTGATTGGTTTGAAGAGTTTTACTTGATATTTTGAAAGTTTTTTTATTTATTTTCATAATTTTTCAAAATTTCCCTCTTGATTTCATTATTTCACAAATAAATGACATGACATGAAAAGCAATTCTGGATTATATTTACAAGAAACAGAATCCAATTCCAGAATTAAGTTCAATTCGCTGCATCTATTATTAGAGAGAACTCTATTGCATATTATTTTCGATGAAGATGATCAGATAGAAGGAAAAAGGAAAAAAAAAAAACGGGGGGTGGGGGGGGCTCTAGTCATCTGTCTACGGGCCATTTTCTACAGTGCAGACTGGAAAATCATCTCAGCAAGTTCCTGCAAATGGCACAAATATCTTGAATTAGATTCTAGTCACATTCTAATAATTCAAATTTTAACAGAAGCAGGAAATAAGCACCTGTCGAGCAAACAAAAATTTAAAGGGACGAAAATAAAAACATGCTGGAGGTTCCTAGCAAAAGCTCAACCAGCACTTTCTACAAGCACTGCATACTTCTATTTTTAACTTCTCATGCTAAAATCTGTTGGATACTAATTCGGAAAATTCTTGAAGTTCATGGATTATCTAGGAGTTTAGCCAATGGACTTGATGCATTTTAATCTTCTATGTTGAATGGATCATCTACCATGCATATAGAATGGAATTATCCTAGACTTAGCATAAATAAGAAATCATGACTACTATGTATTTCAAGTCTGTATATTTCCTCTCTGAGAGAATAAAATATGAGATGTGTTGCCAATATGTTTCCATAATTATAGGAAATAAATCCTACAAAATTATCACTGATATGTAAAGGGAAAGCCAGCAGTTTTTCCATCACGTTTCCTGCTAGAACTCATGGACAAACAAAAAATCCATTCAGCCTTTCAATCTATAATATCTGCATAAAAGGGTCGGATTCATGGTGGTGGATGTTTTGCAATTGCTGAAGCAAAAATTGTTACTATCCAAATACCTGCTTAGCAGATGGAACCTTGGGTTCACCCCATTTAATGGCCAGCTTCTCAAGCGTTTCAAAATCTCCCTTACCAGCCTGTTGGAAGATGCACTACTTGTTAGCCACAAGGGAAATTAAAAAACATGACAAAATAGGAATAAGAAGCATGTTACCTCTACTTGCGCCCCGATTTCTGTATCAAAACTCTGATAGCGTTTGCGAACAAGCTCAGCCAATGAACCATCCTTTGTTCCGCAGCAAGCAAATTCAAAGGCATCAAAATCAAGATAATAAAAACAACTTCCATGAAAAGATCGTAGAGAAGATGAAAATTAAAGATCTCACCTGAATCAACTTGGCAGCACTTCGGAGTCCACGAGCCAGGGTATCCATTCCACTAATATGAGCAAGGAATATGTCCTCAACTTCTGTACTCTCTCTTCGCCTAAAGAATCACATAATCAAGGTCACCACATAAGGTCTTCATTCTAAAGCTGAAGGCAATACATCAAAATTGACAAAAATATTCAAGGAAGATGTGAAACTAACAGTTTTGCATCGAAATTGAATCCTCCTGGTGCTAATCCTCCCTGGCATTAGGCAAAACGAAAACCAGCTATGTAATTCCATTTCAAATGATAAGATATTTGAGTTTTCACAGCCAATTGAAAGCAACAAATCATACACATACGTTTCTTATCACACTAAGCATAACCATAGTTGCCTCTGAAATATCAGTCATGAATTGATCTGTATCCCATCCTGTAGTCATGATAACAACCCTATGTTACAACCACAGATCTCAAGGATTTACATGCGGAGTTAGTAAGCTTGAAATACAACTAAAAAAATTGAAACACTCAAGGTTTCTAATCTAATCATTACCAATCTGAGGGTCTCCAGTGTTTGCATCAATATTTCCCAGTAAACCATTAATTCTTGCAGTTTCAAGCTCATGATGACAGCTGCAGAATGCTCAAACATCATAGGATGATAGAAAAAATTCCATGTATAATCACATGATTGGCTAATTATTTTATTAGGTGACAAGGACATGATTACAAGAAGATTTGTACCTGTGACCTGAAAGAGTGGCATGGTTGCACTCTATGTTTAGCTTGAATTCCCCTGCAAATGGAAATGGAAAAAGGAGGTTAAATGACAATTCTGAGTCTTGCCAAACAGGAGAGATGCCTCTTCTAAAATAATGACTGCCAGATCTATTTCAAAAAAAAAAGAACAGGGCAATCAATTGAATTTGATGAAGCCATAACCACTGAGATCACTAGTTATAGCTGGTGTTAGTTAAATCTGATAGCCAAAAGCAAGTACTTAAGCAATCATGGTTATGCCAGGGGTAACAATTTGAAAAAAATGTACCATACAGTTCACCTCCAAATAATAATCAGTGTCACCTGTTAAAACCTTCCTATATCAAACTAGTCAGGGTTTGCAACCTAGACCAACTTCCTAATTGAATTGTCACTGGTTAGACTTTCTACCAGTTTATGTATTCTAAATTACGACACTTTAAACTATTTGTTCATCAATGTCCAATAATAACATCATCACATTATTACAATGAAGATCTCCAGCTCTGTTAATTAAATGATTTTTGGGACTAATCTTTGAACTTCTTATTTATGGGTAAACAACTCCACAACTCAAGTGAACACAAAGAAAAATGGACGAGAAGTTTTACTACCATGCAATGTGTGACAAGGGGCCAATTTGAGTTGAGGAAAGCACAAATAATTTATTCCCCAAAATCATCAATCAAAAGCAAAGATGCCCAAATGCTATAATACTTAGCAAAGTGACATAGATTAACCCAACTACTTCCATAATAAAAATAGCCAAATTAAAGTTTATTAAGAAAAAAAATGTAAAAAAAAAGAAAAGAACAGGATGAAGTAAAGCTAGTTCTAGATGGTTGCAACAAAATCAGAGTTAGGGAAATAAGTTTAAATAATCACCTATTAGGCCATATTTCCGCAAGAAATTAGCTGTAGTAGCAGCATCCCAGTCGTACCTGATAAAACAGCATCATAAGTAAGATCAAAGGGAAATGTGAAGAAGGCTGCCAATCAAATAAAGGAGAACGAGACATACTGGTGTTTGGTAGGTTCTTGAGGCTTGGGCTCAATAAGCAGAGTTCCTGAAAGACAGAGCAAGCAAATATTAAGATCACTTCAAAATTTTGGAAGGAAACATTTGATAAAATGAGGAAAACATCAAGGAAGGATAAAAAAAAAAAAAAGACAATAGAGGATGAGCTATTCATGTTCTGCATGCCCCATGAAAATGGAAATGCCTATTGTATCCTATTGTGCAACTGAGTCTATGCTGCCTGTGTTATGAAAAGAACAGAAATATACCATTGAATCCAATCTTCTTCTTGTAGGCAACAGCAGCTTCGCAAAACCTTGCCTGCAGGAAGATGTTGGAAATCATTAGTTAGTAAGATGACCCAGACTACATCATGGAAACTCCAGGGCCGACCAACACTAACCAGAGAGGCAAGTAGTAAGAGATCTTTTAATGTTAAGAAGGCGAGAATTGGAGAACATACCAAATGATCAAGCTCCCTTTCCATATCTGTGTTTAAAAGACTCTGGTAACCCTCTCGACCACCCCAAAAGACGTAATTTTCTCCACCCAAGTAATGTGTGATCTGTTGGAAGAAGAGGTGTGAATTGCAAATTGTTGATATAAAAATTCCATATAAGTATGTTACATTCACACAATTATCATTTTTTTTCCCAAGACTACACAGATCAACTCACCTCCATTGCTTTCTTCACTTGAGCTGCAGCATATGCATACACGCCTAACTCAGAACTGTGACAAGAGGACCCAAAAGTATTAAGTCTATGAACAAATGATCTGGATAGCATCAATAGCATGACATCCAGTCAAGGATAGAATACCTAGTAGCACCACCATGCATGTAACGAGGATGCATAAACAATTGTGCTGTACCCCACAAAGGACGGATCTTGGTTCCCTGCACAGTCACGTGATTGAGGCATCAAAAACTATACCAAACTTCATAATCTCCTGTACACACACAAAATCAAGTATCAAGCATGCTGATATCCAAATCCACATAAGGGAGTGTTAGTGGTTCTCCTCCAAATATTGAATACCTTGGTCGATCAGTGATTGTGAAAGTTCTGTGCCACTACAACTTGCACCTCTTGTGAAATATCACATGAAAGAAAAAAGGCAAGAAGATTTTGCTCCAGTTTTTCTGGCGGCTATAAATTTATACACTTCTTTCCCTTCACCAACTTGGCAACCAAGAAAATATGAAAGTAACTATTGCAATTTAAATAAGTGGGGAAAAAAGACAAGGTAGGCAAATAAGTGGTTTAAATCTGCCATAGAATTAGATTGCAGAAATATTTAGTTATTTTTTTCCTCTAAAAAAAGGATTGACTACCCAGCTGCAGTTCATGATACAAGAACAAGGGAATTCTATGTCAGTCTACATGGCACAGTTCCTTTGACAGAAATATATAAAAAGCAGTTTAAATATATGAAAATAGTTGCCAAATAATGTATATTAGAAAAAAAAGCTAATATATCAAACTATGATGAAAAAACTGATGTTGGATAGGCATACAACAAGCCAAAGAACAGTAAGGTTCTGACACCAGTTAAGCTAATACACAGATGTATGAAGTTACATATCTGTTTTATTTCAGTCATATGATCATCATCCCTCTGATTTCAAAGATTACCTGAAGTTCATTAGCAAGGGCCACTACTTCATCCAAGTTTTTATTACTTTCCTGTAACAAAAAGAAAAGGCCTCAATTAGTTCAGTGGTACACCAGTGTGATAAAAAAACATAGATCAAAATAAAGAAACAAGAAACAAGAAACAATTAAGTCTATCCATAATTAAAGTTTAACAACCAAACGTCCATTAGCAGAAGCAAGGAATCCACTCCCCCCCAGCTGATACTGTTATTTAAAAACTCACTCACCTCCAGAGTTTCACCATCGGGAGCTATATCCCTATCATGGAAACACCACCTATCAACTCCAATCTTCTCCAAGAACTCAAAATTAGCTCTCACTGGGTTGTGTATCAAAAGGGAAAAAAAATCAATAAACAAATAGGCACCAACTTTGTAGCACATTACTCAGTAAATGATGTGTAACATCATGGATCTTACTTCTCCTTTTGGCCATAGCCAAAGAATTGGTTCCATCTTCCCAAGGCCAATACTTGGTAGGCGCACCAAAGGGATCACCTCCTGTTCCACGGAATGTGTGCCAAAATGCAATACTGAATCTCATCCAATCCTGCTATCAGAAGTAACAATCAGCAATAGTTCTACTGCTTGCTACAGTATATAATAGCAAAACTGCACTCCACCTTCATTTTCTTCCCAAGAATCTCTTCTTCCGCATTATACCATTTGAATGCTAGTGGATTCTTGCTAGAAGGTCCCTGCAAATAAAATTTGACTCTTGAGCTAAAAGTGCAAGTAAAATATACATGATTGAAGACACCAAGCTATAGGTCATAAATGTCTTTACCTCGTACTTAATTTTGGGAATGCCAGGGAAGAACTCCCCTTCCCATTCTTCAGAATCACTGCATTTTCCACCAAGATCAGCAGGGCATGTTGGTGGACCAGCAGCAAACTGCATTGCAATGTAATGAAACGAAAGTAAAATGAGAGCATAAATGAATAATGTCGTTAAACTGTGAATCCTAGCCCACAACTGGATTTCCACAAAATCCCCATTGGTCTCATATGGTCCGCAAAATAAACTAACATTAGAAAGCAGTATAGATTCTCAATATTGCCCCATGCAACACCAGAAAAGATTTATTTTTTTATTCTCTTACCACTCCTAAAGTGATTACACTCGAGCAAACAAGAAGCAGCAGTATCCTCCCACCTTTCATCTTATTGAAGCTAACCTTGCAATATAAAGAAACAAAAAGCAAACAAACAAACGATAATCAATCAATCAAGTAACGAAAACCATAGATCAACACCCACACATCCCATGACCAATTAGACAACTTTAAGAGCCCGAAATAATAATAAATCAAAACTAAAAAAGTGGCCATCCTCTCTATCTCTCTCACTCTCATAAACAGATAATCACTCCAGTAAGTGCTGCACGATTAGCAATTAAGTATTTGAGTTTAACATAAACAGAAATTAGAAAGCAACCCATGATCACATGACTAGATAACAATCATGGGTTATCAAAAAAAAAATCAACCACCACTCCAGCAAAGCTTACAACACCAAGAAGACCATCAAAGCACTAAGCTTTGCCAAAAAAAAAAATTAACATGGACCAAAAACTGGAAAACAACCCATGTTTCACAATCACTGATCGACCATGGTTACATTAGTATATAGCAATCATGGGTTGTCAACAAAAATAAAATTCAGTCATTCACCCCAGCAAATATTACATTAACAAGAAGATCATCAAGGCACTGAGCTTTACCCAAAAAAAAAAAAAACTTCGAATAAAAGATAAAGCAGAAGAACTGGAAAACAACCCATGGTTACATTAGTATATAGCAATCATGGGTTGTCAACAAAAATAAAATTCAGTCATTCACCCCAGCAAATATTACATTAACAAGAAGATCATCAAGGCACTGAGCTTTACGCAAAAAAAAAAAAAAGCTTCGAATAAAAGATAAAGCAGAAGAGAGATTGAGAGAGACAAACTCACAAATGAAAATCGGACTCCAGGGATTACAAGAGAAAGAAACACGCACAATAGCTGAGGATGTTGCTGCTATTTATAGAGACAGCCTTGGTAAAAGGATAACATTTATAAAAACAGGATTTTTTTTTATTTTGTAAATTCATAGAATTTGACTTTAACTAAAATGATAAATTTTAGGATTTGATTTTGCTTGTGATCCGATTTTATTAAACCACTTTTAATTATCCCTTCTTGCCCTCCTTAAATTATCACCCAAATTGCTAATTTAATTTGCAACTCTCTCTTTTTCAGTAATGTCCAAAAATAAAATTTAATCTTCTACTAACCCTTATCATTTACTAAATAATTCATATATATATATATATATATATAAAAGGAGTGATGATAGGTAGAGAAGTTTAATATTGGTTGAGAGTTTTTCCTGTTTCCTTTTCCTCTTTCCTTTCATGGTGATATAGAATTCTTTTTACAAAAGAATAAAGAATTATTTTAAGAATATTGTTATAATATAATCATTTTTCCATACTCAAAAGTTAATTTCCAAAAAAAAAAACAAAGAGTGTAATAATAATTATAATAATAAAAAGGCTATCACCATGCAAATTATCCCAAAAGGAAGAAGATAAGTTTCGTTGCTCCGGTGATCTCGAGTGCCAGCTATGAATGCATGATGTCAAGTTTCTTAAAAAGAAAATTCAAAGATAAGAAAGAAACCTGAATGGATTTTTTTATTTTTTTTATTTTTAATTTAATAGGAAGGGAAGTGATGACGAGGTATCTTTGGATTAAACTTGTGAGTCAGTGGTGACACTGCCATTGACCAAAAATAATTGCTAGAAAATTTCACCAATTGCCTTTATCCCTTATTTACAATCAAGGTCAATGTCAGAGACTTTTATACTCTAGGTGTTTGATATCTATTGGTTGATCTTTAAAATATTTTTATTTAAAGTAAGCTTGAAGCAAAATAAAAAGGTAAATTAATTTTAAATTTTTAAAAAATACTTCTAAACATGAAAAAACAAGCAAGCTGCTTCTTGTTGTCTGCTTGTACCTGCAATTCAACCTCTTTCTAATGAAAGTTTTGATTTTTTTTAATTTAATTGTTATTTTTTGATTTTTCAATATTAAAAATAAATTTTAAAAAATTAAAAAAATATATTATTTTAATATATTTATAAAATACACTTTAAAAAAACAAACTCTACAAAACTTTCACGCACCCCGACTCGAACTCGTTGATGCAAGTAGCTAAGTACACGACGTAGTTTGAGCACTCAATTCTCCCCACATGATGGGCCCGAACAATGGACTGATGATGGTATTGTGGTTGCAGCCCACTTTTCAAATACTACAAATTCGTTTGAATCAAGTTCTTGATGTTGGCCCGTCCTCTGCATCTAAACTCATAAATTTGGATCCCTGTACTTTTAGTGATTATTTTTTATTTGTTTTAGTTTTTATTAAAAAAATAAATTAATTAAAATAAAAAAAAAAGTTCAAAATCAAATTCAAATCAATTCAAATAGGTAAGTTTTGGTTCTATTCAGTTTATTTTTAGGCTAAAAACTGATTCAAATTAATTTGACTTGATTTTTTTAATTTTGGCTCAACTTTCTCAGTTTTGACTTAATTTTTTTAGTTTTAACTATCTTTTTTCTAGTTTGGCTTGGCTTTTTTGATTTGACTCAGTTTAACTCGATTTTTTTTACTCAGTTTTTATTTTATTTTTTCGGTTTGGATTTGATTTAGTTTTTTTAGTTTTTTACTTATAAAATCAAAACCGAACCAAACCGGCTGATTTTTAAAAAAAATTTAATAAGTTTAATCAATTTATGTTTATAATTTGATATTATAATTATATTTTTTTAATTTAATTAATTTAATTAATTTTTTTCCTCTCCATCTTAGGGATGTTTATCTATGTGAACAGACAGGACATTAAGAACAGAGATAGAGACAAAACTAGGTTTTATTTTTAACCAAAGAGTGGCTTTTATTAAAAAGAATTAAAAAGATTTTATGAATGAGTGGGTTTTCTTAAAATTATTAAATATCGTTATTGAAATTTTAAAATGATGATTAAAATATATATAATGCAGGGAAATAAAAAGTGGTCATGTTCTCAAAAGAGCTGTATTTTTTGATGAAGATGTGAAGATTGAATGATAACAAAATAATATACTTTTGTGATGAAATTGTTATCTTGCATTTCTATCTATGTTAGATTTTAATTTTGTGTTGGTGTAAATATTTTATTTGATGTATGATTGGTTTAATTCTTTATTTTATTATTAAATATATTTGAAGAAAAGATTTAATGATTGAGAAAATTATAATTTAATTATATTATCTTCTTAAAGAATTTTTCTATATTTATGATGATTATGAATCCTTTTTTGAGGTGATTTTAATGAGTTAAAAACATTATCATTTTAAATTAATTAAAAAAAATAATGCTCTTTATTAAAAATAGTGTTTTTTATTTATTATTCTAAGTATTGCAAGTATAATAGTATATAAGTATAATAGTATATTAAGAACAAAAAAAAAATCTATAATTTATCTTCATCAATCAAATAAAATAAAAAAGCATTCACTTTATCTTGTTTAGTATTGTCAGCATAACTTTGTCTTTGTCTCATCTTTTTTGTTATAATTTTTTTTTTTTCGAGATGGTAATGAAATTATATCTAATTATCGACATAATCATTAAACATCTGTCATTCAAGCAATCAATCCAATTATTATTATCAGCTACACAATTTATATTATCTAGTAAGAGACTAACTTTTATTATAGTTTATTGTCACTATTCATTCTTTGTTTTTATATAAAACATATTTATATGATTTAAGGTTATATAAACATCATCACTATTCACCTTTTGTTTTTGTATGAAACATATTCATATGGTTTAAGGCTATATAAACATCCTCATACCCTTAGGAAAAGAGAATTAATCTTTTTTCATTCACTTAACCTTAATTATACAATGCAACTAAACAAATATAAATCTTTACAAGGCTTTCATTTTCAACCCAGACCAACTTAGATATCAAAAATATCTCTTATTTTATATAAAACTTATTTTACAAGTGTTCTGATTATTCTAATATAGAATTAATAGTCCTTCAACCCTTAATAAATTTGAAAAGATTATTTTCAAGAAAAGTTTTTAGCAAACTCATTAGTGATGTCGTTTATATAAAACTCTTTAAACAAAAACTAGTTTAACCACTATATCTTTTTATAGCTGATAATTAAGAGACTTGAGGTTGAAGAAGTCACCAACCTTCCAACCACTATACTACACCACTAACTTAAACTCTTAAACAACTAGCTTAATAAGTGAAAATGATGGTTAAGGCCTCTATGGCTATATAAGAACTATTAATAAACCTAACACCTTTACCATAAATTATATATCATTTAGATCTAACTCCTGTACTTTTTAATGTGTGCAAACAACCTTCTTCTAAAAATGAGAGAAAAATTATAAAAAAAAAGAAGCATAGAAAGTGTCATCGCTATCGTATCCTTCATAAAAGTTATGTTTGCTACCACGAGGAGTATTCTCCAAATAGACACTTCAAATACAAAGAAAAGAATGTTGAGACAAGAAAAACATATAGCCATAATAATTAGAGGAGTTATCACCTCCATCATTCCTCCTTAGAAGGCTCTTTAATCAACCTTAACAAGAAAAAGACTTGAGTAAATTTCAAATTAGTGGTGGCCTAAACTTTAAAGATGGAGTTATACACCCATCATCGATTAAGGAGCTCTTCATTATAAAATCATGTCTTAAATACTTAGTTTTTTAAGTATTTTATTTACACTAAGATGTACTTGGAGAGTTACAATAGTTTTACTAACCCTACAAGGCATATATAAAAGCCTAAAGTTAATCATACAAAATACAAGCACCATGTGAAAAATTTTATCCATCATATTTAAGAGGTTAGCCTAATCTTGGTACCATAATTTATATCATGGCTTTATCCTGAAAATTGAGAATTTATGCTTGAAGCTTATAACTCAGTTCAACACTAATATCCCAACAAAAAAAAGCTCTATATAGTGATTTTTATTTAGTAAAAAAAAGGACGAAAGCACTATAACTTATGTCATGAATTCAATTAGAAGACATTGGAGATGAAAAGCTTGTTAGAACCAGTTGTCATAATGGATTTAATCAATAGAGTTCATAACCTAATCTTGTAGATAAAGTTTTATACTCTTTCAAATAAGAATTTTTGTAAAGTCAAGCAAGCTATTACATCTGACATTTAGATAACCAGAGAAATAATGATTCAAAAGGTAAGTTACCACTTAATTTTCAATAAAGGTGAAATTAATAAAAATCTACTTTAGTTATATGAGTTTTTTTATATAATTACAGAAAACAAAAATCATCCTAGTAGTGAAAACTAACAAAAATCTACTTTAGTTGTAAGAGTTATAGCTAAAGAAGTTGTTTATACAATAGAGCTAACAAAACTCACCCTAATCGTTATTATAATAAGATTTCATTTGTTTTTAACCTAAAAGAATTTCTTTTGCTAAGTCCATATCAATGTTTTTCCTTCTATCTCTATTTTATAAATTCGTTATGAAGTATATCAAAATTAATTCAATTACAAAGCTCAATTAAGTCATTAAAACAAGATAATTTACTAATACAATTAATGATATAGAAATAAAAGATGACTACTAAATTAAATAGAAAAAGAAAAAATAAAAATAATCATTCAATGAGAAGCCCTATTATGTTATTGGTGTAGGTTTAATGTCTCGAATTAACTAATATTGATAGATTTAATATAATCAATCATAAACTAAGATTTAACTTTAACTAGATAAATTAAGATTCAAAGGAAAAATAAAAAGAGTAAAAAAAAAAAAAATACCTTGAGAAACCCTAAACAACATTGTTTTTTACATAAGTAGAAAGTAAGTATTTATAGATAATAACTTTTAAAAAATATCATTCTAAAATTATCTTATAACTATTTAGATAAGGATTCGATTGATCCATATTATAAAGTAAAGAAAACTCTAAAACAAAGAGAAAAATAAAGTAATAAAATACAAAAATATCCTACAAAATAAAGTAAAAAAGTAAAAAACAACTTTTAATCCTCATTTAGTATATTCTTGAACACAAATTATTACAAAAAAATATTAACTCTATTGTAGAATAGTAATTGTAGAATAGTATTTATAGAACATAACATAATTTAAACATAATTTAATAATCAAATAAAAAACTATTTTTATTTTTATCAAAACAATCATTTTATGTGTTTTCTTGGCTTGCATTTGTCTATTTTATTCACAAACATATCTACTAGATATTTCATGTAGTTCAATTGTAATAAATATATATCTAAAATCTGAAAAATCTCTTACATCAAAATAAAAATTATTAGCAAATTAAGTATACAAAAACAATAAATATAAGAGATATGAAAACTTAGAAATTAAAATAAAGTCAAATAGCTTCCACATTTGCTAGATAATTTATTAATCAATGACTCATTTAAGGCTTCAAACGCGCATATATATATATATATATATATATATATATATATATATATTATGTGTGTGTTTTTATTTGGAAATTATAAAAAAGAAAAATTCACAAATCTACACCATCACATATCACCCAAATCAATTTTAATCTAATTTTAAACTATCAATCGATGTATAGTAGGTCTTGAAAAATCCAATATGATGCAATTATATCCATAAAAATGAAAACTTGGATAATCATCCTTTTTTATTGAAAATATTAAAAAATATCATGATTTTCAAGAAAAAATAAACAATCATACCACATTTTCATCACTGAGTGAGAATTAAATGAAACTAATAAAATTAGTGAAGAAACTATAGAAATTAAGAATTTAAAGTCCAAATAGTCACAAAAATTAATTGAATAGAGGACTGAAATAAAAGGTGTGTGAGAAACAAGCATAGGTGGCACACTCATGACATATGGGATGTTGGTGGACCTTCAATCGATGTTGTTTTAGCAACATTTAAAAGAGTTTTCTGGGATGATGAAATTGAGGTGGCAATAATTGAGGATAAGGTATACTGGAGGACTGCTGATTTTGTCTTTATATGGGCTTATAAGATTTAAAAAAAAAATTGATTTTTTTTCTATAATTTTTTCTATCATATTTAATTTAAGCTATATGATATGGATGTATGTAGAGGTATGTTTATAGCATATTTTGGATTCATTTTAAAACATTTTTTCCTTTTTTTTTTCCTGCACCTAATATGTTGAAGATGAGTTTTTTTATATGATTTTATTTTTTAATATTGAATTTATTAAAAATAAAATTTTTTGATTTTTTTTATTTTTTTAAATATATATTTTTTAAATCTTATCTTCTAGAGTTGAGTTATTGAAAATTAAATTTTTTAATTTTTTAATTTATTTTTTAAAATTATTTTATTTTTATAATTTTTATAATTAATTTAGCATTTATATTTTCTCTTTTTATCCTCTTTATTTTTCACTCGATCTCAACAAGTTGTCATGCTAATATTACTATTACGCCAAGAAAAACACAAATCGAGCAAACACCGCTTCCCAGCTGCCCGCCTCCACAATTTGAAATGAGTAGCTGGGTAAACCATTTACCAAATCAAACCCCCAGAATATTCATTAACTTGAATACATCAAATCAAAATGAAAGGGAGTTTCTGAGAAAGACAACTTAAGACGTGTCTAGTTGTAATTTGCTTATAAATAAGACAAAAATCAACAACATCAAGTCCCACTAGTGATAACGTTGTTTATTCCATTATTATGCATGCTGCGTGCATGATGACAGCGGAGGAGGAATAATGCGGCATCAATGACGCCACGGAATGGCCGGCGAAATTGGACGTCTTCGAGAAGCCATTAATAATGGATAGGATGGAAAACCAAGATTTGAACGACTCTCCTCTACTTGTTTCTTATTCGGATGGCCTAGCTAGCCATGCCATTGCTTATAAAGCAACTCAACTCGATGGAGGAAAACTGAAAGAAACATCCTCGACTATTCCAACTTGGAGCGTCCAGATATCTGAAAAGTTTCTCAATTTTATCTTTCTCGGCAGATGATTGACCTCCCCATTCAGTTCAAGGCATGTGCCAAGATCCAATTTTGAAATGAAAAGGTCCCATAATTTTGGTGGGACGTCTGAACAACGTTTTTAATGTTACCGCATCACCGAACTTACCATTCAAAACACAGTCAACCGACCAGCCAGCTAACAACCGGTCTCCATCCCTTCCATGATGGACACTCAAATATGAATTCTCCTAGCCCTCTATTAAATACACGCATGTGCTTGAGTATAAATAAAAAAACATGAGTCAAGATCTCCACATGAAAACCGTGTTTGCATGATAGCTGCGAAGAAGCACGAGTTATCCTCCAATTTCAAATCTATCCATCGCTTCCATTCTTGACACCGGTTTGGGAGCCAAGAGGATATATATATATAAAAAAAAGTCTGCAAGAAGGGTAGGTGCCTGTACTCGTTATTAGTAGAAAAAACGAGGGGGGAATATTTTCGGAAGAAGTTTGAGGAGGAACAGCTGTTGGTAGTAGAAAGGAGTTCATATTTTGTCACAAACAAAATATGGGACATGGAAATAACATAGGTAAGTACCAGTTAGGTCGAACAATCGGAGAGGGAACATTTGCCAAGGTTAAGCTGGCTGTAGACAGCTCTGATGGTCGTCCTCTTGCAATCAAGATCATGGATAAGAACAAGGTCATGCAAAGCCATCTCAAGGATCAGGTGATATTCCATCTAACATTTCCTCTTCTTTCCTTGAGAGACGCTTGATGACGACACCACCAAAAATGCTTCTTTCTGATATATGGAAATGCTAATTCTAGGTACAGAGGGAGATAAGAGCTATGAAGCTCTTGCACCACCCCGGCATCGTAAGGATACATGAGGTTTGATGGCTAGTTTCTTATGTTGTGTCGGGTGGCCTCAACTGAAGTCCTAAATCGGCAAGTCGGAGAACTCTTCCTTATTACTTCTTGTTGTTGAATTACAATTACAGGTGATTGGCACAAAGACAAAGATTTATATGGTAATGGAATATGTATCAGGAGGACAACTAGCAGATAAGCTGGTGAGGATTATCTAACAGCATAAGCTATTCAAAGGTTTATGTTTTTATGTTGACATTTCTAGTTCTGTTCAACTCTGTTTACTCAGTCCTATGCCAAGAAACTTCGTGAATCGGAGGCGAGAAGAATATTCCATCAATTGATAGATGCCGTGGACTATTGCCATAACAGAGGAGTTTATCACAGAGATCTAAAGGTAAGACACAACGCTCTTCGCTTTTTTGTTTTTTTTTTGCTTTTTTTTTTTTTTGCCAATTTTCTGTAAAGGATTTACACAATCTGATGAACATCTTGCGCGCAGCCAGAGAACTTACTTATGGACGGCAAAGGAAATCTGAAAGTCTCTGACTTCGGACTAAGTGCATTACAAAAGGTACCGGAAGCCAAGCAATTTTTCTTCACTTCCTGTTTATTTTTTTGCTAGTTTGAGTAATTCCAACCTTGGTTCCATGTCTGATTTACAGACCGAAAGCTTGCTAACTACAACATGCGGGTCACCTTACTATATAGCACCCGAGGCAAGAAGCAGTTTTCCTGTTTTACCAAATTCCTATAAGTCATTCCCAGCTTGTTACGGCTAAAACAGAACTTATTCCTAAATTCTCTTCACAGTTCACCACTGTAGCTAACGGGTGATCTTCTGCTACACAGCTTATTGCAAATAAGGGTTATGAAGGAGCAGCTGCAGATGTTTGGTCCTGTGGGGTAATCCTTTTTGAGCTACTGTCGGGATATCTACCATTTGACGAACGTAGCCTCATAATGTTGTATAAGAAGGTACTATCTATATAAGGGTTCATTATCTCTCCCATGTGCGAAAGTAATCACTCCACTGATGACTCTGCTTGTGTAAAGATATCTGCAGCTGATTACACATGTCCACAGTGGTTTACAGAAAGTCAAAAGAAGCTAATATCAAGAATATTAGATCCAAATCCCAGAAAGGTATATCAACAAGAAGAGTTTTTATGCTTTAACAAATTCTAAGATCATAACAAACGAGAAAGTAATGCAATCATCCATCATCACAGAGAATAACATTACCAGAGATCCTTGAAGATGAATGGTTTCAGATAGATTACGTGCCTTCTTGTGGATATGAATGTGATGAAAAAATCTTCTTGGATGATGTTAATGCTGCTTTCAATGCCGATGAGGTAAATGTTCATAAACAGTAAAACTACTGCAAGTTTTGTGCTTTCACCTGAATAACTGAAATTCTAAGCAGGACAACACCTCAGAAACAGAGACCCCTAAATCCTCAAGTTTCGTAAACGCTTTCCAACTAATAGCAATGTCCCATGATCTTGATTTATCAGGTCTCTTCGAAGAACAGGCAAGTCTGCAAATCAGAATTTGGCTTAACTTTCTGCAAACTTCTTTTGTTCATTTGTGAATTTCAATCAATCTCTCTCTTGTCTAGGAACACAGGAAGCAGAAAACCAGGCTGGTATCCAAATATACAGTTAACGAAACCATAAGGAAAATAGAAGCTGCTGCAATGGATGTGGGTTTGTCAGTTGAAAGAATGAACAATTTCAAGGTAAAAACTCGTTGGATTTGCCTAGTCTTCATCTAGAGAGATTTTCTCCATTACAGAGTAACTAATGACCATACCACACCATATCAGATGAAAATGCATCAGAAACCAAACATGAAAAGATATACCAGATCATATTATGACCTATCAGCAGAGGTAAAATGTTCTGCAAATGCCTTCAAGATATCAGAATTCTGTAGTCTAACATCAATGACAGTCTAATCATACCATGCAAAATGCCAGGTAATTGAGGTTGCTCCTATGAATTGTGTTGTCGAAATATCAAAATCAGTAGGGGAGACAAGATTGTACAAAGAGGTATGAAAACCTTCTGTTTTATGTCATTTTCTTGAATAAACAATTAGTGGTGATTATACCTGCAGCATAATGACATCATATCATCATTGTTGATGAACAGTTTTGCAAAAGTTTATTGAGTTTGCTGACAAAGATATCAGATGTATCATTGCAAAAGGAAGGATCAGAAAAATCAAGCAACAATAGAAGCACTCAAGAGATAAGGTCATTTAAAGCTCTGAAATACAATTTGATTAGATAAACTAAAATAGATTGCCTATCCAACTAACTGGAAAATTTCCAAAACCATGCAGCTGTGAGGAGCAAAATGAAAACGTGACTAATGGCCTTCAAGGCTATTCCTCTTCTTGATGATTACCTTAACCTGCATTTGACCTGGCATTTCACACTTTCAAGAACCTCAGAGAAACTGGACACTTTATTATATGATAATCTTTCAACTGCAGAACCTAAGAACCATTGACAAGTACCATAAGGCAGCAGGGCACTGTTCCTCCACAGAAACAAGTCAGCCCTGTTGTGTACAGGACTGTTTGCTTGCCCCAAATTCTCTCCCATTTCTTCTTTCTTTTTCTTTTTCTCTTTATATATATATATATATATATATATATATATTTGCTTCTTCCTTTCATTTTGACACTAATAACTCACTCCAAAATGTATATTTAAGGCCAGAGTTCTTCTTTAATATTTCCAATGAGAGATCAATGACTGAAAAACATTCCTGTAACTTCATGAGACCAATTTTAGCCTGGTTTTTATATGTTGACAGCAAAAGAATAATGTTGAAGCAAGATAGCAAAGCAAATATTCAAGCAAACCTAATCAAGCCAGCAGCTACGACCAAGAGGATTTCTCTGAAACATCTCTATATAAAAAATTTATATTTCTTACATATTTCTAGAACACATCAAGATTCAAACAGATTCTAAATCCATATTTCACATTCTCCCCTTTTCTGGTCACATGGTGCCAATAAGGAGACATCAACCTAATTTTATAAAAACAACCTGCTGGTCCTTTGGATTTGCTAAATTCTCAACATATGCCTCAATTGAGATTAAACCAACAACAAAATCTATAAATAGTAAGGCACACTCAACAATGGTCATGCAATTTGTGAATTCAGAGGCATGCATGCAACATGAAGCCAAATAAGTCATCATAGCAAAAATTTGGCATCAAGAGCACACGATGATTCTATTATGATTACCTAAGAAAATTCATCTGCCAACTTCATATTTGCAAAGTTTGATATGAAATTTACATAATACACTTCTATGCGACAACTCGGTAAAATAAGGATCCAATCTCTTGCTAATGATCGTAAACAAACAAAAGTTATAAAACATATTTCAGTCAATTCATGCACCTATGAGCATCTAAAAAGTATAGTGATCATATATTTTCATAAAAGAATGTCCAGCCATCCCAAGTGCATGGTCTAAGAATTTGACCTCTCATGCTTGCCTGGACGTACTTAGATAGTCTTAAATTTCAGTTGTTTCTTGGTAGCTTATGCCGTTTGATTTCACACAAAAAGAAACACAACTCATATGAGCACCAAATGAACATGATCAGGAAAGAAAGATTAAACAGCTCCACAGCCTGACGTTTCCTTTTTTTAATTTAATTGCTTGGTGTATCTTTTATTGGTTTTCTTTTCTTAAAATTCTTCTTAGTTCCATGTATGTTTGCACTATTAAAATAGGATATAATACAAACATGGCCTACTGAATTGCTTCATAAACTACACAAGGGATTTCTCAATATGGCTTTAAAAGGCATATTGACCACAATTTAGCCAGTCAGATATTAAGACATCATTATTCCATCCATAATACCTTAAAAAATATATAACTTACCCAAGTTTAAGAAGAATCTGTTTGTTTATAGCAACATATGCAGTTATTAGTGAGCTCCATAATTTAAGGGTCAGAGCCCAACTGCTCAAGGCTTGAACTAATCATTTGACTACAATTGTGAAAAATATTCAGGGAAGCCACGTCTTTGTGCTCAATATGAATGTTTCCTTCAGAAAAGATGAACAAATAAAGTGAAACTGCCAGATTTACACCCTTTCAAGTAATACTTTTCCATCATTAATGTGTTATAAGGGTGAGTGATGGCATCGTTATATATAATATAATTGGTAAACTGCTACATAAACATTATGGCAGTGCAATTTGGGTTTGTTCAAATTCAGAAAACACACTATATCTATCAAAAGAGAATAATCATCATATACTTTCCAATTGGTAAAATGGATAGAAATTATAACCTTTAAAGAAAAGTGAATTTACATGATGAAAACAAGCAAACAAACGAACCTATTGGGATTAAGATAGCTACAACTCTGCAGTACCCCTGGAATCTCCTCATTGACATGGAAGTATATGCTGCAATGCCTTCATATGTCACAATGTAGACCATTGCATAAAAAAAAAGCAACCCATCCATCATAGAATCACCAACTGTAAGAAACCAGCTAGTAGAGGCCTATAGAAGGAAATTATCTATCATGTGGAAAACCACATCAGCACCATCAGAATTCAACCAATACGACTTCACCTGAATAAATGAGCAAGATGATGAAAAAAATGAGAAAAGCAATAAACAAATCAAGTATTACTGGGTGGCAATTAATTTTAATCCAAACCACTACATTTTCATTACTATAGAAGAACTAACAATCAAATTGTAACTGCCCAAAAATTGATTTGAGGACCATTGGCTAAGCCAACATTATATATGCTGAACTTGCCAACACATGGCTGCCCTCAAGCCTTGAAAGCAGCTGCTCCATGCAAAAATACTGATGGATTGGTCTGTCTCCAAATTCTGCCCAGATCACATGCTGGGGGTACCATTCTAGAAAACAATATGAATATATACCTAATGGCGACTGTTAAATTTACTAGCAACTGAACCACTAAAAATCCTTGGGCTTGTAACAAAATATACTAATGAAGTTTTAAAATTTGGATTAAAATGTGGAACAAAAAAATATAAACTACACCTTCCATCCAAGTTTCCTATTAATGTCATTTTTTTTGGCTATTTAAGGTTATTTTAAGAAAATGCAATGGCCAAGCTTCACTCATCTTAATAAGGCTTTCCTGAAAGGACAGCATGAACTACTATATCAGACTTGTTATGTGTTTAACAATAAGAGAGATAGAACTGAAAAACAATTCCTCATAACATCTTCTATCTCTTGCTATTTTGATGAATTTTACCATGTCCTATCATAATTGGAACAGATTGTCAAGCCTATACCTAAGCTAATTGCATAACAGCATAGCCTATATTTTTCTAGGCATTTTAACAACCATCAAGGGGGTTCATTTGAAAAAAGACCAGTCATATTTATTTAGAAACCCACTTCCAGACAAGTTGCAAAGTTGACCTTAATTGTGCAAGTTTTCGTTATTTACCCATCTGAGATAGAGATATTTTATTTTCATTAATCACAAGTATTGTGAAAAGCAATAAGACTGTCTAAGAAGATCTGCAGAAGAAGAGAAAATACTGCAGAGGATATGGAAGAACCAATCAGCTTTTGAACTTGCCTGAATGGTATTGTGAGCAATATACCGTTGTTTGCTTTTATGAAAGCTAACATCTACACGTTCCCAAGGTACTTGAGTCAGTCCTTTGATCATCTCTTCTACATATTGAAAGAGAGGATACTCATGAAAAAAAGAAGCATGACAAAAAATAAAAATAAATATATAAACAAATTAAGAAAAAGGGTATGGAAATCAAACCCAGTCATCAGAGAAATAATGAGCAAGCACAAAGAAACCAACTTTAAGTACCAAGTTCCAAGCCTAGAAAACAATAAAATGTTTCTCTCGCTCCAAGTAACATTTGAAAAATAGAGAAAGAAAGAAGTTTGACCAACCTTCTAAATCAGTTGTTTTCTCTCCAACAACAAGAGTTTTTTTATCAGAATTGTGGTCCACTCTTTCTCTCTCCACATAAACAATATGTGGATATTTATTATCTGTCACAAGAAGATTGGACTGGAGATGAAGATGGAAAAAACATTTGAATTAGTTTCATCAAAGAAAGAAAGAAACGGAAAAGGAAATGCATCTCTAAATAGACATCTGGCAAATAAAGCTGAATTAAGGGGAAAAAACACCTTGGGAAGTTCATTTTGACGCCTAATTGATGATGTTCCCCATCCAACTATATCTGATACAAGTTAAGGCAAATGTACTCTGGCATAAAGGTAGAGATGAGACCTCAGATACGGAAGGTATCCATAATTCAAAGGCAAATTTGAGTGAGAAAAAGGATACGATCATAATTTGCATTTGCATATACCACACGACGCTTGAATGCACGTAAAGCTGATCTACACATCATAAACAATGTTACCAGATATTTATCCATGAATAGACTGATGGGTTACCTATTAAAAATAGTGTGGTAGATATACTTACATGAATCTTAAGCCATCAGAATCATTAACCATTTGAAGGAGAAGAGGTATCCCATTATCATTGTCTGTTAGGAACAGATGCTTTCCTGTCCTTCCAACTATTAAATGAGCAGTCTGAGATGCTCTTCTCTCAAGGAAAGGAAGACCACAGAGAATAGGGAGCTGTAGAATCAAGACAAGAAACGCATAAAAATACATAAAAAGCACGGTACCAGAAATACATTATCCGAAAGGTCTCTAGAAAACTAGAATAGAAGTAACGAATCACTTAAGGTTCTCAAAAAGAATGGTATTAGTATTAAGAATCTATGTTGCTCATCATATATTGGTCATACGAGAACATCAACCTCCAATCACATATTAAGATTTCTAACAGCATCCTAACCATGCTAAAGTGTTTTGAATAGGATCATTTCATTCCAAAATCCCTTTCTGCATTGAAAGCTCCAGGACCTATTAACCAATAACCCTAAACATTCTAAACAATTACGGAAGGAAAAAAAGATCAAAGATAATTGATTAAAATTCAAGTAAATTAATAGAAGAATTCAACATAGAAATCCAAGAATCAAGAAGATGATTAATGCATGTGGGTTGAACATAATGACAAAGCAAGCAGAAGTATTGTTCTCTTAACCTGTTTATTTCCCCTTGAACCAAGATGAGGTGTTGCAAATGTTATGAAGTTCACAGGTTCCAATCCAGCAATTCTAGCTTCACATGGCTGCTCAAGACAGTGCATTGAATTTGTGTGCTCTTCATCGAAGGAATTTTTAGTGAGATTTGAAAGGGCTGATTTAGGTAAATTTTCATACAGCCTGGCTACAGCATATCTTGCAACAAGTCCACCTAGTGAGTGAGCCACAAAAGAAATTTTCCGCACCTCAGGCCTGTGTCTAACAACTGCCAATACCTGCATTAGATATTTCACCAAGAACTCAAGATTCACATGAAATGGCTTATGGATATCTTCTGACACAACAGATTGTTTAAACAAAATTACCCTGAACTAAAATCTGACTGCCAAACATACCTCTTCAGCTAGCCTGTCACCCATCAAATCAACACCATCAAATGTCAATTTTGAATGGTTGCACTCACTGCCTGCTTATAAGAATATCAAGTCAAAAACCGAAAACATTGACAAAGAAATAACCATGGAGTACAAATTGAAATTAAAATAAAAAACCATATGGAATCATTCTAGGCATCATAAGTTTACGTAAATATCGCTAGGGGTGTTAAAAAAACCGACGAACCAATTAAACGTAAAAACCAGGAAAAATTAACCAAAAACACTGATTTGATAGAAAAACCGATCAAACCGATATAAAAATCAAGTAACAGACTCAGTCCGGTCCGGTTTTGGTTTTAGAAATTGAAACCAGGTAACTGAACTGGACCCAATGTTTGAGAAAGGCTTAAACCCACTTAAAAGAAAGGGGGTATAAAAAGAAAAGTATGCTACCTCAGTTTCCTAACCCTAAAAATTCCACGCCCCACCCCCCCTCTCCCACTGAAAACAGCAGTCAGCAGCCATCTCGTTCCATCCTTTTCTCTTCCATCTCCTCCCTCTATGTTAACTCCCCCTTCTTGTTCTCCCCCTCTTGATACAACATCTCAATCGGTCGTCTCCCCCTGCCTTCTCTATCATTCCTTCTTTTCATCAAAGGCCCACTCTGAACACGCCAGAATCTGGCTTTGTAGGGTAAGATTTCTTCTTCTTTTTTCTCCGAGGTATTTAAGAAACTGTGGATACTTTCATGCCTCAGGCATAAGTAATTGATAGAATTTGATATGGACTTTTTTCTCCGGTTTTTGCTTTCTGTTTTAATTTTCACTTTTATAGCAGGATTGATTTTACCTAAAGTCTGACTGTTTCCTAAGAAAATTTCTTTCATGAGATGAAGCACAAGTTATTGATAGATTTTGCAACAATTTGTTAAGACTCACATCAACAGATCTGCAATGAACTGCAGTTTCTGTTTTTCTTTGTTTATTTTGTCAAAAAAAAGAAAAAATAAAATTATTTTACTTGATTTTCTCGTCAACAAAACAAAGCAGACACGGTAACCCATTTTGATTTATCTACTACGAAGAAGCTTCCTTTGCTTTGAAGAGATTAGATTTTCTGGTTTCAAGCCAAAAAACTGAACTTGACCAAACCGAACCAGTTCCGTTTGAACCGGTTATCAGTTCGGTTCAGTCCATTTTCTAGCAAAAATTCATCTCCCAGTTCAGTTGGAATTTTGGCCCAAACCAGACCATGAACACCCCTAAATATCGCAATTCAGAAAGCTATGAAACAAACATTTTACAACATATCAAAATTGGGATAACTAACTTTGGCTTTCACGCACAAAAACCAGGTTAGCATCAATGAATTGGAATGTTGCAATTTCTTTAAACTCAGACCACCCATAAGCAGATCATCATACCAGAATACAAGTATCTTCTAAAATGCAAAAAATTAAGCTATTATATGTGGCTTCTTCAATCAGAACATGAAGAACCACCATCAAATGAATGACAGATGGGGTCATAAGCAAGCACTTACGATGCACAAGTATTTTGTCAGGAAGTTTTTTCACAAACTGATCTGCCGCATATCTCCAATCTGCAGAACTGTACCCACAAAAATGAAAAACAAAAATCCAACAGTAAACTTTGTTTTCTCAGAGTTCATAACCAACCTACGAACAGTATTAAACCAGAAACACTAAATTGGAATCAAATTTATAGCTCAGTACTGGCGAGACCCACAATGCAAAATAATTCAAAAATTCTAGTAAACAAGCTTAGAAGGACGCTAGCTAGCTAAAGTCTTCTTCCCTACTGATAACAATATAGACTAAAATAACTTATTTTTCTATTTGCAGAGTGACCGAAGGACGCTAGCTAGCTATAGTCTTCTTCTCTGCTGATTATAATATAGACTACACTAATTTATTTTCTATTTGCAGAGGGACCTCATGATTTGTTCATCAAAATAGAAATAGAAATTCATCATATCTTTTGGATTTTGCATGGAGCACTTAAAAAAGAATAACACGATAATTAATGATGGTAATCCAAAAATTTAAAAAAAAACGAGTAAAATTATTGTTACCTCCCAATAATACCATTAACCATGATAACAAGATGCTGAGGCGAAACCCTAGTCTCTGCAACAGCTGCATCCATAAAATCCTCACCGCCACTATCGACCTCCACCTTGAGTACTTTACTGTCAGTTCTCTTATTAAAACACATGAAATTCATCCTCTTCCGTATCCAATCCATTTTGGCCGGATCCGCTCCTGAATGGAGAGGAAAGGAGAAAGGGTTGGTGGTGTGAATGAAAACGGCAGTGTGTTTGGGTGGAGAGAGTGGAGAGACGGCGGCGATCATGCGGGGCAAAGAATCATCGAAGAAAACAAAAAGGAGAGATAGAAGCGATTAAGCGAAGAAGAGTATTAGGAGTAGAAGGAAGGATGGAATGTGAAAAATGTGGAGAGAGGGGGGGGTGGGGGAATGTTTGGAGTGACATGTGCTATCATCGATCTATCAATTTATGTAAAAGTGGTCAGAAAACGGGTTTTTCGGTTTTCACCATCATACTGGTGAAGGCTTCAAGTTAAGAAAATTAAGAGCTTGAAAATCCAAAATCGATTGATTATGAAAAAAATAAAATGTTTGGCTATGATTCAGTTTCAAAAATCCAAAACTGATTGAATCAGACCAGTTCAAAAGGCACTGGACCGAGATTAAAAAAAAAAAAAAAAAGTATATACAAGCTTATTTTAAATTATATGTTTCTACCACGAAGAATTGGTCATCTCAAGTAAAAAAGGTCTCATGTCGTCTTCCAGAGCTCAAATTCACCTCTGGTTTTCCCTGGAAGATCTTCGTTTGGATGATGACTAATTAAACCGAAGCAACATGCGGTAGTATAGATAGATTTTAAAAGTATTTTTTAATTAAAAATATATTATTATTTTTTTAGATTTTTTATATTAATCCATTAAAATCTTAAAACAATTTAAAAAATATTAATTTAATAACTTGTTACGTAAAAAACAGTTTGGAAAGTACATTGAATCACAAAATAATCACCCCCCTCCATGCACCACGTTGTTTTTGTTGTCTTTGTTATGACATATTTATTAGTATATTTGTCCTCATTTCTTTACTATCGGACTATTTTTATTTTAAATTTAAATAAATATTGAATATAAATATTATTATGAAAGTATCACTTAATTTAATTAAATAGTTTGATTTTTAAACCACTCAACCAAATTTTTTATCTAACTTAAGTTTTGAATTTCACAATACAATATAATAGTTAATTTAAAGTAAATTATTTAATTTAATGAATTTAAAAATAACTTGGATGACCAATAAAAATATAGTATAATTTTAAAAAAAATTAAGATAATAATTTATTTTATATTAAAATAATATTATATTAGATTGACCTTGGTCATCCTGTGACTTGAGTCATGAACTTCATGGATTTAATAACTTTATTATTTTTATAAAATTAGATATTTTTAAAATCAAGTATTAATCCTAAAAAAATATTTATTTGAGATCGGGATAACTATAAAAAATAAAAAAAACTATAAATTTTATTTTTTTAACCAATTCAATACTAAATAAGAGTGAAATAAAAAAAATATAAGAATTGATGGGTAAATTTATTAAACCTGTGAATTAGATAACTCATATCAACACGTTAAATTCACAAATTGGGTAATGAACTGCATTAGAATTAATAACTAATTTTTTTATAAATTATTGTTTATTTAACTATATGATAAAAAAAATAGACCATAATAAAATTGAACATCAAATCATATTGAGATTTTTTTTTAAGATTATGATAACTTTATAAACAACAAATTATGAAATTTAACTCTCGATCAGTCTAACATTAAGAGATGAAATTGAAAAAAAAAAAAAAAGATAAACTCGTCTTACATTTCAATAGGTCCATAGACTTTCTAAAACCTAATAACATGTTTTTTTTTTCTCAAAATTATTTTATTTATTATATGATAAAAATAAAAATAGACAATTATATGATTGAGTTCAATTAAAAAAAAAAAGTACTCTACTAAACCAGGGTTATCTCGTTAAACAAACAAGCGTAATTAGAATTATCTCGTCAAACTCGCAAACTAAATTATTAACTCCACAAAGTTTAATAAACTAATTTTTTTTAAATTATTTTTTATTTAACTAAAAGGTTTTTTTAAAAAATAGACCATATTATGATGCTAAAATATTCTTCTAATACCAACCCGATATTGAGATTTTTTTATACTGCAACAACCAAATAAAAGATAAAATAAAATAAATTATATACTCTAAATCCCTATAAATGTATCATATAAGGATTAAATTAAAAAAATCAATAAATAAAAATAAAAATAAACACTTTAAATTACTATTATAATCCACATTGCTAATAAATACAGAAAAATAATGTTTTTCCCTCACCTTTTAAAATATAAAAACTAAATCAGAACTAATCACTTTTCTCTTTCAAACTTTCTCTTAATCCACATGTCTTAATGGATCTTTTAAATTTGATTTAATTCTCTTAAATGTTGGATTTTGTTAACAAGAATGAGATTATTATCAATGTACCATCTTGTACTTTGTAATGATGATTTGAATCTTGAACTTAATCATTTGAATCTTGAACTTAATAAAAGTTAGGGTAATTTTTTCATTGATCTTATATTAACAAATCAATCATGCAATTATATTCATGCATTATTCACCAATGTTCCAATTTTACTATAATTTTGATTTTTTTTGTTCGAGTCACCAAACAATTATTTTCTTGATCTAAAATACCTTCATAACAATTTATAGAATTTCAATTTTCGTTACACAACAATTTATTCTTCGAACCTCTGGCCACTTAATTAGTCAATCATTATTTTCATCTAGTATATACATATTAATGCTCATTACACATGTAGATGTCACACATAACCTTACATCAAAGACAATTACACAACTTAAAATTCATACACATTTGTTAATATTTAGGTCATACATTTATATTTTTATATATTTTAATAATAACAAAAATATGAAAATTAAACTAACAATATATGTAATTAAAATAATTTTTAAACATATTTTATATGAAGAACATATTAATAAACATGATAGAAGTTCAAAAAGGAAGCAAAATAAATGCATAGTTTAATTTTTCATTTTTAGTGTTAAAGATAAATGTTTATATCCTACTCGATAGTACAAATTAAAATGAATACACACGCTTCGCTTTATATATATTTTAAAAGGATTGATATAAATTTTCTAAGAATTCATCTAATATTACAACTGATAAATCTAGATTTTACATAAATTATTCGATTGTTTGTTCATATATGATTAACATCTAAAAGTTCTTTAGAAATCAGTTGATCGATTGAATTAATTAACTTGAATGAATTAGTCGACTGTTTGTTCATCTGTAATGCCCAAAATACCTTTGTTCATTTGAAAATTCATGGATGTGTATTTGACAACTTTTGTCTCATGTAACTTTTTTTTATATAATAGACATTTTATAGGTTTTTTCTTATTGTCAGAGAAATAGTTATTATTTTGTATTTTGGATAATAAGAGAAAATTCTACTAGACAAGCACTTTTGATAAAAATCCATTAAAGTGCTATATGAAATTTACATTCAAAGATGTTGGAAGAATAATCAATTTTTAAATAATTATGCATCGCTAATTTTACATTAATTGGTGTGGTTGGCTTTTTGTAACTTAACATAATTTAATTTTCTAAAAAATAATTTAGTTTTTAAGAGTTGATTTGATTCATGTTTAAAAAGATATGTTTCATTTCTTAATGTCCTAAGTTCTAATTTTAAATCCATTAATTTACCATACTAATATAAAGTATGCATCCCTATAATCATGAGAAGAAAACATTTAATCACCTAAAATATCTCCAGTTATAAAATAAAATAAAATAAATTTATTTTTCATTAAAAATTATAATAAATTAGTAAAATTAGTAAAATGGCATTTTTTTCCTGCTTGTTTCAATTAAAATAGGACAAGACTATATTTAAATTGGAATAGAATAAAATCAAAAGAGTGTTGAAATTAGAATCTAGAATAGTTAAGTCTATTGCAATCATAAAATAAATACATAGGTGTTTTACTGTAGCAAAACATTCCAGCAAACTTGTTGACAAACTTATTTTACTGTTCATATCACTATTTATAGCCAAGATTTATCTTTTTAGTCCCTGATTTTTTTTTCACTTCACTCATTTAATTTTATTTTTTTTTGTTATTTCATCCTTGTAAGTAATGTTTTCATGATTTTATGTGTTAGGATTTGTTTTGTTTTGCATGATCTTGTGTATGCAATGTGAATATTTCAAAGTTAAATTACATATTAATATTAAAAAATAGAATATTAACTGAACAACAAGACTATTTTTTTATTTTCAATGTTAAAAAGGAACAACAAACTTTAGTTTAGTCTTTAAAGTTTTTAATTTTTGCATTATTTGATCCATATTTTTTTAAATTTGTATATTTCAGTTTTAAACTTTATTTTAATCATATTTTGGTCTCTAAATATTAAGAAATAAAAGATAAATTCACTAGAAAAAAAAAGGTTTTGGATGGTCGCAAAAGATAATTTTAATGTCAATTGGTTCATTTTAAAAATAAGAATGTAATAAAGATAGTTATGCTTATTAAGCATGTCAAAAATTTAGATCAAGGCTTAATTTTTTTTATTCAATTTGATTTGCTATTTTTAGAATGATTAAAATATTTTTTATAGTTAAAATGGTTTTATTAAAATTCTAGTTTTTTTAGGTAAAAACAAGTTGAAAGTTGGGTATTAAATCCATAGATGCAACATTGATTTTCTAGCACTTTGTTCTATTAAACAAAAACATGAGTAAACATCATGTCATGTGTTATATTTTTAAAATAAAATATAAAAATAGTCATACATCCTAGTTGTGCCTTATTTTTCTTATTTGAATTTGATTTTTTAAAATTATGTTATTATCCTCTCTCTCATTTGTTTTAAATTGTTTAGTTCAACTATCTTTTTAATATTAATTAATTTTTTGGATGTTTTATATAATTTTATAATATCTGATAAGATTATTATAATTTATCTTTAATCATTTTCTATTAGATTTTAGATAGATCAATTGTATTTGCATTTATAAGAATGAGAATAGCAACTAAAATAAACTTCTAAAATAAATAAGAAAAATGTATAAAATGAAATGGGCAGCTAAGATAAAAATATTTATATGAGCATTTATATTTTTACTTCTTACTAGGAAGATCAACTTTCTACTTTACTTTATAATTGGCTTTCATAATTTTTTTTAATAATTTGTTAGTTCATTTATTTTTTAAATTAATTTTGTTAAGCATTCACATCATCTTTTCATATTTATAATGTCAACACCTTTTTTTCTTGCATTAAAAATTAACTTGAAATTCTACTCATTAGGGTGTGTATGAGCTTCATTCATTTACTTTTTTTTTTTTATTTCTTTCTATTTCAAAATTAAATCCTTTTTAAAATAATTCCACTTTCTTCTTTGTGTAATAGATGACCGTGAAGTTTTAAGATTTGGTTTTTGATCATTAGGGTTGCTAGCTTAGGTTTATGAGATGTCTTTTAAAAATCATGCAACAATTTGTGGTGGTGGTTCTTAAAGATGGTTTCGAGGTCTGATGGGAGGTGTTTAAACGATGGCTAAAGTATATAAAAATGTAGAATTGTTAATTTTTCGATAATGGTTTTTTTTTTCAATTTTCTTTGTAGCTACCCCTTTAGGGTTTTATCATTTATTTTATAGGTCAAAATAAAAAAAATATTTAAAAAATAAGTTGGTTCAATATGATTTTTTAATGTTTTTTTGTTTTAAAAAAAGAAAGTAAAACCCTTGATTGTAGATAATAATTGACTAATCTGATAATAATTGACTAATCTATATCGGTAAAAAAAAGATACTAATAGTCTTATCATCTTGGAATCTTGAGGATAAGTTCCTATTATGTCATTAGGAGTAATTTAAGGGGTAAAAGAAACAAATTACAACTATTAGATTTAAAGAAGGTAATCTATATTTTGGATGGAGAAAGATTTGGTGTGTTTTGATGAGAAAATTGGGTTAAACCAAGGCTGTAGTTAGGTAACTGTTTTTGGTTCGAAATAGAAGAAAACAATGAAAAAAAAAGTTAACAATACTAGACAACTTGAACATATTAAAATAACATTGTTTTTTTTCCCGGTATATATAACTTTACCCCCAAAACACACCATTTCATTAATGATAAAATATTATCATTTCTATAACCTATGCTAATTAGGGATTTTACCCTTTCAAAGTCAATTTTAATCCTTGTTTTATATATATATATATATATATATATATATATATATAATTTCACAATCAAACCTTTGATTGGTCTCAATCTTTAAGAATCTTTTTAATTGTGCCCCTAAATTTTTTCAATTGAGCTCATAAATTTTGATGCTGTTTATAATATGATTATTGGTCTTAATATTCTTCAATTTTATTCTTAAATGGCCTTTCAAACTTTTAATTATTTATATTTCACTTTTGATTAAATTAATTAGCCCTTTAGAACTTTAGCACCCATTTATTTTAGTCCATGAATCTTTAATTCTGCAATCTTAACTTGAATTTACCCTAAACTTTGAGTTTTGTCTAATTAAATCATCAATTGCATTAATTAAACTAATATAAAGTTCAATCAAGTCCATGTATTTAATGATTTTTTTATTTTTGAACAAATTGACTTTTAAACTTTATTTTTGTTTCATTTTAGCCCTTGATTAATCTAATTAAACCATTTCAAAGTTCAATTAAGTCGTTGGATTTTTCTTTTTTAAAAATTTTGCCCCCATCTTCAAATTTCTTCATAATCATACTCTAACAATCAAACTTTGCAATCTTGTTCATATTTGTCTTTAAATATTTAATTTGTGTAGTCTTAATCAATTTTAATTTATTTTAGCAAGATTTTAAATTGTTTAACCATTTAATTTTTATCTAGCTGTGAATTAAATGTTTGCCTGATTGTAATTTGATTTTCTTAAAAAATTATTATTTGATTTTTTTTAAATTTTTTTTAATATGTTTTTGAAAGAAAAATTCTTTTACATAAAAAATATTTTATTAAAAAAATTCTGATTATAATAAATATTATTTTATTAAAAAAATAGAATAGAGGACAATGGCATGTCATGTGATGTGGCCGTATTAAAAAAAATCCCAAAAACTTCAACGAAGATAAATACTCACACACACACACACATATATATTCTTACAAACAAACAATTTATGCTGCCACCTTTTGTGTTCTAGAATTTTCATTGCATAATACAGACAAGAGAGCTCACGGGCATAACATAAGCAGTTCACGAGCCACCTTCAATCATGGATCTTCCCTTTCAACAACTTCCATACCCGTCCACGAACATTTATAATGCTTGTCCACCACCATCCAATTTACACCACAAAAGCAAATTCCTATTAAGCAAATGATTGGACATTGCGATCCACACTCCATTACTGCGTTTGGTTCCATTACACCATACACTAACTCCCATGTCTTCTTGAAATCGATATAAAATAAAGACGAACACCAAAGTGAGCGCCACCAACCGCTTAATAGCCTTACCATCACCCCTGCTCTAAAAAAACATGAGAGCACAATTGTTCTTCGTCTTTATTCACTTAACCATCCTCGCTACCAACAGCATTTTAGTCACTTCCCAGTCATCTTCATTAGCAGAAACACCGCTAAAAAAGGTTGATAATGAGACTATTTACAAGGTCTCTAAGCAACTCTGCTGGGGTTGCTTAGGAGAGTCACTACAATTCTTGTTTGCACATAATTTAGTAAGGGCAGCCAAATGGGAGCTACCCTTGATGTGGGACTTTCAGCTTGAAAAATATGCAGAATGGTGGGCTGGCCTAAGAAAAGCAGACTGCAAACTGCAACATTCGTTTCCAGAATATGATTTCAAGCTAGGAGAAAATATTTATTGGGGGAGTGGCTCCACATGGACACCAACCGATGCAGTGAGTGCCTGGGCTGGTGAAGAGAAGTACTATAATTATGCACAAAACACATGTCAGGAGGGTCAAATGTGTGGACACTATACACAGATTGTGTGGAAGACTACGAGGAGAATTGGGTGTGCTCGTGTTGTCTGTGATGATGGAGACGTGTTTATGACTTGTAACTATGATCCTCCTGGTAATTATGTTGGTGAAAGGCCATATCAACGCATACCATAATAAATCTAGCTGGGTGCTCTAAGCCTGATATTATTAGGATTGGATGATGCATGATCAGTACTAGATTGCTTCCTAAGTATTTCCGTGCTCAATATGTTTACCATACTTGTATATATGTACGGGTGAATTATTGTAGTATTCACCTGAATTTAAAATAAAATCTCATATGTAGTAATATAGGATCAATTTAAATACTATTCCTAAATTACAGTTCCTCTTGCACAGCTTGGTATTTAGCTCACTGGTGCTCTTTTACTTTTGAAGGAGAGATGTCTGCGGGTTCCCATCATGCTCTAATTGTTGGAATATGAGAAGCGTCTATGCAGAAAGTCTGGTCCAATGTTTATGAACTTACTTGATGAGGATAAATGCATAAATTAATATTGAGTTTTTCAACATGAGGCTTGTTAAGCCTCTGCAATTACTGCCTTCTTGGCTTTTAGGAGGCAATCTCAATCAGGGGTATAGGAAATATATAAATAAATGCATAATAATAATAATAAAACATACATAATCATAACCAGTCCTAGAGATTAGTCATGAAGTTCCACCAAACACTTTTCTCGACAGAGAAAAAGTGCATTGGTCGCACGTCGTTATATTCAGTAACAAGGTAAAATTTGGGCTATGCCCAGAAGGTTCATCTAATTTTGGGCAATCAATGAAAGCATTCTTGTTGCAACATGATGATGCTCGAGGAAACTTCATTGTATCAAGGCTTTTCTAACGGGCAACAACAAGACAAATGAGGGCATTACCTACGAAAACCTTCCGATGTTGAAGTCAAATTAGGATTTAGATAGATGTCATGTAAAAATAATGAGTAGAGAAATAGATGGATATTTTTCTCTTTCTTGGGATAAGAAAATCCTTTATTTTCTTTTGCTAAAACATGTAATATATAGCTGGAAAAATATAAAAAAATCTAAAAATTATATAGAAAAAACATTCTAGCTACTCAAGGTAATAATTTTATTTTTTTCATGTAGAGTTATAACTTATAATAAATATCAAGAAAGAGAAGAGAGATAAAAAAACTTGATTAGACCCCAATTCTATCAAAATTGATGTGAGACTTGATTGGTTAGACTCAATAGAAGATGTTAGACCAAGAGGACTTTATTTTATATCATCATTATTATTTGTCATTTAAGAAATTTTTTTAATTACATTGTTTAAAAATTATTTTACTAGAAAAATAAATGCAATAGAAAAAAACAAATAATAAATGATATATTTTAAAAATATATATGAAAGGTATGACTTAATGTAAGCATGTGAAAGCTATTGATATGTGATACAAGTTGATTTATATTGTAGCATTTAAACTTAATAATTTTAGGTGTAAAAACTTTTGGCTATATTAAGAATCTTTTAACACTTTTCATAAGTCATACACAAGATTATGTTGAAGAATCTTAGTCTATTACAGAAATAGAAATCTTGGTTCACTTTTTATATGGTTGTATCAGAACCATTTCACCATTATTATGGTTATTGATAGAATTGCTACTATAAATAACTGATTTATTTTCTCTTCTTCAACATCACATTTATTTTCTATTTAAATTATTTGTTAGTGAACCTTTAGTGTGTAGAGAACGAGGCAAGAAACCTCACTCTTCCTTTTTCTTGATTTTGAGCTTTCTTTTAAATATGTATGACTAGATAAAAAGAACTTTTTTTATAGAAAAGACTCTAAAATTAGTAGTTATGTCAATAAGAGTGAGAGAACTAATCATTCTCACCATGTTAGTAAGAGTAGAGGCACTAGATTTTTTCATGGGAATATATATTCTTCATACCCATACCTAGTTCATCTTAACCTTAAATCCATATAAAAATACTATAATTACTGGTGCTACTACTTGATTAACCTTAAATATGAAGGTAATATATGATGTTAGGACTTCACTTTCCTATGAAAGAATATGTAAAACATTCGAGGCAATAATTAAGAACTTTAAGATTACAACCTTTATATGCATATTTAAGTTTGAATATATCTTTGTGTTGTTTGGTTTTATTAGAGATATATTTTTTTTACTATAACCTATTTGTGAGTTAGTTGTACCCAAATGAGTTTTTGATTGTAGTAACTTTTGACAAGTATTTGAGATTTAAAAGTTAAATTCTCTCTGTTGACTTGTTTAAATTTTACTATAGCTTGTCTAGTTCTTCTAAGACTAAAAAAGGTATAACATGGTTTTGTACTTTTTCTAAAAAAAAATATAAAATACTTTGAAATATATTTTTTAAGATAAATAATTGTCAATAAAGAATTAGAGAAGTAATTAGTTTATAATATGTTATAGTGGTTCTACATCCTCTACTAAAAAAATATAAAGATGTTCTTCATTTTGAAGAGTGTTTGTCACATGTAATGTTGCTTTTCCTTTAAACCTAAAAAAAAAATGTATTTAGAAATCTTACTAATAATTATCAATATTACATTGTTGCATCTATAGATTTAAAACTAGTTGAGTCAAAAGTTAATTTAAAAAAAATAGATAAAAAACTAAACTGTCTAGAATAAAATTTAAAAATTTGATGTTATTTTATTAACTAAAAACTTTTACAACCCACTAAGAACAATATATATATAAGTTTAATAGTCACTATATATATATATATATATATATATATATATATATATATAATTTATCATTATATCTACTAAATCAACCTACTAGTAAAAGGGACCGACTTATAATCATGTAATCAAGAGATTTGATTGAATCTAATAACTATAATTTGTTTACTTAACATTCATTTCATCCATGATGGAAATCATTTTATTGGTACATAAAGTTGTTAAATATAACCTGATTAATAGGTTGATGTCAGAAACTTATAACCTAAGATCTAATTATGTTTAGATTTAAAATTAAATCGGCTAAAAAGTTGATTTATTTAAATTTGGTTGGCTTAATTAAAACTCAATAGATCTGATTAAGTTAGTTTAATTTAATTTAAAATTAACCAATTAACTATAAGATATTAAAAAAATAAAATATTTTTATTTTAATATTTTATAAAGTTAAAAAGTGATCCAATTCAATGATTGGATTACTTGTATTATTTACCAAATCAAAAAACTCAGTTGTGAATAAGAATTATGTTGATACCATAGGTTAAAAGTTATAATATGACATAAATTATGTTACTTATATAGAAACCACATATTTTACCAAGTATTTTTTATATTTGTATTATAATATAATAATATAATATATGAGACTTTTCAAAAATGATTTTCAATTAAAAATACATTATAATAATATTTTTTTAGATTTTTTATTTTTTACATTAATATATCAAAATTATTAAAAAATATCTTAAAAATATTAATCTTAAAAAAAAAAGACAATTTGAAAAGTAGAATAACTTAAAGCGGGTGCATGGAAGTCTGGTGGTTGGTTCTCTTATTTAATAGGCGAGTTGATGTTTTAATAGCATGGTGGTTGGTGATCTTATTTAATGGGTGGGTTGATGTTAATTACTCTGTTAAATTCCTTTACATGATAGTACCTACAGGCTAGCACCTCTTTCATCTAAAGTTGCATTATTTATAATTGTTAAATAGAATTGACACACAATAAGAACTCCAATTATAATTTAAAGGTCTAAATTAAAAAGATTATGTATTTGTCTTATATATAATCATCTCACATTTTCCACTTCTAATTTATAAAATAATTACCACTCACACATATATTCAACACAAATTAAAGGTAAAATGATGAAGGCGTGGGATCCAAAATATTGAAGATTAAGATTATAGTGAAGGGAAGAGCAGCTGGGACTCAAAGGACATGATGAAGAACAACGAAAGGCCGAAAGGCAAGAAGCCGCACGTTAATATTGAAAAAGATGTAATTGCCACTAGCAAAAGCAGTACTGCTTTAATCAAACCCCGTTTTTTTTTTCCTACTAATTATTTTTAATGTTATATTGAAATTTATTTTATAATAAATACATATGATATATAATTTAGTTATCACATGAGATTGGATTTCCACACAAAAGAAAGAAAAAAAGAAAACAAAAGGAAAAACAAATACGCAAAAACTTCAAGAAACATTCAATAAGGCTTCTCTCCTATGTAATTCCCAGGAGGATCATAGTTGCAGGTCATGAAAACACCTCGTCCACCAAAACATTTCACTCTAGCACACCCAATTCTTCTTGTATTCCTCCACACAACTTGAGTATAATGTCCACATTCTTCGCCCTGGGCACAAGAATTAGACCTATAATCATAACTTTTACGCTCTGAGACCCACGCCACGGACGCCTGAGCTGGAGTCCAGTCACTGCCACTACCCCAAAAGATGTTCTCACCATAAGGTCCGTTAGAATGCTTTAACGCACAGTCAGAGCGCCTCTGGTTGGCATACCTCCGAGCGTAACGTTCCAATTTTGCATCCCACACCAATGGTCGGATCCTCAATGAGGCTCGGACAGCATTCTGAGGAGCCAAGAACTGGTTTGCCGTTCTAAGGTAGGGATTTGGTCGTTTTTTTGCGACGACAGCATGGGAGCTTGAAACGAGAAGGATAAAAATGGCGATGGAAGCATGCCAAGAATGCATTTGCAGAAAAAATAATTTAACCTTTCATTCGGGAATTTTAGGAGGGTCATTGTATACTTAAATATTTATGAGGATTTGGTAGTAGTTCCATTAGAAGGGTATTTAAGTCAACTAAGGGTGGCACCCATGTTCGATCATGATTGCCACATTTGTTTTTGTGGAGGACATAAGTTTTCATTCTACAATTTCATAATTTCGGGGGAGCCCCCCTGTTTCTCTTTCAAGTGCACCTCCACACCCCTTATTTTGACAAGAAACGACACAGAGAAACACTAGTTCAGGGTGGAAGGAAAGAGATCAAAAAAGAAAAGAAAGAGGAGTTTCTATTTAAATTTTATTTTTTAAAGTGTTTTCCAATTTTTTAAACTGAAAAAAACATTAAATTCATGTTTTTTAAATGTTTTTCAATAATTTTAATACATTAAAAATATACAATATTATTTTAATATATTTTCAATTAAAAAACACCGCCATGTTAATACCAAACAATTCTGGATATTAAATTTGCCTATCTGTAAATTGAAATCTCATCGTTTAAGACAATATATTTATGGGCTCGATTCGATATTGTCAAGAAAATTAAGTATTAATTATCTTAGATTGTAACTAATTATGCTTTAGAAATACAACAATATCAAATAAATATATTATTTAACTAATCTTTCTGGCAAACATATTTTTAATTTTTTTCTTTTTATATTATATAAATAGAAAAGGTATAATATTCGTTATCAAATGCAGCTAATCCAGCTAAATAAACAAGTATATACTCCGGATTTTATCTAATGTACAGATTATAAGACAGACTTGTTCTAGTGAGAGCTGTCATATTCTAGGGTCTTAATTAAACATATCCAGCTTCGCTGAAGCCCAATAAGAACACAAAACGTTACATGTAATTGTAATATAATAAGGGGTTGTACTAGAACATGAATGTACCTACCTGGTCACAATTTTTTGGTGGTTACACTCTACAAACAATTTTCAATTCTGGGAAAGATTTTATTGTATAATTAACGCTGAGAAACTGCAAATACTCTAGCATCTTTGCTCTACCGAAAAGGAAGAAGACAATGACATGATTGGGAAGACTTTTGATGAGCTAGCGTTATTATGTGGTCATCACTTTTGTTGGCCAAAGATGCCCCTTGTTCTTCACAAATGTCAATGACAGGAGTTGTCGTGGAAATATTTATATGCTCAAATCCTCAATACTACCCCAATCAACGGAGAGATTGAAGCACTTAAATCAACGAATAGGTTTCGACTGATTTCGAGCATTCCGATTCATTTTTATTTAATTTTTCTCTTGGCTGTTGTTCAAAAGAATATATATATTAATTATTTTTGTGTTGTTTAAATGTATTATTGGTTGAACAGTATCTATGATTTTCTTAACAAATCCAACCAGACTCCTGACTTTTCAATTTTTTATTTATTTACTTTGGCCGTCGAATTATAAGGTCAAGACAATGCATCGCCCTCGGTAGATTTCTCTGAGGCTTCTGTCAATTAATCCTCGTCAAGTAGCACGTCATGTGTACGTGTGTGACCGACCACCCCCTCCCAATTTTCATTGACGGAAGCCTGAGGACGGAGGACCCGACCCGAGATGGTGTTTTACTTTGACATGATAGCTCGAGGGGAGGTTATGGATGTAGTTGGATTGGGTCAAAAGTTCAAAGGCTCTCTCGAACAATTGGCTTTGCTCCTAATATCTTTATAATTTGAGTTTATTTATTACAACTTCTCACTACTGCAATACTTAATATTCTTGTTGTCTTTTTTTCTTAGTTCAAAACCCAGAAAATATCTGATGCTCCAGATATAAGAAGGTTAACTTTCTAAAGAGAAGCATTACTTCAGCAGTGGTTGGGCTTTCCTTGCTGCCTTGAATGCAAAGATCATCATCTTGAAAATGACTTTGCATCACGTGAGATTCTTTGCTGAGATTTCATTTCTGGCTTGAGATGGCTTTGCTTTCATGTACCAATTTTAATAGCAAACTGTCAGCACTCAGGTTACTCAATTGCAAACTATGAACAAATCACTCCATCATAAATTAGATTATGGGTAGGTTACCCATCATGAATTACAGACAAGTCACTTAATCACGGATTAGGAGTAGATAATAAGCAAGTCACTTGATCATAAATCACATACAGGTTATTCAATTACTAACTATACATTAAAAAAATTTAAATATTTTTCACAAGTAGATCACTTAAATAATAACATTATTTAAAGAGAAAACCCTTGATTTTTAAAATAATTAAGTTTTAAAATATCTACAAGAATAACCATCGCTTGGTTTGTTAATATCAAAACTTCCCAATGGATTTTTCTTCCAACCATGTAACGTTTTCATTTTTTTTTTCTTTATAAATTTAATTTTTAAAGTTCCTTACAAGACTTTATATCATTAATATTATATAAAAAAAAATCTATCATAACCCAACCTAAAATTATTTTATGTAAAAAATATTTTTCTAAAGTATTCTAAAATCTAAAAATTATTTCTAGACTTTTTCACATCTTCATCTTTGCATCAATTAAGATCATAGGTCCCTAGAATAATAGCTATAATGTTCCTATCCAATTCATAAAAAAATCATAACAAACTCACACCCTAACTGAAATTCCTAGATGGTATGAATAATTATCTTGATAATTATAGAACATGACAAGCTTTCTTTCTTAAATGTAATCAATTATTTAATTTCTTCTTTAATATAAAAAACTATGATTTTACCACCTCACAAATCCTTAAACCTTCTTATTTTTCCTATAAAAATCCTACAAAACCTCAACCCAAACAATTCAACGAGGGGGGTGAACAAAAAAAATACACTACCATAAACATCAACACTTAATCTAAAAATTACACTATCATTTCTTCAAATCCTAGAAGTCATCCCTCCATTATTCATACATTATTTTTTAGCCTTGAAAAATTCATCTTTTCATATCTCTCATGCATGTTAAACATTAACACTGAAAACTCCCATTATATAAACACCAAAAACTCATCTTCATCGTATTTTAAACTCAAGATAATCAAAATTTCTAAGTTCCAAATCATCTAAAAAAATTACTTTTAAAGACTGAGGATTTGGCTATTAGAGGAGGAGACATAACAAGTTACAGTTAATATTATAGGTATATTTTTATTATCCATCTTTAATTTATATTTTTTATTGCATATTTGTTTTTGAGGCCCTGTTTATTTAATGAAAATTAGTTTTTTAGAAATCACTTTTCAAATTTTTCTGTATTTGTTTTGTAATAGTTGATATAAAACACTTTCTAATCAAAGGGAAATTTAACTTGATTTCTAGAAAAGTGTTTTTCTTTTTATTTTGAATGGAAAATACATTTTAAAAATTGTAAAAAATTTAGAAATGTTATATTATTTGTTGATCATATCAAATTTGATTCTCAGACTTTCGATTGCTATATATTTTGTTAAAAAAAATTTATCCCTTAGAATTTAATTTGATTTGATTTTTATATTAATTTTGGTCTTCATTTTTATGATTGTTATTTGATTTTCTTTTATCACTTTTTTAATTGAAATTTTTTATTTATCAACTTTAGTCCTTCTTCTTTTGATTGTTACTTATTTATTTAAAATAATTTATGACATTCTAATTATTATTATTTTAATTTCATCATCTATTAATTTTTTTTTATCTATTAGATTTGATCTCCATTATTTTGATTGTTATTTATTTTATTTGAGATAATTTATGAAATTAGATTCTTCTCCAATTCCATTTTCATTCAACTTTTTAATTTGCAAGATTTATTTCTCATTATTTTAATAAACTTGCAAAAAATAAAATATTAATAAGTTATTTTTCATGTTATTTTCTATGACATAATCATATATTGAAAAATATTTTTCAATTTATTTTTCATGACATTACCAAATATCAAAAAATAATTCACTTTATAAGAATTCACTTTCCAATAAAACCACTTTTCAAAAAGAAATTACTTTCTAGTAAATAAACAGAGCCTCGATCTTAAGTTTAAATCTTCATATCATGATATAAATATTGATATTTTTTTTAACTAATGTGCTTGAATAAAAAACAATTTGTGTAAGATATAAGTTCATGTTTCCTTAATTGTTGTAAGATATCAAAATTATGTTTCCAAACCCTGTGACATATCAAATTAAGAATCTCATACTACTACTACTGTTTTCTTCATACAAATCTAAATTTGGAGTTTTCTTTTTATGCAAAGAATGATGATCATAGATTATTTGAGTTGATCTTGCTATTATTGTAGTTTATATATTTTTTTTTATGAGAAATTCTTTTAAAGGTAAGTATTATGAATTAGAGTTGATCTAACTATTATTGTAGTTTATATTTTTTTCTTTATGAGAAAGCCTTTTAAAGGTAAGTATTGTGAATTAGTTGGACGTATAAATTTTGTTCTTGTTATTTGTTCACGAATTATTATTTTGGTTCTTAATATCACACCTTGGTGGATGTCGGTCAAGACCTCTTATGATCGATGTGAGGAAATATGTATCGTGACAAATTAGAAGTGGCCACATAATAATTAAAAGGAACTAATAATCCTAAAATATACAATGGTTCTAGAAATTCAGATAAATAGTTATTTATGTTTAAGGAAAAAAGATGTCATCATTTCAACATCTTTTCTTATGAAAATTTATCTTTGCTACGTGTTTTATCTTAAATTTATTTTTTTGATTACTTTTAATTATTAATTTTTTAGCTAATCATTTTTTTTTACTTAATTTCAAATCATTTTATAAAAAATTTGATGTCAATCCATAAAAATAGAAAATTTGTTGATTTGGTTATTTGTAATGATCAAATCTTCATATTGATCTTTTGTAAACCAAGATTTGTTATTCATAGGAAAAACTTTGATTTCAATTCTAAACAAAGAGACTTATCAAAAAAGAATAAATTAAAGTTTTATTTTTAATTTTTCTTCAATGTTATTTCTAAGGTTCCATTTGCTTCAAACATTGGAAGTACATAAAAATAAAATTTTTATAAAGAGAAACTAGAGTTAGGTTTTGAGTTTATTGAATGTGTTAGTGTGATGAGTGTTTTGATTTGGCCAAGTTAATCAACTTGTTATTAAGTCTAAATATGCTTGTAATGTTTTTTTTTTAAAGATAACACAAGAATATTTTTATTCTGATGCTATCATAAAATACAATTTTTTTTTTAGATTTTTATGTTAAAAAAGTACTTTTATTAGATGTAAAAAAATGTGAGAAACTGAAAATAGTCTTTGCAAAAATAAAATAAAATTACAAGGATAAAAATATGCAAAAATAGTTTTTAAGAATGACTTGGCCGCGATGCTAAGTATATACCAACATAAATTTGATGTTTTTATTATATGTATTTTTTTCTTTTTTTTTTTTCTTGAACATTTATATACTTAACCCAAACCCACTAAACCCATGGATACAACCCAAAGAATTTAGCCCAAATTAATGAAGCTATAGCTAACATTCATCAAAGAAAATCCAAGCTCACGGACCGTTCTAAATAAATCTAAGCACTTTAAAGCCAGCCCAAACTTCCCTTTTAAACAACAAATACAAGACTTGTGTCTTTGACCCATGAATTAAAAAAAAAAAAAACCAACACATTCTGAGATTGTGAAGATTAAACCACATTCTTTAGCTGGGAACACAAAGATAAAGAGAAAAGGAAGAGGAGCAGATCTTTTTTTTTTTTTTAGCAGTCATGGCAAATATGGATTAACAACAAGAAGCATGGCTGTCAAAGTGATTTCTCATGATGCTAAGACCTAACAAAGACTGGTGGTCAATCGAAATCCTGCAAGTATATCATGTTTCCTGCGTATTCAGACAAGGATCGGACAAAGACGTGTAGGAATTCATTCCAAAAGACAGGCATTAATTAAAACCAGGCCAAAAACATATAAATCGACGGGCAGAAAATATAAAAACAAAGCAGTTACCTTTAGTTTTGTTATGGAAGCAAACCAAGAACAACAGTAAAATCCTCCTTGAATGATCTGGAAAATACCTTCGTTGGCTGCAAGCTGTACCAAGAAATTCAACTGACAAATCACCAACTGCTTCCCCGTGTCTCCATGCCTTCTGTTTTTATTTTTGTCTTTTTTTACGAAGGTGGCCTTTTATAAGAGAGAATTTCATCTCCAGTCTTCCTCTATAATCACTACCAATCTTTCATGATTTAAGATGAACATTTTGAAAGTTTTTCAATTAAAAGGATATTTATTTTTTGAAGGTTTTATATATAATCTAGTCAATGTATAAATAAATTAGTTCTATAAGATTGAAAAACTGTATGATATTTATGGTATAATTATCAATATTTATAACATTAAAAGAAATATAAACAGTATAAAAAGATAAAATACAATTTTGATTTAAATAATATATTAGTCATAAATTCAATTGTCCCATAACATCATATAATTAAGAACTACACAGCATAAAAAAAAAACTTAGATAACATGACAAGATTCAAACATGGTAAAATATAGATAGCTGTAAATAATGTATTTATATGTTGGATCTTACATGATATAAAGCATCCTATTTCAGTTCATAAGATAAAACGCACCTCTTCATGGTTAAATTATTAAATAAAATATCTTATTAGGTAAAAAGGTTGTTGAACTTAATTTGATGAGCGGAAAATTTCAGGCGAGGCCATTTCAAGCCGCTAAATACTCTATGCCAAGCTGTTTCTGTCCTCGTCCATCCACCTTTCACTTGTTTGTTGCAAACTCTTAGGCGCGCACGTTAAGAAATCCCCCCAAAAGATAGTCACACACACACACAATCAACCTTCCCCTTCAATCTGCCATCATCCTCTCGATCTTCATTAATTTCTCCTCTGTAACAACCACTCCATCAAATGTTCACCAATATCTGAAGCACATCGTGCATGAAAACAGAGGACACTAGAACACCAAGCTAAATCACCATGTCAGAAGCAAAAAACGACTTGAAACACATTGCGGTGCTTGCATTCCCGTTTGCCACCCATGCTGCTCCGCTCTTTTCCCTCATTAGGAGGCTATCCACGATGGCTCCGCAAGCGAAGTTTTCATTCTTTAGCACAAAAGAATCCAATAACAAAATTTTCTCAAATCAAGGGAGGATGGAAAGCATAAAACCCTACAATGTAAACGATGGTTTACCTGAGGATTACATGATTTCATTTGCAAATCCTCATGAGCCGGTTGAGTACTTTTTGAAGGCGGTCCCCGGGAATTTTAAGCAAGCCATGGAGGTGGCCGTGCAAGTAATTGGGAGGGAAATTACTTGCATCATCAGTGATGCATTCTTTTGGTTTGGGGCGGATATTGCACGCGAATTGCACGTACCATGGGTGCCACTTTGGACTGCTGGACCTCGTCCCCTCCTTCTGCATCTTGAAACCGATCTAGTCCGCCAGAAAATGGGAGGCGAAGGTAAGGTTTTTGATGGTATGATCATAAAGTATGTGTTCTAATTTGCATGATTTCAAGCCTTGTTTCTTATTTTAAAGGTTTATATTCATTCATATAGTCGTTATGCATTCAATTGCCATCCACATGGATATCACATCGATCAAAGTAAAAATAAATCAATCGTGAAAAGAAATAAAAGGCACAATTTTGATTTTCAGGAAAAGAATCCGGCCTCATATTAGGGTTTGGATCCGCATAAAGAAAAGGTGCGTACGCAAAATTTGTTGACACTGATCCATTAAGATATCTTGAAGTTCTCTTCTCCACTAATTTGGAGACAGAAATAACATTATTTGCAGAATAAATTATAGTTGTTTTTCGGGTCAATTTTACATTAAAGATGGTATGAATGGCTTGGTAAGTGGAACATGCTTACTAATAAGTTTACTTTGAAATAACAAATTATCAATAAATTCTATTATATTCTTTTAAGATCAATAAATTTATTTATTTTTTAAAAATCATGTTTAATTGTGTTGTCTGTATTGCCCTCTTCATATATTCTACGAGAGTATCATTTAAATGGTTTGAATATATTTTCTTCACTTTTAGTTTTTGTAAAATACTTTCCATTTTTTTTAACTTAGTTTTTTTTTCTCTTGTAAGAGAATTTATAATTGTAATATACGTTTTCTTATGCTACCATTATAGTAAATCATGATTAAATTCAAATAAAATCATTGCTACAAATTAATTATGATGTGAGGATCCCTTTCCATTATAAAAAAAAGAAAAAAAGAAAAAAGCCATGGATGAGCTAAGTTGAAATTTCTTTTATATTGTAATTTTGTTGAAAATGGGTTTTGTAATAATTCACAGCTTATTAATGTGCATAAATACTAACATTTTAACACATGTTTGGAATTTTTTGAATTAAATTTAATTAAGAAATTTTAATGAAATTTCATGTTTGAAATCTTTTTAAGTGTTAAGAATTGATTAAATAGAATTTTATCTCTAAAAATACTATAAAAATAAATTAGAGATCAACCATTCTAATTTACCGTTAAAAAAATTGATATTAAAACTAATTTTTTTAAAATGCTCTATTAATTGTTTTTTAAAAAAGATGAATATAATAAGAGTAATATAAGAAATAAAATGAATTGAATTTTATGTTATTGTGAATTCAATTTATTTATCAAACACAATAATTAAATTTAATTTAAGTCGAGAATTATTCCAAATAAATTGTAAAGAAAGTCGATTCATTAATGAACACACTAAATTAAGGGTACGAAATTAGAACCTAGACGTGGGCCTAAATTGTAAAGAAAGTTGATTTATTAATTAATGAACACAATAAATTTAGGGTAAGAAATTAGAACCTAGACTTGGGCCTTGCTAAAACTAGGCATGGCCTTAGCCACTTAAGTGAAGGATATTTGAACAAAACATGTACCGTCTTAAAGGCCTGAAACGCCAGTATATAATGGTAATGATTTTAGATCAAGGGGATACTCCTCTGTAGCATTTGATATGAGACTGTAAGGTTAAGCATGAAGGATTACTTTTTCCATGGCCGACAAGTGAATTCAAGAGCGTTTCAAAGATGCAAAATCTCTGCAGTGAATAATGTGACCCTTTTATTTCGTTATTAATTTTTATGATCCAATTTAGGTCAAATACATGAGTGAAAATGGCCTTAACCATAGAACTGTAAGTTTAAATGAAATGTTTATCTTTCATTCTCTGCTTAGCTTACTTTCTACGTCCTTCTTGCTAATCTGTTAACTATTTAATTTCATGTTTCATTTTTGAAGGAGCACCGGAAGATAGAACCATGGACTTTCTTCCAGGTTTTTCTGAAATACGAGCTGCTGACATACCTAAAGAACTGCTCTGTGAAGACGCAAACACAGGAATCCCAGCAATGTTGTATAAAATGGGAAAAATGTTACCACGAGCAGCTGCTGGTGTATTAAGCTCGTGGGAGAAATTAGACCCTGATGTGGTGAATCAGCTGCAGTCAAGACTTCATAATTTTCTCGAAGTTGGGCCCTTAGTGTTGACATCTCCAGATCCTGTTATGTCTGATCCACAATATTGCCTAGAGTGGCTGGACAAGCAGAAACGAGGCTCAGTCTTGTACGTTTGTTTTGGAAGTATGATAATGCTACCACCTCATGAATTAGCAGGGTTAGCAGAAGCACTAGAGGAATGCGATTCGCCATTTCTTTGGTCATTTAGAGACAATCCTGAGGCAAAATTGCCTGAAGGGTTCTTAGAAAGGACTAAGGAGAAGGGAAAAGTAGTCTCACGGACTCCACAGTTAAAAGTCTTGCAACACAATGCAACTGGGGTGTTTCTTACACATGCTGGATGGAATTCGATTTCAGAGAGTATTGTTGGATGCGTGCCCATGATTTGTAGGCCTTTCTTCGGGGATCAAGCCTTGAACACAAGGACTGTCGAGGCTATATGGGAAATTGGTGTTGGCATTGAAGGAGGGACGATAACTAAAGATGGAGTAACCAAAGCTATAAAACTTATTTTGTCAACCGAAGAAGGAGACAAAATGCGGAAGAACGTTGAACACCTCCAAGATCTTGCTTTGGATGCAGTGTCAAATGGCAGCTCTTCGAAAAACTTCGAAGCACTGCTAGAGGTTGTCACCAAGTAATGTGAGATGAAAATTCCATTAAATTGTTTTTCCGAGGGTGATATCATGAAGTATAAAATCATTTGTTTTTCGAATTTACGATTTACTGGTAATTTGGATTTTGAAGTTTATGTTATGGAAGCCCTCGCTTTGTAATCAAAACCAAAATCTGGCAGCAATTTTTAGCTTATTTCATGGGCGATTGACGATCGCTGTAAAGTTTCTATCCTGACACGTGCCTAATGTACTCAATCAGCTCTTTTTATTATTTCCCGTTTCATTTTTTTTAATAAAAATCGAAATTTATTGACTACCAGAAGCAGTCATTAAGATGGTGGCTGGAAACTGCCATCAAGCAAAACAAATTACATCCAGTTTATGAGCTCATAATCTCGGCTTAAAGCCTCTTATTTTTTTCGGACTCATCTGCAACTTCATTCGACTCTAAAGACATATCTAAAAGTTCCCAATGTGCTGATAAATTAAAGAGAATGCGACTCCAAGCTCTTAAATGTGAATTTGAAGCATTGAGAATGAAAAACTTCGAGTCAATTTTGTATTATTATTCGAGGGTGTTGGTTATTGTGAAGCAAATAAAGACTTATATAGAAAAGATAAAAGACATTTGTATAATTGAAAAGATCCTTCACTTTTTTATTTTAAAATTTGATCATGTAGTTTGTGTAGTTTATGTCATTGTGTCTCAAGATCTAAACTCAGTGATAATTTAGTAATTGGTAAGATACAATTCTAAGATGATAAATTCTAAAGAAAAAAAATGAATAATTACAAAAAATCTTCAAAGCCAATGCTTTCTTAAAAGATAATGTTGAAGAAAAGAGACAACAAGGACGAAGAAAAAAAAAACATGATTGTGATCAATGAGGAAAAGAAAGAGATAATCATGATAATTAATGATGGTTAAAGAAGCTACTAATCAACTTGAGGTAATGAGAGATTAAAAGAAAGAGGAAAACTAAAGCCATTATCATATAACAAATGAGAGAAAAGGTATGATAAGTCTACTGCTAGAATGTTAGCCATTATCAACACTACTAACGATATTAAAGAAAAAACAAATATCATTGATGAAAAGTTAAAAATAAATGAACCAACTTTGATGCTAGCAATCAAGGATGAAGAGAAATTAAGATAATAGAAGCATATGGCACCTTGATAATAGAGCGAATAAGCATATGATAATAAAATCTTACGTCTATTTTTTAAAGCAAAAATAAAAAATATTTGTTTCATTTAAGAGTTTAAAGTGCTCGTAGAAAGAAGAGTAACTATGCAATAAAATCTTTGAGATATGATAAAAGAGACAATTTTAAATCTAAAGAAATAAATATTTTTTATAAATGACATGAAATTTGTCATCCTCTAACAGTCCCTAGGTCTCCAAAGTAAAATAATAGCAAAGAGACAAAAATGGAACTATTATGAATATAGCTAGGTATGTGTTAAAGATTTAATGATATTTATTATAGAGTTTATTTGTCCAACTATTATCTAACAAAGAATATCAAAGATTAAACTCTTTAAAAAGCTTGAAGTGGAAAAAAGCCTAGTGTCAATCATCTATGAATTTTTTTTGAAGCATTTTATATGTTCATATACCTAAGCAAGAAAGGTCATAACCAAAATATATATAGCAAAGCAAATGCAATTCTAAAAATATTATATGGTTAAGACACAATAATTGCTTAGATGTCAATGCATTTAACTCTTAACTAATAATATTTTTCATCTAGTAATAAATTAAAACATATATTGGTCCTTCAAGTTGAAACAAAAAATATGAGAAAAAGAACTACTAAAAATTTTAAATCACAATTTCTTAGCCTAGTTTTATTATAAATTATTTTTACTTAAACTTATGAAAAATTCATATCATAAGATGCATATTAAATATTTTTAGTTAAGATATAATAGTAAAACAATAAAAAAACTAATATCTTATACTTAATCAATCTACATCAGGATATTTCCAATTGTTTAAAAGTTTCTAATTATAGCTCATTAATTTATCATTTACATCGTGAATTTTATACACATTCTAACATTTAATATCCTTGTAAAAAAAAAAACTTAGCAAAAAATATCTGATTATTTAGAGAATTTTTATTATTCTTCATTTAATGACTTATAATAAATATTATAAGTTTGCAATTGATTTTTTTTTTTTAAATAACCAGCACTTTTTTTACCCAAACTAAATTTGTTGTAAGAAAAAAAAATAATCTTAAACATTGCTATGATTTCCTAAATCTTAATTTAATAACTAAATATCCTAAACAAAAATTTTAAACTCATATCTTGTTGTCAGCAAAATAAAAAATCTTAAATTCTAGCCACCACCTTCCTTTCCCTTCCATTTGATCCCTATCAACCAAATCTCCAACCGTAAACCCAAAATCTCACCAAATCCGCAATCCAATTGAACTCTATAAAGCAATTATTTTTTAGCATGCTGGGTTTTCTTCTTAATAATTCCATGAATACAACATTGTGCGTGAAGAAACAAAAAAAAGAAGAAGAAGAAGAAGAAAAAGATCAAGCCCTACGCGAAGGACTTCAGCCATTGGTGAAACTGCTTTCACAAGTTCCCAAGATTACTTCAATCTTTCATCAACTTCGAAGCTCGCGAGCACAAAGTCTAGCTGTCAAGAAATTTGGGGTGTCAAAGAACCATGTGTCAAGGCCACCAGAAAAGGCACAATTGAATGAATCCTTTCTTCTTCTTCTTTTGAACTAGAAGGGTATGATTCCTCAAGTGGATGTCCCTATTCCATATCCTTATTGCGATATGCTTTCAACTCTCAATTATGTATTTTCGTTTCAATGCCAACAAACTACATAGTAGACCATGTGGGAGCATAAAATCTCTTAAGCCATTTTTTAATCAAAGTCTTGCTGTTGAGAAATTAGGGGTTTTTAGGGGCGTGTTTAGATTGGTAATTAGGGATTTTTAGGTACTATTTTGTAAGTAATGGGTTTGTGGTGATGAATGTATCTTTTAGGTTTTTGTTTGGGAGTGAAACGGTGGTGTTTGGATTCTATTTTTTTATGTGTATTCTAATTGATTTAAAGAGAGAAGGAAAGGGATAACATTAGATTAATTTTTTATTTGGGTTTTCAATTTTTGTTTTGGAGAAGAGAAAGAAGTTGTATGATAGAAAAATCATGTTTAAAGAATGAAAATCTATATTTTTAATATATTATATATATGTGAGTAATTTGGTCATTTTATCATGTTTTAAAAAAAATATAACCTAAAATGTAAATGGTAATTTTTCAAACTAAAATAGTTATAGGTGATGCTAAATATAATTTTGCCTTAATAAAATTATAAAAGCAAGTGATGCTATATTATTTATTTCAAAAATCAAGAGTTATTAAGAATTTGGATTTCATAAAGTTTTTATTTATAAAATTTTTTATTATCCTTTTCTTTTAGTTTTAGGATAGGAAATATCTAACTAATTTTAATCAATAAAAGGATCAAACATTGACACCAATAATTAGAAGGAATGAAATGATATAAAAATTAAACAAATGTTGGTTTAAGTATTTTTCATATATATATATATATATATATTACTATTACTGCTAAAAACAATATAAACATATATAATAATAATGATGAAAACAATATAAAAACAATTTATTGTAATTAAATCATTAAACAATTAGTTATATATAAATAATGAAAAGATCAAAATTGTATGAAAGGCGAACCGCTAGTTTTTTTTTAAAATAGATTGTTTTGATTAGATTCGCGCAATGATTTTAGCCAAAAGAGATATTCCGCCATTTTTATCAACTAATAAGCAATCATATTAAAGCTGACATGACAATCATGGAAAAGAAACCATTTTTTGTTTTCCGTCAAATCTAATTAATTAAAAGTCCAGAATAGGCTGAGCAGGGTTAAATTTACATGATGGGTTAAAGAATCCAGAAAGTACACAGAGGCAAAAAGCCCATGAAAAAACCTAGCAAGTCCATCGTGCAAACCGCTAAATTATACTAATCAAGCAAGCGCGGCCATGTAATGTAATATAATTTCCTGGCCGACGTCGAGCCTGCTGTGATCTTGTGGTCAATTGTATAACACCCTTAAGTCCCTGCCTTTAATCCCTTGATATATGTTGACAAATCATAAATGAAATCCTTTATTCTTAAATAGACAAAAACATTGTGTGACATGCAGCTCAATAATGGAAACCACAAGACTTCAACACACAGAGACCAGAGGGAAGAAGATAGAACAAGTGGTAGTTGCACTCCCTCGCCCAAGAACTTACCTCCTATAATGGGGTGAGGAAGGGAAAAAATACAGAAACTTAAGCAGAATTAATGGAGTGATATCATTTATAATTGAGTTGTAGCCAAGAGAACTGCTTATAGATGACTTAAGGAACCGAGAAAAAGTTCAAATCGCTTTTACTTTCTTGTGGGGATTTCTCATCTGTAAATTAATTCATAGCGCATATATAAAACTGAGCTGTATATACAGCAGGAAATGAAGCAACAGAAACTTTGATGTGAAAATATTCTGAACAGGACATTAATATTTTTATTCACACAATTTACAAAACCTGCAGCCAATAGACTTCTGTCTTTCTTCCAGTACATCTTATGAAATAAGCACATACCACTCCCGAATATTTCCTTCTGTGTTTTTTTTTTTTTTGGAGATTACATATTATAACCTAATTCATAATCTTGAAACATCCCTTCAGACTGAAGAACAGAAGTGGAATCCCAAGAATTTGAGGAGGCTGATTTTGTCTCAAAGTCATTAGACCACCAATTCATGTTGTCCCTAGAACCATTCATTTCTTTGAAACAATCAAATTCACCAATCTGATCCCCCTGTCCAGTAAAACCTGATGTTTTGTTGTTGAGAAAGTTTTCGAGCTCAGATTGGAAATTTGAGTTAGGCTGGACCGCTGCATCAGATTGGTCTGCCATGCCTGCTCTTGGCATAATAGTCAAGTCCATTACATTTTTACCATTAGTGAAGGGAAGAGGACTGTCCGAGGATGTTATAACATCCAAAGAATTCTCCAAGCTGACTACGTTTGAATTGCTGAATTTTGGATGACCTTGTTGAAGTGCGTCGGAATCCACTAGCTGCCCATAGATATCAACCTTTTGCGCATCCCCTTGTTGAGTACTAGGGACGGCATATTGCATAAGAGGGTTAGAGGTTTCACTCAAAGATTGAAGGAGAATCTTCTCTTGGAAAGGATGCAACTTGGGCCACAGTGCAGGATTGTTGTAGAAAGAGATAGGGTTTTGAAGGCTTTGAAGCTGCATATGCAGCTGGAGCCTTTCAAGTGCTGAGTTGCTTAAGGCCTGTGAAGATGAGCTATCTTCTACGCCATTGGCATCTGGATTCGTGGATGATAGCCGATTGTTGCTAGATTGTTTGCGCCTTCCAAGTAGCTTCTTCTTCAGTCTTGTGTTCCAATAGTTCTTGATATCGTTATCTGTTCTTCCCGGTAATTGTGCAGCAATTATGGACCACCTATTTTAATTGCACAAGGAATTTGAATTATATCATTTGTCACTCCCAAGAAATTAAAAAAAAAAAACGAAGAGGAATCCAAACAAAAGAATAAACCCTACAACTAAGATACGAATCTGCAAGATGGAATTTACTATCTTATGCACAAGCATCATTGACAAAGAAAAAAAGGACAAAGCAGTGCATGTTCAGTTCTATGGAAAAAACTGAGAGAGAGAGAGAGAGGGAGAGAGGGAGAGACAGAGTACCTGCTGCCAATACTTATGTAGAGGCTGCAGATGATATTGTCTTCTTCTTCAGAGAATCCACCATGCTTGATATTAGGCCTCAAGTAATTCAACCATCTCAATCTGCAACTTTTTCCGCATCTCTTAAGCCCTATAATCAAATCAATTCCATGAACAGGTCAAACAAATAATTCTAGTCCACCTCCTAAACAAAAATCAAAGAGAGCTAGTCTTGAATGAACATATTTCCTTTCAGAAAAAAATAAGTATAGATAGAGATAGATATTTACCAACTTTTTGAGGAAGTGCAATCCAGTTTCCTCCAGTACCAAACTGGTCAATATAAGCCTTGAGCTTAGCATCCTCTTCTGGTGACCATGGTCCCTTCTTCACATTGTTTTTATCACAACAAGGAGCTCGACCCATCTCTCTAGCTACGCTTTCTTCTTGTTCTCTTTCTCTAAGCAAGAAACTCTTTGAAAGCTGTCTAAGATTGTTGGGGAAGATTGGGGAAGGATGAACCAAGATTTATAGGTAGGAATAGTGGGTGATGTTATGCTTATTACGACAAAAAGTCTTACAACTCACCCTCCCCTCTCCTCCTCTTACAAATTCAACCCCCATTTCGTTTTTCTTTAGGGTTTATTTTTCTGCTTGCTAGGTCTCTAACTCTCTCTTCCTTTTTGGATTAGTTCGCTCATCCATATTTAACTATGCATGCAACCAGACAAAATACAACACAAATTTCTTCTACTTTATAGTTTTATATTACACTGCTTTTTTTCCAGGTTGATTAGTTTATTATTTGAACACATTGTGCTACAGGTAAGTATCATAAGAAATATCCTCGAAGGGTTCCATTATTATCCACCTTAAAATATTAATGTTCTTGCTAATAAGGCAGTAGAATTCTGTGTACTAAATTATATTACAGGCCATCATTTTATGAATTGAACCTGTTTCGAGTGTCGCGATTGACTTAAACATGTTTATCTTAGAAGTTTCATGGGATGACATTACCTTCTTGAGAACTGCAATCAACTGGTATAATAAGAGCGTGTGTGTGTGTGTCACATAGAATTCTATCATAATTATGATTGGAATCAAACTTGATGCTAGAGATTTTGCTTAAATTGTGAAGTCTTACGATAATTATAATTTTTAATTTAATTGTTTAATCTGGCTAAAATTTTACAGGATTTTAAAACCCTATTTCACATACCCTATTTCACATACGGTTAAAGTTTTGCACCAAATAAAACCCCCCAATTTAGGCTTAAAAGTTACTATTTAGGATTTGTCATATTTTTCTAATTAATTTGCTTTATTTAGAACAATGTACTAGTATGTAAATAGCTTGTAATACTCAATTTTTATTAGAAAAAATATTGAGTAATAAAAGTTTAAATTAGGGTGCTTAAGGTTGAAACCCTTTACAACATAATTTTATCTTTTCATGCTTTTTGTTTTTTTTATGTTGTTTTCATTTATATTATTTGGCATTGGAATTTAATGATTATTGGTGGTTAGTTTTTGTATATTATTGAGTAACAATAGTTGAAAGAGATCACGGAATAGAGAGTACTTGTATAGTAAAGGATGATGAGATTTCCCTTAAAAAAAAAGATGTTCAAGAAATAATGATATAATGATAGAAGATATGCTAAGCTAGATTATAGAATTAACTTGTTAGTTGGTGAGGATGAGGAGCTTAAGAGATTACAAGAAAAGTAATTCATGGATCCACGTGAATCTTTAAAAACCTATTTTAAATGCACGAGTAGAGAAGACAACCTTTTAATCTAAACATGGAGATTTAGGGTTTTAGATAAAACTTTATGAGTTCATAGAAACCATATAGATAAAAGGAGTTTATCAATTAGTTTAATGAAGTAGAGGATTTTTAATTGCAATTAAGTCATAAAATGGATATGAACAAAGCTAGTTAATTTCTATCATATTGAAAATCAAGCTTCTACTAAGTGGGAGCAATTAAAGAGGTCTCGAGAAAGATAAGACAAATAAAAAATTAGTGATTGAAAAAACACGAAGGAACACTTCTTCTTTTTTTCAAACTCATATGCTTTTTGCTAATGAATCCATATATTAAGACAAAGTGAGAGAATTGTTAATGAATACATTAATGATTTCCATTAACTAATAGCTAGAAATGATATGTCAAAAACAAAAAAAAGTAATTGGTTGTCAAATACCTAAGTATACTATAGTTTTCCATTTAAAATATGCTTATTTATAGTCTTTATGGAAAATTTTAGAAGCCTGTTAAAGGGCTTTAATTGTGGAGAAATAGGAAGTTCCTAGGATAACTAACAAAGACAACTTTTGCATTAACTAGAATAACAAAATGAGCACATAAATGAATAGAAATTGTCTACTTAACCTGAATCAATAGTTAAACAAACCACAAATTGGGGTTCAAGCTTTAATTCTGGTTTTAGATTCTGATTTTATATGCGTAGTAAGCAAGGGCATAACTTTACTAAATGTTGTAAACTAAAAAGCCATCTGAGAAAGAATGTTATGATAGAAAAACCTAGAAAATAACTTATTCAAGATGATTCAAATAGTTAGAGAGGTTTTATAGAAAGATGGCAATGCTATTTTAGTGGTTTGTAAAAGTCTACTGACTCTAAATAATGAATTGAATGAGGATTGCCTATGCACTAACATGTTTCATTCAATACTCACCATGAAAGATAAGGTGTGCAACCTAATCATAAATAATGTAATCTCTGATAACATAGTATCAATAGAGATATTAAAAATCTTCCAACTTGAAATGAACATTCATCCTAAGCATTATAAACCAATCTAGTTGAATTGATATGGCAAGGTAATCATGTATAAGCATTAGTTTTGTTTCATTTTCTATAAGTAAGAAATATTATAATAATGTTTGTTATGATATTGTATTTATAGATATATGTCATCCATTGTTAGACAAACCTTGAAAATTAAACATAAATGTAGTACTTGATATTTTATGTACCACGTATACCCTCAACATAAAAGGGAAGCATGTTGTGTTTGCACCTAGAAGAAATGGTAGTTTTGAAAATGAATCAAATAAGTGTGTGTTATTTTTATGCTATTTTATAAAGAAAGAGAGTTTACAGAATAAGAGTAATATGAGAAAAGAATAATAACAAAACAAGCCAATGATAGATAAATAATGGTTATGTTAATATTAAGAGTCTTCAAAGACTAATTATTAACCTATTTTATCTAAGTTAGCTACTCTACAGTACTAACATGTTAGAGGTTAATAAAGTACAAAGACACTAACATAGCTTTTAATGGTGGTACTCTTTAATCTCTTGGATCATAAGGTATAGCTGGAAAAAGACATTTAAATAGTTCTTTATCTAAAGATTATAAATAGACAGATTTCAATCTCATAACTTAAATTATCATTAACAACATGTAATTCACTATGATTTGAATGCTTCTAATATTTTTAGTTTGGAGCATTTTTCTTCATGTTTGATGAATGGTCAAAACTCAAGGATGAGTTCTTCCTAGATAATAATGGGCATAATTTTGAATCCAATTAGTGCACCAAGTTAAAAAAATTTATAAGAAATTCTAGAAGCCTTGTTTCATAACTACTTGAAGTTTCATATTTATTAGATAACTATTTAAATTTTCATATTTATTAGAGGTTACACAAAGGTCACAAATTAAGCCTATAAGTTACCTTTCAGAATTAACATATTTTCTTTGTTAATTTACTATTTTTTAAATTTAGTTTAGAGTTTTTTATTATTTTTTTAGCTTTGTATATGATACTTTTACTAGTATATAAGCAAACTACGAGACTTGTAATATTTAATTTTGATTAAAGAAAATATTGAGCAATAAAAGTTTAAATTAAAATTCTTATAATTTGAACTCTTTTCAACATAAATGCAATTCTATCTTTTTTAGTGTGTATTATATTTTTTATATTGTTTCTATATGCATCAAAATTGTTACTCTTAAGTGAGATTGTGGGTTTTTATACCTTAACCACAAGTGTTAGGATAGAAAATGAAGTTGGGGAATAATTATACCCCTTTAAGGAAATGATTGAAAATAAAAGCAATAACTGGCTCCTTATAGAAAATAAACAAGTTTTTTAGCTCGTATTATGTCACAAGTTGATTTTGTTTTTCAATCTCAAAAAATATAAAGATGCTAGAAAGTTAAAAATTTAATTAATACTAGGTGAAATATTTTTTAAATACTTAAATGGTAACGCATTACACGATATATTTGTTTAAAAAAAATATTAAGATGGTGACACACTAGATTAACACGGATCAACTATAATTAACTTCTGAAGCTCACAACACGGGTGTGAAATTGTGATAAAACCATGGAAATCAAAGCCAAAAAATAAAAGCTTAATTATAATGAACCAAATATTGAAAGCTAAAAGATAGAAAAAAATTAATTAAAAAAATAAAAAATCACTTAAGTGAACCTATATTAATGGTCAGCATAATGCCTTGAGGTGGGATAAACTTTTATGAATAGAAGAAGAAAAACTTTAAGGCAACACTGAAATTTTCAAATAAGTAAAAGAAATTTAAATCTTATACCATTGAGTTTGTTGAGTTTAGTTAATATTTTATATATAATCTCTAATTTAATAACATGAAAAACTAAGCAAACATGGGCAAATCTTCTATACCGTGGTTAATCTTGCACAATCATAACTCGTGAAATCTCAAATTTGGACTTAAGCAATAAACTCATATCCCTACAAATTTAATATTAAAGAATAAAATTAAAAAGGAAAAAAGATAATCAAAGAAATGAGGACCAGATATTGAAAAAAATAGGAATGAGAATGAAATCTCAAGAAATAAATAAAATTTATAAACCGTATCAAATCAAAAGAATAGGAACCAAATTTGAGAGATAAAAAACTAAAGGAGGATAAAATTGTACTTTCCAATTTAAAGTGATTTTTTCAACAATTGCAATTCAAATAATAAGGATTAAATCTAAAACGAAAAAAATTTAAAGAGCTACTGTGATTTTTTTTCATAGGCAGCATGCAAACTGAGGTATAAGAAAGAGTAATGACAAGAAAAAAAAAATCAAATTGGATAAAATCACTATACATGCATTATTTAAGTAAAAAGAGAATACCGAGATATATCAAATGACACAACAAAATAAATCTTTTCACCACTATAATTAGTTGTATGTATCATCTAAAGACAGTAAAGCAGTTAATGCGTGCCATCAATAACTTTTTTTTTCTTTTTTTAATTATAATTATGTATAAAAAAAACATTACCCCTAAGACTAAATAGTTATTACGGAAAAAACCATTATAAAATGATGAATTAGCTCCAGCAAACATGCTTTGAAAATTTTAATTTTTAAAGCAATAATAAAAAAAAAGTAAAAAATGAAGACGACCCGTAGTCATAGTTAAGTGATATTTAGCTTTTAATAGTATTAAAATGAATTAAACATGCATAAAATTTAGGAAATAACAAAAATACCTCTTAACAATTCTAAAATGATAAAATGATAAATAAACCATGTGAAATATAAATTTACCCATGTTAGTTAGTTCAATGGTTTTTATTTGTTAAGGATAAATACATAACTATCTAGTATTATAATCCACAATGATTTACATCTATTGCATATAACTTTGGCCACGGATTTAGTTTTTATTAATTTATTTTGTGACATTTAAAGCTTCTAGTTAAAACTATTATTGCAAATGGAATTTATAATACCATTTCAAATCAATTTCTTGCTGTTTTCATGGAAACGATTTTTAATAATTTTAGTGGTATTTACTATTGAGATACACCATTAACGGTAATATGGTATATATGCAACAGTACCGTAGATGGCATCAAGTGTAGTGGTGTTCCATTTAGTTAATCTAGTGTCGGTAAAACTTTATATGGTTGCTTCTAAAATTGATATACATAGTGATTCTATATAAAGCTATAGAAAGGGATATTGCTTAAAATATCACTGAAAATTGAAAAACTTTCCTTTAGAATTTCGATTTAATTGTCATAAAAAATGCCACAAAATCAATTTCTTAATTGTATTAGTTATCAAGGAGTCAGAGGAACAAGAGATGAGAGTAACATTCTTCGAAGGGAGGTTGAAAGTGTGCGTGTACATTGTGAGTCGTTCTAAACTATGTGCGATATTGCAATGAATAAATAATCCTTCTCTATCCTCTAAACTCCTATGCAGCTTTTCCTAGAATAAGAAGATATACAAAAATTAAAACCATGTTATCTTTCTCAGTTCTTTTATAAAAATAGAAATAAAAACATGAAGACAATGTGTTTATTATCATATGTTATTTTTAAAAAATATATATTTTTATTTTATTTTTTGAGAAGATTAATGAGAAATCACTTAAATCTAGCTCCATATTCTTCACTAAGAAAAATCCAAAAGAAGCCTTGTGTTTTATTTATTTTGGGCAGAGATGTTGGATAATAGACATGTTTTTTTTATCTCTCCAAAAACTGATTTTTGAATAAAGATGAACACCAGTGACAATTGAAAAATCAGAAAATAGTTCTCTAAACGTCGACCTAAAAAAAAGACAAGCCAGTCTAAATCTTTGTTTTTCATTGGGGAGAATTTGAGAATTAACTGTTTGTGCTTTCCTGATTCCTAAAAAATTGGAGAAATGGAAAGTAATTTTTTTAAAAATATATTTTTAATTAATATAAGTGTATCTTAAAAAAAATTATTTCTTAGAAAGCAACTTCTTGAACTTGTTATGGTAAAATTAAAAACTAAAATGAATATAAACTATGCCAACTAATAATATTAAGTAGGTACTGATAAATAGAACTTCAGAGCTTGAAAGACGATCAAAATGCCCAAAACAAATCTTCCAAGCCATTATATTTTAAGATAGATTTATTTTAAATGACAAAACGAAGAAAAGAGAAAACACCTCATTAAAGCTGAGTCCATGGCCCAAAACACAATAAATTTATATTGCTTAAGAAAAGCAGACACCCAACAAAACTACAGGTGTCCTTCTTTCGAGAAAAATAAACCACAGAAGAGAAGGAAAAATATCAAGTTTAGGTCGATCAACGGAAGATTTTCTTGATCACAGCACCAGCAGGTCCTCGTTATCTTAGAATTCATCATACAATTGATTTAATACTGAAACCCTATTAATTACGCTACAAGTTGGTTAGCTTTTTAATATAAAAAATAGAGGGAGATTGCTTTATTTTTAAACCAAAGGAAAGAAAAACCAAAAGAAACGCAATAGAAAATTCAAGACTTTTTGAAGAAGTACCACTCATTGACCTCGGTTTCCTAATTTAATATTTTTTCAAGGATTTTCTAGCAGGACAAGAAGAAAAAGGAGGCGAGGAACCAGCACCAGGCAGAAATAACAAGAAGAAAACTATCAAATTCAAAAAGCACTCACTCCCATTTATTAATATATTAACACCAAATGGACTCAGATCCTTGGGAGGAAGAAAACATGCTTCTGTTTGTCCTTCTCTCAACCCTAGAATCTCTTCATTGACACTGCATTATGTATATTTCATCATCAATAACCCAACCTTAAGACCCTCTTTAGTGAGAGCTGGTAAGGAGGTGGTCCTGGTGATAAGAGGATAAACTTTGAACAACAGTGCCTAAATACAATATAAGATTCAATCATTGATTGGTGCTCCAAGTCCATTACGCGAAGGAAGATTTATAATTCTACAACACTATTTAGGCCTGACGTTTGAACTTGAACATTACAATACTCTTGCAAGCATATATGTCTATATCCATTTATCCTACTCATATAGAACCATAGCAAATAATTATTCATAGATATAATTATTAATCTTTTTGTTGGGTAGCAGTTCTAATTAAGAATAGGTTCCTCAGAGCCTCATCTTGATTAATGTTTCTAGGGTGAATGCTTTTTACTGATGGTTGATGTATTGAAATTGTTGAACATATATATAAGTATTGCCACCCTGAATAGAAATTTCAATCTTGCGAAAATTCTGTGTTCGAGTCTCTTTTTTACATTAAAGTGTCGATGAGTAATCGTTATGTCTATGCCATTGGTGCCCGTGCTCAAAAGCTACCATCTATTGACTAAACAAAGTACCATACATAGGGAATAAGTAGCAGTTCAATTGACATTAATGTTCTCCTCCTATACGTCCCGGCCCCTCCTCCTCCCCATTCCCTAAAGGAAATAAGAAAAGAAAAGGGACAACAAAACAAAAGGTTATTGAATCAATTTGCTAATAAGAATAAAGAATGATGTTATAGAAGACTAGGCTATTGACTTTTGTCCTAGTATAACCGCGATTAAAGCCGAACACTAGTTGTGGCAAATACCAACATAATGTCTTTAACTTAAAAGGTGATTGCCATTTCAATTATTGTAAAGGAAGAAGAAATAACGGTGTTCATGTTACTTTTCAAAGTCATGATGCTTGGTGCCTTCCTTTATTTATTTAATACGTACCACCTAAGTTAACCTCATTTCGTTACAGTTAAAGATAAGATTAATTGAGATGTTTCCTTGAAGTAGGAGAACAGTGAAAACCCAAGAAAGATCAAGCATATAGCGTCACCCATGTTGACAATGATATTCTATTGGTGGACTAATACTACAACCCTAGCAAGCTGATGTATGTTCACAGCATTCTTTGAATGAGACAGTAATGACTTGATCAACTTATAATAATCGTACTAAGCCATGCGTCAATCTGCATGTCATTATCTCCATGCACTTTCTGTATAATAATGCAGAAACGCTACAAACAGACGCAGTTGCTGAGCTCAAAGTGGGTCTCTGCCCCTGTCTACAAGTTAAATTGCTCATGAACATTGTCAACCCTCGTTAATTTCTTTCTTCTTTTTTTCTTCTTCTTCTAGTAACAAACCATGGCTATTGGCGTCCAAGAAAATGACTCGGCTCTTAGCACCTGGCAATGCCAATCGTATCATAAACATTTGTTTTTTTAAGAAAATACTTTCGTTTTGCATGCACAAGTGGCAATTAATGAGGCCTAGGCGGCATGATTTTAGTCGAAATAGGAGAAATTGATCCCTTTCACACGGGGATGCGAAGAGAAATTAGGTTAAGAAATTTAGTGGAAACTTCGTTTTAGAAATCAGAAAATGAGTTGAAACCAAGCGCTCTCGATCGTATTCAGGAAAAAGAAGAGAAAAAATCAACCTGCCGCCTTCCATATCCCATATTGAAGAGTTCATACACATATTAATCCAAAAATTTAATGATGTAACTTTTCTATTACAAAAAAATGACAAATCAAGTGATGAATTGTGGGATCATATTTATCACAACAGAAATTACTGTATTCAGTGGAACATTTCACCCCATATCATAAAGATCTATAAAAATAGAGAGATGGACCATGGCAAGTTCTTCTTTTCCCTTTCGTTAACATGCCCTAAAACGATCAGAACAACAAGTTTTATAACCTACAATATTCTGATTGGTCCTTCTTTACAGTGGCCTCGGAACCTCTGTATATGGTCTCTACCAAATGCAATTTCCTAGAGATGGGAAATAGTGTTGTTGGTATCTTACGGGCAAGTACGAAGTTTGACTTCACAAGAAAGTCTACGACATAGCCGTGCGTTAGGTATAAGGTGAGGAATAGTTTTGTACAGGGATCAGAGTCAGGTGGGGAACGATTGTGTCACATAATTTGACCCTGTGGATCTTCCTCTAGAGAGAGCAGCTGGTGGTTTGGATGTCACTGTTATGCTACTTGACTCGGTTGTTTTAATCATTAGCAAGCAAAACTACTAAAAGATCTCTAACAAGTAACATATCATAAGTATTTATGGACAGTTAAAAATAAATTAAATCAAAACAAGGTTATTTATTGTCTAACCAAACATGAGTTAGTACGATTGGACCCACAAAACTCTCCCGGTTTAGAAACAAGAGTCTTGCTGCCTGAACCAAGAGTTCCACGATGTTACAGGCAAGAGAAGGATAAAAAAATGAAACAGCAAGAATTTCAGATTTTTGTAGCGAGACGTTACAAACTTTAGCCAGAGATTTGTTGAAAGTTAGAAGAATGTTATTTTGCTCATTAAAGAATTTTATTTTGATCATTAATTCTTCTCGCATCTAAAAGGAGACGGACTATTCCAAAAAGGGTGAGAAAATAGTTAAAACTACTACTTCATCTTTTTTTTTCATATAAAAGCTACGGTTGTATTTAAACATCAATATATTAACAAAACCTAAAAAAATTTCTGTTAAAATAATGTATCCTTTTTTATAATAGTCGAGAGTATTATTAAGAAAATAGCTAAAAAAGTAGTAGCCTAGCATACAGAAGTTCTAGCTGAAAAGAAAAGAAAAGAAAAAAGGCAAACAAGCTTTAGAGGTTTCGAAAAGGGGAAGGAAAAAAGGGTGGCAAAAGAAAAAAAACAATTGATTTCAGCTCCTCCTCTCTTCAAAACCAATTGCATCATAACTGTTATGAACATCCTCGCCAGCAAAGTCTAAAGAGTTCGTATCAAGTCACAACCATAATGAGAAACTTCGAAGGACCAAGGAAAAACAGCTTTAAAGGTTTGGAGTAGCCCATTAAACATGACATCATTCAAATAAAGTTAAAGATTCCACACAATGTAAAAAAAAAATATCATGAAAGATTATATTGTTTGCCTTTCACCATAAAAACCATTGATAGCATATATCATTAATAAATTTAAAAAAAAATACCGCTAATACCTTATCATGAAAGAAATTTCATCCATAGATTCCAAGCAAAATGGCAATAGATGAAAAAGTGAATCGAAGATTTTAGGCTTCTTAAAATACACTTTCCTGAAGGGTGAAGAAATTATGATGTTGATCTCTAATAGACAATTTGTTTTGGACAAGAAGCCAAAAAAATAATTGCACTTTTGATGGGGCGTATTTTGTCCAAATCGAAAACTAGAATGGTTGGGCACCATTATAGAGTAGTTGATCCATCGTATTAGAACAACATTTTACTGTGAAGAGGCCATCTGTATTGAGCATCCAAATCTTTCTTATCGCATGTGTGTGGTGTCGCGGTGAAAATATCCACCCTCAAAATATCTTATCTTATATCTATCTGGCAAATACAGGGGGGCCAAGGAATTCTTGTCTTTTATCTGTAGAAAGCAGGAATGAAAGTCGCCACCTAATATTTTGATCATTAGGAATCCTAACTCGTCTCAAAGATCACACATAGGAATTGGTTGCTTAAAGAAAAGGTATTAGCACCTCAAATATGTCATATCTAAGGTAGGTTGCATTGTTTTATTGTCTGATAAAATCAAGGTCTTGTAATGTTTTCTAGTTATTGGTCCGTCTATGATTTAAGAAAAGTCTTCCTCAATAAGGAGATCCTTATCTTATCAAGTAAAACCTAACCGTTATAATATCAACAAAAGAATTTAATTTTCAGAATACATCTTACGTATAAGGTCGTAACCCCATATACTAAAAGAAAATAAAATATTCTTTTTAGAATTTTTGAAATATTGGCCTAGTTCTCATGACTTTAATAAATTGGTTATTAAAGTCAAAATACATGCTAATATATATTTTTAAATTTTTTTTTGTATGAAAATATGATATGATTTTTTTGTTTGAGAGACATGGTCGTATACATGAAAACAAAAAAAAATTAATTAATATTTTGTTAAAAATCAAGTATTTTAATACCAGATTTGTATCTTTACGGTATAAAAATACAAACTAATATAATCAAAATGTCATTAAAAATACATATGAAAATAAAAAATTTTGAAATAATTTTTTTGAATTTTTTTCATGAGTCGGACCCTGTCCAAAAGAAAACTGGGCAAAATCTGCCAAAAATAAAATTAGGCAAGAATCGGCCTAAAAAAAAACCTACTTATGGTTGGACTCAAACTAGCCGCTTGGGCTGGGCTGATGTTCCAGCCCAAAGCAACTAATATATTGGTTGTTGGTTACTGTGCTGAGCACAGTAACCAGTGAATTATAATTAGGTTGTTGATGCGCTCCAAATAGTAACCATCTAATTATATTTTATTTGCTGCAGAATGTGAATTGCTCATGTTTTGCATGCAAATAAAGACGAACAAAAAATTGGACAAAGGAAGGGATAAGGAGAGAGAGATGACCTGGCAGTAGCGTTGGTGGTGTTGCAGCGGCAATGATGTTGCTTCAAACTATAAAGAGAGAGACCAGAGAAATAGAGGTTATTGTTCCTCTCTTTCCCTTTGTTTTTCTTTTTTCTCTTTTGCTGGGTTTCTCAACTCCCTATCGTCTCTGTTTCTTCTTCTTTTCTTCCAATCTCTTCTATCCTGTCTTTTTTCCTCTCTCTTTATGTTTTTCCATCCTCCCTCCTTGCCTTTTTTCTTGGTGCTAGAACCTGCTGCTTGCAGTTGCAGATGAAGATGATAGTGTGAAAAAGCTATTCCAACACTGCATCTTCTCCTTAGTTTTTTTGTATTTTCTTTTTTCTTTCTTCACTCTGCCTCCTCATTTTTCTTTCTGCCTCTCTGCCTTTCTGTTTTTTCTTTTCTTTGTCTCATTCTCCACCCCCTCTATTTTCTTCCCCTCCTGTTCTTCTCTCCTCCTCCTCCCCCTTTGTTTCATCGTCTTTCTCTGGCTTTTATAGGCCAAAGAATACTTTGTGATGGTAATAGTCAGCTTGGTGACGACATGCAGAGGAATAGTAGCTATGAAACGTTTCTCATAATTGAAGTAATCTATTGCTTTTATTGTTGAAATGACTTTGAAAAAGGCAATGAATAAAATGGCAACGTCATCCAATCAAAATGGATTTTAGTGCCTTTTTCGATTTTGCTCTTAATTTTAGATTATTTCAATCACATCCCTAAATGGATAGCAAACTTCAATAATTATACAATTAAACCCTTGATTTGATCAAATCAACATTTTAAAATTATAATTGAACCCTAGAACTCTAATTTCTTCCAATAAAAGCCTAAAGTGACTTTAAAATCAATTTTTCTTGCAATCAAACCCTTCATAAATTCAATTAAACCTTAGATAAAATTTAATTAAATCTATAAACATTTAATTTTAGACTTTTCTTCCTCAAATTGAATTTTCCTTGTCAACAAGGCTCTCACTAGTTAAAAATATACTGTAAAATTTCAATTTTTATATTTTTGAACCTCCTCAATCAATTTCTAGCCATTTTATGGGCATTCAACATCCTTTTTTCTCTCTAATTATTTTTGTGGATTTCTTTTGAATATATATTTTTTGTATTTTTTTATTTTTGTGTGGGAATCCAAAAATAGGCAATTGTCTAACCTAAAGCATAACATAGTCTTGGATTCCAATAAGGATGTTAAGAGAGATAATTGCTCTTGTTTAAATTGAAACAGAGAGCGAAGTCATTGCAGAGACCATATTCAAATACCATTGATTTATCTACCTTTGTTAGCCACTAAAGCAAATTTTAAGGAAGAAAAAAGATATAGCCTAGGGAAGGCTGTTTTTAGAGAAAAATCTCAAATCCAATTAGAGATAGAAATAATGTATCTTCTAAGTGAAAACAATAACTAACTTGAAAAATTAAAGTATTAAATTGAAAATTTTATTGAATGGAAAACAACTAAATTACAAGAATAATAAGGATCTAGTTGGAAAAAAAAACAAATTTCTAGGTAAATTCCATGTAGCATAGGTATTCAAGAACTAAACAAAATTAGTCAAAGATTTTTCTCCATGCTAAAACACTCCTACATTATTCAATTTATATTGATGACTAGGAATTTAAATTTTAAAATATATTTGAATTCAAATTTAAAATGAATTCACATTTTATTTATGGTTAAAACCATCCTACAAATCCATTACACTCCTTTACCTTGTAGAAAAATTTATCCGCAATGTGAGGGTAGTAGAGTCTCCCTTAAGCTAGTCTTCTTCTAACCAGAATGTAACCTTGTCATTTTGTTCATGCCATCAAATTAACAATTCATATTTTTTTTTCTTCATTTGGTGACTCATTCTTGATGGTTTAATATGCTTTTAGTTTTGGACAAGGTTCCTTCCCATTGAAAAACTGATAGTTTTAAAACTATTTGTTCTTTCTAATGCAATCAAGCTTATAGAAACGAAAGGTTCTGATCATTTAAGATTCAGGTGAGGATCTGACCCAAGCAGATATTGTGGATGGGCTAACATATGCTTTTATAGATTAATGGGACATGTCTATATTCAAAAGGAAGCCATTAATTCCCAACACTTTCATAAGGTTTATCATGCATCAAGTATTGAGGCCATTTATGGTCAAATTTGATATGGTTTACTTCCATGATATTATGATTTATAACCCCACTCCATAATCTTACTTAGAACATCTTCGTGTTGTTTTTTATACTTTGAGAAAGGAGCAATTGTATGTGAATCATAAAAAATATAAGTTCTTCACTGAAGATCTAGGCTTTATTGTTTCTATTGAAGATGTTCGAGATGATCCATTAAAGATTTATGCAATTATGAAGTGGCAAACTCCAAAAAGTTCTCTTATACAAAGGATCTAAAGAGGCACACCTTTTAGTAGATAAATGAGGTTGCATCTAAATTTCAATTAGTGAAATCAAAAATGATTAATGCTTATATATTGGCACTTCTAAATTTCAAGAAACCATTTAAGGTAAGCTATTATGCATCTAGGTTAAGCAATAGGGGATTTCTTAACTAAGATAGGTGGTCAATTGCTTTTTTAGCGAAAAGTTGTTTAACTCAAAAAGAAATTACTCCATATATGATTTAGAGTTTTATTCTATCATTCAAAGTCTCAAGCATTGGACTTAATGTAAAAGCATTTTATCTTAATCACAAACTATATAGCTCGAAAATATATAAATGGAAAGTATAAATTAAGTCGTCAATATATAAAATGGGTATTGTTTCTATAAGATTTTACCTTTTAACCAAGGCATTAGTCGAGCAGCTTAAACAAGGTAGTTAATGCTCTTAATAGTTGGGTTGCTCTATTCAGTACTATATGTACCTAGTTGATAGGGTTTGAAACTTTTAAAAACCTGTATTTGAACGATTCATTATTTCAGCAAATTTATGTTAATTTGATGGATTGAGGGAAGCAAGATAACTTTATATTTGTAAATGGTTATCTATTATGTGGTTTGTAGCTTTATATCCTAAATTGCTCTTTATGGGAGCATATCATCCATGAATTGCATTGTGAAGGACACTTGGGGAGAGATAATAAATTAGCCAAGTATTCACAAATTATTATTGGCCTAAGCTACTAGGTCAGATATCTAGCTTTTTGAAAAAAATATGTTATTTGTTAGATGTTTAAGGGCACTTTATTGAATGCTAGGCTCTACACTTCATTATTATTTCTTAAAGCTTTGTAGCTAAATGTTAGCATGGATTTTATGTTGGGTTTACCTTACACCTAACAAGCTATGGATTTTATTTTTTTTGTTTTTGATAAGTTTTCAAAGATAGCCCATCTCATAACCTACTAAAAGACCATGGATGTATTTTGTATAGCCCACCTCTATATCAACAAGGTGGTTTGTTTACATGCAATCCCTAGGTCCATCACATTAGATAGATGTATGAAGTTTATAAACAACTTCTATGAGAGTTTAAGAGGAAAGATGAGAACTCAATTGAACTTTAGTTATATATATCATTCTCAGACAGAGGTGGATAACTATAACCTTAGCAACTTGCTACAAAGTTTTATGAGAGATAAGTCAAATATTAGGACTTGGCCTTGCTATAAACAAAGTTTGCTTATAACAAGTCTCATAACTAAATAACTCAACTAAGTCTATTTGTGATAACGTGTGGAAAAAAAACCTTTATAGAGCACTAGAGTTGATGTTTGTCCCTCGTATTAGATGACTAAGTTCCCAAAATAGTGATATGGTAGATTATAGATTACTTATATGGTATTCACGAACAGGTCAAAAAGACAATCACTAGCACCAATGCAAAGTGTTAAGCCCTGACTTATGCTCATTGTAGAAGGGTGGTGTTTGAGGTTAGTGGTCTTGTATGGGTAGTGCTTAATCATGAAGGTTTCTAGTGAGCGAGTACAACAAGCTGAAGGAATGAAAGATATGATCTTATAAAGTGTTGTAAAAGATTAATGAGAATGCTTATAAACTTAACCTTCCTAGCTATCTAAAGACTTATAATGTCTTTAATATTTAACATTTGACACCTTGTCTAAATGTATAACAAAACTCAAGGTCGAGTTCTCTCTAAATTAAAGAAAATAATATAGTTAATCTTGTAGAAAGAAGATATTATTATCATTCAAATGAGGATTTGATATTACCAACTAGGAATCTAACCCAAACAAACTATAAGATGGCTTAGGAGATGCTTTTATAGACCAATAAAATAGGTCTAGGCCTAGGAAGAGGTCTGGTATTGCCTAACTAGATTAGCACCTTAAAACTAAGATATTGGAAGATTCGATAATTGGAGCAAGCTTGAATTTTTCCAGGTGATTCCAAACATAGTTTTGCATGAGAAAATCATTTTTTAAGATTGTTAGATCTTTCAAAATCAAGTTTTAAGCTCAAATGCCATTGCTTGTGCTAATTTTGTTATTTTTCCTAGGTTTTTATAGATTTCTTATTTTTATTATGGTTTTGTTTTATTTTTCCTTAATGTTTTCGGGCTTTAGGTTGTTTTAGAATGGAAGAAATTTTTTTGACCTATTTAAAGATCTTATAAATCTCTTAAAGAGAAAACTCATCGTATATTTAAATCTAGGATAATAAACTTATGGATTTATAGTTAATATCTACATACCTTTTCACCTATTCAATTATAGTGTTTCTATAATATTTTTTTTCTACTTAACGTCTGTTTGTATCACATCCTCTCTAATTATTTTCTTGAAAAGAGAATTGAGAAATGTTATATGTACTCAATACCCAGTAAGAAGCTCCAAGCAATAAGCCACATTTATTATCCTTGTATTTTAAATGGTTGTAAACTAACTTCTGAAGTTTTTTATGGTGCACACTTAATTAACGATATGGTTCAATCCCCTTTTTTAATTCCATTTCCTTCCTTTTTTGGTATGCTAGTGTTTTCTTTTTATTATATGTTTTGCGTAAGTTTGCTTTTATATTTTGTAATAATGTTGTTTGATCTTTTAAGTGCTTCATTTCAATTGAAGAAACCTATTTTATATTGATAAATGCTTTCATAAAGTCATCATAGGTGGATGTCTCAAATCTAATATGTAATGAACATCCCCATTAAACCTTTAAAAATCTAACTTTATTGATGTTAATTGAATTAGGTTGTCCACAAGTGTTTTAGCTTTATGTCGATAATGTCTGCTGACCAAAGTTAAAAAAGTATGATAAGGAGATTCTACGATCCTTTGTCTTTGAATTTTAATAAGTTGTTCTACCTTAGTTGACATGTGTTATAATTGATGCGCTAGTTCTTTTGAAATCTATTTTTTTGATACTTGCAAATTTTTCCAGTAATTACGACATTTGGATTCCATCTGTCATGACTCCTTTGGCTTTGATATTTGATATCAATTTATAACAAACCCAAAAATTAAAGCATGACATTGGAAAATTTTATTGAATAAGAAAAGATTGAATTACTAGAATAATAGGGATCTAGTTGAAAATAAAAATTAGGGAGATTTGAGGTAGCTCGAGACTCTAAGAACTAAACCGATTTAATCAAATATTTTTCCCCATACTAAAACACTCCTATATTATTCAATTTATACTAATAACTATGAATTTAAATTATGATATAGACTTGAATTTAAAATTGAAATGAATTTAAATTTGAAAAGATTTGGATTAAATTTGATTTAAGACTTTGAACTTCAAAAGTTGTTATAACATATGTCATCCTGCCATAAACCGATGAACATCCGTCACCCATCTTATCTCCTATTTCATCCATGGTCAAAATCATCCCACAAGTCCATAACAAAAATACAAGCTAGTCTCACATCCCATCCATTAGATAGTGGGGTATATTTCTTCATATATTTTTTTGTTTGTCCTTTTTTTTTTGCTTTAGTTATCAAAAAAAAAAATTAATTTCATCCTTCTACATTACATTGATTGATAGTTGGGCTTGATGATTTGTTTGGTTCTTTTTTTTTATTTTTAGGTTTTCACTGTCTAAAAAAAATCTTGGCATTGATTTAAATCTTGATTCCGCTAAGAATTATTTGGTTTGAATTGCAAATAATTAAAATGTGAGGGGACTAAAATTGAAAGTGAGGTGAAATCGCAGCCATTTATTAAAAAATAAAATATTTTTATTTTTTAATCATTTATTTCTTCCTTTTTTTTTTCAATTAAGCTATAATCATATATTCTGAACTACAAAACTTAGTCCATAGCATTAGGATCCCTTTTTAACATATATTAGCACATGTAATTCTCAATTTATTTTATTAAATATATGTTTTAGATTTTGAGCTAATGATTAAAAATTTTATTGATGCTAAAAAACACTCGAACATTCTTTTTTTTGTTAAGAAAAAATTGATTTGGCCCGTGACATAACATGGGTTAATTATCTAGTTAACAAAAACTAAAAGAGGAAGTGGATTCATTACTTACCTCCTAACAAAACATTATTCATATTGCTTTGGCTTTTTTTAACTTAGTTTTTTTTTTTTAATTTCATCTTTCTTCAATATTAGATTTACCAATAATTAGACTCAATAATTTATTTCAATTTGAAATTATCTCAGTCTTATGTCCCAAGTCATAGATTTAACGAGTTAATCATGGTTGATTTAAATTTGTTATATATGTTTAATTAATTTTTTTAATTCATACTTCAATATTAAGTTGTTTTAAGTTGTTTGAGAATTATAATTCATAAATTGTTTTTATTTGTTTTTTATTATGTTATTATAATCTAATCTCATGACTTGCATCATGTGATTCATAGGTTAATGTAAGTTTGTTTTTATCTTTTTTTGTGTTTTTTTTTATGGAATTGTTAATGTTTTATAATTAAAAATATAAATTTAATATTTTAACATAAATTGACTCAATTTTATTAAAAAATAATTATTGAACTCACAATATGGCATAGCATTAACATTAACAAAAGATCTAGTCCGAAGACCATTGGATATCTGCATTTAAAAACTAAAAACCTTCATGTAGGAAAAACTGAAAGAGGAACAAACGGGACCTAATGTCCCCTGATTTTTCATCCCTTTAAATAACACTCAACGGGGCTTGATACCTTTCTTCCAACATTTTCTTTTCTAATTTTTCTGCCAAATGATTTTGGGAAGCAAACTAGTAGAAACACTTCTACCGAATTATTTTCCAATCTGTGCTATTCTAATCTTAACTCCAGAATAAACCTAGCTGAAAGACATCAAGCATAACAATTTTCCATGTCTTGAATCCTTTATGCAGGGAATGGGAATAAACTCAAGGTGGAAGCACATTCACTTGCATCCAACTGCCAGGTGAGAGTAAGAGAATGCGGAACATGGAAAGGCACAAAGTAGCCATGCATTTCACACTCATTAAACAACACAGTTCTTCATTTTCCAATTTCTTTTGATTTTGACTTAAACAAAATCCATGAACTGCATAGATAAAATTAAACAATATAAATAAAACAACAAAATGAACTAAAAAATGAGGAACATCTTTTCTAGCTTCATCAACTCGTACTTTGTTTAATGAGCTGGATTGCACATATCATGGCGATAATGCAAGTACTTTCTCATACGTTAATCATGTACATTTTACATCTCCAGATCATAAATTAAACATGTATAAGACTTGTCCGGGTGTAATTTTGAAAGAACAGAATTAAGGTAATGCAAAAGGTTCATAACAAATTGTTCCAAGTTCCATCCAAAATCAAAGCATAATACAACGTTCTCTCACTCAAGATATAGCTTGGAACTCTTTGATTATGATTTCACTTATATATACACGTCTAACATCATATAATAGTAGAAATTGCCCAAGGTAAATGACTTCAATCGATTCGAACAAGTAAAAACCTGCATGAGAAAGTTAAAATCACTTCGTTTCCATAGAGACCAATTCATGTGAAAGGAGTGATCCAGTTTTTTTTTGATAAATGAACAATAGATTCACAAGGTCTGAAAGGATAACTTACATTCCGCTTGTACATCCACAGCCCTCTTTGTATAATGTATGCTTCCAGGTGAAATCTTGTGTGCTTATAACTGCACTCTGAAAAGAACAATCCTCGTTCATAGCAACGTTAAATGACAGATTCATGATTGCATAATAATAATATTAGCCTGAAAATATTCCAGAACTAGTAAGGTAGCATTAGACGAAGTCTTTTTTATTTATTAACTTCTATTTCCCCTTTTTTCTGCCAATATGACAATCACGAAAAGAAAATTGACCGCCTCGGAACTGGAATTATTTCACGTTGATTGGAGCAGCCATGTTCCGCAGTTTCCGAGAAATATCTGAGAATGAAGGTCTCTCTGATGGATCTGAGGACCAACAACTTTCCATCAAAGATTTCCACTCCGGATCACACCATGTGGGAATTTGAGGACGTAATGTGTTGTTAACAATTCCTCCTAAGAATCAGAAGGAAGAAACAAGCAAACAAAAAACAATCAAATACACCAATAAATCACGGCATAATTTGGCATAATTAAAGTACAAATATCTCTCGCTTATCAAAGTTAAAAAAAAAAATAACAAGTGCAAAATTCAGAGCAGCCATATGCATAAACTGGTATTCTAAACACTTCTGCAGATATGACATGGAATCTCCTGATGCCTTGACTCAGCTATTAACTCAAAAACTAGCATGGAAAATCTATAGATACATGCTTCCACTGAAGAGCTTGGAACAACTTCAAAAACCTATGCCATAAACACCTGGGCAAGCTAGAGGAAAAATAAATTAAAGAGCACCATTAAATTTAGAAAAAAAATTAAAATGCACGATAAACATAAGCTCTCAATATTTTATGACAACTCGTCTGCTTTCCAGTTTAGGTTGTGGTTTCTTTGTTCGCAACAAGGCTTGCTGTTTCCCATACGAATAAATTAGTCCAAGTCTGATTTATACCCACACGCACACAAATATATAACATCAATTCAGGTCCAACTCTAGAGTTGATTCACATGACATAAGAACAGATCATTGACATGGTACATATAAATCTTAGAGGTCATGGTGCTCCATCTATTTACAACCCATATCTTTCTTCTGATCTCAAGGAAGATTGTCAGTAGGTACCTATGATCTTCAATTTCTCTTTCTCACATTGTGAACTACTAGCAGTTCTAAAAAGGACTATGGGAATGAAAGAATAGAATAAAGTAGTCTTCCTATCATCGACTGGTCACTCATGCTGAGACTAAAACAGAGTCCATTGATAGTCACCAGTCAGTCATCAACACAGAATGCATGAGGGACCAATGAAAAACTGCCCTCACTAAAAATATACCAGAGTTAGCTCAATATTGTTAAAATATCCAATAAACATAAATTAGAAATCAGAAACCCATTGGTTTACCCTGTGAAAAGCCTGCTGTAAAATATTTTCGAGCATCCAGGTCCCCACATGCAATTAAGGAAATGCAAAAGCCAAGAACTATGTGCTTTATTATGTATTAAGAGACATTATTCAGAGTATTAGAGTGAAGTGGTTAAAAAGGAAAGATAAAATTGGAGAACTATGGAATCTAAATCCCTGTTAAACTTAAAGACAACTTCTGTATAAACATTAAAAAGCATAGTCAGGTAAGCTGCATGTAGTAGTGCTGGCGATGTCAAAGTAATATGTCCATGAAATACATGGAGTAAAACCTAAAATGAGCATTAAGGTGAAAATTTAAATGAATAAAAAGATCATATAAAATGTGTATGAGTAGGAAGGTGGTGATGACACTCATTGAGAATAAATCAATGGAGAACCATATTCATCGGTTTGAAAGTGCTCAAGAAAGGCACGAAGATGCTCCAATGCAGAAAAATTAGCAGCTCCTACAACATCCTTGCATCCATGTGGTGCAGTTCAAGGGATTTAAAGGTGTTTCCCTGACTGATATACTCGGAGATTCAAACACTCTTTTGTTGTGAGAGCTTTGTTTCTTGTTCTTTTCTGCTCATTTCGATGGTTTCTTATCTCGAAATTTAAATATCTGCTCGCTTCTCATCACTACTACTAACTTCATCTAGAAAAGAATTAAGCAGCTAAGTTTCCAGAGCAATTCAAAACACCATACCCTGTAGGCATCCAAAATTTTGACCCATGCCCAAATATGTCTTGAATTTGTAAAGTGAAGCCTGTACCAGGATATAACCTAATTTCCATTGGCTTTCCTGATTCTTCATCACCTAGATATTGCATGCTTCTTTAGTGTTCATGCTGCACAGAGACATGGTTATCCAAAAATACATGGTAACAACAATTCAGGTTCAAAGTCCTTTAATTACACTCGACGAGCAAGACATCTGAAAACCCAGGTTAAAAGAATCTAATCTTCCATCCATGTGTTGATAAATGAACACTTTCCTATGAGTATATGGAAAAATAAATTATATTGCAATTGATATCCTTATTCATTATACAAAAACATGGATGCTTACCAATTATGGAGGCGCAATGCTTGTTAGCATAAGGTTCTTCTCCTGTAAGCAATTCCCACATAACAATCCCAAATGAATAAACATCAATCTACAACACAAGATAATAAAATGTTACCTCAACTAGCCAAGACAGGAAAGAAAAATTAGTTTAGGCATTTTTATCTGAACATAATATTACCTTCTCTGTTACCATGTGGTTTTTGCCACTCAAAAGCTCAGGTGCCATCCAGGGCAAAGTTCCGCGAACGCCACCTGAAACTAACGTGTGTTGTTTCACCTTTGACAAGCCCAGATCACCAATCTAGGAATGCAAAATGTGTTAGATGCAAAATTCACACCCTTCAGAAATGATTACCATTATTAGAAGAACATAAACTACAACTTTGAAATGAATCAGCCAGGAAATTCATAGAGCTGAACACCAAATAAACATCAAAAGCTGAAAAAAACACCATGCTTCAACTGTTGTCCACTTAATTACAGGAAGCTGGCCGTTAAAAGCACTTTAAAAAAAAAAAAAAGCAGTGACAACACAGAGAAATAAAATGAATCTTGGTTAACAGAAGAAGAGATTAACCCAAATTTAGACCTCAGTTCTACAATCATTTCTATTTCAGCATACCTTGCAAACTGGCCGTTGCGGATCTCTCATATTTACTAACAGATTCTCACATTTCAAATCAAAATGAACAATGTTCTTCCCATGCAAATACTCCATTCCAAAAGCAGCATCCATAGCTATGATGAGTCTCTTGCGACGATCAATGGTTCTGTTCAAAATATTAGAGTGTTACAGATTCTAACTCAGAATGTTTGTTTGTATACTATCTTTTCCCCCCAAGTAATTAAGTTTTACTAGTAAAGCAAGCTTCATTGACAGTTGACAAAGAATAAGAACTCTTCTAACAGCGTGAGATAGAATATTCAAAAGTGCAAACTCATGACATCACGAACAGCATGGTTACCTGTCCTTCTTCTGCAAAAACTGTTTCAGAGATCCATTAACCATAAACTCAGTAACAGTTGCTAAAGATCCATCAGGGCCATCACGAACAATACCATAGAAAGAAACAACATTTGGATGGTGTAATGAACTCAATATCAAAGCCTCCTTCCAGAAATCTGCAATCTACAAAAGCAACATTAATGCAATAATTAACATCAATCAACAATTCACTACAATACAGTGTGTTCATATTAGCAACTATAATTTGGCATCAAATCCAAAGACAATTATTGCAGGTGATTAATTTCATAAGTGAAAACTGTTTGAGATGCACAATATCAACTCCTCTCCAAAAAGATACACTATAAGGTCGTGGCATAATTGAATATATGCATAAAAAATGCGAAAGATGAAGAATAAGAAACTCTAAAGAATCTGGTGAAGTTGCCATCAATAAGAGACATGAATGCATCAAATCTCCTATACACGTTGTCAAATATGTATAATATAGTCACACACTAAAGGTTTGCTCCTTCCTCAATTCATACACAAGTATCAAAGAACAAAGAAGAAGATATTCAAAGCAAAACACCAACTTCACGTTATAAAGGTCATGATTCAATCTCCCTTTTCTTTAGCTTCAAACAAACTAATTATGCCATTTTAACAGTTATTCTAGGTAAACTTAACTCACATCAATATTTAAGGGGTGTTTGGGAGCGTGGCAGCAGTTGCAATTCATAGTGTTTTTCACTCAGAAATGCATCAAAATAATACTTTTTTTATTCTTTAAAAATCATTTTTGACCTCAACACATCAAAACGATCTGAAAACATAAAACAAAATTAATTTTAAGAAAACAAATTCAAATTTTTGAGAAACAAGGTGTCAATGCCGTTCCCAAACACTGTTTTAAGCACCATGATCCAGCAACACCAAAATTACCACAAGCATCCCTTTAACACTGCTTTTAAGTAACACTAGCTCACATGCACATGCACGAGCACATGTAACACATTGTGTCACCTGAGACTAAGTCAATCTTCCAGAACAAGGCAATGATTAATAATATAAACGAAAAATTAACAGAAGAATATGGGTCCTACCAAGCGCTCTCTTTCAGCAGGTCTCCCAGCAAAGCAGCTGGCTTTTATTCTCTTTATAGCCACATCAGAACCCTTCCATTTCCCATGATGAACAGCTCCATATGTTCCACAGCCTAGTACACGAATCTCCTCCAAATCATCATTTTTTATTGTCTGGACACAGAATCAACCTATTGTTAAAAACACAACACAACACACAAAACAAGAAAGTGTAGATAGCAAGGTACAATAAATAAGATGAATATGCAACATTAAAACACCAATGATGTGAATGTGACAGCACGTGGGCACCTGCAATCCTCTTTCTATTGCTTCTGCCTCGGCTTTTGTCGGCTCAATTTTGTTGTTTATATTTTCATTGTCAGAGCTCAGCTCTGCTTCTTCATGAGTGTTCTGCTAGACATGCAACGCATTAGAAAAAGATAGCATGTTGTGAAATGCTTTTTGAGCAAATAAAAGTTCAGTTCATTCTCACCACAGCTTCAGGCTCCTTATCATCTATTTCTCCTGATGCTAAATCATTCTTTGCAGGATCAGCATTTTCTTCAACTCTAGCTTTCACCTCTTCAGCCTCTTCCAGTGCTGCCTTCTTTACAGAAGCAATTAAATCAGGTAAGAAACTCATACGGCTAATTGACAGATTTGGTTCTCCAAGAACAGAAGAAGGATCTTTTTCTCCCGCTTTAACTGTATCGCCACTTTCTTCAACTAACCTCAAGAAATTGGAATTGAGAGACTCAGGAAATGCTGCCTGGCCATTAATATCAGCAATCATATCCTGCTCCGGACAAGGTACATTTGGCACATCCAAGTTTTCAACCTTCCCTACACCATTTGCGTGATTTTCTATGCCAAGGACGATCTTTCCCTCCATCTTTGATGCTTTGGTAACAGTGTTATTACATAACTCAGGCTTGTAGCCAGAAGCAGCTATATTTGCAGATGAGTTTAGCATTTCATGCGGTAGTGGTGGTCGAATGGGTTCTGGAGGAAAAGACTGCTTATTTTCTAGCCCATAAGTATTTGGATTCAATTTCAACATGTGACCATAAGAATATTCCAAGGAAGTTGTCCCATCAAAAACAAGCATTTTCTGAGAGGACTCAACCCAAGGTTGCTGACTATCTATGCCAATGCCATTCCTTTGACTACCACTAAGAAATGATGGGTTAACAGCACCATTTATCTGCAGACCTGCACTGGACGCTTCATGAGGAGTTCCATGCACTGGATTTTGAACATTTCTCCGTAAAGTCTGTGGATGTGCATGTCCATGTGGCAATGAATGAAGATTCTCTGGCCCATAACCGCAGGGAAAATTCCCATGCTGTACTGAACGTTCTTCAGGAGGTGAAACGTGTAGGCTGTGGACAGCAACTGCACCTTGATCGTGAAAAATATCGTTGCCCAATTCAGGCCCAGGCTGGTGGTGCGAGGACATATGATGACCATCCACCAAATTTCCATGTCCAAGGGGATAATTCATGCCTGGACCATCTACAATGTACTGATCATTGAATCTTGTGGCGCCAGAGATATGTGTTCTGGCTTCATCAGTGCAGGGACTCAACTGATGCTGCACAATCCATCCTCTGTCATGGCCTTGAGTGTCATTGTAGACAGCTCGGGGATCATTCAGCTCTCTGGGATAGACTGGGTAGTGCGCCTTTGCATCTGCGTTTAGCATGAAAGTCTCCCTATTTGGAGGACAGTCAGCACCTGGATTAGCAACCTGAGGGACTCCGTTTCCCATGCTGGGTTGCTCGAAATGCAGTTGATTTCTTGGGAATAGCCCCCTGCAGTGCTCACAAACAGTGTTCCCTTCAAAATTACCGGGACCATGCGGCAAGTTACCAGGAAAACCACCCTTATGACCACATACGCCTCCGGCAGGCATCCATACTACATTTTCGGAATATTGTGGCTGGTGGTCATAAGGGGGATGCTGATTTAGCTGCGACCGAGCACATTCTTCAAGCATTCTATCCATGCCTTTATCGGGTAAATCCCCAAACTGCATACGGTAACGCGAAGAAGGGGGTGAATTTGGAAACTCTGATAATGATCTTGGATCATGGTGTCCATGATGCCTAGGAGAATAATATGCAGGGCTCCATGAACTCTCCATTTCATTATACCTTGGAGCAATAGTAACATGATGCAAGTTGTGCTGTGATATTGGCATCTCACCACTCCTTTGGCTAAGGAGACCACCTTCAAGACTCAATCCATTAAAAAACTGTTCTTGTAAATGAATATCATCAACTGGACCAATCAAAGGGGAGTCAGCATGCTGCCTTCTAAAATCAGGCCCATCATTCAAATTATTCAGCGCATCCACATACCTCCTCTCGCTCTCCCTCCCATCCCCATCAACATAATGCGCCGAACCATCTTGGTCTGTATTCAAAAACAGAAAAATCCTAAGCCTGGTGAAACCATCCCCAGAACTCAATTTCTCATACTCCTCCATCATGTTAGTCACATCATCATCATTAACAACCGAAACTAATGCATCAAGATCCTCATCAGGCTGCTGATACTTCAACACCATCGCCCCATCATAAAGCTCTCTCATTTTACTCATCAACTCCTCATAACTAATATCCATAGGCAAACTCACAATCCGCGTCTCTCCACCCACATAACGCAATTTGCCATCTTGAGGTCGAGGCATTATGCTACCTAAGAAACTACACAATAATTTAACACGGGGAGTATCATCGTTTGAACCAGGATTGGAACCAGCTGTGGAATTAGTGGTAGACATTGGTGTATCTATAAAGTGAAAGGCTTGCTGGTTATCAACAGGACTAGCAGTCTTGTTCAAGCATTCAATTCTTTTATTACACATGAATCATCACCTCACAACACATCAATACTCACAGCTTTGTCAGACTTGAATGCATACAATACTGATTCTTCATTAGGCAGCTCATAAAAAAACCCTAAAATCATCAAAACCATCCATATCAGTAGTCGTTTCCAACTAATGCCACCACCACCCCACCAATAAAAACGAAGAAAAAGAAACCCTAAATTAAATGTTAAGAATACAAACTAAACCAAGAGAAACTACTGTTTTAAACAACTCAAAATATCAAAAAGAGCCCTCCCTTAAGAACCCAGATTCGATCGTGTAATATAAAAGGAAAAAAAAAAAAAAGAAAGAAAGAAGTCCTAGATTCTAAAAGAAGGTAAAATACCTGGAGAATAAATAGATAAAAAAGAAAAATAGGGTTCTTCCAAGATTGGATTAAAAATATGTTGGTGTGTTGTGTGAATTGGTTTAGTGGGATTTCAGAATTTCAGAGAAAAGAAAAAAAGAAAAAAAAAAAAAGGAAAAAATTGGGGATGGGGTATGGAGGGAGAGAGGCCTGAGGATGAGGGTTGGCTTGTGGTGTGACAGTGATGATGAGAGAGAGAGAGTGCAACGGCTGCTTGCCAGGTAGTGTCACACGTGGCAGCCTCCCCCTTTTTGTTTTCGTTACTTTACTTTGGAACATAAAGGTTCTTCAACATGGAAGAGGCCAAATTCTTGGAGTTGGAGGGTGAGGGTGGCGATGGTGGCCACCTGGACACGATATGCATGCTGCGTGTTCAAAACTCCTTACCTTTCACGTTATACGGAGCGTTTGTTGGTTGGACCGTAATAATAATAATCTACCTTCCTTTTTTAAAGAGCCTGTAGGAATATGATAATATTTATTAAAAAAAATTGTTTAAGAATATATTTAAATAATTTTTTATTTAAAAAAATTGATTGTACATCTTAACAATTCAAAATTATAAATCAAAATATTTAAAAATAATTTTAAAATACAAAAACAAAAAATTAATCTACCACTTTTTAATACCTTTTTCATGTTTCATTAATTAATTATTATAATTATAAATAAATTTAAGGCTCCGTTTGTTTGTAAAAATGTTGTTTTTTAGAAAATGAGTTCCGGAAAAAATAAATTTTTAAAAAGTGAATTATTTTTTGATATTTAGTGGTATTATTGAAAATGAATTGGAAAATACCTTATTAATATTTTATTTTTATCAATTTTATTAAAATAATAAGGAACAAATTTTACAAATTAAAAATTTGAATGAGAATAAAATTAAAAAAAATATAATTTCATAAATTATCTCAAATAAAATAAATAATAATCAAAATAATTAAGATTAAATATAAAAAAAAGATGAAGAAATTAAAATAATAATAATTAACATTTCATAAATTATTTCAAATAAAATAAGTAACAATTAAAGGAATGAGGACCAAATTTGATAGATAAAAAATTTCAATAAGGGAAAAGCAAATAAATAAAAAATGAGAACCAAAATAAAATTTTTAAAAATAAAATTAAAAAATAAATATTCAAAACAAAATATATATATATATATCAATCAAGAGTTTAAAGATCAAATTTGATACAATAAGAAAATAATATGATATTTTTAAATTTTTCATAACTTCTAGAAAAGTGTTTTCTACCTAAATTTTTTAAAAAAACACTTTCTTGGAAACCAAGTCAAATTTTTCTTTAACTGGAAAGTGTTTTCCGTTAACCAACTTTTTTAATGATAAACAAACGTAGAGAAGTTTGAAAAGTGCATTCTCAGAAAATGAATTTTAAGAAACAAATATAATTTAAAAGGCAATTCATTAGAGGCATAAAAGTCTTTAGGTCTTTTCTTGTAAGAGTATATTTACCAAAGTAATCTTGTAGGAAAATAAATAGCTTTATGTTTAGAGGTATTGTTGTAATTTTGATTTTTATTGCATTACTATAGTAAAGTGGTGAATATACTCTTAAGATAATAATTAAATAAAAAAATCCAAGTTCACAAGATAAAAAAATAATGTTGTTAAATTTTAAAAAGTTTATGAATTTATTTGTAGGTTTAGCATGTTGACTAGATTTATGGGTTTAGCAAGTTTAATTTATATATATATATATATATATATATATATATATATTAAATTGATTAAAAATTGAGTTTTATAGTTTTTTCTTTTAGTTTTTTTATGAAATTATAATGGTCTAAAAAATTTTTGGTATAGAATTAGTGCTTGATTTTTCAGTTATTTATTTTTGTTATCATATAAATAAATAAATAATAATTCCAAAAAAATAAGTTGTTAATTTGAGTAGAGTTCATGATTTGATTTGTGTTGATATAGTGAATTTAACTTTTCTTTTTTCTTTTGTTAAATTCATTTGTTTTAATGTCATCCTTTGATATTGGAATTGTTAAAAATTGAGTTTTATAATTTGTTTCGTTCTGTATTTTATAAGGCTATCAAGATTTTTTTTAAAAATCTTTTTATTGAGTTGGTGTGTGATTTTGTAATTATTTATTTTTATTATGATATAATTAAATAAAAAATAATTTTGTTAATAAAACAAATTATTAATTCTAATGGAGTTTATATGACTTGATTCGTGATTTTAATTTGCTAACATGGGCTACACGATACATGGGTTTGGTGAGTTTACACATTGAACCCAATATTATTTTTTCTGGTTTTTTAGTTATTAAATTTGTATAAATGTTTTTTATTTTATTTTTTAATATTAAACTTGTTGAAATATAAACTTCATGATTTATTTTTATTTATTTTATCATGATCTCAAATAAACATTTATTTTAACATTAATGTTTGATTTTATGAGTATTTTTCTATCATGTAATTAAATAAAAATAATTAACAAAAATAATAAAATTATTAAATTTAATGAAGTTCATGACCGAAATCCCAGGGTAATTGGGGTCAATCCAATTTGATGTCATCTCACTATTTTTTTTTAAATTCTCATCTTAAATTTTTTTTAAATGTTAAGACATTTTTTTTAAATTATTTAGGATATCTTTAGACTCATGAAATTGACCGATTCATATTAACTTAGCTCTTATATGATTTAATTAGAAATTAAAACTAAACAAGAAATAAAGTTATTAAACATGACTAAACTTATTATCCATCTTGCAGTGTTGTATATCTTGATAATATTTATTTTTTAATTTTTTAATTTAATTTTTAGTTAAAATTAATAAATTTTTCATTTATTATCACAAATAATTTTTTATTCATTTAATTAAATATATTTTCAATTTATAATTGAATTTTTTAAAAAAAAAAAAAAAAATATTGAAAAAAATTTATAATACCCAGACAAAACACTAGCAACGTGGCTAGTTAAAATAAACTAAAAAAAATATATTGCAGTTATTGTATCAAAAACATTGAAACCCCAGGCACAAGGCATCGTGTTCTTCCACGATAGAGATCTCACAGGTTTTTTTTTTTTTTTAATTCTGCTCCCGACAGCTATCTGGTGTTGGCTTTTGATAACGTGTCAGTCATCCATTGAGTGACCCAATAAGATCGTGGAATATTCTTCGCATAAACGACCTAAGATGTTCGATTCCTACAAGGGTCAATTCTCCGGCCCAAACCCTACCACACGCGCAGGCGTTGTCAGTCAACTCACCCTGGCTTTCTCGTGAGAAATCACGTGGGGCCACGAACATGTGAAACCTGTAATGAAGTTCCAGGTGGCACAAAGTATGACACGTCAGTCACCATCTTGCGAAGGGAATGGTAGTGTTGGTGTCATGAGATAGAGCTGGAGGACTCGGACTTTTGTGTACTCGCTTTCTTGTCCTTTCAATTGCATTCTTCAGCTTCGTCCGCTGGTGACCGCTGTCTCGTTGTAAATAAATATCCAAACCTCTTCTCAAGTATTTTCATTTATACCATCTTCAAAGGATATTTTTATTTTTTTTATTCCAGCTTTTGGCTCTTTCTGCAATAGGTGTCATAGATTCCACAAAAGCTCAAATCGAGTTTTATATACATTTGGAATTATGAAAACTTTAATTTAGAGTTTATTAGAGTGAGCAATTTTTGGGCAGGTTGGAATTGCATTTTCAAATTAGGTTTTATATAAATTTAATTTTTATTTTTAAATTATTTTAATGTGTTGATATTAAAAATAATTTTTTAAAATAAAAAAAATACTATTTTAATATATTAAAAAAACATTTTAAAAGATAACTAGAATTATATTTTTAGACACCAAATGTTATAATAGTTTTTTAAATATATATAAATGTTTCAAAGTCAACTTATATATTCATTTAAATTAAGTTTATTTCTCAAATGATGTTAATAACACTTTTTTTATACGGATTAGTTTGAGAATAATCTCTCTAAATTCTATTTTGAGGAATTAACACAAGAGTAAAGAGAGAAAACAAATCCTCTTGACCAGAGAACCCATCGTAGTGTTGTTTTTGCTTACGGTAGCATGATTCTCTCTTTCTTTCTCTGTTTTTGTGTTCGAGTAGACAGAGCACGATGATTTGCCTTGTTTTTTATTCGAATAAGGAATGTAGTAATGTATAATAAATTAATTTTAGTGGTCGCCAAAATATATATATATATATAAGAGTATTTCAAGAGGTAGAATTAATATAAAATGTTGGCAAAAGTTACAATATAGCCGTTATATGCAAATGTCATGAAAAAAACTACAGCAGTTGTTTAGTGTATTAAACGCACGTACGAAGTGTTAATTTACATGTTGCGAAAGGACACAAAAGAAGAGATCTTTTTCATATATAAAGCAGGTTGCCTTTTGTTATTTGCAAAAAGCAATCAGAGTTCAATTTGAATAATTCCATCAGAAATATATGATGTATCTAGCATTTAGTTTTCCCCATTTTGATTTATTAAAAACATAACTTACACCAATCATAAAAAATAAAATGATGTACTATTCAGCAATATTAATCTTTATACATTTATTATCAATATATATATAATAGAATTCTTGATCATGTGGTTAAGCAATTATGAGGTTTTATAGAATCCCAACTCAAAGATAACTATATATCTATAAACCAAAAATATTAAAAAAAAACATGGACTTAGAAATAACTTTGTATCTAAAAATTATAAGTATATGAATAATATCATAAAACCAATTATTTTTAGAAAAATCAGTGCATGATCTTTGTTCCTACAAAACAAGGTTGTTTTGCCACAAACAAATAAAAAAATTCACTTTTATTCTTTAAGTTGTTGCTCAAATTTGCATCTCAAAAAAATATAACAGTTTCCTTTAGCTAATCCTAATGGACTCTTTTTGGTATGCAAGTTAACGGATCTAAACTAATAATCAACTAATATAAATTAATTCAATAATGAAATAACCTCTAAACAATGTCAATGAGCCATAACAAACCCAAATTAAAATAATAATAATAATTCAATATTAATTAATAAATAAATAAATAAAATAGGATAAAAAAATAAATTCTTCTTGCCAAAATTCTTTCATGTAGCTCGAATCTCTAATTTTTATACACTCTTAGTAGATTTTAACCTTGACTTCAAACATACTGTTCTCTTTTATCTAGATAAATTACTAGGTTTACCATATATGGTTAGAAATCTTGAGATATCTAGTTCTTAACCCAACTTGATTTGCAACAAAGTTCCACATGTATCTCTAGATATGTTTCAAACAGTATATAAAGGTCTAGTCTAGCATATTTAATAAGATTCATCTCGTAACTTTGACTCTTAAAAATAATATGTTCTAGAACTCTATTTGACTATAATATTTACCATAATATGGTTTCATATGTCTAGTATCTCCACATATCATTTTAGCTCTATTTGATGTACAATTTAAAAGATATGTCTAGTCTTACAATGCTAGTCAACATATATTTGAAGGCCAAATTTAAATTTGACTTAGTTCATATCATCATTCCCTTCTTTAAAAAGACTTGACATTAAATATGTGTCATGAAAAATATTTTTAACATCATTCATATCCGTATTATCAACCACAAACTTATCCACATTAGTGTTAACTCATCCAACAACCCTCTTAACATTAAATTCTTTTTATTCAGGCATATTTTGAACTCATTATGATTGTTAGCATATTGTCTCTCCAACCTATCTAGCGTATCTCTAAATTCATTGGTCATTTGATCCATCAACTCATTCATAATGTATAACTGAGTTATAATTTCATTGTCTTTTTTATATGGTGTCATGTCATTGATTGACTCTGACATCTTCAAATATAAAAATTGGTTAGTTGATAAGAAATATATTCTTCATTCAGTCTCTCATATGTTTACACTCCTCTCGTGTTTCACTCAAATATATTTGCTATGTTTTTTTTGCCTCTCATCTCACCTTTCTCCAGCAACCCAATGATATGAGTTTGATGGAATAAACTCTAGTTCTGTGCATGAAATTAAAATTTTCTAGTTAGGTTTCTTGAAGAGTAATTTGAAAAAAATATTTTATTGTTATAAAATATTGTAATCGGAGTAAATTATGTTACAATAATGTCTTGTGGTAGATAATTAAAGAAAAATATCATCAGTATTAAAGGGGATTGACGTTGGCCATAAAAACAAAAAAAATAAAGAGTTTAAAGAAATTGATTTATTGTTTGGGAGGTGTTACGAGTGTGTTTGAAATGAATTATTGAGTTAAATTAATTGTTGTGTTGATTTATTTTATTGATAAGGATTATCGAAATGAATTATTAGGTTAAATTAATTGATGTTTTAAGTTATTTTACCGGTAAGATTATCAAAATAAATTAATGGATTTAATTAAATGATATATGTGATTTATTTTATCAGGAAGGATTATTGAAATTAATTATTGAATTGAATTAATTGATATATTAATTTATTTTACCGGTAATGATTATTAAAATGAATTATGGGGTTGAATTAATTGATGTGTTGATTTATTTTACTAGTAAGAGTAAGGATTATTGAAATGAATTATCGAGTTGAATTAATTGATATATTTATTTATTATGTTGATAAGAATTATCAGGATGAATTATTAGATTGAGTTATTTGATATCTTGATTTATTTTATCAATAAAGATTATTAAATTGAATTAATTGATATATTAATTTATTATGTGATAAATAATATTGGAGTAATAAATCATAATGTATGATTTAATAATAATAATAATAATAATAATAATAATAATAATAATAATAATATGATGTATTTGTTGGTATAGGTGATGCCAGAATCATTCTTCAATAGTAGGAGATCGCTAGTCGGGTGCAAAATCTAAAAAGTCATGGGCCCTACATTAATTGAATTATTTTATTATTAGAATTTAAACCCATTTATTATTAATTTTTGTGAATCGTAAATTTTCTAATTTGCTATCAAGTATGAGTTAGTTATTCTAATTTAAAAACTAGTATTTATAGTTTTGGGTAACATGAGTTAGTTGTCTTGATATGTAAATATTAGTCCTTTATTTTAAATAATATGACTTAATTGTCTTGGTGCATGGATTAGCACCCAATTTTGGATAGTATGAGCTAGTTGTCATCTAGCGTCTAGTTTTGGATAGTCTCAGCTGATTGTCCTGGTATAGAAACCACCACTCTATTCTTGGGTGGTGTGACTTGGTAGTCCCGGTTAAAGATTAATGCAATTTAAAGCTATGTAATCTATTATCCTAATTGAGAGTTTGGTCATGGTTACAGGATAAATGTTTGGTTTTAAACGATACAGTAAATCTAGGAGTTAAAATTGAGAATCTTGGTGTAAAGTGTAACCTTGAATTCAATGAAGTTATGTTTGTTAAAAAAAAAAAAAAGAGGGCTAAAATTATATGAGATTATATTTTATTATGTGATTTAATTATATCTTGTATTAAATAAATTTTGAAGTTCATCTCAGCAATAATAAGGATGTTAATTAATTTTAAGATATCTTTGGATTGTGACATAGTTTAGTTGGTACGTGTAAACTTTTGGGAAATTACTTTGTGTTGTAATTAAAAACTTAGAAACTATGATATTTTAATTGAACTTAGAAAAACTTATATAATATATTATGTAGTTTAACCAATTTTCATTCTTTTAAGCTGTAACGTATGTATTAAATTAACTTATTAAGTCTATATATTTGTTAAGTCTATATATTTGTATGTGTACTTAAATATTTGTGTAAATATAGAGTGAAATATCTTTGAAATGTGAAAATAAATTTAAAATCTTAAATTATTAAATAAAATAAAAGTTTAAAACAATTATGTCTAGAATGATTGGATAATGGTTTCATATTTGATGTCGATAACTTGATATTAAAATATAGGGTGAAACTCCATCAAAATTTTAGTAAAAAACAATTATTCTAATTTTAAATTGAATTATGATATTTTTATTTATAAGTTGAGTATAAAAAATAGAGGTAGTTACAATAAACCTCATTTATGTACTTTTGTTTATCTCAAATATATCCAAAATATAAAGAGATTATTTCTAAACATGTTCAACATTTTAAAAGGATACCTATATGAAAAAAATTTGTCAATTAGAATCTGTAAGCAATTTCTAAATGCGACAATAATACCAATATGCTTTATCTTTTTTCATTTATTTATAAAATTTATTACATGGATATATTTAGTTGGGTTATTTTTTGATAGTGCTGCCTTATCTTCATAAAAAGTTATTTTATATGTCAGATTCATTCTTTGTTTTTTATAATTATATTTATTTTATTTGAGATTATTTTTAAAATTAATTTTTTTTAATTTATCCTTCATTTCGTTTTTTCTTCTATCACATATGATTTTTAATTTTTTGATTGTTATTTTTTTTACTTTGGCAAGTTTTTTTTTTTTTAAATTTCATCCTTCAATATTAAATTAGTTTGAAATTAAGCTTATTGATTTAGTTTAAGATTTAGGATTTCACATGTTGCAAGTTTGCAAGATTAACCAAAATTTAGAAAATTCATCCGGGTTTGCTTTATTTTTTTATATATAATCTTCATGGTTTTATTCTCAATAAGATTACCTCAATATCACAATCAGGTCATAGATCTTACATGCTGACCTGAGTAGACTTGAGTTAGTTTTTTTCAACTTTTTTTGATTTATATTTTATTCTTTATTTTTTTCATTTAATATTTTATTTGCTAGAAACTGAGTTTTAAATTTTAGTTTCTATAAAATTATCATGTTCTTATTTAATTTTTTTCTTTATCTAATGATATCCTTCAACTTTTAATTTTTTAAAATAGTTTTTTATTTCAATTTTATCATTTAACATTAAATGATTAATTGAGAATTGGTCTTGATGCTTTTTTTTTTTGCCATTTTTTTTTCTGTTGGGTTATGTCAATCTTATATTCATGATGATGGGGTGGTGAATTAACCTAGTTTGGCTTAGGTTTTTTTTTTAAAAAAATTAATTTCTCACTTTGACATTAATTTTTTTTTTATAATTAACCTTTATGATTTTATTTGATTTGCTTTTGACAGGTTATCCTAGTGTTGTGACCAAGTTGCATGTTTTGCATGCTAACTTAAATGGATTTGGGTTGGATTTTTTTTATCTTTTTTTGTCAATTTTTTCACTTTATTTTCTATTGTTGTATTTTTTATTTATATAATTAAATTAATTGAGTTTATTAAACTTAATCAAGTCAATTATCCAATTCTTTTTTTTTTTCATTAAGAACTCTCGTATCATCTTAACATATTTTTTTACATTGCAAAAAAAAAGGTCAGTTTACAGAGGAGCCACCTATCCGGTCATGTTTTATGAGTGAAATGTCTCTTTGCCTTTTTTTTGTGAGTTATAAAAAAAAATCATTAAATACAATAACCTAAAAATTACACTGTACTTTAAAAGACATGGGAAAAATACTATGTATTTACTGTGAACATAGACTCATTGCACTGTGAACCATACTATATATATAGAGTGTTTGTTATGTTAACAGTTGTTGGGTCTAGCTTGACAACAAGACTCAATGTTATTGGGTACAATGCAGCACCAAAGGGGCATTGTATTTTCTCTTTGTGATTCCAAAAGTTGTTGGGTAACGCTTGGCAGCAAAACCTAATGTTATTACATATGGCTTGCCCTCAAGACCTCATGGTTTCCAGATTCAAAAGGAAATAAAGACATCAAAAAATATTGGGTGTAGCTCCGCAACTAGATCTAATAGCATTTATGTTTAGTTGTTGAAGCCAAACCCAATATTAGGTTTAGCTTTACAAGCCGTAGTCTTTAGAAATCGAACTACCCCATGCAAGCATTTAACACTTACATTAAGCACCCTATTATTGGGCATATTAACTTCATGGTAGGTATTAAAGTGCATCAATGGCAGGATCGTGGTCAAATTGGCATTGTATGTATCAACAACTTTTCAATGGTTGTCTTCAGTCCTAATATTATAGGTGAAGAAGTGGCCGAGGAGTTCAAAATTGATGTAGTCGTTTCGGAAAGGGATATTGATCTTGATGAAACATTAAAGGATGTCTTTGCTTGGTACTTGAGAATTGTAAAGGATAATGGTGTCAAAATCTATTGATTTTAAAATGTTTGATTGCATAACTTCAACAATGAATTAAAGGTTCGCTCCTACAAACATAGTACTATGCTAGAGCTAAATTGCATCTTTTGATGCATTTTGATTTAGAAAAAAAATGGAGGGGAATTAGTTATATTAGCGGTTGATTTATTAGGTCTGACTATAGAGCCAACAACTTACTTAACAAACCAATCAAAACCATCCTGAACAACACCCAAAACTCCCAAGTCATCAACAACCTGTTAAAAACCACCTTTCAATAACAACCTTGAACACTTTTAATATCCATAATAATATATCTCAGCTCCAAACCACCCTTTATAATATATTTAGATTGTTTTCATCTTTATGTTTAAAAAGCATTTAATTTTTTTTAATTTTATTAAATTAATGTTTTTTCATGATTTTACATATGTGCTGATGTCAACAAAAATATTTCTTTTAAAAATAATATTATTTTAATATATTTCCAAACAAAAAAATATTTTTAAAAGCTATCACTATCATAATCTCAAACATTACTACTTTTTATTTTGATGTATTATTTAAAAGTATGGTAATAGTTGTTTTCCAAAGTATTTTCGATCTAAAATGCATCAAAATAATATTTTTAAATTTTTTTAAAAAATATTTTTTGATATTGATATATCAAAATTATATGAAAATACCAAGAATTTTTTAATTTACAACAAAAATATTTTTAATATTTTGCAAAAATATTTTTAAAATATCAAAACAAATAATTACCTTAATCCTCAATTTCTGCAACTCAGAACACCTAAAAATAACACTATGGCCAAATGGTGGAGAAGCTTAAGGACGACAATCCAACCCCCCCCCCCCATAGTTTTGGATCCTACTACTAAGTACAACCTCATAGCATAGGTTCGAGTGCTTAACAAAATCCACCAGTTCTAGAAGACAATTTAATCTTAACTGCCTTCAATGCCTTCAATTTCTAATAGGACTCAATAACATTGGGTCTGGTTGCTTAATTAAACTTAATAGCTTTTGGATTTTTTAAGTGTTAAATCCAGGAATATTAGATATGGCTTAGCCACCAGACCTAACATTGTTACTGAATCCAAAAATACTTAATATATTTTTTATATATTTTTTAATATTTTTAAAAAAATTATTATTAATCATTGCAAAACACGGCCACTATGCTAGTAACAATAAAAACTAGAAACATCTCTTATTTTTCTTCTATTTTCAAATTTTGAATTTCCTTTTATTTCTTCTCTTTGCTTTTTTTTTTTTTTATGAATAAGGTATCCTTAAGGTGATTTATGTACATTTTTGGTACATGTCATAAATTGAAGTTTTCATCACCTCTTTTTTCACCTTTATGCCAGTTCCTCCTTGAGAAATAAACGGGGAAAAAATACCTTTTGTGCGACCATATATTCTTGTCCAATTATAAAAAGACCTCAATCAATTGCACAAATTCAGTACAAACTCTCGTATAGCAACACTTAACATGTGGAGAAATCACTAATAAACTCAGCTCCCTCCTCCCAAGACTCATCCCCACCGAATCCAGCTGCACCCACGTCGCCATCACCCTCCCAAACACACCACTAAGCCTCCACCATCAACACCCACTTAAAAAAAGAAAAGGACGTTCAAATGCTGCTCAACTAATCCCCCACCACTAGGAATGTAACCTTGTATGAGACTATTGAGTACCCTACATGCTCCTAATCCTTTGCCAGAGTACTGACACCACTTCACCGTCTCATCTAGTTGTTTGAGCAGACCCTCGCTATAAACCTTTTTATATTTCTAAAGATACGATTCCAGAAATGTATCGTTTCTTTTAATTCAAAAAAACTCTAAGCGCACAAGCAATATCATCTTTTGCTTTTCCAATTGAGTAATTTTTTACATTTTTTCTCCTATTCTGCACAATTAGGGCCCAAACCAGAAGAACTCGACATTGGTGAAACTGTTTGAACTAATTTATATACATGATAAACTTGACCATCCCATGTAAAATTAAACTCCCAGAATATTTTATTTTTTTAAAAAAATCAACTATATTTTTGAAGTGAATATCAAAATTCAAGTGCATCCACTAGTGAATACCAGGCCAAGACTTTCACCGAAGAATGCTCAAGCACTCACGAGTCTTCAAGAGTGGCACATTCTACTCCAAGGCTTGAGCCATGATAGAACGCTGAGAGAGCTGCTGCTCATAGAGCTCACGGAAAATACGATATTTGGCATCATGATACTTCTTCACCTTTGGGTTTTTTGATGGATGAATGACCTACAAATACTTGATACATTAAATCAAAAATAAATTAAATCGATAGCACTGACCACATAAACTGGCATATGCATACCTGACCAGCTGCATTCAGCGCCTTCATGGCCTCAGTAAGACTTGAGTATTTCTTTGAAGCAACGGCACCAAGAATAGCAGCACCCAAGAGTACAGATTCACTTTCTCGAGGAAGTACAATAGGGCAACCTGTGCCAAAAACGAATGGGCTAGTTTTAATTTCTTCAACGCATACATGACATTGTTTAAAAGACCATGGAGTGTTTGTGAATGGAGAAAGACATCATAGGAGGAAGAGTATCACAATGTGAATAGAGGTTAACTGATTTCTTTTACCTACCATTCAGCATTGATGATTGATGTCATGAAAATTTATATTGAAGTTAGCACTACGCTTTACTACTGAAACTACAACCCGGATATTTTCAACTAGACAGTCCAGTTTTCTAAGCTAGCAGACCTATTTCCATGCAAAGCCAATCATTCACGCTAAAAACTATTTCCTTTGTCACACATTACACGTTACTTTCTTTTTTCTGTCCACACATAACACTACTAAATAGAGAAAACAGTCAAAAACTGTATTCAAAGTTAAACGCAAGTATATTGGTGCAGTATGTTACAATGTTGTCAAATGCGCTAACAGGTGCCAAGCCTGTAAAAAGCCTAAAGCGCTAGGCACTTGCCTAAATGAACCAAGAAAATATGCTATATATATATATATATATATGTCTTTCCAATTAAGATTAGATCATTACAAAATCGTAAGAAAATATAAAAACAAAAGGTTAAAAATTTCAGCAGCATAACACCATTAAAATGAACATGTGAAGAGAGAGAGAAGGAATAACATGGGATTTGGGGGGGGGGGGGGTGGAGCGCAAAAAAAGTGAAGAAAGAAATGAAAGTGTAGCTGTTGTTTCTCTTCTAAGGTGTCCTTCCTTATTTGTTTGTCTACCACTTTAATGATTTTATTATTATTTTTTTATCCTAATCTTTTTTATTTTACAAGAATACCCATAAATTGTTTCTTGTGGTAGATTAAAAAAGGACAAAGGTCAAAACATAAATCAGTTAAAAAAAAAAGATGTATTTAAAGCAGGTGCTGGCTTTAATGACACCCACCCACCAGGCACTCGCCTAGGCAGCACTTCATTGAAATTCGTCGCTTGAGGCTAATAAAGATGTTGTGGCCTCACTCACCTATAGCGCTTAAGCTAGCGCCTGAGCACCCTTTGATAACACTGGTATGGTATGATAAGTTGAAATCAATAACCAATACAAGAACACCAACTCTCAATCAATTGTTAATTTGCAAGACTACAGTTGGGTGCTTCTTAAAATTCTTACGCTAAGGTTATCTATCTTCCAAAAGGAATAAAATCAAATAGTAAAGTTTTAAAAAGAAAAAGGAAAGGAAACATGCTATACACCAAGCAAAAAATAAAAGAGGCAACTGTGGTGGAAAAGAAGTAACAAAGTACCAAGGATATCTGCATGTTCTTGGATGTAGAGGGAGTTCTTTGAGAGGCCACCACATGCAAGTAATGTATCAATCTGTGAAGAGAGATACGAAAGCAAACAAAATGAGGGTTATGAAAATAACAATGTGGCAAATAGTCACCATATCAATGACTAAGAACACTCAAGCAGTACCTGCCAAACAGAACAAATCTCCTGATAGATATTGGTCAGATATATTCAAATTAAGCTTCTAATTTAAACAGCTACTAACTGATTGCTTATCTGAACATTATTGGTCAAAGTTACTGCTTCTGCTCTACATCAGACTTTATCAGTTGTCTTCACATACTTGTTTGAGAGTAGCATAGTTTGTTAGCTAAGTGTTAAGAAGTGCACAATTGCATCTCATAGAAAAAATTAATTAAAATACAAATAATTGCTTAATTTTCAATGTCGCATAGCAATGCAATTCAAAACCATTTATTCTAGCATAAGCACGTGTTTACTACTCCTAGTGGTTTGGGACATGATGAGAGTTGCTATATAGCCAGGTGATCATTTTTTCTAATGGTGATTTAACTACTATTTGACAACCATCCAGTCACCTTCACCTCTAGGCCTGAACATGTGGAAAACTTGATAGCAACTACTAAGGGCATCTTCAATGGAGTTTATATCTAACATGAACACAATGTTTTCAGATGGAGTGAAAATTCAATATGAAGTCATTGATCTTCTAACAAGGATTATAAACAACAAAATAGCTATGAAATTGAACTACAATAAATTAGTGCATAAAGCATGACATTCTTACTTTATGACCATGAGCGTTGCAGTGCTCCACAATGTGACGTGTACCATATGCAATACCCTGTACGGTAGCAAGGTATAAAAGAGCCAACTGTCTCTCACTTGTTTCTAGAGTCAGGCCAAAAACAATTCCTTTGGATTTTGGATCTGCAATGGGAGACCTGTTCCATCACAAACTAAATGTAATAAGTTCATAGCAGACATCTCAGCACTAAACACAGAAAAAGCCACATCACCATTAGTTACCTATTGCCATGAAAATCAGGAAGGACATGTATATGTTCAGTCAAAGCAGCAAGGAATGGAGACTTCAGTTCATCTATCATTGTCTTGATTGTATTGCTCAGTAGTTCAAACATGGATATTTCTGAAATATAGAAAATGAGAAGTAGAGAACCAAGCCGATTCTAATGTAGAAAGCATCAGCCATGACCAAGTTAAGATGCACATGCTTCAGACTAAGTTAACTATATTCTTACTTAAAGAAGCAGCACGATTTGCAAGTCTGGGAGAAGCAGCATGATTTTCAATTAAATAATCTAATAATGCACCAGTAGCACTCTGTCCACCCTCTGTAAGCCAGTACTCAGGTATCATCGCTACACAAATAGAAAAATAAAAAGACCAGAAATTAAAGTTCATGGCAACACTTCATTGGGGCAGAAAGTAAAAGTACAGCTCCTGATACTGACACCAGATCCTGGATATAATACATTCCTAAAACCATACCACCAAAAAGCATTTTGATAATTGGAACACAACAGAAGATTCAAAAATACATCACTTAAAAATATCAAAAGCTAAAATTTCAATAAATAAAAATTTAAGTAATAAATTAATGAAGGGTTAGAGCATCCTTAGATGTCTAACTAGGAATTCATTATACGAACAAGCACACATGTAGAGAATATAAACAAGAAAAAGAATTAGGTGTGCAAGTTTGAACTAAGCAATCCAAAACCAGCTCTAAATTCACAGACCTCAAACTAAATGCCAGAAAACTAAATACTGGTGAGGATGTTTTTGGATTTTTACCTGACCAAAACGGTCCCCAGACCCCAGGAATAAACAGCTTGTTTCGGGACACAGCCATATGACAAGTAGAAGTACCGCAGATTAATGCCATACGATGGCATATAGCTTCATTATCATTCTCTGAACACGTTATTTTTTCAGAAAGTAAACATATTACGTTGTTATATGACATGAAAAAAACGAGGAGTTTTTGTTCATTTTTAAATGTCATCAATACCTTTAGCTTCAGAACCTAACTCTGGGACACTTTCCATTATCCCCACACCACCAGCATGAGCATCTATCAGTGAAGTCCCCACAGGTGTTCCTGCCACAAGACCCAGTTCCTGAAAAAGTAGGTCACTGTTTAGAACGGAAAAGTAGCCTTCACTTTGGAGTCAAGAATACATAAGTCAGGCCTTCAAAGCCCAGAAGAAAGAAGTATTAACGCCCAGATAAAAGAGATGGTCTTAAAATCTTGTATTTGTATTTGCTTCGTCAAAAGACCTCAAGGGAAGACCATTTGAAATCAATATGAATTCTTCAACACAAAAGTTTCTTGCCTGTGCAGCTGTAGGAGTTAAACCAGAACCCAAAGGATGACCAGGGAAAGCTACACTTCGTCCTGTGTAAATTACAAAAGTCACTCGCACTGAACAAGAGCTCCAAGTACCAGCAAATACAATTCTATACTTTTAAAATGATAAGAAGCTATGAGTTGCTCATCACTTTCAGGTTGAAAGGTATTTTTTCAGATATAACAAAAACTTCAGTAGTCCACCACAAAAGAAGAAGACAGTGCAAATCTTGAATACCAAGATTAGTCATAAGTCTGTTTTCATTTCTCAATAAACTTAGAGGAATTAGATATGTACTAAGGTTTCCAATAAGTTGAAAATCCAAACTCTAATAACAACAGAAATGTAAGCTTAGATATTAATCTGAAAAGGGTGGCAAATCATATCAGCTGAAAAGCAATTGTCCTGTTGTCCATCCCTTAAATTTTATTTCCAGATATCATAAAATAAAATGAGGTGCCAGTCCAGCATCATGAGAACGTAAGGCATATTTATAATCTACATTACTGGAAGAAAAGGATGCATAGAACTCCTAGAAGCATACCAATTTTAGCATGATGCCCGTCAACAAGATCACCTAAGCCAATCTCTTCCCAAAAATCATCATCCCATCCACAAGTTTCCATGTTGCGGGAATCTTTCCCATTCAACTGCTGCATGTGTGCATGACCAAGATAAGTCCATTTGCATACTGTTGTGCACAGACTCCGAGTATCATCTCCCGTTGCTCTTAAGGGGAAAAAAAGGGGAGGAAAGGAAAACAGTGAAATCAGCAAAAGCTCTAGACAGCAAGAGCAAATTTGACTCGACTATGAGAATATACCTAGACATGAAGAAGCCCGCAAGATAAGGAAATCACCTGTATGACAACCAATCACTCAAGTCCATCCATCTAAACACCATCGACCAAGATTCTGGCAAATTTTCTTTCACCCATAAAAGCTGCAAATATAGTCTTCATTAAACATAACTGACTAGAATATTTAAAAACATGTATCCATTCTGTTCAAATTTTACCACATCATTCTCGAAAAAAAAGTAATCACTTGCTCCCTAAGCCCAAAACTACATAGTAATGCAGGTGGCAATTATTTGAACTTCGAATTGATGAATATATATGTTGTGCAAACAAATTAATGTACAGAAAGCATATTTTAGGATTGAGCAAGGGAATTAATGCATTCCCAATTACCTTTGGTGGCTCCATTTCAGGAGAAAGAGCTCCACCACAATATTGCAATACTGGTGAGTTAGAAGAATTGATCTTTTCAGCTTGTTTAACAGCTCTATGATCCATCCATACTATAACATTCCGTCTTGAATCACCACTCCAGGAAACTGTAACAGGGCTTCCATCAGCATCGACCGCAACTGTCAAATCAAACCACTTTGTCAAATAAGAAGTAACATTTCTACACCCACATCATCAATCAAAACAAAAATCCACAATAAAACAAAAGGTATCTTCCAGTAACATTTTTCAAAAACTCTACAAACCAAGAGAACAAGTAGCCGCGAATCCCATCCCTGTCACTTCATCCCCTGCAACATTTGCAAGGGAGCACGCAGATTTCACAGCGGCACATATGGCATGCCAAATATCTGTCGAAGATTGCTGGAAAAAAAGAACACACAACAATTCCCAATCAATTATATACAAAGAGAAAAGAAGGGAAAACCGGCAATAGAAGAATTTCAAGGTTTTTCTTTTTTTTGTAATTACCTCGACACAGTCACCTTCTTTCCATATTTGTATTGGGCTACTAGCAGACCCCAGAAGTTTTCCACTGTCATCAAACAGGCCTGCAACAACATTTCAATATATCCAGCCCTTCAATTCAAGATGCATACATGGAAAATACAGAGAGAAGAGGGGTGTAAAATAACCAGCGCGGGCGCTGCCGGTGCCGACGTCGACGCCAAGGAAGATGGAGCGGCGTGGAGTGGTGGTTGCGGCGGCGGTTGACATTTCGACTGAGGAAGGAGAGGAGCGGGAGACAGGGGAGGTATGTTGTTTTTCTTTACGTGAGGACAATATAGGAGTATTATCTAACCACGGCCTTCTTAAACCAGACATACCTCAAATCTGTTGCAATTACTAGGATTTCTTTTTCATATTATGGCTTTCATCAAAATCGAATCTGCTTTTCTACCTTTCTCATCTGTTTTAACATTTTTTATTCCTTGAAACCTCCGTTTGTCAGTTTTAATTTTAAAATGATTGATTAATTTAGTTAAATTGTAGTTAGTTTACCACTTGGATGATTGAGAGGCAATTTGGAACGAGTTCATAACTGTGTTTTCAAGAATTTTAATTTAAAAAAAAAACAATTATTTTTATATATAATATTTAATTGTTACGGTGGTTGATATTAAAAATATGTTTTTAAAAATAAAAAATTATTATTTTAAAACCTCTAAACAAGATTTAGTAAATGAATTAATTAGTAATGTAATTAAGTAATTGGTAACTAGGCACACCGGTCCAGTATTTCTATTTTATCTTCATGAAATCAAGAGGTATGAAACTTTACTTATAATGAGGTGGTATATTAAGGTTTAAATTTACATTTGTTCTTATTTTGAATTTTTTGCTGATAATAGATCATCTGTTTCCTAATTTAATCCAAAAATAACTTGAAAACTCCTTTTCTACTTGTTTTATACTGATATTGAACCTTCACGTATACTTCTTCAAAAAAAAAAATTTATATAACGCTAAAGAACATTTTTAATTTAATACTTACATTAATTAAGATTTTTTTTAACATGTGATTTTGAAAATATAATAATAGTTATTTTTTAAAATGTTTTTTATTCTAAAATATATTAAAATAATATTTTATTATTATTTTTTAAAAATTATTTTTGATATCAACACATTAAAATATTAAAAAAATATTAATTTAAAATAAATAAAAATAATTGTAAAACATAAAAACAATCAAGTTTAATATTAATGTAAATAATATTATTGTTACCGGATATAAACCTAAAAGGTCTTCTCTGTACTTTTTATATGCAACAAATACTTTTCAAAAGGTATCTAAAATTACATAAATTATCATTTTGCATACTTCATATGTACGTAGCATATACATTTAATAAACAATTTCAAATATTCTATCATATTTTATAATTTTAATACCCTTGATGATTCGGATATATTTCTGCTTATAATAACAAGCCAAGTTAATTTTCATCAATTAACTTCAAAAGAAAGTCATAAAACCATGATGAGTTAAGAAAGAATCATATTAACTTGAAAAATGTCAACAACAAGAATCTTTATAGGGAAAAATACAAATAAGGCATTGGCCCAGTGGTGGTAGGCGTCTTGCGCCTTCTGCTGTCATGAGTTCGAGCTTTGGAGTTGCATGTCTGTCAGCCCCATGCTGTTTTATTTGCCTACTGGGTTTATAAGGTGTTCAGTGGACCATGAGGATTAATCGTGATGCGCGTAAGCTGATCCGGACACCTCACGTCAATAAAAAAAAATACAAACAAGGTCACGTAAATCATGGCACCACTCATCTCTCTCTCTCTCTCTCTCTCTCTATATATATATATATATATATATATATATATATATATATATATTCTGTGTGTGTGTGGATGATCTGGGTGGCGAAATTTATGAAGGCTGCGCCGTTGTATAATTCTTGCTGTGTGTGTACTTAGCAGTTTGGTTCATATGGTGTGCGGTGAAATCGGGAAAAAATTCATACGGAAATTGAGCTTTTTAAAGGATGCAAAACCGAATCAAGAAGTGTGAGCTAGATTTAAACTTAATATCCTAAAATAATAAATTCTTCATGAAATGAAAAAAAAAATTCAATGTAATAGTCCATGTAGATATTAGAAAAATAGTGTTTCGGGAGAAAATATATTAAATTTTAAAAAATATAAAATATACTAATAATCCAAAATATTTATAAATCTTAATTATAACAGTTTATCTTATAAGTTCTTCCAAAATTTATTAATGAAAACATCTTCCATTCAATTATTAATGAAATATTTTGTAGAAGCTAGTGATGTTTTAGCTAAAAGTAATGAGGAGATATTTGACTGCTATTGAATGACTAGAAAAAATTGGCACGAGTCCTATATAAAAACGTGTGATTGTAGAAAATATATCAGAGAATATATTACTTAATTATAAAAATATTGGGTGAGATGGACGGTTTCCGTCTCCAAATCTGAAAAAATATTTAGGTCCGTGTAATGGAGAGTGGGGTGGTGAAAAAGGAAAGGAACAAAACAGGGAAAGAGAATGTTTGAAAAAGTGGCGGCGAGGAGGAGAAAATAGGTATCGCTGCTAGGCCGAGGTCCAAACAACATGGTGGTGGTGACCGTGCCTTGCATGGCACATGCAAAAGCCCCACTCGTTTGCGGCTGACATTCTAGCCATGGATGGCTAGGACGGATGGCATTGCTGGCCATTTTTGGCTAACATTTCTAGCCGTTCATGGCAAGAGATTTTTAAAGGGTGGTTTCCTGTTCTCAAATTTCCTTGGAAAAAGGAAATCCATGTTTAATATTCTTCCAAGGTCTTCTTTGAATTTTCCTCGGGGAAACACATTAATCAGAAAGTTTGAAGCGAGGACTCGTGTCTTTAATGGGAAAGAAATGATATTTCTTTTGTAGTTGTTGAAGATATTTACTTAAAACATTGTAAATGAATATATTAGAGGGGCAAAAAGTTATTATTTTAAGATAGTTTTGAGGTTGGAGATATTAAAATAATATTTTTTTTTATTTTTGAAAAAATAATTTTTGATATAAATACATCAAAGCAATTTAAAAATATAAAAATATATTTAAAAAAAATATTAAAATTTAAGGTAATGTGATTTCAACCACTATCCTAAACAAATTTTCAATATAAATATTAATATGATTAAGAATGAATTGTAATTAAGAAAATTAATTTCAAGTAACTCTTATTTTGCATAATATCTAATATAAAAAACAAAATTTTCTTGGTTTTTATTCATTTAGAAGGAGAATAGTTAAAATTAAATCTAAATAACAACCATTTTTAAAAAAGAAGAGATGTGTCTAAATAGAATGAGATTTGAGCTTTAAGTCATACTTGATTTAGTTTGAATTTTAGCTTACTTTAAAATAATTTGTTAAATTATAAAAGAATTAATTTTTACTGCAAACTTATTTTTTGTGCTTGGAATTGGCTTTGCCCATAAAAATTTTTTTTTTCCTATCTCATTAGTTTATTTAATCCATGAATTATTATTTTTTTCAATTCGTTTTCTTCTTCTTCTTTAATCTAAATAGTTATTTGATATTTTGAAGAAAAATGAACAAAAGGTAGGCAGTAGATGAAGAAGATTGATTTACTGCAATAATTCTAAAATTCAAACCTGAGCACAACAATCCAATTTGTACAGGATGCTTTCTACATAGAGTAATAATTAAATAGTTTTTTCATGATTTTTTTTATGATTACAAGATTTCTTATTTATATAGATTAATTTGTTTCTGATTTGTCATAACTGTAATTTTCTTAAATGAGAAATATATCATAACTATAATTTTCTTTTATGAAAAGTAGTCATTGGTTTTGATTTCTTATTGATTTATCTTTGATCTACCATAGTTATGATTTCCATGTATGGTTAATTACTATTCTAAATAGTAGACGTTGAAGAGGTTAATCAAGATTGGTTGCCGGTGAGGATGAAGATCCTATATTGTTGCTACTGCAAAGGTGTCATATGATTGTTAATACTCTCCTGCAAACGTTGCTAAGGTTGGAGGCAAAGTTTGTGTTGAAAATGAAGAAGAGTAGCTTTGGACACTGGCTTAGTAAACAGATTAGCGATCTAATTCAAAGTGAGAATATGATGTGTAATATGTTTCCTAAGAGTTATCTGTTCACATACAAAATGATAAACAATTTCAATATGTTTATTACAGGCATAGAATACAAGATTGATCATCATATGGAACGCATTAAGATTATCACAATAGAGCATAGGTGGAGATATCAATGGAATATGTAAATCATGAAGGATGTAGGTCAACCAAGTAAGTTCTGCGCTCGTGTTGGTCATCGCATGATATTCAGCTTCAATGCTAGAGCGTAAAATGATATGTTGTTTCTTGCCATACTAGGAGAGGAGATTGCATTTAAGGAAGACATAATAGTCAGTGGTAGAACATCGTGTAACATGATAACCAACCCAATTAGCATCTGAAAAAGCAGAGAAATGAAGATTAGTATTAGAAATGTAAACCATTATTAATGATATCTTTGACATATCGTAAGATATGACGGGCCATTGTTAAATAAACATTTATAGGAGTATGAATGAATTGAGAGACATAGTTAACACTAAATAAGAGGTCTGATCGAGTGAGTGTAAGGTACTATAGAAAGCCACCAAACCCTTGGAAGAAAATGACATCATCTAGAATAGGAGCATTTGACGAAACTTTAGTTTGTGCTTCAAATGATGTATTCATTAGTTTACAGTCAACCATATCAACATGTTCTAAAATTGTAAAGGCATGATGGGATTGTGATAAATAAAGGCCATTTATCGTAGGTGAAATTTCTATACCAAGAAAATGATAGGCAGACCTTAAGTCCTTCATAGCAAATTTCTGACTAAGTAGAGTAATGAAGTCTGCAATAAATGTATCTATAGTTCTTATAAGAAGTGTATCATCAGCATAAAGTAGAAAAATAAAAGAGCCATGATCATAATGAAAAATAAACAGAGAAGGGTCTGCTAAGTTGCAATGGAAACTGTATTTGAAGAGAAAAGAACTAAAACGATCAAACCAAGTATGAGGTGTTTGTTTAAGTTTATAAAGTACGTGTTGGAGCTTGCAGATATGTTGTGGAAGATAAGGGTCTGTCATTCCTTATGGTTATTCCATGTAGATATTTTCAAAAATTAAATCATGCAAAAACTCATTTTTATATCAAGTTGCATTAAGTGCCAATAATGAACAAGAGTTATAGTCCTAATTAGCCAAATGATGCCTGGCTTTATAACTAGAGAGAATATTTCAATGTAGTCTAATCTATTAATGTGGTGGTAATCTTTAGCAACAACATAGGTTTTAACACGATACAAGTTGTTATTAGATTACATCGGAGTTTAGTTCTAAACACCCACTTGAAACTTATGATATGCATATCAGTGGTGTGAGTTACCAATTTCTATGTTTGATTTTGGTGTTAAGTTGTGAGTTCATCCTCCATTGTTGTTTTGCACCCCGGGTGAGCTAGTGTATATCACACAATTTGAGGCTCTTGCAGTGTCCCAGTAGAGATGGTAAATGTTAATGCATACTTGGGATTTAGCTCTATAATGCTATGTTGTGAACGAGTGGTTATAGTATGAAGAGCTGAAGTAGAGAAATTGGGAATAAACTTGTTTGTTGAAGAGTGAGAGGCATCACGACAGAGAGTTTGTGTAGCTTTGTGTAGAGTACGTTGTGAATGAGTAACCATAGAGTGAGAAGCTAAGCTTGGTTGTTCCTGTTGCTGCTGAGTAGTTAAGGTGTGGTGATCGGAGGGAGTAGGAATAAAATATCTTGTTGCAGAGTGGGAAGTATCGTGACAGAGATTGTGTGAAATTGTAAAGAAATCAAGCATGATCAACAAAAAATGAAAAGCAAAAGAAATTGCACCGTTTATGTGAATATTGCAATTAAAAAAAAGCAAAAAAATAAAAATAAAAATATAGCGTCCATGAACAGGAAAACACACGCTATTCACATGATCATGGTATGGACATCAATTGCAATGTCAAAATTAAATTGAAAAGACAAGAGATGCAAGTGGATCGCTCCACATAATTTAATAAATGGAGTTATTATAAATACATTGATCAACTTCAAGCTGACAGCCACTTGTAATCTTTCACAATTATTTATCCTAGTTTTTTATTAACAATATAGGCTAGTAGTGCGGCATAACATCTTTTTTAAAAATTATAGAATTTTTTGTTTTAAATTAACTTTTTAAGTATTTTTGAATTGTTATGATGTGTTTACATTAAAAATATTTTTTAAAAAAATATTATTTTAATATATTTTTAAATAAAAATATTTTTAAAAATAATTTTTATCACTCTATCAAACAAGCATTTATTATTAAAGTCAAAATCAACCATTAATATAATTCTCAATGTTTTATTTGGAAATATGATTGAAATTGCATTGAATAATAATTTGAATTTATTTTTTTATAAGAATTTTTGTTTTAGAAAAGCAAATATAAGAACTTTTGTTTTAGAAAAGCAAATAAATTTTAAAAAATATTATTTTTATTCTTTTATAAGAATTTTTGTTCTAGAAAAGCAAATATAAAACGCTACCTAATTAGATAAGGTCAGACAGCGAACCAATCACCGCCTACTCCCGAATCAGTTGGCTCGCCTACTTTTATCGCAAAAGTCCACACCCTCCAATGACAACCCGCCCCCACGCACTACCCCCTACATTTCAAATTTTGGCACGCCCTGTAGCCGTTACATCGCTCTCTCCCTTCACTCCACCTCTAGGGTTTCTCTACCTCAGTAGTCCCCATGCCCTTCCTCCGACATCGCCGCCTCCGCTGCCACTCTCTCCTCCGACATCGCCGCCTCCGCTGCCACTCTCTCCTCCTCATCCACCGCAAATTCCTCTCCACAAATTCCTCACAGCCATTGTGCCTCCTACTCTCCTTCGCAACATACATGATATGGGGCTCCAACACTTCCCTCGGCAAAACCTTAATTTCCACAGGCCTCGCCTCTCCCTTCCTCCTCTCTCCCTTCACCAGCAACAAACCCCGCAAATTCCTTTAACTCATACCAATCCAAACCGGTTTCCCTTCCGATTCCGATTCCCATTTCGTCTTTTCTAAACTCTCCTCCCTCGCTTCACACCGCTCCTCTCCTCTCTCTCTTTGCCTCAAATCCCGTCCTCAATTCCTCCCTCTCTGTTGCTAATTCCCTCTTGTGCGACGAATCTAAGACCAAGGGTCAGAATTTAGGGATATATAATTTGAATTTTAGTGAGGAGAGCAGGTTTGTGAAAGATGGGTTTCATGTGGTTTCGGAGTTAGTTTGTGAAACCTTGTATGCATGGAAGGAGGCTGTTTCGCCGCACTTGGAGGCAGAGAAGGAGAATGAAGTAGTGGAGGATTCTTTAGTGTTGGATACTTTAGAGAAGTCCTTGGGAAAAGTAGAGGTTAGAAAGGAGGGAATGGATGTTTTTTGTGTGGTTAAGACTGCTGGTGGGGTTGCAAGTCCGGGTCCGTCTGGGACCTTGCAATGCGACTTGTACCGGTATGTGGTCATTTGTCTCCTGTTAATGAATGTTAATTGTTTATTGCTGGTTATAGGATTACCTCACATTTGGTTATTAATTTGGGATTCAGAATTTTGTTCGATGTTTTACAAGATGTCCTTGATTCTATGCTGACTTCTAATGAAGCTTGTGATTGAAGGCTGCACTTTCTTGATTTTATTTTTACATGTTAATCTTACTCACCAGTAAAGCAAACTTGTGGGTTTTTTTTCTATTTGTTCCATAAAGATCTAAGGTAACCTTGAGAATTGGTTTGGTAGTAATGTAACTAAACGAGAGGTGGAAAATAGCAAAACAATCCTAGCAATGAAACTAAGCACTTGCTACGCTGCTTTTCTAAGGGAGCGGGGGTAAGATCTCGAATTCAAGCCCTGCTCTTACCGACCAAAGAACCAGAAAAAGAAGTACCCAACAACAAGTTGGCAGTGAATATGAATATCTTGCTTGATGATTGTGCCTGTTCTCTGCCTAGGAACCTGAATGTATGTTATACTTGTTCATTTGAGGTCCGTGCTTTTGAAAAAAGTAACCAGAATTTATGTTTTTGGGTGTATGGTATGTGCATTTGGTGTATCACAGAGAATACGTGATAGGATGGAAGGAATGAAAAGAATTTATATAATTAACCATTCCATTTTGGCAGTTGAATTGTGCATCTTTTTAATCTTACAGGATACATGGAACAACAGCATGTAGGAACTGAATTTTTGAAGTCAAACAAACTAATTTGGGACTAAAACTTAGTCGAGTTGATTGTGCTCCTTTTTTGTCCCACAGATAATGTGAACTAGATAGGACATGATTAAAGGACGCTTTTTTCCCCCTTCTTTCTTTCTGTTCCTTTTGAGTTTCTTGTTACATGGAAGAAATGAACCAGGTCTAGTAAGATCTGTGCATTTTGTGGCAATGAATTTAGCACTTATGGTATCACTGTGATAACCTGGATGCAGAATTGCATATTTCAGTTATCTTGCAAAAGGAAAGCCTTAAATATATTCCAAGTCCAACAGTCACTCAACAGCACTAAAAATGTTGACAGTGGTTTACAAAGATGTATAAAAAATATTATTATTCTCCTTTGTCAATTCATTTCTTTTCCATATATGTTGTCAGGCCTTTTCGCTTACCTGGTGTTCTTATGGGGGATGGGAGGTTAGGTGGTATTTCTGGAACCATTTCAGCTTACGATAGTACTTTAAAACTTCGAGGGTATGATATTGTTGCTGTTGTTTTAGAAGATCATGGCCTTGTTAATGAGGTGCCATTATTGTCATATTTGCAAAATAGGTAATTTTAATCATTCTTCTTTTTCTAAACTAGATAATTTTGAATCAGTTATTTCTCAACTGCAGTCTTGTTATGCATAATTGAGATATCACTCTGTCTATTTATGTTGTTTTTGTTCCCGTTTCCTCTTGTATTTTTCTAGGGTTCCTGTAATTGTGCTGCCACCTGTGCCACAAGATTTGTTAAATGACTTGTTGGAATGGTTTGGTGATTATTAGTGGGATACAAGAGTCTTTCAAAGGTGTAAGGGGCCAAGATAGTGTTGTGTATTAACGAGGCTTAAATAGATAACAAGAACTTTAGAGAGAGGCTCGAAAGGAAAGAGTAGACAATTTTAATAAGAGAGGATGTTGTGGAGAAAAAAGATGTAGAAATACTGAAAAAGGTGATGGTTATGTGCTATTATCCAAAAAGGATATGTCTTAAGTGTGTGCGGAGAGCACACCAAACTAAGGTGATATAGTGAGAGAAAGTGACATTAGAAAGAGAAGCTACTAAGAGAAATGAATGGTAAGAAGTCTTCAAATGAGGTAATGGATGGGCTACTTGATTGTTAGGATTGTGACAAGTGCTAGCATATTGAAAGGCTAGATGGGTGCCACGTGTTTAGAAGGGATATGCGTTTAATATTCTTAGATCTTATTAAGAAATGTTAAGGGTGATCCTGGACTACCTCATGAGTCCTGCAAATCTACCAAGCCAAATATCGAAGCATCCCCATCCCATTCGGCCTAATGGCTAGTCAAGGCCCTGCTACTTTGCCTTTAATTAGCCTTGTGTACCTGAGCCCTACCAGTTAATCCAAGTGAGTGTGCAACTGAATAGGCTTATTGATGTAGGACAAGATGAACAAAATCTCTAAATCAAACCAAGAGAATAGAAATGAAAATCACCAACAAGAGAGACACTCGATCTTGAAGGGATCAAACCAAGAGAGACTCACTTGATTTTTTATTTTGAAGCAATATAAGAGAGGCACCCTCAATCTCAAAAGTAAAACGCTGTTTATTTTATTGAACCCTAAACAATTCAATAACGAATGTGCAGGTAGCACCAAACCAGCTAAAATAGGAAAACCAAGTGAGTCTTAATTCTAAAAGGAAACTAAAATCCTAAATAAATACCAATATTTCTAAATAATAAATTTGAGACTAGTGATACAATATTAAAATTCCTAAATAAACCCAAACCAATTCCCATTGTTGTCCTTCATTCTTGTCACTTGTGTAGCTCGATCTGTAAGAAAACCTTTTTTTTTATTATTATTAATATAGGTGTCCAAGTCAACTTGCATGCACCTCGACTAATCTCACGGGTCCTAAAATTAACGATCATGTAAGTCTCCAGTAGTTTTGAGGTTTGTGGAACTCGAACTAGTGATCTTTAGGGAGCAAACTCAGGGTTTGACTAATTGAGCTACACCCCCAGAGTTTATTTGCAAGAAAACTTGAATTAAAGGGTTAATGGACAAAGCCTATATATTTACATTATCCCCTTTCATGAGAGAATTTTTTTAGATTAAATATAAAATTAATAAGGTTAGGGAAATGTAGTTGTTCACAAGGAGTTTCTATCTTTAACAAGACATTTCTTAGGGAAGGAAGATATAGGAAAACATCTTACATGTGGGGAAAAGAAATTTACAAGTTATAGTTGCAAAGCAAGTGGGATGAGGGCACATATTAGACTTTACTCCAATATCAAAGGGAGACATAGGGTTGATTTTTGTTTTCCTCGCCATTCATTCACAAATAAAAGTAGGAATTTTAGAGAGAGATGGAGCAAAGGTAGAGAGAAAAAAGTAGAGCGTTTGAATTTGAGGGTCTCAAAGAGAAGGGGTTGCGTCTGAGTTTAGGACCTGAGAGGGGGCAAAAGCTTTTGGAAGAACCAAGTATTTAGAACAGAAAAGGAGGCATCCTGAGATACTGGTCTTCTTATCCTTACTTTGCAGCACTACTTGCTCATTGATGATGCTTTATACTACAGATGTTCCGAGGTGTCTTTATTTATTGTTGAATGCAAAGGGCTGGTTATTATTGGCTAACAATGACCATAGATGCATTACTACTTCAGAGCTTGCACCAAATTCTCATCATTGTTGGGCTCCTAGGATTGCCATTTTTTGAGGAGCATGGGTGATTGGCATCATCCATATAGTGCCATTTACCCCACCCCCATACACCCTTGAAGAAATCCTGTATCTACAATTAGCGCGCACATGATTTTGGCATATGGTTTAGGCTCGGTAGATGAAATATGTTTTAGTGCATTATATGTCATTTCCTTCTTCTTCTTTTTCCCTCTCTCTCTGCAGTATCTGTTTGTATATTATAAGAAATCCTACAAGAGCCTTTGATAAGATAGGCCGGATTGTCTTAGTATAGCCTACTTGTCTCTTGTATACGATATCTATTAGAAATCTAAAGCATAATTCTTTACGTGCTTGACTTTCGGGATGAGGTTTCGTCCATTTAGTTGCTGTAACTTAGGTTTGGTTTTATTTCAGGTACTTGCTCTTGAAGGATCCTACCATGGTGACACTTTGGGTGCAATGGAAGCACAAGCGCCATCACCTTGTACAGGCTTCCTCCAGCAGCCATGGAAGGAAATGCTTTGGTCTGAGATGCTCATCTATGATGAATAAAAGCTATTTTAATTCATAAGTATCAATTTTTGGAGCCATGCTTTACTATTTAGTGCTCTTACACCTCTGAGTTTCATTGATGTTGAAACCATTCGTTTAGGATTGAAAAATTATTGGGTGATTAGAGAAATGGAAGTGGCTGTCTCAAAACTAGGTTTATTCGTGTCTAAAACATTTAGGATCGTGGTGTAAATAGTGTTTTTAGAAAGTTTAATTTTTTATATGTTTTGATATGTTGATTTTAAAATAATTTTTTAAAAATAAAAAAAAATTATTTTAATACATTTTAACATGAAAAATTTCTTAAAAAATATCTACAATCATTTCCAAACCACTCTCAAAAATACATTTAATGGTTAATAAAAATAGGTGGATTAGCTTGGTACATAGTCAACTCTAGGCTACTCATAGTTAAAAAAATTAAAAAGATAATTAACTTGGATTTTATATTTAGGTTTACCCATGTAAAACCTGATTCTTAACTCTTTTTTTAAAAAAAGAAAATTAAGACAATGTTGTTTTTATCACGAGATTAAACTGTCTTGACTGGTGATTTATTCTGAATTTTGGGTCAGGTTTTTAGAGCTATCACTTCTATAAGCATAATGAAAGAAAATTCGATTGTTTTAAATTTTATTTTGAAGTTGTTTTATTAAATTTCCAGTAAATGTCTTCTAGTTTTTTAACAACATGATAAGAAAATTTTGTATTGGAAGAAAGCAAAACTAACAGCTATGGTTATAATTTTCAAACAACACTAATTTGCTTTTAAGTTTTTTTACCACTGATTTTTTTATGATTTTGGAAAAAAAAAAAAGTCTCCAGTTTTCTATTAATAAAAAATGAAGAAAAATAAAAAAAGAAATGGGGGCCACATTATTTATTGATTAATGTTGTCCAAGAAAACTTGGCCCATTTTATCTCCAAAGCAACGCATGCAACATATAAAGTATAAAAGAAGCAAATGACGTCTGTAGGAGTGACGTCACTCGAGCGATAAAATACACGTTGATGTGACGTGGCAGGGATCACCTGAACCTTTTAAAATCGCACTATAGAAGCCTCTCACGGACGATAACAAAACTGAAGCAACAATCCAATGATGCACAGTACACTCTAGAAGCTTGAAAATATCAACCGGCAAATTATATTTCAGCCCCTGTATATTCTTCATTCTTTCACCTAGATTCCTATATTTTGTTAATTATTATTCGTGTAGCTTACAAAATAAAATAAAAAATTACCTTGATTATTATAATTTAGTTTTTTTTACTTGCTTATTATATTTTGAAAAATTACAATATACATCATGAATAAAAATTTTATTTGATCGTAACATTCTAAATTCTCGCTTTGGTATAAAAAAGAGTTAGTAAAAATATTTAATTATTTACATGATTGATTTTATTTTGCATTTAATGATAAAATAACTCTTGAAATATTAATATTACAGTTAAACCATCAGACCAACATTCTACAAATTGAAAAAAAACCAAAACTCGGTGTTTCATTAAACAACATTAAATTTTGGACAATCTTAATTGCCGGGTCCTGTTTTTTGATTGGTGCCATCAGGTGTAATCCGTTTTAAAACTCTGCCAAATCCTCCCTCGTCAATTAATTAAATATCCTCCTATATTACTCCAAAACCAATCAATTAAATGAAATCCCTAAAATTCATTTCTTTATATAAGAGAGAATTAAAGCATCATCAAAATCCTAGAATTTTATGGCAACAATCTTCAAAATTATAATTTTAAAACCCAGTCCGATTAAATACCTAGTCTAGATTTTGACTTAATTATCGGGTCGGTCAAGTCAATTTTTATAAATCAAAACAATATTATTTTAGTAAAAAAAATAAAAGTCAATGAATTTATAATCTGGTTGCAGGGTTAATCTACCACATCACATCAAGTTTTTTTTTTTATTTGTTTTTAAACTAGTCCGGTTTCAATTCTAGATAAACCAAATTTTGAATTAACTCATCGAATCAAATCAAATTTCAAAACCATGTTAAAAACCTCCATAACTCTTGTTTGAGAGCTAATAAATTGTATGAGAAATTGATCCATAACAATAAATCTTGTATTTGATTTGATAATGGGTTCACAAAGAGAGAGAATTGTCACTCCAATAGGAAAAAGATTAATTATGTATTGTTGGTTTGATGTTTTAAGTATATACAAATGAGAGTAATTTGAGTATTGTTTTTTATATTTGAAAATTTATGTTGATTTTTTAAGATTAAATAGGATGATTGAGAAATTCAATCATTAAATTAATTTTCTTATTGGAAGAAGGTGGTTGATTCAATTCACAGATAATCTTTAACTAGTTTTGTGATGTTTTTCGTTTGAGAAATAAATTTAATTTTTCTATAGAATTATAACAATCTATGCTTGAAAATTTGTTGTTTTCTTTCTTCTTTTTTTTAGAAAATCTTTATTATGCATTGAAATTATTTATTCTTCTAAGCAATATTTAGAGATATAAGGAATTGTATTTTCTATTTTTACAATCATAAATTAATTTGAAAATAATCTAAATTTACGATAACGGTAAAATAAAGGGGAAATGGATTAAAAATAGAAACTACTTTACAATTGAGAAAAATGTGACATTCTAGAAAACTATAATGAGAGGTGTAATATATAGAGGGTAATATAATATAGGTAACGCAATTAAATATGATTTTTCTTAAAAGATAAACAATAAAAATGAATTCCAGTATTGAAAAAAATAGCTATGAAAATGATTAAATTTATGGGTAATATATATATATATACACCCATAAATTTTCTTGACAAAAAGCAACGCAATCTTGCAAATATAATGTTGAAACCTAAAAAAATAAGAATAATATTTTAAAAGAAAAGGAAAAGATATGATTAACAATATTACTCGAACTTAATTCACGAAACAAATTTATAAAAGTTATACACATAATTAAATCTGTCCACGCCATTTTATGATTAATATATTATTAATTATTTCTTTCCATAATTCTGATATAATCAATAACCATGTCAGCCCTAAAATATCAAGTCATTAGGTGAAACTCCGACAGTGGTTTTATATAAATCCACCAAGCACACATCTTAAATAAAACTCTTTAGTTTAGAAAGTTGCATAATCCACCACTGTCTTGGGAAGAGCGAGAGTCATGTGATTCAAAATTTTAAGATTTATTAAATTCTTGATATAATATTAGTTTAAAAGTTTAACCTACAATACTTTTATATTAACTCATTGATACAGCACATGGCTGTTTAGAATAATATAAATGTACAAAAGTGTCATGTGACTAGCTACTATACTTAAATTAAAAAAAACTTTAACCCATGTGGGTTTTTCATCATAGTAGTGGACATGATTTGCTGTTAATTCCTACAATAAAATTAGTTTTTTATACAGAGTTAAAAAAAAAAAGAGTGTAATGATATAAAGAATATTTTGGTCTTTGCAATTCGTCCATTGGTAATTAAAAGGTTGTTTAGTGATATGTTGGTATTTTATTTTTTTTTGCATAATGAAAATATGATTTTATTCCTAAATTTAACACCTTCTTGAGTTGTTGCCTAAAAATTATTTAGTCTTTTCAAAAACATCAAAATAGTTTAAATATTTATTTACATTGAGTTGTTAAGGGAGGGGTTTTTTTTCTGTACTTTGAAATACAACAAAAATATTTTATACCATTCAAAAAATCAAAACTAAAAAACATATTTAGAGGTTTTTGTGTACTTTCATTATGATTTTTTTTTAATTTTTAGATTCATGAAGGGTATTCAAATATTTTTATATTAAAAAATAATTATTTTATTTAAAAAAGATATTAGAACATCAAATTTATTCAATAGTAAATGGATGTTGTATGTAATTTTTAAATAATATATACAAACACATTAAATGACCAAACACGCCTTTCCGCCATGTCATTTAATATGCCATTATATCTTCTTTTTTATGAGGTGGTGCATATCAGCGTTCTATGATTGATTGTTCTATGATTGATTTTTCGTTGGAGGTTATTTCTTTTGTTTTTCTTTTTTTTTTTCAAAGAAGATGCATTTTTGTCATCTTTTCATTGGATTTGTCATTTTCAGCCTTTTTGTTTTTTTATAGTTTTTTATTATCCCTTGTCGTATTATAAAATTTCAATTGTTTTCAATTTAGTCATTAAATTATAATTTATTATATATATATATATATATTAATTTAGTCCTTGTTTTTTTTATTTTTGATTTTTTTCCCTTCAATTTTTTTGTTGAAATTTTGTTGGTTTTCAATTTCATTATTCAATCAAAATTTATGTTTTTTATTGTTTTTAATTTAGCCCTCATTATTTTTATTTATTTATTTTTGTTAAATTTTAATTTTTTTAAATTAGCCATCAAATTTAAATTTTTTTAATCCCTTCTAATTTATCTTTTATTTTAATTTTCTCCCCTATTCTTTTAATCACAATTTTTATATAGTTTTTTTTTTATATATATTCATCTTTCAACTCTTGATTTGATGGGAATGAATTTTAAAGTTTTTTCATTTGTAATACTTTTAATTTATTGACATGAATAACGAGTTTGATAAGTTCAACAGTTTGATTTCTTTTTTCCAATGTCCTTTGCAAATTTAACATTCTTTATTATTTTTTTAAATTAGTTTTATAATTATTTTCAATTTATTCTCAGTCAATTTATCTTGATGTTATGGTTACCATGAGTTTTGCAGATTTTTTTGAATAATATTTTTTGAAAATAATTTTTTATGTTTAATTTTTGAATAATTCCTTATATTTTTTACGGGTGAGCTTTATTTTATAAATAAATATTTATTCTCAAATACTATTTCTTATATGTTTGGTACTACATAATAATTTCCATTCCATATATTTCTTTTGTTTCTACTATTTTTTATTAATTTTAATTAAGTAAATCTAGTAGATACAGATAAATAAATATCTTAATTTACAGAATCAAATATATTGGTGCATATTTATCTCTAAATCTTTTTAGTTTTTTTTTAATTGTTAATATTTTTTATTTATTTACATAAATAATTAATTATTTATTTAATTAGATATTTACACGTAACCTTTTGATTTATATTTTGAATTCATTTAGAAAATAACTTGCATAACTAGAGTTTTTTTTTAAAAAAATTACAGCCCCAACACTTGTTCAAATAGCTAGTTTATATATATAAGTGTAAAATTTACTAAACAAACAAAAAAAAAAGATTTTAATTCACAACATTGCAGGCATGGTTTGGAAGGAAAGAAATATAGGAAATTAATAAAATGAAAGAAAAAAGACGAAGAAAGTGGATTTTCACTTCCACTAGGTTTAAAAAAATGAGGTGGAAATACCAAAAAGGGGAAAATCATAAAATAATAAGGGCTACATATACTTTAACAAAAAGAGACCACTCATACGAAAAGTCATCCCAGTGACGTCATTGGATTAGAATAATAAGGATTACAGCAGTGCATAGAGTACGTGATCATTCGCTCTTCTGTGGCTTAAGTACGAGTCACAAAAGAAGACCAACATACTAACAAAACAAAACAATACCCCCAAAATTCGGGTAAACTACATTTCTATCCTTATAGATTCATTAATTACCACTCTTGACTTTTAATTTATAATTTCTCAACACTAGTCCTGTAGTCTAAAAATGTTTTTCAATTTCACTCTTTGTTATTAATAACTACTGAAAAAATTGTTCATATTTTTTTGAAATTCTATCTCGTTTCTTCCTTTAAAATCCCCATAAAATGCTATAAACATAGAAAAAATGAAAAAAAAATTGAATAAGTAGAATATTCAAAGACTAAGGTAACATTGAATCTTCCTCACTAGAAGAATAATATTGGGAAATCTTAAACTCCAGGGATAATAGGTGGAATCAATGAATCTACAGGGGTGAAAAAGAAACACCATTCAAATTGCTATATAAAAAAAGGAAAAATGCACAGAAAGAAAAAGGTCCATTTCAATCTGCAGTACTTTATTTATGTGTATTTACTTATTTAAATTAATCAACAGTACTCTATGTTTTCGTTTTTCTCGATATAACCTTTTTTTTTTGGGTTTTTGCTCTCACCAAACACGGATCATTTTATTTTCGCAGTCCAAAATTATCTGTCAGGTTCTCTTTGCTGCTATAATTACCTTTTCAGTTGCAAAATCTGTTGGGTTTGCGTGAAAATTAGAGGAAAAATCACTGACTTATCTACTTTGTCTTTTGCAGTCGTTATCGTTGGTTTCTAAATTTGGATTTGTGTGTGTTTTTCTGGTGGAAATTGAGCTAGATTACTGTGGTAGTGTGGATCTGTCTGATTAGTTAGGATTTTTGATTGATTGATAGCGTGAAATTGTAAGTGGTGTTTTGCAGATTTAAGTAGAAGAAGAAGAAGAAAAAGAAGAAGAAGAAGAAGGGGTTAGGGTTTTGAGACATGCATACTAGGTATATGGAGAGAACTAATAGCATGGCTAGAAGGAAAAGGGGCTTAGAAGGTGGTGGAGCAGAGGAGGAGGAGCAGCAGCAGCAGCAGCCAGAGCGTAAAAGACCTGCTTTAGCTAGGTAAATTTTAAAATATATGACTATAAATTGTGTGTTTTTTTTCTTTTGAATATTATTTGATTTTAAATGTTAATTTAAGTAATTTTTCAGTTTAAATTTTGAAATTTGTGGTTTTAATCTAATATTGGCGTAATTGGAAAATTGTATAAATTGTTGAATTGCGTTGACTTTTTAGCTGTTCGTTTGATTACATTAAAACTTTAAACATGGGTTCTGTCCTGCTACTTTGGGTTCTATTCTGCTGGATCATTTTTTGACCTGATTATCTCTCAAAGTTGTCAGCATAGCTGTATATTTGGATGCTTGAAATGGTGGTCAAGATTGAAAGATGCGAAAGCCTATTGACCTGGTGTTTTTTTTTTTCCTGAGAATTGGTTAGTAAATCTTCTAAGCTGGATTAACAAAATCTAGGGTGTGAGTGGGTTAATCTTTCTCTTCCACTAAAGTTCAACGAAGCTTGAAATATGATTTCTATTTAGCCTTTTCTTTGATTGACATGGAGTGGATTGAAAGGGAAACCAAAACCAATTACCTTCACTTTTATGTTCATTGGAAGATTCCGGACACAGTATCCTCTTATGCACTGTTCCCTGCAATAAATAGTTACTGAAAGTATCTGATCTGTTCTCCTTTGGGCATGCATTTTCAGCAAATTTAGAATTTTCCTGAAGCTTACCAAGACATTCATGAGCTGTCAACACTAACCTTATGGACCGATTTCAACCCTTGTTTACATATATACTTAACCATATAGATCTTGTTGCATGCTAATCTCATGGGTCATGACTTGTTTAATAGAGACCAGTAAAACCTTTATTCCCTTGGACTAACAGAGCTAGAATTTAAATAAAGAGAATCATGAGTAAAACCACACACTAAGTACATTATCTTGTGTATTTCACAATGAACAGATTTTTGGATGCCCATGCATCGTGGTTTCTAGGATGACTGATGTTGGAACTGCACATTGGTAAATACCAATGGTACTTAAATGGAGGCATGCCACAAAGGAGCGTCATCTCTAAATGCTTTTTACCTCATCAAACCAAAATCTTTCTCGAATAAATTGAACTTTTTTGTTTTGAAATTGAAGTACATTTCTTGAGAGCAGCTTCCTATTATTTATTTTCATTGGTTGCTATATGTGATTACCAGGAAACATGATAAATCTAAAGTATCTCATTGCATGACATTCCCTTTGAGTTGGATTTTAACGTAAATGCATATGCTTTCTGCAGTGTAATTGTAGAAGCTCTCAAGGTGGATAGTCTACAGAAGCTCTGCTCATCGTTGGAACCAATTCTTCGTAGAGTTGTAAGATTTATATCCTTTAGTTTTTGTACTTTGCATCTGGGGTGGCAGATAAATATGATTCAAAATGCAGAGGCAGAGAAATCAAATCCGAGTTTAGGGTTTGGATTTTGATCAGGAGAATTTGAGAAGGTCCCAGGTCTACACTAGAGTTTCTAAAATCACTACCAGGATCACAGGAATCACATTGGAGATAAGATGCATCACATTGATCGTGTGCTATCTTGTCTCACTCACAATGCATCAAGGCTGTTTCCCTGAAAGAGATAAGATGCAGCTGAGGTGCCACAACAGCAGCAGAACATTACCTCTTACAAATAAGAAAGCAAACCCTCATCCTGCAAAAAATTGATTCTTGATCACTCAAGCTCCTAAATTCTCTGCATTAGTCATTCTGCTTGAGTACTGTTTTTCTTTTCTTTTCTTTTTTTCCTTATGAACTTTTGAAGGTCTTGTAGCAGCAGAATAATTGAATTAGAGTTACCATCATTGACCCTAATAGCCAGGGAGTTTCCTTCCAGCTATAGATCCTAGTCAATGGGCACCTCTAGGACAACTTTGATTCCTCAGCTATTATTGGCTTCTTACTGCAGTGTTGCTATTTATGCCAAACAGGTAAGTGAGGAAGTGGAGCGTGCTTTAGCAAAGATAGGTCCTGCTAGACAGATTGGAAGGTAAACTATATCTTTGACCATTCTTTGGTTGAAGTTCATTTTGTGATGTATGAGTTATATTTTTTGAATTTCGAGCCAAAATTTTATGATTTTCTTCTTCATTTTTCATTTTTGACTAAACTTGTACTTAGCAATAGGAAAATCAACTGTTGGTGTTGGAAATGGAATCATGTCTTGTATATGTGACTTACATGTGAGTTCTTGTTAAAAAGGTGATGCACTGAAATCTCTGGTGGTTTTATGTTTTCAAGTCTTGTTTGTTGACTAACAAAGCATGTACACTATTTAGTATATTAGCAGAATTGTTGGTATTGAATTGATTGCAAAATTTTGATGTTGTCATGAATGCAGCAAATTTATCTTGTTTGTAAAATTTGGTAGATACAACTTTTGTGTTTTAGTAACTCTGATGTATAAGCAACGACCGCTGTGTCCTTTTCATTTTCTGTAAGAATTAAGAATGTATGGTTTCATCCTTAGGGGTGGTTTATTATTCTTATGTGTGACAGGTCTTCCCCGAAGCGAATTGAAGGCCCAGATGGAAGGAACTTGCAGTTGCACTTTAGGTCTAGGTTGTCTCTTCCCCTTTTCACAGGAGGAAAAGTAGAGGGGGAGCAGGGTGCTGCAATCCATGTTGTTTTGGTTGATGCGAGCACTGGACATGTTGTAACTTCTGGCACAGAAGCCTCTGTTAAACTAGATGTTGTAGTTCTTGAAGGTGATTTCAACAATGAAGCTGATGAAGGCTGGACACAAGAAGAATTTGAAAGCCATGTTGTAAAAGAGCGTGAAGGAAAGAGACCATTGTTGACTGGAGACTTGCAAGTAACACTTAAAGAAGGGGTGGGATCTTTGGGAGATCTCACATTTACGGATAACTCAAGTTGGATAAGGAGCAGGAAGTTCAGGCTTGGCTTGAAGGTTGCTTCTGGGTATTCTGAGGGCATACACATTCGTGAGGCCAAGACAGAAGCTTTTACTGTTAAAGACCATAGAGGGGAATGTTAGTTCATGGCTTTGCTCTTCATTATTTTTCCTGTTCTAACTCTTCTTGAATATGATTTTTTCCCCCCCCAATTGACAGTGTACAAGAAACACTATCCACCTGCACTGGATGATGATGTATGGAGATTGGAGAAAATTGGCAAGGATGGTTCATTCCACAAGAGGCTAAATAATCATGGAATATTTAAAGTTGAAGACTTCCTTCGTCTTGCAGTTAAAGATCCTCAGAAATTACGGAATGTAAGTGAGACTGAGACTTGGTTATTGAATTATGAATTATACTCTTTGTACCTACCTACTAATATAGAAAGTTGTTGGATGCAGATTCTGGGAAGTGGCATGTCAAATAAGATGTGGGATGCTCTCTTGGAGCATGCAAAGACTTGCGTTCTCAGCGGAAAACTGTATGTTTATTATCCTGACAATTCAAGAAATGTTGGCGCTGTCTTCAACAACATCTATGAGCTGAATGGCCTTATTTCAGAGGAACAGTATTATGCAGCCAATTCCCTTTCCGATGAGCAAAAGGTTGGCCTCATCATGCATTCTCCTTTTTTTATTTTTTTAATTAAAAAAAATAGAATGTCTTGTTTCATGTTTCCATATTTGTTAGGAGCAGTATATGAACACATTGCTTGACAGCCTTCACATAGTACTATCAACCCTAGTTTCAATCATAGTTCCCCCTTTTAAATTCCATTTACTTACTTGTCCTCTTGCTTTACCATGGCAAATATATGTAAAACTGCTAGTTGAGAACGACTCAATTTTTGAGCTTGGAATATCTTGTTATAGTGCTTGATATTATTTTACACCTCTAACTTATGTTTTCTATCTTGCATGGTTTTCCAAATTAAACATTTCAGTTCAAATGTGTGCCTTATGACTTTGTTTATGGATTCTGGAAAACCCAGAACTGGTCAGCCGGTTCCTCTACTGTTTTAGCTTTGTGCTGTTTTCTCTATTCTTGAGACTTTTGTAATACTTGGGGTATGCTCCTCGTATCTTGTACATTTTTTGGATTTATACAACGTAACCTTTTCCAAAAACAGGTAGGAATCACTGTGAATGGCAGTATAATGAAGTTATTCTCATATATCAAATGCCCCCAAACTTCTTCTGTCATTATCATATTCTCTTTTCTTGTCCCAGATAACAATTTGCTAATGCCTTGTCTGATTTTTTTTGTCCCTCCTGGAGTAATGTTTCCTTGATAGCTCATGATTCTGGTCTTGTGAGTAACATACATTTCCAAAATCATTAGCTAGCATTTTCTGTACATGCTAAGTATGTTTTTTGTTGAAAAGAAAGAAAAGCGAGTACTTTGCATGTCATAAATATAAGGTTCTCTCCAGTCTATCTACAAGCCTATCATTAGACTCCAAAATATTTTGTCTGAAATCAGATTTATTAGACATGAAGAAGAGTAATTAGTAATTAGTGTGATTTAATGGACATTACTTGTTTTGTGTAAACATTGCTTGGTTGTACTTTTGAAGAAATCACTTCTGGTTATGTTAGAAAGTGTAAACATAGTAGATGCCTTTCCATGTTAGGGAATATCTAAACAATTTCTAAAATTTTCTTTTTCCTTTTTTTTTTCCTGCATGATTGATCCCAATCACTTAATGTAAGCACATAGTTCTCTAAATGTTCCATTTTTACTTCCAACTATTATGTTGTTTAATCAATCTCAAGTCTATGTGTTCATAAACTGGTTTTTCTTGTAGGCAAGTTTGAGATTAATTTAATGGCAAGACAATTTTTCCTTGGGCCTGTTTCAAATTTGGTTTGAGCTTGCAGCTATAAACTTTTTCCCATTTTTTGTTCTTTCTGGCAAGGGCTGCTCTTCACTGCTGTTTTGATTACCTCACTTGAAATAATTTCGCTCATTGAAAATTAATTCCAGATCTATGTGGATACATTGGTGAAGAAAGCATATGACAATTGGGATATGGTCATTGAGTATGATGGCAAGTCACTTCTGAACTTCAATCAAAATAGGAGGGTAAGTGTATCCCAAAATGAACATCAGATCAATCAAATAGGTTACTCTAATCCTTCAGGCCACCAAGTGCAATTACCACGCATGCCAGCTTCAATTCCAACTGAGCAGTCTTCTGTTCATTCAGCCCTACAAGCAGGAGGTAACTGCTATCAGCTGCAGATGTCAAATCAGAAAATCATGTTTTAATTGGTAACTCAATTGTTTACTGTTTTCTCATCATTGGGTTCTGATTTTCTGGCAACAGGGTACAATGATAATTTGATATCGGGATACTCAATGCAGTCACAACTTGTAAATCCTGATTCCCGCACACAGCTCGGCAGCAACTCATTTGCACCACATGAACAACTGATCAGCGATCCTCAACAACTCCTAAGCACTAGAAATGATAACAGTGCTGTTGGCCTGGCCCTTGGTCCTCCACAGTCATCTACCTCAGGTTTTCAAACAATTGGTTCTTCCATGCAGCCAACTAATCTTAATCCTTTTGATGACTGGACCAACAACCGAGACAAGAGTGCTGATGAATTCTTTTCAGAGGAAGAGATTCGTGTACGAAGTCATGAGATGCTTGAGAATGAAGATATGCAACACTTGCTCCGACTCTTCAGTATGGGGGGCCATGCCAATGTACCTGAAGATGGCTTTTCTTACCCACCTTACATGGCATCTCCTATGCCAAATTATGACGAGGACCGCTCACGTCCAGGTAAAGCTGTTGTGGGATGGTTGAAGATCAAGGCAGCAATGAGATGGGGGTTCTTTATTAGGAAGAAAGCTGCTGAGAGGCGAGCACAGCTTGTTGAGCTGGATGATGATGATGAGTAGATAGGTTTTAATGTCAAGCCTCATGATCCATGAATTATTATGGTGTATGTCTAGGACTGCATGGAATTGTTGGGTTTGGAAGTCTTGAAAGCCCAGTTGCTCCGGGTTTGATGCCGGCATCCAAGAACCTTTTTGTACAGTCACCTGTACAGTAAGTTGCTTTGTTACTTCTTAGTTGCTACCCTGCAAGATGGTTCTCTGATCATATCATCATTCTGTGAATGATAGATGAGTTTGAGTTCACAAGGGGTGTGCGTGTGTTTCTAAGTTGAACACCCCTTCCATTCTTGTTGACTGCTTAGGGGAACATGTCTGGTAGTAGAAGCAAGTATGACTTCATATGTTGTATCTGCAAGTGACTGTAAGAGATGGTCCAAATGGTCCGTACTTTGTTAACCTTCAACTTGAGTTGCTTCTTTCCAGTCTTCTTATGTCATGATTTGTGAACTGCCTTTTGCTTCTTTCCAGCTATGGTTTCCTCTTTTATTTACTGCCAGAGTAATCGGTTCTACTGTTCAATTGCGCTTGACTTGTTAACCACCACCCTTTTTGACACTCTTGTTTTGCTGTGCTCCCTTGACGGCCTCTGTTATGGGACAAACATGCATCTTCTGATCGATCATAAGTCATCCAAAATTCGTCCGCAAACCAGTGGGCTATGGTGGTGGCACCTTTCCTGCTGTTGATTTCGCACTTATCTATCATTCCGTCACTTTTGATCAGCTATCTTGGTTGTGGACAACTCGTTTCCTGGCCGTGATAAACCGAATCACAACTACGTCAGCATCAGCGTCTGGTGGAAACGGAATCACAGCTACGTCAGCGTCAGCGTATGGTGGCAGCGGAACTTTCTGTATCTTTAGGCCCTGTACCTGCTAGTGTTTATCATCTTCACTAGATTCATAGGAGCATGGAGCCTGAAGCTGGAGAAATTATAAGATTCAAAAAGCTGCCACCATCATCCATTCTCTTGGTTTTACAGTATCCATGGATTGGAATGTTATAATTGAAAACGTCAGGTGAACAACCCTTGCTTATCATCACATCAATAATAACAACCTGCCTCGTCCATTTTCTTGAGCAATCTAGCAGCTACAGTGGTTTCTCTCATCTTACACATACCCTTGATAATCGTATAATTATAAGCACTGTAGATTAGGTTTATATCCTCGTGCCACCATGCCATTAAAGAAATCCACAACTTGAGCAATTTTTCCCTCTATACAAAGCCCATCGATCGAGGTACAAAAGGTCACAACAATAGGTTCAGAAGCAGTTTAATGATTTTGGTCAAAGAAGAATACCCAAAATCGACCCGGTGTAAGTTGCAGAAGCAATTGATCAAGATGTTGAAAGTATAGATATGAACTTTGATTTGCAGCAATTCAATTTGTCTGGAAAAAGAAAGCACGGTTCAGTGATGTTTCATTCTAACGAGAGCTTACAATAACTTAGTAAATTCGACAATAGAAGGCAAGCGATTATAAGTGTGATTGAAGGAAGACAAGGCATCATCAATGTTTCTAAACGAGCAACCCTTTTGCCTCTTGCTACCTACTACTACTAATAATGGAAGCATGAAGACATAAAATCATACTCATTTTGATTTGTCTTCGTTGAGAATGAAACCCAACAAAAATGAAACTCATCACGATTTTAGTAGCAAGGAGAAAGCTGGGAATCTTTCTTTACTTTCATCGAGACACTACGGATTCATATTACATTAAAAACAATTGATTGATGAAAAAGAATTAAAGAATTGCAATTACAAAAAATAATTGAATGTCTTATTTGGCAAAACTTGGACAGGTAATGCAAGGACGTCTTCTTTCTAGGACATGCTGCATTCCGGAGGGAGACCTTGGGGGAATCTATTGACATCTTTGCAGTAATTGTATACCATGTAATTCTCCCGGACCCATTTCAACCTCTCCTGCCTTGTTGAATCAAGCTCCTCCGAGAACCAAGCATTCGAGGTGGAGGCGGGAGGAGAAGTGGTTGTGCCACAAGAAGATGCCCCATTAGACAAAACACAAGCTTCGGCATTGAAATTTCTATAAGAAGCGGTGAAAGGAGCTAGGGCCCAGTCTGTCTTGACCAAGCCACCTCTTGTAGCCCAGTCATCAGCATTCCATAGACTCGAGTAAATCCTCATCGGCTGGTTTTTTGGAAAGGGAACCCCCATGGACTCCAGGTTCTTGAACTCTCGAATTGGAGTGCCATCCACAGAGAAGCTGGAGCAGAGGAAAGGTAACAAAATTAGTAACACAGCATGTATTAATGTTGTACACGGAGCAGGATTGAAGATTGATGCTTACACAATGCGCTGTGGATTCCAAAGAATGGAATACGTGTGGAAATCAGCAGTTGGGTCAAACCAAAGATAGAATTGCTGCTCTCTGTTGCCTTTGCCTTGGCTAAACACATTAGTGTGCAGGATGTAAGGATCACCGCTCAAATTCCCCAGGAATTCAAAATCTATCTCATCCCACGCAGACCCTTTTGATGACAGCTGTATATTCATATGACAAAAAAAACATGTTTACTGTTAGTCACATATAATGATTGTTTTGTGCCTTATTTGAGGCAAGCAATCAAGTTCACTTACATAATAAGCAGTGACGGTGCCTGCAGAGTTGCCAGGGACAAGCTTGAGTTGCATGTCAATCTTTCCAAACAGATACTCCTTCCTGGATTGAAATCCAGAGCCAGAGGCCTTGTCAAGGTTGAGAGTGAGGAGCTCGCCGTTGCTGAGGATCTTAGCACGACCATCTCCCCAGGTAATATCAAAATCGTTGTAGAAGTTGCTTGCTGAAGCAACCGTCAAAGAGGCCACAAGAAGAGCTGCAAGCGGCACAAGCACAGTATTCAAAGAAGCCATCGGCTATTGTGAAACGATTGATGCCAAGGATGATATACAAGTAAAGTTTTGCAAGCTCGGAGGTGGGATTGTCAAGGAGATAGCCTGGTTGGTTTTTATACTTGAGGAAATGGAAGTCCAAGAAAGGCAAGGGAAGTTTCGGACGCTCAGCTTAGCTGTGGACAGTGTGTTTGGGGGCTGGACAAGTGTTAGAAATTTGCTGTACAAAAAGACACAACATTTCGCCTACATCGACGAGCCAGCCAATCAATAATCGCACGCGTTTAGGCCTGACGGATACTTGCGCTTTTCCATTAGATCCAGCGTCCCAAACAGTACGGGGCTCCACACCTGACCCATATTTGCATAAATAAATAAATAAATATATAAAAAGTGAATCCACCATGGACAGCAGCACAGGTCGCCTCTCTCTCCTAAATAATTAATGAGATGTCATTTTTATCCTTGACTATTTTAGATGTTTATACCAGCTGTCTTCAGTTTTTGTTTATTATATTTCTAAACAAAAAAACTATATTTTTTTGTTGAAAAAAATTAGATTAATACAAAAATATATTTCTAAATTATCTTATTTTAATAGAATTTAGATTATTACCTTTCATTAAAAATAAAGAGTAAATTTCTCATTGTGAACAAAATCAAGTATCTTTATCTTTGGTTATTTCTTTTATTTTAAATTTTATTTAGATTGACATCTCTTTCTAATATATATAATTTATTTTTATTTGAATTGATGTATGTGTCATATAGATAATAATAAAAATTAACATTTTTTACTGTTAAAAAATGCATTAACATATTTTTTGCATTAAATTTCTTTTTTTATAAGCTACCGTAAGTTTTCTTATGGACTAGAAAAAAAAATTAATTTTTTTTTAGAATGAAAACATAAAAAAAAAAAACCACTTTGAAAACATGATTTATATTGGGGAGCATTCCATCCTAGTTAATACATTTTTTTTTTAATTTGGAAAATATTTAATAATGGAAAAATCAAAATAGATTTTTTCTGCACTTGAAAAATTATTTATAATCAATAGTCATGATCCCCCATCCTCTGACATAGAGGGGCAACATTTGTCCAAAACTAAAATATGAATGACATAATTGACTAAATTAAAAGTGAAAGTATTAAATCCCCGTGAGAGCTCAATGTTTCAAAACGCAAAACCACAGCATTTTTTTTTAATTGGATTGGGTAACAATGTTTTTTAGATTGTGTTTGATTAATATTTAAAACAAATTTAGTTCGAGGGATAGACACAAAAAGCATATAATAAATCTATTTTAAAAATATTTTTAGTTATTTCAAAACAAAAAATTGCTGAGGGACACTTCCATTTCATTTTCATTATCCTCGTGTCATTTATCTCAAAACAACAACTATGTATTATTTTAGTATATCCATTAAATATTTAATGCAGATCCAGACTAAATTCCTCTTTTTTATATATTTTATTGATTTGCATTAGTATTTTGTGTGTTGTCAAATGGACCACTCTTGTATTTCATTGCTCTGCTTTTAACTCTCTCTTTTTTTATTTAATATCACCTCTCCACTCTTTTTTAGTTGATTAGGTCTATTTACTCATGAAGTTTTCATAATGTCGTCCCTTATCATGATTATTTAATATCACCTCTCCATTCTTTTTAGTTGATTATAATGTCGTCCCTTATCATGATTCCATCAATTCTACTATAAGTGTAATGTGTGTGTATATATATATATATTTGTATTACTTTTATACTATACATTTTAATGTGTTTTAAGCTTATTAACAATTATTTTAATGGTTTGGCATGCCTAAGAAATTTCATAAATTAATTGCTAAAAAAATTATATATTTTATATTTCAAACTTTTACTTGATGTGACAGGTTTTTCATCAAGTTGGAGTTTTAAAATTAAAATGACAGATTATTTAAGTTAATATATGCATATCAAGTTTTTCAGAAAAGTATTATTAACATAAATTTAAGTTTGTTTGGACCTCTAGATAAACCTGCAAAATCAAACTTGAATTGTATTTGCATTATAATTATTTGTTCAAGCACTTAACTTTCAAACATGACTATCTTGAATTTTAAATATTAAAATTAAAAGTTTTTATTAAAGACTTTAAGTTAGAAGTAAATAAATTAATTTGATTATTGCAACTTTAATTTTAATTTATTATGGAGAAATAAGTTAAGTCACAAATATTCCAAGCTTTAAACGGTTGCTTAGAATAAAATTTACAGTTTTTGCTTCTAAAACTACTGTCAAATGGATCAAAATTACTTTTTAATATTAAATTTATTTGATAGTAAAAAATTAATTAAAAAGTCTTTGCTAATTAATTCACTGATAATTTCCTTGATTCTATTTAGCTTTAAGGGCTATTAAAATTATTTTTTTAATTGAAATAATATTTATTTTACTTTCATGATCAACAAATTTATAAAAATAAATATATAGACTTTTGAACTGAGTTAATGGTATATTGGTTTATCATTTTTATTTTTAGAATTTTGTTGTTTTAATTTTGCAATTATTTACTCCCATATTTCAACATCTTACAGGAAGATTTGATATTTTTTTTATTTGTTCTGGTTTTCATAATTATATTATAAATTATTAAATTTTTTTATAGCAAAGCCAATATTAAATTTTGGAGGTTTTTGACACCAACATGTGGACACATTTAATATATATAAAATTCTTGAAAAATAAACAAAATTGAAAAAATAAATAAAAAACAAAGAAAAAATTGAAAAATAAGATTTTTGAGATTCATAAAAATTTAAAAATAAAGAAATATTGATCTAGCATAAAAAATAAAATAAAATTTCAGAACTTGTTTTTGTTAATATTTATTTTAATGAAAAAAATTAAAAACAAATCATTTGAAAATATAAAACCCACCATTTATAAAAGAAAAGAAGAAAAAAAGGGTTAAGAATATAGATAGAAAAGAAAATAGAAGTTACCCTTTATTAAAAGTAAACAGAAAAGGAAAATAAAAGTAAAATAAATAAATAGAGGTGACTTAAATATTAATATTTTTCATTTTTATGATAAATTAATATTTAAAACACTCCACTTTATGTAAAGGATTATCTATCTTCCCTTTCCATTTTCAATCAAATATTTTGTCTTAAAATTCATTGAAAACTCTTAGCATTATGATTTTGATTTATTTTTGAATTTATCAATTTTTTGTATTCTTTTAAAAGATTTTGAGCATAACATTCTATTATTATTGCAGGTGTCCTCATTAATGAAAAAACAAATGATAGAATCATGATGAATGAATTGTATCAAGAATATTTCTCAAGTTAAGGGACCCAATCAATTAAAAAAAGAGAGAGAGAATGTTAGTATATAATTAATTTATAGTTGAATTCTAAATTATTGTTAAAATCATTAAACAATGTTCAATATTTTATTATTTCAAACCAAGTATCAATATAGTGATGTTTTTTCTTGATATTATCACGTATCAGGACAAACAATCAAACTTGATATTAAATAAAAATATCATAAAAAGGACAAATAAAAAATTAAAATAAAAAATATTCAAACATAAAACAAATTATAGAATATTATATATTAAAAGATAAAAAAAATTTGTAGAACATTATTATAATATATAGTGTTTTTTATGTCTTTTTAATTTAATTGTATTTGTAATTGTTAGAAAATGAGGTTTTCGTATCAAAATAGAATAATTTATTTTTACTTATTTTATTGATTTTTTGAGAAATTTTTATTTAAGAACACGGTTTGTGCATCACATTTGAGTGCCATCCATTAATTTTTTAGGTTAAAATTTTTATTAAAAGTTAATATTTAATATAAACTTTTTAATTTAGAATATGAACATGATTTAAATAAATTATAATAAATAAAAAATTGATTTTAAAGAACCATTGTGTGATATATTTTGATGAAATTCAAAACTCTTTAAAATAATTCTATCTCAAATAGAAAAAAAAAACTTTCTTAACATTTATAAAGTAAAAAGTTAAAATTAAACAAAAAAAATAAAATAACTATAAGTAAAGTGAGTTTAGAACTTAAACCCTGCTCACACATGTTTTGGCTTAAGTTCAGGTCTATATTTGAATTTATTATAAAATAATATTTTGAATCATGAAAAATTATTTTTTATCATGTAAAATTTAAAATTAAATTTGATCTATGAATAATTATTTCTTGCCCACTATTTGTTTTTGGTTTTTTTAAAATTTAAATGGATCTTTTAGCTCAAAAAACACCTAGAAACTTTAGGTTTGATTTTGGTTTACTATTAGTAATAAAAGTTGTTAATGAAATAAATCTACCAACTTTTATTTACTAAATTTTTTATTAAAAAAGGGTCGAAGAAGTGTACTTGAGGTTGGTTAATTTTTGTAAATTCGACAATCTTCTTTACTTTGTTTTCTAGCATTAATTACTGGTTTTAAACCGTTGTTTTTCCTTTCTAAATTTTCTTCTAATCCAGAGCACAGGAGAAAGCCAAGAATACTTTTTACTCTCATCGAAATACTACGGATCCATATTACATTAAAAACAATTGATTGATGAAAAAGAATTAAAGAATTGCAGTTACAAAAAATAATTGAATATCTTATGTGGCAAAACTTGGACAGGTAATGCAAGGACGTCTTCTTTCTAGGACATGCTGCATTCCGGAGGGAGACCTTGGGGGAATCTATTGACATCTTTGCAGTAATTGTATACCATGTAGTTCTCCCGGACCCATTTCAACCTCTCCTGCCTTGTTGAATCAAGCTCCTCCGAGAACCAAGCATTCGAGGTGGAGGCGGGAGGAGAAGTGGTTGTGCCACAAGAAGATGCCCCATTAGACAAAACACAAGCTTCGGCATTGAAATTTCTATAAGAAGCGGTGAAAGGAGCTAGGGCCCAGTCTGTCTTGACCAAGCCACCTCTTGTAGCCCAGTCATCAGCATTCCATAGACTCGAGTAAATCCTCATCGGCTGGTTTTTTGGAAAGGGAACCCCCATGGACTCCAGGTTCTTGAACTCTCGAATTGGAGTGCCATCCACAGAGAAGCTGGAGCAGAGGAAAGGTAACAAAATTAGTAACACACCATGTATTAATGTTGTACACGGAGCAGGATTGAAGATTGATGCTTACACAATGCGCTGTGGATTCCAAAGAATGGAATACGTGTGGAAATCAGCAGTTGGGTCAAACCAAAGATAGAATTGCTGCTCTCTGTTGCCTTTGCCTTGGCTAAACACGTTAGTGTGCAGGATGTAAGGATCACCGCTCAAATTCCCCAGGAATTCAAAATCTATCTCATCCCACGCAGACCCTTTTGACGACAGCTGCAGATTCATGTGACAAAAAACATGTTTACTGTTAGTCAAATATAATGATTGTTTTGTGCCTTATTTGAGGCAAGCAATCGAGTTCACTTACATAATAAGCAGTGACAGTGCCTGCAGAGTTGCCAGGGACAAGCTTGAGTTGCATGTCAATCTTTCCAAACAGATACTCCTTCCTGGATTGAAATCCAGAGCCAGAGGCCTTGTCAAGGTTGAGAGTGAGGAGCTCGCCGTTGCTGAGGATCTTAGCACGACCATCTCCCCAGGTAATATCAAAATCGTTGTAGAAGTTGCTTGCTGAAGCAACCGTCAAAGAGGCCACAAGAAGAGCTACAAGGGGCACATGCACAGTATTCAAAGAAGCCATCGGCTATTATGGAAGGATGATATACAAGTAAAGTTTTGCAAGCTCGGAGGTGGGATTGTCAAGGAGATAGCCTGGTTGTTATTTATACTTGAGGAAATGGAAGTCCAAGAAAGGCAAGGGAAGTTTCGTACGCTCAGCTTAGCTGTGGACAGTGTGTTTTGGGGCTGGACAAGTGTTAGAAATTTGCTGTACAAAAAGACGCAACATTTCACCAACATCGACGAGCCAGCCAATGAATCATCCATCGCACGCGTTGTGGCCTCGGGCACCGACGGATGCTTGCGCTTTTCCATTAGACTCCACACCTGACCCATATTTGCCAAATTAAATAAATATATAAAAAGGGAATCCAACATGTTTGTCGGTAGTCGTTTCAAACATTCCATTTGTTCTTTCATTCACCAAACTAATGCGGAGCACGCGTATGCCAAGCATAAAAGAATTAAAAAAAAAAACGCTTCATGATAAAAAAAAAAAAAAGAAATCATTGTTTCAATCTATATAGTGAAATGCAAGAGGCTCAAGGTTTTTTTTCTAAGGTTTTAAGGCTTGGATCAATTTAATGAAATGTAACTTTATTTTAGAGCATGAAGAAACAAATAAAAAAATAAATATCAAATCAAGAAAAAAAAACAATGTTAAGAAATATAGAACTCTTTTTTTTTTAAATATTATTTGGAAATGTGTTGCAAATATTTCATGAAAATTTATTTTTTATTTATAATTTTAGATTATTTTGATGAGTTATATTAAAAATGAATTTTATAAAATAAAAAATATTATTTTGATGAATTTAAATTAATTTGAATTCTTAGCCACAGTTGCTCAAAGCCTGACACTATAAGTGCCGTCTAGGAAACTGCATTCAAGTATCTTTCCCGTGTTCTTTATTTTTTTACCTTTGTTTTGTCAATCATTTTTAATTAGCCCTTTGGAATCTCCCAATTTCGATGGTGATGATTTCATGAAAAAGGTTCAAATGGAGACTCGGCTTTTCATAGTTTGCGGACCAAGACGTGTAAACTAGGTTTTGAATTTGGATTTGAATATTACTGAATAAATAAATAAATTCTTTATGGAAGAAGCAAGTCTTCAATACTAAAATTAATAATGGCAAGAGATAAATAATGTCGAAGAAAATTTGAGAATAAGTACAGCGTCAAAGAAAATTGGGCCTTGCAATGTAAGATCAAAATGAGAAAAAATATTAAAAAAAAAAAGATTGTGAAAAGAGAAGCTCGGGAATGTTAGTGACATGTAGTTAGAAAAAAGATATTAAATTTGCATAGAAAATGATGTAATTTAATCTTATATTTAGTTTTAAAATTTAATCCACCTGATAAATTAATTTAGAAATCTATTGAATTGGGGTTGGAATAGTATTTTAGAGTTGGAATAGGATTAAGTTTAAAAATAAATAAATAAATAGAGTTAAAAATTCAAGTGATTAGGTTAATTTTATAAAATCGTATTAAAAATTTATATGTATTTCGGTAATAATTTTAAATAGATTGCTCGAGTTAATATTAATTTTTTTTAAAATTAAAATAATATTATTTTAATTTATAAAAAAATTAATATTAACTCGAGCAATGTATTTAAAACTTGATAAAAATTTATAATTTAAATTTTAATCCAAATTAATTACTAAACTATTTTTAAAAACTCTAATTTTCACACTAAAAAAAGAAAAAAAATCGCTGAACCCGAATAAAAGTTGATAATTTGTATAAATCTGTCAATAAAAAGCATTAAAAGCATGTGTGTTGTGGCGGTGGGCGACTGCACTTTTCTGGCTCCTCGAGTCCAGTCCGTGTATTGGATAGGGTGTCGAAAACAGTGGAAGGGGACAGGCGGGGTGTTGCCGTTTGGGCTGGGGCCCAAGCAGCGTATGGTAATTAAATCCTTGAACATGGAAGAGTTCTGAATTGAACAATAGATAGATTTTATTTAGATTCAAACCTTCATGGAATTTTTTCCCATGGTTTTTTTTTTTTTGAAATGCTAATTCCAGGGTGTTCTGTTTTTCCTTTCATGGAACTTCTTTTAGCTCCTGCTATAAATTGCATTTGATGGGAATTCTATTCAAGGCTATTTGAAATAATAGATGTTTAATGTTTGAAATGCGGGTTCTAGGATGATTTGTTTATACTTTCAATATTTTTTTTTTGAATTTTTTATTTGAAAGTTTTTTTTATCCTAATTTTATATCATGGATAAAAAATTAGTTAAGGTAATTTAAAAAAACATGAGTTTTTTCCTTTATTTTTTTAACATTAATTTTTTTTAAAATTTTATCACTTAATATTAAATTATTGGCTCTTGAACTTCATCATTTTTAGTTTTTTTTTTATTAATTTATCCCAAGAGTAAGTAAGTAAAGTTAACCTGGACTAGTATATTTTTTTTAATTGAATTTTGATCTTTTTTTTACTAGGTTTTTTTTTAAATTCTATTTTTTTATCTCAATTTTATATCATGAGTCATGAGTTATTCAAGTAACTCGGGTTAATTTGAGTTTTTTTTTTTAATGTTATATTTTTTAAAATTATTTTTTTCATCATTTGGTATTTAATTATTAGACCTTGAGCTTAGCAATTTATTTTTTTCTTCATATGGATTATTTTTGTTTTATATCTCGAGTAGCATGTTTACTAAGTAGCATGTTAGTAAAGTTAATATAAATTTGCTTAAATTATAATTGTCTGAGTTTTTTATATTAAAAAAATTTAATTTAGTTTGGAGCATAGCAGAGACTATCTATCTAGTTATGACATAAATAATAATAATAATAATAATAATAATGATAATGATAATATCAACAATGATATTTTTATTAACAAGCTAGAGGTTGAATGCAAAGTAAAAATGAAAGTTGCTCAATAAATTAAATTTATTAATTTTAGCTATGTTAATCTTTTTTATTATATGTTTGCTGTTATCATAAAGATAGATTTATTCAAGGATTAAATAAATTCAACACATGCTGATGAACCAAGTTTACTAATTAATGTTTTTTAAGTAAAATTTAACATTAAATAAATGAAGCTGATATCTAAATTTTTTATATATATAAAAAAAGAAGAAGATTAAAAGTTCTTGATTGAACATCTAAATGATAAAGAGTAGTTTCAATATGGGGATAAGTTTCTTTCAACTTGGAAAGAATGATGCAGTAGCTATGACTGCAGTAAGTTTCATATAATTAGTGTTTTTTGAAGTAGTTTGGATCAATTAAGATTTAGTTATTTATAAGATCAAGGACTTGTTTTTGTTAGAGTCTTGTTGGTCTTTAAAAAGCTAGTACTACTATAATAAAAAAAACAACTTTATTTTGAAGATTTTATTTAGATGATGTTCCTTTTTCTATCTAGTTTATTTATGTAATACTATGCAGTAATTTGGACAGCTGAGATTTAGTCATTTTTAAGACTATGGATTCATTTTAGTAAGAGTTTTGTTAGCCTTTAAAAAGATAATACTACTGTAATAAAAAATAACTTTGATATTTTAACAATTTTATTTCGGAGTTCTGTTAATTATCTTGTATTTTTTTTTCTAGATCAGTTCTTGAAAACAAACCTCTATATACATGTATATATATTAGTCTCTGTATCGGAGTCAACCAGTGCTGTTTGGCGAATCCGTATTCTGCGTTTGCTTCTGTTCAGTAATGTTATCTCTGATTTATCCGAAGAAAGTTGGATAACAGCTATATTACTTGGAACAATTATAAAGAATTTGGTATCTAAACTAACTGTAGAAATTCAATTCTGTAGAGAGAATATAGCTGATTCTGAAAGAGTTTGTTTCCTGCTGATATTAGAACAGCTATTTTGTAGAGACAGCACCTGTACATGTGTGTATATATATCTAAGTTTGTCTACCCGTTTTCCTAACCCTACTTTTCCTTGAAAGCTGGGTATATTTCTTTTCCTAGCCTTAGTGTCGATCATGGAGGACCAAAGGAGAGGGGCTGGTTTAACAAATCCTGTTACCAACAGTAGCATTACTTACCCGTCTCATGCTCAGGTTGGTGTCAATCCTGGGCTTGTTCAGGAAGATCAGTACCCTCCTGGTTACAGGTTCAAGCCTCAAGATCAAGAGCTCATCTCGTGTTACCTGCTGTGCAAGATCTGGAACAGACCATTGCCACGCAGTGGTATCCACGAAGTTACGTTATACAAATATAACCCAGAGACTCTTGCAGGTTGAGCAGAACTCTCCTTCCCCCCCCCCCCCCCCCCCCATTTCCTCTTTAATGATTTGCATTCTTTACTTTATGCTGTTTAGTGTTGTTGGTGAGATTATTTGCTTTTTCCAAACTGCTTCTTGCAGAGTAAGTTTAGGATAAAATCATAATTTGGAAGCTCTGTGCTTAATGTCTGACCTGTACCCTCAGGTTACCTGTTAACAGTTGGTTATCCGCTCTGTGGTTAATGGATTAAACACTTGTTTAATAAGAAATCTACTTCGTAAACCCTTCTTGGAAAGATCATGAGTATTCCTGTCTCCTATAATCGATATCATCATTGAATGAACAGCAGTGTGATTATTCCATGGCCTTATAAGTATCTAAAAATTCCCTTTTTTTACGTGCTACCATTCAAGTCACCTGTGTCCATGACTTGGATGAGAAATTATCTGAAAATTTTGAATTTGGGTGGTGGATTATGAAATTGAAGATACCTCATGCTAATTAGTTTCTTTTCCTCTAAAACCTCATCAATATTGATAAGAAAAATGATATTCTTGCAAGCTTTTTGATAATGCGTGCGATTCTATAAGTTATGTAGTAATTTAAAGGAAAAGTTTTGTTTTTTAATTTACAAATAGAAAACTACGAACCATATGGAGAGGAGGAGGAATGGTACTTCTTGACACCAAGAGATAGGAAGTATCCAAATGGGGATCGACCAAACCGAGCCGCAGGCGATGGATATTGGAAGGCTACTGGAGCTGATACAGATATTACAAACGGCAATCAAGTTATTGGAAGCAAGAAGACCTTGGTCTTCTATAGAGGGAAAGCTCCAGGCGGTGCCAAAACCAATTGGATTATGCATGAATATAGAGCAAGCAATTCCGTTGGAGCACCAAAACGGAAAAATGATGGTATGAGGGTAAGTTTATTTTCCCCTTTTCAGATTATTTTTATACCGAAATCAATCTTTTCACTTTGAAGCTTTCAACTTATGGCGCTATTTTTTTTTTTTTAATCAACTTCAACTACCTAAATGTGCTAAGTGACAACTTAACGTTCCGTATTTTACAGTCTAATATTTCTCTCTCTTTCCCTAATGTTCAATGTTGTTGCCTGGTGTTATATGCAGCTTGATGAATGGGTATTATGCAGAATTCGTAACAAGAATGATAGTTCTCCTAGAATTACTCGTATCAATGGATTAGAGGATGATGAAATTGAAGATCAACCATCGGAAAATAATGGAAATCTGGTGCCACAAGAAGTTGTGGTTCCTAGTATATCTGAATATCATAATCCTGGAAGTCAGTTGGGATATCTTGATACATCATATGGTAATTCTGTTTCTGCATTTCCTCAGAATTTTCGGAATGGGCTGGTGGCCGGAGTCTCTCAAAATCATGCGGTTTATAGTAGGAACACTGTGACTAGAAATTTTAATCCAGGAAGTCAGATGGGATATCTTGATAGCTATGGTAATTCTGCTTCTGCGTATCTTCAGAATTCTCAAAATGGGCTGGTGGCAGGAGTCTCTCAAGATTATGCGGTTACTAGTGTTCCTACAGTGCCTGGAAATTATAATCCCGTAAGTCAGATGGGTTATCGTGATAGGTATGGTAATTTTGCTTCTGCATATCTTCATAATTCTCAAAATGGGCTGGCAAGAGTCTCTCAAGATAATGCGCTTCCTCATATTCCTCATACTACTAACCTTCAGCTCGACCAAAGTTCTAGTTATGTTCAGAAGACAATTTTGGATTATGAGATCAGTTCTTTTCAGTTCGGCGATGGAGGTAATAATGATTTCGGCGAAAACGACGATGATTTGTTTGGCTTGAATTATATCTTCCCCCCCTCGACGTCCTCCGATGATCGTAACGATCACCATTAACCGCCTACATGCCAAGCATATGATAATTATGTAGTAGAATTCCCTAGTTTAGGGATTTTCTTTTTGGGCATGAGGTCGTCATGTATATTTTTATGCGTTTTTTTCCACTTATATCAAAGTTGAATAATTTGGACAAATTTCTTGTGTTCATCTGGCTTAATTTGATTTATATTCTCTTGTTTTATTCTTAAGGTCCTCTAAAGCTTGATGATGAGAACATGTCCTTGAAGTAGATAATAAGACAACTCCAAATAAATATATCAACCAATTTGGTGTGATTATGAGTTGAAATAGGTCCCATTTAATAAGTATAAATAAAGATGAAAATAATTCTTTTGTCTTTATAAAAGAGGATACTTAATTTATAGCGGTTCAAATCTGAACACTCGAGATCTTTATCAATACAGAACAGGTAATTATATATCTTTTTTCATTGTCTTAAAACCATGTTTAAAATATTAAACTGCGAGCAGAGCACCTCCCCGTCTTGTAAGAGTGTACAGTCATCATCTAAGTTGGTTGGACTCCAAATGATTAAGCATATGCGTTCTCCTCGTTCTATCTGGCCCTCTTCTCGTTTTCTTATCAGATAAATTTTTATTTAAAAAATAATGCTTATGATATATACAAAAATATTGTTTTCAAAACAAAAAAGTACATGAATAAGAAAGGAATTTTTTTTATTAAAGAGATACATTTTTTATATATTTAAACTATTGATATTTTTTTTATCAATATTTATATAAATTTTTTATTTAGAATTGAAATTATTAAAATTTTTTACAAATATTTATTTTAGTTATCATAACGTTAAATAGAAACAATCTAAAATACCCCCGACATCATGTGAAGACACCAACTAGTTCTTTTCAGAACACTAAGGATGCACATGTATACCAGAACTTCAGAGATCTAGGTACTATCGATTGTACTCCAATCCTGATTATAAATAATTTGATTTCTAGAGGAGAGGCTGCAGCTTATAGATATAACAAATAAAAAAAATATTTATAAAATATTTTTCACTATCTTATTTTTCACAATCACAATTATTATACACAAACATTAATGTAATATGAGAATGCAGAAGTATTTACCAGAAAAAAGAAAAAAACTCAATAAGTATGGATGAATTGAACAAGTTACAGGTCTCATCCTACAGTCTAAGAAGTTTTAACCTCATATTGATCAGGTGATCAGGCCCAGTGATGGTGCAATTTTTTTTTCTTAAAAAAAAAATAGCCATAAATGAATTGCATTTGCCTAACAATGCTAGCCATAAATAGTTTGTAAACATGTAGTTTTATACGTGCTTTCCATTATATTTCTAGCCAATAATTCGCAATATAAATATGCTTCATGTTTTATTAAAATCAGTTATTTCTTTTCTAGGTCATTAATTATTTCCTATTAACATGTTACTATATCTACTAACCTTTCAACCAATTATAATATCGAGCTTTATAACTAATAATAAATATCAATATTTTTATTAATAAATTATAACATTATTCTATATCTGAGATGAATTGATATCATCAAGATTTATAAATACTTTAAATCAATGTGAAAGAACAACAAGCTTACCTCCAGAAAAACTCATTCTTACATTTTTCTCTTAGATTACATTTACTCTTAATTTTGTCATATATTAGTTCTCTGCTGCTAATGTCCAGTTTTATTTTTTAAAATAAGAAAATGATGATTCTAGAGCCATCCTCACGAAGAAGTATCGCTTTGCGCACCTTGATGAGAAGCTCAATTGCACAATAATAAGTTTGATTTTATTTGGTATTTCAATTTTATGTGTTTTTTTTTGTTAAATTGAAAACGTGGGAAATGTAATGATGCAGTGGAGTTAAATTGTTTCTGTGTTGTTTTCTTTTTCACTAGCACATGAGAGATATTACTTTTATTTTATTTTATTTTTTTATTAGTTAGTTTGTGTTTATTTTAATTAATTTTATAAATTTTAAAATTAATAATTATATAAGACTCTAATTTATAAATTTTAAATTAATAATTTTGTAAAAATAAATTAAAAATTTAACTATATTCCAGCTAGACGGGAGGTATCATTGCTCCCGAAGGTGGCTCCTTGGGACTTGGTAAGATCACTCTAGAATCCACAATTTGGACGGCTTCGAAGTTGATGGTGCGGCCAATCTTCCACTGAGTGCTTGGAGGAAGCTACTAGATTAGTGGTTTCGAACAGGCAACACGGCTTTGACTTTGAGATTGCGTAGATTCTTTTTATTTAGTCCCTGTGTTTTGAATGGTATTATAACTTGTACATCATGTTTGAAAAACTTATAATTTAGTCTCCACTCGTCTTGATCACTATGTTGCTAACACAGTTTTTGGTTTTTTTTTAATCCCAGATTTATAGTTTAAAAGTCTGTTGGGGTTGGTGGACAGCCTCGGAGGTGACTCACTTTCACCAATGAATATTGAAATATATGTGCGCTTTAGTGGTTTTAGCTTAGAACACAAGATATGGTTTTGTTAAATTCATGCTATAGACATGCAACACAACCTTTTAAGCCCAGTGAAAACAAAAAAATAGTTCTAATATTATCAAAAGTAAAGCATATGAATCATTGTTTTAAACTAGGCATGAATAATTTACAAAAAAAAAGATAAATGGCCTCCAGAAACTGCAGCATGTAATTGGCCTGGCTAAGTTTGTGGTCAGGAATCCCATATCATTGTGCCTTGTTCATGGTATCCAGCTGTTTACTTCTCATGTCATTACACCGACCCACTCGAAGTGCTCCACAGTAGAAAGGAACATTCTAATTCGCCACCATCCAGACTCCCTCCCTATAAATTGTCACAAAATTGTAACATTTTAGCAGGTCAAAATCAAACAAAACAAGTTAAGAGTCAAGAGCTTGCTGCAATACTTCATATTTGAAAACCATCAAGCGTTTTATAGGTTCATGGCTGCCTACCCTTCTGAGCCAAACCCTTTACTACTGCTGCTAGTGATCTCTCTTTTGGTTGGTTCTGATTTGGTGTTGGTTGACGCTGGTACCTTTTACCAAGATGTTGATATCATATGGGGAGACGGACGAGCTAAAATACTCAACAATGGCAATCTTCTAACACTTTCCCTTGACAGAGCATCTGGCTCAGGTTTCCAATCCAAGAATGAGTATCTCTTTGGCAAGTTTGATATCCAACTCAAGCTTGTCCCTGGCAACTCTGCTGGCACTGTCACTACTTTCTACGTAAGTCCTAATTAATTCCATTCTCCAGTTCCTTTTGCTTTTGTTCTTTTTCCCAGATTACAAATAGAAGAAGCCTAATTCTTAATATTTGCATGAAGCAGCTACACTCACAAGGGTCAGCATGGGATGAGATTGACTTTGAGTTTTTGGGCAATTTGAGTGGTGATCCGTACTTAGTCCATACTAATGTGTACACTCAAGGAAAAGGTGACAGAGAGCAACAATTCTACCTCTGGTTTGATCCAACAGCTGATTTTCATACCTATTCAGTCCTCTGGAATCCAAGACATATTGTGTAAGTACAAATTAATGTATATGCAACATTTCACAAAGCTTCTTCTTCATCTTCTTCTTCTTCTTCCCTTTTTCAAGTACTCGAAATATTTATTCACTTCTATTTCTGTCCATCTAGATTCTATGTTGATGGGAGACCAATAAGGGAATTCAAAAACATGGAATCAATTGGAGTCCCATACCCCAAAAGGCAATCAATGAGGATGTATGCAAGCATATGGAATGCAGATGACTGGGCTACAAGAGGGGGTCTTGTGAAGACAGACTGGACTCAAGCTCCCTTTACTGTTTCATACAGAAACTTCAATGCCCAAGCTTGTATTGGGTCTAATGGAGTCTCTTCTTGCTATAACTCAACTAATAACCGGTGGTACTCTCAAGAGCTGGATTCTACAAGTCAAAAACAGCTGAAATGGGTGCAGGAGAATTATATGGTTTACAATTACTGTGCAGACACTAAGCGATTCCCTCAGGGGCTCCCTCTTGAATGCAATTCCACCAAGAAGTAGGAGGAGTACAGTTTGCCCGCATATAGAGTTGTTCTTCCATGTAATTTCCAGATTTCCTGATTAGACAATATTCTTTACAGGACAGGGTGTGATGTATATAAATAAAATATATACCGTTCGCTTCGCATGTAGTAGTAACTAATTATTCTCTTTGGCAACTTAGATGCTATGGGTATTAAAATTAATCTAAGTGAACAGTAATCTTAGATGTTCATTTTTCTTCTTTCTTTTTCTTTTTTGTTATAAGAAGGTAATTTTAGCTATGAAAAATTCATGTAAATAGAAGATATATAAACATGAAATTAAACCTTTTGGAGCGCAAGCAAATCTAGATTCTATGTTTTTACTAGTTGAATCATGTCCCTGGTGATTTCAACAATTTTATTCATGCTTCGGTGCATGTACACATAGTAGAAGTCAAATTTTGACCTGGTTCGATGGAATGGAGCAAGTCCAAATGATAGATTGGCGTCTAACGACAAATCTAACTCAAATTACATTCATTACTAGTTTAATCGCCTGCGCTAGATCATGGAGCAGATTCAATTTTTTAGAATATGAAAAAAATATTTATACCACCAGAAATTATTTTGCATTGTTTTAAATAAAATTTAATGGATGAATTTTAAAATCTTCTGATCTTATTTTTTGTTTTGTATGTTGTTTTGACGTGACTTAATTAACTTAATAAATTCAAAATAATTCAAATGGTTGATAAAAAATATAATTTGTTTTTTTTTAATAAAAATAATTTTTTTTAATATTAAGATGATGATATATTATATTGACCAGATTTTATGGCTTAGCTTATCAAATTCGCAATTCAAACATGAACTTTATCAGGTTTAACAATATTATGATAATAAAAATAGATATTTATAAAAATTAAGTATCAATCAAATACAAGAAAATTTATTTGAAATTATGATAATATAAAAAAATTAAAATAAATTACGAATATCAATTAAAAATCAATCAAATATTAAAAAAATAAAAAATAAAAAAGATTCAATCGAAAGAAATGAAGATGGAATGTATATTTTTAAGAGCCCGACACAATAGATTAACATTGAAACCACTTGATCAATTCTTTATTTAGTTTGGATTTAAAATTAACTTACTTGGAAATTGACTCTATATGACTTAGTTGACTGAGCGAATTCAAGAATAACCTGAAAAATCAGTAAAAAATCATTGTTTGACTTTAAAAAAGTTTGAAGATAACATTATTTTTCTTATATTGAGATAACAATATATTGAATCAATCTAGATTTTGCAACTTAATCCGTTGCAATTTAATCCGTCAAACTCGCGATTGAGATGATCAACTCTACTAAATTTAATAGCTTTGCTTTATTTTTTACTGATGGATATGATAACAAAAATAGATAATTATAAAATTAAATATTAACCAAATATTAAAATGTTTGGTTAAAATTGAAATAATTTTATAAAAAGTATATCGAAATAAATTATGCAAACCAATTTAAAATCAATGTAATATTAAAAAGAATAAAAAGATTGATAAAAAATAAAAAATTAGGATTTAAAAAAGAAAAAAAAAGGAGCCTCCCAGTCACTGTTTTATATGAATGTGAAAGAGCTTTGACTCCTTTCTTTGAGCACATGAAAGAATAATAGATGGGGTTTGATGATTGTTCTCGAAAATACCTAGCTTTTCATAATTCAACCGGCAGACCATGTTTTTTTTTTTTTTCCACAGAAAGAAGGCCTCGAATTTATATATATATATATATATATATATATATATTATCATATAGAATTATTTTAGATCTTAAAAAAATAATCAATATAACTTTTATTATTATATCGGACAGGCCCGGGTACCTTTGGAACTGGGATGCCGTAAATCCAATGCAAGTAACGGGAGCAGTCCACCAGCTGGAAAGCACAAGTTGAGGAAGAACTGGCATGGCAGCTTACACATTAAAGGCATTAAGCCCAAAACAGAGAAACGAGTCCATTCCAAAAGAAAACTCTGCGCTTCTATGATTTTACCATCCCTAAAATCATCCACGCTCATGCTTCCTATTTTCTAGCTAAATTGTAGCTAAAAGGTCATTTTAGCTAGCTTCTTAAGAATTATTATCACGCTCATGCCGATATGTATATTTTACTATTATTTTTTAAATTGATTAATGGATCATCTCATCATGAAAAGTAGAAGCTACGAGGATTCATAAAATTGACCTAGCTTGATCATCGGAGTTAACATGCACTCAGTTGAAAGAAAATGTGAAATGACCCACCAGCCAAGAACATGGCTCTATGGCTCTAGCCATAGATCATCAACCACATCAAAGTTGGGTGCAAGAAAAGCAATCAGACCATGCCCTTAATTAGATGTAATCTAAGACGGTGATTTAATCACTTTCTGCATGCAAAAAAACGAAGTACTCTTACTGATAATTCTAAGTACCATATTAACTACTTGGAGCATCCACGTTGTTGCTCTCAGGAAGAATCAATAAACTTTGAAAGTTTATAGCATGGAAGGATCAGGATTCAGAGCTCCTACAATTCAACAATTTCCAGCAACTCAGTTTCATGTAAACCTGCTTGGAAGACCATAATTTCTTGCTGGTTTTTCAGTTCTCAAGCAGTGCAAAAGGAACCCAGATAACCAATAATTGCATTGTTAGCTTAATTAAGAGAAGCAGAGAAATCTAAAGATAGAAAGAAACTTCAAAATAATGTTGTTATAGCTAAGGATATGGTTTAGCTCGCTAACCCGAACTATATTACAATTTCTTCTCTCTATGTTATGTTTCCATCGAATGTCTCTATCATACAGGGTTGGTATATATTATATAGTTTAACAGTAAGCAAACAGAAGCTTGGGTACATACTCCATCATCACAGGCTTGATCAACTTGAATCATGATAAAAGTACATGAGCTTAATTTGTTTTTTTACTTAATTGTATCAAACAATTAAAAAAAAAAAACAAAATTGAAGGTGAAAAGTTTCTTCATGCTTATCTCAAGTTCACGAGTTTGCCATAACATCAGATTTGGAGTGGACCACCAGCAGCCAAATGAAAGTCGACGAACTTGCAATGAACTCACAGGCAACGCATTGTTTTGTTCATATACAGACAAACAAGTTTCACGCGTCATTGCGTAATCCATAGCTAGCTGCGCGACAATACTTGCAGGGACTTTTTCCTTCTCGACGGTAAAATACTTTTTTTATATATATATGAACTTATGCGAGCTTCTTGGAGGTTTCGAAATTGCAGCTTAAATGCCTAAAATTTTTAAAAATAATTTTTTTAGTGTTTTTATATTTTTTGAATTTTTACTATTAAAATGAATTTTTTAAAAATATAATTTCAAAATATTTATAAAAAAAATCTTAAAACATAACCTGGCTATTAATCACGGTGATCCCTCTTGTAATTTCCGTGAGGAAACCCTTTTTCTTTAGCAGCTTTCAAAGCTGAGTACGTATTATCATAATTAAGATGTTGAGTTTTCCATTTTAAAAGAAAATAAAATCATATAGATGCTTCAAAACGTGAATCTCGATATAGACTGATGGCTTTCCATGTTACTGATTTTGCCTAAATACCTTCTCCAAAAATAATTGACTCTACAAATAAACAATCAATTTTGCTTCGAATTATTTTCTTGCAATTTCTTAATCTCCATCAATTGAATTTTTAAATTGAAGAAAAAAAACTCATGCAAAGAACATGAGCCCCACTTTAAAGGAAAATCTCGTGGACAAATTGATTTGGGGATGGGTTTATGTGATTTTCACCTGATTAATTTCTTAATTAATGGTTTATGTTAATTAATTTAAAAAATACCCCAATTGAAAAATCTAAATTGCTAGATATAAAATTAATACCAAATTAAATTGTCTGGGATAAAACTGAAACTAATCTTATAATAATTGATGAATTATACTTGAGGTCTTGATTCTATATTTTATTTATTTATTTATTTGGTTCAATGGCTGAACTATAGATTATGCAATGAGAGGAGGCCTTCATTAATCGAGTATAATGCCTCTCGTTCTAATTGGTAGCAGTGGGATTTGATTTCAATGAAGTTACGAGATGGTAATATGCCAAATGACTTTACTTTTGAAATCTTTTTTAAAAATAAAACAAAACAAAATAACGAAATCTAGCAAGCCTGTGATCTTATCTGATTTTGAGAATTGCATTTAATGATATTTGGTCCTCCTTCACCTCAAAAACTAACCACTTTTGAGACCCCTTCTTCATCTAATGGCAAGTATTTTATTTTATTATTTTTCTTTCAAAGTTCAATTTAAAGTTGTAGCACCTGTTTTACGTTGCATTCTAAACTGGGGTTGGGAGAATTTAAATTTTTTTATATAAAATTAATATTTTTTTATTTTCATATTGTTTTAATATATATTGATATTAAAAATATTTTTTTAAATAAAAAAAATATTATTTTAATATATTTTCAAATAAAAAAATATTTTTTAAAAGACCATTACTATATTTTGAAACATCACTATAATAATAAATTTTGATAATAAAATTAATAATTTATTTTTCTAATAATTTTAGTTCGAGCATGGACCTTAAAAACAAGGGATAAATTAAAAAAATTAGCATACAAAATATAATTAAATAGCGAATTAACACATGATATATATATATATATATATTAAATAGTACAGTTTAATAATATCATTGTTTAATATATATTTCAATAATATTATAATTTAAAAATATGATATTAATTATTATTTTATTGTGATTATAAACTTAAATATTTATTGATGTTACACTTCAATAGCATGACACGCTTTTTAAAACATGATAACATTAAAATATATTATTTAATTAGATTTTTTTATATTATTTAATGAAAATTTAAATCTACCATGCTAATTTTCTTAAAAAAATCCAAAAGCAAGATGGTACTAATCAGTGACGATACAATACAGTCACCAAAAAAAGACGAACGACTATATTTGCCTAAAAGCAAATATGTTCCTGAGATTTTGACAGGCAGTACTTTCATGCTGAAGGATGATAGTAGAGAGTAAGCATGGAGCAGCCATTTTGGAGTCTGGTGATGGTTCAAAGGCTCAAATTGTGTATGGTGGGAATGGATTATCATCACCAAATTTGAGACGGATAAGCAATGAACATTTGGCCATGCAAATGTCATAATAGTTCCAGCTAGGGAATGAAATGAAAAGTATCACAAGTTTTGGACCATTTCTTGATTTCTTTTTTCTTTTTTTTCATTTATGCCAGCACTTGCCATTGTTGACAACTTCAAATTCATGTTCTCGACGATAAGGAACCTTCCAAAAACACATGTATAATGTTTTCTGTCCTTTTACTTGCTATCCTTGCCTATATTTACAGTACCCTGTTCGAATCAATTTACAATTTCTGGATCTCATTTCCACCTTGTATGGGGTCTGAATCAATGGCTTCTTATAAATCAAGTACTGGTATTTTAAATTTTCTGCTGATTTCTCTCTTGGATAGCTCTTTGATTGTTTCTTGTATCGCTAGTAAATTCAACCAAGAATTTGACATATCCTGGGGAAATGGCCGTGGTAAGATACTCAACAACGGGGACCTTCTTACTCTGTCTCTTGACAAAACTTCAGGCTCAGGATTTCAATCAAAGAATGAGTATCTCTTTGGCAAGATTGACATGCAGCTCAAACTTGTACCTGGCAACTCTGCTGGCACTGTCACTGCCTACTATGTAATTTATAGTTTCTTTTTGAACATGTCTACTTCATAATTCAACTAGCTATGATAAGAATCCTAATACATATCATTAATGTTTGTATTTCAGCTGAAATCACCAGGGCATTCATGGGATGAGATGGACTTTGAATTCTTAGGCAACTTAAGCGGAGATCCTTACACGCTACATACGAATGTTTACAGTCAAGGCAAGGGTGACAGAGAGCAACAATTTCGTCTATGGTTTGATCCCACAGCAGACTTTCACACCTATTCCATTCTATGGAATCCCAAACTCATCATGTAGGAATCGTTACTACCGTTCTTGTGGTTTTTTCATTTTTAATTTCTATCTCCTTCATAACTTGGTTCTTTGTTTATCTTTTTCAGCTTCTCAGTTGACGGGAAACCCATTAGAGAGTTCAAGAATTTGGAGTCAATTGGGGTTCCCTTCCCAAAGAAACAACAAATGAGAATATACTCAAGCCTCTGGAACGCTGATGACTGGGCCACTAGAGGCGGTCTTATCAAGACTGACTGGACTCGAGCTCCTTTCACTGCTTCTTACAGGAACTTCAGAGCTGACGCTTGTATTTGGTCTTCTGGCAGAGCAGCTTGCCCTTCAAGGAAATCTTGGCTATGGCAAAAATTGGATGCCACAAGTTTCCAAAGGCTCAAGTGGGTGCAAAAGAATTTCATGATTTACAATTATTGCACGGACACAAAGCGATTCCCTCTAGGCTTCCCTCCAGAGTGTAGTTTGAATGTGTAAACCCTAAATTTTAATCACCATATATATGAATATAGCTTGTAACTACTAGATTTCAATCACCATATGTATACTTATGTATGAACATAAATTGGTTGCTTGTTGTACGTAAGTAATATTAGCATGTAATTTTTAGAATCAATGACCTCTGTTTTCTCAAACATAAATTAGTGTAATTTACTTCCATATTAAATATTTGGCATTGTCAGAAAGGAAAAAATAAGCATACGCTGGTAAGCAGCAACAGGAAATTAAATTGTTATTGCAGAAAATCTGAATTTCTACCATTCATTTATTTATCATTCATTGTGTGGCCTCTAGACTATGATTTGTATCACTGTAGCATGGCGCAAACCATCTATCTAGTATATTGCTATGATGAATGAAGCCTTCTATCATTATTACGAATGGACGACTGTTGGGCAAGAGGCATGTATTTGACCCAGTTGGCATGATTGATTTAAAAAGTTAGATAAAACCAGTGAAAACAGTTTGTGATCACAGAATTTTCATGGAACCATCATCTTCCCTCCAAGGGACTGCTTATTGTATGTGACCGGTCTATACTCAGACAACTTGCCATTTTCTGAAGCATATTGAATCACTTTATTACAAGTTTTAACCATACTTGTTTTTTTGTTTTTATATTTTAAAAATATTTAAAAAAAAAACATGACCATACTTACATTCAAAAAAAATCACGCAACTTAATAAAAAAACAAAAAGTCAAGTCAACACACACATATATGGAAATTCAAATTACTAGTCTCTTTTTTCTCTATTTGTTAATATAAAATGAAAAAATAACTGAATCAATCATAATTGTCATTCAACTATTTTAAAATTTAGTTCAGTAAGTCAACCTAATTACCATCAATCTAGGTCTTGCTTTGCGTTAGGTTTTTTATTTATCTTACTGTGTAGTTGATATAAAAAAAACTTTGATGATTTGGTTGGTCAATTCAGCACTTGAATAGGTTTTTTTTTTTAAATAGTGTTATTTTAATTTTTTATATTTTTTAAAACAACTTCCATGTAAGAAAAATAAAACTGTGACATGGTTTTTTTTAATTTAATTTTTTTAATTGTTAGTTTTATTTTAAAACAACGATATTTATAAAAAAAAATCTAAAATGATATATTAGTTAAAAAAAATTGAAATGATGTGTATTAATTTTTTTAAATAATAGAATGTTGTTTTGCATTTGACAAATCAATCTGACCGACCCATGACTTGCCTTCTCCTAAGAATCAAGCAATGAAGATTTTCTGGAGTCTTTGGGAAGCTGATAACTAGGCAACCAAAAGAGTTAAAACAGATTAGACATAATCACACTTTTTGATATATTTAAATGATGTTTAGGAGTTTAATGTATCTGTTTATATATCTTTTTAAATCAAATCAGAGTTAAGTTTGGCCTTCAATTCAAATTAAGAAATTGTTGAATTAATAAGCATAGAAAATCTTTATTAAAAAGAAAAGCATATATAGAAATTGAAAAGAAATCCATAAATCTTTTAATTTTTACAATTGGAGGCCCAGGCCCATTATCGTAGTCCAGCTGTGAAAACCCAGGAAAGGCAGGTGGTGGAGACCATTAGGGATCATCATGGCTTGTGGATTAAAGATTTCTCTGGGTCTACTGGCTATGCAACTGATATGATTGCTGAACTGTGGGCTTTTCGTCTGGTCTTATTTTGGTTCAGAGTCTTCAGTGTTCTAATGTTATTATTGAATTGGGTATTTTTTCTGGTTATTTTTATGTTTTTTATTTAAAAATATATTAAAATAATATATATATATATATATATTATTTTTGAAAATTTATTTTTAATATCATCATGTCAAAACAATATGATTCACAAGTAAAACTATTTGTTCTTGTTAAAAAAAAAGGCGACTCTCTAACAATAAAGAAGGATTATTGAGGGAAATTAAATTTGATGACCTGTCAATTATTTCTTGATTTAGAGACGTGAAACAATATTTAAGCAGCATTGTATCTCCATCAATTAATTAATAGCATCAAATTATAGTAACTTTTCTCTCGTGAGTATTCAATTATATATATAGTAGTTTAAATGGTTACAATTATTGCTCCTCTACACGTATATGTAAATTTCCTTTTCCCATCACAAGGTTTACGAAGCCCTTCATTGCACAATCTCTAGAAAGCGATTGAGAATCTTGATTTGAAGCCTAATATGGCTAAGAATAATGATGAAGTGAGTGAGATATCAATGCATGACGAGGGCCGTGGCGACATGTTCAATCCCGCGGATATGCGAGTTCTAGCCATTGATGCTAACGTTGTCTGCCTCAAGTATTTAGTAGCCATCCTCCAAAAGTGTCAATACAGAGGTTTGTTAATTATTCCTATCGCTAGTTCTTTAGTTATATAAACTTCTATGAGTTTACGTGGAGATTTTGGACGTAAGAGAATTACTAGTTTGTTTTCAGTTCAGGTATCGTTAGTTAAACTGTTTTTTACTAATCTAGGGTTTTGAGTTTCCCTTATAAAATTATACTTAATTATGTGTGCCTTAAATATTATGCTAGTTTTCCTTATCACGTAAGTTAAGATTATATAATTCAAAGTAGAAGCATAAACAAAGAGAGAAGAATTTGGAATTTATAAAGGAACTAGTGATGAACCGTCTAAGAAAGAGATGATTACAAGATTATATAATTCAAATTAAAAGGGATTAATTTGAATGTTGCCCTAAACAAAATTAATCCGAGCTGGTTTAAGGTGGAAAAAGCTGATCAGTAATTGTCAGCAAAACCCTAGTAACCTCGCTAGTTTGCCAGATCCATCTTTCTATTCCAATGATTTTAATCACTATGTAGAAACACGACACTTCCCCATTAATATTTATGAATGTCTCTTTTAATCTTTTTTTTTTCTTTTCAATATCTCCAATGTCAAACTCTTAACGAGAAGAAGAGAGACAACGCCAAATTACTAAATATATATTTTTTTTTTCTTTAAACGACAGACTATAGCTACAAGAAAAAAATTGTCCGAAAAGGGTTTGGCTTATATTTATGGCCAGAAAGTACGGGATGAAAACTTATATGATGTTATGTGTGTAATTAGATAGTATATATTTTACCATGATGGTCAACGTTAAATGTTAGTATTTAGTATATATTTTACTTTGCAGATTTTGAAATAATTATCATCTTATTATGAAATAACTAGCAGAGGAACTAATCCAATTGGATAGTGTGGATCATTTATGAGTTCATTGAAAAATTCCCGCAATTATGATGAAGGTTATAAATCAGATTGAAGGAAGACATTGACATGGTCGATATTTATTGAATATTTATGATCTTACATCTGGCTTGATGTTTTCCTTCTTAATTTCTTGTAGTTACATCAACAACATTAGCAGCTGAAGCTTTGAAGATTTTGAGGGAAAACAAGAATGATTACCACGTTGTTATTACTGATGTTAAAAGGTTTGACATGGATGGTTTCAAGCTGTTGGAGATCATAGGCCTTGAAATGGACTTACCCGTGATTCGTAAGCTTACAACGTCCACTGCACCAATCTTAATGTCTTTGTTCATGCCTTTCCTTGGTTAATTACTACAGAATAAATGTATATTTTTTGTGGAGTAATTGCAGTGGTCTCGGCAGAGGACAGTCAAAGCAGCATTATGAAGGGAATAAGGCATGGGGCCAGAGACTATCTCTTAAAACCTGTAAGAATACAGGAAATGCAAAATATATGGCAGCATGTTGTAAGGAAGAGGCTCTCTGATTCTTCCGATAAATCTAGTAGCTTTACAAAGGAAACAATTGAACAAGAATCAGTGCCAACCGAAACCAAGGCAGAGGCAGAGCTCACGGGGGTCAAAAAGAAAGAAATTATCGGTAACCCAAATGGCGATGCTTGTAGTGGTAAAAAACCCAGGGTGACATGGTCCTCCGAGCTCCATGTTAAGTTTGTTGATTGTGTTGAGAAACTGGACGCACGTGGAGAGAGTAAGTTTTCTTCTACAGTCTTTGCGAGAGAGTGACAGGATTAGTAATTTTATTCATATCGTGCCTATGTTTTCATGGGCTTAACTTGTCTTAGCATATTTGTGTTCTTACAAGAGTATCTTTGATGTTCATGTAGGAGTTCAGCCCAAAAGAATTCGTGAAATGATGAACGTGGAAGGTCTTAGTCGAGAAAACATTGCCAGTCATCTTCAGGTAAGTTAGATCACATGCTCTCTCATCCAACATCTACTTCACAACGTAATGGCTATTGATATTGATTAGGCGATGCAATTTCTGACTATTTAATGATTAATGTAGTAGGCAACAGGGTATCTTTTGCCAGTTTAATGGGACTGAAGGTATTGGTTACTTTTTTTCTCTTCTTCTTTCTCTGTATAACAGAAATATCGAAACTTGTTGAAGAAGCACAAGGATAAAATGAACCAACAAGACAACGCAGGGACCGATTTGAATAGGTATGGAAGAGTTTCAGCCACACAGAACGGTCTTTGGAACACTTACGGTGATTCTACACAGAAGTCACAATCACTAGCTGGTTCTTTTACAGATTCGAAACTAATGTTTTTTCAACCAAGTCAACAGAATGTTTTCCTAGAAAACTCGCTACCTAGCAATATCACAATGAGAAAGTCTGTTCCAGTGCCAGAATTCAAAGGTTTAAACTTCTCAGCATCTAGTTCGACATGGAAATTGCCTACTGAGTACACGGGATCTCAGTCTTTCGGCCAAGATCCTGGTCTTTGTAATCTGTCACCTCTTTTATGCTCTCCTGCTGCTTCTTTCAAACCGTCCTTTCCGATGCATGGACGTACTTTAATTGACACGAGCCCAGCTTCTGTTCTTTGTACTCCGAGTTTTTTTCCTGGTATGTAATTTGTGCACCTTTATTCTGAGTATTTTATGATCTGTGTATGTTGTTATTGGTTTATATTTGTCACAAAGTTGAACCACCGCCTCCAGCCCCGAGCAGATTTGTCTAATGGGAAATTAAGGGAAACTATGGTAAAGAAATTCAGAATAAACTTGGGAAAAAAAGAGAAAAAACAAAGACTAGCTGTTGTTATAGCACAATGATAAAGACAATTTGTTCTTTATCTTCAGGGCAATATGGTGAAGGAATTTCTATGAATCTCTGTGGAAGTGGAACATCAAACTTTAGAGAGCATGATAGTCACTGTGCATACAGGGACCAAAAATCACTACTGGAAGACTTCATGAATAGTGAGGAAGCTAAGTTATTCATGGATGAGGAAATTAGCGACATGGTCAACCAGGTAACTACATACATGCACTGAAATAACAAGTAATATTTAAGCTCGTTAATTCATCGTTTCTCATCTTTTAATTGACCTGTAGTTAGAATGATGACTTTTCAGGCTATAGTTTTCTTCAGACTGACAAAATGGCAATTTGATATTAGCCCTTTGATAATGGTACAGACATGTTCAACAGTCAGACAAAAGCATAACACAACGTTTTCTCCTCCCTTGCAGTTTAGCAGTGATGCGACTCCTAGGCTATGATTTGTGAAGTCCTTCCTTCTGAAGCTCTTGCAATCTACCACGCCAAACCAGAAATGCAAATTTATTTGTGATTTAACAGTGTACCTTAGAACTCTGACTAATCTCTGGTGTTTGCGTTTTTTCCGAACAGCCAGTCCACATCTTGTGGTTTGTGGTGTCTATATAGTATAATTCAACTTCATCTGTTAAGCAAGCATCGCTATAAACATTTCGCACATCTCGTCTACGGTTTGAAAACGCGTTTCAAATCATGTTTTTTCAAAAATTTGAAAATTTCAGATCATATACTTCTTTGATGATACAAAACATAAAAGCACGTAACGTAAGGAAAAATCCCAAATTTTAAAAAAAGCTTAAAACAAAGGCACAGAAGGGCCTGAGATGCACGTTTTGGCCCCCCAAGAAAGGGTCTAGAGAAAATGGCAGATCAAAGAGCTATTATACTTCAGAAGACAGGCTTGCGCACGAGAATAACCGAGTTGATCACATCATTAGTAGGATGAAAGATGGAGAGAAGCTGAAATCCAACCAAATCATGTTCCTCGACAACAGGGTAAAGAAATGCTCTGGCTCCGTTTGCACTCCTAACAAGCAGAATTCCACCTTCCTTCATATAACTCCTTAAATAGCAAAGAATCTTCAATTTCTGGTCTTTGTCGAGACCAACCAAAGCAGCCAGAAATATACAATCATATTCGCTCATCTTCTCTTTAACATTCACCATGCCACATGTCTCAAACTTCATTCTCTTCTCAAGCTGAGCGTCAGAAACAAGTTGACGGGAGACCAGGCGTGGAGCTAGAATTATTCATTAAAAGGGTTAAAATTAATACAATAAAATACAATATTTATTTTAATTTATTATACATATAATTTAGATATTTTTTCTTATAAGTAAAAAAAACACATAATTTTCTATTATTAATTTTCTTCTAACAATTAAATCCTTTAATAATAAATGTGTTTGGTCCTGACTTTCTAAGTAGTTTACTTGAAAATAAATAGTAAGGGAAATAAAATATAATATTTTTATCTGAATATTCAAGTGATGGATAACTTTTGAACAAATAAAACTAAAATTGACGAGAATATTTTTTATCAATCAGTGAATATTCAAATATTAAAAGTTAATATGGCTCCAGATTAATATAATGCCTTTTGAATTTCTTCTTGTTGATTAGTTGGGTATTTTTAAATTTGAAGATGATTGCTTGGATCTTTAATTAAATGAGCAATGTCGATTCTAGTAAAAAGTTACTCATTAATCAACGCAGGGTTTTTGTAAACTGAAGTATACTGGAGCCTCAACCATAACTTCAATATTATTAATTAGAGTTGGTTTACTAAGCTATGAGTTATCAATAATTTTATCTTTTTTTTTCTTAAAAAAAATCATTTTTTCTTATTTTGTTCATGGTTTAACCTAAATCAAAACATATATTATAAAAAAATTTGATAATTTTTTTTGGCTTTGTTAAAAACAAAACATAAAAAAATCCAAGTATAATCAAAATAAACTAATAAAACATATGTAATTAATTAGAAAAAAATTACTATAACCAGAATTCAAAAAACAATTGGTACAACTAGTAGATGTAAATAAAAAATAAAGCAAAAATCATAGAATTATTTAAAAAAAATCTCATTTAATTATTAACAAACATCTTAAAACAAAATAAAAATAAATTTTAAATTTAAATAAATTTAAGTTATCTTTTGAACAAATAAAACTAAAATTGACGAGAATATTTTTTATCAATCAGTGAATATTCAAATATTAAAAGTTAATATGGCTCCAGATTAATATAATGCCTTTTGAATTTTTTCTTGTTGATTAGTTGGGTATTTTTAAATTTGAAGATGATTGCTTGGATCTTTAATTAAATGAGCAATGTCGATTCTAGTAAAAAGTTACTCATTAATCAACGCAGGGTTTTTGTAAACTGAAGTATACTGGAGCCTCAACCATAACTTCAATATTATTAATTAGAGTTGGTTTACTAAGCTATGAGTTATCAATAATTTTATCTTTTTTTTTCTTAAAAAAAATCATTTTTTCTTATTTTGTTCATGGTTTAACCTAAATCAAAACATATATTATAAAAAAATTTGATAATTTTTTTTGGCTTTGTTAAAAACAAAACATAAAAAAATCCAAGTATAATCAAAATAAACTAATAAAACATATGTAATTAATTAGAAAAAAATTACTATAACCAGAATTCAAAAAACAATTGGTACAACTAGTAGATGTAAATAAAAAATAAAGCAAAAATCATAGAATTATTTAAAAAAAATCTCATTTAATTATTAACAAACATCTTAAAACAAAATAAAAATAAATTTTAAATTTAAATAAATTTAAGTTATCTTATTTTGTTTGTTGAAAAATAAATTAATTGATGGCTATATTTTAATTTTTTTACATAAAAATTTTACTTGTATATTTTTGCTTTTGACCGACTGTTAATGAATGTATTATTTTCTACTAAAGCCAGGAAGTTTGGCGTGTGCTGGTCTTGTGAAAAGGCCTGGCTATATTACAAGTATTTATAGATGCTGGGATGAATTAATTAATGGTGAAAGTGGAGTAAGATCTGCTTAAGATCTCACCATGTCAACAAGAAGCGTGGTGTTCCATGAGACTATATGTGATGACTGTGAGGAAGAAGACCCTCCAAATGATTCACGTTCAAACTATACTCATAATTGAATCAATTGGGAGTCAAAGGTAATCGAGGCAAGGAACTTGCCTTGTGGATTCAATTAATTAAGAAAAGCTTAAATGGTTGAGAGTTTTATCGTGATTTAATTACTTTAAATTTATTTAAAAATATATAAGTCGAGGACCAAAAAATTTATTATTTCATTTGATTTTGTGATTTCAGTTATTTTTAGAGTTTACTGTGTTGTTAAATTGATTTCTCCACATTTTAAAACTGATTTTTGAGTATTTTTAACTTTAAATTAGTTGAAGAATGGGTTTGGGATACCAACAAGTCTCTCGCTTATAGATGGGCCGAGTAATTTGTATTTTGTTTTACGAATATTGATATAATCAAATTAATTTGCATGGTTCAATTGGGCTAGAATGACAAGGCTTAGGCTTGGGTCAAGTGGGCCACCGTCATGGATTAATTTAGAGGTCAAATGGACTGAGTGTATGGGCTTTTTCCTTAATGCCTATCATGGTCGGCTGCCTGTGGCATCATGAAAACAACCGGGAGTTTAATAAATGAGAGTGCACTTTTATTTGTCCCCATGCCTGTCATGTGTGAGACAGACAGGAAGCGACCCTCCTCTTTATCAAATACACCTTTTGCCTTTTTTTTTTTTGTTTTTTTAAATAGGTATGCTTTCCTCACGGGTTAAAAAAAAAAAAAAGGGAGTTGAAAGGCATGAATAGCCGTGTTAAATTAACCCCTTTTGGTTTATCAAGAAGTTCAAAGGACATCGGGCAACACAGTGAGGGTTTATTTAGCCACTGTTGTGTCACGGGTGTGTTTGCGGCTGTGTTTTGAATGTTATTTGTTAAAATTAAAAAAAATTAAAATTAATTTTTTTAGTATTTTTTTATTTGATGATATCAAAAATAAATTTTGAAAATAAAAATTATTATTCTAATATATCAATGAGAAAAATACACTTTAAAAAAATAATTACTACTAAAATATCAAACACATTTTATATATCTTAGATTGTGTTGTGTTGTATCATATTCTTATATTAAATAAATTATTTTAAGTTTGAATAGCTTATTTTAAAAATAAATATAAATAACTTATTATTAATTATAAAGAATTCTGCTGATCAATAATGAAAATAAAATCACATATAAATGGTTTATGCATATTTTCTAACCGGTCTCGTGGTCCTAATGACAACTAGTTTCTTTTTTTGTTAGCATTGTATCTATTTTAGATTTATTGTATTTGGCCATATATATATGTTTAAATTTATAATATATATTTGATTTTTATACTAATTTATTTGATTTTAATTATTTTTCTACTTATGTTCAATATATTTTTAAAATATTACCGACGATATAACTCCATTAGTATATTCCAGAAAATTGAAAAATAATTATTAGAAATATCACTATATTGATGGGTTTACTAACAAAATTAGACCATCGGTATATTATAGAGAGTTAGACAAATATTATTATAAATATCATTGTTACTGTTGACGCACTGATGGAATTATAAATGATATTTTGTTAATGATATGCTATATTTATTAATAGATACATAGATGAGCAAATAAAAATATTAATGGTATTATATATGATTTTTTTATCGGTGTTATATTAAATTTACCAATGAAACTACCGATAGAATAAAGCAAGTAGATTTTTTTTTACGTGAATTGTCAATTGATAAGTCTATTTATATGTTTATTAATGACAAATTTATTGATAATTCATAAATTAAAAATGATAATTTTTTTAATGTACTGTTTTTATTTGTAAGTGCATCAATAACATATGTACTGACAAATTACTAATATAAAAACTAACAAAAATATATCAATAAAACTATTAAATATAGCCGTGATCAACTTAATATTGTGAATAAAATTTTCTTTTAAAGGAGAACTATAAATCTTGGTCTATTAAATATGGTGGCAGAAATTAAATTGTAGTTAGAGTTAAAGAACACTAATGGGTTGTCCTTTGATTCATTTTATTTGTGTTTTGGTTATAGTATCTATCACCTCAAGTTTTGTTTTGTTTTTTTTTTTCTTCCCCTTCTTCTCTCCTTAGGCTCTACATTTTAAGTTGTAATAAGCTAGCTTAGGCACATGGGTCTACCTCGTGCCCACGTTCTAGGGCTTTTTAAATGCCCAGACAAGTTGGGCAGGTAGGCACACCTAGCATGCTCTTTTATTTTACGTATTTGTTTTTTTTTGTTGGAATATCAATTTATTTTTTATGATTTTTTATGTTTTTGAGCTAATTATTCTTATAGGTAAATTAAAAAAAAAGGATTTTTTATATAAATAATATGGGTTTAGCAGTAATTTTTTCTTTGTTTCTGTTATTACATTATATCTTTCAATTTCTCCTTCTTACTTCTTTTTTAAATATAAAATTTTTAACATTTGTAACTAAATCCTCACTTTATTATTTTTTAATTGGATGATAAAATATTATTAGTTTGGATTTTAAATATTTTTATAAAAAAATTATTTATATATAGTTTTATTTTTATAGAATTGATCTTATTGATACCAATTCTTGACAAGGTTCATAGGATTTAACAAAATTAAATGTATAGAATCTACACAAGATTTTTTACATTGAAAAATTCCATTAAAAAAGTGGAAGAATACAAGGGCGAACATGCGATAAACCTATTTTTACTGGTTAAATGTACAAATAACAGATGTATTGTCTCTTAACTGAAAGAAAAAAAAATTCACGAGACTTAAATATTATTATTATTTTTTACACTCTAAAACTATTGTTTTTATGATCCTACGGATTCCTGGAACAAAGATTGTATCTTGTACAGGTGAATCTTTAACCCTTCCACTTTTCACTGAGACTGCAAAATATTCTTATGAATTATAGCCCATACCGGCGTATAAAGAATTATTTAAAATATAAATGTAGGGATTAATCGAGATGTGGTCCGAACATTCTATGTGAATAAATGAATAAAAAAAAGAATTATTTAAAATACAGAGATTAATGCTACACTTAGAACTGTTGTGACAGAAAGCAATTTGGTTATGATATTAAATGCAAATTTTATGTCCAATCTATCCTATCTACAATGACATGCCATTTTCTTCCTATCCTCTAGAGCCAGGCCGAGGGTAGTTTCGATATTTTCTCAAAAGCTGAATATGAGATGGACTACTGGATTAATGCAGACAGTTGGGAGAGGCCATCAACCCAACTTAACGCCCTGTGCATGAAGGCTTGGCTTTATATATATATACACACCTCTCCCACCTGTCTGGATTAATATATATATATATATATATATATATATATATATATATATATATATATATATATATATATATATATATGACAGAAATAGAATACTTCACTAAAAGTTTTCGGATAATACTATAGGTTGAATTTTTTTTAATAAAAACTATCACAGTTTAAACACAATCACGTTTTAAAATATTGTTTTATGTATAATTACCGTTTAAAATAGTGATAGCCTCTCAAAATATATTTTTTACATGACTGCCATTGGAAATATTTATTGTTTAGTGAATGTTTTAAAATATTTTTTCTATTTTTGTAAATTAATTAATGCAAATAAAACTTAACAATTTTTTATGAATATTCAACAACCAAAAGATAAGATTCAATAATCAAGTAAAAAAGCAGAAATAAGGTGATGTTGCAATAGAAAAAAATGAGAGAAGAAAAAAAAATAGTTCTGTGAGACACATCCAATACCTTTAAATTTTTTTTAATAAAATAATTATAAATATATTTTGAAAGAATACCAAAAAAGATCACAATTAATCCTAAATTAATGCTGAATAAAACCCCTTAATAAGTTATAATGATGTTGGATGGATTTTTAAGATATGATTAGACTAGCCTCTCAAGATTTTTAAAAACATGGTTGACTTTTTATGCACATTTATTAAATTGAGGGGGACATAGATTTTTGGAATAACGGTTATTTTCAATAGATATTGTATTTAAATTGTACTATTTTTCTAATATTTTTTTAACATATTATATTTTTTCAAAACTTTTATAAAAAAGGTGTTAAAATTCTAAAATACACGTACATACAATAAAAGCATTCCACATGTTTGTGCACTTGTTTTTAATTGATCCATTTCCTACAACTTAAAAATACTAGATTTCTTTATGATATTTCATTATTTCTATAAAGAGTGAAAAATATTAATATATTTGATTAAGTCATATGATAATAATTTTGTATCATAGCTTAGTCGGTAAGCATATGTATCTAAACTTAAAAAATTGTGGATTCGAGAGTTAGATGAGGCAATATTTTCTTTGAGGACCTTAACAAAAAGAAAAAAGAAAAAAAAGAGAGAGTAAGGCCAGTTGTGCCGGCATGACCTAATAATATTGGGCAAAGTGCTAGGATTGATTCTTTTCTAACCTTTTATTTTCTTGGGATTTTTGGGCACTTTAAAATATATATTTTTTACTAGATTTATTTACATTTTAGTTTTGACATAATTTTTTAAGTACTATTGTAATTTTTTATTTTTACTTGAATTTTAATATTTGTTCTTCAATTATTATACATATAATATGAAAATAGCAATACAAATAATAAATTGTTCATGAAATTCAATTCAAGTTGTTTTCTATTCTTAAATTTTTTAAATAAATTTGAATATGATTTTATTATATTTATATTTTTTTTTAGCTTTCGTTGACACATAAAACATGCACATATTATTTTTATTTTTTAAATTTACTTGTTATAAAAATCATAAAATGTTTTTTTAATAGGAAAAATTCTATTTAATAATCTTATGTTTTTTAAGATAAACAAAAGATACATTAATAAAAAAAATTATATTTAAATTTAATTCAAAACAACTATATTTTTAGATTTAATAACACTGCTAAAGAATTACATGAAATTTGGAACTAGTATATGCTATGCATATCAAATACAGTAGAATGTAAAAAAAAAAAAGAGTGAGGAGAGATTAAATTAATGTTTGGGCTTTTCAAGGTTGTTTATTACGAACCATATCCATTGTTTATCAGTTCAAAACTTGTGAACTATTTAGGTGGTGGTCAAGTGGTAAGAACTTAGAATTAAAAGGTTTGCTCTCTCTGTGGTCTTAGGTTCGAGTTCTTGGTTACTCATATGATGGCCACTAGAGACTTACATGGTCGTTAACTTCAGGGTCCGTAGGATTAGTCGTGATGCGCGTAAGCTGACCCTGACACCCACGTTAATCTAAAAAAAAAAAACTTGTGTCTAGCCATTAGGTAAAGCGTTTTATTTTGATTTTAAATCAATAAGGGAAATGTATACACATAACTCTTATATGTATTTTAAAATATTTAATTTTATGTTGGAAAATAATATAATACATACAAATTACAGTTTAAATTTCTGAATTAAAATAATTTTTTTTTTAAATAATAGAATAAATACCAAACATATTACTTTATATTTAAATTGGAGTGACTTTATTTTTTTAATGAAAAGAACTTGATAAGATCTTATTTTTTTTTCAAAATGATTCAAAGCCCTGGTAGAATTGAAAATTAATATAGAAATAAAAAAAATATTTTTTATCTAAACATTAATTATTTAGCATGAGGCTTTGCCTTGTTATTTTGACTATTTGGTATATATTTATATTTTCTACATCATTCATGATTTATTATTTCAGTATGGTTTTGTTAAAAAGAAAATCAATCAAGTAATAAAATAGAAAAAAATTCCTCATAGGAGAACATGGTTTCATTTGTGAGAACTTTAAAAGGCAAATCAATTAAATTATTTTTAAACAATTATTTGTTGATATATATATATATATATATATATATATATATATATATATTCCTCATGTATAAACATTTTCTAGGATGGATTTAACATCTCAACAATGCTCAGTATAGAACCTCTTCTTTGGCATGCATGTGTCAAACATAAAGATACAATCAGGGCCATAGCCAAAAACTAAAAAAAAGACAACCCAGCATTTAATGCATTAAACGTGTTCTCGTGGGCATCCACTAACCGGTAGTTTTCCCCTCTCTCCCTGCCTCATATGGAGCCTACTTCCAAGCCCTACAAAAAGGTTCTGCAGGAGGAGGATTGTGAGCAGAGCAGAGATTATTTGATATATATAGTCGAGAGAATGGCGCTGGAGATAGCCAAAATAGAGGCTATTCTAAGAGGTATCGCTATATTGCTCTTAGTTTCAACAGCTTGTTTAGTAGGTTTAGATTCTCAAACCAAGTTTGTAATAGTCTACGAAAAGGAAGTTACCTACAAGGACTTGCACGCTCTTGTGTAAGTTATCTTTTCCTCGTCAACTCTGAATATTTACCAGTATTTATAGTTAATTCTTAACGTGTTCTAAACATTCACCTTCTTGCTTGATTATGCTTGGTTTGCGGGCGCTGTGTTTAAAGAGTTTTGGTGCATGTGGATGCTGTAGCTGCTGCTTACAATCTGCTTCAGCTATGTAGATGCTCTGTGTCGGCGTGGGGTCTAGGAAACTTGAAGGGATCTTACAGATATCTGTCCTGGGCTTGTTGCGTGTTGGACCAGGTACATCTTTTCCCACACAGACTTGCTGAGTGCTGACTTGATTCATATATAGAACCCTACTCAAAGGTCAAAAAGACTCACTGAATACCACTGGCACTGTCATTTCAAGAACTCGACAAAGAACTTTATCGAGAAAGGACAAATATTACTGAATTACAGGACCATAAATGAAGCAAATAAATAGTGGAGCCGAGCCACCTTTACTTACTGCTCCTCCTTATTTTGCGGCAGCCTTTTACTTAATGGCTCGTGGGCTGTGATCCCCTCCACATTAACTCTGATTTGCAACATCTTTGATTGATAATTATGTTACTCTTCAATCACTTATCTATTTACTAACTGATGAGTAGGTAAATATATTAAATGTTGGCGTATATAAAAACATAACAGTCAATAATGTTTTCCAAATTTTATTTTTTTCTCTGAATATTTTGAAACAGTATGTTGTCTGCTGGTCACAATTTTACTATAATTTTTTTTCGTCATTGAATTTTTGTTTTAGAAAACTTTTATGGAGATGATATTTTCTTTTAATTTAAAAAAAATTATTAAATTTTTAAAGTTTATAATCTAAATATAAGTTTAACATGTTAAACTATAAAGTTATGATTAATTTAATATATTATTTTTTTTTAATTTTAAAAAATATCATTTAACTTTTTTAAAATTAAATTATAATTTTTACTTATTATTCAAGTTATTTTTAAACTTATCAACTTAACTAAGTTATACCTAAATTTTAAATTTAAACTTGAAAGAAGTTTAGAAACAAGTTAATTCAGTGAATTTTAAAGTTGATTTATTTAACGAAAATTATTTATAATATCAAATAATTATTCGTGACTTGACATTCAATTTTTTTTTGTTTATATAACTCTCAACTTAGCGCTTGCCAACAATACTGAGGAAACTAATTTAGTTTGTGTTTGTGCCAATATGCAAATAAATCCTTATTAAAAACCTCATCGAATTAACCCTATATTTGTTACATTTTGTTTCTTTCTTTTCTAATATCGCCACGGATACAAGCTCTAGGAAGCTATTTTTCAAAAACATCACTAAAATTAAGCTGCATGCCTAACAACCAAGTTTCCAAAGTGTTTAATTAATTAGTATCTGTGATTGACGTGCTGGCTTACCTAAAGTCCACATATTTTGATGTACTAATTAATTTACAGGGAAGGTAGCGCTGCTGTGAGGCTCGAATCTAATTTCTTTTTACCTCTTTTTTTTTTTTAAAAAACTTAACCCATAAAAATTATTTAATTTATTATTAAATTTGATTCCGAAATCTTTTATCTAATTTTTTACTAATTTAAATTTAAATTTAAAAAATATATATTTTTTAATATAAATTAATTAACATGTTAAATTTGATAATAAATAAGATGACCGATAAAAAACACAATTTAATTTTAAAAAAATTCAAGATTTTTTTTTTAATATTGAGATATTAATGCATTAAATTGACCCAAATTTTATTGCTTAACTAGTTAAATTCACAATTTAGATAATAAACTTTATTAGATTTCATAATTTTATTTTTATTTTTTTTAAAAATATTTTTTTTAATTATATGATAAAAAAAATAAATGTTAATATAACTAAGTAAAAATAAATATTGAACGTTTGTTTAAGACAAAGTAACTTTAATTTATGAAGAAAATTTTAAAATTAATTAAATATTAAAGAATAAAATTAAACATAAAATTAAAAAAAAAAGTGAATGTAAAAAAAATAAAAAAAAATCCTTCATTTTTCATAAAAAAATATAGGGAAGGATATGAATTGAAACCCTACTCTTCTACTTAGGCTTCGTCGCACATATGAATTATGCTCATGTGCATTATTGTTCTCTATCTGCTAAACAGTTAGCAGTGTACACTACGTTCGCAGCACACTTAGCAGCACTTGAGCACTCGGTTCTAGTCCTTACCGGTGCAAAGGCCTTTCAATGGGTGAAGTGGTGCAATAAATTCACAAGATTCTGCTTCCAAATCGGCGGCGCTTTGACATGTGGTTTCATAGCATCTGTGCTTATGGCCATGATATCATTCATCGCAGCCTTCAATTTGTTTAGGCTCTATTCACCAAAACACTTTCTTCGCTTAAAGGGGACATAGCCTGTTTTCAAAATTCTGATTGGAAACTGTTACATTTTCTTCTGCCTTTGCTGCTGCTGTGTTAAGCTTGATCGCAAACCTTGCCACACAGCTAGTGGTGTCCGTATTTGATCTTTGGATGTTTTTGGTGGTTCCAACAGTTTCCTGTAAATTTCAAAGAATATCTTGTATTTGTACTTTCAACGGAATAAATGTCTTCCTTTTATGATGAGAATCAAGTCAGGGACAACAAAATAAGCAGAACAAGGCGTAAACTTATGTAGGTTTTACATGTTTATACAAGTGAATATATCATATACAAGATATAAAAGGAAGGTTAAATATTGTAACAATCTTCTCAAAAATACATGCTTTAATACGTCTCCCCAAGCTGATGATCATGAACAAGAGATACTCAGCTTGAATCTAAGATACTGAAAATGGACTGCAGAAAGTGGCTTAGCACGAAAGATTTTAATATATTTAATGGTATTAACAAAGCAAAGACTTGTTTTATTAAGCTTACATAAAAACTTTATTAAAGTTTATTTGTGAAGAAATAAATTCTTTTAAATTTTATATAAAAATCTATAAAATTGATAATGTTTAGATTTAATCACTTCTTCATCCAGCCAGCACCAGACTCAATATATCTAAAATCGATACACTGCTAAACCTAATAAGAATTGGGTCTGGCTAGTGCTAGAGGTAGCATCCCTAAATTCAATACATTACAAAATCCAATAAATATTAGTCTAAGACCAACACATTTGAACTTCATATAATTCCAAATCTAATTAGAATTGAGTTCAAAAAACACCAGACCTATCATACATGATACAATGTCCAGCTCAACCATGGCTAAGTTTGGCTTTGATCAAATTCAAGATATATCTATTAGAGCATGTTTGATATTTCTAAATGTCCTTTCAACACGGTTGAGGATATGAGAAAATTATATCTAGATATATTTGTTTTGATTTAATATTTTTTTATGGTAAAGACATGTAAAAATATATAAAGATATACTTATAAAATCTAAATTCATCACTCATTTTGTTCGATTGTTCAGTGTGAAATAAATATAAAGTAAAAGAATGATGATGAGGCCGCAAATTCATTTTCGTTGATGGGCTGCTTATTGTGCTCTCCTTGTTATTGCTCTCAATTGTTTTCATCATTATAGATATCATGTTAGGCCTGGATCCATTGGGCCTCGAAAGGACTTGGTTTTGAATTTGGATTCAAAAGACCGATTTCTATATCCGTTGTCAACTTTGAATTTCGATCATTCAAGTTCTTGTAATAAAAAGCAACGTTTTGAGTATTATCACTCAATCTTTGAAAGTTACAAAGGATTCCATCCTGGAATTCTCAATATTTGGATGCCAAACAATTTATAAATAACTAAAAAGAAATAATTTGAGTATTATAACCCTATTAATATAAATTCACTAAATAAGATTATATCATTTGACCTAAAATAACATAATAAATGAAAACTCGTAGATTTGAAGCTAATAGCAACTTTCAGCAAGAGATCTGGGTAGGATGACATTATTATTCTTTCCTGTCATATATTTATATATATTATTATTTACAATTTACAATCTTTTAAATGTTAGGTGCGACAAACATAACCAAAAATAAAAACATTAGCTGATCCTAATTGGCTTAATAGCAAATCGCCAGCAAAGTGAAATCCTCTTTCATTATATAAATAGAAGAAAGATTTACTCATAGTAACATTATTGCAGGAGATCAACCTTGTCCAGAAAAGATGACAATGGGGCACCTAACCCTATGCTTTCCACCGATTTCATGCCAAATTAAAGCTCCAACCCACAAACTATTCCTTTTTGGCACCCCTTTCTCCTTTCTTATAGCAATTTTGAAGCTCAACTTCTCGTCAATCTTGGAAAATTTAAGCTTCTTAGGTATCACACCAATCTTATAAAACCCTGTAAGACCCACCACTTTCGCCTTGTATTTTCTTGACCCAACTTCATTAACATTCTTCAGCCTCCTATAAAAGTTCACTCCCTTGCGACCAACTTTCTCTGCTGCTACAACTATAGCCGGGTAATTCAATTGCCCTTCGCCGATATTTGAACAATTTGCATGTTTTCCACTAATAATATGTATCTCGTTCTTGGTGTAATTCAATTGACATAGAAAATCAATATAATCTTGGTAACCCAAATCAAATACCAAACCGGGATCCAGTGCTCGTTCAGGATGTATATGCCCAGCTCCAAAATCAAACGGGTTAGCAGCCTTCCCTGTGGACTCATCAAGAATTAATGATGAACTCCACAAGGACACATTTCTGTAGTAATACAATTTATGCGTAATTGAGGTTGTCATTAGGGCTGATTTTATTTCACTCGGACCCCAATCGGGGTGGACCGATTTGATAATCGCTGCCACCCCTGATACGTGGGGACATGCCATGGAAGTTCCGGACATAATGTTAAATTGTGACCGTCGATTATCTAAGGCCACACTAGAAGGTCCAATGGCGTCCGTCCATGCCCCTAATATGTTCACACTGGGAGCTATAACATCAGGTTTCAGTATCCCGGGCACAGCTGAATTGGGTCCTCTGGATGAGAAGGAGGCCACAACGGGTGCTGGTTTTGCATGCTTTTCTACAGTTCCCTGAGATGAAATGTTTGCCACAGGACTGTCACTAGACAAAATATAATCCTCAATTAACTTGGCTTCCAAGATGCCGACGGTAATAGTTGGGATCACATGAGGTTCCGAGATAATCCCTTTTGGGTCAATACTACCGTGACATATGACCATAGCTACTGCTCCAAGTGAAAGTAGTGATGCTCCCAGCAACATTCTTGGCATGTGCCCGGTGGTCAAGCAGAGTACAATGTTGCCCTTGACTAATTGGCGTGAGAAACTAAATTTAGATGAGCTGATTTCACCACCAAAGTAAAGCCGGTGAAATCCTCGGGTCAATTTGCTTTCTCGAGTCAAAGTGATAGATATTCCCGTAATCGATATTCCGTTACCAAGAAGCAATTTTGCTGGGAAGTCTCGATCAATTGTTCCTGCACCAACTGTTGTGATCCATGGTGGAGCATTGGTGATGCTTGCCCAAGAAGGCCCCTCATTTCCTGCCGAGGAGGAGACAAATACACCACCAGAAAATGCTCGAAGTGATACAATTGATAATAGGTCAAGATGAAATGGTAAACGGGACGAACCAAGAGATATTGATATGATATTAACGCCATCTAGAATTGCCTTCTCAAAAGCAGCACAAATATCCGATAGCAAGCAACCCGAGACCCAGCAAACTTTATAAACCGCAATTCTTGCATTTGGAGCCATGCCTTCGGCCAACCCGCCAGCAAACCCATAGAAGCTGGATCCAGTAACTGGAGCTCCTGCAGCTATCGACGAAACATGTGTACCGTGGCCATCATGGTCTCTTGGTGACCGAAATTCACTGGCAAGGTGATCCAAGTGTCCAAAAAATGCCGTATAACCACCCGAAAAGAACCGGGCTCCTATTAATTTCTTGTTACAATTTGATTGATTGAACCCATACCCAGTTTCGCATTTGCCTCTCCAATGAGCCGGGATGGGTTCTAATCCATCATCTGCAAAGCTTGGGTGTTCAGGCCAAATACCCGTGTCCATGAATCCTATAATAACGTTGGATCCTGAAGAGTTTTGAAGCTTAAGTTTTAAGTTATTAAGGCCAAGAAAAGATGGGGAACGCGTTGTGTGGAGGTGAAAGATTGAATCGGGAAACAAAGAGAGAACCCCATGTGAGCTGTTGATGTGGATGGCTTGGTACGGGGTGAGAGATGCAGAGAAGCCATGAATGAGAGTGTTGTAAATGTGAATGAAAGAAGTAGTTGAAGAAGAAGAGGTAAGTAGAGAAGAGTACCAGTGATGATGAGAGAAGAAAGGCGAGGGTTTACAAAGTGGATCAACAAGAGCTATGAAAGTCATGAACCTAGTACTATTACTTGATGTTTTTGTGCTATTGGTGTTAAAGATTAATTCCCGAGAAGTCTGTGAAGAAGGATAGGTGAAGTAGAACAAGAAAAGAAAAACTGAAAGAAGAGTCCTCATGACTTCTGTTTACCAGAACAGTAACAGTTACACCAGAAAAGTTTTTGAGCTTAGCTAGGTTTATATTGTAATTGATTTCACATTAATTAGTGCAAACGGATGCAGAAGAGAAGGCCATGAAGGGTCATTTTTTTGTTTGACGAGGCATTAGTGGAGTTTATGCTTTGGCTGGAAGGCGCATGGCTTGGGAACTAGGATCGATGAAAATGGCATTCGCAGTGGCTGATGGGAGGTGTGTAAAGGCTAAGGAGGTAAAGCTTTTTTGCTCAGAGCAGGCAGGTTGGTTAATTTGTTGGGTTGTAAGTTTTCAGAGAGCTGTAACGGCGTGCAATTAAACAAGATATAACTTCATTGCTCATCGGCACCAGTAATCTTACTACGATTTAATTATCGATCGGTGCTTCCAAATCTTGAAAAAAAAAAAAAAACATATTATATACTTCTCTATGCTTCTTCATGAATCTATGAAGCAGGTGACGGATATATGTTTCTCTCAATTTTCTTCACTTCTGATTAGTTCTTTGACCCGAGTGGGAACGATTTAAAAGGTTGCTAAAACTACTGAAAGGAAATGTAGATCTGGTGATAACAATATATTAAGATTGGCATGAAACATTCGTACGATATAAAGTAGGTTAAATTCAAGCTAATACTGTAAATAACTAGCTAAAGAGATGAATTTAGCCTTATGCATTCAACAAGTCTGGAACACCACTTGATTTACAGTCATATTATAGGACACTGAAACTGATCATGAAACTTTATTTAGAGGTGCCCCCGAATAAATAAGGCAACGGAACCAAAATACGGAGGATAGGGCAGGACCAAAAATACCGTACCTGTTGTTGAAATGCGAGTTAATATTTAGAAATCGCTGTCTATTATGCAGATATTTATATACGCGGAGAATTTCCCTTGATAAGTAACTTTCAGTGCAACTTGCACCAAAAAGGGAGCTATATATATATTAAAAATCCACAATATGAGAGCTCTTTTCTGTTTTAAAAATATATTTTAAAAAAATTAATTTTTTAAAATTAAAATTATTTTAAAAAACAACAATTATTATAATATTATACATACTCGAAATCTAATTCCATTTGCTGAGGCTGTTATGAATCCAATAAGATTGAGTATCTTGCTAATGTTTTGAATAATGTGTTAATGTTTTATTTTGATGATTTAAATTGTTTTTCCTAGCCAAGATTACTAATACATGACACTTGATATTTGTAAAAGGTTTATTCTTGTAATTTTAATTATTTTATAATATTTAAATAAATATTATTTTTTTAAAAATATAATTATGTTTTAGAGAAGAATTCTAAAAAAAAATATGCAATACAAAGTGGAGAAGAAAAAAGAATTTGCCTTTAAAAAATATCATGATATCTTTTATAGTCTATGAAAATTGTTTTTTTTTAAATAATTAATATATAAATAAAATATCTTTAAATCATCATAATAAAATATTTCTTACTTGTCATAGTAAAATATCTCTTACTAATAATCTAATTATGGAGTTTAAGATTCTTTAAAGTTAAAAAGAGCATTAGCTCTACACTCGGATGAACTCGAAGATAATAGATTTATCAACTTTCTAAATCTATATATGCCTATATTTAATTCTTAGTTAAATTTAAAGATAATAAATCTAGCAGCAAAGTTAGACATATTATCTCTAGGCTAAATGTTTAATTGAACTCAAAGGTATGGTAATGAGTTTTTTTGTTGGTGGAGCAAGAATAAAGAAACCATTTAAAAACAAAAAAATATTTATTTATCAATACCATGAGAAATAATTACCCTAATTACATAATCCTAAACACATATATTATGAGTCTAAAGTTTTTACATGCATTGTTTACTAAAACTTGCATTTGTTGATGATAATCAAAGAGACTGAATCAAAGGATAAATAGAATACGATAATATATTTAATATTTTTCTAATTAACTGCAAGTTACATTTAAATATTTGTATTGGAGTGTTATATAGGTATGATCATTTTTGTAAAAAGATATGGAGCATGCATAAAAACTATCAAAACAAGTTATGTACCAATCTAATTGATTTACCGACACTTTTAATCAATTTCTGGAGGTCGAGGCAGCACAAATATGAGCAATAAGGACCCCATCGCCAGAAGGATACTGATAAAGCTAGCAAACCTGCAATGTTTACTGGTGCAGCTTTTATACCTTTTAATGCTCCAAATGACTTTCTTTTCATTCACTCTCTAAATTCTTCAAATTTCTTTAAACTCCTGCAATAAAGCTCTCACCTACTCATGTTGAATTTCATTAACTTTTTTCTCCTTTTTACATCTTTCTTCTTCCCTGGAAACAGAATAAACGTCCTTAAATGTTTGTCAATTAATGCTGTCTAATTTAAATGGAATATCTAGTAGTTTTGTTTATAGAACAGATTTTCATGTCCACACTTGAAAAAATTCCGAATGAACCTAACGAGCATGTAGATGAAAATAAACATAACTTTTTAATCCCACTATTAGATTGCAAGAAAATTTGTGAGTGTACTCTGGAGGCCTAATTCTATAAAAGTTAGCTTGTAACAACTATCTAAGTTATTTTTATAACCAAATTAGGTCTAGAGGTGGTTGTTTCGAATTTTTTTTTTAAGATTCCTTTCCTCATTAGGTTTGAGATATTTATTTAATTTGAGTTTTATTAGCTAAGTCGGTTTATGAAATTTTGTACACTATTGGAAGAAAGTTCTTAACATTCAAAGTTTATTAAATTACAATGCTCTTTACAATTTAGCTATAATCTTAGGGTTTATGAAATTGAGTTTCTTCCTTCGTAATATGCATTACATCAATTGGTTTTAAAGCAGCCTGGTCTTTTTAATAAACAAAGAAAAGAATAACACGCTCCCACCACATGATATAGCTAAATATATCAATGAGAATACTACCGAATCTTAGAGGCTGGTTTAATGTAATAACCTATAATATATAAATTGAGTTTTGAGACTTCTATAGGGGCTGAGAATAGTAGTCCTAGAAATGATTACAGTGTAGATGTTATTTTCACCCGTAGAGGCAAGGAATATGGCTTCGAAAGAAGAGAAGCTACTCAAAGAGAGACCTAGCAATAACAAGATATTTGATTCATTTACAAGGTCATACAATGAGGTGAGTTGATCCAGTGTTGTTGACGAGAAAAATACAATGCATGCGTAGTAACCTCTTGCCAAACAATATATTGATAAACCAGATAAGGCTTAGGAAAACAAGCTGAAAATAAGTAGGGTAATCCCTAGGTCAAATAAAATTTGACAAGTCTTATAAATTTAACGAGTGAGAGTATCGTTTCATTAATTATAAGGAGAAAAACACTACAGCATGGCTGAGGAGAAGTTTGAGCATACCGAAGATAAGGGTGAGTTGTGCAGACTTGATAAAGATAAGGAGATAGATTATAAAGTTAGAAGTCAGGCTTTTGTGGTTAGGAAGTTGTCACTAACATCAAGAGTTAACAAAGATTCATAGCAACACAAGTTCCTGATACATAAGAAACATTAACCTATTTGTTTTATTATTAATAGTGGTATTTGTGAAAATTTTGTAGGCAAACATACTATATAAAAATTAAAATTGTTATCAAGATCGTATCTTAAATCATGCAAAATTAGGTAGATTAAGGTAATTATGGATGAAATAAAAGTAACACAATATTGTAAAGTGCTTTTTTCCCCCATTAAAACGTATAGAGATGAGGTATATTGTGATGTAGTAGATATAGATGCTCATAATCTTATATTTGGTAGGCCTTGATTGTATGAGATGGATACTAGACACTTAGGTAGTAATAATTTTTATAAGTTTAGTAAAGATGATGTGAAATTTACTCGTGTCCTTGAAAAGAAAATAATAATCCAGAGCTTATAAAGTAGAGGGGAAGGGTTTTCCTAATATAACCAGTTCAAAGCATAAGATGCAGGCAGTTTCACGAGAAACTAGACAAGTTCAATAATTAATTGTGAAGACACTAGTGGTTGTGAAGGAAAAAAAGTTGAAAGAAATCCCGCTCGACGCAAGAAAATATTGCTGGGTTTTATAAAGAATCCATGAGCATAGTAAGGTACGGGGTTATACAAAATTTTGACCCTCTTTTAGAGCTCCTAGATTGAGTCTTTTTAACAAAATGAGTATTCTTCTTAGAACGATTTAAAACCCAATATGAAAGAAGAGCTCAGGTAGGCCATTTCTTGTAGCTGACCCGTACGAAGCCCATATTGCATAGGATATAAGGTTGGACGGGCTGGCTGTCTGCACCCTGGTGCAAAACCTGGGTAAATAGGAAATGTGGTCTAGTTTGAGCTATTCTTTAGAAAAAAAGAAAAATGTGGACTAGTTTGCGGGCAGGGTCTTAAGTTTTTCTCACGAGTGTTTTCATTTACTAAATTTTAGGCAACGAGAAATCAGATTTTAATCCCAACTTGTAAATAGTTCTGTCTACACATTGTTCAATCCATCTCTTTTTAAGCTTCCATTATAAAATACTCAATCAATACTTTCATGGGATGCTACGAGAGATTCCATTTTGGAAGAAAAATGAAGGGACCAAGAGAATCTATGACCAGAATATCTATCATGGAGGAGAACAAGCTATATGGTCTGACATGTTTTTGAAGAATACTCTAAGCTAACTTCTGCCTCCAGATTATACGAAGGTCATGATCTTAGATTCATCCATTAATTAAGAACAAGTTATTTATTGTTTGGAATCTCTACAAATAAATTACATGGGCAGATTTTCCGTGTCAAATTTCATTGTTCTTTGCTTTCTCATCCATTTACTTCCCACTAATAAATGATATATTTCTTTTCTCTAACATTAATTGTATTTACCTTCAACATAGGCCCGACAGGTTTCTCCTCTCCTTCCAGTTACCACACATCTAATAATTATGAAAAATGATCTTCCTACATGTATATGCATCTAACATCACTTACATTAAGTAGTTCCCCAGTGTAAATTTTATCATTAATTAGAATCTTTGTCATGTACTAACAATTTTCCTGACTAACGACAGGCTGGAAGAACATGCAAGAAATTGGTTCTCTCACTATCATGGTAAAAAAACAGGATGATTTATCACACCCCTTGACAATTTGCATCACGACAGTGCTTTAACACGAACAAGAGTGGCCAGGCTACTTCCCAGATGATAATTATTAATGGCCTGCACACCCCAATACGGATTAATTATAGTGGGGCAGGTGTGAAGCAGTCGATAGAGTGTTTTTAATGCCGTGTCCGTGTTCCTTAAAAATTTTAGAAGTTTTTTCATGTTTTTAAAACGGTTTGATATTTTTATATTAAAAATAAATTTAAAAAAATAAAAAAAATATTATTTTAATATATTTTATAGGTATAAATTTGTTTAAGAAAAACCAAATATTATCTATACAGCATCTAGCTAACTGGGTGGTAATAATTATTTTTTTAAAATTATTTTTGATATTAGAATATATTATTTATAAATATTAAAAAAAATAATTTAAAATAAAAATTAAAAAACTGTTGAGGAAAGCCGAACACTAAACACTAACCATATGATTTCTAATTAAAAATATGTTTGGAAATATAAAAGTATATATTTTTTAAACGATTTTTTTAAAATTATTTTTAATAGCAGTATCAGCAAAATTTAATTTAAAATAAAAGAATAAATTTTTTAATTTTTTAAAATATTTGTTTTTCAAAAAAACAAAAACGTACTTGAAACGTGCTTTGTAGTTGAAACGTGTTTTCTTGTCTAGCTTCAGCACAAGTTGAAAAGACATGTAATGGGCCCCTTCGACAATTCGATTGCGTGACAAAATGCTTCAGCTTCCTGCGTTCGTCGCACCAAATTTTGATGAAGCTAAACTGTAATCTCAACTCTTGTAAGCCTGTCTGGAATTCGGGATAAATATAAGTGAAACATTATCTCAAGAGATACACGATAATGACCGCCCAAAATTGACATTGCAAAATATTATTGGCCCACTCATAGGATTACTTGCTTATTGCGTTTTCAAAGGGAGAACTTTCTCAATAATTTCCTGAATATGTAGTTATATATTTAATCATCATTTCGTATCTCAAAGTTTAGACTGGCAAGTGATATATTAAAAATAATTTTATATTAATTATAATACATTTTAACTTGAAACTTGAATTATAATATACACTTTTAAATATAATTATTTTAAAATTAAAACTTGCATCAATTCATCACTATTTTTTTTATTTAAAAAATAATAGGATTTGAATTTATAACTATTTCATTCACTTATCTCTAATATTCAATAAAACATTATATCAATTTAAGAAATTCAATTATTAAATTTAGTTGTGTTTGTTGCTATGACATATATGTGTTGGTGTTTTCTTGTTGACTAATTATATTAGAAACTTATCTAAAATAATTTTTTATTAGAAAATAATATAAAATTATTTCTTCATCTATTTAATGGTTTAATGTTTTGAATTGAAATTATTTTGTTAAACATAGTCCAAGTAAGAAATTACGACTTCAAACAATACTCTTCTCACCTTTTCTTCTAAATAAAAATTAATCATCACTATATAATGATGGCATTGTGAATCGCAAAGTAGAAGTATTACTTAAAATAATAAGAAATATAAACTTAAATCATGCATATTTATTAATTTATTGTAGTAGTGAAATAAGTGGAAGAGGAGTGTAAATTATTTCATGTGATATACTAGGAAATGGATGCACACATGTTTATATTTGATAAATATAATCAACCAGCTTTTACTAATCAATTCCAAAAAAGAGTTTTCAAATTATGATGCATGTGGTTCTATAAATCAGCCGTGGATTTACCCAATTTGATGATGTGGATAAAACTGTAGGGATTTTTATGAATTAATGAAGTATGACTAAGCCCAAAAAGACACCTCTAAAAAGAGACCTAGATTGCAAAGGGTGGTATTTTCAATTCAACGTGATCGAATCATGATTGGAGATTTTACATGTTAAATTTTAAACCTGGTTAATTACAACTAGATAAGTTTCTTAAAACTTTTAAATTAGATTTTATAAGTGTGTTTAGGCGAATTTTATTTTTGTTTCTCTTTATATTTTGAATTCCCTAGTGTATTTAAGATTTTTATTGTTTTTTCTTTATTTTGCTAGTTTGATTAGTTCTATTTTTATATTTGTTTAAGTTATGAATTACTCAACGAGAAATTATTTAATAGTAAAATTTTGATTTTTTTTCTTCATGAATATCTTATTCTACAGTACTCTATATAGTTTTCTTCATTTACGACAAATTCACTATGAGGATTCACGGAGAATCCTAGCAAGAGAGGGTAAACAGGTATTGGACCATGGATGAATATTTAAATATCTTACAGTGCTCCAGCTTATGGTTCCTAGCAATCTCCTTTGATTTTCAAGGTTCAGTTGGCAATAAATGGAATCTGCGTTCTTTAAGATTCTGGCAAACAAGTCTCATTTCTTGTTCCAATAAGTTGAATCTCTCTATTTGTAATGCCGCAAATCAGAATATCATGCACTTTTCTTCTTCTACTTCTTCTTCTTCTAGCAATAATGCAAACCTAATGTTTCTTTTCAACAATATATATATATATTCCCACTACGTTTTCCTATGAGTAATTTCTGTCATTCAACCATAATTTAGGCCTATGGACTGGTTTCGTGGTGGGATATCCTTTTTCTAATTTGTTTTTGGCTTTTGATCTCCTGTTCTTTGCAGGGTAGGAATTTTATAATTTAGTTATAACTAAATATATTTATAATTTTTCTACAAGTGAAGATTTTTAAAAATAATTTAAATTAATTTGTAAAATTTATATCAAACAAAACATTAAATTTCTTTCATTGCCCTTCCTAATATCCTTTATTTGTTTGGATAAATTATTTCAATGAGAAATTGGTCGTTATTTAGATCATAGCAATGATATCTGTACCAGTTGCTCAAAACGAATATATATGTGGACCACAAAACATTGTCTGAAGACGGAGAACTAGCTAGAAGCTACCTTCAACGATGGACCACCCAAACACCACACAATAATTTTGTATCACTAGCTGAAAAAAAGGATGAGACACAACATGAAACAAGTTATTGTGTGCTTGTATTTGATAAAAAAAACATGGGTGTACGTATTTTCTTGTAAGATGTTGGAAAAGTAGGATTGGATTACTAAGTTAACTTTGCAGAAAAATTATGCCAACATTGTTTGCTTAGATGCCTTTTGGTTCGATATAAGTAGTGAAACAGCTTTCCAAAAAGTACCCTAGATAGGACTTTTTTTAATTTGTTTGTTTCACTGCGAAGAAATTAAAAATAAAAAAATAGATGGAAAATATTATGTTGCAATTTACTGACTCCATTCATGATAAAATTAAAAAAAATAAATATATGTAGGTATTTTTTACATGTCAAATAATCGATGAGAATCTTGTCAATGATTTTAAGATAAAATTAAATCTAATAACTCTTTTAAACACAATCTCGATAAATCTTTCTCTCATTCTTCGAATTTTCAGCCGAAAGCCTCTCTCCTCTCTATCTCTCAGATCTCCACCGAGCGCCACCAAATCCGGCCACAACAACCAGTTGGTGCTAGCACGACAACACTGTTAGGAGATCCAAACATTCAAACACACACAAATTTACGTGGTTTGGCAACTTGCCTACTCCACGGAGCTACTGGTTTGTATTAATCAAGCTCAAAAGCAATACAAACAACAAAACAAGGAGGAGGAGAAAACTTCTCAACTCAACTCAACTCTCACCCTTAGCTCTCTCTCTCTGTTTCTCTCTATCTCTTGGTCTATCTCAGCTATCAATACACCTTCTATTTATAGCTGAGGAGGGAGATGATTGTTCAACAATGGTGGGCAAGTTAGGCACCTACCATTTGACTATGACTTCAACCATGACTGCCATCAAACATGGCTGCCACCGACCATGGCTGCCACCGGCCATTTGTGTCCACACACATAACAATCTCCCACTTGGACACAAATGGTGTTAGGTCTGTCTTTTAATCTTCAAGACCCACTGAAGCTTTACACAGCTTCAGTTTATCGAGAGTAACTCCTTTGGTTAACATGTCGGCTGGATTCTTGCTTCCACAGATCTTTTCAAGTAACAGTTGTTCATCGTCGAGCAATTGTCGGATGAAGTGATATTTGATCTGTATGTGCTTTGTTCTGAAGTGAAATGCTGGATTCTTGGCAAGGAAGATTGCACTCTGACTGTCACTATACAAAGTACCCTTTCCATGCATCTTGCCCAATTCTTGCAGGAAACTCTGTAGCCATACTATCTCTTTTGCGGACTCTGAAACTGCAACATATTCAGCTTCTGTCGTTGAAAGAGCAACTATCTTTTGCAAGGTAGAACTTCAAGAAACAGCAGTGCCTCCTAGAGTGTATATATAACCTGTAGTACTCTTTCTGCTATCAACATCTCCTGCTAGATCAGCATCTACAAAGCCTTCAAGTTTCAAACCGCCAGCTATGAAAATAAGACATGTCTCCGATGAGCCTTTTAAGTACCTCATGATCCATTTCACTGCCTCTCAATGCTGCTTTCCAGGATTGCTCATATATCGGCTTACAACTCCCATTGCATGGGCAATATCTGGTCTAGTACAGACCATGGCATACATCAAGGAGCCGATAGCTGAGACGTATGGAATCTGGTCCATGTATCCACGTTCTAGCTCAGTTTTTGGTGACTGGTCTCTACTGAGCTTGAAATGATTCCTCAGAGGTGTACATACTGGCTTAGCATTATCCATACTAAACCTGCTAAGAACCTTCTTGACATACTCTGCCTGTGAAAGCTTTAGTATGCCTTTGTCTTTGTCTCTGATGATTCTCATGCCAAGTATTTATTTAGCAGCTCCTAGATCCTTCATTTCAAACTGTTTTGACAACTGTTGCTTTAGCTTGTCAATCTCTTCCATGCTGGAACCTGCAATTAACATATCATCCACATATAGCAGTAGAATGATATAGGAGTTGTCAAAATGTTTGACATAGCAACAATGATCAGCCTGACATTTTGTGTATCCCGTACTACACATGAAGTTATCAAACTTCTTGTACCACTGTCTTGGAGCTTGCTTCAAACCATATAGGCTCTTCTTTAGTTTGCAAACTTGACTCTCCTTTCCTGGTATTGCAAACCCCTCTGGTTGTTGCATGTAAATGTCTTCCTCCAATTCTCCATAAAGAAATGCTGTTTTTACATCTAATTGTTCAAGATGTAAATTTTCTGCAGCTACTATCCCCAGAACAACTCTGATTGTTGTAAGCTTCACAACTGGAGAAAATATCTCAGAATAGTCGATCCCTTTCTTTTGCTGAAACCCTTTTACAACAAGTCTTGCTTTGAACCGTTTGCTTCCGTCATGCTCGGTCTTTACTCTGTAGACCCACTTGTTTTGCAAGGCCTTCTTTCCTTCAGGCAGTTTGGTTAACTCCCAAGTCTTGTTCTTCAGCAATGACTCCATCTCGTCCTTCATGGCTAACTCCCACTTGCTCGAGTTTCCATCTTGTAAGGATTCTTCATAAGTTAATGGTTCACCACCATCGGTTAGCAAGATATAATTCAGTAGAAGTGTGAACCGTTGTGGAGGCTTTATAGTCCTTGAAGACCTGCGAACAGCTGGTTCACTTGGCTCTACACTATCTTGTGTAGAAGTGGTGGGTACTGAAGTGCTTGAACTGTCTTGTATGGACTCTTGAGTGGTAACATCAGGAAGCCCTTCTAATTGTATGAATTCAGATTTCTGTGGACTCGTATCTGAATCAGTTATCTCTAGTTCTGTACTTGATTTGTCTTTGTACAAAACTTTCTCGTTGAAGATCACGTTCCTGCTTCTGATAATCTTCCTGTTTTGATCATCCCAGAACCGAAATCCAAATTCTTCATCTCCATAGCCAATAAAGAAACATTTCTTTGATTTGGCATCCAGCTTGTTGCGAGCATCAGAGTCTACATGCACATAGGAAACACACCCAAAGACTTTTAGGTGAGCAAGCTGTACTTCTTTTCCTCTCCAGACTTCCTCGGGTAGTCTGAACTCCAAAGGTACTGATGGTCCACGGTTGATCAAGTAAACTGCAGTATGAACTGCATCAGCCCAGAATGTTTGAGGTAGCCCAGAATGCAACCTCATGCTTCTAGCTCGTTCATTGATGGTCCGGTTCATCCGTTCAGCAATACCATTCTGTTGTGGTGTGCCTGGAACTGTCTTTTCCATTCTGATACCGTTGACAGCGCAATACTCCTTGAAACCTCCATCAATGTATTCTCCTCCATTATCAGATCGTAAGCATTTTAGCTTCAAACCTGATTCAGTCTCAACCATAGCCTTCCATTTCTTGAACGTGTCAAACACATCAGATTTATTTTTCAGAAAGTAGACCCATACCTTTCTGCTAAAGTCATCAATAAAAGTGACATAGTACCGAGAACCGCCAAGAGATGCTACTGGAGCTGGTCCCCATAAATCTGTGTGCACCAGTTCTAGTTTTCTTGGTCTTAAGGTCCTGCCAACCTTTAAGAAACTGAGCTTCTTCTGTTTTCCGAGAACACAACTTTCACAAATATCTAGATCAACATTTTTTAATTCTGGCAGCTTTCCCTTTGACTGAAGTATCTTCATCCCCTTTTGACTCATATGGCCGAGTCTACAATGCCATAGCTGCGCCTGATTATCTGCTTCAGTAGAGGCAATTATATCTGCTGATCTTGTGGTCTTATACAGAGTGCCAGTTTTCTTTCCACGAGCCAAAACCATTGCTCCCTTTGATACCTTCCACATTCCTCCAGAGAAAAGGATTGAATGGCCACTATCATCAAGTTGTCCGACCGAGATCAACTTCTTCTTTAGTTCAGGAACATGCCTTACATTTTGCAAGTTCCATGTAGATCCATTCATTGTCTTGATTTGCACATCTCCTATACCCACAATATCCAATGGTTGTCCATCGGCCAGATAGACTACCCCATAATTTCCAGCAGTGTAATTTTGCATCATTTCATGGTGTGGAGTACAGTGAAATGAAGCTCCAGAATCAAGAACCCAATCATCAATAGGACTATGTACTGCAAGGATCAAAGTATCTTGTACCTCGTCTGTAGTGGCATTTGCAGAATCAGCTTCAGGTTTCTTTGGTTTTGTGCAACTCCTCATAAAATGGCCAGGTTTGCCACAATTCCAACATTCAACCTGCTTCCTGGGTCCAAACTTGCTTTTGCTTCTGTACCTAGATTTTGATCTGCCTCTGGATAAGCCTCTGTCTTGTCTCCTTCCTCGAGTGTTGATGTTGAAAGCTGAACCTGAACTTGAGCTTTCACCCGAGTCTTTTCTTCGTACTTCTTCAGCTAAAATCAGGTCTCGGATATCATCATACTTTAATTTGGATTTTCCAGCTGAGTTGCTTACGGCTGTTCTCATACCTTCCCAACTGCTTGGAAGTGAAGCTAGCAAAATAAGTGCTCGGATCTCATCATCAAACTCAATTTCAACGGATGATAATTGATTTGTGATGGTGTTGAAATTATTAAGATGCTGTGTAACAGAGGTGCTTTCTGTCATCTTCAGGTTGAACAGCTTCTTCATCAAGTGCACTTTGTTATTTGCTGATGGCTTCTCATACATCCCAGACAAGGCTTCCATCAATCTTGCTGTGGATTTCTCTTTTGTAACATTATGAGCAACTCTTCTTGACAATGATAGCCGGATAATGCCCAAGACTTGTCTATCAAGAATTTGCCAATCTTCTTCTGACATGTTTTCTGGCTTGCTCCCCAACAGAGGAAGATGAAGTTTCTTCCCATATAGATAATCTTCAATTTGTATTTTCCAATATCCAAAATCAGTTCCATCAAATTTTTTAATTCCTACAGCCTTTATTTCATCAGCCATTTTTACTCTTTCTCGGATTTGAATCTCAAAAATCTGACCTTACAGATGTGTCCGGAATGGCCAAAAATGCTGGAAACGACACTGAGATCACCCAAATCGGACTTCGGATGGCTCCGATTTAAGCAATCAAAGTTTGGGATAACTGGACGCTGCAAATGAAGCCACGTGGCAGGAGGAATAGTCGCTGCGCCACACCGGATCAAAACCCAGTTATGCTGACGTGGCAAGATGACGTGTCAGACACGTAGGCAATGTGGGGTCCACCAAATCTGACATGGCAGATCCACGGAGATCTTCGTCTGACGTGGCAGTGATGACGTAGCAGGTGACGTGTCAGTGATGACGTGACAATTGACCGTGTCAAACGGCTGATGTGGCAGGTGACTTGGTTGATGACTGTGCCGAACGGCTGACGTGGCAGAGTCGAGTTGCAGGAAACGGCGAGGAAGACACGTGAAGCGCGTACGGCGCGTCTGTGCGCGTGGACAATACTGGTGGTGGCGCGTGCAGGCGCGTGCGGGCATGCAGGACGTCGGATTTTCGCCGGGTTTTCACCAGTGGATTCCTCTCGTCGTCCTCTTCACGGTGGTATGTTCAAAAACACGTTTTGAGAACTTTGATTTTTGAGTTTGGATCAAACACCCTCTTTTTCAAGAACTTTCAAGAACAAGCTCTGATATCAGTTGTTAGGAAATCCAAACATTCAAACACATACAAATTTACTTGGTTCGGCAACTTGCCTACTCCACGGAGCTACTGGTTTGTATTAATCAAGCTCAAAAGCAATACAAACAACAAAACAAGGAGGAGGAGAAAACTTCTCAACTCAACTCAACTCTCACCCTTAGCTCTCTCTCTGTGTTTCTCTCTATCTCTTGGTCTATCTCAGCTATCAATACACCTTCTATTTATAGCTGAGGAGGGAGATGATTGTTCAACAATGGTGGGCAAGTTAGGCACCTACCATTTGACTATGACTTCAACGATGGCTGCCACCAACCATGGCTGCCACCAAACATGGCTGCCACCGACCATGGCTGCCACCGGCCATTTGTGTCCACACACATAACAAACACTTCTTTCAAGGCCTAAGATTTTAAGATATGCAAGTTCTTTGTTGTTACAAGATGGAAAAATCGAAGACGAAGTTAAGCTTACGAGAATCCTTTAGCTCAAGGGCATTACGACCATTGCTCGTACGGACATTGTTGTTGATTGCAAACATGATGAAGCTTTCATTTAGGAACTATGTATTGGATTTATGAGCTCCTATTTTAAATTTTAAAGTAAAGAGCAATGCTTGCTGGTCAAATGCATGTGAGTGTGTGTTTGTGTTAAAAGAAAGGGTGCTAATAGATTGGAATTTACTTTTGGAGAGCTTCTAGAAAAAAAGGTTATGTTTCTACTAATAGTGGAAAAACTCAGTAAATTGACACTATATTCCTTTCTTAAAGTATATGGTAGAATAGTAGTTTTTTGCATATTTTACTTTTGGAATCTAGGTTTTTGAAAATTTGTCTTAAACAAAGAATGGGTGTAAGATTTTCTTTTGTTTGAAGTAACTTAGTAAAATAATTATTTTTTCCCTTTATTTCATGGAAATGACAATAGTGAACAGAAACTATTATATATTTATATTAGGAGACTACACTAGACAATGGTGAAGAGAAACAACCTTCATGTGTTAGGATCGCTGGTTGATGTTTAATATGGATTAACACTTAGTATATCTTTGATTATATAATTGCTATTTTGACAACACTGATCATATTCGTCAGTCAAATAAATTGATATATTACATTCCTTGCATTAAAAGAGGTTTATTAAACATCTTCAGCTTTTCCTCTTAATGCTTGAGAATTGGAATAACAGTTGAATATGCTAGGAAGTAGGCTTATATGGGTTTGATCTATTTTGGAGATTAAGTCGTCAAATTGACTACAGATCCATCAATGGTAGAATATTAAGAAATAGTGCGAGTCAATTTCTTAAAACCTATATTATGAAAAAAAAAATTGAAAATCACCAACAAAATCTTCCATGAAAAACCATTTTGTTGGTAATTCTAATTTTTTTAAATATCAAGGGAATGTTCCATCAATAAGTCAATTGATATTAAAAATTATGTTAGTATTAAACACTAAGGTTCATGTTGAGTTTACACTATATTTATTCTTACATCATTAGTGTAACCTTTTCATGTTGATATAATAAACTTAACTAAACATAATGAAAGAAAGAAAAATAAATAAATAAAATAAAAATATAAATAAGATAAAAGTTAACTAAGTAAAGGAAAGGAAATAAAAGACATAAACTTGATATTAATGAAATCAAAACATAAGCAATACAAAGAGAGAAAGCAAGAGCATGATCTTGATCTGAAAGCCAAGATGCTTAAATGCATGGCAAATGCCTCCTTTTTATAGGTTAAAATTGAAAACCATTAATTTGATGACTAATTGTTGAGTGGGTGACCAACTCTTGACTTGGTGACAATTTTTATCTTCTTTTGTTTACCCAACACGTAGTTGATAACATTAGAATTAAAACCATTTGAAATATGAAAATTCTAGAAAATTATCTCATCTTTTCAGAAAAAAAAAAAATTAAGGTCATTTGGACTCCTAGAACTCCAGATATAGGCCTAACACTGAACAATATTTAGGCTGCAGGACAGATTCAGACTTCTTCGTTGTTGCTACAATTTGGACTTGAAAATGACCTTTTTAAATCTTGAGTTCTCATAAAATTTATAGGTCTATATTTTACCTTTCCATTCATATAAAGTAGTCTTAAATCCGAGATGATCTACAGCTCTAGATATGACCCAATTACCGAACAGTATTTCGGTTTGAACTGCACCAGCATTTCTTTTCTAAGTTTGCCCATCTCTTTGTCCTTTCAATTTCAGTACTTAAACTCATCAATCAATCCTTTTATTTATATGATAGACTTGTATTTTAGATGAATATTTACCACAAATTAAAAGTATCTTATATTATTAGATATGTTATTATAAAACATGTTTTAGTTAAGGAGTTATTGATATTTCAAGTGCAAAATGATAATATAAAACCTTAATAAAAATACACTTTTAAGTACTAATCACTTATGTCTTAGCTTTCTAGCCATATAAACCAAATTGAAATCCAAGATCTATAGCTCTAGATATAACCCAATGACTGAATAATGTTCCAGTTTGGACTGAATCAATATCTCTTTTCTAAGCTTCACCCTCCTTTTGTCTTCTCAATTTCAATTGTTAACTTATCAATCAATCCTTTGATTTATATAATAGACCTGTATTTAAGATGAATATTTACCATAAATTAAAAGTATCTTATTATATCAAACTTGTTATTATAAAACATGCTTTAGTTAAGGAGTTATTGATACTTCAAATGCAAATTAATGATATAAAACCTTGATAAAAATGCATTTTTAAGTACTAATCAACTTTATTTCATTCATTATCTTTGTTTAGCTTCATACTAAACTCAGATGGAGTATTTATAGGATTACAATCCTTCATCTAAAACCTATCCAAGATTTCTTGCATATACTTCTTTTGGGAAATAAAAATTCCAGCAGAAGACTGCACCATTTCAATGCCAAGAAAATAATGCATCATATAAAGATCAGACATCTCAAACTCAGCCATTATGGATTTCTTAAAACTTCTAAATATGGCTGTATTGTTTCTAGTGTAGATTAAATCATCTATATATAAGCAAACAATGAGCATTTTTCCTCCATCTTCAATCTTTATAGAAGTGTATGTTCATAAAATCCTTCCTTTAAAAAATAAGTTTCTATACGATTATACGAAGCCCGTGAAGCTTGTTTTAATCCATGTAGATTTTTCTTTAACTTATACGCTTTATGCTCATTTCCAAGTTATACATAACCAGAAGGTTGGTTGATAAATACCTGTTCTTTCAAATCTTCATGGAGAAAAGCTAATTTCATGTCTAATTAGAAGATAGGCCATGAGTTTTAAACTAACATAACAATCACCAATATGATTATATCATGTCTTGCAACTGGAGCAAATTCTTCTTTATAATCAACACCAAACTCCTACTTATAGCTCTTTGCTACAAAGTGTGCCTTATGCTTATCAACCTCACCATTCTCGTTTAGCTTTATCTTGTAAACCCACTTTACACCAATTTTCTTTTGCCCTTTAGAAAGATTACATAGATCCCATTTATCATTTTTTTTCAATGGTTGTAATTTCAGCATACATAACCTTTCTTCATTTTAGTTCTTTGACAGCCACTTCAAAAATGGTAGGATCATAATCTGAAAACATAGCAAAATATGTAAGTAGGTCATAACCTTAATCAACTTTAGTTACCACATAATCAGTCATCCATGTTGGTTTTCTTTAAACATGTTGAGACCTTTGTGTTTCAAATGCAAGTGGGTTTTGAGCATAGGAACATTTTGAGTGACTTCCTCTTGTTGCGCATTCTCCATAGGCTACTGCCCTTTCTCATTATCATCAAAATATGCTGGAATACTTTTTTTAACATCATTTTGATTCCATGACCAGGTGCCTTTTTCACCAAATACTATATAACGACTGATGATAGTTTTTATGGTGTTAGGATTGTATAGTTTATAAGCATTTAACTTATCATTACTAGCAAGAAAAATGCATCTTTCTCCCTTATTATCTAGCTTCCTCCTTTTCTTATATGGAATATAGGTATAGGCAATACACCTAAAAACTCAAAAATAATCCACGTCAAGGTTCCTTCTGCTTCATGCTTCCTCTAGTGTCATATTTTGGACAACAAGTTTGGGACTTCTATTTAATATATGGACGCTCCAATTAACTACTTCAGGCCATAAACTTTTTTGAATGGCAATACTGTGAAAAGTCTTTGCACCATATTCAGAATAGTATGGTTCTTCCTCTCCCATATATCATTCTATTAAGGTGTATAAGCTACTGTAAGTTGTCTTTTAATTCTATAGTTCTAAAAAAAATTTACAAATTTATATGAGTTATATTCTCCACCGTGATCCGTGCAAAGAATTTTTATTGGGTTGCCAACTTTTTTCTCAACAAGCGCTTTATAGCTTTTTAAAGCTACAAAAGTTTTAGATTTTTCTTAAAAAAATAAACCCATATCTTACAACTATAATCATCTATGAAGGTAATTATATATCTTTTACCTCCATTAAAATATGGTGTTATTGGCCCACAAATGTTGGAATAAACAAGCTCCAATGCTTTCTTTGCTCTCCAAGATTTTTCTTGTGGGAATTGATTACGATGTTGTATGCTAACAACACATTCTTCAGAAACTTGAGAAGAAGTTATAATTTGAGGAAGCCCCATCACCATATTCTTTTGTTGTAGTGTTTTCAATCCGCCTAAATTCAAATGCCCATTGTAAAAATGCCATAGCCATGATTCATTTTTTAATTTTATCGAGATGCACGAATGAGTTGTGTTACAGATATAAAATGGGAACATACAATTCACTATCATGTTAACTTGAGCAATTAAGCACAACTTTGCATTTTAAATGTGACATACTCCATCTTTAATGTCATAACCTATTTTTAGGTTGTTCCCAAATTTCTTTTCTTTTCTTCTAAAATAACAACAACAAGAAGAAGTAGGACACGGTGTCGTTTTATACGGCATGATGCATGTTCTTCTTCGTTGCTCATGCAAAGACAATGAAAAAGAAGATTTTGATTTTTCTCGCTCACCATCTTCCTTCCCCCTTCCACTTACAAAAAAACTCTGACAAAACCCGTCCCATACCCTACCACCATTAATGCAACCCATGCCCAGCTAACCATCTTACCCTGTAGGGGTAAGGTAACCCTGTTTCCCTCCTGTGCCAATAAAAACCATTGGAGGAGGAGAAAAAAGAAAAGAGGAAAAGGGAAACTGGACGTGGGATTTTTTTAAGAGGCAAAGGAGAGAAAACAAAAGCATACATGGGGGAGAAAAGAATAGAGACTGGGGGTCTCTGCATAGAAAAGAAAAAGGACCGTTCCTCACCCCCTAGGCACCACTTCTGTGCTTCCTTTCCACCACCACAACAGCACTGCTATTCCACCACCATTAGCACTACCAACACAAGCAAAATGAGAGAGGGAGACAAGAAACATAATAAAACTAAGAGAAAGAAAACTAAGGGAGGAGTAAAAGGGAGAAAAGGAAGAGTCAGTACAGCATCAATATAAAACCTGCAGCACCCTTCGCGAATCACTATTGTTCCTCTTCTTTATCCCTACCTTGAGCCACCATCAATCAAAAAAGAAAGAAGAAAAAAAAAAGCAGGAGACAAAAATAGGAAGAAGAAAAAACACAGGAAAAAACACAAAACAAAGAAAGGGAAGAATCGCTGTTTGGAATCTCCATCCACTGCGAGCACACCACCTAACCGTCGCTGTAGTTCTCCACCACTAACAACAACACTGCCAACACCACTATTAGGTAAGATTTCCTCCTCTCTTCTGCCTCTGTTTGCTTCTCCTTCTTTGGCATCATCTCCACCGTTCACTAGCCTAGCCCAAAATGAGTTGGCAGGATCCGACCTATTCCAAAAAATAAAAATAAAAATTTTAAAAAATTTGTGATTTCCTTGTGTATTTTTTATTGAATTTTAGCTAATATAATTTGTATTTTTATAATATAAAAAGACAAATCCAGTATTAAAATACATGGTTTTCATCAAAACATAAAAAAAAACATGTATTTATTTTCATGCATATGACCAAGTCTCTAAAAGTTAAAAAAAAGAACTCATATTATATTTTCATACAAAGAAAACTAAAAAAAAGTTTTAGCATGCATTTTGGCTTTAATAACCAGTTTATTAAAGTCACGAGAACTTGACAAATATTTCAAAAAAACCCAAAAAAATATTTTATTTTCTTTTAATATCAGGGATTATAAATTTATACATAAAATATATTATCAATATTAAAAAAGACAATTCTTTTGTTGATGTTAGGATGATTAGGTTTTACTCGATAAGATAAGGATCTCCTCACTAAGAAGGACTTTTCTTAAACCATGGACAAACCAATAATTAGAAATACGATACAACCGTAGCATATATTAGACAATAAAACAATGTAGCTTACCTTAGGTAGGGTGTATTTTGGATGCTAATACCTTTCCTTTATGCAACCAGTATTCGTACCTAATTTCTAAGATCAGTTGGGGTTTCTAGTGACCAAAATACTAGGTGGTGACTCCCATTATATTTCTCCACTAATAAGAGGTAAGAATTCCTTACCCCTTATATTTTCCAAATAGATACAACACATTATGAGAGTGGACGATCACCACGACTCCGCACACGTACGACATTTGATAAAAGTCTTATATCCCTTTTCTTGTAACTGGCCTACTCTAAGCAAGTTGGTCTTTAAATTTGGCACAAAAAGAACATTAAGGATAGTGTTGGTAGAATTTCCTTTGGTTTGGATTTTTACCTTTTCTTTTCCCATAACAAAAATTTTAGAGTTGTCACCTAACTTAACAGAGCTGTGAAAGGATTCATTCAAGTCAAAAAATGCCTTATTCTCTCCACACATGTGGTTACTGTAGTCAGTTTCTAAATAACACATGTTTTGTTGAGTTTCTTCCTTCATGTGCCACACCATCAAAAGAGACACATCTTCTTCCTTTTCTGTAAAGTTAGTTTGATCTCCACTTTGTTTATTCAAATTAGTTCAACATTATGATTTATAATAGCCATACCTATGACATCTAAATCACTCAACATTGAACTTATTTGCTAACTTTGATCTATAAGTTGTTGAGTGGTGGCCTTCATATCCTCTACCTTTTCCTTGAAATTGACTCTTTTAATGATAATGATTATGTTGTTGGTTCCCATGATCATTCTTATTTCTGCTTCCTTTACCTTGACATTTATAAGCTCTATTGGGTGTAAAGTGATTTTCTGATAAGGCCTTCAATGCTTGTTCTTTTTTTTTTCTTGTTGGTTAATTTCTTGTTCATGAACCAACAAAGAACTTGGTAATTTATCAATTGATAGTAAACCAACATCATTAGCTACTTCTATAATAAAAACAACAGAATTAAATTTCAGTCTCACAGATCAAAGAATTTTCTCAACAATAAGAATGTCCTTTATCTTATCACCATAAATCCACATCTTGTTAATGATTGCCATCGTTCTTGAAAAATAGTCTGTAACTAATTGTCCTCACTTCATTTGAAACATTTTGAATTCTAAACGAAGTGCTTGAAGTTGCTGTCTCTTAGCCCTTATTGTACCTTGGTACTTTTTTTTCATGGAATCCCAAATATGCTTGGCTGTGTCTTTACAAAGAATGGTTTCCAAAATTGAGCGATCAATACCTTGGAAGAGATAATTCTTTGTTTTAAGATCCTTTAACTTCAACTGTTCAAGCTTTGTTTGTTGCACATCTATTAGCATAACATCTGCTACTGGTTCTGCTACTCCAGAAACAAAAACCATCTAATATTCTTTGGACCTCAAGAAATTCTCCATGAGCATGCTCCAATGGTCATAATAACCATTAAAGCATGGAATAATTGGCTGTAAAAAACTTTTAGAAGCCATTAATTTCACTTTTTTTTTTCTTTTTGGAACTCAACGAAGCTCTGCTACCATAGATACAAACAAAATGCTATAGGATGTTTTTACACACTAACAGTAGGAAACAGAGGATATAGAGAAAGCATAAGATCAACTTTCTTATAATTTATTGATAAATAATTAACCTATAAATAGACTAATACATAACTGAAAGCAACATGAAAATATACACTATCCAACTTTTAAAACAAACTCCTATTGACTAGGTAAACAGAAACAAACTTACTGACATTCCTAAAGACTAGGACAATCCATACATGAATATTACTAATTTTCTCAACAATATATTCGTATATCTAAATTTCTTGGATATAATTTTTTGATATTGTTTGTGAGGTATAGATTTGACTTATAGATCATATAATATGTATTTTTTTTATAGATCATTTTATTTTACATATCATACAATATGAATTTTTTCTGTAGATTATTTTGTTTAGTTAATCATGCAATTATATCTAATCATACAAGTAACGAAGCATGTATTCTATCCCTGTAAATCAAAAGTTATATGCAAACTTGAATCCTAATAGGTATATTATGATTTATAAAGATAATTATATAATTTGACTTAAACCATATTGTAGCTATAATACTTACTTGTTTAAGAAACTTAAAGCCAATGTAAACTAGAAATTTGTTATTGTCAATTTAGATAATATGTCTTTAAAGCTTTATTATTCATATTTTGGTGCAAAACACTTTCTCAAGATTCCAACAACTATACGTTTATAGTATGCAATTCCTTTAGAAGTTAACAAATAAAAAAAATGAATAAAACATCTATCCTTCAACTCCTTTTTATAATGATTTTTAAAACCAAAATTGATGCAAAAATATTCTAGTAATTACCAAAACTAATTGTCATCATTTTGTCTTAGTTACCTTCCATAAAAATTTTGAAATGTGACATTTAGTTTGCCTTAATAAGACTTTTTTCCTTTGAAAAATTATTTGGGAAGAAGAAGAAGACAATTATTCAAACTCTTTATTCATGAGATAAAAATAGAAATGGACTGGCAAAAAATAATTCTTAATGGATCAATGAAATATTTTATAATAAACTAAAATTCAATTTCAAAATAGGTTAGCAAAAAAAGTCAAACTCAAGCTCAAGAACTAGGACCCAAAGCATGAGGTCTAGGACTCATGACCTGTGCTCGCATCTGTGCTTGATCTCGAGCTGAGCTGAGTTGAACGAGACAATGGGTTTTTGACAAACTATAAGACCATCTCATATTTTTTTTTTCTTTTATAGAGGATAAAGGTTTTTAATTTCAAACAAACAAGTCAACTAATGATTCTTTGACATCGATTTCTTCTTCACCTTTATTTTGTTTTAATCATGTTAATGTTTCATGTTAAAGAATTTATGTAAGATAATAATTATCAAATAAAAAAATTAACACTACAAGTAAATGGAACTCATTTGAAAGTTGACCTAAAAAAATGCCACCTATCAACCATGGTTTTATTTTTTTTAAAAAAAAATTCTAACATGGTATACACCAATGGTTTTGAAAGTATAAAAAAGAACAAATAGGTATGAATAGAAAGGTATGACATTTAGTTTGCCTTAATAAGACTTTTCCTTTGAAAAATTATTCGGGAAGAAGAAGAAGACAACTATTTAAACTCTTTATTCATGAGATAAAAATAGAAATGGATTGACAAAAAATAATTCTTAATGGATCAATGAAATATTTTTATAATAAACTGGAATTCAATTCCAAAATAAGTTAGCGAAAAAAGTAAAACTCAAGCTCAGGACCTAAGACTTAAAGCCCAAGGCCTAGGGCTCATGACCGGTGCTCGTGTATATGCTTGATCTCGAGATGAGATGAGTTGAACGGAACAATGGTTCTTTGACAAACAACAAGGCAATCTCGTATTTTTTTTCTTTTATGGAGGATAAAGGTTTTTAATTTCATAACAAACAAGTCAACCAATGATTCTTTGACATCGATTTCTTCTTCACCTTTATTTTATTTTAATCATGTTAATGTTTCATGTTAAAAAATTTATGTAAGATAATAATTTTGAAAAACAATTAACACTACAAGTAAATGGAACTCATTTGAAATTTGACCTAAAAACTGCAACCCATCAACCATGGTTTTATTTTTTAAAAAAATTCTAACATGGTATATGTCATAACCCAATTCTAGGTTATTCCCCAAAAATTCACTTTTTTTTCAAAATAAAAATCAAAAAATAAAATAAAGGCTGGCAACGTGGAGAAAATAGGTCGGAAAATCAAGCGGTAATTTTTAGAAGAAATTCAAGACCTAATTGTACCCCATGATACCCAAAAATAGAGAAAAAAAAATGCAAATTAAAGGTCAAATTAAATGGTTATTGGATGAATTTACATAAAAATTAAGTCCAATGACATAATTAAATTTTTAATAGGCCAATTTTATTTAATTATAGGCCAAATTAAATTTTAATTATGTTTAAGAATTAATTTGGGTCCAATTGAAGAATTTAATTAAGTACAAGGATTTAATTATACTTTAAATGGGTCAAATTACTTTTATTTGAGACTTAATTGGTGAAAAATTAAGTTTGGGAGCCTAATTTAGGCTTAATTGAGAAGATTGAAATTTTAAGAAATCAAATTTAATTTATTGAAATTAGAGGCCAAATTTCAAGAAAATTAAAGTTTTGGGATCAATTAGGAGCTAAATTGAAGAAATCTAAGACCAAGGACCATATCGCAATAGGCGCATAACGTCGGAGCTCCAATTGAAGTTCATTAGGGGCTTAATTGAAAAAGTTTAGGGTCAATTAGAGGTTTAATTGAAAGAAATTTAAAGAGGGAGGACTGAAATGAACTTTGGCCAAAATCAGAACTTTGGTACTGTTCATCTTCTTCTTTAAATCTTTGAAACAGCTGGTCCGGTTATCTACTTTGCAAGTGTACCATATTTAGCCAAAATTGCACGAAAATGATCATCTGCAGTTCCTCTCCATCATGATGTGAATATTTCAATCGGAATGACAATCCATCAGTGTAGAATCTGGCCTAAACATGGCAACTCAGGCAGCTTTTTTGATAGATTTGACAGTGCATCATGCTTACTTTGAACCAATTGTTGAGATCCTTCCCAATAGAATTAAAGGCTGTAATTTTACCCCAATTCAGATGAAATTACCCTCTTCCATCGCCTATAAATAGAGGCTGATGTTATGATCTGAGGGAGGAGAAAATCGGGTCCAAAATCAGCTAAAAAACCAATTTTTCTGCCGATTTCTGCAAATTCTCTTCTTTTTCTCTCCACCGTGGCCTTCAGCCACCACCACCATCACCATCGGTCATTCCACCATCAGCTCCACCATAGGAAGCCAACTTAACCACCAGCCGACCACCAAGAGCCATCGTCAGTTTCTCTCTCCTCTCTACAACCTCTCTCGAGTGTTTTTTCTTCCTTCTTTCTTCCTCTTCCACCTGCAGTCGCTACAGCCAACTCCACCATCATTTCCACTGCCGACTTCAGGTTGTCTTCCCCTGCCAGCCAGCCATAACCGCCACGCCAGGTGGTCTGTTACCCTTCCCTTGCTCCTTCGTCTTCCCCGTGGAATTCCACTGTTCATGCAGTGGGTTTTCTTTTAAGTCTAAAAATCTTCAAAAAAAATCATTTCAAAAAATTTATGATTTTCTCATATATATATTTTTTTTTATCAATTTTGCATAATATCGGGTTGTGTATTTACACTATAAAATACAAATCCGGTATTAAAATGTCCGGTTTCCTCTGAAATTATAAAGAATTCTAAACATTTTTTTAAAAAAATATTTTGTTGCATACGGCCAAATCCTGAAATTTTTCCAAGCATGTTTTTTATAAAAAAAACAAAATTACATCTTTTTCATTTTTTTTTAAATCTAAAAATGGATATCGTAACTAGTTTATGATTATCCATTAGGATTTGGCCAATATGTCAAAAAAAAATTTCAATCCTTTTTTTTTTAGAATCTATATGTAGACTTTAATATTTGTGGGGTGTAAAATTACATGATAAAGTATACTCTAAGGTATTAAAAATACAAGATGTAAATAAATGCGATGCTAAAATTCAGACTTTAAAACGGTTATGATTTAACCCGATAAGGTAGATACTCTCTTATGAAGAGAGATCTGCCTTGAGCCTTAGAAAAGACCAACACATAGAAACCTGACTTAAAAAACAATCAAACAACAATGCAGCTTACCTTAGGTAGGGTGCACTGGGGTGATGCGTCTTCCCCTTGCACAACCAGTCCCTTACTCAAACTCTCGCATACTATAGGTTTCTAGTGACCATAATACTAGGTGGCGATTCCTGAACCTTAATCATAATTTTATGATTAAATCCAACAAACCTTCCCATCACAACACCCCTCATATAAGGCATAACAGGAGCCTCCGTCGTCGCTAGATGCTCGCGCACCCCGCGATAGTATACACCAACAGTTTTGAAAGTATAAAAAAGACCAAAAAGGTATGAACATTTAATTGAAAAGTGCTTAGCAATAAGAATAAAAATCTTATTAAGAAGTATGTATAGAGTTCCTGTTTCATTTGTCAAATTGGACCTTTATTTGTAACCGAATTCAATGGCTCATATTTGTTTTGAGTTGACTCTATCCTTTTATGTTATTTTTTTTCTTTTAATTCTTAAGGTAAGTTATAGCTCATGAATCATAATTAAGTTTTTTTTTTTATGGCAATGACACTTTCAGAATATTCCAACAAGATAGTCAATAAGAGCCAAGTTCTACATTTATTTGCCTTAGAAATTTGCTACAAATAGATCAAATTATATTTAAGGTTTCCCAACTAGTTAAAGTAATAAAGATCCCTCTTAAAATACAATGATAAGTTTTCATCAAACGTATTTATCATGAGGTTAACCATTATACAAATTAGTTAACAAATCATAATCACTTGTTGAGTTTTGATCTTACTATCTTACTGGAAGCTCATTTGCCATATTTAAATTTAGTCATTAATGATATTTGTAAAGCGACAAACCTAGATTGTGCTAGATGTAATTTCACGACATTGTTTTAGTAAAAAAGATTTTTTTTAAAAAATAGTCAACAAGTTTTTGATATAGGTTTTACCCCGGGTTAATAATTGATTTACATTTTTGAACTAGTCAAGCTAGGTCAATTCTTCCTATTTTTTTCCTTAAACCTGGACCAATTTAGGCTTCAAGTCCTAACCTGGTTTAGTTTTATAACTAGATTTATTATACTATTATTAATTTCAAAACTTAATATGAACTGAAAGTAAAATAATAATAAATAATAATTTCTAATATATGTGTATGTGTGTAAGTTTTACAATAATATATATCAAAGGTAAAATAGATTTTTTTATATTTTATTATGTCTTACTTATCATCAACCAAACAAAATGCAAAAACAATAATTGTCTTGTACACCACTACCAAATATAATTATATTTTTGTCACTAATTTTATCTTGTCTCTTTGTCCTCGATGTCTATATCTTTTTTGTTGTAGGACAGTAACTAAGCACTACCTTAAATTATGCACTTCTTTTAAAAATCAACAAAAAAAAACAAGAACTCAAAAACTCTCCACAAGGGACAAGAACTTAGGCTCTAAAATGGAAGAAAATAGGCCAAAAAATTAGAAAAAATAGTGAGTTGAAGGATTAAGAGCTACTATAAAGTTCAGTGGAAAAAAAAATAGGAGTCGTCATCTAGTATTTTAGTCACTAGGAACTCTAACTGTTCTCAGAGATTGAGTACGGAGACTGGATGCTTAAAGGAAATGTATTAGAATCTCAAATACGCCCTACCTAAAGTAAGCTACATTGTTTTCTTGTCTAATATATTATATGGTTTTATCATATTTCTAATTGGTGGTTTGTCTATGGTTTAAGAAAAGTATTCTTATGTAAGAATATCCTTATCTTATTGAGTAAAACCTAATTGTTCTAACATCAACAAAACAATTTAATATTCAGAACATGTCTTACGTATAAGGTCATAACCTTAGATACTAAAACAAAACAAAATATTTTGTTGGATTTTTGAAATATTAACCAAGTTCTCGCAACTTTAATAAAATGGTTATTAAATCCAAAATGCATGTTAATACATATTTTGAATTTTTTTTATTGTAGGAAAATATGATATATTTTTTTTAGAAACTTGGTTGTATACATGAAAACAAGACTTTTTTTTTTGTTGTTTTATAATTTTTGCAATGCTTTGATGAAAATCGAGTATTTTAATATTAGATTTATATCTTTACAATATAAAAATACAAATCAATATTAAGCAAAATTCAGTAGAGAAGTACACGGGAAAATCACAATTCTTTCAAAAGGATTTTTTAATTTTTTTTGAATTTTTTTTTTGGATGAGGCTGGACCCGAAATAAAATTGGGCTAGGATCGACCTAAATAAAATACCTGCTATCTTATATTAGGTTGGACTCAGCCCAGCCACATGGACTTGGCTGATGATCCAACCCGAACTGGTTATTATGCCATGTATAGTAACCAGTTAATTATAATTAACTAGTTACTATACTTATTGATTAGTATTAAAAATACATTTTTATCAATATTTTACATTAGTATTTTGCACTTGAAGTATCAATAACTCCTTAACTAGAACATGTTTTATAATAATATATCTAATAATATAAGATAGCTTTAATTTATGATAAATATTTATTTTAAATGTAGGAATATATCACAATTCAAAGGATTGATTGATGTGATTAACTATTGAAAGTGAAAGGATAAAGAAAAGGCTAAGCTTAAAAAAGAAATGCTGATTCAATTTAAATTGAAACACTGTTCAGTTATTGGGTCATATCTGGGGTTATAGATCTTGTATTTTAGTTTGGTTTATATAGCTAGAAGGTTAAGATATAAACCTAAAACTTTCATGCAAAGTTTAACATTCTTTCTCTCTTTTTACATGATGTCAAGTAAGGGTGTACATGGTTGGTGGTAGGCTATGAGATGTGTTGTGTTTTTTTGGAAAGTAGGCGAAGAAAAGAGGGAGAGATATAGTTGTTGCAAAGGATGACAAAAGTTTCTTCATCCCCTGCCTCGTATGTCCAGGGGAAGAACAAGAACCACATTGTCATTCAAAACGACACTATTTTGTCTTTTTTTTTTTTGAATAGTGGATGAAACGATACTATTTTGCCTAAAACTCGTTGTTCCATTGAAAAGAAAACATCGCCAAAATGCTTTAATTTTGAATCAGTACTTTAATTTGCATGTTTTTTTCTATTTTGGTCGTTGGTTTCGGTTTTCTTCAATCAAGTCCCTAATTGGCCATCAAACTTCACTATCTATACAGTTAAGCTCCTGATTTGACCAAACCAACTCTAAAAAAATTATAATTTGGGCCTATAATTTTAATTTTTTTCAATTAAAGTCCAAATTGACTTTAAAATCAATTTTTCTTGTAATCAAACCCTTCATAAATTCAATTAAATCATCAATAAAATTTAATTGAATCCATAAACATCTTTTTTTTTTTGGATTTTTCTTTCTCAAATCAAATTTTCTTTATCAAAAGGGCTCTCACCAGTCAATAATATACTGTCAAGTTTTAATTTTTTATTTTTGAACCTCCTCAACTAATTTTTGGCTATTTTCTATGTGCTTTAACTTCCTCTTTTCACTGCTATTATTTTTTGGATTTCTTTTGACTATATTTTTTTTTTATTTTTTTGTATTTTCTTCTTTTTTGTGCAGAGGCCCAAACATGGGTTATAACAGAAGTCTTGTGTTTGGATTTTCTAAATGTAAACAAAAAAGAATAGTTAATCAATTCATCATGACTCTTATAAATGGTTTCTTATATTTTAAGAGCATTATTTATCATTCTTTCCTACTTGCTTGATTAGAATGGACTATTTAAGGTACGTAATGAAGGATGAGTTTCATCGCTATCAAAGAAAAGGAATTTACAAGCTCAAATGGTGTTTAAAGATTTTTATGGATCTAGGATCACTTTCACTCCTTGTTGCCCTTTCATCCACCTTTGCTATTCTTTCAGCATATGATATGCTATCAAAATCCTTCACTTTTAAGAGTTGAGATAAAGGATCTTTCTAGGTTTTTCTTTTCACTATAAAATTTTGATTGAACCCTTCAATTGACTTTTCTTTTTTTGAAATCTCTTTATATGCTCACATCAAACTTTTTATAAGATATCAATGCCATTTTATTTTTCAAGCCCTTGATAAAAAACCTAGACATGTTTCATTTCTAAGTTCTTCAACAATTTTCCTTTTTTTTTTTCAAGATTTGTCATTTAGTAAACCCCTATTCCTTTTTCTTTTTAGGCTTTTTAGGCTTGTGGCCTCAATCAAGATCTCATGGATTTCGTTCATTATTAGTAGATGGTTTTTAGGTTTTTTCAAATTTTTTATTGTTACTGGATGTTCTCAAATACCTTCATTCTCATCATCTTCTAATACTTTCCCCTCATGTCAGGTGTAATCCTAACCAAGGTTATCTTGTGAAAGAAAAAACTTCATTTCAACCTAAATTGGGACTGCAAGGGATATATTTATTTTTAAGAGGTATAAAAATGACATTTCCTCATTTCAAGTATGATTTGTAAGGACTGATAAATTTAACCTCATCACTGTATTAATTTACATAAAATTGCTTTGTGAGTTCATGATTCATGAAAACTTTTTTTGTCTTTGTTTCATATAACATTTGTGTCTTTCAAATCTAAAAAATATTGGCCTTTAAAGGAGGGGTTTTTTTTTTTGTCTTTGCACATTTTATGTATAGTAAAATTTCAGGTTTACCCTTTGACTTTGAAAAATCAAAAGCTGTCTTGGGAGGTATTTTTGTATCTGCATCATTGTGTTTTCATAGAATTCATATCCCTTAAATCCTTTTTAGTAATTTGTATTATTATAATATTAACAAATCCATAAAATAAGCCTACGCGTGCCACACATATGTAGGCACGTCATCGCCCCCTACATTGTTCTAGTGGTGTGTGGAGGAATATACGGTGGATAAAAAAGGTTGATCGCCTACAAACCCAACATGGAAGGTGGTGGCACATATTTTAGGGTTGTGTTTTTTTCCATTTGAGTGGCAGTTTAGTGATAATTGGTCTTTTTCCTCCTTTTCTTTTCTCTCTCCTAAGACTTGATATACGCGCAAAGCTTTAACAAATTCAATTGTGTCCTCCAGTTTATATTTTTTTTGGGTTTGGTCCTTATTCTTTTGATTTCTATTTTTTATATAGATTTGATGCTTCTTTAAGTTGGTTTTGTGTTTAATTTCATCCCTCATCATTTAATCTCATTAGATTTTTTTTTTTTATCAAATCTAGTCCTCATTCTTTTGATTGCTATTTTGTTATCTTTTAAATTTTTATTTTTTTATTTTTTCCTGTGGAGTTCAATTTTATTTTATTTGGTTTTCAATTTTGGTCCTCATTTTTTATTGCTCTTTTTATATCCTTTTCTTCATTTATTTTATTTTTCAATATAGTCTCTAATCAGTTTCTTTCAATTATTTTTGTGCATTGTTTAGTCCTTATTATTTTGATTTTAGTTATTTTGATTTTAATTTTTTTATGATTTGAAAATTTTCTTCGTGGTTATTTCATGTTTGTCCTTTATAAGATAATCTTAGTCTCATAACTTGGTCTACCAGTTTTAACGATGTACCAGGTTTAAGTTTGATCTTTTTTAGGGTCTTTTTGAAAAAAAAAATTGTTATCATTTGGCATTAAACTATTGGGTCTTGAGCTTCCTGATTTGTTTTGCTTTCTATTTTGTTGGCTTATCTCTGTCTCATATGAAATTGTAAATTATTAAATATTATTTAAAAATAAATAGTTGTGTTAGTGTATAATAGGTTATCCCAAATACGAGGTGATAAAGTTAACCCAAGTTAGTTTGCATTTTGTTACTAAGTTTTTTTTTTTTTTTAACTTTGGTATTTTTTGCTAAGTGCTTCTTTTGGAAGTCTAACTTTTTCCTCAATTTTTTATGAATTTTTTTTTTAGTTTCATCATTTTGCATGAAATAATTTACTCTTTGAGTTTTGTTATTTTTTTTTCTTTTCTTTATGTTTGGTTATTATGATGGTAAGTTGGTAAAGTTAGCCCGGTATTTTTTTATAAGTATCTATTGTTGAACTTTTTTGTTTTTTGCTAGGTACTTCTTTTTTATATTTTTTATTCTAATATCATATTATGAGTTTTACGTTTATCAATTTAGATGAGTTGACTCGGGTTTGCTTCTTCGATGTTATTTTTTTATTTTTGATATTAAGTTATTAGATCTTGAATTTGATGATTTTTTTTACTTTTTTTTTTAAGTTGTTTTAATCTTATACTGTGAATCATGTTTTAATAAATTAAACTTGATTTTTCTTGGATTATTATTGTTTAAATATTATATTTGTATGTTGAGAAAATTTGAATCGGCTCGCAGCGTAAGCGTAATGCGTGCGAAAGACAAAAGTTATGCTTCATTTATAAAATTCAATATCTTTTTTTTCCAGACGACATTCCATCCGATTTTCTGACTCTTCACATTTAAAACTTTTCTGTTTTTAAGATTTAATTAAAATATCATGCACATTAAACATTAAAGCGAACAATAAAATAGAAATATTCGAAAATGAAGTTAGAAGTACTACAAGATTTCAAAGCCTTAAAGACAAATCTAGCTGGCTCAACTCCTCTTGAACATTTTCGGTTCTATACACCAGGGACCAAGAACCCCCGACACCTTCCATGGAACCATAATTCATCGCTGTCCTGCCATAGCTCGTGTCATCAACAAACCTACCAGCATGTCCATGGTGCTCGAACCTTGCTAGGGCTGGTTCATGATGTCGAGGAAAGCTTGACCCACTCATGCAAGGAGACGATCCTGACCGTGGGTTCGATCTTCCATGAGCCCGTACGGATGAACTCATCTCTCGGCTCTTTTTGGCCAAGGTTCTCTCAAGCTTATGAGCATTTTGGTGACCCCCGAGAGCTTGTGAGCTATAAAACTTTCTTTGGCAGTAGTTGCATGAGAAAATTCGAGGTTCTGCCGGACTATGAGGAGATGATGATGAAGAAGAGGATGGCTCGAGTACAAGTTCTAGGTTTAGTTGATTGCTTGGTAGGCTTAGACGTAGAGAGGTGTTTGGTTGGAAATCCATGGCCCTAGCCTAGAGGGATAGGGAGAAAGATAGAGTGAATAATTAGCCAAGTATTAATTGGAGATGGGGCTTGATGTAACTACGGATGAGTGGTGATCGATTATAATGGGAGAGAGAGAGAGAAGAGAGATTTGTGGAAAGTAAAAAAAAGAAGTTAGACTATTTGAGTAAAAGAGAAAAATTGGAGAGTAGAGATACAATGAAGTAGAAGGAGAAGGTCAGTCTTACATTATATAAGCTGCAATGGCTCACTGTTCCTGAAAAAGAGATAGGCAATTTTGTTAGAATGTGTGTGTGAGAGAGAGAAAGAGAGAAAGAGACAGGAAGCTGCAAGGGTCAGTGTAGGATCGAAGGGTTGTCGCCTCCATTAATGGCAGCATTATAATCACTTGTCGGCCCATGGAAAAATTCCGTCGTATTAAATCTCTCCTAATATATGTTCTCGTAACAGAGGGAACACTAATTAAACCTAAATCTCAGTAATGCTTAGCTTTTATATCTTTTTTCCCCCATTGTCTTCCGAGCCTACGTAATTAGCCTATCTTTTCAATATGGATACAATTAATATCAACTTCTCTCTATAATCAATGGAGTACGAGTTGAGATTGTAATACACTCATGATTAATCTTGCTTGCTAATATTAGTATTAGATTAATCAACATGGAAAACCATCTTGACTTGACTAAACATGCAATATGATAAGAGACCATTACTTAGTCCCAAAACTATCCTATTGTCGTCGTTCATTGAACAACCCTACTGGATGAGAAGGAGTCCCTCTGCACTGAATCCATTTGCAAACCAGTTGGATACCTTTATGTTGTTCGATCGTAGACTACATTGTGACAAATAATTCAAGAGATTTCTGTGCTTAAGTACAAAACTCAATGTCCTTTCACTCTCGCTTTCCAACAGAGTACTTGTCAGTCACAAGATTTCTCCATGATATAAGTATGAATGTTTTGCAAAATGTTACTGAAAATTAGTTTCTTAGATCAAATAAACTTGATGTCCTTGTAACATAATTCAAGGATTATTTTTTAAAAAGAAAATTTTAAAACAATCCTATCACCTTTAACACCTAACAAACAAAAAAACCCTAGAAGATAAAACTGCCTCCCTAACCTTTCCCGACTCTCCCTTCTCCAGCACTGAAACTAGTCGCCCCAACCCCTTCACACCAATCTTTAGGCCCCATAAAAAATTTTATAGTTGAAAAGTGTTTTTATAAAAAATTAATTTTATTTTTTAAAATTATTTTATATGTAATTTTAGATCATTTTAATATATTAATGTCAAAAATAAAATTTATAAAATAAAATTTTTTTAAAATATTTTTAAATAAAAAATATTTTAAAAAATAACTACTATTATAATATCAAATAGATTGTTAGTGTTTCTTGTATAACATGTGCGAGCTCATGTAATATTGTGATGGCAGTTTTTTTTTAAAAAAAATTATTTAAAAATATATAAAAATAATAATATTTTTTTATTTTTTAAAATTTATTTTAAATATTAATATATCAAAAAAATCTAAATACATTAAAAAATATTTTAAAAAAAACCACTTTTGCACACAGCAAAAACAAACTGTTCATACATCTAAGTAAACTTTGGGTGTCTCTGAAAATTAATTTGAGAACCTTTAGTACTGGAGAAAAGGCAGCAGTAGTACTGTTGGTATGACCCATCCTAGTACATGTCCTAGCGGAAACTTAATAATGCTATGGACTTAATAAATCCATCCATCTATCATGTGCATCATTCATCATGTCATTGGCAAACAATCCTAAGACAAAAGTGTAGGAAACTGTAGGGAACAGATGATTGTTATCGTCCATGATGCCCTAGATGGGACCCCGATTTCCTTGTATGTGTGCCACCAAGGTTTCAAGTCGTTTACCTCCCATCACATCCCATGGGGAATCTCTCTCTCTTTCTCTTCCAAATTTTGACATTATAGTTAACTGAGACATGCACATGGGGTATGGGATTTAAAAAACTTTATAAAGAGCAAACAAAATAAAATCGGCCACTACACTACGTGCTCTCAAACAGCCACTATAGTTTAATCGATTAAATTGGATAAGCTCTCATTAACATAATGATAACAATGATAATTGTGATCATGATTGTGGGATCAAAGTCTTGCAGGTCGGCTATGATTGCGCTGAGTGCTGTCTGTTAATCACAGACACAAAACAAACCAAGAGACTTCATGCTGTTTATGTAGTGTATATGTATAGCTAGTCAAGTAGTCATAACATGAGATTCCAATCTCGCTAGGAACACTAATTCCTTTTCTAAAGCATATATTTATTATATAGCAAATCAGTCAATAGGAATGTGTCTCTTTGTGCTTAACAAACCCATAAGACATGGAGAAATGCACTTGATCATATCCAGCGTACATCTTCATGTCTCGGTGGATTTTCCTAGTTCTTTTATGTGTGTGTATATATATATATATATATATATATATATATATGCACAACGTACCTAACTAAATTTATCAAGTTAAATATCAAATCAGAACAAGCGACAGAGAGGTGGAGTGAAAGAGGCTCACATGGGAAAAGTTGGAGGTGCTGCTGGCAAGGGTGGTGATTAGACTGAAAGGAGCCTCTGGTTTCGCCATATAGATAAATAACTAATAAGGATAGCCAACAAGGACGTCCTAAAAATTCACCCAGATGACTGTGCAATGTTAGTGTGTCGTCGAACATTAATTAAAGGGCTGTGGAAGAGCTCAGTATTGTGACTTGTGGTTCTCTTTTCGGCCTACACGCGGATAACGAATTCTATACTGTGCATTTTGCTCATCAAAATATGCCCCCATTATAGCTTCTCGATTTTGTGTTCTACTGGAGGTGGCCCAGGAGGGTAACTTTTAATGCGATAAGAAATTTCCCAAGGAATATAACACCCTCATCTCTTCAAGTGGTTTTATGTGGTGGGCTATATAGGTGTTGGAACTGGGTTTTTGTATTTTTCTTGGGGTGTGCATGCACTTTCTCTTCAAGTGTTTTTAGTTCTCTTTGGTTTGGCTGCAACCACGAGTTCCGCTTTTGAATTTGGTGCTAAGATAGCTGCCATCACTGTTTGTTTGTTGAGAGTAGGGTCCCGTTTCTGCACACTTTTTACCCATATCCTCCCTGCACTTTTTGGGACTTTATAGGTTCAGCTTTTGATCAACGATGGAAATTAATTGCAGATTCAGAATGACCTTTTTTTTTCAAGTTAATTTTAAATTATTTTTCATATAAAAAAATTAAATTAATATTTTTAAATAGTTTTAATGTATTAATATCAAAAATAAAAAAAATTATACATAAAAAAACATTATTTTACTTCATTTTCAATTAAAATAATATTTTAAAGAAACACCTAATCAAAAATCCATCAATCAACCCGATTGAGTTTTATCCACGTCTCCTTTGATATTAGTAAAATAGGATAAAAACATAATCAAAGGAGGTAAAGAGTACTACTATTCAAGATCATATGAAATGTGATTTTATTGTAGTGCTAGGTGGCAGACAAAAAAGCAATTCAGGTTGACCTTCGAAATTGACACGTCGTCTATTGGAAGCTGACTTGTCACCACTGAGATTCTTCTAATTAAGTGGGGATGCACAATATGGGTTGCTATTTTTTTTTTTTTTTGTCATTTTGTTACACAGTAGGTGACTGTGTGTGTACTCATCAACTGCACTACAAACTAGCAGCAACTAACAAGTGATGATAGAGAAGTTGAGCGAAGAAGAGCACTGTTTGATCCACACATTTCAAGAGATAATGATATACTATATCCAACCATGGATAACGTTGCAAACCATCCATGTTTTATCCCATGTGTTTAGGCATGGAAGGTTAATATCACTTTGAGTTTCAGTGCAGCCATCAAGAGAGAGCGATAGGGGGAGGGGAGGAGCGGTGTCTGTTGTCTTTCTTTTGGGTTGTATGGCCCCCCTCCTCCACCACTTACAATTTGGACTTGTGTGATAATATTGAGGAGACTAGAGTGCCCCGTAGGCTTTACTCTCTCATGGCAATTGTTGGAAATGTGTGAACTGACTCAGTTTTTCCTCCAAAGCCTGTTTTTCAAAGTAAAGACAATCCCTTCATCATTTATTTAGATTTGAGCTGAGACAATCGATAGTCCTCTACGATAGGAATATTTCAACCTTTGCTTCAGTTTGATACTGTATCCTTTTGTAATTTCTTACGTGGCTAGGGAAATACAGCTTTCTTTCATGAAATTCGAAAAAAAATTCTTAATAACTGTATACTGATAGATATTACCGATCAAATAAGTTGTAATATTTAAGTTATAATCTAGTAAGTAGCTCCTCTTCTTTTTTCTTATTTTTTTTCATTTTTTATTTTTTTTATAAAAATTATCAAGCTTTTTATTTTATCACAAATCAAACTCTCATTATCATAAATTTTGCCACCTCAACACTCCATCTATTATCATCTTTGTTCTAATTAAAAAAAAATAGAATTTTTCATATCAAGTAAACAAAAATATTCATTTTTTGTTTGAATTTAATTTTAAAACGTTAATTTTTATTGCACATATTTGTAGTATATGTTTTTAGTACATGTGTTTACTTATTTTATAGTTTTTTCATAGAAATTTATTGTATGAATGTATGATTTGTGCATGTTAGGTTTTATTTAAAATTTTGTATATGTTTGTAATTCGATGAAATTAATTTTGATTTTGATTTTGTGACTTAAATATTTTGTAATGAAATAAATAATAACTTATTTAATAGCTACGATTCATATTTTATCAATTTGATTATTGAGTTGAAAATTTCAGTAAATGTGGAGGAATTTGAATTGATGTAGATAATTGATAATGATTTAAGAGTACTATTAAAATAGATTGAATAAGTTTAAGTTAAACTAATACTGGCTAATTTATTTAGTTCATAGAATTAATTAATATATGTTTTCATCAATATTCTATATAGATTTGATATAAGTAATGAATGATCATTCATGGATGTATTGAGTTTCACTCGAAAGGTTGCAGATGATGAATTATTGTAATGAGATTGAGAATTTTATTAATTATGCATTATCTAATATGATAAATATTAGTACATATGGTTTTAGATGTACATGAAAAGGATGTAAAAATAAAAAAATTTATTGATCTAGATGTTGTAACGACATATCTTCTACAAAAAAGGTTCATATATATATATATATATATATTGGTTTGCACACGAAGAACCATATGTTTCTTACGAAACTATGGTAGAGAGGATGGTTGGGTCAACTTCTAGTTCTAGAAAAAATACATGGAATTGTAGATGACAATAATAATCCTTATAGAAATATGGTTATGGATACAATGAGAATGAATCAGGGTTCTACAAGTGAATGTTCAATCATTGATGAAAAACTAAATGCAAATGTGGTCAGGTATTTTATCTTTTGAAAGATTTTGATGAACCATTATGGGATGGGTGTACAAACCACAATAAATTATTGATCATTGCACAAGTTTTCACCATCTAGTCAAATCATAGGTTGAGTGAGGCTGGTTATGACTGAATTATCAAATGGACGAGAATCATTTGACTTTAATGGAATAGGTTGAAAGAGAACTTATATGATGTTAAATCCATGATGAAACCCCTCGGCTTAGGATACTAAAAAATTGACATGTGTCAAAAATTATACAAGTTATACCAAGTGCAGAACAAATAGGCATGCTCGTTATAAACCCAAAATTAACAGGGGAATGACTCTTACTGCATATAGAAAATTTAAATACTTCTTAATCACTCATGAAATGTAAAGTTTATTCATATCCCCAAATATTATTGAGCGCATAACATGGCATCATTCACTTGATGTGGTTGATGAAGTCATGATAAACCCTTCTAATGGTGAAGCTTGAAATATTTTAATAGGGTGCATTCTTAGTTTTCAATAGAATCAAGGCACATACATCTTAAGTCATGTACAGACGGATTCAATACATTCGAGTCATTTGTTGCTTCATATGCTTATTGGCTGGTGATACTAACAATTTACAACTTGCCACTAATAATATGTATAAGGCTGGAATTCATGTTTTTATCTATAGTCATACTCGATCCTAATAGTTCTAGTTGGAATATAGATATTTTTCTTTGACCGTTGATTGATGAGTTGAAGTAATTGTGGTCATTTAGAACTTTAACTTATAATATCTTGAGGAAACAGAATTTTCAATTGAAAGCAATTTTGATATGGACTATCAATGATTTTTCTACGTATGGAATGATTTATGGTTAGAGCTCATATGGGAAATTAGAATGTCCATACTATATGAAAAAGTACTAAGGCCTTTACCTTAACAAATGGTAGTAAAACATCTTTTTTTTTATTGTCATTTACAAGTCTTTCCAATGGATCTCAAATACAAAAAGAACATAAATGACTTCTATGTTAGTAGGTTGAAAGGGATGTTGCAACACCAGTACTTTCAGGTGAAGAATTGTATGATGTCGTATTGCAGTATAAGATATTATGCTTTGTTTTCAATAGTTAAAGCAGAGATTTTATAGTAATTTGTTGAGTGCTAAAATTAGGGCAGCTCCTCTACTATTTATATAAGTAGGACATTGTACATAAGTTATAGTGGAACCTATTACACATGATAGAACTATACAAGAGGAAACATAACATTTTCTATTTCACAACACATCCTATAATACACCCCCTCAAGTTGAGGGTGGGTCATCCACGTAAAGCTTAGAATGTAGAGATGCAAAAACAAAAAAAAACAAGTGGCTTTGTAAGAACATCGACTAATTGATCTTTAGAGGAGATGAAGTGAATATAAATCTTCTTCTTAGCCACTTGATCATACATAAAGTGATAATCGATCTCAGCAAGCATGAAACATTGGATTAACAAACAAATAAGTACCATTCAAATTAGCATACCAGATAGTGGTGGATTAACAAACAAATAAGTAGCATTCAAATTAGCATACCAGATAGTGGTAGCAGAACAAGAGGGAAACACAAATTTGACAAAAGATAGCGAAGACAAAGAACCTCAGCAATACCATCAGCTAAGGCCTTATACATGGAGGAATGAGCAATAGTACATTGGTTACTTGATTTTCACGAAATGGTAGTGGTGCCAAGAAAGACAATGTATTTGTCATAACCTAATTTTGACCCTTTGGCTTTTAATTTAATTTTTACAAGGTTTAAAATGAAAAATTAAAAGATCAGAGATTTATTTTGATGAAAAGTATGATTTATCAACTTTCGTGAAAATTAAGGACTATAATGTGCTTTTATCATTCTATCTTTATCTTCAAGATAATCCCTATCTTCAAGATAATCTTTATCTTCAAGATAATCCTTGTCTTTAAGATAATAATAGTTATCCGCTTTCAAATTTGATTCTTAATCAAATTTAAACTTCAAAGAAGAGAATGAGTTTGATTGAAACTTGGTTTCTCACACGCGAAGGGACTCTAGCACTATAAATACAGATCTCAGGGTATGAAAAAAGAAAAAAGGGGAAACAAACCCAGAACAGGAAGAAAAACTAAAAATGAAGGGAGGTCATTACCAGAAATCCTACAAAAAAAAAAGAGAGAGACATTTCCATAAAAAAAAAGAGGAGGGGGCGCGGCCGAATCCAAGACTAATCACCGCTGCCCCCTTCTCCCCAGCTTTTTTCCTTACTTCCATACCCCCAGCCTTTCCATCAAATCTTAAGCAACCCCACAAACACACACATAACAGCTGCTGCTACCCACGGCTTGGGTTCCTTGAGTCATCTCTAGGAGAAGTGAGAAGACATGAAAGATAATAAATGCCAGCAGATAAATACAAGCAAAGACTTTCTTCTCATAACAAGCAGGAAGGACGCTCGTCCTGTTCAAATCAAGAGAAGCAGAGAGCTCTTGCACCAGGGGAAGGAACATTCATTGCTGTGAGAGGCTGGTGGGGTGAAAGTCAAAAACAAGGAGGGGCAGAACTGAAGCTAAACTTAGACGAAAAACCAGAAACCGAAGAAAAGAACAAAGGAAAAACATAGCATAAATTTAGATAAAGAAATAATACACAGAGAGTCTGAGAGAACAAGAGAGCAGCAATACACAGAGACGAGTATTGGCCCTGCCATTGCCTTCGTCCCTGCAAACAACGAAAACCCAAAATCAAAACAAATTCCCAGCAGGCCGGCCTTTTCATCATCTTCTCGGTTTCAAAAGCTGCTGTGAAAACAAAAGGATCACGCAGACAAGTGAACACAAAAGGAAGATAAGGGGAAGTAATAAGCAAGAATCCATCAGCACTGCAAGCATCTTCGCCTCCCGAAGCAAGTTCGCTCTTTCCTTTCTCCTTTCATTCCCTGCATATTGTGTTTGTAAACACTGTGTAAAGGTAATTTAATTACCTTTGCACAGTGCAGCACGCGTGAAGTTACTTCATGCGTGCAGGACTTAGCCTAGCCAGGTCACTGGCTTGGGCCAATGACCGGGCTAGGCTGGCTGGGTCTAGCCCAGCCTATATGGGCTGAGCTAGGCCCAGCCAAAAAAATAAAAATAGAAAAATAAAAAGTTAAAAAATTAAAAAATATGTATGCGCAAATAAAATAATATAAATTTATTGGTTTATTCACTGATGCCAAAGTCAGGAATAAAAATACCAGTTTAAATTTATATTATTTTTATTTGTTGTATTTTATCTTTTTTGCTAGAAAAATAAAAAATATATGCATGTGTAAAAATAAATTTAACTTTATTTATTTATTCACTGGCGCTAGAGTCGGGAATAAAAAAATATTGATCTAATTTATTTTATAGCTACGTAATATTTACCAACACTAGAGTTGGAAGTATCCGTAGTTGAATATTCACTAGCGCCAGAGTCAGGAATATTATAAGCAAATTATCATAGTGTGAACTAATAAACATTTAGCAATTTAAGACGAAACTAGCAATGCAGCCTGCCTCAGGCATGACGTTTAAGGGGTGATAATATCTTTCCTTTTACGTAACTAGTCCTGAACCATAGAATCTATGTTGACCAGTTAGGGTTTCTAGTGACCATAATATTAGGTGGCGACTCCTTAAACAAGATCGTTTCCCATTAAAGAACTGGATGCCAGAAATTCGTTCTATCAAAGATTTAATTTTTGAGGCCGCCGCGATGTCGGGTGCGATCCACCCATGGATTTTCAATCATCAATACTATTAGCCTAAACAACATCAATAAAATCATGAAGAGACAGAGAAGAGTCACGAGTGAGGTGTAGACCAAAGGAGGATGTACCTTTTAAGTATTGTAGGATATGCTTAACAACAGCCCAATGGCCTTTAGTAAAAGTATGCATAAACTGACATACCTTGTTCACAGCATATCAGATATCTGGTCGAGTAAAAGTGAGATACTAAAGAGCACCAATAATTTGGCAGAAACGAGCGAGATCCGAAAACAACTCAGTAAACTGCATATCAAGTTTGGAAACAGAAGCTGGTGTATCAATAAGTTTATATGATGACATACCTGCATGATTCAGAATGTCAATAACATACTTGTGTTGACTGAGCATAAGACCCACACTAGTGGGAGCAACTTCAATCCCTAAAAAATAATGCTCATAACCCAAATCACAAAATTTAAACTCCGAACTCAGTAAGGTAATTAGGCGATAAGCAATTTAGAGTTATTATCAATAAGTAGGATATCATCCACATAGACAGGTAAGTAATAGATATTATGATTCACATTCAGAATAAATAGGGAGGTATCAACTTTGGAAGCCTAAAAACCAATAGTCAGGAAGAAATCACTTAGTCACATGTACCAAGCCAGCGATGTTTGTTTTAAGCCATAGAGAGATTTATGAAAGCAATAAACATGAGGGGGCAAAGTAGAGTCGATAAAGCCTGGGGGTTGTTAAATGTAAACATCCTCGTGAAGGGAGCCATTGAGGAAAGCATTATGAAAATCAAGTTGCTGAATTTGTCACCCTATTGAGATTGCAATCGTGAGGACTAACCGAATAGTATTTGATTTAATAATAGAAATAAAGTTTTTTGAATAATCTATACCTTCTTATTAGATGAACCCTCGCACAACCAAGCAAGCCTTGTAATAGTCAATGGCTCTATTGGCTCGACGTTTGATTTTGTACACCCATTGGCATATAACATTGTTCATAAGTGGATCAAACAACACCAATGACCAAGTGGCATTGGCATGCAAAACTGTAATTTCATCATTTATGACAATATGCCAACATAAATACTAGTCAGCTTTCTTAAAACACATAGGCTCAAAAGTAAAGGGGGACATTACTCGTGGAGTTGAAACTGGCAAAGAGGAAGTAGAGGAAAAACTGATGTTAGAAGTCTTTTGCTGTCGAGAACATCACACCATGGGATGCTACCAAATAGGCGGATGAGTAAAAGGCTGATCAAGGGAGATCTATTGTGGAAAAGAATATATGGATAGATCTACGCATATGCGTAAACTGGGCAGGGACTGAGTAGAGTACCTAGATGAAGAAGAAGATGTTAACGATGAAGCTAGAGAAGCTATAGCAAGGGGTGAATCCGATAGAGTTATTATTAGCACCGTAAAACCTGAACCTGCAAAATGATCAAGAGACGTATATGAAGATAATGGTGAGGGGACCAATAGGGGAACGAAAAAGGAAGGTGAGGCTGAGACTGGTGGAGAGGGAAAGATGATGAGGGGGATAGGCTAGAGACAGGGGCAGGTTGAATGATAGGGGCAGGCAGGAGGATAGAGTCAATGAACAAGAAAACCTGTTCATGAAATTGAACATGATGAGAAATGTAGATGCAGTTAGACAACAAGTTAAAACAACGATAACTTAGATGAGACGAGCTATAGCCTAAGAACACACATGGAGTGGAGTGATAGTCTTGCTTATGAGCATTGTAACGATGAAGAAAAGGAAACCAAAGACATCCAAAAGTACATAAAAAGGCATAATCAGGCATCTAATGAAACAAGCATTCGAAGGGAGATTTGTTGCTTAAAACAAAGGTTGGTATATAATTAATTAGATAAACCGAGGTTTCAAATGCATAATTCTAGAATTTCAGAGGTGTTTTATGATCAGTACTTAAAGTATATTTTTATCAAGGTTTTATATCATTATTTTGCACTTAAAGTATCAATAACTCCTTAACTAAAACATGTTTTATAATAACAAGTCTGATAATATAAGATACCTTGAATTTACAGTAAATATTTATCTTAAATGCAGGCTTATCATATAAATCAAAGAATTGATTGACGAGTTTAACTACTGAAATTGAGAAGACAAAGAGAGGGCTAAGCTTAGAAAACAGATGCTGGTTAAATTCAAATTGGAACACCATTCAGTTATTAGATCATAAATAGAGATCTAGAACTTGGATTTAAGGCTGGTTTGTATGAATAGAAAGCTAAGACATAGGCCTAAAACTTTCATGAGAGTCCAAGAGTTAAAAAGACTGTTTTCAAGTTCAAATTATAGCAATAACAGAGAAGTCGAAATCTGTCCTACAGCCTAGATATTGTTTAGTGTTCAGTCCATATCTTGAGTTTTAGAAGTCCAAATGCACAGATTTTTTTTATTGGAAAGCTGAGATAATTTTTCAGAACTTTCATGAAGACTATCTGTTAAAATTCTAATGTTATCAATGATGTTTTATTCAGACAAGAAGATAAAGATTGTCACAAACTTAAAAGATGGTCACCCACTCAACAATTAATCATCAAATCAATAGTTCTAAATTTTGGCCTATAAAAGATGGCATTTGTTATGCATTTAGGCATCTAGGTTTTCAGATCAAGATCATATTCTTTTTCTTTTTCTTTATATTTTTGTAATACTCAAGTTTTGCTTTCATTAATCTCTTATTTATGTTTTTTATTTTCTTTACTATACTTATGTAATGATGTTCTCCTCTTGTTTATTTATGTTTCTCTTCTTTATTATGTTTAGCTAAGTTTATTATGTTAAGGTGTTAGGATAAATATAATATAAATTTAATATGGACTTCAATGATTATATCTTAAACAACGTGCTATTAACATGTCTTATCATTTTTATCTTATTAATTCTTAATACCTTACTTGTTAAATGGTTAATCCATATTTGTATTATATAACACTTGTTGTAATAAATGTTTGATCCTTCATAGCCAACTTTATAATATAACCGACACTTGTTCTATGAAAGGAACTTGATTTGTTGTTAACATAAGTTAGCATCATGAATTCTTGATAATATTTAATAGTATTGGTGTTACTTAAATAAAATAATTAATATGATTATGATAATAATTTATAATGAGCTATTAATGACAAATCATCTTATTGAAACCTTTTTTGTATGTGGTTTCCAGTTGAGTAATAAAAAGAGTTTATATTATACTTATTTAAAATATCATTAGTGAATTATCTAACCTTCATGATTAGTACTTAAAAGTACATTTTTATCAAGGTTTTATATCATCATTTTGCACTTAAAGTATCAATAACTCCTTAATTAAAGCATGTTTTATAATAATATATCTAATAATATAAGATACCTTTAATTTATGGTAAATATTCATTTTAAATGCAGGCCTATCACATAAATGAAAGGATTGCTTGATGAATTTATGAACTGAAATTGAAAGGATAAAGAGATGGCCAAACTTAGAAAAGAGATGTCGGTGCAATCCAAACCGGCACACTGTTCGGTAATTGGGTCATATCTGGAGTTATAGATCTCAAATTTAGGTCTACTTTATATGGATGGAAAGGTAAGACATAGACCTAAAATTTTTATATGGAGCCCAAGATCTAAAAAGGCCATTTTCAAGTCCAAATTATAGTAACAACAAAGAAGTCTGAATCTGTCCTCCAGCCCGAGCATTGTTCAGTATTTTGGCCATATCTAGAGTTCTAGAAGTCAAAATGAGCTGAATTTTTTACATAAGAAAGCTGAGACAATTTCCTACAACTTGCATGTTTTCAAGTGGCTCCAATTTTGACGTTATCAATGATGTGTTGGGCAGACAAGAGAAGATAAGGATTGTCACCAAGTCAAGAGTTGGTCATCCACTCATCAATTAGTCATCAAATCAATAGTTCCCAATTTTGGCCTATAAAAGGAGGCATTTGCCATGCATTTAGGCATCTTGGTTTCCAGATCAAGATCATGCTCTTGCTTTCTCTCTTTATATTTTTTGTAATGTTTATGCTTTGCTTTTATCAATATCAAGTTTATGCCTTTCATTTCCTTTCATTTACTTAGCTAACTTTTATCTTATTTATGTTCTTATTTTGTTTATTTATTTTTCTTTCTTTCATTATGTCTAACTAAGTTTATTATGTCAATGTGAAAAGGTTACACTAATGGTGTAAGAATAAGTAGAGTGTAAACTCAATATGGACTTTAATGTTTGATACTAACATGTTTTGTATTTGTTATCTTATTCACTCTTTAATACTTTGCTTGTTAAATGACTAATCTTGATTTATATTGTATAACGCTTGGTACAACAAATGCTTGGCATTTTCATAGCCCATACTGTATGGTATAACCGACACCTGAGCTATGAAAGGAACTTAATTTGTTGTTAACATAAGTTATAATCATGAATGCTTGACGAGATTTACAAGTATTAGCATTAATTGAATAAGATGACTAATGCAATCATGTTAACAATCTATAATCTGATTGGAACCTCCTTTGTGTGTGGTTTCCAATTGACTAATAAGAGTTTATACTATACTTGTTTGACATACCATTAGTAGATCCTCTAACCTTGACATTTATTGTTATCGTTGTTAAATCTTTACGTTAATATTCCATCTTAAAGTTCTCATCCTCTTCTTCTTCTTTTTCTTTATTATTATTATTATTATTATTATTATTATTATTATTATTATTATTATTAGTATTAGTATTAGTATTACTACTACTACTATTATTAGTACTATTATTATTATTATTATTGTTGTTGTTGTTGTTGTTGTTGTTGTTGTTACTATTATTATTGTTGTTGTTGTTATTGTTATTGTTGTTATATTATTGTCATTTATAATTTGTACAACTAACCTCCCTATGGTTCGACCTCAATCTTGCCGGGTTATTTATTACTTCGACACTCCAGCACTTAGGAGAAGACATTAATCTTTTAGTCATGTCACTTCACAACTATTTTTATCATTGTTTAATCTTTACATTGATCTTAAATCTCAAAGTCCTCTTTAATTCATCATCACCATATCTCAAGTTGTAGAAGTCCAAATGCACTGGTTCTTGTTTTATTGGAAAGCAGAGATAATTTTCCAAAACTTTCATAGAGACTATCTATTCAAATTTTGATGTTATCAATGACGTTTTATTCAGACAAAAAGATAAGAATTGTCACAAAATTCATAGGTGGCCACTCACTCAACAATTAGTTTTCAAATCAATAATTCTGAATTTTAGTCTTTTAAAGATCTAAGCCAACTCAGTCCGATCTTCGAAACTCATGACCCAAGTCTTGAAGCTGAAATCACTGCATAAAAAAAAAATCCAAAATAATTACAGAGAATTGGAATAAAATTACTTTAAATTCTAGAACCAATCACTAATGGAATTATTTCTTACGCGCACATTGTTCATCAAACTATTGTAATTTTATTTTTACCGATGGATATTTTAAAAAACTAGAAATTACCGACCAGCAAACTCTTTTTGTTCGTGATCCTATTAATAAAATACATTTCGATTAAATAATACAGTAAATATCTACAGAATATTCTTCTATCAAAACTGTCAAACATAGTAGTGAAAATTTATGGAAGGTGTGGATAAACTCCACGGCATGCCACGGTTAATTATTACCAATCACGATTCAGCTTTCTTAAGTAACTTCTGGAGGGAATTCTTTCAAGTTATCAGGAACTCAACTGAAGATGATATGGAGTTACCACCACCCACGAACGGATTGACAGTGAGAAGTGGTCAGTAAGTGCTTAGAGCAGTACCTACGCTGCTTGGTTCATCAACAACCGTGCAAGTGGAATCCCCTGCTTCCATAGGCAGAATATATACTGGTATAATATAGCTTTTCATGCCCCCAATGGGGATGACACCCTTTCAAGCTATTCTTCATTATCAAATTGGCCAGTCTCTAGTCCACGAGGTCGATAAGCATATGTACGTCGTTCTTGCAGATTGCACAAGCCAACTAATTGATTCTGTATACGTACTGGGGCGATGCTGAAGCTACATTATGAGCACTGTGTGTGTATATTTAACAACAAAGTGCATTAATAAAGTATGCCAATTTTCATTCATAATTGTGGATTGTTCCTCGTCCGAAGAGAAATTCTCTTTTGCTATTATTAACTACTTTGGTTGAGACCTATCAGTTAGTTTGTGGATTAACTGAATTAAATTAATTCAAAAAATATAAAGATTAATTAATCAGTTTAGACTTAATGTAATTCTTTGGTTCTGAGATAAAATCTAACATGTTGATTTTAATTTAACAATTTAGATTTTACGATGGGAAAAGCTAATGTGTGCCCTCAAGAACCCATAAGTATTTTCTAGAATACATTTATAATTCTTATTTTATATAAGTAAAAATTGGAAACAAAAGTCACGACATTGAAAGAAGATAAATAGTCATGAGAAAATATTCCAACCGTACACTAAAAAATAATGTTGATTTCCAAAAACATTGAAGTCTTTTTACAAAGACTATTAGTTATTAACTATGAATAAATAAGTTTTTTCTCATCTTAATTTTATGGTAAAATGATTAGAATACAATTAGAAAAAAAAATAGCATCATGAGGTTTTTGTCATATTTTCACGATAGTTTTTTCATTATCATGATGTTAGTTGAGGGAAAAATTAGTATTTGACCAAATATAAAAAGAAAATAAAAAATTAAAAAGTACAATAAAACAACTAAAATATCCTTAAAAGCAAAATGTGTAAAACTAAAGTTAATAGAGTTTTTCATTTTTTCACAATGGTTTTTCATTATTATTATGCCAGTTTTGAGATAATTTTGTACTTAGCTAAATAATAATAATATAAAAAAAAAACAAACACAAGTACGATGTTGGAAGGTGAGAGGGGGGCTCCTACACGCTACATATGGTGTTTCCTTGTCTTAAAAATATCATTACATCATGTTGTTGAAAATGTTGTGATTTTCTCTTTCATGTGGAGTGGTGTGTATTACTGTTGGTGGTCTAATTTGTTGCCAGTAAAATTTTTTTTTTTTTTTTTCTTTCTCCTTTCTCAAAAATTACAGTTTGGCTCGTATTTCAACTTTTATCCTTATTATTTTGATTTTGATTTTTTTCTTTTTCTTCTTATAAAAATTTTATTTGTTTTTAATTTTACTATTCAAACCCAATTTACAAGATATTATATTTTATAATTTGATCCTTATTCTTTTAATATCTATTTTTTTTCCTTGATCCTTTTATAAAAGCTTTTTTGGTTTTTAATTCCATCCTTTAATTAAATTGATGTTATGATGTTTTTCAATTTGATCATCATAGTCTTGATTTCTGATTTTTTTGATCTTTTTGTAAAAGTTATTATTTTTTTTAATTTCACTATTTAATCAAAATTTTGTTTTTTATGTCAATGTTGATCCTCATTCTTTTTATTTTTTTGGATCTTTTTGTTAAATTAATTTTTCTTTTTAATTTCACCATTTAATCAAATATAAGATTTATTTTGTATTTTAATTTTGGTCTTCATTCTTTTAATTTATGTTTTCTTGAATCCTTTTATATAATTATTTTTTCAATTTAATTCTTCAATATTTGATTGATTGAAAATTGAGTTTCATTATTTTTTCAAATATAATACTTCAAATTTAATGACCTGGATCACGAATTTGAAAAGTTAACACTGTTTTTTTATTTAAAAATGTTTTATAATTGTCTTTAATATTTTTTTTATTGGGTTATTTCAATTTTATGATCTAGATTGAGGGTTTAGTAGGATATTTTGGATTGATTTGGCCTCAATTATCGAGGTTATAGGTTTTTTATGCTAACTTGAGTTAACCAAGACCGGTTTTCCATGTCATTTTTTTATCCTATTTTGTTCTTCCATGTGTAATGAGTTGTGAATTCAGATACATGGTTTGTTTTTTTTTGAAAAAAATGTTTTTTCACATGTTATTTTAATCATTTTTCTTTTTAAATTTGATCCATCCACTATTACTTTCTATATTTTTCATCTAATTAAAATAAAGTCAGCTTATTCAACCCAGTTGAATCTATAACTTGAGTCGCATATTTTTTATAAAAAAAAACATGCTTGCAGTAGCTTAACATCATTTTTTTAGCAAAATAAATAGTTTGGCCTCGTATCGAAATGCGAGTATTAAGGCTAGTTTCATAATGAACATTAAAGAAAAAGGATACAAATTAAGACTAATTTTATAATGCCTATGAAATAACTAGTAATATTTTATTAGTTATTCCTTGAACTCATTTTAAAAAACAAAGAGATATAAGTAGGAGAAAGAAATCATTTGTCAAAATATTCTTATCATTTTTTTATGGGTTGTGGAATTTATTTTCCCTCTCTTTGTTGTGTTTTTTTTTAAAGTGATCCTAAAAAATAACTAATAGTATGTTATTGGTTACTCCTTAAATTTATTTTAAAGAAATAAAGAGATACGAGTAGAAAAGAAAAATTATAAATAAAAATATTCTTATCTTTTTTTATGGGTTATAGATTTTATTTTTTTGTCAAAATGATCCTAAAGTTCCTTTAACACCATAAATTTTTTTCCAAATTAACACCATTGTAAATGTCATTGGATATGGGGTATTTATTCAAATATACGTGGTAATAATTTTTTTTTAAGATAAAAATATAATTATTTATTTGAGTTTAACAATTTAAATTTTGGGGATCCATATAGCACTGTTGATGCATGGGGCGTTCAAATATCAGTAAATTGACCATTATACCCCTCATTAAGTGAAAATTGGAATCTTCTTTAGAATTTCTTGCTAACCACTAAGAAAGAAGGACACGGATTAGGGCATGATAATTGTGACCTCTGATCTCCGAATAGTTTTCCTTTCGCTACTTTATTATTTTCCCAAAATTAAGGCCTCTGCGGACAATATCCCTTTCATTTCCATTTACCCAAAATCTGGGCCGATGTCATGGCCACTTTCAAAGCTTAAGCTTAGCCCAAATTTATTTTAACAATCAACAATGAACAGAAAATCTAAAATCATAGCCTTCAAACTTTATTTCTCTTTAATTACATTTTTTTATGCTCAAATTCATTATCAATTTATCAAAAATCATAAAGAAGAATCATAATTGAAAGTGCAAAACAAAGAAAAAAGGGTTGGCAGGAAAGAAATCACTTTGCTTCTAATTTTTAAATCATAACTTTTCAGTCTCTTAATATTTTATAATTTTAATTGTGATATAAAATTTTATTTTTATTTCTTTTTAATCCCTGATTTTAAACATGAGAGAAAAGTCTCGGCTTGTATCGATTTAGCTCATGAAAAGGACAAACACGTTGAGTGTTTTATTGGTGTTATGAGTTAAAAATCGGTTGAACTTTAGGTTTTTAGATTAAAAAACTATCATTCTTAATTTTTCAGTCATTATTATAGTTAAAATTGAAAGAAAATACGCAACAAGTTACATAATTTTATTTTTTAAAATAAATGACATTTCATCCACTCTATTTTCAAATAAAGAAATAAGAGTTATTATCCAAACCTTCTGCAAAATGGACCAAGTCCTGGCTTTGCCTCTTTTTTATTTAATTTTTTTTTAATTGACATCTTTTTATCTCTCTCTCTCTCTCTCTCTCTCTCTCTCTCTCTCTCTCTATATATATATATATATATATATATATATATATATATATATATATATATATCTTTAATTGTTTAGATTATTTATTTAGCATTTTTAAATAGTGGTTGTTTTTTAATAATTTTTTATGTATTTAATGTTTGAAAGATAACATTTTAATTTATCTATAATTTTATTTTTCTTATTTTTTATACAAATAAAATTAATTTTTAAAAATAAAAATAATGTATTCTAGGTAAGAAAATGTAACCTTTAGGACAAAAAACAAACTAGCATGTGCGTCAAAGAAAAGTTGGGTGTTAAATATTATATTCATCCATCTTTTACTTTTATGATAATAATTATATTTTTATTTTGAGAATTTAAATGGTATTAGGTGCTATTTCTCAATTTATTAGTTCATACATTAAACGATTTATTTTGTTTAGTATAAATAGTGTCATTATATTTCTTAATGCTTGCTAGAAGTATGGTAGAGATTATTTTTCAAAATATTTTTTTGCTTGAAAATACATCAAATAATATTTTATTGTTATTTTTTAAAATTTATTTTTGATATTATCAAATCAAAAGAATTTAAAAACACAAAATAATAATAATAATTTAAAGCCAAAAAATATTCAAAAATCTTCAAAAATGTAGTTGGACCGCAATAACAAACATCATCTTAGTTAAGAGAGTCATAATATAATGAAGCACACTCGCGACATGATTTTATTTTTTTAATGTGTTAAAAATTAACTTCAAATCCTACACATGGTGTTGCGTTAATATTTTTTTGTATTTATTAACATATATAATCATCACTTTATTTATTATATGTGAATCCTAATTCTTTTATTACAATTATATTTTTTTATGTCAAAAAAAAGTGTACATATTCATTTTTTTGCATCAAAAAAAAGTTATTCGACTCATGGCAAAGTAAGTAGAATAGATATGTTAATATGTTTTTAATTATTGACAAATATGTTTTTTATTTATATTAATTAAATGGTTGCATAAAGTTTTTAATTTATAATTAGAATTTTTACATAAAAAACGTTGGAGAAATTTGCATATTCATTAGTTAGACATTGAGTAGTAGGTTTGCTAATAAGAGTGGTTTAACTTCGCAATGCTAGCCTTCGTTAATTAATACAAAGCTCATTCTTCTATTCACTTATTTATTAACAAATATAGTTTATTTATTTATTTAATTAAATGGATGCATAAATATTTTTATTTATAATTAGAATTATTATATAAAAAAAAACATGGGAGAAAATTGCATATTCATTAGTTAGACACTGAGTAGTAGATTTGCTAATAAGAGTGGTTTGACTTTGCAATGCTAGCCTCCATTAATTAATACAAAGCTCATTCTTCTATTTATTTATTTATTGACAAATGCAGTTTTTTATTTATTTAATAAATGGTTGTATAAATTTTGTGATTTACAATTAAAATTTTTACATAAAAAACATTGGAGAAATTTGCATATTCATTAGTTAGATACCGAGTAATAGGTTTGCTAATAAGAGTGGTTTGACTTTGTAACGCTAGCCTCCATTAATTAATACAAAGCTCATTCTTCTATTCATTTATTTATTGAAAAATATGGTTTTTTATTTTTATTTAATTCAATGGTTGCATAAATTTTTTATTTATAATTAGAATTAAAAAAATGTTGAAAAAATTTGCATATTCATTATTTAGACACTAATAGTAAGTTTGCTAACAAGAATGGTTTGAATTTACAACGCTAGCATTCATTAATTAATACAATTCATTTTTCTATTCACTTATTTATTGACAAATATAGTTTTTTATTTATTTAATTAAATGGTTGCATAAATTTTTTTGATTTATAATTAGAATTTTTATATAATAAAAAACATTGAAGAAATTTGCATATTTATTATTTAGACACCAAGTAAAAAGTCTGGTAATAAGATCGTGGTTTGATTTTACAACGCTAACCTCCATTAATTAATACAAAGCTAATTCTTCTATTCACCAAGCATCATACTTTTAGGTCGATAGCAACAACTGAACACTGAAGGCTATTAAATCTTCAAGTTTACATATTCTCCTCTACCTTTTGAAACCCTCTTGGAGGCCGCTAAGGTAAGAAAAACACATCAGATCCATTTTGCCTCTGAACTTCAAACTAATGCTGGTTTTGCATATATGTCATATTAGGAATCTGATGTGGAATATCACCAGCTGCAACCCTTGCTCTGAGGTCCTTTCTCAAGATTTTTCCCGATGGGGCTTTGGGGATGGCCTCCGTGAAGAAAACCCGACCAATTCTCTTATAAAAGATCACCTATACAATATGTCATCACACCAATTTAATCATCAAAATGTGTACATAATCCAGAAACACTGTAAGGGATAAATTCTAATAAAAAATCGTATCATTAATGTATCAGTATGCTTTAGACAGATAATACAGGTTTCAAGTTTTTGGCTTGGGAAAAATCGTATCATTAATGTATCCATATGCTAGCTGCCATATGACTTACGTACGCCATGGAGTGTAAGATGTCAAGGGAACATATTGAGCGCTTCAATGTTGAGTAGAGGAACATCTCAAGAGAGAACCTTCTTCTTTCTGTTTTTTATCTCATAGAGCAGGGAGGACATGGGCAATTATCAAGCTGCCATCTAGGTTTTTGGGGCTTGTGAATACTGTACTTAATTTTTCTTTATCTATTATAACTTTGTTCTTTCAAAAAAATTAATTTAAGAGTGGAATTAAAAAGGTATTTAGTAGAGGATGAAAATAAGTTTAAGGCTTTTATTAATTATTAATTATCAAACAAACCCTTCGCTTGGTGTATTGACTCCTATTTTCCATCTTTTTTTAAGTGTCTTTTATACTATGCTTGTATAAGCACGAAAGTATATATTAATTGATTTATCAAATGTCAGTACCTGTTTTGAGATATATTGTTTGATTTCGTCCTCGGTGATCTTGGAACCATTTGATCGCACCACAAAAGCAACCGGAACCTCTCCGGCAGCTTCATCTTTCATGCTGAAACGCCCAGAAATTTAAAGAAATGTTACTAACTATAGAAGAAATGTTACTAACTATAGATAGATAGATAAAAAGATAGTCGGTAATGGAAAATACCTAGAAACTAATACTCGAATTATATGCGAGAAATTGTTGAATATGTACACATTATTTAATAAACAAATACGTAAAAGAACTTACGGTACTACAGCAGCATCAGAGATGCTGGGATGAGCAATCAACATTGCTTCAAGCTCAGCAGGTGCTACTTGAAAACCTTTGTATTTGATCAATTCTTTCAAACGATCCACTATAAAGAGTTCATCTTCGTCAATGTATCCAATATCACCTGTGTGCAACCACCCATCTTTGTCTATCGTCCTTTCAGTGGCCTCAGGATCATTTAGATAACCTACCAAAAGCAATCAGAAAATATTCATATTTTAGGGGAATATTAATTAAATTATTGTTTCCCTTTTTTTACAAAAAAAAAAAAACATTTCCTTTCAAATGCTTTTCTTTTACTTCCCATTGATTAATTTCTTTTCTTTTTCTTATCTTAGGTAGACTTGTTCACTGAATTTACCAAATTTTCAATTTGAACTTGTTGCACCATCATGATTTAATCTTTCCTAGTAAAATGACTTCACTGGAACAACAATATATTTTGTTTAGTTTCTTTAAATTTAATCTATGCACTTATCCAGGATTTTTTTTTTTTTGTATATATTGTAATAATGGTTGTTTTTTAATGTATTATTTATTCATTTTTTAAAAATTATTTTTAATACATTATCATATCAAAATAATCTAAAAACACTAAAAACATTAATAAATAATTTATTTATTTTCAAAATTATTTTTAAATTAAACCACCTTAACTACAACGTTGATAACTCAAACCCAAATACACACCAGCAAGTAATTAAAATAAACAGGCTACATTTCCGCATAATCATGTTCACCCTGATCCTTCTCTGTTTACTAAAAAAACACTGTAATTAATTATAATCATGAGTTATTATTTTCTAGTTGAAAGAAGAGTTTCTGTACTCATGGATCATCTCACAAAGGAAAATATTTCCCGCTCGGCATGCATACTTCATAAATATACAGGTTTACTAAGACAATGTTAAATTTTCAGGACGCAGAAAAGCGTGAAACGAATTAAGGGGGCGATTATGGTAGTAGCTTTCAAAAAATATTATTTAAAAATATATTAAAATAATATTATTTTAATTTATTTTTAATATAGTATATCAAAGCAATACAAAACTGTAAAAATAATTTATTTAAAGCAAAAATAAATTAAAACTTTTTAAAACTGGTAAAAAAAAGTGGAGTAAGAACTACGGCCCATTTCTGTTGAAGCCTAAGGCCCATCATTTTTAAAAACATAATCCATAAATTGAATGTCCTCTTATCTACTAATTCGTATAAATGGACCCACACCCAAAAATAAGCTTTCGGTAGCTAGGGGGAAACAGGGAATTTTTAATATAAATAATTAATTGACAAGCATGTGTATGTCTGAGTTATACGGCTTAATTCAGTAATCCAATTATAATTATCTAAAGGTTTGAAAAATAAAAATGGTCCCCTATTTATTAAACCATACCCTATATTCAGCGCTCTACAAAGGGTTGGTGAGAACGGTGGACCTAACGTTTTCTTTTCAATTCACTTCTTTTATGAAAGTGAAATGGGGGTGTGTATAATAATAATAATAAGGAATTTTAATGGGTAGGTTCATTGGTTGAGCTATGATTTGTATTTTGACTTTTTAGATTTAAATCTTAAGGATTTGTTAATTTTTGTAGAATACACATAGTAAATATAGAAGATGCGCTTTAAAATCATCAAAGATAAAACTTAATCTCAATTGATATTTCGATTTACAAAAACTAGAGTAGATGAAGGAAGATAAGACGTGAAATTAAGAAAGATTACCTCAAAACTCAAAAGTTGTCGCAAAACTTGAAATCAAAATAAAAAATAACAAAAAAAACAAAAAAAAAAAGAGCTGATCCTGATATCCATAATTAAAAAAAGAAAGAAGTGATCGTTGTGGACAACATGCATCGGTGCAAAGGAGATATCCGTCGGTAGGGTCATGCTTGTCATCGGCAAATCGCAAGCATGTATGCTTTAACATGCAAATAAAAAAGAGGAATCTATTTTATTTTAACGTGCTTAATCCCAAATAGATGGAGACTTTCATGACTTTTTATTTAAAGTTGTGTGGTTTTACTTTTAAAAAAAAATAAATCCATTTTCCACCCTGAAAGGATAAAATTATTTGAACTGCTTCAAGTGTTATACTTTACTACTATAGAAATTTTAAAAAAAAAAATCTTGGCTCTCCTGGATTTTGAATCCCGTTGAACATTCATTACTATTCACGATGACAACATGGAACGAAACGTTAAAGAAAAATGGTAGAAATGTGTACCTTTCATTATTTGGCTGCCCCTAATGCAAATCTCGCCGGCTTTATTTCGCGGCTGGGAGTCACCGGTTTCCGGGTCGACAATCTTCATCTCTGCATTTCTAACAACAGTCCCACATGCGCCAGATTTAATCTCAAAGGGTTCCTTTGCAAAGGCTAAGCACATTGCTATCACGGGTCCTGCCTCTGTCATTCCATATCCCTACGCATGTAAACTTGGAGTGCGTAAATGGGAAAACGAAGAGTTGCATATCCTTGTAATTGATTAGTTATTAGCCCATGAACCCCAGCAATTAATTTCTTGGAGTCCCAACATTAATAATTTATAGAGTGTTGAACCATCCCAAAAGTGTGGCCATGCCAAACCTATTAATGGTTGGTAACTTTAATGGGATTATTAATTTTCGTACCCACTATCTTTTAAAAAAATAGAAAATAAAAAACAAATCTTAAAAATAAGAAAAAGAATTCTTATCATCTGATATGATTTTGTCATTTCTTTTTGTGTCTATATCTTCTTATGTTGTAAGTATTCTATAATTACAATTTGAGCACCATATAAAATTTCCCAATCTAGCACCAAATCTCAAATATCCTGAAACAAACTAAATATTATATAAAAGAAAAACATTGTAATCCAAGAGTTATTTATAAGTTTTTTCCTGTAATGTGGTGTGGAACTAGAAAAGAAATTATACATATATGAATGATAATCCATGATATATCGTAATATATAATATAACTACCTGTCCCAGTTTAGCATTAGGCAGCTTAGCCCTGACTGTATCCTCAAGATCCTTTCCCATCGGTGCTGCGCCAGACATTACTGTCCGGATCGAAGAAAGATCATACTGATCAACGACTGGACTTTTTGCAATTGCCAGAAAGATAGGGGGCACGAGTGGAGCAATTGTCACGTTATATTTCTGTACAAGGTCCATTAATGTAACCGTCTCGAATTTTTGCATAAGCAAAATTGCTGAACCAGCTCTTAGCCCACAAAGGAATACGGAATTGAGTGAATAGATGTGGAACAAAGGCAGCACACAAAGAATCACATCCCTCTCGTGAAAATAGAGATTAGGGTTCTCTCCGTCAACTTGTTGTGCCACACTAGTAACAAGCCCTTTATGAGTCAACATGACACCTTTAGGGAGACCTGTAGTCCCTGACGAATAAGGGAGTGCCACGACATCATCAGGCTTAATCTTGGCAGCAGGGATTTCATTCTCATCAGAGCTTGTCAACTCTGAGAAATGCAAGCAGTTTTCTGTAAGAGAATCGATGGTCATTATCTTAACATGATCATTTTCTTGAGCAAATTGTTGCACTTTCTCGGCGTAAGCTGCTTGTGTTATTATCAGCTTTGCCTTTGATGCTGTTGCTTGTTTTGCGATCTCAGCTGAAGTATAAAAAGGGTTTGCAGTTGAGCTAATAGCGCCAATGAATGACGCGCCAAGAAATGCAAAAACAAATTCTGGCGAGTTTTGGAGCAAGAGCAATATAACATCGCCTTGTTGGAGGCCTAACTTGTAGAGGCCAGAGGCAACTTTGCGTGATGTGAGCTCAACATCCGCATAAGTGTAGATATCACCGGTAGGGCCATTGATCAAGCAAGGGTTGTCTTTGAATTGGGAAAGCTTTTCGAAGCAATAAGTGTGTAAAGGGAGGTGGTTTGGGATATAGATATCAGGGAGTTTGGACCTGAAAATGAATTCTTGTACTTGATCCTTATTGGCCTCCATTGTTTGGAAAGAGAGAGAAATGAAAGAGAGATTTTTTTTCTTTTTTCTTTTTTTTGGAAGCAAAGAAGGTAAGTGTTTGGTTTTGCTTCTAGGTTGAGGTAATATATAAGGAGGTGATGATAGAGGAGAACCGGTGAGAGGGAGTTGATGGGGATTTCACTCTTTATCACTAACACAATCCAAGAAAACAGATTTTATTTAATGATATGCGCTAATGGTATCCGAATATATCAATCCAAGATCGAAAACAGGTTTTAATAAGGTTTTTATCCATGGCATCTTTGGCATTCGGACACCCATGCCCCCCCACCACCTATACATACATATATATATATATATATATAGGCTGCAATAAATTGGTTGCCATGTGTTTTAGGGTAGGATTTTAACGATGTTTTTTTTTTGTATTATAATCTTTGATCACCTAATTTGAATTCTTTTAAAAAATAGTAGAGAATGGAGATCGGTGAGGAGTACAATAGGTGAAGTAGGTGCGTGCGCATGTTACGTTTTTGACTGGAAGACAACACCCATATGTCAAGTAGGATAACACCTACCACCACCATGTCCTTTAATCAGCCGGAGATGGGTGGTCATTGTGCTGGTAATGATAGACACCTCCTCTGATCGCCTCCTACGATGGCCACAATATATCCCCTCTTTAAGAAACCAACCACCGAGAAAAACAGAAAAGAAAAAAAGTAAAGATAAAAGGCAATCAAATACAAACAAAAGAAACAGAAAAAATGTGCGTGTACATATACAAGTTTATCGGCTCAAGCTTTCATTTTAGGTTAGACACCCAAAAGAAAAATTAGATGGTTAAAAACTTTATTAAACTTGATATAACAAAAATCTCTATCCAACTATTCAATTGATATTTAGTAAATATATTAACCCGAGATCAAATTAATTTTTTATGCTATTACATGATTAGAAATATTAAGATTAGTTTACCATCAACTTAATATTAAATAATATAATTCAATAAAAATCACATACTAAATGATAGAATTGAAAAAAAATATATAAAAAAAATCAAAAAACCTCAACTTGATTTATTGAAAAGTATAAAAAAACAAAATAATTAAAAAAAAAATCAGCCAAACAGGGTTAGGCTTTGCCTCAAAAGCCAAGCAAGCGGGCCTAAAGAAGCCGAACAGGGTAAGACTCCAACTCATGACATTGAAGAGGCACCACTTTGTTTTAAAACGTTTAAAATAATATATTAATCTTCCTTTTTGTTTGCTGAGAAAAGAATATGTCGCCCCCACGTCCACGTTACTTCCACGTGTTGAACATATAGCTACAGCACAAATTGTATAATCATTCTATTAAAAAAAATCAACCCTGAACGTTTTACTTTTTTTTTTATATATATATATATATAAGAGAGAGAGAGAGAGAGAGAGAGAGAGTAGAAGAACTGCATGAGAGCAAGGGAAGGGTTTTATATATGTACCTTGCTAATTAATAATATATAAAATAATTTAATGAACTAATAAAAATACAAGGAAGCCTCTGTACTAATAATAAGTTTTTCTTCATTCTAAAGAACAAAATTTTCTTTAATAGTAAAATTAATGATATATTCAACCCTTGTTCCTCTCTCTCTCTCTCTCTCTCTCTAGAAATAAAAATCTTCTCCACAATCTGTTTTAAGAGTTGAGATGAGTTATCTATCAAAAAAAATTTAATTTATTTTTGTATTTTCGAGTGAGAATTAATTTTTTAAGTTATGAAGGTGTTTTTAAATAAAAATATATTTAAAAAATAATATTTTGAGCTTGATTTTTTTTACAACACTCCAGCGGACAACACATTTTATATTTATTTTATTTATAAAAATTAGATAGACAATACCAAGTAAAAAGAAAAAACATAAGAAAGAGTTAAGCATGTGGGTTTTCATTTTATGGTAAGATTTATTTTTTTACTATTTAAATTTATATATTTACATTTAAATATAAATTCATTTAAGTTAATTGTTTTTATCTTTAACTTAATTTTATTGTCTTTTTGTGAATATTTAATTTTAGTGTCATGTAATTAAACGAGAGATAAATTCTAAAAAATAATTATTAAACCCAAGCAAATTTATCACTTGACTCAGTTAACCACGCTAATTTATCTCAATCCAAAATGTGGCCATAACAATAGTTAAATGAAATAAGGTGGAACCACGTCATCTCGAAACATTTCCTTTATTTTTAACTCAAACAAGGTGTTGAAGTTTTTTATTCAAATTCATTTAAATAAATCAATTAAATGTATATTTAAAACATTATTTAATAAAATCTAATTCAATTTTTACTTTGTTTTCTAATAAAGTTATAAAACATTTCTCTTATATCAATAAGTGTTTTTCTTTACAACCTTTCATGGTATCATTGATTTGAATAACAAATTAAACTCTTTAAAACTCTCAAATTTAGATTGTTGTCCATAATATTATATTCTCGTTTTTGAGTTAACAACCTTAAATAATCAAAGAACAGGTCCAACTATCTAAGTGTGGATCGAGAACTTTAATTTGGTGAGTGCATAATCAAATATCTGCATTAATAAATAAATAAATAAATTGCACCATGTATAAGCTTAATTATTTTTCCATATCAATTTTAATTGATTACATTCTGAGTTCTTTTATTTTCAAGTTAATGATAATTTTGGTGCGCGAACTTTCAATTTTCTTTCGAATCAATTATTTTTGCTATATATTTTTAATTAGGCACTTCTAAAAATTTGTCAATGAGTGCTTTTAATTTTCAAATCTAACAAATATTAACTTCACAATCTTATATTAACTGAGTTAATTAAAATTAAAAAATTTAAGAGTTTATTTATATCAAGAAGACAACAAAAGACATTAAAAAAATTAATTTGTGTTAACCATAACTGGCTAGGTAATAAAATAAAAATAAAGAAGCAACAAAAGATCTAAAAAGCTTAAGGTTTTGATGAAGATTTATATGGACATATATATATATATCAGAACATGCATAAGATTATAATAAAAAAAATCAGCTTTTTTGTTTAAGGAATTTGTGTTTAAAATTATTAATTTTGAAAAAATAAACAATTTTTTATCTTTTTCAATTAGTTGTAAAAATTTGCTTGGTTTGTGACATGATAGTGGAGAAAATTGAGTAATCTAAGAGTTTTTATTTGGACCAATCATCTTTTATTCTTATTTTATTTTATTTTTGAATTAAATTATTCAAATATGGGCCTTATAATTATGCAAAATGGACATATGTGTTAGCATTTAAAAATTAACAAAAAAATAAAAAAAGTTTGCTCTTGTTTAAAGGACAAAGCTAAAACTTTGAGATTGAGAGAGTCACACAAGCATGTTGAGATCATCATTTATATATATAAAAAATGTTTGCAATAACTATTGATTTTGGATTAAAATATACTTTTTTTTACAAAAAAAATATCCATCTTATGGGGGAAAAGGCAAAACTATACTATTGAATTTTAGGGACTATTTTGAATTTGATTTAATTTGGATTTTAATTGGAGTTCATGGCTTCACTAGCACCCCTAGTTTTGTGCCTCTTTTAGAGAGTTAATATATCCTGTTATCAAGACTCAAATTTTGAAAAACAAGTTTCAATTGATAGACGGTCGAGAATGACTTCTTTTACAATGATCCAATCCAATCCAAAATGAAATATAGTCATAATGGTACAAAAAAAAACCCAATTTAAAATAAACTTTGATGTTAAACAATAGAAATTATGATCGATATAATATGTGCGGGTGAAACTTCAAAATGCTTTAATTCATTATTAAAACAATAAAATATATATGTAAACAATTATTAAATGCTATAAGTTAAATTAAAGGATAGACATAAGGAGTGTTCTAATTATAGCTAGCACTCCACTCTTACAGAAATAGCTAAGGAACCATATGCGAAAGTGGTATTTGTATTTGGTGGAGTTTTAATAGTTTTATTTTATATTAAAGAATATTTCCAAATTAATAATTAACGAAAAGACTCCATGGATTGATTTCTCAACATGGTTTATATATTAGGAAACAAATTTATTTGGTTCATAAGTCCTAAGATCAAGTACATAAAGTCTTTATATCTTATCATGGTTTCCAAAAGGTCCTTTTGCCTCTTTTTCCATAAACGTTCATGATAAAAAAATAAAAAAAAGTGAAATTAATTTCAAAGATAAAAAAAAAATTAAAAGATCGTAAGCCTAAAGTAATATAAAAATGATTTCTTGAAAAACTAAATTTAATGAATTCGGAGTCTAAATAAAATAGGAAAAAAACTGACAAGGAGTTTAAAATAAATACTAAACGTGATGAATGAGTCAAGTGGGGCTGTGTAGATGAGTAAGGTGGGGCTGCGTAAAAGTGTAATTATAGTTATTTTTTAAAATATGTTTTTATATTAAAATATATAAAAATAATATTTTTTTATTTTTTAAATTATTTTTCAGATTAATCCATCAAAAGATTTCAAAATATACAAAAAAATTAATTTTTAATAAAAAATAATTTTTTAAAAATATAATTAAATTTTTTATGTCAAATTAAATGTAATGGCATATATATAATAGATTAAATTTTTTTCAATATAAATATTGCACAGCATTGTAGTGAACTTTTTTTAAACTAAAATATTTGTGATGATGAATAAAAAAATATAGAATTTTTTTTTATTTGTAAAAAAGATATGAAATCAATATGAAATCAACACATAATATTTTAATAATTAAAAACTTTAATTAATCTCAGAATCTAAATAAAATAACTAATTATTTATAAAACAAATATATCATTTCTAATACACTTTATTATTTATTTGTCTGATATAAATTAAGTTAACAAATTAAACTTATTTATTTTAGAGTCAAAACATAAAAATAAAATAAATTATTTTTTTAATTAAAAATAAATTTGATGTATAAACTCTTAATCTCATATGTTAAAAGAAAAAAAATAAGTTTATGATGTTTTTAAAATACAGACCAAGTTTTCATAATTTTAATAAACTAGTTATTAAATCATATATGTATTTAAAAAAAGAGACTATTATTGTGATTTTTTAGTATGCTAAATTATACAAATATGATTTATTTTTGAGAAACTTAGCCATACAAAAATTAAAATAAAATTTTAGTTTTTTAAAAAAAAATTTGTTTCTTTTTGTTGAAAGATGCTGATTTATTTAATATTGAAAAACTGTCTCGCATTCATAATTTTAAATATTAAATATAAAAGGTAAAAAAAATATGAGGATCTAAAAAATAATTACAAGATGATCTTTCAAGAATTTTAAAAAAATATTTAATTTAGACTAAAGTCATGTTTGAAAAAATATACAAAAGAATAAAGGAAAATACAAGGCTTGAAATTGTTAATGTAGTGTTTGGCAAAACTTAGCCATGTACAATTTGAAATAAAATTGTATTTTTAATAGAAATATTTTTATTTTTTAAAAAAGAAAACTGATTTATTTAATACTGAACAAGCACCTCATATATATAGATTATAATTTAAAATATTAAATATGAGAGGATAAAAAAATATAAGAAATTTAAAATTATTTTTAAGATGATCGTTTAAAAATTTAAACTTTATTTAATTTAAACTAAGATCTTGTTTGGAAGAAAAAAATTGCATGTCGGCCTAACTAATCTTAAAAGCCCAAATAATCCAGCTTTCTTTGACAAATATTGGTCAAGCCGAACATGATCTTAAAACCCTTTATAGGCTTAGCCTAAACTTCACGGGCTGGGCTCCTTAACTTAAAATCAAGCTTGGTCTAAATGGGCTAAAAGAACTAATAGCCCAACCTTGCTTTTTTCTTTCAAAACAAAGGATATTAAAAATCCAAATCCATAAACAAAGAAACGAGAAAGCCCTTAACCTTTTAAAGATCAAACTAAAAATTGGACGAATTTTTGCCCAGCACCTCTCCTTTTTCCTTACATGCTGAGACTTTCTCTATCATATTATTTCTTTATCACGGGAACATATTAAGCTATTATATGCAAATAAACCATCATGACTACATCTTAAAAAAAAACACAAAAAAAGAAACACATCATGAACTCTACTTCACAAACTCTGCTGCACCGTTTTTGGGAGACTGCAACGCGGCTGCGGCCGCTACTTGGCCAACATGGCTGCTTAAGTGGAAGGAAGAGTTAAAGGTTTTGGTGCAGAGTTTGGAGCTGGTAGAGCTGAAGGAGAGGACTGAAGAGACGCAACCTCTGCTGGCGTTGGGGTTTCTGCAAGCGGGACTGAAACTGATATATACATTAAAAAAAAGCCTCTGCTGCTGGAAGTTGATGAAGCTGCACGGGAGGAAGAACATCTGCTGCTCACGGATGAAAAGGTGGGAGAGACGCTCGATATTGAAGGAGGATGAAACTGCTCACGGTTGAGAAGGGAGACTTGCTGGTGAAAGGTCTCTGCCACTGCTGAGAATGAGCTGTTTTTTATGGTGCTGCGAGAAGGTGACGGTTAAAGGCTGCTGTTGGAAATTCCTTCGATACTGCTCTCGGTTTGGGAGAGCCACCTCTACTGCTTCCAGTTTGGAATGAGTTCTACTGCTGCGGCTAGGTAACAAGTGCCTCTGGTGCTGCTGCGGCTGGGAGGAAGAAGTTTGTTGCTGCGATTGAGAAGAAAAACCTCTGCTGTTTTTTTGGTTGAATCTTCTGCTTATATTCACGGTTGAGATATAGGAGAGGAAGTGCAGCTACTGTCGCTCAAGGTTGCAACTGCTGTAGGAGGACCGTCTGTCAAGAGGTCGCGGCTGGTGCCATCTCTTCAATGGAGGCTGAGATAATTAATTGTTTTGATTGCTTATCTTCTTTTTTACGTTTTTTTCCTCTTTTGGAGAGAAGGAGCGTGGGGTCAGCCCATTTTAGTGTGAGCTTTTTCTAACTAATTCTTCTCTTTTTTTCTTCTTTTTTCAATGCCCCTCCCATCCCGGAAGCTTGAGTTTGGATTTTCTGGAATCTTTATTTAAGAAATAAGGAGATTTTAAGGTTTTTGGGTTGATGGGATCTTGATCTTTAATGTTTGTCCAGCTTTACAACTAACTAAGGAAAAATACGTTGTTGTCTTTGCAAGCAGAACAATGTGAGATAGTGTTTATGAAAGAGAACCTCCAGGTATTTTTAATGCCATAAAAGCTGGAATTTTAGCGTAGAGTAAGGTTGACAGGAGCTTTGTGTGGTTTGGTAAAGTAATGAGGCAAAAAATAGGGCTGTAAAGTGGGTACTTTGAAATCCCCTTTTTTTTTAAGGGAAAAAGACACTAAATAGTAAAATTATGGTCTTTTTTTAATTTGATCATGAATATTTGAAACTTTGCAATGGAGACCCCAATCAGCCCTAATCTTTTGGATTTCTTGTCATTTTACCCTTATTGAACTTTAATTGGATCCTTAAATTTCAGCACTTTTTACAAAATGGTCATTGGTTTTGAATTTCATTTAATATAATCCCAATTGAACTTCATATTTCAAACTTCTATCAATTAAACCTTTAATTACACCAAAATAGCCTTTCAAAGTTTCAATGGTATCCTTAATCTTTGTAAATTAATTCGAATTATGCCTCCAAACTTAATTTTTCTTCTATTGAGTCTATGAATGAATCCTCCCAGCTCATTAGAAGTTTAATTAAGTCATTGAACTTAATCAATTTTTTTAATTTTGGTCAAATTGACTTTCAAAATTAATTTTACTTAAATTAAATCCTCAATTAAGTCAATTAAACTCATTTAAAGTTTAATTAAGTCTTCTACTTTTCTTCAAGTTTCCAAATAATTTTGAGGAATTCAAAATTAGGCTATGACATTTAAAAAGAAAAGAAAAAAAATACGCAAGCATTCCTTAAAAAGAAAAGAAAATTTAAAACTTGATTTATTGACTCCACTTGATTTAAAAAAACCAACTAATTTAATAATATAAATAAAAAAACAATGATAATAAATAATTTGACAAAACAATTGACAATGATCAATTTAAAAAGTAAAGGTTTGCTAATACCACATAAAGATATTCTCCAAATATTCTAAAAAAGTTTTCATGATTTTATTTGACAACAAAGCAGAAACTAAATGAGAACTTGACAGCTCTATATAAAAAAAAATCAAAATTCAATGGAATCAAAGAAAAAATATAATTCAAAAAAGGTCACATAATCCCAACCTAAGCATACCCAAGTTAGCATATCAAATTTGTGATCTAATTATGATATTAGGGTAATCTCGTTGAAAACAAATTGAATTAAACTTTAAAGCTCAATTATTAAACAATCTAATATTAAAGAGTAAAATTGAAAAATAAAATTAATTCTAAAAAAACAACAAAAAAAGATAATTGTCAACCCCATGATTATAAGTATATATTATATAGATATAAATATTAATATAAATTATCTTGAGTTTTTTAAGTTTATTAAATTTATGTTTATCACTAGCACTATCTAGTTGTCTTTATATACAATGTATAAAAGTTGATCATCAAACAAAATCTTTTTTAATTTTTGTTATTAGTTGTGATTCTTAATCATCTTTCAAGTATTTTTTTTTTTGTATTTTGAATCTTAGTTGTGATTTCCTTGTTGGTTTTATTTTAATAATAACACGGTGAAAAGAAGACAATTAACCAAGTGATCTAATTATTTGCATTTTTAATTTTTGGTTGGAGGATTATTGAGGGTTACCTTCTTATGAAATATTTGAAAAAGATATGAATATAATAAAAATATAACATGTTGAAAACATGTTTAAAGATACCAGCACATATTTCGAAGGATTTTTTTACAACAAAATTTAAGGAGTCAAAACACGTGGGTATTTGCCATGAACACAATTTTTTTTTTTTATGATTAACCAATATATCTTTTTAATATATTTTCTACAAGGATATATTCTTAGTTTTCTAGTTAAGAGTCACGCACCACACCCCATGTAAATCAGGCATTTCCTTCATGTATCAATGATTATTCTAGTAAGATGAGCTGACAAGGACATATAAAAATACCTCGAATTACTGTATGCCCACAACGATTGCTCTGATTTCTGAAGCTTTCTTGCTAGCTTCTGCCACTTGTTTTTGCCACAATACTCTAAAGATTTTTACGTGAAAGTCGATCTCCTATGCTGAGAGAAGTGGTAACTATCATTTCCTCGACTATGAGAATAAATCTGCTGCGACTAAACTCAAAGGAAAATAAACAGTCTGTACAATGACAGATACGTAATTTAATTTCATTTGGGATCACTGATCTTTTTTCTTATTGCTGTTTTTTTACCTCGTACAGATCCTCTTTTGAATTCAAGGGAGCCGGATTATTTTGCAGGTGTTTCTGTGCACGTTTTGCATGCTGCTTATGAACGTCAGCCCTAACATAATTAATTGTATGATGCTGGGTTTTCTGCATTAAATTTAACACTTGGGTGTTCTTCAAAGCACTTTCCATGATAAAATTTTCATCTTGTTAGACCCCACCAGAGCTTGGCGGGCAAGTTGATTAACCATGAGCCCTGCTTCTGCGAATTTTTCAAATACAAGTGGCTGGCTGCTTAAGACGATTGGGTCAAAAGCGTTTAGCCGTCATTTCTCAAACCACATAGATTAGTTCCAAATTAAAGGTCCAGATATACGGATTGTTAATCATTTGAATTCATTCCAGCAGCCTGAAATTTGTTCTTTAGTTTACAGTTCATGAACAATGAAGTCATCTTTTATTATAATTCTTGAGACGGCTGCAGTTTTATGAGGATCTTAAACTACCTTCTCTAGCTTAACCTGCGCAGCGCCTGGAACTTGGAAGGAAGGGATCCTTTGTGTGTACAGGAACCACATTATCCTTCCCCTCCTATCCCTTTCCACATTTGGTTTTTGAGTGACTCAACTGATTTTTCTAGACGAGTTGGGAAGCTTCGCAAAAAGATTAAAGAAACCTCTTCACGTAATTACTTTTTCGAGGATGCCGCCCGAGCCCGCGACACAGCTTCCCCGTCCTCCTTTTCCCCCTTTTCGACACAGCTTCCTCGCTCTCCTTTTCCCCCTATTCTCTTAAACACTACAATCATTAGTAAAAATATTGTCAATCATTCCGATTCCTGCCTTACCCCATACCACGTTTTAAAACTATGGTTCTGTCATGGTCACATCACAAATCTACTAGTTAAATTAGTTAACTTTAGGGGAAGGATGGATTCATCCCCGACCATCAACACAATTCTTAATTGAGTCCCCAAAACCTTTTTCTTCTTTTAAGTCCCTCATCAATCAAATGTTACCAATAAACCTTCATGGCCTGGATCCGTTGTTAATTCAAAAGGAAAGTGTTAAAACATCAAGAAAAATCTAAGATATTCATTGTGTAATGGCTCAAACTGGAATTATATAAAAGGGTTGAGTCTCCTATTAATCCATATGTATATAAATCAATTGGGAACTCATCCTATTACATAAAATCAGATCAAGCTAGTATCCCGAACTCAATGTTTTGCTCTAATTGTTATTAAGACGTTTCATTTGTTAAATCGCAGTTTCCATATTATTAATGATAAAATAAATATCGGTACAAACATTAATTTTAGTTTTTTTTTTAAAAGGTCTTTGTTATGTACTATAATGTTAATTTAAGAGAGTGAACTTAAAAAAAAATATTTTTTTATTATTTTTCTCATCTATTGTTTTTTATTTAATTTGAATTAGATCTTGTAGTTAAAAGAGATTATATTAGTGAAAAATATAATATTTGTGTTTAATATAAATTATAGAAGAAATACATGGTTTAGATTTTTTTTTTCTCTGCTGATTTTTTTACTGTAAAATATGCATGTGATGATGTGATGGAAAAGGACACATACGTTTAAATTAAATACTGAACCAAAATTTGTGATAAAAATAAAAATACTTCTTGGTTTTCATTTTATATATTGTTTGTAAAATTAGATTTTGTTTGGAAGTGTGAATATAATTATTTTTTAAAGTTATTTTTTTATATTAAAATATATTAAAATGATTTTTTTATTTTTAAAATTAGCACATTAAAACAATTCAATACATATAAAAAAATTAATTTTTAATAAAAAATTAAATTTAAAAAAAACATGGTTTTTACTGTCTTCCTGAATGTTTAAAACAATAATTAAGGAATGGGATGATAGTTGGAGGATAAATATGTTCTTTTGACTATAATTTTCTTAATGCACTAAATCGGATTGCTTAACACCTTTGTGATGTGACGAAGGCAAAGCATCCAGGATCCAGCTGCCTCTGCATATTTGTAACCTCATGCTACTACTAGAACCATTCAAGATTTTGACCACAGCCATATTCCTAAATTCTAAAGTTCCAAGTTAGCGTATCATCGCAACACGGTTTTTCATCTCCATACGCCTTGTTCTCTCTGAAAACTTGCCTAGCAACTTCATATTGCTTTATACTTGATGATTTTTATATAGTAATTTCTTGTCACACAACTCTATATATTCCTTGGACCCCACTTCTCCATCCTCTATATAAAGGCTAAATCTCACGATTCTCACATTAATAACCTAGCAAACACACACACATATCTCTTTGTTAGTGATAAATTCTGCAGCTCGATAACATGGGCAGGGACAAGTGGTCATTGCTTAGCCGCTTGAGGAGGGCAATCAAGAAGGTAAAGATCATACTAAATCTTGATGTGAGTCGTTGGCGTCTGGCTTCTATGATTGGTGCTGCATCCTCGAGGAGACACCAGCTTAGCTTTAATGATAGACCAGGGTTAAGGGGCTTTGAAGATATTGATGATGAAGAATCAGAAGACCCGGGTTCTTCAAAGGGGCTACATAGAACCATCAGCTATCAATCAGAAGATGATATTGATAAGAGAGCCGAAATGTTTATTGAAAATTTCCGTCGCCAACTTCAGATTGAGAGGCAGGTTTCCTTGGAGCTCAAGTATTTCCAAGGTTTAACTAGCTTCAAATCGATTTCTCCATGATTCTTTGTGGTAACCCTGAATTTGGTGATGGGACCTGTGTTTTATGAGAGGTTTTCCGACGCCAATTAACTTGATGGGACCTGTGTTTTATGAGAGGTTTTCCGATGCCAATTAACTTGATGGGACCTGTGATTTTCTTCAGTTCTGGGATTGTTTCATCATTTCATTGTAGAACAGGGATGTTAGATTTTTATTTTTTTACGTGTATTCTTTTATTAAAAAAAAAATGGTGTATGAATTTTGTATATAGGAAAGAACATATAGAAACAGATGTTTGCATTTGGATTGTTGTGTGTAAGAATCGATTGGTGTGGTAATTAATATTATACTTTGTGCTGCAAGCTAACTCCGTTGTCCTTATGTTTATTTTCGAATGTCTGATAGCCACTCGTTGATGTGGTCGATTCTTAAGCTATCTAAGCTCATCTTTTACTTTTACTTTTAATTTCACAATAATTAGTTTTGCCTTCTATCAAGATTAAATTCATTACAATTACAAAAATTATATATTCGTATTTATAGTAACTAAATTGGATGGTTGGAGTTATATTATTAATTCCTTCTCAATTTTATGTAAATTGATTTTACTAAAGATAGAGTAAAAAGAAAAAACAACCACGAAATCAATGAGATCAATTTTTATTAGGGCAGGGGGGCTAAAATAGTTTGAATTTGAAGATGAAAGCATGATTAATTTATTTATTTTTTAAAAAATTGATTGGTTACCTAATTAATTCTATCGACTTCACTAACCCAAGTCTATTCAAGTTAATAAATTTTATTTGTGTAAACAATTATTTATTAATATTAAGATTCTCCAACATATTTGATGGAAGTCACAAATATGGCTGGTACTTTCTAAATTCCACCATCTAATTAATAATTTTATTTTAGACTAATTTAGATGGAATCATTGCATATGGATAAACTACAGGAGAAGAAAACGAGCACACGTCTACACCCAATTCATTGCAACCAGGGGCGGAGCTAGGTTCATTTTACAGGGAGGCTAAAACTAAAATAATAATAATAATAATAATAATAATATATATATATATATATAATTAAAAAGTTTATTTATTTAAATAAAAAAATAACAAGTTTTGGAGGGGCCCGGCCTTGCTTGCCACCCCTAATTCCGCCCCTGATTGCAACTAGAGTTATTAGCTTAGTTACAAGTACCCCTTATTATCTCATTATGTTATTAAGAGAACAAATAATAAAGAAAAGAAAAGAGAAAAATATAAATGTACAAAGGTGCCTGATCTGTTTTAAGCTGAACGGTAAAAGTTTTTTTAAAAAAAAAAAAACCAGGCACAAAATAAAACATGAGCATAAATAATTTAACGGAACATGAAAAAGTAAATCGCCAATAACAATTCAAATTAACAGAATATATAAAACATGTGGTATTTTTAGTGTAGCTTTTTTTTATTGCTTATAATTTATTGTGAATTGTAATAATGTAATTTAAAAAAAATTAATTTCATTCTTAAATTATTTTTTTTTGTACAATTAAACTTTTTTTCAAATAAAATTAAAGCACAATGGCATGTTCTTTTGGGAATGAGGCTCTGTTATTTATTTAAAAAATTCATTTTAATTATTCATCTTTTTAAGCTATTAGGTTATTAGGTTAACTGGTACCTATAATTTTTAAACATTATATTTCAATACTATACTTCACTTTTCTACTTTTATAGTTTTTTTTATAAAGGAGAGATCAACGGAATGGCTAGATTTCATTGTAGAAAAAAAAAGTTATTATTAATAATAATCTAATCTCTAAAAAAAATATTTTTTATGTTAAATAATTTTATATAATAAAAAAATTAAAATTAAGCGTTTTATTATCTTAAAAATACATAAAAATATATATATATATAAGCTCTAAAAGTTTCTTTGTTATGGGTTAATTATGGATTTAGAGGTGAGTTTTTACATTTTTTATACCATGAATTGGTAGAATAAGATTCCAATGATATTTCCTACGTGTTTTAGTTAATAAAAAAACAATTAAAAATAGATGTTTAAATTAAAAAAACAAGAGCCTTGTTTTTCCAATGACTAAAATGATTGGATTACAATTATAAATAATGTATTGATCGCTAAAATAGATAACTTGCAAGCCTGTGCAAACTTTTATTTTTATGGGCCAAGTATTAAGCCTAACTTACTAGGCTCATAACATCTGATTTTATTTTATTTTTTTTATATGTATTTTTAAAAATAATTTTTACATTTATGTTTAAGTAATACATTTTCTATATGATTTCTTTGGTTTATCTAGCCTTTTAAAATAAATATTATTTTTTAATTACATTGAGTATGTTTAATTTTATTTTTTTTGAGATTGGCCTAATTCATCTATGTAATTCATTTATAGTTTTTTATATTTTATATAGATTAAACTTATTTTTAAAAATTAAAAAAATATATTTTTTATATATGTAACCCTATATAGATTTTTTTTTATTTTATTCAATAAAATCCATGTGAGTGTCAATAAACTCATATATTTTATAAATATATTTATTAAACACAATCTAGTAAATAACCCATATTGTGATATTAAATATATTGATTTTATTTTTCACTCAATTATTCTATTTTTATTTTTATTTCTCGTTGATGGATTTTTTTTAATTTATTTACAAAATAGTTTGCAATTTATGTAATTATATGCATTTATAAATTTTTTTATTTACATTTAAGATTTTGTTTTATTTAAAAAATGCATTGAGAAATTCTACATGTTCAGTGTTTTTTTTATCATGTATTGATATTTTCAATTTGATCATTATTTTTTTTTTCTTGAATATTTTTATAAAAGTTTTATTGTTTTTAATTTCACCCTTTAATCTAAGTTGATCGTGTACTATTTTTTTTATTCTTACTCTTTTTTTTTTTTGTTAATGTTTTCAATTTAACTATAAAATTAAAAATCTATTGTTGTCCTTTAATTTATTATTTCTTACAATTTTAATCTTTATTTTTTTAATTGTTATTTTTTAAGATTTTTTCATCTATTTTTTTTCAGAGTCATCCTACAACGTTTCATTTTCTAAGGATTGGGCTTCATGATTTTCTCATGTGCTTCTAGTAAAATAACCCATTTTATAGATTTAAAAAGTTAGCAGGGATTAACATTTTTTTTTCTTATTTTTTTCGATATAGTTATTCAGTACTTTTTTTTTAAATGGCTTTATTGTTATCTTTAATTTATTTTTCTACTTAATTTTCTCAATTCTATGACTTAGAAAGCAAGTTTGTCAGGTTAATCCAGACTAGCTCACATTTTAATGTTCGGATTATATATTTATCATGTTAACTCAAATTGATTCACACTAGTATTTTTTTTTTTATCTTTTTTATCATGTTTTTTCCTATCATATTTAATTAGCTAAAAATTAAATAACATTCTAATTTTGTTCTTTGGTAAAGTTTTTTTCTTTCATATTATCGTGATGACATTATATGTGTGTGTATTTGTAACATCTAAGTATCATACTAAAAAAATAATATGCATTTCGAATGTTAGTCTAAATATATACATTACTAAAACAACCACCAAAGAAATAAAATTAATAATAGAAAAGAATATAAGACAAATTAATAATATTAGGCAAGTGAGATAATCTTTAAAAGTTCAATTTGATCCTTGAAGTTACTAAAAAATTCAATTTGATCCCTAAACTTTTTTAATTTTATATTTTTAGTCTTATAAGTTTAGGTATTTAGGTTTCAATCATAATAATTTGTTTTTATCATGTATTAGTCCTTGTATTTTGAGAAAAAAATCAATATAATCCTTGAAGTGTTCATGAAAGTTCAATTGGTCCCTAAAATTTTATATTTTATATTTTTAGGCCTTGTAGTTTTAGATGTTTATTGAGGGTGTTTGGGGTTGGGAATTAAGGATCTCAATGGATCCCTGCGTGTTGGATTTTTTAATATTTATATTCTACTATTATCAATTAGATATTCATAAATTATTAATTAGGTTTTGTACCTCCTATAAGTATTTATTATTAACTATTACTTATTAATCAATAAAAAATAAAATCATATATATATATATATATATATGCGAGCATGTGTGTGTTTAGTATTTAAATTTTTATTATACAATATAATATATACATCCTTTAATATGTTTTAGAAAGAAGTAAGTGGACAAGGAACAGTTTTTAGATCTTATTAAAAAACATGGATCAACCTATATTTTTTAAAAAATACATTTTTTAGATAAAAAAATAAATTTATTTTATATTTTTAAATTGTTTTAATATACTAATTTTAAAAAATAAAAAAAATATTTTTATATAAAAAATATTTTAAATCAAAAACTACACTTTCAAATAAATTCAATGCTAGTTTTCAATCGGTTTAGGTCCCAAAATCAAACATCCGTATCCTTTTTCAAACTGCAAGGTGCATATGCGCGGGCATAAAATGGCCAAACTGTTTGACCTTGTTGCAAGGGAAACGTTCAAACGAGACATGGCATTTTGATGAGGCTGCTGTTCAGGGTAGCGGAAGTCCTTATCCAGTGCTAGCACGGGAGTTAAATATATAATTTTTTTTAATGTACTTTTATGATTTAAAAAATTTAAATATAAATTAAATTTTTTTGTACATATATACAATTAAATAAACTAAAAACTATATATATTAATAAATAAATAAAATATCATTAACAATATCTAAAAATAACTTAAAAAAATAATAAACAAATATAAATCAAAATATTTAATCTCGTAAGATAAAACATTTACTCAATCATTTTTGTTAATTTTTATATATTAAAATATTTTATTATTTAATCAAACGATAATAAAATAAATGAAATATATTAAATTAATTGGATAAAAAAAGAAATAATATGCAAAGCTATACATTAGAAATATCATCTAAAAATAAATATTTTTATTTTCAAAAATATAATTTATCTATACAAAATATTAAAAAAATCACAATTAAATAAAAAAACTTCTTTAAAAATTAAACGCATAATCAAAAAGTCATCATCATTTAAAAGAGACTCTTTAAACAAAGTAAAAGGAAGAAGGGTTATTAATGTAAATATAATTAATTAAAAAAATATTAATTAAAAAAATAGAAAAAAAATCAGACCAACTTGCTTAGTTTATTTTATAAGTGCTTGTGCGACTGGATCCTGTTTTTAATTACACCTAAAGCAAATAACATGTCATCTATCCTGTTTTTTTTAAAAAAGTAGATAACGTGTTTTCTATTTTATCTCGATTTTAGTTAATGTAATGGTTAAAAAATCAAGTTCAAGATATTTTCAACCAATTTTGTTTTATCAAAAATACCTTAGAAACCATTGCAAACCAATCCATGACCTCAAAAAACCAAACTAACATGAAACTAAATCAACTTGAGCTTATATATGTTTTCTCACAAACTTTCAAGAAGTAAAAATATGTTTGGTGGTATAAATCGGTGTTAATAACATGTTTCTCTCTCTATCACTAGAACTAGTGATTTCTCTCTTTTTCCTCTCTCAATCGAGGACTAAAAAAATAATAAAAATAAATTTTTTATACCAAAAAAAAATTAAAAAAATTTAAGGAACTAAAATTATATAATTTGCGTGATTGTTTAAATTGAAGGACTAATATACATCTATTTTTAAATTCATGGTAAGTCACTCATCCTTGCTCTTTCTATATATATATTATCTCGTTGCCTTTTCTTTCTTATCTTTTCATAAGTATTCAAAACCAATTACTCTTTAATTAAAACTAAATCAATAAAGATTAAATTGAAAAACTATAAAAATTCTTATAATTTATGCATAATATAATGTGAGAGGAAAAACACCACACCATTTAGATTAAATTGTAATCCTTACTGGGAATGAAACTACTAAGGTTTTTAGTTAACCTAAAATTCACCTTGGAGTTTTGATAGTTCAAAATTTGACTTTGATATTCTAAGAGGCAGCATATTATTTATCTAGGTGAAAGACGTGTTGTCCGTTTTACTTAAAAAACACTTGAAAAGATTACATCCCATCTCTTTATTTTTATTTTGTTTGGAAAAAAAAAAGCGTCGAGGCTTGCTCTTGCAAGCCTAGACATGCTTAGGTCATCCTTTAAAGACTAGGAATACCTGTGATTCATTATCATAGTTCTTAAATTTTCATATTTTAAAATAAAATTCTTTTAAAATGAATAATTACAATGATAATAAAAAGTTAACAAATTATTTTATTATCTATAAATAAGATTACAATTTTTCATGGTAATATTTGCAATTAATTTATGACTAATTATACATAAATATAATATTTTTTTAAAAAAGTATTGCACGTGAATATTCAATAATAATAAAATATAAAAAAATAATTTTAACTAAATAAATATATTTTTTCTCATGAATTTAAATTATTAGAATTCTTGTACATATTTGTTTTAATTACCTTAAGTTCTTATTAAAAAAATGTGTTATTGATAAAAAAGATGTGTTTCATCAAAACAAAATAAAAATGCATAAATAAGAAAAGATGATTTTGACTAAGAAAATTATTTTTTTCGAATTTAAATATTTTGAACTTATTTGAATATTTATTTTCATTTTCATAGAATTTTTTAAAAAAAATTCAATTTAAAAATAATTTTGTTATTGTTAACCAACAGTATTCTTGTAACTTATACTTAAAAAACATTTGTATGTATATATTTTACTTTTTATTGGAAAGATTAACTTTCTGTTTTAATCTTTAATTATTATTAATAATTAATTTTTTAAAAATATCAATTTATATATTCTCAATTAACAAATTTCATGACACCAAAAAATACATTTATAATATGAAAACCTTCTTGTTTTATATTCAAAATTAATTTAGATTATATATATATATATATATATATATATATATATAAAATTTTATCGGTTTGAACTCTTTTAAATGAAGTTTCTGTGTCCATCTAGCCTATCCGTTTGAACTCTTTGAGTGCTCGCAAAATTGTAAAACAACCGTTTATGTCCAAATACAATCATTTGTTTTTTTAACAGACGACATCAAATCAAACACTGCTTCTTTTTATATGCATGTCCCTCGAAAAGACACTACCAAATATTGCTGCTTTTTTTTTTTTTGTAACTTTCCTTTCTTTTCCTAGTTCTCTTCTAGCAATCTAGCTCTGAATCACTCCCATTATTTATTACTAGTTATTTATTCCATATTTCATCGTGGGTTATAATTTTTTTTAAAAAAAATATATGATGTATAGATTATTTCAATGTATTTTTTACATAAAAAATTTAAAGTATAAATTGAAAAGACTAAGTAAATATCTAGTTAACTAAATTGATAATCATCTATGTAAATAAATAAATAAATAAAGTAAAAATATATTTTTATTGTATTTTTTTGAAAAACACTAACATATCCCTGAATAATCTTTTATGACCGATGGACTTACAAAGAAAAAACATTAAATTACCCTCAACATGAAGGCTTCCTTTTTTCTCATCAAACAACAAATTAATAATTTTGCTATAGCAATCCATTCATAATAAATTGTGTCTCCCACTGAACTGAAGAACTCATGTAATATATTTCCTGTTAATCTGCATCTTTTCTTTCCTTTTTTAACACAAAAAACCAAGCCCCTGGTATTCCTGGGGATCATCATTTGAAGTACTATTTCCCAGCAGATCAATGGGAACAGCGTGCACTCTATTTAGGGGGTCAATGGTATTGCTTTGCATTCAAGTGTGGTGAGCGACACGTCAGGTAAAGAGGTCTCGAAGCCGGCCATGTTCATGCCAATATACCTAATTACGAAAAGGTGACCAAGTGGCTTTTGCCATGTGCAAGCGAAGACCGAATAACGTCCAGCCAAATTTATAGGCCCAATCCCACTATCCCTCACTGCAAAATCTTATTTGCATTTGATTTCCACAGGCACGAAGACGTACAGTGCAATCCCCTTTCTTCATGGGAAAGGAGCTAACCTACGGAATAGACTTTAAACTCCTTGATTTAGGCCATATAACAAGAAAAGAAAGGCCTAGTTTGTCCCAAGATCCAAGGACACAATGGTACATTCAATGGCATGTTTTCTTCTCCCCTCTGATCAAGACCTTTTTCCTTAGTGGAATAAAAGTCAACACGGTAGTCTATATCGCACGTAATTGCCAATTTAATTGTACTTTGAATCTAAGAATACTTGGAATTCATCAATATCATCACTACATAACTTCTTACGAAGAGCCAGAGCAAGGGATCCGAGAAGCAAGTAACAATGAAGAGCACCTCAAAGCCAGACCGGCACCGATTCATTCTCCCCTCTTTATTTTTCATCTTCTTCCTGTGTGCCTTGGCTACCATCAATGGAATCCGATTTGATAGCTTGTTAAGTTTTGGTAGATGTGCTCTCTCCAACATTCCATCTCAATCCTCCGCTCCATCTTCTAACAATTTTCTTGCCGTGAATTCTTCAACCTCTAGTGATGATATTCGCATACTTATAGGCGTTCTAACACTTCCCGATCAATACCAACGTCGACATTTTCTGCGCCTCATATACGGCACCCAATCTCCGGTGGGAGCACAGATTGATGTGAAGTTTGTGTTTTGCAATCTTACCAAGGAAGACCAAAAGGTACTTGTTGCTCTTGAGATAATGCGGTATGATGATATTATCATCCTGGATTGCAAGGAGAACATGAACAAAGGTAAAACCTACACTTACTTTTCAAGCTTGCCAGATATGCTGAATGACACGGATAGACCTTATCCTCCTTATCATTATGTCATGAAAACCGATGATGACACATATTTCCGGTTAGATAATTTAGTGGAGTCGTTAAAACCATTGCCCAGAGAAGATTTGTACTATGGTTATGTTATCCCATGCCCTAGCATGGACCCTTTCGTGCATTATATGTCTGGCATGGGATACATGATCTCATGGGATATTGTAGAGTGGATTAGAGATTCTGAGGTGCCAAAAAATCATTTGGAAGGGCCGGAGGATAAAGTTTTTGGTGATTGGATCCGAGAAGGCCACCGTGCAAAGAACAGGTATAATGCTAAGTGGTCTATGTACAATTTTCCTGAGCCGCACACACAATGCACGCATGAGCTTTGGCCGAACACAACTGCGGTTCATCTGCTGAAGAATCAAGAGAAGTGGATCCAAACATTGAAGTATTTCAATGTTACTAGTAATCTCAAACCTTCTAAATTGTATCATATACCTTAGCTAATACCTTCATTCAATATTTTGTTTTAGATTATTTGAATTACACTAGGAGTTTTAGAATTCTGCAAGTCTAATTTTGACTTTGATTGGAGTTCATAATTTGCCTTTCACTTTCTATAGCTGGTGATCTCATTCATGTAAGTCGAACATGTGAGAAAACTCGAAGGGCGCACATATTTGGTGCCCCAAGAATATAAAATGAGCCATTCAAATTATTTCATTGTTGATCGTGGATCAGTTATCACTACATGTATTCTTTTCTAGTTCTTCACTTCTGCAATTGACCAAGGAATCGAAATGTCAAAATACATGAATGCATGCTACTAAATTTGCCTTAGCCCATACAAACCAGACTTGAACTTCAATTGTCTATTCCTTAGGCTCAAGTGACTCGGTTTATTTGGTCGGGTTGACTTCAAGAATTTATTTTAACTTTTGACTAAAACGAAGTTGTTATTTTTTATTTGTATTCCTTGTACATAAAAACATCATTTTATTAAAATAAAATATTTTATTTAAAATTAATATAAATTGACTTAATAAAATCAGGACACAAACTTTGAGTCAAGTTGGACCCAAATTAATTCCTATAAATATGATGCCAAATCAAGCTATCCATTTTAATTTTCAACTATTTGTTCTCAATGTAATAATTTATTGATTTAAAGGTTGACTTAAATTGAATTTTGTTTTAAACTAATTTGAATTTTAAATATATTAATATTTAATTAATATAATTAATTTTGAGTAACCTGAACAAATCAATTCCAAAACTTTTTTTAAAATTTTATCTAAAGTCAATAGTGATTAATTTTTTTAAAATTCTATTCAAAACCACTCATTTTATTAAAAAAAAACAAAATAATTTCATTTTAAAACTATTTTAGTTTCACTTAACAATTACATTCACTATTTAAATTTTGAGTGGGTTAAAAAGAAACTTTAAACTGGTCATAAATTTATAGTGTGTTTAAAAATGTAGTAATAATTATTTTTTAAAATATTTTTATTTTAAAATATATTAAAATAAATATTTTTTATTTTTTTAAAATTATTTTAATATCAATATATCAAAATAATTTTAAAATAAAAAACTTAATGTTTTTTTTAAAATACTTTCAAAACACAATTTAGAAGACACCCTTACCCTTATATCATACCCAGCTGCCCATTTCGATTTCTAAGGACACCAATGTCACCGCAGAAACCCCTCTCACTGGCCTGTTACCTGAATCCCTCACAGTCAAATAAAAACTCTCAATTTATCTTAAGAATCTCTCTCCAATCGAGATCCGCGCCTGTTCCGTCCTTTATCTATCACCAACCATTAAAGTAACCTAATCACCCCACTCGTGTCCCGTTTTTGACCTTGGCCTTCCTTGCCTGGCCTTGCTTTGGTCCCTCATTAGTCACAACTAGACCAGTGCGCCATTCAATTTAAAATACCACATCCACTTATTCTTCGGCAATACACATATATAACCCGCCTACTGATTCCGCCGCCGCCGCCGAATTTGTCTGTGATCGTTGGCGTTTTCCATTTCATTTCGTTTTCTTATCTCCTGTGTAAGCATCTCTCTGTCTCGTGTATAAATGAGGGAGAGATTTGATGGATGTCGTATTTAATTACTTTTTCGTTAGGGTTGTTTTTTCACTCATTAATGCATCATCATGAGTTTTAAAATCAGTGTTACTACTTTTAACCCAGTAAGCACCTGCAATGGCCATGCTAATTGCGAAGAAAACATGTCTGTCTAGAGGTTTTGAAATCCTACTAGTTGATTTGGAAACTTCTGTAAAGTGCAATCTAATACAGAGTAGAGTAGTTTATGAAGTCATCGCAGTGCTTAAATGATAATGGAAATGGTGGGTGCTTTTGTTTTATGATTGGTTCTGTTTTACTTTAGGATATAATATAATGCTTTTCGTTCTCATTTTGATGTTAATGGTGGTTTGTGCACCTATGTATGTAGATGCAGTGTTTTGCAAAGGCTTGTATCGTTACTATCGTATATGCCTCAACACAAGTGTTTTGCGAGGGCATCTATCATTTTCTCGTTTTGTTTCTTCTTTTTTTTTTTTCCTGTGTTGTTGATAAATGGCTTCCTTTTGGTCTGTGGCTCATGTGAATTGTCTTGGTTTTACAGGGTATAGTTGGCAAATCATTTTTCCTAATTAAAGATGGGCAGCAAACCAGCTCCATTTTCAGATATTGGCAAAAGAGCCAAAGGTATCTTTTATATGGGTGTTTATATGTAACCATGTAGTTTTATTTTCCTGTGATACCAGATGCGTGTTTGGATGCTAGCACATGGATGTTTTGATGTGTTCATCTATGTGCTTATCTGTGAATGCCTAATGGTTTAATATGGAGTTTCCACTATTGAAATTTTACCTGAGGTTTGACCTTTTTTTATGGCGTGACTAAACTTTGAGAGAGAAAACACTTTTTTAAAAAATTAATCTGTCAAAGGGAAAATCAATTCCAGTATTTATTTATTACACAAAGTAATACGCTACATCACTTGGATCGAAAATATGTAACCATAACCTTGGACTTAAGGTAGCAATCCTTCCTGTAAAATGTTTGTTACTTTTTTTTCTTAGAGAGAGTGACTTTTAATGTATATTGTCTCTCATTGTTGATGCTGTGTTGACTGAATTAGGCTTTTACAAATTTGCTTTAGCTATAACTTCTGATTTTTCGCAAACATTGCTTATCTCATGCAGACCTCTTGACCAAAGATTACAACTATGATCACAAGTTTACCCTCTCAATTCTGAGTTCTACTGGAATGGTACCATTGAATTTACATCTCCTTATTCACTGCTTTCCGTAATAACATCTGTTTAGGGGGTATCTGTCTGGGTATTTCAGATTTCACACCAAAATGCTTTGTATATGGTTTTACATACTCTCTTGTTAAGGCAGTGAACTATTGATCTATGTGTGTTTTCTCCTTGAGATTGTAAATGTCATACATACTAACTGTTGATGCTTGCAACTCACTGGATTAATATCTGATACACTTGATTAGAATGTCGAACCACAAGTACTTTTAAATGATTTATATGTTGAGCGTTGGGATGCACATTTGAGCATGTGCACATCCTATGGTTTCGATTCTATGTCCGCTCTAAGTACATGTTTGACATTCTAAGTGTTAAGATATTAGTGAAGTGTTATGTCATGATTGGTTATAGAAACTATTGACTAACCCCACAAAAACTATCAAGCTGGATAGAGATAAGAAATATTCCTGATCATGTGAGAAGACATATCTTTCAAATTGGAATGGGTGTTTAAGTGTTGTGCGCATGGAAAGAAAGAGTGTGTTTTGGAAACAAAGCTGAAAGGCCATAAATGATTGAAACTGACTTGGTTTTGCAAGGTTAACCAAACTCAGGAGAGGTCTTCTTAGTCTTGATGACCTTGACCAATATCAACAAGTTAATGAAAGAAAGAACCAGATAGATTTTCTTTCGGAACTCATTCTCATGTATTTTCTTTCATTCATTCCTGTTGTTTATCTAAAGGAATGGTACTTTAGATAATCCAAATGACTTTTAAGGACACCAGTCATTGAATGTATCTTCTATGTTTGGAATATTGAAGCTAGTTAATGCAAGAGATTAGGTAAAGTCTGATTTGGCATGCCAGTGGATTATTTAGAATTTTCTTTTCTCAGTGTTAAATATTTGATGTGGGGATTGGGCATGTAAGGTTGTCATAGTTCTCCTGTTTTTCAGAAAATAGGACCCCATTCTTAAATAAATTTTGATGTTATTGTTTCTCTTAAAAGAAGAAGCATTTAGAGTTCGAATGATGAGGTTGTGATGCTATCTAATAAAATATATCTTTATACTGCATGTGCAGGGGTTTACAGCCACAGGTTTGAAGAAGGATGAAATTTTTATTGGTGATATAAGCACCTTGTACAGGAGCAAGAATACTGTTGTGGATGTGAAAGTTGATACCTATTCCATCGTAAGAAAGAAGTTCTTGTAATTGATCAGAATTTTTGGCTTTTTCACTCACTTAACTACGATTGAATTCTTACTCTTACCATGGTCATTTGGAAATATAGTCAATGCTCAATTATTTGCATTCAGGCGCCTTGATGGTATGCTGATCTGTTTCTATGTGTAACTCTTTGACAGGTGTCTACCAAAGTGACTGTTAATGACATTTTTCCCAGCACCAAAGCAGCACTTAGTTTCAAAATACCTGATCACAAGTCTGGCAAGGTCAGTGCATTTTAAATTGTGCAACAGCAAACAAAAAAAATTATGATAAGAATTTGCATGCTGCATGCTGCATGGAACTGTTAGGGATGCATTTGTATTGGAAGTTACTTGTTCCTTGCATGACTTCCCAGTTAATTTTTCTTACTTTCAGAATTTGGTAATCTTGTTATCAATCTGTACTTTATAGAGCCTTTCCATGTTGCTTAAAGTGGAAAATCTATCTAGTGTCATTCAGTTGATCCATAGCTGGGTAATGGCCTTTTCTTTTTACTTTTTACGAGTCATATCATACTACTATTCACTGTGACATGCAACTCATCCTAAAGTTTTAACCAACAAAAGGAAGCATAAAGCTGAATGAAAATGGAACTTAACAAGCAAGTACTACAAATAAATAGTATTTTCCATGGTTGTTTTCCGTAGTAGGGTATGGCTAGTGATGGAATTAAACAAGTGCTAACATCATATAGAAGACGAGGGAAAATGCATGTGATCGGATTAAGCTTAGATCTAACAGTATCCTAATCATATAAATAAGTGAAAGGTAAAATTTCAATTGAACTTGGAACTTCATGATTGTAGGTGTTATGATATCATGTACGATCATTTTCCCTCATAGAACATTGTTAGTTATTTTTTATATTTAAAAAAAAATATACAAGGCAAAGTCATCATGAAATTAATAGTCTAGGCAAAGTCATCATGAAATTAATCATATGCTCTTGCTCTAGTTGATAACCACGTACTTGAAACACACCAAAAAAAAAAAAATCGGGGGTGTATGGCATTGAGTTTCAACCAGCTCTTTGTCAAAATTTGAAATTTGCCTTTGCTTCAAATTACTTTTTTTAGTGTTTTTTAATTGTTTTGATGTGCTGAAATAAAAAATAAATTAAAATATATATATATATATATTATTTTAATGTATTTCCAAGCAAAAAATACTTTGAAAAGCAATCACTACCACACTTCCAAACATCCCATTGAAGAGAATAAATCCACAATTATCAACCATGCTTTGATGATTCTCATGTTTGTGCACATGAAAATCTTTCAAGGTTTGGTAGATGATGTTGGTTCTTAAAATAAAGGAAACTGAGCTTTAAAGGTTGGTGGTTTAGAGGGGAAAAAAACTTGTAACTCCTCATCTACAATATCATTAAAAATTTTAAAGTGTGATGGAAAGAAAAAGATGGTTAATTAATCTGCCAGCAATGGCATTTATTTATTTATTTGAACTGGGCTCCATAAATAGTTGTCCCTACCATGAATTCTGGCAATTTTTATTTTTTTTTGAATTAGCACCAGGTATCCAGGCTAGGGCCTGACTAATCCTGGGGGTGCACAGGCCCTTGGCAAGGAGTTTCCTACAATTGCACCATGGTTAAATAATGGGCTTTGTCCAAGTCTGATGGTCCCATGAAATTGTTTGCATCTGGCAAGAGTGGGATCTTGGGAAGAAGCACACTGCCAATTCCCAGGTCATCTCTGCTAGGCCAACTCCATGGGGTCATGAATGCTGGCATTATTATTGTTTTCTTTCTCTTTTATTATAAGAATTAATATTTGGGCCCAATTAGTCTGAGTGAGCCATTAAGTTAAAAAGGCCCAAAATATGGTTGGCATGTGAATTCAACTGTTCCAATGTGCTGAAATGCCAAACAACAATGATTTTATAACATTGCAACTGTTTAAACGCTGTAACATGGTTAGCATATTCCAAATCCCAAAATGTGATGATTTTAGTGTTAAACACTTTTTTAACAACCATGGTTGCAGCAATGCTGAGCAAGAGTCAAGTTTTTACGAGACAGCAGCAAACTAGCATGAGTTTTTAATATGTAGAATGATAATCTGAATGACTTTGTATCCGGGATTCTTCCTTAAACTACATGTGAGGCTATAGTATTGAATTGAGGCAGGCAGATTAGATTACTCTTACTCAGTAATGTCTCTGCTGGCTAGCCCCCAAGTTCTCTTAAAGGACTTTCTGATAGTCTGAGTCCAAAGAATGCACAGGAAAAAACTCATATTATTGAAGACACCTTCATTTAGTGAAGTTTGTATCTCCATGTTCTACTTAATTTTTCCTAACATCTATCATCTTTCCAATAACAATGAATTACGAAGGTGAAATAACTTGTGGCATTTTTTCCTTGTGAGGGAATGAAACCTCCTTGCTTGAAATTTACTAGATTTACATGAAAAAATGAACTAGTGGAAAGAAGCACCTGTTATGTTTTAAATTAACTGGGAACAGGTTTGAGATGCTGGTAGAACATAATAACCAAGAAAAGCTCGTTAGATTTCATTTTGTTGTAGAAGTATTTGCTAATTGTGGATAACCTTTATGAAATTGTGTGCTGAAAATCTGACTTATTTCTATCTGTTGAGTCGCAGCTGGATGTGCAGTACCTTCATCATCATGCAGCCATTGATTCCAGCATTGGCCTCAATCCAAATCCTCTTTTGGAGCTCTCAGCTGCAATTGGAAGCAACAATCTTAGTGTGGGTGGTGAAGTTGGATTTGATACTGCTTCTTCTTCATTTGTCAAGTGCAATGCTGGGATTGGCTTGAACAAGCCAGATTTCTCTGCTGCATTTTTACTGTAAGCATACGTAAAGCTTGTTCTCTCTTGTTAAAATAGTATTTATTCCTTCTTCTGTTTTAATATTTTATATGACGTGCCTTTTGTCTTAAAAGGTATGAGCTTTTTTTTGTAAAATTTGCCAAATTGTTATTTTTCTATGAGAACCTAATTAAATATGTGCATTTCTAGATATATTATATTTCACTTGGCCTGCGTGGTACTTGATGGCATGTGGCAGTGAACAGGGTGCTTAAAGTATGTTAATCTGTATGGTGATGGAATAATTCAACACTGTGAACTGTTTTGTAATTTCACTATTTAGATTGGCACTTCTGTTATTTTTGGCTCATATTGGCAGGCTGTTTTGTGCAATGCCTCTCGATATATTTTACCCATGCAAAATGCTTTGTATTTTTGCTGCCAAGCTGAGTAATCTCCATTTAAAGACAAAATGAATATTCTTAAATCGCAGTAGTTACAGAATTAGATGTGTTAGTAGTAACGGTACTTGTTCTTTTTTAGTATAAACTCATTAGAAGCAGCTAAATAATTATTCACAGGCGCTAGGAGTTATTATTGTTATTACATTTTAGGCCTTTTCATGTCTTATTGGTCTAAAGTTTGCTTTGACATGCCTTTAAATTGAAGCTCGACTTTGCCATGTAGGATGGACAAAGGACAAACTCTCAAGGCATCTTATGTTCATTCAGTGAACCCCTTAAATTCAGTTGCTGCAGAAATGACTCACAGGCTTTCCTCCTTTGAGAACAGTTTCACCATTGGAAGTTCTCATGCAGTGGATCCATTTACGGTGGTAAAAACACGATTCTCTGACAATGGCAAGGCTGCAATGCTATGCCAACATGAATGGAGACCAAAATCGCTTATAACTTTCTCAGCCGAGTATGACCCAAAGGCCACCCATGCGGCAGCCCCCAAGTTTGGCCTTGCTCTTGCTCTCAAGCCATGAATGTGAAACCAACTTTTATTCTGTTCAGCAACTTGAATTGAAGAACACCGGAATCCTGTTATATTTTTTCCAGAACCCGAGGAGGGTTCAAGTTTTTACCTTGTACATGTAGGTAAACCAAAAGATCAAGTGAATGGTGAAAAAGTTCTCAAGTATTGTTTGGGAGATTGAACCCAATTTTGATAAGCTTTCGGAAAAGAAACAAGAGATCATAATACTATTTTTTGCAATTGAATTCTCGAGGATGCAGTGTAAAGGATGCGTAATCTCGCCTGATATTTCAGCCACGTGATGCCTCGTGGAATAAATGTTTTTACTTTTGCCAGCTGATTCACTGCCCTAATATAATTACTGGTCTGTTCGCGTTACTTTTGTATTCTTATCAGTAACCATGTGTGCAGACGACTGCCATGATTCTTGTAATCTAATCCATCTCTCCACTACCTGATCTGGAAGAGGACCAGGCCAGCTACATGATTCGAACCTTTTCCCTCTAGTCTTCTGAATTTTATTTTATTTTATTGAAAAATGAAAATAGCATAGTTTTAAGAGAGCTGTTATTCTGAATTATGATTTTAATATAATCGTGGTTCTGTTTGCTGCTTCAGTCAATATAATTGGCACGCAGCCATGTAATTATAACTGCTGCTTCTTTTTATATGCTTCCTTCCAGCTCATCATAAACAATCCATCCAAATTACTCGGCAGATGCTTTTTCTATAATTTCTCGATTATATATACTGAAGAAGAAGAAGAGGAAGTTGTCTTGAAGGGGAGGTAGGGACCGGGGATGGGCCAATCCTCTTCTTCATGCTCGTGCAATAATGGCCATGAGATTTACAAGCCTATTATCATTGGAAAAAGCAACAGTAATATTGACGGGGACGGCGACTTGACTAATGTCTTCCTGACGAGTGCTTGGGCAGTGTGTCTAGGCAGCTTGTCTGCCTTGACAGGAACTCTTGCTCCCTGTTTGCAAGAGACGGAAATGTGTAGATTCGAAGTCAAGAAACCGCCATGTCTTGCTTGCTCGTTCCGAGCGTCTCCATCCCTGCCTTCGTTGCCCTCTCGCTTCAACACTGTCTCCATTCTGTCTCTCAAGTGCCTCCCGCAAGCTACTCAACATAGACTATGCTGCCCTCTATTGCATTCCCATTTTTCTCTCATCTTTCACCGAGTGTGTGCCGATTTTCTGCAATTGATATTAGCGTTGTTTAATATAGATATATAGTTACACCACTACTATTTTTATTAGCAATTAAGTAAAAATATATTATTTTTTTAATATTTGTTTTATCCTCTGTGTTATATGCTGAAATATTTTATTAGTTTTATACAAAATCCCTCGTCTTTCGGAGACCAGTGTGAGCTTGAATCAGTCGAATGGAAATCGGATATGAACTGATGTCTTCACCAGTATTTGAAGTGCACATTTGATAACCTGGGATTTGAAAATATTTTTCCTTGACAGGCTCCATTGTACCGAATCTTCTGAGCTCTCATTTAAGCGATAATGAATTTGTACGTTAATTATACTTCATTATTAATACTATAAATTAAATTAGCTTCGTTAATTATTGTACATCCACTGTTCACCAACATTGGATCCTTCCGATCCCTAAAGTTTTTCGTCCTTTTCTTTTTTGTCATTAAGTTTTACTTCTTCTTTTTTTTAAAAAAAAAATGTAATTGCTATCTTGTTGGCGTAGTTTAGTTTTAAGTGTTAGGTTTTGCTTCATTTATATGTTCTCACATGTGTAATATTATTTCTACTTTACATTACGAAATAAAATTAAGGGTTTGGCTTAAAAAAAGAGTAATGAAAAGGATTGAAATTAAATGAACTTAATTAGCTTGGATATTTATTGTAAATGCACTGTTCACCAACATTTCATAGCTTTTTTACGAGAAATCTAGTTTTTAAAAAGTTTATTTAGAGCTAATTTGAAAATGTCATTTAACCTATTTTTTTAATTTAAAATTAATATTTTTAAAATAATTTTGATGTCATAATATAAAAAATAATTTTTTTAAGATAAAAAAATATTATATTAATATATTTTTAAATAAAAAATATTTTAAATTATAACTATTATTATAATTCTAGACAAAATTTTAGTAGATGATAATATTGAGAAATTGCATTTATTTTATTGGACATTTATTTTTCTAATTAGAAAGTATTTTAAAAAAAATTTAATTTTTTTGTTTTAAATTATTTTTAATATATAATATGTTTATATAAAAAATAAATTTTAATAAAAAAATATTATTTTAATATATTAAAAAACAATTTAAAAAATAACTCACTTTCCATAATGCATTTACAACGACGACGTTTTCCATCCTCCCTCCCGAAACACACAAACAAAACCTTTCCTTCACGATCCATAAATTAAAAACACCGGATCCTCTTCTCTCTTACGATCAGATCTAAAACAGAACTACCCTTTTTTCCATCACTTTCCCGCGAAAACAAAACACCACATTTTCCCGGAAAATAACCAAAAAATGTCGCACAACAGCGACACGATCCCTCTCCACGCCTCTTCTCAATCAGACATCGACGAGATCGAGAACCTAATCAACTCCTCCATCCAATCCAGTCCTTCAACAGTCCTGCCCGCCCGCCCACCAAGCCCTCCCCGAATACCCGTATCCACTTCTCCCTTCATCCAATCAAATCTCCCTCCACCTCAACCGAAACCACAACCCACCATCCAGAAACCGCCATCCATCATCCCTTCCGCACCTCTACCTCCTCTCCCACCTAGCTCTGGCAACTCTGCTGGTGGCAATTTTTCTGCAACCGGGTTCGGGTCCCCTCCGAACACGTTGACGGAGCCAGTTTGGGATACCGTAAAAAGAGATCTTTCTAGGATTGTGAGTAATTTGAAGCTGGTTGTGTTTCCTAACCCGTATCGAGAAGATCCGGGTAAGGCTTTGAGAGATTGGGATCTGTGGGGTCCCTTTTTCTTTATCGTCTTTCTGGGACTCACTCTTTCTTGGTCCGCTTCTGTTAAAAAGGTTAGTATTTTTTTTTAACAGAATGGCTTTGATTTTGTGCTAGTTGGTTTTTATATTTTTTATTTTTCACCTGTTTGAACTCTTTTAGGATATTTTTGGTAGCTTAGAGAATGGAAGAATGGGAATTACTAGGAATGAAAAGTTTTTAGTCATTTTGATTCTGTACAGATTAATCGAGTTGGTGATATATTTAACTATAAATTTGGAGATGAGGTAGCCATGTTGGTTTTAGAACTGCATTGTGGCACCAGGCACATGATAGGATCTGAATGTGCTTCCACATTCAACCACCGCCGTATGATGGGGATGTTTGATTGAATCTGTAATGTTTATAGTGATTTTTTTAATGGTTATGATCGTTATTTCAAGCTTGGTGGTTATTGTTTTAAAAAGCTAACCAAAAACTGATGAAAATGTCTGCATATTATTGTTAGTTTGTGAGACTTTGTGGGAGAACACTTGTTTTTTGTTTTGTACATCATAGCATTAGAGTTTAAGAGTCTTTTGTTTTGGTAGCTCTACTTATTTGTCCTTTCTGGTGAATTTGTGGAAAATGTGGAAGATAAATTTTCGAACATTCTTTACAATGCCATGCATTCCATGGTGGCTGTGACCAAGATATAACACCCTTGACAGTGAAAAATCGTGTGATCAGGAATGCATTCTTATAAGATCATTCTACTTAATAGCTGCTAGTTACAACCAAGATGTATAATTTTTGAGTAATCAAAAACAGGGAACAATGAGATTTGAGATTTCTTCCCAACAAGTAAACTGTTTCGTGATCAATTCTTGTGCTTTGTGGTTTCATGTTCATGCCAATGATTGTGATATTCTTGAGGGTTGTAAAAGTAGGGTTTGAATGAAGTGAAAAATAGGTCTGAATTTTGTTAGTTTTTTTTTCTAGAAACAATGGATATTCCAAGTTCTATGCCTGGAGTAATTCAAACATTTTAAATGCCTGGTCTGATTTCTTAGTATCAGACTTGCATCATAAAATCTGAAAGATGGTTAGAAAGCTTATAAACTTTCGCAAAGCTTATTTCAATCCTCGGAGTAAAACATCATAATTAGTTAAGAACAATTTATTGACTTAGTTAGGTCTTCCTGATTCTTTTAAGGACTTTTGACTCTAGACAGGAAACTTGGAAATATGAACATAAATTAACTATGATTGCATAATAAGACCTGAAAACATTAAAACATATGACAGAAGCCCATTTCATACCTGTTTAAGCTGAAAATTATCAAAATATTGTAGACTCAATTTTTTTGTCAAAAGAAAATAAATGAAATGGAGTCGTAGGTTTTCATATGCAAAATAAATGTACAATAGCAGTTGATACTAACAGAGCAAAACTTCAAAATAATTCCAAGTAGCTCTAAATTAATTTGAAAATATTTAGGGTTTGTTTGATGTTGGTGTTGGTTGGTGTTGGTGTTGGTTACCCTACTCCAAAAAGGTTTGGTAAGGAGAAGCACACTCTCCTATGAAGGATTTCCCCATCGAACATGATGAATGGGTACCGTGGTGAATGAGTTAAATAGGTCTGTTAGTGATACTAGCACCTTTTTCTGCTTTCTAGATCAACATTTCATCTTTTGATATATAAGCTATTGTTTGGTGAAAAATAGCAACATGTTCAGACAACTTGCTCTGTCTTTGCTATATGGTGGCCGCAGAATTGATTTTTGGTGTTCGCATGGTGTTTCACTGTTTGCTAAGCATCTTTTTGCTAATCCACAATAGTCTCGTGTCATATGAGAATTGAAAATTTGATCTTAGAAAGAAAAGCAAGGGGGCATCTATGCTTATCAACTGATGTATGGTCATCATGCAACAACTGACAACAAGGCTAAGCAAACCCTTGGTTATTACACGGGGGCACTGAAGCATTTGTATGGTGACCAAAAAGCAATGCCAAAACATCTGCTTAAAAAATCAACGTTTTGATATTTAAGCCTGCTTTTTTGTCAATGCCTTGCAACATTTTGTCACCTTTTATATGTTGACTAGTTATCATTTCCAAGGCAGAATGTGCCAGATAAATCAGAAAGGCTAGTTGGAAAATAAGTGCTCGTATGTGATTTTGGTGTTGACCTGTGATTTATTTTTCGTTGCATTTTCTACCTCTGTACATGTCTTTTCATATTTCAATTGTGGTGGTGCTGAAGTTAACCCTGATGTTCTTGCAAGATCTAGAAATGGGCAAGTTCTCACAACTGCCACGAATGTAGCATGTCCTATGTAGAGAGAGACTAATAGTGTCCCATTCTGGATTGATGATTTTAACTGCCTGTCGTGTCCATATGTTTTCTTTACTCTTCAAACAAAGCATGTGGCTTGTTATTAGAGCAAAATGTTGCAAGTTTTGTTCAGTTCTAACAGTTTACATGTCATTTTCCAGTCTGAGGTGTTTGCTGTTGCATTTGCACTGCTTGCAGCTGGTGCTGTAATCTTGACACTGAACGTCCTGCTGCTGGTAATAGCTTCTTCTCGTTCTCTTTCCATGAAACACAATCATACATATCCCTCCGTGCGTGTATGCCTTTACATGCCACAGGATTGAATGCAGTTGCTAGCTTTCATTCTTGGTTTATTGCTACTTTTATTTTAAGTTAAATATTATTGTTGCGTGGAATGGAAAAATTCAACATGCATTGACATACCATCATGTTCAAGGTTTGGTAATCTAAAAGCCTGTCACGTGTCTGCATCACAAGTGATTTTCAATTTTGCTGTTTCAGGGTGGACACATAATCTTCTTCCAAAGTCTGAGCCTATTGGGTTACTGTCTCTTTCCTCTAGACGTTGGAGCTCTCGTCTGCATGTTGAAGGACAATGTAATAATAAAAGTGATTGTAGTATCTGTGGCACTGGCTTGGAGCTCGTGGGCTGCCTATCCTTTCATGAGTTCAGCTGTCAACCCAAGAAGAAAGGCTCTTGCACTTTACCCTGTATTTCTGATGTATGTATCAGTTGGTTTTCTCATCATCGCCATTGATTGATGCATTGGCAACTCCCATTGTTGGGATTTTCCGTAAACAATTTAACTCACAGCAGTACATAGGAATTTTACATGGTGGTTAATTTTCTTCTCATGTTACTGTATTTTTTGACCCGTTTTTGACTTGAGATGTCTGGAGATTCAATCTGCCAGATATTATATAGTTGTATGAAACTTTGATGTGGTTTTGTACCCTGTCCATGTCATTTCTGAAAGTGGTGTCTGTCCTGAAGGAAATGTCTTTCAGGGAGAAGATAGATCTTTCAGCTCGATCTCTTGAATTTGTTTATTTATTTTTATTTTTTTGCCATTTTTATGCTTCTTCTAAAGATGTGTTGTTACAGTAACAAAACTCTCACGACTATTCTGCTATTATTTCTTTGCATTTTTTTAGAAGTACGTACTATCAAGTAAGAATTTAAAAAGAAAAAAAGATGCAGAAACTTTTTAAGCCTAATGGGGCTTCTTTAAATGTTAGTGTGAAGCTGGAAATTCCCGAGTTTCGTGGCTTCAGGAACATCGTAAAGCCCTGATGTTCAAAGAAAGCGGGGGAGAGAGCACAAAAATGCCTAGTGGTAGATTCTGGTTTGTAACTTGTGATTTGTTAATTACGCTGGAAAATGAGATGCTGGTTCTCATTAAGCTAGAAAACAAATGTTAACCGTGATTCTAACAGCATGTCCTTGTGTTTCGTTAGCCACTCCGCAAATCAATAAGCCTTTTCTAACTTAATTGTATATTTGAAGTATGAGTTTTTTTAAAAAAAAAATAAATGCTTTTTATTATGATGTTTTTTAGGTTTTTTATTTATTAGAAGGGAATTTTTTTATAATTTATTTTTTTCTATTTAGTATTATTATGATTTTTTTAATTTTTTATATAAAAGTTGTAATAGTCTTTTGGTAAGTGTAGATATTAATAAATAAAATTAATTATTTTAAAAGTTTTATTATATTTATTATGTTTTTAATTTCTAAGGGTTTTTACATGTAATAAATATTTTTGATGTATGTTGCAAATCATCAATAACTAGAAAAAATTATTTAAATAAGACATGTTTATATAAAAAAGAATAAATAAATTCTCTCAATAAAAAAACATTTAGGTTCTAGTATTTTGTTTTTGAATACGTGACTTGCTATAACCGGGTGATTAATAGAGATATTCTAAAAAAATATATATTTTTTAATTTTTTATTGTGATGATTATGATGTTTTTCTAGTTTTGTTTTTTATATTTAAAGAGTATTTTTTTAATTTAGTTTTTATCATTTGATATTATTAGGGTTGTAATAAACTTTTAGCATGGGGATATATAACAAGTAAAATTAAATATTTTAAAATTCTCACTGTACTTGTGATATTTTTAGTTTCAAGAGTAATAAACTCTTTGACCATAAGCTTCGCTTTATTTTGCGCAAAGACGTCCTCATGTTTCCCATCATTGCTATCTTTCTTCAGATAGCGGGGCAAGACATTGAAAGAAGTCCCCAAAAATCCCGCTAGAAACGTAGTTGATACTCTATTAATTTAGTTCTGAATTACTGATTAGTAACCTTTTCGTGGAGAGTTGAAGAGGTGTAAATCCATGAAAAACTCAAGCAAAGCACCGCACAGTAGTCAAATGCATGTCACCACACGATACTGCTCGTTGCCAGATTAAAGTGTAAAAAATTGAAGTCAGGAGAAAGAAATAAATTCCAAAGATCTACCTTAATTCAGAAATGAATGAATTTTACCTATAATCATACAAGAAGCAATAACGAGAGCATTCCGACAATTTTCACCTGTGAGAATGCCATGCTCTGCAATCATGGGGTACTTCAGAAATATAAAGCGGGGTGATATTTGAATTTAACTCTTCATAACTTTTAATTCAGGTGAAATTTCATGTATGGGAAACTCATACCTCTTTTACGATGCCTTGTATAAACAGAGACAGTGTACTTTAACAGAATGCGTCGTAGTAGAGTACAGTTCAATGCATATCTTTTCTTGCCAACATTATGTTTTATGCATTTGATAATTTGCTTGTCGATATTACAAGCAATTTCTTCTTTACAAAATTGCACACCAGCTCAAATTCGACTTTCATGCACAGAGCAGACAATAGCAGCGCAGCTCATCGTGATGGTAATGTAGAAATTTTGAAAACCACACGTGAAACATGGTAGATCTATTTGAAACAATGGAACATGCCCAACACTCAATACCTGAAACGTTCTCGGTCATTTGAATTTCCAAAGTCATCTTCAAGCACGTGTAGAAGCTCTCTGTAAGTTATCCCATCCACAAGGTCTTTTTCTTGCCACTCCTTCAACAAACTCGTGGCCTCCCCAACCCTTCCTTGCCTGCACATCTCATCCAAGACTGTCTTGTATGTGATTAAATCAACTGACCTATGCTTATCAATCATCTCCCACAAATAATTCACTGCCTCCCTAACTTCTCCACCAAGAGCCAAAGCATTCACAAGTGAGTTGAATGACTTGTTGCTTAGGACAAATCCTTTTTCCTTCATTTCATCAAACAACTCTCTAGCATTATTTGTTCGGCCTTGAGCACATAATCCATGGACCAGATAATCATAGGAAAATGAGTTAGGCAAGCACTTGTAAACCACACCCATTTGATGGAACACTCTTAAAGCATCATTGACATGCAATGATAGAACATAGCCCTTTATCATGGAATTCAAAGAGAAAATATCAGGCTCGATCCCATCATCCACCATCTGCTTAAACAAGCATCTCATAGTCTCCATATACATATGATTTATATAAGAATTCCTGCCCCTACTCAACATTGCTGTTAAAAGAATATTATATGTTTTAATTGACGGTCTACAATCTAAGTTTCTACTACTTTTCATGCGCTTAAATATATTCACGGCTCTAGTCAGCTTCCTAGCTTCAGTAAAATAATAGATAATTGAATTGTATAAAGCCTCATTACCAATATGAGGAACAGCGAGTAGTTGGTTGACAACATCATCCATCTCTTGGTACATTTTGGCAATTCCAAGCTTCTTTATAGTAACATGATAAGTGGATGCATCATGCCTAAACCTATGTTGTTGTGATGCCCAATTGAAAAGCTCCAAACAGACTAAAGGATCATCTTCAAGAGTTATGTTATTGCACAATTCTTCATTGGTGAATCGTGATGGGAGTTGGGAAATTGCCCGTTGAAATTTAGCTTCATCAAGAATAGGCCTGCTGTTGGCTTTTGCTCGTTTATTATTTCTCTTTCTAAAAGATCTTGATGGGGCTTTAGTCGAGTAAAAGGTAGAAAATATGGAACTTGGGAGAATTTGTGTTTGAGTGAAAAGATCTGTATCTTTCAATTTTCTGGCAGTGGGGTTCAAATATGAAGAAATAACTGAATATCGGGCCACTATGGGAAATGGAAATTTAGCCAAGCCTTTGGAATGAAATGTGTTTATGCAGGACGGTGGACTGATAAAATGTTTTTTAGAGAGGATGTATCTCAAGCAATCTCCACAAATAGCACCCTTCTTGTCCCACATCTTGGAAACTACAGGAGCAAACCAAGAAAGAAAGAAAATTACTTACAGTTACTCTCAAGAAAGCAATCAGAAACAAACTCGCATACCAGGAAATATTTGATCATGTAAATGCCTAAACTGGACGCTCTATAACACAACAATAACAAAAAATGGGCATCCACGGTCACCTCCAACCATCAAGAAGGAAAGTAAGGAAATGGAGAGAATTAGGTCCTCGTCATTAATTGAAATCTATGGTTAAACTAGGAGAAATAATAAGCAGAGTCTCAATTTCTAGCCCCAAAAGTTCAAATATTCAAAGCAGACTGTATATTATTTGCAATAAACTTATACCACAGATACCCTGCAAATTATCAACTTGAAATCACCAAAGCTTAGTATATTAAGAAGCTATAAAACCAGAATCGTGAGTTGTTCATGAGGATCTTCATGAACTCTTTCATTTTTATTACATTCCCTGCCATTCCCCTCCCCCCCAATCGAGTTGTTGCAGTTGATATTAACACTCATTTTCATGAACTCTTTTACTAATCAACATCGATCTCTGTATCTGTGTGATACCAATGACTAACATAGCTATCTTCTGCATGCTGCAATGTGCATCCAAGTAACCAGCTTGTGAAGTTAATGGTCATGGTACCATGTAAAGAGAAATTATTAGGTATAATGGGAGTTGCACCCCCCCCCCCCCCACCCCACACACACACACACACACACAAACATGAGACCCGCTACGGAAATCATCTATGGGTTCCATCTTTATGTTAGAGGGGGAGTACAACTCCGGGCATATTGAATAATTCCTCCTCAAAGGTTATCTATGTATAAATGCATACATGATGATGTGGGCTACCATCTTGAAAACTTGTAACACCCACCACCCGTCGTCCCATGGGAGTTCTGGATTCAATCCACCAAGAACTACACGATAAAGGAAGCTGATGAAGGAAGCTTTCATCATGGCTAGTTGTCAGCGGTTAGACACACAGGCTGTATTGATAAATGTTATAGATGCAAGAAAACCAGTCTACTTTTTAGAAACAAAAAGGATACTAGGAAGGAAACATTTACCTCGTTCATTAGAGAGATTAGCTTATATCCAGGTCAATAATGGTCATACTCGTAAACATTTTAAAATTACAGGAAAAATGAAAAACACAATTCCATAAGCAGTAAACAAGCAATACATAGGCTTGATATCAAAGGAGGCGAATGAAAAGCGATCCAAGTTAACCAAGAGTCAAAGAAAAAAAAACGAAGGGATGAATCCATGAAAAAGAGGGACTTACGAGTTTGAAGGAAGAGAGAAATGCGAGTGGAGGGAGGTGAATTAGGGTTTCGATTCTTTCCTTCTGTCACAACTGAAAATTGAGATGGATGCTTGCTTGCTTCTTCTAGCTAAGCATTGCAATTTGCAAGAAGAAGATCCAAAAATGAGTGCTAAGTCTCCTCTTCTGTTGTTTCTTTAGGTCGTCTGTAATTTTAGACTCCATTGATGGGCTTGTGAAGCCCAGGTAGTGGAGGTAAACATAAACATTGAGTCGGGTGCTGAATCCGTGGCCCATAGGCCCATGAAAACGACAACATGCCCAAGAAAACTATGGCCTGAACAAGTAGCTGCTTACACAACGGATGGATGTGTCTCAGTACTGGGGGAGAAAGAGAGAGAGTGTGTTCTTCATTTTTATTCGATGATTTTTTCGTGTTGGGAATGTGGATGAGAGGAATTGTGAGAATTACGTTAAGAAACTTGTTAGACAAGGTGGATTAGTGGGGTGATCTCCTGGTTCGAAGCTGGAAAAGAATCTGGAGCCGCATTGCTCAACACCCACCCACTGACCTGTCTCCTTGCAAGAAATGAGTGGAAAGCAAAGAGGGATGTCTAGTTCTTGGAAGCTGGGGATTAGGATGGTTTGGACACAGAATTTGAAGCTTATATATAGTAAATGGGAAGATTTATAAGCACAGAAGGACAGCATATTTCTCTCGAGCAGAAGATTGAGATGGTGGGATTCGAAGGCATTGTTTTTCTCATGGGAGTGCAGTGCTTGAATTCATTCAAAGAACTAATTAGATTGTACGTGATCACAGATGCAGATGACATCCTGAAATTTCATTTTCTTCTGTCCATCATCTTGACCGGAACTCCATGCTTGAAATTGAAAGAAAAGCTTATAATAATTGATTCAATTCAAAAGTAACTAGAAGAGTTGACGGCGGAGCTAGAATTAACATCCGGTCAAGTCAGAAATGCTGGCGGGAGGCACCTGAATATTGCCCCACCGGTCCAACAAAAACCACACTGTTTACGAATTTTATATGGAGAATCACTTGCCTGGTGAGGTTTACTGTTTGAAAAGGATTAAAAAAATATATTTTTATTTTAAATTAATATATTTTTAATATATACTGATTTTTAAAATAATTTTTAAAAAATAAAAAAATATTATTATTATATTTTTTAATAAAAAAATTTCAATACATAATGTAACCATATTTACAAACCATAACCACACAATAAAATCTCTCTGCTGTCCAGACCATGTGATTGGATTATCATGATTATAAACAGCAAATTGGCCTCATAATAATGGGTACAGAGTGGAATCGGTGCCAATAATAATGTGAAAGTGCAATCTGTGTATAATATGCCTGGATCCGCTTCTTGCATGCTACATAAAATTTGTTTGTTAAAATATTTTTTATTAAAATAATAGATTTTTTATTTTTTAGATTGATACATTAACTGATATGAAAATATAAATAAAAAATTATTATTTTTAAAATATTATTAAAATACAAAAATAAAACATGTGGTTGAGATTTCATATGTTTATTGACCAAAAAATTAAGAAATGCCGTTCAATGTTGGAGGATTAAAAAAATATATTTTTTAATGGAGATAGAATCTTAATTGAAAAATGTAATTTTTTTAAAAATGTTTTTTTAATATATATTAAAATAATATTTTTTATATAAAACATTAAAATTAAAAATTAAAAAAATCTTATTTATTTTAAAAACACGATTCAACCTAGAAGATAAAAACTATTATATAAAATGCAAGTGAATCCTTCTTCAAGAATTAATGTAAAACTATACGTAGACCCTTATCTACTAATTTAAATATATGGTTTGAGATGAATATTCTTCAACCATTTTTGAATCATAAATATCATAAATATAATAACAATAGAAGATCTTAAGGCTTATATAAAATAAATAAAAAAATAAATGACGGAAAGGGCTATTAATTAGTTCCATAATAGGTATAGTATGAAGGGTTCATAATTTTGTTTCTTATTTTTCAGAATTTCTTTAAGAAACAGAAAAATGAAATAAAACCATGTTGGTCCCTCAACTTTATAGTATTGATTTATCAAGTCCTTTTTACAATAAGAGTTGGGGTTGATAGGTCCCTCTTCTATTTTGACACAATAACCACAAATCAATGTTAAATGAATCCAGTCGGAGTTTTATCCACTGAATGCGAGTCCATTGTAATTAATTAACCTTCTAACTATTTTTTAATGCTTAATAAATCCATTCTCCACTGTCAATTTCATGATCAATCTTACCTCTATCGATTATCCAGAGTCATTGTAAATATACGAAAAATAAAAAATAATAATATGAAATATAATTTACATTCTCAATTCATATTCAATTTAAATTCTTAATTATTATTAAGATTTCTTAAGAAGATAATTAAATAATTAAATTTAAACTTTTAGGTAGTATAATTTGCCAATAAAGATAATTCTTAAATGGTTGGACTTTAAATTCTTAATTGCTATTTTAGTTTAATTTTTTTTAAAACAAATTGTCAAATCTTAATTATTAAATACAATCCATTGAATTACTTGCTAAATCGCTGGGCTTGAAATTTTCAAATTAATTTATTATTTATGGCATTTTAACTTGATTTTTTAAAAATTTATTTCTTTTAGAAAATAGATATAATTATATCGCTGAACAGGCTAAAAGACATCGATGCAAAAAATTACTAAAGATGTTCAAGATAATAGTTCTAGATATTTAAAATAAAATAAAATTTCAAGGTGTTATTTTGGGATAGGAAAAAATATGGAATTTTCCCTTGCATTCCTTCTATTTATAGTTATTGAAATAAATATTTTATAGATAATATTGTAGTGACTTTTCTATAACTTGTTTTGCATAAATAATGTTTTTAAAGAAAAATATCAACATAAAATAATTAACCAATTATCAGCTTAATACTGAGTAAAATGACAACACAAAATATATCTTTAAACATTTTTTAAAAAAAATATTTATTTTTAAAAGAACTAAAAGACAATCTAATATTTTTAATCATAAAACCCTCTTTTATTCTTCTAATGTAACTAGCTAGTCACATTTTATCAATCTTTTAACTATTCTTGTGAGTTGCTATTTATGTTTCAAATTATTTCATTGATTGTTAATTTGTTAGTCCATGATGTTATTTAATAGCAAAGACTCGTTTCACAAAGTCTTATTTGGTTAAATAAAATTATTTTAATATAAAAAATTGGTGTTCTACTACTATATTTTTTTTAAAAAAAAAATCATAACTTGAGTTATAAATATTAAAATGTCAATTAAGATAGTCTCATTTAATTATATTATAAAACAAAATTACCGTAAATAAATTAAATTTTAAAAGAGAATGTGATAATGATGACCCAAAAAAAACACTTGTCAAAAAAAAAAATTACAAAGTTGAATTTTAAAATAACTCAATTTTAAGGAATAAATAAAAATAAAAAACAAAATAAAACATCATGAAACAACTTGAATTAAAATAGAAAACTTGCAACCATGATTGTTAGGTAAAGCTAACCTTATAAAAAAAATAAAAAAATAACAATAATTAATTCTCAACAATCTAAATATAAATGGATGAAATTAAAAGTAAAAAATAATTAGCAAAAAGAAAGCCAACAAAATAAAACACTTGTAAACCCATGTAATGTTATGAAACTTTACAAATCACGTTATGTAAACATAATAACCTAATAGAATGAAAAGGGAGAAAAATAACAAAATTTTATTTTAAAATTAACCTAATTATAAAGGACAAAACAAAAAAAAATATAAAAAAAGTAACTAAAAAATTATTCGAGTTAATCTATCAAATTTATTATTTAGGTGATGAGATCGTAGTAAAATAATTAAGAGAAAACCAAATAAAATCATGATGCTGATTTTTTAAAATAAACAACATTAAAAGATTAAATCAAAAGGAAAAAAATTATAAGTGAAAAAAAATAATGTTAATCCATGTTAACTTCTTAACTTATGACCTAAATCACTAAATTGAAGCATTTTATATGAAAAAAATCTATAAAATTTAATTTTTAATAAATTAAATATTAATAAAAAAATTTTTTAAAAAAAGAGTTGTTGGGAAAAAATCTACAACAATAATTGATGACTATTGCAATGGAAAAGAAACCAAAAAGAACACAAGAGTTAACGTAACTCGATAATTTGTCTATATCTATAGAAGTGATTAGTTTTTATTTTTTATTATATCAAAAATAGAGTTACATAGCATGTATTTATAGTGGACACTTTACCGCTTAAAAAAACCTAGTTACTCAAGAAATCTTAACCATCCAATGAGTATTAATGTTTTTTTTCTCTAATACCCTTTTACCATGTTGTGGGGCCATTTTCCTTGCAACCCCAACCTCTTAATCGTTACCAGCAACAAACATAAGAAATAAATCTTAAAGAGGTCCTTGTCGTTGTTCCACTTCTCTCAGTACACTCCACTTCACTCCTACATCTGCATCTGTGTATGAGTTACAAACTATAAATAAAAAATAGTAATTAAGATAACTAGATCAAATTTAAAATAAAAAATAAATAAGAGTACAATCTAGAATTTTAAAGTAATGAAATAAATTGAGAACATAAATCAAATTCATAAAAAAATTCAAAATAAAAAAGAAAATAATGAAAATCAGATTCAAAAAATAACGAATTATAATTATGGATTCAAAGATAAAATTAAATGTATATTGAAATTTAATAATAAAACAGTAAAGAATAAAAATAAAAAATAAAAATAAAAGTTAAAATATTAATAAATAAAAGGATAATTCTGATATTTTGAATGACCAATATGAATTTCAAAATAAAAAGAAGAAAAAAAAAGAAAAAAGATCATCATTGAAACCCTGTTATATAAATAACAACACGTGTCATCCCATGTTAAAGAAGATGTTTCAACACTTCTAACAATTTTATGTGGATGCCAAGAGACATTGCACGTGTTGTAGAAAACCACTGGAGCATCCAACCTACTAGCAAGCAGACCAACTTGTGTTTTCAAATTATATTTTATTTTTATTAAAATATCAAATTGCTTCTCACCAAACTTTATAATAACTAAAAATTCAGGATAAAAAATAAAAAATAAACCTCTTAATATTAGTTAAATAAGTTTTGTTTTTAAAAGTAATTTAATGTTTTTTTTAAATGAAAATATATATATATATTGTCCTAATCATAATGATGATTTATAAATCTTGATAAATACTCAAATAATTAACTCATCAATTATTTTTTTATAATAATAAATTGGTCATTACATTGTTTTCATAAATGATTAATTCTTTTATAATGAATAGTGTTTTTTAATTAGCTTTTATAATGAGATAATTATATGTGAGTCCACAAAATTTACAAACCCAAATTGCTTTGATGATTAATATATAAAAACATTCTTAAAAATACCACCCAACCACCTTAAACCTTTTTTTTTTATCCTTACAGATAGAACACGATGAAGATGAACACCAACATTTGGCCTCTCTTTCTCGGAATTTCCTTCTCTTGCAGTGGTTACGGCCACGATAGGGCGCCAAAAATGAAAAATAGATACAGTGCCAAATCCTCCTCTGATTCGCTTGCTCAGGATAACAGAAATCGTATGGAAGACACGTGTCCACCTGATCTGTCCAAACAACAGGTCAAGGCAAGCAGCCCATGTTTTAAATGAAAGTTTTTTGTATCTTGGTCAAGTACAGGTGGCAAGCTTGCCAAGAGAAGCCCCATCAAGGCAATCTGCTTCGCTAATTGGAGTTACAGTGAAGTCAGTGGCTTGGCAGGACCTGGTTTTAAATGTGCTTGAATTATAAAATGGTTGAGATTGTAACATCAAAAATATTAATTTAAATATTTTTTAATAATTATAATATGTTAATATTAAAAAAAAAATATAAAACAAGATCATTTTAACACCTCTAAAAGAATTTAATTTTTTTTACTTTAAACTAGTTATTATTGTGTTTTTAGATTATTTAAATATTTTGATATCGAAAAAAAAATCTAAAAATAAAACGTTATTTTAATATATTTTTAAGTAAAATAATTTAAAAAGCAACAGTTGTCATTAAAATAAAAATTAACCTGATCCAAACAATTAATCCATGTATAATATAAAGGGCACTTAAAGAATTCTTAACTAGTAGACTTCCTTTCTAATAAACAATGGATAAAAGCATGTTTGGCCTAGTTTTGCTTATAAATAAAGCACTTCGGATCGATTATCAAAAAAGCAAGGAAGATCCTTTCTTGTTTATTCTAAAAACAAACATATTACTAGACTAATCATGATTAAGCAAATTTAGAGAAAAAGAAAACCATAAACATGCTAAATTTATACAATTGGGAACACCTGTTCTATATTTATCTGAGATCGAGGCCAGTTCTAGTAGTTTTCTACTCACGTTTTGTGACAAAAAAATTCCCCTGGCCCTTTGGTCCCTCCAAGCACATGCATGCACCGATTCCCTGGTGTGTGTGCAGGCAGTAAGGGACCGTTTGGCTGGCAAGAGCACGGTATCCCTGTAAGCATTGTTTGGATTACAGTATCAGTATGGGCATGAAATCGTACGGTCAAAACTGCCTGTAATCTGTATACCTCCCTCCCTGTAGTTACAATTGACATCGACTGTTTGTTTGTTTGTGACAATTATATATTTGGTTTACGTGAAGATGAACAGATGACAACATTGTGTGTACGGCCATGATCTGTTCATTCAGAAACAAAATAGTAATTGCCGTGAGAGAGAGGGAGGGATCAGACGGGTTGCTTTGCTTATTGGGCGAGGTTTTCCTTTACTTGCAGGTGTGGGCATGTGCTGGTGGTGTCGTGTGCTTTCTTTTTGGCACGCAGGTGATGCAAGATGGCTCAGGGAAACGAGCCCCGATGAGGATTCTCTCTGGACAAGAACAACACCATGCAACTGCAGAGCTCGGGGCAATCAACCGATTGGACTCAGTCCCTCTCCATATGTCTCTCACTTGCACTGCTGTCCAAGCAAAACAGAAGAAGACAAAAACAGATCCTAGAAAGAGAGTTGAATTTGATTCTTACCATTTTGTCTGTAGTGCTATCCTGTTGAATCTTTCTCATTTACGAGATGTCGTTGCAATTATCGGGGGGGTTTTCGGATTTTTCTGAGAATTAACCCGGTTTGAACAAAATTTTTGAGAAAATTATTTGGAAAACAGTGTATTTTTTTAACAAAAACGTGATTGAAAAAAATAGTGATTTTATTAAAAATGAATAAAAAAATCAAACCGTAAAAACTAACAGTAACTCTAACCTTAAACTAACCCTAATCCACAACCTTAAACCTAAAAAACAAACCTTAAGTATTAATACTAATTACTAACACTTAAAACAAACATTCATGATCAATAACTCTAAAAAAACCCAAACTAAATACAATAATTTTTTTTGACAATTTTATTAATATTTAGGTTGTAATTGTGATAAAGGTGAGATGTGTTTTTTTTAAGTTAATATTTAAAATTGTAAAAAATATGTACGACTCATTGCACGGTCTTGATTTGGAAAATAAGAATATATTGTGGTAGAGGCAATTACTAAAAATTCTTAAAAGACATTTTAACCTAGTTCTCCATCAACAAAACGAATCCCTAGATTATATTGAGTTTACACAGTCAATTTGACAAGATGTTGACCAATTATTTTACGCGAGATTTTTCTTCAACCACTAGCCTCAACGACCAAGACAAGACCTTTCTCCCTTGTAGCCAACCTAGCCACCATCAATTGCTCCTTCGATCTCTTCATTTAATCAATACCACTTGTAAGACACCACTAGAGTCCAGCCCCTACCAGACCGAATTAGTTTCACAGCCACCATGATAAACCAACCCATAGTAACCCACTGAATCTCCACCAAGACCAGCCACCACTCAACAGCTCCTCTCCGTCACATCAACCCAAACAACCACTACAACAACCACCACCCACACCACCTTGATCTCCTCTTTTTCTCTCGTCAGAAACAGCCCTGGCCAGACAACCATTGCCTTTCTCTTCCTCACTCTCCTAGCTTTCTCATCTTATCGAAACTAGCTAGGATCAATCTTCTGCTTAGTCATTCTAGGATCAACACTCTCATTGTTGGATCGATCGGCTACTTACGTACTCCAAAATCTTCTTATTCGTCAAACATCATCATCTTGTTATCCATATTCTCTCCCATCGAGTACATCACAATAATATTTAACAATCAATTAATTTGATTGGTAAAATTAAAATTACTGTACTTTGCATAAACTACATGAAAATATATGTCTTGACCAGGCAAACACAAATCACTGATTGTATTGGGTGAGGTGGCTGGCATTAACAGATCTAATTTCGTAAGAACCAAACAGATTGGGGAGAACAAAATGCTTACCTTTGTCGATGGAAAAGAAAAGAGAGATCCAATCACAGAGAAAGCAATGGTTTGACTCGATGGTCTGCAAATGCACATTCTTGAGCCATGAAATGAAAAGGGAAGAAGATAAATTCACACGAATCTTACTAGGTTATTTCTTTGAATATTATAACGGGTGTGAGAAAAAGCTCTCAACAAATGAGATGGGGTTATCGACTTTTGTTTCACATGTATCTGTTTTAGGGTTTGAAGTTTGAACGAGCTAAACATAGAAATTAAAAACAAAGAAGAAGAAAATTCAAATCTAGCTAGAGGAGTGGTAATGTGATGATAGATAAATTGTTTATGATACATTATAGTTTGATTTGTTTTCTAAATTAAAAAATTCTCAATATGTAAACTGTAATTATTTTTCTTAAATGACTAATTGATGGATAATTTGTTGGCTAAATTATTTAAACTTTAATTTTTATTTGAGTATCCTGAACTGTTTTTTGATTAAAAAACAAATTAAGCCCCTTTGTCCAAGTTTATGTGTTTTTATTAATTTTTCTTAAATTACGTGTTTGCACGACACTTTGTGTTTTTAAATTATTATTTATATCTATTAAAAAAACTAAAAAACATATTTGCACTGCTAAAAAACCAAAAACATTAAAATTGATTGTTTAATTTCTTTTTTGTTTCCATAACTTTTCTCAATCGCTTATTAAAAAATTTAAACTATTAATATTAAATATATTAAAATACAAATAGTTTGTTAGAATGATTCTTTTTTCATTAGAGAGCACATAAAACAACCATATTCGCACTACTAAAAAACATTATATCAACAATTTGTCTTTTTAAATAACTTTTGTTATCTGAGATGCTCTAAAAAAAACTAAAATAAAAAATTCAATCTACACTACTAAAGAAACTTAAGCGGTTAAATAAGCATCTAACATATAATTTATATTATTTACACTTTCCCTCGTAATAAGTATGGTGGATAGAAACATTCCAATTCTAAATCAAGAGCTCCAAGATTTGAGATGATTAGCTATATAATTTGCCCTCCGTTGTGCGCGGTAAAGGTTTTTTTTTTAATATTGGATATGCAAGATGTTTTGACGTGGTTTTTTATATAAAAAATTAAAAGTATAAATCAAAAGAATCTATGCTAATATCTAATTAAATAAATTGATAATAATTTATGTAAATAAATAAAAAAATCATTAATAATAACAAAAAAATTAAAAAAATTAAGAAATGAAAGTAAATCAAGATATTCAACACACAAAATAAGACATTAACCTAATTATATTTATTGAACTTTTATTTAAATAAATAAAAGATAAATTTATATCCTAAAACACGCATGACCTAAAAAATAAACACAAATAAAACTAAATGAATAAACTCACGCCTTAATAAATGATTATGCAAGGCCAAATATATCAACAATATTATTTAAAAATAAATATTTTTTATTTTGAGAAATATAGTTTATATGTATAAAAAATGATTAATTAGAATAGTATCTTAAAAAATCAAATACAAACAAAACAATTCAAAAAAACTTAAATTACAAAAAAAAAGACAAGCAAAGCTCGTGACCTAAGTTATGAGATTGAAATAGACTTATAGAAAAAATATTAAAAATAATCACAAAACCAATATTAAAAAACATTAATGTAGAACAATTAGATCGCAGGAAGTTGAATCTCCAACAAATCAAATGTTGAAAGAATAAACCATGAATAACATTAATTACACAAAGAGATCCAAATAAAAATGAGGGTGAAAATAAAATATAAAAAACCTCATTAATTAAAGGGTGAATAAAATTTTTTAATTGGATAGTTTAAATGGAATTGAAAAATAGAATGAGGATCAAACTAGAAAAAATAAAATAATAAAAACTCTAATTGAATGATGAAATTAAAAGCAAAAAAAAACTTCAACATAAGAGTCAAGAAAAAAATTTAAAAATAAAAAAGAACCAAAATGAAAAAAAAAAACCTTGTGAGGAATTGAAATTAAAGGACTAAATTAGAAAAATTATACAAAAGAAATAAGAATGAAATAAAAGATTAAAAGAACAAGGATTGAGATAAAAAAAACAAAATATATGAGAAATTACAATTAAATGACTAAATTAAAAAAAATTAAACAAAAGGAATAAAAAGAAAATAAAAAATTAAAAGAATGAGGATTTTAATAAAACAAACAAAACATATAAGAAATTATAATTGAAAAACTAAATTGAAAATTTTTTTTATAAAAAATAAAAGTAAAACAAAAAAATAAGAACATGAAGTGGGTAAAATAAGAATGAAATAAAAAATTAAAAGAACGTGGATTGAGATAAAAAAACAAAACATATGAGAAATTACAATTAAATAACTAAATTAAAAAAAAACTTAAACAAAAGGAATAAAAAAAAATTAAAAAATTAAAAGAATGAAGATTTTAATAAAACAAACAAAACATATAAGAAATTATAATTGAAAAACTAAATTGAAAAAAAACTTCTATAAAAAATAAGGACATGAAGTGGGGAAAAATATAAAAAAAGGACACTAGTGTCCTTGAACTATAGAAAATAGAAAAAAAAATCATTAATAAGAATCAACCATCATAAATCATTACACATCAAATCTTCATAAAAAAAATATAGTTTTGGATCTAAACTATATTTATTGCTATAATAAAACTCCTAATGAGTTTCAACTTTTTTTATAAAAATTTATTTTTTTATATTTTTAACATACTAATATTAAAAATATTTTTTTTTAAAATACATCTTTTGCATGCTTTTTCAAACGAAAACTCCTTAAAAAAAAACCATTATTACATTTACAAATCCTAAAGCATTTCATTGAACATGCGGATAGCCCAAAGTCCAAGCTAGACTCAAGCTAATAAAAGCTGCCCACGTCTCTGTTTTAACTGAAAATCCATGAATCGAGCTGCACCAATCATCCCTAATAACCCTCCCCACTAGCTAAGACTGGGTTTCCTTTTGCAGCGCCATCCGTACTGACCTTAATCCACCTAGCTCTAAGACAAGTCCACCCAATTAGCTGTTTTTCTCTATTTATTTTCCAAACAACATAAAATATTAAATTATTTTTCACATTTTCATATTTATTTAATGTCATCAATTTATTTTTTATTCTAAAACATTTCCTTTTTAGTTAACATGCTTAAATTTTTTATGATACTTTTAATCTCAATAAAATGATTTTAAAATTATTTTATATAATACAAAATATTAAAATGAGTGTTATAAATCTTAGTTTTTTTATGAGAAATATTTTTTTTATTTTCTTAGCGGAAAAATTATTCCCAGTTTTTCATAAATGAATATATTTTTTATTTTTTAAAATAATAAAATTAAATAAAAAATAGAAAGAAAAATAATTTTATGTTTTCAAAAAGACCCAGGTGACCATCATAATTGTAAAGTTGAAAGGATATCCTACCTTCCTCCTATAATTAGATATTTTACTTTGTTTTTTTGTTTTAAAAGAATTTTAGAAAAAAAATAATTTTATTTATTTTTTATTTATTTTAAATTAATATATTTTTATATTTTTTAAATTATTTTGATGTGTTGATAGTAAAAATAAAAAAATTATTAACATATATTTTAACACTAAAAGAGATATGCTAATATTAAAAATAAAAAAAATTATTAACAGAATCACATTTTCTTATGAGTTAGATTAAATTTTAGTTTTAATTAGATAAAAAAAATTATTAAAGAATAATAATAAAATAAACTTGAAAATAAAATAAAAGGAATGTGAATCTTAAAGATAATACATAATTATAAAATTTAAAATTTAAAAGTTCTTAAAGTTACGTGGTATTGTTGTACTTATAAAGAAATTGTTTTATTTGATTATATAAATGAAAAACTAAAGACAACATTTTTCTTTCATGACTTTTTATTTGCTTGTTCTATCTTTAATGTCAAGCTCTTTATAAACCAATTATATTATTCATAATACAGTTAAACTTCCATAAATTAATAGTTTTGGCCCGTGAAAATTTGTTAATTAATCAAGATATAATTTAATTGATAAATTAATAATTTTAATAGCCTCTACATTAATTAAAATAATAATAATTTATAAAGGTATTCTTTATTTTCTTTCCTAAGACATTGAAGTTCACAAAAGAAATTAGTCTTATTAAATTGAAGTGATCCATTTTTATAACTAAATAAAATTACAGTGTATACTACTAATATACTTTATGAATATTAAGTCAGACAAAAACATGAATAAAAAGAACATATAGCATTTTAAATGATAAAATTAAATACAATGGTTCTCATCTCAAAAATATAAAAAAATTAATTCCAGAGTGGTTGAGTGACAAGCAAATTATTGAAAATATAATGAGAAATAATAAAAACAAATCAATTGAAAATGATAATTATATATATTTAGAGTTTGTCTTGTGCAAATATTTATTCAAAACAACCATCACATTGTGTAATTCTCTCTTCTCTTGCAATATAAAAAACTAATTCAGAGTGCACTAAGAAAAGTTAAAGATAAGGTCCAATGACATATCAATTTTAAAAGAAAATAAATAACATTAGAGATATATTTTACACATACCTTCTAATTTTTTATATATATAATTTTGATGCATAAATAAATTACTAATTTATATACAAAGTGGAATCTATGTGTTTTTTAAAATATATTATCTTATAAATTTAACGAATTATTAATTTATTATATTAATTCCAACTCAGAACCAATAAGAATATACTATTTATTTGAGATTATTAATTTATCTAGATTACAGTAGTTATATTGTAGTGGGATAAAAAATTGTTTAATTTATGAACATGTCAAAGCCTAATTATTATTATTATTTTAAGTAAAAGGCATATTATACAAAATGAGAAAACAATCATGAGGGCATAGTTTTAAAACCCGAGTAAATTTGGGATCAGGCGCGGGACTTGGGTCAACCCGGTTGACCCAAACTAACTAAAAACGCTATTTGAGTATTTTCATTTGGCGTCTATAATTAGGAGAGGAGGCGTCCTGAACTGACACGCGAGCACCACTCCATTTCTCATTTCATTCCTTGTTGCCACTGCTCGCTCTCCTCCTCTCCCTGTTAATTTATGTTTGGTTGCCGAGAAAATACAAAATCAGAAAGAAAAACTTAGGATAACTTTTTTATTCCCACAGCTTCTTTCTCTCACTGTATTTATCTTCTCTTAATCGATGAAATGAATAATCATTTCGATTCGATTTGATATCTCTCTTTTGCAGGTAGATCATTCTAGAAGATCTCCTTTTGTTTTTCCTCCCCTTCTCTCGCTCGCTATCATATTATCGAGGTAGTGATGAAAAAATACGGTTTTGCACATGTAGGTCTTGTGCGATCATAATTTGTTTACTTAAATCTCTAGTTTGAAGCTTATTTTGTTTAGTTTAATCTTAACTGAATTCCATTATGGTTTTCCTGTTCTTGTTCTTGTGTAGTGGAAGTGATCACTACGTGAAGAATCAATCAACAGCTTTAAAAATAAACCCGGTGCTCATCCGGGTTTCACCGGGTTGATCGGGTTGTGCCACCCTAAATCCGGTTGTTTTTGTGTTAATCTGGACCGGTTTATACTCTAGATCACCCGGGTTCAGAAGGATCGAATTTTAAAACTATGCATGATAACTATGGATGAGATTGGTCGGGGAATAGAAAGGGTAAGATCGATTGTTGAGGTAAATTAAAAGAAGAACATCAATGGCTGAAGTAGAAAGCGACATCGCATAAAAAAATTAAGATTATATTACACTAGACACTTCAATTTTAAAACACATCTTGATAGGTCAACTTGGGATCTATTGGATTGAGGCCGAGTTTAAATTAACAGTTAAAAATTTAATTGACCTAACAAGATATAATTAAAAATAAATTAGTAGTTATTAACTATTTATTTTTTTAAAATTTAAAATAATATTGTTTTGATTTATAAAAAAAATTAAAATTAATTTAATGTCTTTATCTAATGATATGGCTAAAACTTGTTACTTGGACTTTGTGCCAAGTCTTGAATTTAAAAACTAAGCTACACACACTAAAACACATGATCTCTTTTAACTTGGAGTTTGTGATAAAAGTATGTAGAGAATACTACTCCCCGTGAAGATTAATTTTTTAAAATATAAAAATAATATAAAAATATTAAAAAATAATTACTAATAAAAAAAACTAGATACATTTTATACCTAACTTGTAAATTATCAAACATTTTTTTTATTGTAAAATATTTAAATAATGACAATCTAGTCGACCTTAATTAAATCACCCCATATGTAACCCTGAGAAGTGAAAATAAATTAGAAAACAAATTAAAGCTAAATTTCAACTAAATAAAATTTTATAATTAAAAATAATTAAAAAATAATTCAAGTTAACTCAAATTATTTTTTTTAAAATCAGTAATTCAAGTAATGAAAATGGGATAACCTCGTAAAAAACAACTTAAATTTTTTTTAAAAAATCAATTTTATAATTAAAAAAAGACAGAAGTCAATCTAAACTAACTTTTCAAAGTTATAATCTAATTTATAAGTTTGGGATTACCTCATAGAATAAAAACTAGGAAAAATCATAAAATTTAATTCTTAATAAATCTAATATTGAGATATCAAACTAAAGAAAAATCAATTAAAAAAATCCAATATAAAATAAACATTAATCAAAATAATAAAGGTAAAATTTGATATAAAAATAAAAAATACAAGAGACCTTGTAATTTTAGAAAGAATTTGCGTGGAAGAAATAAAAAAAAAAGAGAAAAAAAAGGAAAATTAAAAAGAAAAAAGAGTGCCTATACACTACCCACATGTATATGCATTGCATCACCACTAAGGCTCACAAAAAAGAGTTACTCACTATAAGAGAAAGTGACATTCCACCATCATATGATTTTACCCTTGCTACTTGAATGCAGTGATATGTTTTACACATTAATGCATGTATTGCAAGTACTAACATTTTTTACATTAAACTTTTATAAAATTAAGTATTAATAACGCCTTAAAATTTTTCCTTGATATTGTGGAATTTTCTTATAAAGGAAAAAACATTTAAGTTTAATTCTAAATAAATTTAATTTTAATAGATCAAATTAAAAAGAAAAAAATTGAGTGCTAAAAAAAATAGGAATAGCTTTTTTCTTATCTGTATAATTAAATCCCTTATTCTTTTAAGATAAAAGTACTAAAAATTTATCGATTTATTCAATTTTAATTATTTTAAATTAGAATAATTTCATTTAATTTTGGCAAACTAAGAACTATTTTTTCTCTCAACATTATGAGAACCCTACCACAAATCAATCAAAGAAAAATATAAAATACATTCCAATTAAACTCAATTTAAAAGGATGTCATTAAAGAGTTAAAAAATGATTGAGTGACGAGAAAGAAGAAGCTAATATTGTTACAATTTATAGTAACTGTGTGTTTGAGTAAATAATATTTTTTCATATTTTTTTTTGTAATGTATGGTACTATTCTAGAAATAATGTCATTTTTTTAATTAATTATTGTTCAATTTCATCCTCTCAAATTATGTTAGCAACATTTTAAATGTTGTTATTTGTTTCTTTTTACATAAATCCATGGAGAAATAGTATTTTTAAAAATTACAAAGTCTAATTATTTAAAACTTGTATGAGAAAGACTTTAAAGTGATAGTTAAAAAAATGAAATGACGAGGACAGAAAAAAAGTTATTTGTTAAAATAGGGTGAAAACTTGAGTTTGATTCTTGAAATTTTTATTTTTTTTATTTTTTAGATCCTTTTATTTTAAAAAAATTTTACATTTTAATCTTAAACTTTTATTTTTATCATTTAAGTCCTTGAATGTTATGAAAGTATAAAGAAGGTCATCAAGAAATAAAAAATAAGTCAGAATGGAATTGGTCAACCACTTTCTCAATAAATGAGGTTGATTTTAGTATTAATAAGATTGTTTTAAAGTGTTGATTTCCATAAAAGTGTTTTGAAACTTTATATTTTTTTTTTAAAAATATTGAAGCTCAAAAAAATTTATTTTTTTAATTTTTATTTAGTCTAATTTTTTTTACTAGTTTGATAGTGTTTCATGATTAAAAATAGATTTGCTTAGGTTACTAGAATAATGTATTTTTAGAAGAAAAAAATTTAAAATTGTTTTTTTAGACAAAGAATCCAAAATCAATCTTCGCCAGGCCGAAAATTGAACAAGTTGCTTGTCTAAATAGACAATATATCGTTCATTTTATTAAAAAAAAACATCAAAGTTAATGATGTGTTATTCATTCATCAAGGTGTATGCTTAACATTTTAATCCAAGACAGGTACTGACTTTTCTTTTTTAGGCCAAGAAACCTCAACACTTGGCTTCTTTTTATATTACCCTTCTTTCTTAAAAGGATGTTTTTAATTTTAAATAAAATTTAATATAAATAAAAAAATTAAAATAATATTTAGAATATTATCTATTTTTGTTATAGCTTTCAAATAAGATAATAGTTTTTTATGATAACATTAACAATAACTTTAAAAATTATTTTGTATGAACCTAATATAAAAATACTATAAAAAAGTATTATCATAAGTCCGTGTATTATTTTTATTGTAATTTTTTAAACATGTTTTTTCAGATTAATTATTCTTTTATTTTTCCTCCATCACGTATAAATTATAGAGTCAAGATTTTAGCTATCTTTATTGAAACTTGCTTTTAAAATCATGGTAAACTTTTATTTAAAAGACAATGATTCTTATAAAAAAGTGATTTCATCACAACACTAAAAAATAAAATAAATGAACAACGAAATGGAGTTTTGATCGAAGAAATGTTTTTTTTCCTTATTAAAATGATTGAATTTTTTGTGAACATTTATTTTTTTTATTCAAGAAATATGCTACCAATAAAAATGAGAGATTTTTATATATAAAAAGGAAATTAATAAAAAATAAAAACTTGTCCGGTAAAAAATATTTTTAAAGAATTTAAATTGTTTTTTTCTTGCAAAACCTACTTTAATTACAATAAAACTACATAAAACTGGTTTTTGAAAGCTATCCCCCGGCACTGCGTTGGAAAAAAAACTAATATTTTTGAAAAATAAAGTTATTTCGGGTCAAAATGATAATTGACAGTGAAACGCTCCCCCGTTTTTTTTATGTATATATTAATGAAAGTTAATGTATAACTTTTCATATGTGACCATACACTAATCGCAAGGAACAAATTGTTTAAATTATGAAAAAAATCATTCTCGTATATAAAAATATTATATAAAAAATCAAAAGATATAAATTATTGAGTGCATGCATCTTTGTAATGATGCATGGTTATTGTTATGTGATACTAAAGATGAAGATAGTGGAGGAAGATGAGATAAGACTGAAATGAAAAGAGCATTATAATTATGTTCGGTAGGTATATATAAGATATGTTGATTGCTTATATTTTTATTTTTGTCATGATAAATAAAATATATAAAATAAATTAAAATATTTGATTTTTAATTAATATAATATTAAAAAATAAAATTATATAATAAGTAATTAAAAAAACCTAAAAAACAATTTAAATTATTCTTTAAAATTTATGATCCAAATCACAAGACAAAAACAACTATGTAGAAAATAAATTAAAAAATTTAATTTTTAATAAATTAGATATTATAAAATAATATTAAAAAATATAATAAAAAACCTAAATTATAGGTACTAACCTAACCCAAAAACCGGAAATTAAAGAATATTTTTATAGTGCTCAACCATTATTTTTTTCAGGGAAGAAAAATGTAATAAGAATATTAAAGAAACGAAGGTAATTAAAGGTGTCTGTCTCAGACGATAAGGACAGGCTACGAAGATAGGCTCTAAAGCACACAGCCCATCATAACAAACCTACATGTACGTGTGTGTGTACGTGTATACATGTGTGTGGACTTCGACGGGTTTTGTAGTACATGAAGGGTCAGCAACCAAATTCCCACTAAGATATTGACACCTGTTACCTGCAGATTAAAGTATTAGGCCTTGGTTTTTGGCTCAAACCAAGGAGGGAAAATCCAAAGACCTGAAAAGAGAATCGCCATCACTAGCACATCGACTGAGATCTATTTATTTAGACATCCATCTCAATCTTTGAAGATCTTTTCTCAACTAATCTGGAAACTTTGTGGCAGAGCCTCGCAGTTCGCAGGCAGAGGAGGGGAGGAGGAGATCTTCCATTTCTGAGCAAGAATTTTGTTTCAGCGGAGTAAAAAAGAGGACGCAATTATGTGGAAGAAAGTAACCATTTCCTTTTTGAGGGAAGAATGCGACTCCACATGCAAGTCCTGTCATGTGTGCCTGAAAGGGTCAAATGGGGCTAGACACAACACTTCAACCTGGGCTTTTCACCTATTAAAAGTAATGCATTGTGCCTTTGAATTTCCTCCTCCCTTTTTTTTTTTTTTTAATTTTCTTCTCCATTTAATGTCGCGCCTCTGCGGTTGGTAAGTTAGTTTTAATGTTCATTTAATGTTTTCAAAGGATGTTGTTGTTTAAAATATCAACAGGCTTTTGAATAAACCGTGTTATTTTATAATTTTTTCGTCAACTATCCTGCTTCTTTAATGTTTTTTTTTTATAAATCAAAATAGTTAATGCTTTGCCTTTCTGATTATACAACAAATCTGCTGTCCAGCAGTAAATCCTCTTTCAGCCACATTCATTGTCCATTTATGGATTTTGAAAGATCATCTCTCTCTCTCATTGCACAATTGCTCTCAGTTTTGTTCTTGTCAGCAAAAGACTTAATTCAAATCCTCCATGATAGAGTTTAGGAAGAAAGTAAAAATGTCCGAACAAAACATCCTGTAAATCACTCAAGTCCCCGACCCTTCACACCCCACTTGGACCCATCTCTGATCTTCTCCAGCTCAAAACTCCAAAGCCCTTTTTGTTTTTTTTTTCCCCTCTCTCTACCTTGCTGTTTTCCTTGTACTTGTATATATATATATCTTGGCTAACCAGGCCCTTCGCATCTCAAAACCCTTCCTTTCTCTTCCCTTTTTTGTGTCCTTTACTTCTCCTTTATTCCCCATCTCTATCCACAAATTTCCCAGTTTCTAAAGAAACCTCTCAAAATTCCAAGGCCCATCAGTCCTATAAATTAAAGCAAGACCCTTTTACAAAACCTCCTCAAACCAAAACAAAACCCTCTTTCCCTCTCCCCTCTCAAAAAAAAAAAAAAAACTAAACTAAACGCCACCCCTCTCTCAATCTTTACAAAAGAATACCAAGATGAAGGAATATTGGGGCTCCTTGGCCTCAGTACTTGGTGTTTTGGCCTTTTGTCAAAGTCTCCTTCAAGTATTGTTTCCACCAGAACTCCGGTTTGCAGCACTCAAGCTCTTCAACCGGATCTTTAACGTATTCAATTCTTATTGCTACTTTGACATCACAGAAATTGATGGAGTTAACACCAACGAGCTTTACAACGCAGTCCAGCTCTATCTGAGTTCCTCTGTCTCCATCTCTGGTAGCCGTTTGAGCCTCACTCGTGCTCTCAATTCAAGTGCCATAACTTTTGGCCTAACAAACAATGACACACTCTTTGACACCTTCAATGGTGTCAATGTCCTTTGGGAACATATTGTGACTCAAAGGCAAGCACAGACATTTTCCTGGCGTCCAATGCCTGATGAGAAGAGAGGTTTCACTCTACGTATCAAGAAAAAGGACAAGCCTTTGATTCTTGATTCTTATCTTGATTACATTATGGAGAAAGCCAGTGATATAAGGAGGAAAAATGAGGACAGGCTTTTGTATACTAATTCAAGAGGTGGGTCTTTGGATTCAAGAGGGCATCCTTGGGAGTCAGTGCCATTTAAGCATCCAAGTACTTTTGAAACTCTGGCTATGGACCCTGCCAAGAAAGGTGAGATCATGGAAGATTTGAAAGATTTTGCAAATGGTCAATCTTTTTATCAAAAGACTGGAAGAGCTTGGAAGAGAGGTTATTTGCTCTATGGACCTCCTGGTACTGGTAAATCTAGCATGATTGCTGCTATGGCTAATTATCTTGGTTACGATATCTATGATCTTGAATTGACTGAGGTACACAATAACTCTGAACTTAGAAAACTTTTGATGAAAACAAGCTCAAAATCTATCATTGTTATTGAGGATATTGATTGTTCTATTAATTTGAGTAATAGGAAGAAGGGTACTGCTAATAATAGTTCAATTGGGAGGAGTTACTGTGACCCAGAAATGCGATCTGGGCCCGGTGCTGGTACTGGTGATGAAGGGGGGAATTCAATAACTTTATCTGGGTTATTGAATTTTACTGATGGTTTATGGTCGTGTTGTGGGAGTGAGAGGATATTTGTGTTCACTACAAACCACGTTGACAAACTTGATCCTGCATTGCTAAGGAGTGGTAGGATGGACATGCATGTTTTCATGAGTTACTGTTCATTTCCTGCATTGAAGATTTTGTTGAAGAATTATTTGGGACGTGAAGAGAGTGACTTGGATGAAGGGGTCTTGAAGGAATTGGGAGAGGTTATTGATAAGGCAGAGATGACTCCTGCTGATATCAGTGAGTTATTGATCAAGAACAGGAGAAACAAGGACAAGGCAGTGATTGAATTGTTGGAGGCACTGAAGGAGAGGGCAGAGAGGAAATCGAAGAGTGGAGAATGTGTTAGAGAGAAGAATTTGAATGACATGGAAGAGGAAGAGCAAGAGAAGAGAGCCTTGGAGAGTCCTAAAGAAGGTTGTGCCTTGGACGAGAGCTGCAAGAAAGATGATGAGGATGAAGAAAAGAAGATTAAATGATATAGAAATGAAAGTTTTTTGTTTTCTTCTTCTTTTGTTGCTGCTGCTGCTGCTGCAGGACGGTAAAGATGAAAAGGATATTGGTCTCTGAAGTATTATTATATCTTCAAATTTTGTTGGTGCACAAGCATAAGCCTTGCGGTTGGTTGCTGTGAAGATTGGAAGTGAATCTGTACTGGATAATAATATTAGGTCTCCAATTTTTTTCAATGTTTAATATAATTATCTATCTTAATGTTAATTAAATAATGAAACTAGTACCATATGATCAACAGATAAGCTTATTTGCATATGGTGTGGTGGCTTGGCCATGTGGGATTTTCTTATTTCTTTACAAGGGTCTAGAATGACAGTCTTTCCTTCTCATTCTCTGCAATCCCCCACTGCACATGCTCCACCATTACAGTTTTCGATTAGGGAATTGCAGCTTAGCAATGGAATGAGCCTGTGATCAATTACTATCGAGGGAGCACATGGGAAGGATCCACCTTATTCCTTCTTCATTTATTTTGTATTTTCTTACTGGGTTTTTTCTCTTAAATATTCAGGGGAGATTTGTGACAGCAACCGGCCTCGCAGTGGCCGGAGTTATCAATTGCTAACTGAATGAATTGAAGCGATGCATGAGAAGCAAGACGGGAAAGTCAAACATGATGGTTCGGAAATGAAAGAGCTTCTCGTGACTAGGAGTTAGGTAGCAGAGCTTGACAAATTGTCATGTAAACCCCCCATTCATTATTGTTTATTATTGTTTTTGCAAGACAAGAATAAAGGCATTTTGTCAATTCGAATGTCGCCCTTGAAATTATGCAAAGAAGGAGACGTAGTTCCCTCCTTATCCTTGCAATGGACGAATGCATTACTATTCATATGGTCAAAAATGGGGACCAATCTATTATTGAGTACATATGTTCACAAGATAATCTGAAATAATTCAACGTTATATTGTAAAAATCTTGTGCATAAGAGCGTCCTTTCTTTCTTTATGTCAAATGAATGGATTTCTTTTGTCTCACTTTCCCACGAGTTTTCAAAAGGATGATGGTAAAAGAACAAAATGATGCATGGGTTTATGTTTACAGCATTTTTTTAAGAACTAATTTAAGGATGGGGAACAACAACCAAGCAACCACCTTGGGACGTAATCAAGAAAAGTTTTCATAATCTTCTCGAGTTCTTCCTTAAAATTTGTTGAAGTGGGTACTTTCCTTTGTCATTTTCTAATTATGAAATAGTAACAATTCTAATCTTGAAGTGACATGGCTTGTGGATAGGATTTAAGGGGCGTTTTAGGAAAAACAAACATGAAAAGGGCAAACAATTGAACAAGCTCAAGATTTCATGCTGGTAAAAGGGAGGATTGATTAGCTAAAGTAACTAAAAAGTCTACATTCACAATGAGAAAGAGGAGGACATTTTTTGTGTGCCTGTTTGTTTGATTTCGAGACTGAGTTGGAAAGGCATCTGGGTGTCAAGCCTATGCACAGATCTTGGCCTACGCGGTGACAAGTGACAATTTGCTCTCCAATATTAAAATATTTCGATATTGTACATGGAAAACATGCCCTTTTGTGAAGGAAAAAGGTGGGACGATAGCTGGCAGGGGAAGCCAATAGTACATCATCTCTCTCATTTTTTTACTTTATATTCCCTTCAAAAAGTAGGGTGGAGTAGAGGTGGATTCGCAAATAAGACAGCAGTAACAACGGCAAGCACAAAGATTTGTTGTCTTGAGGCATTTATGCAAGCACTGCTTCAACACGGTAACATGATGATTCTCACATGAGAGCCTTCGTCTTTAGAGTGTAGAGAAAGGTTTCTTTCTTAGGTATGGGCCGTCTTTAGAGTGTAGAGAAAGGTTTCTTTCTTAGGTATGGGCAATGCTTTAACTGCACGTTCTAATACAAGATGCTGGAAGGATTTAAAAGTAGCATGTGGACTCCCATTTCCTCGAAGCTTTTTTATGCCAGACCTGTTATAAGTTAGTAATTATACATACTTTCCTAAAAAAATTATTAATTATATATATATACTTTCCTAAAAATCTCTCCCCTAAAGCTTGATTAGTTAATCTGACTAGATACTAGGAGGATATGGAAAGTGGAAAGATTCTAGTCTAGATCTTAGTTTCCCAAAATAAGAAACATTTTTTTAGCAATCTTGATTGGAATTTTTTGAGCTAAAACAATGTTTTTATTTAATATATGTACGAATAAAAGAAGAAATCCAAGAATTTTTGCCACCCCTCCAATCCCAGTTCATGTTTTTTCATGACTACAATATTCAAATGATCACAAGCAAGCTAGCAGCAGCTCTTAATTAATATGATCTTCTCTTGCGCCCTTGGTTGAAAAGTAACAAAGCTATTTACTTTCATGTTTTTGATATCCAGTCATAATCAGATATATACTTATGAAATCCCATGTAGATTTATCAGTCGTTCAAGTTAGTCTCCTCATGAAATGTAACATCTAATCTAGATTTTTGTATCCATTGTTCAAATCACATGATTTCATCCACTTGTTTGGAGAGAAAAAAAGAAAAAAAAAACCCTAAAGACCAAAGATGTTAGAAGAATCCATACACACCGAAGAAAGTATCATGAACAACATGCAATCTTCACTTTTGAAATTCAAAAGACAACTGAGAAAGAATCGATTAAGATTAGCGTGAAACCACAAACCATCCATTTACTAGGGTGAGTAAGAAGGCATCAGGGAATTACTGTATGGTATGGTACTGTTGGTGAAAGTAACGGAGAAGCAGATCAATTATATACGCGGCCGTGCTTAAGCTGTTAATTGGAGTCCGTAGCTAGCTAGGGACTTCCTTGCTGGACATTAGCCTACAAAATTTGTGGCCCTGAGCATGGAGTGGAAGGAATATAGTTATGTGACAGTTCTTCAGGAAACAAGGGGGATGCATTTACGATGGTGGACCATTGATAGTTTGGAGCTTGGATTCTGTATCTCCTCAATGTTGATTCTTCAACCATTTTGCAGGTCTAGCCTCTTGGCATTTTGTGACTATCCATACCTTTAGATCAGGAATCATTTTTATATTGAACCAAAATGTTTCTAGTCTCCACCTCAATTATAACAAGCAACATTTCATGCATACACAAAAGAAAATAAGGGAACAGAAAAAGGAATGAAATTATGAATTGGCATGCCCACAGACAACGAAGCAGGTATATATTTGAGATAGCTCAGCTCCAATCCACCACCCATCACTAATCGCAATCCATGAGTTGAGTCTTTATGTTTATAAAGTCTACCTTCATTGGCGAGAAAATACAGCAACTTTTATTCTTATGGTTTCCCATTGAAGCGTGCATATGCCCCACAGAGAGAAAAAAATGACTGGCAAGGTTGGCTTTCTCTACCAAACAATTCAAGTCTAGTATTGCTGCCTAATTGCCGTGCTGCAATAAGCAAGAATAAATTCAACGGTGTTGCTCGGAGAATATTCTCCAGAGGAAAGAAAAGAGTAATTAGAGCCTAAAACACAACCATTTTAGTGTGAAAAACGGGACACAATGCATTAACCTCGTGTGTAAAGTTACTTTAAATTTTATTTCTGAAATAGGTAAAGTAATTATATATATATATATATATATATATATATATATATATATAGTCTCCAGGTATATATAACTAGGAGGTAATCTTGTTTGACCTGGTTAACTCGATGAGTAACTCATGAATTTATCATACCTAATTTGATAATTTTTTAAAATAATTGTCACAAGTCAATCCATAATCCCGACCTTGCAATGAAAAAACATGATTATTTTTTATTTTTAGTGTCAATGACACTAAAATTAAGTAAGCAAGTACACATATACAAAATATGAAAGTTATAAAACATTTTTTGTTGATAACTTACATTATTAATAAATTTACCGATAAAAACATTTGTCAAATTTTTTTTTTGTTAAGAATTCACTGTCCATCATAATTTTTATAGGTAATTATGATAGAAACGTTGACGAAATATTTGCATCAAAAAAATAAATTGCACTGGCCAATTTTTATAAACCATTTTACTAAAAAAAAAAGTAAATATTATCAAGGGTATAGTTAATGAACAAATTTTCCATTGCTAATTTTAAAAATGTCTAAAAATTCTAAATCATTTTGTAACTTCTTGAAGTAGTGGCTCTTGTATTTTAGAGGAAATCACCAATCGATAAAATATATTCTTAGAAAGATTAGTATTGTTTTTAGTTATGTAGTTGTTAATTTAAAAAACAATAAAAATAATAGTGAAAACAAACACTATTAATTTTATTGAACATCAAAATTTAATATTCATTACAAAATAAGTTTACAACAATAAATATATCACTGCACATATAAAAGTAGAAGTTGAAAAGGGAAAATCTTGATCCAAAAAGACTAGAGTGAGGATCAAGAAAATATGAAACCATATATTCTATCATTTTCTCCTAATTTCACATATTTTCTTCTTTTAATCTGGCTCTTCTTTTTTATTTTAAGATGGTTACTCACTTCTTATTCTATTTTAGGACCCTCACTTCAAATTTCATTATCAATTAGCTTGGGTTGGACTGTTTTGTGCTTAGAGTTGAACTAATACAAATCGATCTCATAAATAGAACATAAACTTGATTCTTATTAGATTTATCAGTTACTCTAGCCTTCAACCATAACTTAGGGTTATGAGAAAAATAAGTTAGTGTTTTCTTCATGTTTTTCAAACATTATTGCGTTATATATTTTTTTTAAAAATCAATTATAATTAAAAAAATCATAAAAATTACAACAACAAAATAACTTATAATGAATGCCCCGGCTTTGCTATCTACAAATTTCTTTATCCCTTTCCCTCTTCCTGTCTTTTTTTATATAAATTTTCTTATATAACTTTATTAAAATAGGCTCATGCCTAAGTTGTTGTTCGTACAAAATAAATTAGTTGTAAAAACATCTAACAAAGAAACAATAAATTAAAAACTTAAAAAAAATTTAAAAATTTAACCAGATGCTTTGCGTGGTTAACAAATAGAAGAGACCTACTGGTGTACTTGCTGATTGAACAATATATTTTTTTGTTTTGGTTATGTGTCTTGAACTGTGGTTATCTTTTGAATTATTTCGATGCCATAAAGTCTCGAGATTTCACTTAAATATCTTCTATGATGTGACTTAATTTATACTTTTTCATACATCGAAGTCATTAAAGTCGACTTGGATTTTTGCATGTTTATTTATCATATCATAAATCACACAATCAAATGCATAAAAATTGTTAAATGTACTTAAGATTTAGGAATTTAAGATTACAATTTCAAATATTTTTTTTTAGTTTCTTGATTATAACATCCTCAACTTATAAATAATTCACAAAGCAAGAATATTACATTTAATTCAAGACAAGGAATAATTTTTTTATAAAAAAAATTATGGTAGAATTTCCTTTCTTTTTTCTATTTACCAAGTAGCAATAATTTTTTTTTTTTACAATGAAATCGAACATCATACACCATCCTACCATCCAAGACTTCACATTCACAATCACTTGATATAATCAACATAATTAATTTAACATTTCTATTTTATAGCTTCATCAATATTTGTTTACAAACACTTCTCAAATGATATAATTCTCAATATTTACAAATATAAATTAACATAAAAATTTAATACATGATGTAATCTATTTAAATTTTTTAAAGTAAACCTATGAAAAAATATAAATTAAAAACATCCAAACAAACCCCCTTTCTTTATTTGGATACAAGGCCAATACATAAATTAAGAAATATTTACATTTCAAAATAACTTAATAATATGAATTCATTACAAGTTGCATAACAAAATAATATCCCCCATATATTTATATATTTATAGATGACATATTGCTATGAGGTACTTAAAAATTAAAAAGAATATAGAACTTAACTATACACATCAATCACAACAATTAAAATTTATTAATTAAATTTTCATTATTTTACTTGATTAAGTCAACCCTTGGTTAACTACACTATTTTAGATTTTTTATTAACTCAAATCCTTCCCCAAACATCTATCCCATCTCTTGGTAATTTTTTTCCCCTCTTAAAACCAAGCCTAAACTCTCAAAACATGGTTGTCGGGGATCACTATTATCTTCCTAATCTTTCTTTTGCACGTGAGACCCTTTTTGCTCCTATGGATAAAGCTAATGGGAATGTCACACTACCCATATCGGATGCTAGTCTTTAAACCAAGACAACTAGCTCATATTATCAAAACAGGCCACTAGTCCAATTTCACATATATTATAATAAACTATCAATTGATTCCTTTATCTAACACTTCAATTATTAATTTACCATTAGATTTAAGCAATGAAACAAATCTCTTTAAAAGATCCAATTTGACGCAGAGGTGGTGAATTGGATTTTTCCTCTTTCATTTATCAAATTCTCAATCTCATCTATCTTAATGCATTCATTAACATAATCTAAAAACCTACTTCATCGCTTAAATAAAAAATATTTTCCTTTAAATTTATTTATTTTTGGCCGAAATATCTAACATGAGGAAGAGTGAATTTCTCTTTTTCAATAGTTTAAATCAAACATTATTTACACATCATTCATTTTTCTTACACATAGTCAATTAGAACCCTAATATTGCAAAACTTAAATTATCATTTAATTTATTCAACTGAATCATTAGCCATCTATTATTTGGTTGCCTTATCATCATTCATTTATTTATCCATCATCTCAATAATTTTAACACCCTTATATAGAAAATCTAGCATGCATCAATATCATCACTTTCAATTCTTCAAAATACATCAAGACATATCAATTAACTAGTTTAGATGTATTCTGAATTTTTTGATAAAAAAAAAAATAAAAAGGATTGAAGCTTTGAAAAACACACCAACACACTTCTCCTTCTCTCTCTCTTTTTTTTTCTTTTGCCGTGACTTTTGGGATTCTTTTCAATTTTCTTGTTCTAATCTCTCTGTGCTATCCTTTGATCACTTAATCTATGTTTTTTTTTTTTTTTGTGTGTTTCTAAGATGAATTTTCAAGGGTTTCTAACAATTTTCACCTTCCCTTCCTAACTTGGCTTGCCACTTACTATTCATTTCTTTTATAATTCATCAATTCTTTTTAATTACACTCTTGACCCGTAGTTCTTTCAATTATACATTAAGCCCCATGTTCCTTCTTTCTGCTATCTAATGTTTCTTAATTTTTCTTCCATTCAATTTCACCTATGTATAATGCACACTTTTTTTATTTTTATTTTTTTCAAATAAATTTTAGCATATTTACTAACTTACACTTGTCTCATTGCAACATGGTTTCTTATACTTTTGTGACCACCCCTTTCCTTTTATTTTCCAACAAAATCTTTCATGGATTGCAATTCATACATAATTAATTTTTTTTAAATAAAAAAATTATATACCAACTCAAAAAAAATAGATTCCATCTTTTTTAAAATAGTTCTCATCAAATATCTACCATATTCATCTATTCAATATGATCTTGAAGATAACTTCATTAAAATATTAGTTTTTCAAATGATGATTTTATCACACTTGTGATAAATTGTGTAGCTTCAATATTTGTATTCCTGCAAAACAAAATCACACAAAATTATTTATTTTTATTTAATATGAATTTTAAAATATTCTAATCAAAATAAATGACTTCAACACTATAATTTATATTGACTAACCTACCATTCTGCATTACTTTTTCTAGAATATATAAATCTTTTAAACAAGGGATTCCATTTTTGTTGCCTAAAGTAGATGAGATTCGGTCAATATTATGTTTATTAAATGTTTTTTTTTTATGATTGACATTTAAATTAATAGCACAATTATTGATATCATTGACATTAATATTGATTGACCAACTCAAAAAATATATATTCTATCTTACTTTAAATAGTTTTTATTAAACATCTACCATAGTCATCTATTCAAGATGATATCAAAGATGACTCCACTAAAATTATAGTTTCTCTAATAATGATTTTATCACACTTGTGATAAATGGTGTTACTTCAATATTTGTATTTTTACAAAACAAAATCACACAAAGTTATTTATTTTCATTTAATATGAATTTCAAAATATTCTAGTCAAAATAAATAACTTCAACACCATAACTTACATTAAGTAACCGAACAATCCATTATTCTACAGTAATTTTACTAGAATATATAAATCTTCTAAAAAAGAGATTCCACTTTTATTGTCCAAATTAAATAAATGAGCTCCGGTTAATATCATATTTATTGGATGTCTTTTTATAATCAACATCTAAATTAATAGCACGAAATGGTTGTTTTCAAATTTTTGCTAGCATTTCCAAAACATCACACGAGTTAATTCTTAATTTTAATAAATGTATACATAGAAAAAAAAATGAATTATCGAGCCAATCTAAATAACTTAGTACGTAACAAACCAAAAGCCAGATTAAGCACAACCATGTTTGTAGGTCATCAATACAAAGAAACAAATTAACTCAACACTCTTAGAAAAATAACACAACGTAATTAAAGAGCTGTATCGAACCATGTTAGAACTAGCAAATGCAGCAAGATCGATAACAAGCAAGGACAAGATCACCAAGAAAGAACAAAGCTTCTTTAACTTCTGTCTCGATTTCTAAAGAAGTCATACAGAGAATTCAACAACAACATTTTACACATGTATATATGTTTATTTCTCATTCCTACTAATGTAAACGATGACATCATGGTAACTTAAAACTAATAGCCACGTCACCCAGCCATAACTTCAGGAAAAAAAAAAAAAAATTACATCTTCTCGTATGAACTCACAGCTTTCCTCCATCTATACAAGGTGGAACTCCTGATTTTCCACGCATATAAATTAACCAAACAAATACAGAAAGAATAATTCAACTCTAAAGCTTGAACTTCACCATCATTTCCCCTTTTAATTGCTAGCATTTCAGTGTCTTTGTCGACATCCAAACACCAAAAGGTCCGATTATAAACTAAAGGATAAATTCAAATATAAACAAGTCCCAATCATGGTTATACTCAAGTGGTCATAACCTAACCCTAGAATTGCAACCAAACTAATTTCTTTTAATATGAATTAATAAAATCACAAATGATCAACAGGAGAGATTCAACACCAAAGATGAAACTTTAGGCACATATAATTACGATGTTTTTCTTCATCTTCTTCTTTTCCCTTTAAATTACAACATAAATATAAATTACAAAATTAAACTTAATTTCATCAAATAAAAATAAAATTTATTTTTCCTCAAATCTCAAACAAATCAAATCATACAGTAATATTAGAATATATTCCATAATACAAGAAACTATTATGAAGAATACAAAAAAAATATTATGAAGAAGAAGAAGAAGAAGAATAGGGGAGGGAGCTATTTATTATAAATTATTTACATTTTTTTTTTAAATATTCCATCAGCAATTTTATTGGTAAATTATGATGTGTTAATTTATTGATAGAATTGTTGATGGAACTTTTATTAATTTTTTAAATTTTTTATAACTTTAAAAATTATCAACAAAACATAGCTGGTCGTTATTCTTATTATAAATTAGAGATGAAAATTCTCAATCACTAGTTTTGTTAGAAATTGTCAATGAAATATTATTGGTAGACATTTATGTTCTGATTTGTCAATTTTCTGGCAGCAAAAGCATCTTTCAACAAAAATTTAAGCATTAATGACAATTGGATTAAAGTCTAATGGTATATAGATTGTGTTTTTTCGTTTTTCTTTGGGAAATTACGATTTCTTTTACGTGAAACAAGTTGAATATAGAGTTCTGTTACAGCCTTACTAAAAACAAAAAAATCATCAGCCACAAAAAAAATCGATGAGCATCAGATTCTGATTCAGGAGCACGGGAGTCAATAAAAAATTAATGGGAACTGATATATGATTGATTGGATAGATCATCATCCATCGTCAAAAGGTTATAGAATCTTAGAACAAATGAAGGTTTATAATCCATATAAGATGATAATGGGCAAATATCCAAAAATACTTGACGTCGAAGCTTTCAAAGATTGGATTCTTTTAGACCAATATGTGAACGAGCAAGCCAATCTTTTTGCATATGCTATGTTTCTCCAATTAGGACCGTATCTCTGGGCACCCACGACCATCCCTTTGTCCCCTTCAAGCTCTAAAGGTCCTAACAGGTGGGAACCGTATTTTCTTTCCACCATGCAAAAGCATGAAGGTATAAAATCAGAAGAACAATTCTGGTTCTTAACAAGTAGTTAGCCTTGCTAATGAGATCGAACACGCTAGTCACACACAACAACCACACGCTTTCTTTTTCAGTAAAAAAGTCGAATCGCTATCCAGCCCATTCAAAGAAAATGATCGATCATGGGTTTGAATAATTGTAACTTGTGTGGTGCAGATCTCGAACTGATTTGCATATTCTGAAGAAGTCTAGGGCCAGCCATACTGGCCTGTGGTGACTTGCATGAATTAATTATTGCATTTTTTTGGATGATATTAATGAGCTTTATGGATTATGTGCTCTAGATATACTAGTAAATAATAACTTTTAGAACTTAATTTTGACTAGACTATTGTTAGAACTTAGCTGCAGCCTCTGCAGAAACGCTGAAATGAAGCTGTTAGAATTGAATGTCAAGGAAAAGATCGCTCCCTCCAAGGAAGAGATAGCTGGATAGATTAACGTGCATGGGAGATATCAACCCAATGGATATATACAAGTCAAAATACGTACCGGCGCCGGATCAACGAGGCATGGAGAGCTTTTAACATCATGCTATATATCTTATCTCTTGCTTGCTGCCATATTTTCCGGTCACGGCTCTTGAAACAAAGAAAATATATACAATAACGGTGGTCAAGGATTTGACCGCATAGTGGAACAATTCAAGGCAATATCAATTACATCCATTATTATTCCTCTCTTTCTTTTCAAAAAAATAAATATATAAACAGACTGATTAACTTTATGATGAACTGACTTATAAGCGATGAGGTGACCTGCTAACTTGGAGTTGGGTTTGTGCTAAGTTTCATGTCAAACTATTTCTCACTAAAATTACTTTGTTCTGGTGTTCTGTTTTTTTTTTAAAACAAAATTCAGATTAACCTATTAACTCATGAGTTAACCCGCACAACTCATGATCTAGGCATGAAGCTGGGTTGGTGAGCTGAGTTGGAGGCCATGTTGGTCCTCATGAATATTAATTATCGTATCTACTCAACAGCTAATCCCAATGGCAGTTGAAGCATCTAATGCCATTACCCAACTATAACAACTGGGCTTCGTAAGTGCCAATGGACATTTGATGAGAAAATCAGGATTGTTTTATATGGTAAAAGCCCAATGGTATGTAGGCCCATCATAATATTCATTCCTATCAAGAGCATGGGCTAATGATAAGTGGGCTTAAAGTCCATGGAGGAGGTTCACCAGAACCATGCTGGACTAGTTTTGAGAGCAGAACTAAGCTGGGAGCTGCCCCAAGTACAAGTGCTGCTAAGAATAAAATAAACACGACAGTGCGCATCACGGCCACCAGGACACTCACTGGTATGGAGCTTCATCGTCTTCTTTGCCATTTTTTTTTTTTACCGCGTTAATGCTTTTCTCTCTGCCCCAAAATTCTTGTTCCTTCCATGTAAAAATTACATGTGCAAATGCGATTATTTTACTTTTCCTGAAGCTTTTTTCAAGCTCATTGAATGCGGATTTATCCCAAATAGGATTTTAGGGTTTGATTGTTTATTTATTCTAGGTACTTTTTAATTTCTTTTATACTTAGTTTTTAGACATCTTTCATGTCCTTCATCTTGCATATACATGCCCTAAATTCTTGTTTTACTAGTTATGGTGTTGAGGAGTGAAGAAAAAATATGCAATTTCTGGTTGCGTATTTCATCTTTTGTTGTGTATGCATGAGTATGATGCCTGCCTGTCTTCTGAAATACCACAAAGCTAGTTAAAGAAAAAAGAAATGTAGGGTCTTCAGATCCTTTTAGACGCAGAAAGTTGTTGTGCTTCGTTGTTTTAGGTAATCAACATTAAAATTATCTGCATGTTTGGTTTCTAAGACTTTTGAATCGATGAATTTTAATATCACTAGTAAATTGCATCTGGGATGTTGCGGAATGTGAAGTTTTATAATCAAATAATTAGTTTTCTTGTACCCCTTCAAGTTTTTTCTTCTTTCATTTCCTGTACTTTTTTTAATTTTTTTGCAATAGTACATTTCTCCTACAATCAGGTTAAAACTCACTGAACTTTTTTACCTCTATAGAGAGCATATGTGCGATTTGATGTTTAACTTCCAGTATGTTTTAAGTTTTCTGGTGTGGAAGAATGAATCTGTGAAAAAAAAAACTGCAATGCAAGAAATGTAAGAATTTAACTGTAATTGATTTTTACACTGCGATAACAAGGCAAGTAAATAAATACTATAGCGATAGCTATCCATGCTGCTGGCAAGTAATTTTAACTCATTGATTTTATAATTGATAAAGGTTTCATTTTCTATGGTTAATTGCAGTATTGATTCATTGGATTTCCATTTGTATAGAAGCTTGTGCTAATCATGGGTGACAAATTTTTTGACGTTATTTTCTTCATATAATTTTCAAAAGTTTCCTGTAAACAATATTTAGAGGTAGGGAGAAAATGAGCAAGGTGCCAAGAAGAGAGAGTCCATGGGGAATGCCAGAAGGAGACAACCGTGAACCAAAGGCACACCGATGCAATGATCGAGCTGAGGATGTTATCCAGGTTCTTATCTTATGGTTTTCAATATTTTTTTTCCTTCCAGAATGTTGGTTTTTGGGTTCAAAAGGTTTAATTATTTATATTATTTCTTTGTTTTCTTAATATTTTCTCTTTAATTATTCTTGAAAATTTTCAAACAGGTTTGTGGAACAGCATATTTAGTTGTTTGAAATTAACAGTTTTTAAGATTAAAAATATTTTAGTTCCTGTGTTTTCTGCCAAATGACACTGATTATCACATCCTCTTTTGCCGATAACCAAAATGAGCACCGCCGCTTGTAGGATATTGAGTCTGCTTTGACATTAATGAAGCAGATCACAATTAGAAAAACTGTCTTCATGACAACTTAGGAAACATGAGTGTAGCTGAATAAACCACCCTCTAATGAACTTCAAGAATGGTTTTTTAGAAAACCACTTTAAGAATCAAGATCAGTTTCTAATGCTCATCATTCAGATTCAGCAGAAGATTAATTCCCAGCATTGCGCTGCAAACCCACTGAACAAGAAACCAGTTGAGTTTTGACATAAGCCATCAGCTCCTGGTAATACCTGCATTTCCCATGCTTCCACCATCAGTGTCAACCTTGATCCATCCATGAGTTGTAAAAGATCAACTGCTCTTCTTGGCATGCTACATTTTATTCTCAAGAATGTTAATAAAGCATTTTGTTTATGTAAGATAGTTTTAGTTGATGTTAGGAAGTTACTTGGGCTTCATTTCATCACTTTACAGAATTTCTGTATAAGCTTTTTTATCTCTTTGATATTTTTACATCTTGGTTACTTATCTTCAAAAAAAATAAAATCATCTTGATTTACTAAAAATCTACGTTGTTACTGTGCAGAAAATTTTTGTGTTATCTTTACAATAGTTGGAAAAAGAAAATCTTAAAATGCTTTATTTGTTTTCATTTTGGTACTTGATGGCTAACAATCTATGATATCAAATGGTTTTCATGAGATAAACACTTACATTTCAAATGGTTTGAGAGTAGAATTTGGAGTCATAATAGTTTATCATGTGAACAACAGAAGAAAATAAGGAAAGAACTACATGGAAGAGTTAGGCACTCATGGCCTTCAAGCATCAAAAGTCTACCGTTACTTTATAGTAAGCCATATTCGTAGACTCACAATCTAACAATAACAAATCCTAGTATTGAATCAAATTAATTCTAAACAAACATTTCTAATTAAAAAGACCTAAAGTGAAAAACACAAAATCACTTGGTGTAGCATTGATTAAAGTAATCGGGGTATTACGACTTAAAACTTAAGTGTATATTTGCAGCCAATAGATATGTAGCCATGCAGCTGTAGAATAATGCTGTCCAATGCAAAACCAGTGGGAGAAATTGTCCCTGCACCGTGCTCTGACATTGATGTCTGATTAGTTCTTTACTTCTATTAGGAAATTTAGTGGAGTTGCATGCTGTTTATGTGCCTCAAGGGAATAAACTGAACCTATTTCATAATATTCAAATAAAACTATTAATCCTAGACTGATATTATTTTTCTGGTTCTGAAAATGATATCATAAACTAGAAGTAAAATACATCATAAAAATTCTGGAAAATGTCACTTTTTTCATTAGATGAATAAAAATATTTTTATTGATATTTGATACTGACTCCTAAAGATTATGATAGATTTGTATCAGGTCCTGTATGTGGAAACAATTAGGTTATCTGTTTTCTCTGGCCATGCTGGCACTTCCTATAAAAAAGAAAGTTTAGGACCATTTTACTTTTTCATCAGCCATGAACATGATATTTCTGCTTAGTTGTTAGTGTGAATAAAAATATTTCATTGCTAGTTCATTGTATGTTCTGAATGTGTCATTTTGTTTTCCTATGGTGTAGGCTTGTTTTGAGGGAAACCCGTTTAAGACAGTTCCTGGACCTTTCAAGCTCTTCTGGCAATGCATGCGCTCTAAACCTGGGTATGTTTTGGCTTAGATTTGGAGTATCCTTGTCTGTGCTCTCAACTAGTTTCCATGACTTCTCTGGAATGCCACTTGAGCCCCTGATTGGTAATTTTTTAAGAAACACTGACAAAGCATTTTAAGTTGCTTTATCTCAGTTCTCTGGTCAAATCCCACAATCTGAGATCTGCCATGGTTACACACCCCTAGTGATGGCACTACAGTTCATCTTCATACTACATACCTCTTTGATGTTTATGAGTGTAAATGGCTCCGTCATCAATAGTGTTAGTTTTTTCAAAAAAACAAATTTCCAGTAGTGGTAGTAGGAAGAGCACGTGACAAGTTGTGTGGTTATGCAGGGAGGAACCAACAGAGCCGTACACCTATTTGCAAATTGATCCCCCAAGGAGAGAGGTGCAGCTTGAGTAAAAACATCTTCTTTCACTGCATTCGTGAGATTTCCATTTGTTCCACTCTTATGTTTGCCAGGCTTCCAACTTTTGTTTATTTCATCATATGGGTGAATTGTAACAAATATTCGCACTTGGAGTGGCGGCACAGGTATTCTAGCCTTTCGCTTTGCAATAATGATTTTGGTCATTGAATACAAAAGGTAAATTGATGTGAGTACTTACCTCGACAATATTTGGAATCAAAATATTATCGAAGTTGTAAAACATTGTCTGTCTCAACTTTCCAGATGTTGCCTAACATGAAGCTGCTTCAGTGATTTGTCTCTTTTATTTTTTATCGCCTGACAAACACAAAGCAAGGCGCAATGATTTCAAAGTTGGATAATCAATATTGTCTGTGGCTATATCTACTTTAAAAATTGTAGCCCCTTCCACAGTACTTAACAAAATCTTTATCGCCTAAATTAGGGTAGTTGTAGCAAAATTTACCAGTATAATGGCCTCGCTTTCTTCGTTTCCGGATCTTATTCCTGCTACTCTATATGCATTTATTTATTTATTTTGAAAATTCTATTAAAGTAAATCGTTTAATTCTCTTGCCACTTGAAATGCTTGCATTACAGCACTCCACTCAACAGTGCATTTCAGCATTCCACCAGCACTGAGTACTGTTGTCGATGGTCCAGTGATATTATTATCACCCACTCAAATAATTTATTTGTTTTCGCCCATTTAGTAAACATGGTTTTTCTTACATAATATGTTTATTACACTTTTTTTCATTGATTGGATTTTGAGTTCTGCAACAGAGGGTTTATTTGTTTATTATATAAAAACTAAATAAATTGGAATCAGATTCGAAATTGCTTCGATGAAAGAAACTATCAGATAAATAATATAATGGTTAGGTTAAAACTGATTGCTCTTTGATTTTATAAAATTTCACATTATTCATTTTTGGTGATGTATTTGTAATCTTTCTACATTTGCGCCTCTAAAATGTATCTAAATTGAAACTTTTCTACAGCCCACTTTAGGGACTGTAATTTGATTCAATTACTAGGGATCGGATCGTGCGTGGGGAAAGATATATGATGTGAGACTGGAAAGGCTGGAGACTTTAAACTGATTGACTGGGCCTACGTGATGGCATACTTGCATCACGATGGGAGCAGCCACTCATTCATAGGGATATATTTGACTCAATAGGTAGCTTGCGGCCGATAAGGTTATCGTGGATTGCTATAGTAGATTTATTATTTTACTCTCAATGGGAAATAGTGGCGTAATTCGATATTTTCTAGTTGTTCACTGGTCCTAAAAGATTATTCAGGGGTAATTAATTTAAAAAAAAAATTGCACAATAAAATTATATTTTTATCTTTCAAATTAATAAAATTTAGAACTGGTTCTTTATTGATTCAAACACTATAAGGGGTAGTGAAAGAGAAAAAAATTGAAGATTTTATATAGTATTTTTTATTGAAAAATAAAGATTTTACATAGTATTTTTTATCGAAAAATCAATTTAATTTATTTCATACCTTTCGTTCAATGAAAAAGGGAATAAAAAATGAAAAGAGAGGGAAAGATAATAAATAAAATAATAGAATAAATAAATAATAAATAAAGAAGAGTCCATATTCCAAATAAGCAAATTCAATCTTGAAAAAAATCTTTCTAATTCTCGAAGAATGAGGGGCAAAGGAATTGATAAAAAAAGATCTCTTGTTCTTTTAAAAAAAATTTACACAATAAAATTATATGTTTATCTATAAAATTTAGAATTGTTGTTTAAGAGTTTTTCGTCTTTTCACAAACTTTAAAACAATAAAAATATTTTTATGCTCTGAAAGTAAACAGAAAAAAAAAAACTACTATTTTTATGCTTTAAAAGTAAACAGAAAAAAAAAAACTATAATTGTTGATCAAGGATTTATTTGTTTTTTCTTTATTAGAGTACAATTAAAACACATCTTTACACTTAGAAAAGGCAACATTAAAAAAAAAGTATAAATTTAAAGGTGTTTTTGTTATTTCACATGAGTTTATTTGTAATTTTCAAAGTAACAAGAGATGTTTTGATATTTTTATGTTAAATTTTTATTTTTTTTATTTTGAAAAGTTGTTGTCGTGTAGTTAATATACATAGATATGTAGATGTCATTTGCGCCATTTGGGTTACGTGTGTGACATCATCTAATGGCTAAATCTGACCTTTTTGAATCCTCTTTCTCCTAATTTAGTGTGTGACAACAGATGATTGTTA